>JAWZSL010000045.1:820000-3220000 GCA_034769285.1 Lutjanus argentimaculatus | reverse complement strand
ATATGTTCCAATGTTTACCATTTAAAGGTTCCTAGTTCTACATTCAAAACAATTAATAAATGGTTGTCTAAATTCATTTGGCAAAACAAAAAGCCAAGAATTAAATTTAAAAGACTTCTATGCTCAAAAGAAAAAGGGGGACTAGACTTACCTACCCTGGAAAAATATTATTGGGCAGCTCAGCTCAGATCCATGGTTGCATGGTTAACTCAAGATAAAGATACTATTTGGGTCAAGATGGAGCAGAGTAGCTGCCCAAATATGCCCTTAGATACAATTCCATTTTTGAATCAAGATACCTTGAGGATAAATAAAATTAATAACCAATGGGTAAAAATCACTCTAAATATATGGTCAAAGGTTAGGAAGAAGTTAAAACTCCCATTATCTATATCTAGAGCAGTGAAGATTGCACACAATATTGATTTTGCTCCTTCCAAGTTAGGGGCAGGGTTCAAAAAGTGGGAAGAAAAAGGCTTGATCCTTCTAGAGCAATTATTTGAGGGAGGAGTCCTGATGTCCTTTCAACAACTTCAGGTTAAATACAACCTCCCAGCCAATGATTTTTTGAAATATTTACAGTTGCGTCATTATTTACAAACACATAAAGAATGGGATAAACTATGTACTACATCATCCAACATGGAACACTTCTTTATGTTAACAATTAAAGGCACTATTAAAAAGAAGATCATATCACATATATAAAGATATACAAGAAGATCTAACTGACAACAGCTTAGATATGAAGGAAAAATGGGAACTGGAGATGAACACTATAATTTCAGATAAAAATTGGGAACTGTCGTGCAGAGAGGGACATAAAATAACCAACTGCCCCACTTGGAGGGAGTTTGACTGGAAGGTGAGGATGAGGTTTTTCAGGACTCCTCTTATCACTTCAAAATCCTGGTGATACCACTGATCTGTGTTGGAGGGGCTGTGGACTGGTCGGAGACCATACACACATTTTTTGGGATTGCCCAAAACTTCAAGAATATTGGCAGAATATACAAAAAGAAATCAAAAAATGTTTAGATATACTACTGCCCTTAGAACCATCATACTTTATTTTGGGAATATTACCAGAGGATTTGGACAATACCAACCAGATATCATTATTGAGGGTCCTACTTTTAATTGCTAAAAAGATGATCACTGTCTCCCAGCTGAGGCCACAGCCCCCCTCAGTAGCACAATGGAGGGAGAGAGTTAGGGATGTTTATCTCATGGAAAACATAACTGCAAGGTTACAATTAAAAACAGAATCGTTTTCAATTAAATGGTCCCCAATAGCCTCATATTTTCTCTAAAATATATATATTTGTTTTCTTAATCGATAACTTGACTTGATTTATTTTCTCTTTGAACTAATTGTTTGAAAATGTAACAACTTGTTTGTCTGTCTGCTTTGTACTATTTGCGTATAAAGGTGTGTGTATGTGTATGTTTATGTATAAATATAGATATTATCACCACTTACTTTCATTTACTCATTCACTTATTTGCTTATTTGTATGTTAACATATTATTATTATCATTTTTTATCTCTCCTGTTTATTATTTTTTTCTTTTTTCTGGGTCCATGGACAAAAAAGACTATCCACTTCTACTTACTGAAACTATGTATGGACATTGAGTGGATGCCAAAACTCATGGACTACTTCTTAAAGAAATTGATGGCCTTGTCATGTAACATACGTATGTACTGTACGACTAACTGTTAAAAGGAAATAAAAAGAAGTTATAGAAGAAGAAGAAGAAAACAAACAAACTGCGCCTATTTCATTACTTAACCATGTATTAAAATCGCTTTCTGGCAGAAGGCACCTTGTGCATCAGAAGGAGATGGTGAGAAGTACTGACAAAACATTGGCATGTGATGAGTTGGGATGAGAACAGGCTGATCTTACACCTGGACCTTTAAAATATGATCATTAGAGATAGGACTGACAAACAAAAAGTCCAGTATTATGGGGACTTACATCGATATTAGAAGATTCTGCACCTTTCAAGTTATGTCCTCTGCAACATTTGTGCAAATGCATGAAGCACTGAACCCTTTACGTAGCAAAGCAGAGGTGGTGATGGATGGGTGTTTGACATGACAGATTCTCACGCAGGAGATGACAGTTCACCTCCTGTCGTAGGCCTGCAATAAGCAATTTTTCCCCAACCTTAACCATACTGTAGCTGCCATGTTATAGAAAGCAAGAATCTAAAACATGTTGGCAAGTTGTCCTTGAATGCAATCCGTGGTTTTGCAGGATTGTCCAATATTGATGTTCTTGCCAACTGCTTGAGGCTTATCAGAGGAAAGATATGGTACATCCTGTTCTTATATGCTCGGCTCTATGATCAGTCCATTTACAGGTCAATCTTGTGACTTCCATCATAACGCTGTTTGCACATGACACACTGTATCTGTCATATAGCAAGTTTTCTGTTTGGACATTTTGCAAAGCAGCAACCCACAAATAGCAGCTGTAGCTTATGATGTGTTCAATGTTTAATTTGGATCTTAGGGAGGTTGATTCCACAACAAAAATTGGTGGACTCAGGCTGACCTCACAGAGAATGAGAGCTGCTAGGAAGAAAAACCAAACAAGTTATTTTAAGCTGTGTGTTGGTGGAGCAGAGCAACATGACCACTCCTTCCAGACCATTCACAGCTTCCTCCGTTGTTGTTGGTGATGTAACAAAATAATTTTCTCCTCTGTGGTGGTGGTTGTAGGAGTAAAATATGAATAGGTTCCAAACAGCAGGAGGTCCTCAAAGCAGCAGGAGAACCAGGAGTAAGTGGAATAAAGAGAATACGAAAGGAAAGAGTCAGACCAAGAGGGTTCCATCATCTTTGTAACACTTTCCAAGCTCCTCTAATGTGTAAAGGAAATGAAGAAGTTGGTTTAACCAGGGACGCGTAATCTGAGACGACACACAGATGATGCCTGTGTGTGAGAAGCAAATGTTTTGCTTGGTGAGGTTTCTGAAGGAAACTTATCAAAGCTCAGTCCTGCAATAATTAATTCGTTTAGCATTCTTAAACCTCGAATGATCAAACTCTCACTTACATAAAAGAATGATTATTGGACATGCTGATTAATCATTTATGTTTTCACTGTAAAGTAGCATTGACATTTTGTCCGATTTAAACTCTTGTTTTCAATGCCATTAATGTTGTTCACCACTTTGTCAAGAGTACATTGTTATATCTTAAAATTATTTTTGTTTTTTTATTCCATAGGTAGGTCTTTTGTTTCCCAACCGTTTTCTTTGTCTTTAAAGTGTCCTACACATGCTGGCACTGGGTGACATCATAAGAGACCACAATGTGTGTTTCCATAGTTAAGCAGATGACACACAACTGAACATCTCTGCTGAACTAGATGATGCTGCAGCTATAAACTCCATTGCTACTTGTTTTTTGTCAATAAATGAATGGATGAGCAATACTTTTTTAAAGTTAAAAGAGGACAAGACTGAAATCCTACTAGTTGGCCCTAAAACAAAAAGAGAAATGCTTTTTAATTATCTGGGGAAATTGACTCCCTGGATTAAATCTGTGGTTACAAGTCTTGGTTTTACACTATAGTCAGATCTTAGCTTCCAGTCCCACATCAACAAGGTGAAGAAAACATCTTTATTCCACCCTGAAAGTACGACCATTTATAAATCAAAAAGATGCAAAAAAACATATTCATACCTTTATTTTGAGCCAACTTGACTACTGTAACACGCTTTTTAATAGTTTAGTGAAAAAAACACAGGACTTCAGCTCATCCAAAACTCTGCAGCACAACGATTTACCAGAACCACAAGAAGAGAGCACATTAGTCCAGTTTTAGCTGCTATGCACTGGCTTCCTGTAGCATCGAGAATTGATTTTAAGGTCTTTCTCCTTACATACAAAGCCCTTAATAGGCTAGGACTGAGCTACGTTGCTAACGCCCTCTTTCCCCTCTTGCCTTCAAGAACACTGTGATCGTCTGCAGCTGGTTTACTGGCGGTGAAACAGCCAAAAGAAAGTCAGGGATGCAGCTTTTAAAAATTTAAAAACTACAACCACAGTATGACTATCCTACTCAACATTTTTATGATATTGGCTTTTCTGTGACAGGTTGAATTATGTAGGTGATGAATATTATATAATAATGATGATGATAACTGCTTATATGCAGTAAACTCAAGTTTCACAGTCAAGCACTGGTAATCGTTTGTAGCATCAGAATTTGAAGGTCACTACTTTTGATTTAAGTAATATGCCTTGTGTTGCCCTCTGACAAGGTCTTTACTATTTTTACATCTATCCCGCACTCATACTTGGACCTTTCACATACACATTTGCATACTTTAGCATGAAACATTGAGACACTGCTAGTGACTCAGGGTGCGGCCTGCCCTAGAAAACACGCAGTATGATGCAGTGTCAGCTATCATTTATTTAACAGGCCCCCAACCCCCAAATATCCCCTGTCAGGAAGATCAACTCAGAGCTACAGTCAACTCAAAGGTAAACAGCAGAAGTCATCAAACAGCAGTAAATCATTTTATTTTCCAACCTCAACCAGGCAATACAAATTTACAACATATTTCTTTCAATAAATGTGATTTCTCTAAAAATCAATGAACAGATAATGATAAATCTTAAAGGCAATTGATGTAATTCCCATATATACAGCACTACCATACATCGGGAAGGTAAGCTGAATGTCCAAGCAATATGAAAGTAATAACATAACTTTGGTTATACACCTACGTGTCATCTTACGTCAACATTGGCACTGTGATGTGTAGGTACTGTGATAGCTGACTAAAGTGATGATAGTTATGTCATCATTACAGTCACTGAAATAATCTTTATGTCATGTAACAGCTTAAAAAAACATTTTCCATGCTTAAAGATAGCACCAATAGACTGTCTTTGGTTCTAAGTATTATACAGTTTGCTTAGATTTCATAAAAACTACAAAACAGATCATAAATTCCCCTGATAATGTAGACTGACCATTGAAGCAGCTAAATGTGTACCGACTCATTACTTAGCCTAGATGGTTTAATGAGGCAGTACAATGAAGGAAACAAAAAATAGTCTTTACTTCAAAATCAGTTACGTCATAAAACTATATTTTGCTGTATGTTGAATCTGACATGTTTTCTGTTTATTGAGCACATGGGAGAAGTTAGCCTTCATCATTTATGAAATGTTTCTGCCAAAAAGCCTTTCTAACACATGGTTAATGGTTTATTTAAACCCAACCTAACCAAGTGCAACTGCAACAGAAAACTGAAAATAAAAATATTAATTAAAAATGAAGATAAGTAAATTAAGTCTAAAAATAATTAGTGAACAATAAGCTTCACACAGGAGTCAAAATCAAGTGTCCTGGGTGGAGGTCTAGTGGTTAACCCATTTACTCACCACAACCTGCTCCTAGTGTGGAGCCTTTCTGCCAGAAAGCAGACAAAATTCTCCCATGTGTTTATTGACACCAGTCTGAATAAATCTGATTGTGTGTGAACACAACCATACTGTAAGAAACAGGTAGTAACTGTAGAACATATTAAATGAACCCTCAACCAATTGATTGTATACACATAACTTTTACCTTCTACCCACCAGCCAAGAGCTTCACAAGTTAGAGACAAATTAAGATCGAGCTGAGACATGAAAAGACACTTTTCTAGTCAAGGCCTAGCAGAACAAACTGGGGTGATGGACAGCCCAACATGTTAGCGACGTTAAAATCAAATTTACTCTTTATCTGCAGCCAGCAGAACATGATCTGAATTAATTCACCAGGATTTCTATATATTTGGCCCTGATACAAGAGCATGCTAATGAGGATAATCTCTATTTCACCCTCCAGTGCAAACAAGGTGAACATGTAAACCTCAGTTAGTCCTGTTTGGAGTTGCATCCTATTGAACAGAGGCAAT
Organism: Lutjanus argentimaculatus; assembly: GCA_034769285.1. NCBI lineage: Eukaryota > Metazoa > Chordata > Actinopteri > Lutjaniformes > Lutjanidae > Lutjanus > Lutjanus argentimaculatus. The sequence goes on along the minus strand of JAWZSL010000045.1, from coordinate 3,214,063 downwards.
AACTTCACTAAACTTAACTAAAAATGTAGTTTGGAGTCATATAAAGACACAAAAATAGTGAGATTTGAATTTACTTTGTTCAACAAAAATTTGGCATTTGGTCTCAGGTTCCAACTTCACATCAAACCTAACAAGGTACAAAAACACATTAAATCCACAGTTGTCACTTAAATCAGAACAAGTACATGTCTGGGAAACTTAAAGCCACACTGCATGATACATTGTTGGATGTTCTAAAGAAAATTTATCTACAGTATGTCTTGACTAGCCTATTTTAATATGACTATATACAACCCTGTCTCCTCGAAATTACACCTCTAATTCATTTTTCCAAATCTAAATTGAGGCAAACCTAATTGCTACCACAATTACATTCAGTGCATTTTTTTTTCAAGTGTTGTAGGACAAGTTTCAGGGAAGTAGTCTGAGTGGATAGAGGTCATATACAGAGGTTTGAATTGAATGTGGTTAGGTTTACAGAAGGTTACAAAAACACTGAAGTTAAAGTGGAAACAGATAACTTTTCAACTTCCTGCCTGGTATTATCAAGTCCTATTATTGTTGTGCTGCTGTCACAAAAGACACACCTGTACACATCACCTGATCACTTTTTATTTACTCAGAGTCTATAACTCTGTGAAAAAATGATCCACATCACTTTGGAAATAAGAGAGAGGAACGAAGCATGCTCACTGAAGAGGGAAATTGAAAGCCGTTGTAATGATGCGCACTGCATAATAATATCATAGTAAGTGAGCGTGTAACATTTTGGTTTATACAAATATATAACTATAGCAGGGGTTGGCATCGAGAAGGAGAAAGCATTGGAAGAAAATGTTCATTCTTGTAGTCTTTAATGGAGACATCATTTTCCTGTGAAAAGTCATGCCCTGGTGGCAGACAGATGAAAGCAAGGCTTATAGAGAACCAATCTAAACATGGAGGATGTGATTATACTATAGCCTGCGCACTGGCACTCGTACACTGTGCAATCAACATTTACTTTATAATTATAAGTTAAGGCAAAATTGTTGTCTGTTTCCACTATAAGGGTTGGGAAACATCTGTTTTGTCAGGTAAATGTTAATAAGGTAAACATGTTATAATTTGTGCTTCAAGTCACAAGGTTTTGTAACTTGAAAACTACATTCTGTACAAACATTTTGCAACTGAGCAGGTTTGTTTCCTTAAATCATTCCATGTTGATTAAAAACCAAATTCAGGTGGAATTGCATGTCTCAGAGATTTATTTGTTTTTGTAAATTAGTAGTGAATAATGTAAATTCTAGGAGACAAGGTTGCTAAACTTATCTATTACCCTGAGATACTGTTGTTGTGGCAGTGGCACTGCATTAGCATTTATCTTTAAATCAATGCAAGAAACTGATCATCTTGGAAGAGATTCTCTGAACCGAAACTGCAGGGCTCAGAACGTGAACAGAAAATGTATTTGATTATAAAGATGAGTAGACTTAAGTTTAAATGAGAGAATAAAGTTAAGGCTGTAATAAATCTGAGCGTTACAGACAACATTTCTTGTACTGAACCCATCATGAAGATTCAGTGAGCACTTGCGGTCATATAGGGATGTGCAGAGTACTTCATAAATACTTGTTCTCTCCAGGCTGTTTCAAAATAATTCATTTTTAGTCTCAAACCTCAGAGTATTTCCAGATATATGTACAAATAAGGCAAACCGCTTGGAGATAACAGAAAGAGTAACTTAGCCTATAATGTCCTTTCTTTTTTTAAATGATAGGACCTGCTTCATCAGTGGTTGAACAGAGGAGTCAAGTAAGGTTATAACTTGTAAGAGAAAACAAACAATGAACACATATATAAAATGAAAAAAGTCAGTGCTGTAGATTGTGGGATGTGACGAATGTCATGTCCTATAAAACCAGAGGCAGAGGTGGCTGTACAGGGTGCTGCAGGACAGAGACCTAAAACATGGAAACTGTTCAGAATATTATCACCTCTGGTTCACTCGTCTCAAAGTAAATGTTTTTTTTTTTTTAATGGTTTTTGGTTAAATGGTTGAAATAAGGTCTGTGGTTAACACAAACTCACATTTTGTTCTATGACATATAATCTGTCTGTAAATACCCCACTCCTGAATTCTGAAGCTTTATGCTTCAAAAATGCTAAAAAAAAAAAAAGCTTGGTTCATTCCTTTATTATTTTGCTGAACAAATCGTGTCAGTATCATAAACTTTTGTTTGCCACAGTTTATTTTCTGCGCTACAACAAATCCAATGGAAAAATCCCATTGGCTTTTTGTGGAAGGAAACAGAGTGGCGCTAAATTCCAGGTTGGCCTTCAAAAATGCATCATCCCTGCAGCACTCAATTGGTTTCTGTGTTTATCCCTGAGACTGTCTGAAACACAATGGAGCTAAAAACACATATCTAAACACGGTCTTATTTCCCACTCATGCATTAGTACACTGTATGTTAACACTTGAATATTAAACTCTCAATAATCTGGTTTGGTTGCTGAACAATTCCTTCTTCCCCAAAACAAAACAAACATTCTCCACAGTGGCACATAGTAAAACTGCAGGTCAAAGGCAGGCTCCCACAGCGGCTGCAGCAGTATCTGGATTGACTGGAGTGATTTAACCAACTGTGACTGCTGGCTGGAGTCCATCAGTCGATCTCTGGCATACACTTGAACCATTTGGCCACGCGGCCCTGCCTCTTGGCTTGTCTTTCATTTGTGTCTGAGTTCAGTAGTCCATCCATATAGTGACCATACTCACTGATGGCATCTTCAACACGAGTGATGTATAGCCAGCTGACGATCACGCCAAAGAACTGGAGAGACAGATTGAAAGAGAGGGAAGCTGAATATAGAGGAAGGAAATGAGAATGGATGCTTCTCATTCGTTCTCCTCGTTTCCCTAAAATGCATTTAAAAAAAGAAAATTAAGTGTTCAGTTTAAGTGAACGCTATATTTAGAATATTTTCACTGCTTTACCTCACCTTTTCTGACAGGAAACCTGCTGTTATATAAACAAAATATGACTCCACCAGAATTGTTTGACAAAACAGCTAATTTCACCTTGCACAACACAAGCATTGCTTGTCTTTCGATGCTTTGATTGGTTAGGTCGACTCTGGACAAGTACCTTGCCACTTCAAATAATCTGAACTATTCCTTTACCAGCTCTGTGTACCTTTGAGTTTGTGTTTTGCTGAGATAATGTGAAGTATGGTCTAAAAAACATTAAGGGCACAGTGTCACAACTACCAGTGCAGGAGGACAACCTCCACAAAAATGAACATAAAATATCTCTGCATGTTTAAGAGCACAAAAAAAAAAAAAAAAAAATCTGACATCGTTGGTGATATTGCACCTGGGTTATTTGTCCTGTTTAAAACTGTGGTGATCAGCTGCAGTGTCAAATCACTAAACCAACTTTTAATAAACAGGTAGCTCGGCTAAATTAAAGACATCCTTGAAAGACATTTCTCTTGTATCCACTTCCAGGAAGCCTCTTTATTCTCCTCCAAACAGAAATATGGGAGTTGAGACATCTTTGCCACATGAGGAGACATAAATGAGAAGCACCTCATGTATGGAGTGGTCAACTGACTGACAGCCTCTGCTCTACTTTCCTAAACTCACAGCTCAGTGAGGTCTAACATGCTTATTAAAGTCTAGCACATCCAGAGCTGTCAATGTGTGTCTGTAATGTATCACATGAGTTGAAATGAGATGTAAGAGGGAAGAAATGACACGGTAATGAAAACTAGCTTCCATTTGTGTCAGGACCACATCCTGTAATGGATCTGGTGAAAACGGCTGCATAGGAAGGGAAAGTGGCAGATGTATGGTGTAAATGCATAATGTTGTTTTCTAAGTGTCTCAGTGTTTCAGTGTTCTTCTAATGCTAGAAATAGTCAGACCATTTCAAAAATCTTTTAAAGAAAATTGATGTATCACAGACTGAAGCTGTTTGATGTAAGTGTACAGCAAAGCTAAATGAAATGGACCAGCAGGGAAACGATTTTGTGAAAATTGCACTGTGTATTTTATCACTATTGATGCAGTGGAGTTGTTAGATGTACCTGATGTGAAGCAATTTACATTTTCTCCCACTTAGTCATCAGAGTCGCTTCCCTGAATGGTTTATTTAAAAATGCTCCTGATATTCATGGACATACTGAAATTAAATCGCTGCCAGCTGTGAGAGTTTCAGCAAACATCGTAACAAGTGCAAAGTTGTTCTGTGAAAGTCACAGGTACAAATGGCATTGCTGCCTTTTAAATATGACAAAAAGTTTAGTTAAAAGCTAATACAAGTCAGATTAACATAACACATGTGGTGCAATGAGATCAACACATTTGTAGGATATCTCAGTCTTAAATCAGTCTTATGGTTGACAGTGCTGTGGGGACATAAATCTGTTAACACAGTCACTTTGTAAGGACTCGCCTCTCTTTTGGGGACAGCGTGCAAGTCCTCACAATGTGAATCATTACATGGTGGGGTTACAACTTGGTTTAAGGTGAAGGTTTGGTTAAAAGAGAGGCAATCTAAGATAAGAGTTGCAGTTAAACATGTAATGGTTATACTTTAAGTTGGACTAAGTCTTCGGGAATTAATGTAAGCCAATGCCCTTTTAGTTAGATGTTTGTTATGTTATTTAATGTATCATGCACATACAAGTGCTCAGCCTACAGTACATGGATTTATAAGACGCCACCAAAAAAATACAGTTGTAGTGGTGAAACATTTGTCAGACATGAACAGAAATTCATACATCACACTGCAAACAAAGAAACCACTAGGACAGAAGGAAATTTTACTAAAAAGTGTTTTCGTTACCTGATGATTCCACTGAGCATGGCGCATCTGCACCACAGTTTTGATCCATCCTACTCATAGCTGCATGCCCCACCAAGAGAGTTTCAGAAGTGAAACGTTCTGTACACCTGATTTTATTGATTTGGGCCTCGTTCCTTGATTTTTGTGCTTCTACCGTGAACAAGAAGGCTTCATAGTTAAGTACCTTTTTTTTGTCTGTTTTTATTGAGTCTGCACAGCGTGTTTTATTTTGAAAACTGACCAGATTCTTTGTTTCCGTGTCTGACTTCCTGCCCGCTTGATCTGCTGGAGAGCTGCTGGTGGACTCACAAGTGCTGTGTAGAACGGTCGTGACCATCTCTGGTGGATGAGGCACAGACGTAATGTGATGCAGCCATGCCCAGTGGAGTCAAGCCAGTAAATCCTCACACTGTATACTGACACTAAAGCATGACATGAACTTCATCCTCAATCTCAACAAAAGTCTTTTTTCTTCAGGGAGACCAGTGCACCTGTCTGTTTCTTCAGCTAATGGTAGTGTACATTAATGTAACCTTGCAGACAGTATATTTGTATTTTAGAAACAAACTGTTTCTCTTTATTCATAAGGAACAATTTTGCGCAGAGCATCATGATTATTATTAATGAATATTAAGATAATTAATTATTGAGTCTCATTCCCAGGTAGTCAAATACTGATGTTTTGGGAATGACATTCAACAACCATCTTACTGACCTGTGATTGGCCAAAGTCTCACATCATGGACCAGATTTTCTAAAGTCGGATAAAAGAGCCAAGAGGAGGAGCAGAAACCTAGTTTTCTCTCATACCATTTCAAATAAATACAGCATGGTGAAAGGTAATGATGGGACTTTGCCCCGTTACACAAAAAATAAACTGCCTACCCCACCTTTAAATGATAGTTTGTTTTTATATATACAGTTTGTGTGTGTGTGTGTGTGTACCTGAGGCAGTAGGATCCCTAGTAGCAGTCCTGCCATAATCTTGTAGTTGTCCATCAGCCAGATGAAGAAAGCATCAGTGCAGCCTCTGATATGGATGATTTCAACCAAGTCCAAACGCTACAAGACACAAATCACTTCTTAGCTTCAGTTTTCACAGTTACACTTTATGTATCACTTTATATAATAACTGAAAATTAAAATGTCCCAGAAACACCTGGACCTGTGAGGCCTGCTAACTATTCAAAACTGGACTGAGACTTTGCATTGCATCCCACACCCACAAATATAAAAGCTTTGCTTCATTTGTCGATTTTGTTTTGTTTAAACCCATGACTGAAAGGTGTTAATTTGTGAGTTGAATTTTGCTCAAATGATCTGTAATAGTGAGTAACACACATTGCATATGTCAAGTAATAGTCGCTGTGCTGAATACAAAGAACAATTATAGCTGCTGTGCAGCAATGGTCGGGGCCGGGCAATTTTAGGCAAAATTAGGCAATTCTGAGCAACAAGCAGAGTGTAGGAAGATGAAAAAAAGGTGGCATTCTAATGTGCATTTTACATCAGTTGAGGCTTGAACTCACAATTTCTGGCACAAGAGACTCTGCATATTGACTGATAGCTAAGCCAAATAAACAGGGAAAAGAGACAAGGGATAACAGGGAAACGTGTTGATAAAGAGTATTTGTCTCTTCCCAAAACTCCCTGAATCATAATTATTTTAACCTTAGTAGTCTCTAATCCACATAGCATGATACCTGAACATAAGGCTTTCACATTTGAAAGTCCATCCTGCCTTAGCTGAGGCTTGAACTCACGACTTCTGACACTGAAGTCCGTCTTTTATCTCACTGAGCTAATTGGCAAGTGACAGTTCATGTGTGGCTTCACAAATTGACTAAGCCAAGGATCAGGGTGCCAGGCAGCAGCCATCCATGCCATGGAAAAGCACATTTCAAAGTTAAAGTTCCAAAGCTGTAGCACATATGGTTGATTTGTTGTGAATTTTCAAAGTTTTGAAATTTAGAGGCTTGCTGTAGCGCCACCATCAGGACTATTGTCTTGTGTTTCCAGTTGAGGACATCTGGCATGGGACTGGACCTTTGTGAAAAGTTTGGGTAGATTTCTCGTATGGAAATTTTGCACAAGCTGAGGCTTGAACTCACAACCTTCAACACCAAGAACCATCCTCTATCTCACTGAGCTAACTGGCAAATGGAAACATCACTTGTAGCTTCACAAATTGACTAAGCCAGTCACCTGTGTGCAAGACAGCAGCTGTTAGCATGTAAAGGCAGATTTCAAATGGCTGTCAAAAATTCAGTTATTGAGACAAAAATCCCAAAATACACAAATTGCATCTAGACAGCATGGAGATGTTGGTCATTAGTTTTTAACAATGATTTATTGGCTCCAAAAGTGCAAAACTGATGTTTAAAAATGCCATTTTTGCATTGACTCCAATTGTTCGCATGAGAGTGAAATTCAAAATGCTGTAAAAAATTCAGTTTTTGAGATAAAATTCTGATATTTTCCAAACATCATCTACCATGACTCCAAAATTTTGTCTTTTTTTTCATGAACATTGAAAATGTATTTAGCAAGAATTTGCAAGTATATGTTTATAATACCGTTTACAGTCAAACATTTTGATGCACTGTAGGCTCAATTTTTGATAAATCAAAAATCTGTGTGGATCGTTTGTGTAGGACAGTCTGAAGATGCTCTGTAGCAAGTTTGGTGCCAATTGAGCAAAAATTGTGGGAGGAGATAGGTTTAATAAGTTTTACAGTTTTTGAAAAAAACAGAGTGATGGACTTCATAATTTGCAATAGGTTTAAATGTACAAAAGTTTCTTCAGTATTGGGGCTACATTGTGGTGAAAGTTGTAAATCTGTAGCACATATGGTTGATTTGTTATGAATTTTCAAAATGTTGAACTTTAGAGGCTTGCTGTAGCGCCACCATCAGGACTATTGGCCTGTTTTTGCAGCTGAGGCAATCTGACATGGGACTGGACCTTTGTGCAAAGTTTGGTCATTTTTCGTGCATGGGAAGTAGGATTTCCTCGGAAGAAGAAAGAAAGAAAGAAAGAAAGAAAGAAAGAAAGAAAGAAAGAAAGAAAGAAAGAAGAACATGCAGGATTACAATAGGGTCCTGGCAGCTTAGGCTGCCCGGCCCCTAACTATCTGAAACTGCCACTTTAGGGAGAGTTAAAGGAGAGCAGCTGCATTTGGATTAAAAAGATCAGTGTTTTGTCTTAATTCAGTCATTTAAATCAGTCTTTGAAGTCTTACCTCTTTCTCCAACACCTTGTACCCACACAGAGTGTTTGCTACTTCATTAGGCTGCAGGGGAGAGAAGCAGAGATACATCAAGTTAAGAGGGTTGAATAGTGAGTGGGAGCCAGACAGAAACCTGTTAACTGCTTTCACCATCAAGAGGTGTCCATAGCAGACAGAAAAAGACAATTCAAACTTTATCTGTAGACCAGACCAGAGAAACACACAATCCAACACATTATAAGTGCCTCTCTCATGTGCGCACACACACAGATGACAGTCCTGAGAAGTGCTTCATGAAGACTGTGTGTGAGTGTGTGTGCATGGACTGCATATGCCAACGTGTTTCTTATGACTTTGAGCTTGTGGTTTTCCATTTTAAAATATTAAAATATATTCATATATTCAAATAAGATACAATAAACTGACAATCTTTTGTGGCCTTCTGACACAGGAAGAAGAAGAGGAGGGGAGGAGCGACCACCATTTTTGAGTTATTGCCTAAGTTTTATTGCCTTTATTTTATTTGTTTTAGATTTCTAACACATTATCCTGATGCCATTGTGATTAGTGGTAGGGATGGGAGGGAAACTCACAACCGAGTGCTGCAGAAATTTCTCTGCAGCACTCTTGTCAGCACTTTTTTAAGACTCTTTGTCTTAAAAAATAGAAATGAGTTTGCATTTTTGCACCTCCGGTTCCCTCATCTTGAAGACAATGTTTTTTTTGAATGGATTTTTGATTAGCTACCTGAAATAAGGATATTAAGTTGTAAATGAGGAGATACTCATGAATTTTTAAGCCTTTATGAGTCCTAACAAAGGCGATTGATAACAAGTGGTTAAATGAGACTGCCAAGGTTATGGAGGGTGGTGACAGTAAAGTCATGTGACTGTCGTCAACTTTGTGTATAGTTAAATGTAGTTTTTTACTTCTGGCAATTGCATTTACGCTTCAAAAAATTCACTAGTAATATTTCTTTGTGAAGATGATCTTGTTGAACAAAAAGTCAGTATCATAAACTTTTGTTCACTACAGATCTTATTTCCTGCACTAATCCAAAATTAGGAAAACTCCTGTTGGCTTTTTGTTGAGGGTACCAGAGCTTACAATGTCATCTCTGTAACACTCTATACCACACTGTCACCATATTTTGCACATGATTCTACAAAGGGATTGAGTGCAATCGAGCCTTCTATGATATACCATGTAAGTGAAGAGGAAAACACACCACTAAAATGGCAAAAAAAAACAGGAATCAGTGTATGGTTTTATGAGCTTGACTGCAGGTGTTGTTGATCTGCTCTGTCCATTTCAGTGAAGCAGGTGGAAAAATGTTCTCTTGTCCAAGAATAACAGCGACGCTTGAACAAGTGGAGTTAATTGCTGCTTCACATTAATATGAACATACAGGTGTGCAATTACAAAGATAATTACAAACATTATAAAGTAGAAAATTTAACTTTGGATGTACTGTCGTCTGACTTTGACCAGTCGCTGGTGCAGATCCTGTTGAGTCACCGATAATGTGCAATGCATAGATATGAGCCTAAATACAGACATCATATATTATCTAAATTTGGATAAAATAATATGAAATCTTACACAAACCCTTGATCTGCACGATAACCCAACTGGATGGATTTAAGAATGTATTTATTATCATGTATCCCTACAGATTTTCAAAAAAGATTTAATTTTTCTGACTTTCACTGACACCTGTTACTAAATGCTTCCAAGAAGGAGTATTATAAATAGATCTCTAAATCTGTGTATATCTGGTTTGTTAGCCAACACAAGTCTGTTTCAGGCACATCAGCTATCAAACAGTTGCCAGTCTTTCTCATCTGTCACTTAAAAGAACAGCTCACTTGAAAATCTAAAGTACATATTTTTCGTTTGGCCTGTAGTGCTGTTTATAAATCTAGACTGTTTTGGAGTGAGTTGCTGAGTTTTGGTGATATCAGCTGTGGAGATGTCTGCCTTCTCTCGAACATAATGGGGCTAGTTGGCACTTGGCCTGTGATGCTAAAAGTGCCAAAAATACATTTGAAAATCCATCACCAGTGTCTCTTTCCAGAAATCATGACCTGGTTACTCAAGATAACCCACAGACCTCATTGTGAGCAGTTTTATGAAGGAAACTCTTTCTTTCTGGTAGACAGAAAATAGTTCCTGTAGATTCCACTGCAGAAAGAAAGTAGTTCCTACATGAAACTGCTCACAACAAGATTTGTGGATTATCTTGACACAAACTTAATTTATTTATTCATAAAAGAGATCTGTGAAGAATGGTATTTCTAAAATTTCAGTCTCAATATAATTTTATACAGAGATTACAAAGCAAAGTCGCTCCAGGTATAGTGGAGCATTTTTTTTCACATTCTTGACAAATACATGATGCCGAACATCAACAAACCAAACTGAGATAAAATAATTATTAGTCCATTCTTCTACCATAACTTTACACTTAAAGGGCTTCAGTAAACATATTATAGTGGCTGCCTTTAGGCTGTTTAACTATGTTTCCTCCACAAATAACAAAAGTGAGCCACAACTGCAAGAAACCACCATTAATAGAGAAAACAGTCCACAGAAACGGAGACAAATTAGTTGAACCACCAGTGAAAACGGAACTGGAAACAATGTTATGATGAAAAAACATTGACATTCTCATTACTTAACCTCATTATCACAAGTGACTCGCAGTAAGGCTAAACTGTAGACTGATAAAATATTAATTAATTTCTAATAGCAACACTGTGGTAATTGAATTTAATATTAAGAGCCTGGGAAAAAGGAGCAGTGGTTTCATCAGTCCAGCCCTGAGGCAGAGTCGGCTGCTTCATCAAAATGTTGTCTGTCTGAATAAAAAAATTTGTTTGTTCTCTTTCCTTGTACTCTGGGAAGTGTAGGTGTCTAAATTAAAGGGAGCACATGTGCTGTTCTGTGTGGGAGAAAATTGCCTGGCATGGCAAAGGCATAATCACCATGCTGAGATGCATTTTAAACATAACTCCACACTATTACAGCTATTAAAACTATAATGACATACAAACTGAACCAAGAGACCCATTATACGAATACAGAGTCAGGAATGATGAAAATGTTACAGATGCTAATATCGAACACTGATCTTCAGTTCACACACATATTGTGTATAACCATGAGGTGGCTTTCTCAGCTCTGTTTGGTTTTGGAAGCTATAGTTAGCAGAGACTGAAACAGCACCTGTTCAGTCAGCAGGTGCCATCCTAACCGCAGGAAATCCTGATGACTCCAGTATTTAACAGACATGAAAACTACATTTTACACTTATTTGTTATAAGAGTATTGCATCGATTTAGCATAGACCTTCTATAACATTGCCAGACTTGGGATGGACAGTTGAAAATGGATCAAAATCAAAGCAGCAGAACCAGGGATATTGTGTTTTTTATCCCATGTAATCTTCTTCATTGCTGAAACCTGGTGCTTACACTACCCACAATACAACTTGACCACTGACAGTTCCGTTGGAGGTTTTGGTGTGTTATGCTAAGTAACAGTCAATGTAGCCAGGAGTCACTAGTCTCAAACAGAAATGAGGAGTGGGATACAGAGGTCATATGCTTACATATGCAGTATGGTTGGGATAATGGATGATGCCATCACAGCTGTCATAGCTGACAGCCATCAACCACTGAACCCTCTACCATTATAGCATGATTTAAAAGACTTTTTGTATTTGAGGTAGTGTGTCCCCTCAGAGTTGCAGTAGGAAGGAGTTGTTGATGAAGTTCTGTTTTTGATATGTGGAAGAGAAACAAACGATGTCATCATCCGTCAGTGATGTTTTACTGTGGACATTGTCATATGCCAATTTGGTAGTAGACATTGCCCAATCCTAATATGCAGATGTGTGGGATTGCTGCACTTCCCCTTAATATAAAATAAAAAAAACAAAACAGCAGATAAAGCCAGGACATCCTGTGTCAAATAACTTGTGTTGTATATAGAAAAGACATCTGACATAAACACAAAACCTCATAAAATATGACACAAGCAAGCATTCAATGCAATACAACCACATTACTTTGCAGCAAAGTTGCAAAAATGGTAAATATTACCTGATACAACAGGTAACCCATAACAGACAGCCAGTACATGCTATTGTATGACAGTAACAACAGGAAGAGTAGCAATTTATGGTAGTAACAATAAATGTCATAGTGATACCTACCTTAGTAGTAATGCAGCAGGTATAAGGGACACCACAGGCCAATGGACCAGGTGCAGAGCAGTTGTGGTACATGTTGACCCTCCAGTCGTTATACTCCTGACCTCCACAACACTCGAACTGCCAGAGATGAGACAGATGTCAGGGTAAAGACAAGTGCAGAAATTGGAAGGAGAAGGAAAGACAAAAAGAGAGATTAAGAGAGGGATAGAAGACAGAATGAAAGGAGATGGGAATGCAGAAGACGGGAGACATAAAAAAAGAAAGTTAACAACTTGATAAACAACAATTTTCTGTTGTGCTGGCCTAATGCCAGTAACATTTTGGGGTGAAATGAGCCATAATTAACTACAATTTGCATGTAATTATGAGTCTGTTTTGTATATGCATGTGTCTGCCTAATTCAGTGTACAGATGGTGGCAGGGCTGGGTGATATGGTTGAAATCAATATTATGTATATTATTACATTAGAAAAAAATATTATGCTGAAATATACAAGATCATGTCAAACAAGTGATTCAAATGTCTGAATCATTTATTTGATCAACAGAAATTTGTAAATTATTAAAACAACATGATCATACAATAGAAAACAGTAATTCTTTTGCCAAGTCTTTGGTGGCTGACATGATATTGTTACACCTGAAAAAGATAACTCAATCCAGTAAAAAATACTTTGCAATGAACTCTACCTTTGTGTGATGTTCAGGTTTTGAGTCCATACTTTGTGGTGGTGAATTTGCATTATGTTGTCAGTTGTACCTACTGTAGTATTCTGACTCATATGTGAGGGAAAAATAACAACACAAAACATCCAAAGACACAATTTTCAGCAGTTTTATCCTGATTACATGCATAAAAAACATTCCGATTCAATGGAACCTAAAGCTCTACTTGTCCTCTCATTCACATTAGAAATATAAACCTTAAAAATCATACACTGACATTTTTTTAGTGCAAAGTTGCCTCTACCTATCCTACACATTTAGCCAGCACTTTACAGCAGCAGCCTCAAAGACTGCAGCCTGCATCAATAAGACTTGCAGCACAAAACAACAAACCGATAACTGCCGACCTCGTGTTTTTGGTTCACAGGCACAAAATAGTGTGAAAACAACCAATTATCTTTTATTGCCCTCTATTTCAGCCATTACTGACAAAGCCTGAAGAAATGAAAATATCATTACTTCACAGTGAAAATAAATGAGCTCTGATAAGCTATCTAAAGGAAGTTAATAATTATTGGTTTTGGCTTTGAGCTTTTGAGTCACACTGAATAAAAGCTGCTTCTAACAACTTCATCATTTGTTTTAATGGAGTGTTCCTGTGTGTTGTGCTTTGAAGACTGTTTAGATGACCATCATGCTGGGTAATCACAGTGATGTCAAATATCCATCAACATATGGACTACAACACTATGACTGAAGGCAAACAATGTGAGTAACAACAGAGCATTTTCTACAAGTTGTCTGCAGGCGGCAACCTCTGAGGCTGAAAAATGAAGTACCAAAAACTGCAGTTCCCTGAATGGCCACTTGAGGCTGGCTCCAAAAGCTAGTCACTCCCCATAGAAGAAGAAGAAGTAGAATAAGGCATACTTTATTAATGCCCAAAGGGAAATTACATTCTTTTTACTCTGTTGTAATTTCTTGTACATACATACAGAGGCCCAAAATACACACACATGCACAAACAGGACCCTCAGACATGCATCTGATGCTTACTTTCCACCAAGCTGGATCCAGGGCTGGTGCTAGTGCTGGTGCTAGAGCCGGTTCGCAGTTGGTTCAATGTGCGAACCGGTTGAGAACCGTTTGCATTTCCACAAGCGGGTGCCGGCCAGAGAGCCACGTCATTACGTCACTGTATGCGTCTGTATACGTCACGTCATTTTCCCAATACAACTAGCGCCAAATTCAGTCGCCACAACAAAGATGGAGGACTACATTGCGCTGCAAGTGTTGCTGCTGGCTTTCCTTGGAGAGCAAAACTTTGCGATCCAGCAAGTTAGTTCTGCTCATCAAGAATGCTACGAACAGTGATCATGCTCGAGGAGACAGGTAAGTGTCCAACACTGCTTTGGTTGTTCAATAACCCCGCCCCAGCCCCTGACGTAAGCCCGTAGCCCCCGACGTAACGTGGTTCTTTCCGCTAGACCAGCAAAGAGTTGGTGCTTGCCTAGCACCAGTTTTGAGAGCCAGGAGCCGGTGCTTTGGCTGTGGAAAACCAAAGAACTGGTGCTAAGTCTGGCTCTAGCTCCGAACCAGCCCTGGAACCAGCTTGGTGGAAAAGGGGTATCAGAGAGGTGTCAGAGCGAGGGGGCTGCACACATACATAGAGTTAGGTGCCCCAAACAGTGAATGGTAGTTCAGTGCCTTGCTCAGGGGCACCTCAGCAGTGCCCAGGAGGTGAACTGGCACCTCTCCAGCTACCAGTCCACACTCCATACTTTGGTCTGTGTGGGACTTGAACTGGTAACCCTTCAGTTCCCAAGCCAAGTCCTTATAGACTGAGCTACCACCACCCCCAACTCACATATGAACATGCCCATCTTTGCAGTAGAAATATATGGGGGTGAATTTTTCTGTAACTCACCAGTTTAATTTAAACTGGATTAAGGTTTAAAGTTATGCATAATTAAGGGCGTGGCCGCTTTGAGCGACAGGCGGGTGCTGTCACAGCCACAAGGCAGCCACTTCATTCAGCCTGCTTCAGCTCCAGCCACACTCCGCCTCTTTGCCCATTTTTGGATTAGTGGGGAGTCAGGTGCAGTCAGGCACTGCCAAGATGGCGACAGCTGGAGACAACCTACCCTGAGCTTTACAATGGCTCCTTACAAACCTATGAGGGACGTGACAGAGACTATGTCCATGTTTTATACAGTCTATGGTCATCTGTAGGCCTTTCTAATGGTGGGCATTTTGATTTCTCATAGCAGCAAAAGCACAATGTAATAAATAATTTAATTTTATTACTTACACCTGTGTTTGATAAATCAAAATATACACTATGTAAAAAGTCCACTAATATGACAACGTCTGAGAACAAATGCTTTTCGACATTTATTTTTTTGAAAATCCTGCCCAAATTGATGGCTCTCCCAAAAAAAATTACACCAACCTTGTAAGGCACCATTAAATATTTTCCATTTGATTCATACTTATAACAGGGTATAGTGGTGTCAAAGTAGAGACAAGTGCGGAAATTGTGCCCTTTGTTTTTACAGTCTTTTCAAAGGCATTTTTTAGGTTCTCTTCATGTTTTACTTTAAATAATTTCTATGCTCCCGTAAAGCACTTTTAATTTACTTTTGTCTAAATGGTGTTATATAAATAAACTTGTCTTGCCATCAGATAACATACAGAACACACTACATAATCATAAAAATAAGCTATATTTCAGATTTTTGTTTGATAGTAAATTGATTAAATTAAAAATTATTCTATTGTTGATTAATTGTTACCATCCCTAATGGTGACAATTTTTCTCTGATATCAATATACATTATATCTTAATATGGTAAATCAATTACAAACTCATGACATGTCAAACAATCATTACTTATTGTAGAAACAAAGGGCAGTTTCTGGCACAATTTCACCGACTTACAAGGTGCACAGAGAAGAGGAAAGGGAAAATAAATTAGCTTTGATAAGCTATCTAAAAGAAGTTACTCATTTGTGCCAACTGTAAGCTTTTTGAGTCACATAGACTTAACTTAAAAAAAACCAAACATCATTTGTTACGTGTTTCTGTGTCATGTGGTTCATTGGCTGTTTAGGCTACCACCCTGCTGGAAAACCACAATGTCAAATTTCCAGCAAAATATGAACTAAAAATATGACTGAAGCCAAACAATGTAAATGTAAACACTCAGAAAACCTGAGAGCCGTACTGTTAGCTCTGCTTTGTAGTCATTTACTGAGACAAGTATTCTGTCGGCAAGGAGAAAGTGAGTCAGAAAGACAAAAGGAGAGAGAAAGAGAACATGTAGGACAAAGGGTCAGACACCAGGAGAGACAGTGGGAGAGGATGAGACTAAAGATAAAGAGAGGACATGAATACATTAATAAATATGAGGCTGGTCTTTGCAGGGCAGTGTGATCATTATGCTGACATGATGCCAGTGTGCCAGGAAGTTACTCCCTTTTGTCGCTGGTGTGACTCCACAGAGTGCAGTTTTTCCAGCAGCGGGTCAGGAACCAAACAAGGGTCACATGAAGGCAAAGGAATTATAATGTGATTAATGTGTGCAACTGTTAGCTATGAGTAAACATTACAACTTCACACTGAGCTACCAGTTTATTGGGTTCAGCTGTACAGTATAATGCAACCCAATAGTCCTGCAGTAAATCATATGTTTGTGAAGATTGATGTCGAGTTCAGTTCAGGGGAAGTGGCATCCTCACGAGACCAACCTGAAGAACCAATCTGTCAAAACACTTGTCAACTCCAATGAGACTGCAGGAGCTGAAGGAAGTCCCTCTGTCCCATCAGGCTACACAGAGACTCTCACTGTCACTTTCAGACTGATGACTGGATTACACAACATTTTTCTAATTAAATGCAACTATATTTTCATGTTTTTTTCCTTCATTCCTCCAGCTGCCTCACTGCTGATGACCGGCTGTTCACTGGCAGGCTGGCTGACTGAGTGACTAACTGGGTGGCTAATTGGCCAGCTGACTGCTCCAAGTGTGGGCTGGAAGACAGAAGTTAGTCCATCATGTGCTCCCTGCCTTCATTATTACACAGCATCCATGAAGCAACACTGTGACAGATTTTCATGCATGATTAGAGGTTAGCATTTTGAAAACATAGTTAAAAATAGAGCCACTGGCAATGTTCTATAATTACAACAGCATATTAAGAAGCTGTTTAGTTTGAAAAACCAGATGTGACAGGAAGTGTTATTTGATTACTTCCCTCTGAGTGTCTGATTTCTGAGTTTTCCTTCCATCCAAACAAAAATCTTTTAACCAGTAGCTGATGCTCACTGCAGTTATGTTGGGAGCAGGCTTCTTTCCTTTAAGCCTACTGCAAACTGTGAGATTTCAGAAATCTTATATATCTATTGCAAGTCACACTGTGTGGCATGGATCTAATAAATTTGGACTCAACATCAAACTTGATGTATAAGTTAATATTCAAGAAAATGTCATCAGTGTGTATCATCTATTTGTCCCGCTATAGTGGCAAACAATGAAGCTAACCATGAATCAAGCTCTTGCGATAGGATTATTTATGTGATTGGAAAAAAAATGCAAAGGAGAGGAGGAGACTGTGGACCTGGTCGTGGTGAGGGAAAAGAGTGCTTTTTGGGATGCCAATTTTGCAATCAATGCTTGAGGTAACATTAGGTATTTGTAGTATGTATGTTAAATAGCACACATAGGCTTATGTTTGTGCATTACTGTTGGTTGCTTAGTAGACATAGATTGTATTCTAAATTGCTGACACTGTCAGAATTTTGTCCCATAGTACCTTTGGTTGCAAGATGGTTAAAGGATGGAAGTGAGAATGGCAATCTTTGAGCCTCTCTCACAGTGCAATGTAGGACCATCGTTCTGGAGCTACGATCAAACATTTCACAACATTTCTTTCATAATTTAGTGTAGACCAGGCTTTAAAGGACCAGTGTGTAGGACTTAGTGGTAACAACCAACACCCCTCACCCTCCCCTTCCGAGCATGAAGAGAACCTATGGTGGCTAAAAAACACTAAAGACTAACAAACTAAAAACATGACAGGCCTTCTTCAGAGCCAGTTTCTGGTTTGTCCATTATGGGCTACTGTAGAAATATGCTGGCCCCACTCCCTGTAGATATGTATATGTTACATGTATTGTATACATGTAGATATTAAGGACACATTCTAAGACAACCAAAACACATGTTCTTATTTTCAGGTGAATGTACACTAATGAAAACATACTTATGAATTATATTCTATTCCTGCCATATTCTGGCAATAAGTCCCCATAAACCTTACACACCGGAGCTTTAAAATATACTCTGGCCAAAATAAACCAAAGCAAAATTTTTATATTCAAGTTATAGTGTCCAAACTGAAAAGGGCAGAGTTTATACAACCTGACCTTAAGTTATCAGTATTAACCAGTTCAGACATTTTCACTTCCTCATTTTGAGGGATTACTGACCAATTTAATCAGTTTAATAAGCCATTATCCACTGATGGAATCTGCTCATAACTGTTAAGTTTCTTTTTAGTTTCCTTTTGATAGAGATGTATGTAAACATATGAGGACATAAGACTGTATTACAGTCAGTAATATAGTCTCCCATTGCTTATACACAACAGAGCCGATAACTGATCAGTACGTTCTTTATTAACGCAGTTACTTATATTATTGACCGCTGCAATGATTGGAATTGTCTAAATTCACAATAATGTTGACAAAGCCGGGGATTTTTTATGATGATCAGTTATAGAATTCAGTCCTATAATCAGGAGTGAACCCCTGATGAAGTCTGCACTGAACTGTGCACTTTACATGCACAAATGTCCTCTGTGAAAAGTATTTCAAAGAGGTCTACATCTGCCCAGTACTGATGAACTTGCATGAAATTTAACATTCACAGCCAATAAGGTTTCCGCCAAATATTGAACCACTGTGAGCTTTGAGCTAGTATCCGTTTATCATGAGTTTGAGCAATGACTCAGTCTCGACCCTGATCATATATTAAAAAAAACACTATTTATTTGTTCCTGTTATTTGTATTGGCCTCCCTATGATGTTTTAAATAATATATGTACCTTTACTGCCATCAGGCCAACTGAGATAGTATTTTCCGTGGAGTATTTATCACCTGGCCAGATGTCGTGTCCCTATCATGTGCTATCCCATAGCAATTAGAGAGACAGCCACAGAGGAAGCAAAGGGATAATGAACAGCCGAAAAGACATGGATCTTCACCCTATGGACAACTACTGTCACTGCAACATCAGTTGATCAATTGTAGACAGAAAGCAGGTAATTACAGGTTCTGGTTACAAATATCTTTAAAGAGAGGATGTGGCATTTTATAGCAGAGAGAGTGTTTTGAGCAACAGATGCTATTAAATGTTAACACTTTGCAAAAGATAGATTTACTTCAAACGTTTTTTTTAATGGTATTGGTTTAGAGCAAAAAAGTGGTGTTGGTACGTTATAAAAGAGCCATTTGGTGGACACGGGACAATGTTTCTCTCAGCAGAAAATACCTGCTACGTACAGACTTTCCTATATTTCTTCATACATCTGAACACATTCCATCTATCCCTGCAGACATTTCTATCTACAGATGAATTCCCCCTGACACTATCTCCAATATGCACAGGTTTAAGACTGCAGTATCTGTACTGCTACAGAAGGATGTGACTTCTGAATCTGGCGCACACTGACAACCTAAAAAAACATACCAGCAAACATGTTCCATATCTTTTAAAGCCAGCAACTCAGTCCAGTTTTAAAGGCCTTGTGCATTGTGCTTTGACTGGGCAATGTAGCAATACATGAAAGGCTAATACTTCAGCATGGTGCAAATCACATCACCAACCTGACACAGTTTACACAAACATTTGTGATATGAAAATACCGACATTATCCCATAAAGTCTACTTTATGTGTTAATGGATGACATAGACAGGTGTAAAAGTGCAGTTTGAACTAATGAAACTCTCGGGTACAGGTCATTTACTGATGGACTACATCACTGAATGAAACAGTGGTGTTATTTTTCCATTTATATGCTCTAATTCCTCTGATTATGGTATAAGTATATTGATGTATATTTTCCACAAGATTTGATGTTATTTGGTGTACTTTGTATGGTTACAAATAATATGTATATTAAAAACTTAATATTAAAATGACATTTTGTAAGGTTGTAAAAAAACATACAATACACTAATTAAAAATGTACTATTAAAATGAACAACAAAACTTAGTTTACATCAGTAAAGGTACAGAGTAACAATAAAACACTCTTAAGCACAACTGAAGAATTTTTAAAATGTGTGCTCTTTTAAATCACTTTGGTTCAAGTCTGTGTAAAGGAAAAAGGGAGTTTTATTCAAAATACACTTTAGATGTTAGTACATAGTTGCTGAAAATATGTAGAAAGACTGAGAACTATGTAGTACTGAACTGTGGAGTTAAGACTGTTGAACTATTGTACACGATTTTTTGTTCATGATTTTTTGGGTGGACCTGCAATGTGGCCCTGTGACGTGTCAGAGCTATGGTCTCCAAACACTATATAAGCCCCACGAGCACGATGAAAGCCCTTAAGACAGGTAAGCCCACACATAGCTTTTTGTTTATGGCTTTGGGTTTTAGAGATCCTTCACGGCAAAATCAATCTTCTGTTTTGTAAAGTACACTATGGACAAAACAACCAGTGTGCAATCAAAACATTAGGAGACTACCACTGCCACAACATAAGTATCTGCGTCATCTTTCAGTGATGCACCGCTGGAAGATAATGGTCTATAATTTTAGCAAAAACAAGCTCTTGTCAAGGGAAAAGGAGCAGCAATAGAGGATCTACTGTAATACAACCTGACCAAACAATCTATTGTTCCACCTGATTGATGGACTGTTCCCACCAATGTTAAGCCAACCTCCTGATGGATGAACATACTTAGTAGACCAAACTGATCAATCAGGACTTCTTGAGGTGTCAATAACAGACAAGTGCAGTGAATGATTTATTCTTCTGCAGGGCAACATTAACCCATCCATTTAAAACTAACTTTAATAACACTGCACTAAAAATATGTTCATTTTGTTAGTTTGTGTTTATTGTGTTTGTGTTTATCTACAGTTACATACAGTACCTCTGGTTACACAGTTACACCAATTCTTGTTTAATACTTGTGTGTCAGTCAAGTAGTTAAACATGACTTATGAAAGAAGCAGCTTTTCCTCTATGACTCACATTACTTAAGTGGCCACAGAGGTTAAATGTTTGTTTGACTGTTACCAAAGAGCCGAAGCATTTGTTCCAGTATTACCCATAGACTGTTACAATTTTAGGGCGCTCTTCACAAGATGAATACCCAGAAAAAAATCCACTAATAATGATTGGGAGACTGGGAGACATTATATTGCTTAAACAAGTTAATGTTTCTGAACCCTATCTGTGCATAAGGCACTTAAAGGATAACTTTGTTATTTTTCAACATGATCCAATTTTCCTATGTTTCCATGTGGGGACAACCAGAGTTTCTGTGTTAAAATAAAATTAATTTCCCATCTAACAAGGCGAATTAAGGGTTTATTTGATTGACTGTGACGAGCCAAGAAGCTTTTGGTGAGTTTTATCTTATTTTTGTTGAGTTTGAATTAAGTGGTTTACAGTGATAAAATTACTGTTTCTGTAAAAGGTGTGTTTGGCGTGGCTTTGACGAGAGCAATAAAACAGCAGTTTCTGGTTAATCAAAACATATCTGACTCTTAAACAAAAAGTTATCTCAGCGATCCATTCTATAATGTTGTCAGACACCTAAAATAACTGAGGGTGTCAGTGGCAAAAACAAGCACTTTTACTGGACTTTCTCTGATGGTTCACAGTTGCCCATAAGGATTACATTACAGCCTGCCACAGCTGACAGCTGCAGTGGTCTCTCCCAAAGCTGGACCAGTTTCAAAAATTGTTGACCCCATTTGTCACAAGACACAAAAACATGGGCAAATAGCTTTCAGTTTGAAAAATACAGAGGTTACAGTTTAATAATTTGGCTCATCATTCAGCAGTTTTGTAACAGCAACAAGAATAAGATCTTAGTTAGGGTGGTCCTGCTCTCAAAAGAACAAACTACCTGATAACAAGCTCCCGACTGTCAAATTACTGTGTGTGTGTATGTGTGTGTTATTAATGTGCTTTGGTGTCATTCTTTCGTGTATGTTTTTCTGTTTGTTGTTATTGCATTTTCTCATACATTATTTATCATATTTTCGTATACACATACTACTTGTTGCTGTATGCATCTGGATGTCAAGCACATTGGCTTTACATCTAATAAAATGTACTATGGAAATACAATTGCTCTGCCTTGTTTTGCCTAAATGCCACCAATGCCTGTTGTGATGAATCCAAAATGAACTTATAAATATGCATGATCACTTTATGTCAAACAAACCACACAGCATTGAGGAAATGAAGTCAGTGTCTGTCCACGCTGACTGAATGGTTTTGTTGTTTGCACTGCTGTAAGACTTTTTGATGTAAACCACAAAATCCCATTTGCGATGCCTGTGACAAAGCTAAATGCTGTGACTGCTCTGCCGTGCATATGTGGGTAGGTGTGTGGTGTTGCTTTGATTTTCTCTGATGAAGGAAATGAAAAATCGCAGCTTCTTGCACAACAGGGGCCAATGTTATGATTACTTTTGTCATTAACATGCAATGTAATTGTGAAGACAAAAAGCCTCACTGTCTTCCCCAGTGTTGAAGACACAGCCAGCCTCTTCTGGTGGAATAAATGTCACATTTCCATTAGAATACTGAAGGCGCAGCACACAGAAAGGTCAGTTTCAAATTAACTTAATGCAGGATATGATAAGACCTGCCAGTAATCCACTGATTTTACCCCTTCTGTGCTGTTGCACACCAGATGCAATTAAGTGTTACACAATTTTAAACCTGGAACAAAAAGCTTACAGGTAAAAAGAGAGCTCCAGAGAGTTCAGCAAACTTCTACACACCCGGTCAGTCACTGCATGTGACAGTGTTTGTCAGATTATCAATTTAGGAAAAGACAAATTGACAACCACATGAAAACCTGTCATAAACGGGGTGTTTTTGTTGAGGCTGCTTTGTATGATGGATGATAACCATCATCATTTCTTAAGGATTTTGTTTTTTGTGTCTACTTGTTTACCGTGAAGTGAAGTTGGTGCCGAGTTCAGTGCACAGGTGATGATAAGAGAAGAGGACTTGACTGGCCACACCAGGCAAGAGTGAGTGACACTGCGGGGGACTAGTGATAGCAACAGCGGAAAATGAGCCAAGCTTATGAAGCTCAATTAAAGCCTACACACTGCCATGACAAAAGTTACAAAAGTTACAAAAGTAGTCAAATGTAGCCCCTTCTAATTCTGACAGCAGAAGTGTGTGGGTGGAGGGCATTCAGGCACTGTTTGACATTTGGACTTTGTTTGAGGCACACGCAAGCCTTAAAGGTGCAGCAAGTGATTCTGGAGAAAGTTGATTGTCGAGTCTCATTTCCATATATACTTTACTTTCAGGAATGAGACTCAACAATCAACTATCTTTCCGATCAGTGATTTGCTTAAGTCTCCCATCACGGGCTAGATATTCTAAAGCCTGAAAGCAGAGGAGGTGCAGAAGTCTAATTTTCTATTATGCTTAAAGGTTATTATGAAACATTTGCCCAGTGATGCAAAAACTAAACTCCCTACTCCAGCTTCAACGCTGGTCTCACACTGAGCAACTTTTCAGGTCAACAAGTATGAAGATGTTTTCAAAACTAAAGACCAGTCATGACAATCATCCTCTGCTGTTCTAATTCTCACTGTATACTTCTACTGCCTCTCAGTATCATATGACATTTTTGTCAAGTCCAGGTGACATCATACACATGGAAATTCAAGTGTAGCTCAAACCACACAGATTATGATTCAGGCAGCAATATTAAAGATGTCCTGTGGAATTTTCTTGAAAACAAGCATAAGATATGTTTACACTTACTAACATTTGTTACTGACCAAAACATATTATATGTAGACCAGTGGTCTAACAAACCAAACATGCAACAAGGATGTGAATTGTGCCATTGGTGTCCTTGTAAAACCATTGCTCCATTATGCTACTGGTGTCCAAATACTCTACTTTACATGATCTCAAGATGTCAACAACTGACAGCAACACAGTATTACAATACATATAACACATTATAGTGATACCACTTCACAGTACATGTGGTAACACACTCTGACCACTCATACAAGCACACCCAAAATACCCATGCAGTCACCAACCCACAACAAAAGTTTCCATGTTTCAGTGACTACCAGGATGAGATGTGCCACTATTGACTCAACACAAACACAGGACCATGACTCACTCAGGCCATCGTTCTCACAAATGCAGAGAAATCCTCAAAGCCCATTTACGTGTGGAATGGGGACATTAATAATTCATTATTAATCAATTAATCACTGTTAATAATTTTACCAATTAAAAATTCATTAACCAATAATGAATGTTTTGTGTAGCATTTCTCCAGAGCTCACAGGTTTTTTCTCTGCCTGGTTAGTCTAGAAATGTCAGTAATTGTGCCCAGGTGTCAATACTTTGTTTGGCGGAGCCATTTAGTAAATAAGCACATTAGGACAAGAGCTGTTTTGACCAAGAGCCTTGTTGTTTTATTATTCTGTCCTTGAAAGTTTTTGTGCTTCATGAATTAATGTTTCACATAACTAATATGATGCTAGAATTGTTTAAATAAAACTTAAACTGAGAAAAAGATGTGCATTTTGAATCTTATTAATTACTGATTATTGACCCATTTTTAACTTTTTGAACTATATCTGTTAAGGAAAATGCACAAAATTTGCAACCCTAGCGTGGAAACAGCCTCAATTCTGATTGTTTTTCGTCCTCCAAGAAAACACTTTAATCTCTCCCACAGCAGGGCGTTTGAGCCAACGAGCAGCTTTAAACCGTGACAGGAAAAGCAGAATACTGTAAAATAAAAATACTGTAGAGGAAGCTTCATGCTGCTGCTGCCAAATGGCTTATTACCATTACCAAGGCACTGTTTCTTGTTATCAAGCAGATCAGAGCACAAGCCCGTTAAGATCCTGCTGGCAAGTTAAGATCACAAGACAAACATTAGGAATCTGCTGCCAAAGCGGGCTGGCATTCTTTTGTTTGGAGTGATAATGAAGTGAAAGTGCTTTTGAGGGCAATAAACTAGAAGTTTGCCAAACCTGGTGAGAACGTCTGCATGGCATGCCAAAGTAAATATTGCAGTCATTTTTTGACATTTCTCTAGCAACAACTATTCCTGGCAGCAATGAAATAATTGACAGAGATGACAAACCCTCAGAGACAGAGACATTCATTTGGCTGCTTGGAAGCAGTAGAAACAAGATGTGAACATGTCACTGTTGCATCATCACCTTGTATGGAGATCTAGTTAACTGTCCATTTAAAGGTTGTCAAAACTAGCTTTTTTTCCTTTTCAATGTAGTATTGAAAGAGGTATCTTTGAGAGTATCTTTTTTAAAACTAGTATTGTATTGAAGTTTAACATTATGGTATTGTAACAACTCATTGACACACCTGGCTGATAAAGAATAAAATCAGCGTTATAATTGATTGGAGTTACACTGTACTTTTAGCTCTGTTTTGGTATCCACCAACTTCTGAGGGAAATCTCTGGCTCTTCAGGTTCCAAATGCTCTGCTATGTTCTAGAGTGGCCAGGACACCAGAATTTTAGACTTCAGTGCAATACTAGTATTTAAAAAACAAAACAAAACAAAAAAAAACCCAATAGACAATACCTCTTTTAATACCACAAGAAAAAAGAAATGAAGTCACAGGCACACAAAATAGGATAATTTTGTCTTAAAATAAATAAATAAATAAATAACAACCTGCACAGTGCTGGTACAGAAGAAGTCACTGAACTCTGTCTGGTTTTGCAGCCGCAAGCAAAATTTCAGGCAGGACAATAAGTATTGAATTAAACTGAGGTCCTGAATGAGCACCATGAAATGTTAATATTGTATTGTTTCTAATGTGACTTTGAAAAAAAGTATTGATACTTCAGTACTTTTGACAACCTTATGTTCATCAGCTATTGTCGGTTGTGTCTATCTGTTGTTTGGTGCTGAGCAGGCTCAGTGGGTTTTAGAGCTTTTTCACTGAAAATAGCTGCCTGCTCAGAACACTGAGAACCAGAACAGTAAAGTTGCAGATTGGATTGGCTAAACTTGCAAAAAAAAAAAAAAAAAACTTCAGGGGAATATGCCTGATAAGTCTGCCATACAGCGTGGAAGTTCAGACTTTCAGATTGGTGTATTTAAAAGCTGTTCAGTTATATAGTGAAGGGACTTCAACTGAGGCAGGTGCTTCAACCTCCATTTGCTAAACCACTAAATTACCTCCCACACAATCAGACAAGTAAGTACTTTTGGGGCCTTCAAGCATCCAAATTATCATTCAATCAAGCCACAGTCCTGCTCATCTAATACTGTTCACTCTGCACACTTCTTAATTAATAGTGTATGGCATGATGTAGCCTGCACACTGACGGATCATTTGTCTTTTCTCTTCTGTTAATCAGTGGAGTTTGTTGCAGGATGCTTCTTAATGTCAATGTATGATCAGTCTGCAGTCCCCAGATACTGTAACCCCATGTGCTTGATAAAAGTTGGTAATGAGATCTTCAGCTTCAGGCTGTGTGTGTGGCAGCATGATGCATTCTGGGAGCAGGTGCACGGCGATGGCTCTGCACAGTTCTCTGATTATTTTGGATACGACTTGCTGTGATCATCCAAGTTCACCAATGGTGTTGGTTCCCCCAACAAATCCTGACTCATATTTGCAGGTTTGTTGTGTATTACAATGCATTAACATACAACCCTGACTCCAAAAGAGTTGGGAGGCTGGGTAAAACAAAACAGAATGTGATCACTTCCAGCAGGGGGTGTTTAAAATACACACAACTGTAAACAGCACAAAGACAATATATTTACTGTTTTACCATATCAAATTTATTTATTTTTGTGAATGTATGCTCATTCTGACTTTGATGCACAGCAACATATTTCAGACAAATTGGGACAGAGGCGAAACACCTGTGTTTCACCATTCCACAGGTAAACAGGTTGGGTAACAGGCAACAGTGTCATGATTGGGTATGAAAGCACCATTCACAACAGGCTCAGTCATCCACAAGCAAGGATGGGATGAGGTTCATCCCTTTTTGAAAAATACCATGGCCAAATGGTCCAACAGTTTAAGATGAATGTTTCTCAACACACAGTTTCAAGGAGTTTTCTCCATCTACAATCCAGTACATCATAAGATTCAGAGAATCTGCAGAGAGGGGCAAGGCTGAAAAACCAACATTGAATGCTTGTGACCTCTGATGCCTCAGGCAGCACTGCATTAAAAACTGCATTAAAAACACACATTATTGTATAAAGGATAATACTACATGGGTTTGGGAACCATTTAGAAAACTGTTGTCAGCAAGCATGGTTTGTCACTGCATCTACAAATGCAAATTACAGAACAACATACAGAAACGCAGCCGACTTCTCTGGGGCCAAGGCTCATCTGAGACGAAGTGACAGAAAGTGAAAACTGTGCTGTGGTCTGACAAGTCCACATTTCAAATTGTTTTTGGAAATCATGGACGTCATATTCTCTGGAGCCAGCTCAAAGATCAAAAGGCAGCATCTGTGATGGTTAGTGCCCATGGCATCATGGGTAACTGTCACATCCATGAGGGCCCCATTAATGCTGAAAGGTACGTACAGGTTTTGGTGCAACATTTGCTGCCATCCAGACGACGTCTTTCTAAGGAATATTTCTGCATATTTCAGCAAGAAAATGCCAAGACACATTCTCCAACTTTTTTTATGTTTTATTTGAAAAGCTAATACAAACATTTATGAACAGGAATGTTCAGTGGAATAACCTTACCTTTCTCTGTACAAAGTCCATAATGTTTTTGAAGTCTAAGTCATCATAGTAGTTCACTATGCCTCTTCGGATGTTCTTGTTCAGCAACTCCACCGTCTGTAAGACAGAGAAAATAAAACAAGTGTGTTTGTATTAATGGGATGGAGGAAGTCATGTTACCACATTTACTTTGTTTCCAAGACACAGCTGATCTACAGTCAACGTGTCAGACAGGCAGCTCTGGAGCAGAGATGCTCTGATTAGTCAAGGTGACTGATCCACTGAACTGGAATATTAAAATATGACAGTTTGACAGCTCACATCTGTCAGTCACAATCTGGTGCAGCGGGGTCACATTAGGTTTATGTATTGGTCCATCCAAAGACGGAGAATAAATATTTACAACTTGGAACTCAGCTAAGTACATTCATGGAGAGCTTTTCACTGAATGTTTTCATTGAGAGAAATACTCATTTATTCTGGCAATTTCACTTCATTCCACTCTTTCTTTGTGGTACATTAGTCTATTTACAGTTCATTAGAGATGGTGCCAACAAAGCACTGGGCTTTTTACCTGATTCAGGCCTGGCGATGCTCCATAATTTCTCTCTTTTAACCATGGATAAAGAATTGAGACTGCTTCCCTCATGACAGTCAAAGATTAAAGGGGCTGAGCTTTTCATTTAATTTCTTTCTTTTTTTTTTTTAATTTCTTTTCTTCATACCCAGAACATATCAGGTCCTCACAGTGAATCTATATCGCATTAGTCACATTTACTACATTACAATGAGCAGATTTATATACTTGGAGTGAGTCTACTGAGACGTTTTCCTTTGAGACAGACCATTATTAAAATGAACTCAATATAAACTCACATCTTAAACATGGTGTTTCTAGAAATGAGTCCCTGAAAAGAAGAATCCATCTTTATAAAAATCTACTTATACATGCAAGACACTGAAATCTTATTACAATGAACACATTTCCTCAGGCACTGCTTTGTCTTTATAATCTCAATGTAAATGGGACAACAGTAAAATAAGGATGACATATTAGAAGTCAGGTCATTAATGTATTTTAAATAAAACTGCTATTAACACCCTGAAATATACAATCACACTGTTGATAATTTAGCTTTTCTTTTCAAAAACACATACACATTCAAATGTATTACATGATATTATTGAAGGCCATTAATATGTTTAATATGTCATGTAAATGAGATGACTGAAAGCATTAAAAAGAAATGAAAAGACAGACTTATACTGTTTCCCACAGACCCACATTAAGATTTTCATTATTGAAAACCGATGGGATGAATATCTCAGCAGTAGACCATCATAATCACACCAATCGCATGACCACATTAGCAGCAATCCTCCAAAAGGGGTTTATTACATGAAAACTTCCTCACTTCTTAGGATGTGTTTTATTATCTGTATGAAGTAAGTTCCTAAAATGTTTACTTTACAGTTTTCATCTGACAAAATATGACGCACTTTAATGCCTCATTGCATCATCCATTATAATGTGATCTTCATGTAAATGAGATGGGGAAATAACCATTTATGTCTGTGAGACAACTGTGGCAAGAAACAAAATACCTGGTTTCACTCCTATAAAGAATCTACTAAAGGAGGTCAGTATATTGTAGGCACAGTCAGTATCTGTCATGTGCTTAATGTTTAGTGTAACTGGTCACATAATTATATGACAAAAGTTTGAGTCCATAACACTAATGTTTGTACTGAAGTTAAATTAAGGTGAGTGAGAGGGTCTTCACTGCATTTTGGGGAAAAGTTAAAAAAAAAATGTTTTTTCATAAATCTTTTCATATGTTGAAGTTGTCCAGGGTTGGAATTAATGCCTTGTGTGTCATATGCATGTGAGCTTCTTCTGACTGTGGCTTCCTGTTCAACCATTTTCTCTCTTACAATATTAATACAATAATAAAACAAAAACTAGATGCCTTGTGGATGCAAAAATTACAGAAAAATGCCCAGTCAAGTTGCAGATGACAGGTTGACATTCATGTCTGTTGAGACTCACAATTTATATACAGTGAAAACTTTGAAGGAATTTAATAAATGGTGTTAAGTGTATTTTTTGGCAACCAAATATCCCGCGATATTTTCACACGTGCATCCATTAAGAGATATACGAAGTCTCGCCATACATGCTATCTGGGAGGCTACAGTTGACATTTCATCTAAAAACATGGTGTAAATGGCGTCTTTTGTGGTTAAATTTTAATGTCGCGGCTCACGGATACTTGGGTTACACCACAAGAGCAGGATGGAGACATTTTGTGTTTGTTTTGTGTTCTTTTTTTTACATTTTATCCGTGGTCACCATTTACTGCCATTATACCGGATTTGGCTGCAACCCTGTTTTCTGCTGAAACTCCAGGATTGTTTTGTGAGCTGAAGAACTTCGCCCATCCTCACATCGGCATAGGAGTGAGTACATATTGAGTGGACTATCATCTAGGGGTGGTCGCTTTAATAAATTCCCTCCAGGTATTCATGAGATGTCACATTCACACAGCTGGCATGGACTTGATCACTAAAACCTAATCAGTTCATCCTTGAGTCCAAGTGGACATTTGTTTGAAAGTTTAAAGAAATTCCCTCCAAGGCGTTCTTGAGATATGGCGGTCATGAGGATGGGACAGAGAGCCCAAAAACATGATGCCGCTGGCCAAGGCTGTTGCTGGCACAGAGACATTAAAGCACAGAAAAATGTCCATATTTTGATATCTTCAATGACAAAAAAAAAATTAACCCTGTCACTAACCTACTTGACCCTGAAAATGTATCTGTTTACCAGTAAAAGGCTTCAAGTTGTTTGATTCACATTAGTAGCTTTAAAGCAGCTGAGCTCACCGTGGTGCCAATAAAACAGCAAATGAGAATATTAAAGTCAAGTTGTCTTATCAGGATTCACTGGCAGGTGGTCGAGACGCCTGGTCTGTTAACCACATTCATGTTTCAGTTACTTCCAGCAATGAAATCACCTCATCAACTGATAACCTCTAGTCTTTGCATGTCAGGTAATTATTTAGGGTTTCTAGGTCACGTTTAACTCTTTCCTTTCTTCCTCCCATTCATTTTTTCCCCACAAAGTATTGTTCATCATCACAACCTGTTTGGGAGGAAGCCACTTGTCTCATCATAACTACATAAAAACAACAGAGCACGCTGTGTTAGTATGCAAAGGAACATTATAGGATTTTATTGCAGGAAGGGGAATGAGATAGACAGAGATAGTAGGCAAGACAATTAAGAGAAACAAAGAGAGGACGTGAGAGAAGGATAAAGAGAGATATTAGAAGTGAGAAAGAGAGAAGAAAGCTACACAAACACAAAGACAAAGCAGAGAAGCAGAACGCTTCATCAACATACTGATATCATAAAAATAATACTCTTATCTGCTCTTTGAGCAGATCAGTTCTGATTATACAGTCTCTGTGCATTTCCTGATTAGGAATATATGCAAATAGGGTTTCAATGTGGTGTCAGTGAAGTCTCCATCGAATGAAAGATATTCTCCCGTAACAGCTTAATAACTTGGTTTAGTTCATTATTTGCCTGAATTATGTAATCTGATTACTGTCTATTTGAAAAACTAGAGTAATCACATTCATTTTCTTTAAAATTTTCTGTACTGCACTAAGTCCTGCTGCTTTTGTAGTGTAGTGTGATGATCACGGCTCCTTCATTTATAATGCCACCATCCTTCATTATACCTTGCAGAAGAAACATGCAGTGTTTGGTGCATGCCGGTGATTCTGAGACCAAATTAAACAAAATCATTGTTTTTATACATTTTTCTTGGTTAGTGTGGTTTGTATCATTTCCTTGGGATAAAAAGCATGTAAATATTAGTTTACTGCTCTAAAAAGCTTGATGGTTATCTTGTTCCCTCACTGCAGGAGGGAAGACTTCACTTCACAATGCTCTATCTGCCCTCCTGCTGAGGTGGGAGAGTTTCTATCTGTCAGGTTACTGATGATCAACACCTCGGACGACTCACCTGGTTGCGGAACACCAGCGCCAATATTCCTCCCAGCAGCTCCAGGATCAGACACACAGTCAGGGTGTACATGAACTGTTAGCAAACAGACAAAAGATAGAGAGGAAGAGACACATTATACACTTCAAAATGTAATGTATCTATCTTTATGATCATGTTTTCTGGGAGTCAAAGTTATCAAGGTCTGCCCTCATTGTATCTTAGATATAATAAGGGCACAGTTTTCACCCCTGCCTTGGAGCTTTATCTGTGCATTTGCATGTCTTTACATAGAGGCCCAGTTAGGGTGTGTATAATGTTCTTTTATCCAGCAACTCAGGCAATGCTGTCTGTATTCTGCTTTTCTTAATATACTGTATATATAAGATACTTAAATAAACTACACTATAAGTGTTGCAGGTGTATCACATTTCCAAATATTCTTCATTCATCCTGGGATGTGCTTCATTTTGAAGTCATAAGAGGTCGCTTGTTTTTCCGCATTTAGTGACGACTGCAGTCATTTAGTCCTGCATTTGTATTATTGTCTGTCTTAACTATGGCTGCAAATAACATTTATTTTCATTGTTGATTAATCTGTTGATTATCTTCTCGATTGATCAATTTTGTTTTATGGTCTAACAAATGTCCAAATATGGTGAAAAATGTTGATCAGTGTTTCCCATAGCTCAAGATGACATCCTCAAATGTCTCGTTTTGACCACCACCCAAAGATTTTCAGTTTATTGTCATAAAGGAGCAAAGACACCAGGAAATATTCACATTTAAGAAAGTGGAATCAGATAACCAGACAGAATCAGACAGTTTTTCTCTATAAAATACTCAAACAAATCAAAGGATTATCAAATTAGTTGCCAATTAATTTAATAATCAACTAATAATTTTGATTAGTTGTCGCAGCTCAAGTCTTAATTTCTTCATCCACCTTTTCTTTGCATACATGCATTTGTTTTAGCATAAAGGGGAAGCACATACTCACATGCCCTCCAGAACCTTAACATGAATCATTTTTTTATGTACTTTGCAGCAACATTATGTAAGATTTAGTATTTTTTGCGATTTGGAACAATTCACTTATACACTGCTGCTGTAAATATGGACAGCTGCACAATAAAGTCAAAATGTTGAGAATAAAGTTGAAATACCACTTAATTCTCAACATAGTATTACAACATGATTCTGGTAATGCAAAAATTAAAACAATAATTTATAGTGAGGCAACATCTGAAGAAGTGGCCATGAATAGTGACTCATTCATTCTGAGACACAGTTTTGGACTGTTATACTATAACTATATATATATATATTTTTTTTTTTACAGGTTTTATAGAGTTTTATGAAGAATGTATTGATACAAATGGATGTAAATATTAACAGATTGGTTCATCACTAATGCTGCTTTGTAAATAAGAAAGTACAAAGTGAAAAGGTGCTTTCTTCTCAAATGTGTCATTATAAAAAACAAAGAATAAAGAATAACTTAACAGACACATCCTAAGCATCCAAGCAGCCACTTTGCTGTTAAAAAAGATAAATTACTTGGCTCTACTCACCACTTTCAGTAAGGTTAGATTGTCCCTCAGTGAAGCCAAGACTCCAATGAATGAAACAATAAACATGACGATTCCCAGGACGATCAGAATTATAGCTGGGGCCAAAAACACGCCTTCCAGTGTCTTGTAGCGTTGTCTCTCCACCTCAGCATAGATGCCAATGGCCAGGATGAAGCCGCCTATCAACTGGAAACACAATGAGAAGCAGTTTTGATGAGTTAGTCATCAGATTGAACATGAAAGAAAATAAGCAGTTGTCTGCATTCAATTCAATTTTAGAAGTTTTAAATGTGACTAGAAGAATTAAACACCAAAGCATTATAATTTCCTCAATTGGACTTTGACATGTATCATTCAGCTATGAAATGACAAACATATTATTTATAAAGGAAGCACTGGCAAAAGAAAGTCATGAGGTCAAAGGTTTCAGCATATATTGGAAGACAACAAAGAAAGAGACAGGTGTACAAAGGTGACCAGATAGTGTAAACTGGAAAAATATTAACAGTAGACATAATTGTAAAACCTTATAACTGAAATGATTTGAATGACAATTTAGTTGAGTTGAACTTGGATCAAATTAGCTGATTAAATAACTATTATATACAGTATTGGACTTTCATTGATCAATAAAAAAAAAAAACATTCCCTAGAAAAAGAATAGTTTTCCTCTCAGGCCTCCATGTATATATAAAGCATGTAATCCTTTGGCTCAGACAGTGTTGGCGGTAGTGCTGGCTGCACGTGTGGTGGGAGAATGCATTGTGCATGCAGAGGGTTGTCATTTTACTGAATTCATATTCAATGTAAAGCTAGGAAATTATCTGTACATGTGACGGAAGCGTATGCTGCTGCATGCAGTGCATAAAATTCAATCAAATGAGTATACTCAAAGTAACAAGAACATACCAAAAGACCTAGTATTGCTTTATTATGTACATTTTCCCCACAAATAGGTTCACTTTTAAAAAGTATATTGAAATTCTGCAAACTTTCCAAAATTCTGGAGCTGAACTTCCCTTAAAAACTTTCTGAAAACTTACCAACCCTTTGCAACACTATGAATGATTCTACTTGACAGAAGTGCTTACTTGTATACTAAATACTGTACATATTTTAAACATTATGAGCCAAACATGATGCAAACTGAAAGGCATTATCTTGTTGCCCTATAGGATGTAATTATTTAAATGTATACCTGAGGCATCCTGTGTAGTTTTATAAAAAATCAATACAAAGATGTTAACACTGCAGAAATGCTACAAAGGTTCATACTCACACTTTTTTGCTTGTAGATTCCCATTCAAACCTCTTATGTTTTAGTCATTCTAGCAGTGTGGTTCTAAGAATCGCAATTTTGGTCTGTTGGCGGATCCACCACTTTAGTCCAGAGAGAAATATCTCAATAACTATTGGACTGATCACAATGAAGTTTTATACAGACATTCACGGTCCCCAGAGGATCACTCCTACTGACTTTGGTGATCCTTTTAATTTTTCCTGGTTCCACATAAAATTTCCAGAAGACCAAATCAACTGATGAAAAGTGATCTCACTGAGTACTGGGAGATCTGCAAGAGTCTGAAACTTCTGCTACTAAACTATGCAGCCTAATTAGTGGCCAGTTATAATCTGCATATTCACCAGACTGAGGTGGACTGCACTGAGTGTTGTTATTGTAAATGACAGCTTTGTTTAATTAGGTGCTCTGAAGCACTTTAGCTTTGGATACAGGGAATCTACTGAGAATCATCAGGACACAGACACACAGACACACACACACAGACAACACACACACACCACACACACACACACAAAACACACACACCACACACACACACACACACACACAACACACACACACACACCACACACACCACACGCACACACACACCACTAGCATGTTTATTTTTGTGGTTTTCTCTCACTCAATTAGTCCAACATAATTTGATAATCAATTTAAGGACCATCAATGCTGTGACACGTGCACATGTGCACACACATACACACACTTCCATCTACGATGGTCTTTGTGATAGTTTCTCTTTCAGTCCTTCAGTTTATCTATCCATCCATCTATTTTCTATATAGGATTACCTTGATCAGAGTTGCAAGATACTGGATGTTTCCTAGCATCCTTTGGATGAGAGGTGTGTAAAAAACTAGACAGGTCACCAATGTATCATATAATCATAGCGACTCAGCCACAGGCCCCTATTTGCTATGAGGCCACAGTAGAAATATATAGAAACTCTGGCTTAAAATTCATGTTCACCCTAAAAGCAGGTTGGAACATCACAACCAACAAAATATTACATCAGTCTTCAAAAATCACTATAGCAGTACTACAACAGGTAGAAACCATGTATTTTCTATGTGTTCAAATGGCATCTTAATTTCTTTTTCATCAAAACAAACAAGGTCAATAAACCTGAAATTAAAAAGAGCAAATATAATTATAACTATAAATTAATTCTATTTTTTGAAAAAATGATCTAGGAGATGTAAACTAAAATATACAGTAAATCAGCCTTATAATTGTAGCGGCTTGACTTTTCTGGTGTTCAAATAGCAGTCTACACCAGTCAACTGCCTAATCAGGTTTGTGCTACAGTAGTTTGAATAGGTACTGTACAGCTGCTAATGGATGCTAATTGCAGGCTTTCTTCTTGAACATATGTGAATAGGTCAACCACAAGTGACTGAACATTAAACTCCATTTGATAAGAGTGCTGGTGTGTTTTAATGAGCTGACTAAAGACTAATAGGAGCCATACGGTGAGATACTCAGTTTGAGCCAGCAACTAAAACTTAAAGACAACCTACAAAGCAGCTACTGATAACTCAATGATCATATACTTAGAAATTAAGATTCTTCCCTTGCCATCAGACAGCCAATGGGAAACCACTGTAATACAAGCTAAATATCACTCTTTCCAAACCGAACAAACTCCACAGGCAAAATCAGTCATTTTACCTCACACAACACTGGAGTTGCTGGTCTATCACTGCCTCTATCAGGTTGTTTGTTTCATTGTATGACTTCTGTGTCTTAAAAGGACAGTTCGACCACAAAAAGTCACACAATGACAAACAAAAGTAACAGATCGAGGCTGTGGTAAACCAGCAACTCCCATGTTTCTGCCTGATATTGCCTATGGAGTTTAGTTCACTTGGAAAGAGCAACATTTTGCTTATATAACAGCGGGTTCCCGTCAGAAAAGGCTGTCTTACAGAAGGGTAGCCAGTGAAAATATTCTAAATATAATGTACACTTAAACCAATATTGATTATTTTAGGTGAACATTTTTTAAGTGGCTAAAATGTGTTTTATTGCTGACCCCGTCCGCAATAATTCATTGCTTAGCATCTGCCTTTCTGCTTCTCCAAACTGGGGGTGTGTCGACCACCGTCAACTGTATCTAATATATTGACTATCAATAAGTCCAGCATGCAACATCACTTCAAATAATCACAACTATCCCTTCAAGGTCCACCATCTAGCAAATCCAACAATCGTTTCACATTGACCTTGTCTGAAGAGTTTGACATTGATTGAGATTTTAGGTAGACATGAGCTCACTGCACAAGGACAGAGGAGCAACTGATTGACAGAAGCTTGATTCTTCAGTCAAAAGTAATTAGCAGACTATCCAGTCCAGTGTTTTGTGCCTTCCTCGATCCGTCTGCATATTTTCAGTGTCACATTAACATACATCAAATCTGCATCCACAATATGCATTAAATTAGCATCTGGAAGCAGCTAATTATGCAATCAGTGACTGTCAGTGCCTACCAGAGACATTATGAGGGCGAAGAAAAGCTTAAAGGGTCAACATATCCACTCAGCCCTAATATTATCAAGCCATGCAGATAGTTTTGGTTGGAAATATTTGTCTATGATATTTCTGCTGCCAGCCGGAAACAATAGAGATTACTGGAATATAATTTGTGGTACTCACAACATTGTAAACAATGTCCTGGTTACTTGTGATAAGGAAACACCTTGCTGTGAACAGTTTTCCTCAGAATACTTTTTACTAGTGGCTTACTAATGGCTAGTCTGTAATATCGTTGTTGATTCCATAACTGACTCTATGACTTATCGCTGAACAGAACAGTCCATCCATCAGCAGCATAGCAGCTAACAGTGACATGCAGTCTGCTTAAATGCAGGCAATTAGTAAAATTTCTAAGCATTATGTAAAGCAAATTATCAACAGGTCTGGCCCTTGTACACTCAAGTGTACACGTGCAGTCTGACAGTTTGCTTCATGCACGGTTGGAGAAGACTGTGTTACTACTCTTGAACTTGATCTTGAAAGAGGTATGAAGACCAAAATGATCACCAGCAAGAAGACAAATTCTGCTAAAGCCGGAACAGCTATGTCTTCTCCCTATTAATGTATACTCTATGTTAAATGGATACAAACGTAATCACAAAGTCAAATGACCATGTCTGTCCCTACAATAAGCCCCTGGCAAATCTAAAATTAAAAAGAGCACCTACACAGATTCAATTACAGCCAGATAGCACAGGAGCAAATGCTGGCCTGTAATGTGATCAGGCAGCTGAAGCAATAACTGGCCAAGTACCAATGATCCATTTATAGTAACTTTCATTATTTATTATCCTTTATGTACCCAGGAAGGGTCAAGTGAGCCTGTTAAGCTCCAGTCACACATCTATAGATTCACCTGGAAGCTGCTAAACACAATACAGCACTAACACTGGGGCTTGTGCTCCTTGGACAAGTGACAAAAGGAAAACACATTTTCTTTAAATGGAAACTATTTAGAAAACTTGGGTTTTATTTTTATGGTTCAGGTCATCATTTCTAATGGTTTTGACTGACAGTATACTACCGCTAGACATAGCTAGAAACGGGAACAAAGTAGCAACTCGAGGGATCAGACAGGCTGTAAACAAGCTGACAGTTTTACAGGTTTTTGATTATCTAAACCATTTTATTTGGAGGTAAAACACTTTTACCACAATAAAATTTAACAAGATTAACAGGCTGTTCACACATACAGACTCTGGGAGCTAGGAGAGCAATGCAACCAGGAGAGAGTCCATCACAGATACAGTACATGTACAGTACGGCAATGCTAATCAGTCTTTCCAGATCAGTCACCATTCGTTGTGTCAAAACAGCTTCAACAACACAAACCATATTAAGGAAAAAAAGGCCACAGACAATGGTAGTCCATTCTGTACTCAGGAAACAAACTGTCCAACAAGAGACGAACAATTTCCTTATGTGTTGCAGAGCGGATACTTCAGAACACATCTTGCTGGTCAAAGCAGAATATGTAAATTACTTGCTCACCTAGAGCCTCATGGGAGACCAGAACCTGTCTACTATGTTGTATGTGCATGTGTGAGTGCAGCACCAAAGTCTAAAGTCATACTAGCAGCTCTGTGAGGATCTGCTGTGACACAGTGCTGCTTTAACCTTAATGTTCAAATCACAAAGACAACACTGACATGTTGATGTTGGGCAGGTGTTAACAATGTTCAGCATCTTAGTTTGGCATGCTAACATTTGCTAATTAACACTACACACAAGGAACTTTGCCATTACTGTGGTGAGTACACCGCTGTCATAAACAATACAATCGATGGCTGGAGTTACAAAAATGAAGCTCAGGTCTTTTAAGTTGAGGCTATTACATTAGTTTAAACACATTTCCAATGGTTTTAATCCATAAAATACAATTTAGTTGTCTTACTCTTAGTAGTGTTATCACTCCACACCAGCAGTCATTCAATCCAAAAACAATTAAAAGGTGTAGTCAACCTTACTAATTCAGTCTCAAATTTTCCCTTAAAGGTATAGTTAGCGATCATAATCCGACGCACTTTTTGTCAAAATCACTGTATTTCTCCTCACTATCTGCAAGCTGTCACTTCTGAGAACATGCTGAAAAAAAATCCGGTTTCAATACACAGCCTGGGCTCTGAATTTCAGCAGGTAAATCACCAAAACATGGGTCTACCCCCTCACGCCCGGGGGTGGTTCATACTCGTGCACAGGTCAGACATAGGGAGGAGGAGTAGTAGGTCACGTAGCGCGCACAGTTAGAGTAAGAGAGAGACACGGTATAACAGGTGCAGATATTTTACATTTGCAATGGCTGAAAAACAGCCCAAGAGAAAACGGTCGGAGAAGCATAAATTAAAAAAGAAGGGCTACGACCATGAAAGGGCGAAGACCCGGGTCAACATCGGTGTGGCTTTCTGACGGTAGAGGGAACTCCGCGAATTGAAAGGTCTGAAAACGGACGCAGAGGTCGCCGTCGTTCTGCTGGACAGGTGAGCAACATTAGCTTTTCGGTGCTTCACATAACAGCAACAGCTGTCGGGCATTCATCATATTGTCTAATCTGCCAAAATGTACCGTTGTTGTGATGTTATATATTTATAATAGCAGTCGAGTTGTGGGTACAGTTGTCTGACAGGTCAGCTAACCTTAGCTTCGCGGCTTAGCAGTGTGCTAACTCACAACTTCGGGGTGGAGCCCGGGGTGGAGTATGAAGGGAGGGGTGGGTCTGTATTCGTTTACACTTCAAATATCAACAACCTCTCTACTCGTTTTCTCCCACATCGCTAACTACACCTTTAAGCCAAGATTGTAGTGTAAAGGGTTAACCAGAGGTAAATGCTGTTGCCAATCAGAATACATGTTCAACAGATTGTTGTGTGGCTTGTCCCAAACAAAGTAAAATGTTAACAGCAACCTCTCTTTCACTTGTTAATATAGATAAAAATGCAACAAATGTTTAGCATCTCTTTTCTTGACACGCTGAAAGGTTTCTTACTTACAAGGTGGAGATGTATGAAGGGTAAACAGTTAAATGCTGTAAACCAACTATTCAATTGGTGGCCCATCCAGCCCTTTGATCATTTATAAATATGACAAACATATATCATTGTGATTTCATTCAAATAACCGGCTATCATTCTCTTGTTTATGGGTGTTTATATTGTTCATTAAAAGATCCTCATTTTATTAGTGGGCCAAATAGCCCATTCATTGGTTATGTCTGTTGTTAAGCACTAATACACATACAGTACATAACAACCTTACAAATATGACTTCAGAAAAAGCACAGACACACGCATCTTAGAGGACAATTAGATCACTGCATGTTTAATCTGCTAACATCTCATTCTTTGACATGTTTGATGCTAACAGTCTGTCTGCCTCCCTGCGATCTATCCTTAGCCTTCCCAAATGAAGACAGACAACATGTCAGAGAAGAGGAGAAGGAAGGAAATAAAAGGAGTGTTTTTTACATTAGTAGTCATCTGTGAGTTCTTAAAGTCCAAGAAAGTGTTTATAATCCACCATGATGTCTTTTCCTTACAAGTCCCTGCTTGCTGTCTGTTTTAATATCTCGCTGCTGGCTGGTCTCCTGACCCCCCAGAACTCACTTACATTCAGCCAAGAGGAGAGGAGCCCACTTAGGTTAATAAACAAAGCAACTCTAAATTTCTTTGCAAAGACAATCATGAGTGATCGTTTTCACAAAGAGTTCACGTATCAATTAAGTTTCTGCAAGCAAATCTTAACCAAAATAGCCATGATAATATAATGACACAGGCCATGCTCTGTTTATCAGCATGCACTTAGCTGCAGATGACTTAGTGACAATATCAGGGCATTAGGCCAAGGTTAAGTTGTGTTATGTAACTATTACACTTTGTTCAAACAATGTCCCAGTGCTGTTAGTGTGCTTGACTGACTGCTGTGGGGGGCAAACAGTGAAGTGCTGAAACTGAAAGGAAGCTCTGTAGCTGCAGACATGGGACAAAACTACACTGTACAAAGACTCACTGTAGGGCTGTGACTTTGCTCAAAGGACTTTAAGTGGTAAAGTAGAACAGCTATTCTTAAAAAATCTACAAAACATGCACTGAAATGAAGGACTTTTAGTAGAGATGCACCTCATGATTTCTTCTTTAAATGACAAACAGTAAGGGGCTTAGTAAATTAATTCACAAATCGGTTTTGAGAGCTTTTAAATGTCAGTTTATATAATCTACTAATATTGTTCTGCAATATTATATCTCTCAGTTAATTTGCCAGCTGGTTTACAATTTCACCCACACTAATTTAAAGAGAACTCCTCTTCAGTTTAATTCAAACATGGGCAACCAATGTGCAACACCAGCAACGAAAGTCAAATGGAGACAAATAATTGTAATTCATTGACTCAAACTTTAAACTTTTGTTACCAATGACATGTATAGCTCCTGTTACTTTCAGCTGGTCGTTATTTAATTTTAATGTGGCAATCAAGTACCTTCACATTATATTGTGGAAACTGTTTAAGCAGCTAGAAAAGGAAAATATGAGACATAAGTAAATTATTTAACAGATATTCAAAAGGCAAAGGAGCACCAAAGTCATCTTTTTTTAAGCCACATTAACTCTATGGATACAATGTTAATCTACTGGTAAACTGACCATTTAGGTCCAGACCTAAATATCTCAACTCAAAATTTAAATTTTCATTTATAACAAATACCTCTAAAAAATAATGGCAGTTTCCATCCACCTCAGCTTATAACAAATGCTAACACACTAAACTGGTGATCTGGCTGTCATCACTAGTATGTTAGCATGCTGGCCATACACGTAGAATAAAACGTAAACAGGGCATTGAAGCTCATGTCTGGCCGTTTTATTTGTTTATGACACATATATATTGCTTTTTCTATTGTTATCATCATCTCATAACTTCGCCACTTCACATCAACTTGGAAAGGTAATAAAAACCATAAACCTAAGTAGTCTTTCTTCAAACTGTTCACAATAAAATTTCTGATGTTAGTGTTTTTCACCACACAGCACGACATGTAAAAGCATTGATATTCACCTGTTGGAGGTAAAGTGCAGATCGAGGTGCACAAAGCCGGTTTGTTTGCAGCATATAACACCCCACTGTGGCTGTTTCTGCTTACACTTTAACCTCCTGTAGTATTTATAACTGATACATGAACAAATTAGCACTAAATATCTCCACGTCTTTACCTGATTTCACGTGAATTAGCGCGAGCAACGCCGCTAAAACAGTTTGCACTAATGACCGCATTTTACTTCCTATAAACTTTTCACGATAAAAGCTTCCCGTTACATTGTTATTTCAAACCTTTCAATGTGAAGCAGCGAAAGCAGGGCGTGTGTTTTATCTGCAGTAACTTAACACGACTCCTCAGATGGTGCTTAAACAAATGTGTGTGGACAGTGGTCGTCTTCACTTCCAAATTCCGTCTTAAGACCAAGACGTATCAAGTTGTTAACGTTATATGTGGCCATAGTTTAATTTAATTAAGTTAGAAACAATGAAAAGTGAAGTTAGCCTAATCGGTGCAAAATAGAGGACATTTCTTAGAAAGTTTACTGGCATTTGTGTGTGGATCTGTAAGGCGGAAAATTAGCACCAAAAGTCATGTGACAGTGGTAAGATTGTGCCAAAAGTCACGTGACAGTTTTTCATAGTTGTAGAATTGTTTTTTGTACTTGAAGGATTTTTTTTGTAATTGAAGAAATATGTTTCTTTGTATGTGTAAAACATGCTGTATTTGTTTCTGAAGCATGATGTATTTGTTTGATAGGTACGTTTCTTATTTGCAAAACAAAATGCATTAGTTTGTGAATGATGTTTTGTATTTGCAAACCACACTGAGTTCGTTTGTGAATCACTGGGCGTGAGTTTAGATGGTGCTGCTGACAAAACTGCTGACAAAATCATTTTCCACACGTCTAATCTAGAGATGCACCGATTCCAATTTTCTTGGCCGATTCCGATTTCCGATTTCTTTAAGGGTCTGACCTGCCGATTCCGATTTTGGCCGATTCCGATTTTCAGTTTTTCTAAGAAATATAATTGACAGCATTCACAAACATTTTTGCAACTTTTCTTGTAAAACTAAATCGGATGTTCATAATAAAACACTGACTATTAAATAACTTATATTTTTTCTCAAAAAGTGCTCCAGATTACAGCCAGGCCTTATTATAAGATTAAATTAATATTATGTACTTGAGGAAACGCGATCTCGCGAGATTTCGCGGGACGCGATTTCACGTGATCTTGTGTAGAAGCCATGTAAACAAACCAGTGCCGCAGTCTGCTGTAGTAAAACTTTGCAGTGAGAAAAAACAGACGCAGAAGTTAAACAAGTCTGGATGAGAAAATGTTTGAGGAGACACATCAACACAGGTTGTTTATTCTTCAGCCAGAACAGGAGGTGAGATTTTAACTGTCAGTCTGTGAACAGCAGTGTGCTGCTGGCTAACATTAGCATGAAGAGCTACAAAGTTTACAGCTGT
Source organism: Lutjanus argentimaculatus (assembly GCA_034769285.1). Taxonomy (NCBI): domain Eukaryota; kingdom Metazoa; phylum Chordata; class Actinopteri; order Lutjaniformes; family Lutjanidae; genus Lutjanus; species Lutjanus argentimaculatus. The sequence goes on along the minus strand of JAWZSL010000045.1, from coordinate 3,170,176 downwards.
TTGGCGACACTGTCAGCTGTTCTGTGTTGTTGTAGACTGTCTGTCTTCTCTTTATTCTGTTCTTGGAGTTTCTTGCTAACACTGACTTCATGCGAGCATGTGTCTGAGTGTGTGCTGCTATGATCAGCGCTGTGGTGGGTGTGACATTACGGCCAGTGTGTGCTGTGCGCATGACCATCGTGCAGAGTATGTGCGCGAATATGACCGGCATAGAATTGGATATGTGGCGCTGACCGGCCGGTCACCGGTCAGGGCCGGTCACGCTGAAAACCGGCCGGTTCCGGTCTCTGGCCGGTCAATCGGTGCATCCCTAGTCTAATCATGTCCAAATAATAGCTTCACATTTAAATACGACTGATTACAACATTTAAAACTTTACTGTCCAAACTTGCTCTGCACTGTTTGTATTAAGTCTAGAGCAGCATTGATTAGTCAGTTAATCAACTGGTTGTCAGTTATCAAATCAATTGTCAATGATTTTGATAATCCATTAATCACTTTGAGTCTACATCTTTGTTTGTGGACAAAACAAGACATTTGATGATGTCAGCTTCGGCTTTGGAAACACTGATCAACATTTTTCACAATTTTCTGACATTTTATGGACCAAACAACTAGGAATGTAATGATACCAAAAACTCAAGGTGTGATAATACCACAATAAAGATCAGCAATATGATATTTATTGTGGTATTAAAAAATGAAAAAAACTGTTGACTTGAAAAATGTGTGCAGATTTTTTTGTTCGTATATAACTTAATGCTTCCGCTTTCTATGTAAAAGTGCAAAACAAAAGCAGTGCAACAGCCAGTAGACCAATTGTAAAATTGATTAATGATTCAGAAAATGATCACGAGCTTAATCCATAATGAAAATGATTGTTAGTTACAGCCATGATTACATTACTACATACACTGGCATAACAATTAATCCGAGAATGACTTGGCCATAAAATCTGACCTTTGGAATATTTATCTTATAAAACTTTTTCATGCTCTAGATTTGGTTTTGTTCTTTGTCAACACCTCTGATCATACAGTATAAAGCCAGATTACATTAGGTCACTGTTCTTGTATGACTTAAATCATTTTCTAAAGTAAGCAGGAAATAACTCATCTTCTCTTGTGCATTGTTCCTCTAACATAGGCTATTTCACTTGGCTGTTTACAGCTTCAGCAGTTGGTCTCCAGCAGTGGACATCCTGTCCTGCGGGTCAATGAATCAATGTGGAGGACAGTGTGAAGAAAAGAGGAATAAATAAAAATCTGAAAGCATGCCAAAATATCAGGTAACATCTGAGAAGCAGAAAGGTTGAAAACATGAAACAGGAACGTGTTTGAGCAACACAAACTACCAGAGAACTTCGCCGGTGTTGTTCTGCAGTGCTGCCATTAAAGCTGCCTTGTATCAGAATTTGCTGTTTCCATCACAATTTACAAGAAATGTGAGAAAATATTACTGATTACATAATACAGTCAACAAGAAATTAGATTAAATTACTCCCACACATTCGTTTTATGAAACATTATGGCAGAAAGCTGTTGGTGATGCTTTTAATAAAACAATTTTAATGCAGAGTGTGTGCACATTTGCATGACCCTGATGAAGGCCTGAGCTGAAACGCGTTGGTCTACAAATAAAGTTGTTCCTAGTACTACAAGTGTTGCTGGAGTTTTACCCCTCTCTGGACATTTTTCTTCTCTCCGTGCACCTTGTTAGTGGTGAAGTTGTGCCAGGAAACCCCCACTTGCACATTTGCTTCTGTCAGTGTTTCCTGGAGGTGGCCTAAACCTAAACTGCTCATATCATGCTGAGATAAACCACATTCTGAGAATGTCTCTTTAACATGACTGAATCAACAAGCTGTAGGAGGAAAGTAAATATAACTTGTTAATCTGGTTCACCTCCTCTATCAAGGCTGCATTCATACTGTATAATAAACCCATTACTGACTGCTCTCTGCCTCATTCTCTCCTCCTCTTTCTCTGTCTCCATGAATAAACATTTCAGAAATGTCTCACTGAAGACACAAATAAGTCATTTTCTTTGTATAGTAAGTGTTGTGTCAATCAGCCATCTGTCTGCACAAATACACAATCTGTCATGTTGTCTATGAGAGGCAGCAGCTGCAGGGTTTGGTTATGTCACAAAAATGTTATTCTTTCTAAAACTGGCATTAATGTGAGTCATTGTTGCCACAGAGTGTCATCTTATTTCCGTTATATCAAAGTTATTTCAAGACATTTGTTGAAACAAGTGTCGTCTCCAGGAGACAAATTATATGACTTTAAGTTACTGCCCTAAAAAATAAACTCATGCAAGTAAATTATAATCATTAAGGCACTAAACCACTTAAACTGGAGTTAAACAATGCTCTGTTGCAGCTGAAGATGTGTGACTGCTAGGCTGGCAAGGGACTCTTTTACAATCAAATTTATACCCTATAAGGTCTTAAATGTCCCTCTACTTAAGTGTGCTCTTCAGGGGACACTTCACGTCACTTCACCTATTTTACTGCAAATATTTAAATCTGCGATAACAGATTTCTTTGGCCAATAGGGGACAATAGGTACAAGTTATGAACACAACATTGACAGATCATCACCTTTCAACTTGATGTGGAACTTGTTAAACGGTTGTTAATACAAGATCCAGCAGTTACGAAGCAACATTAGCATTCATGTGGAGTCATGTTTCTGTCCACCTGGAAAATGTAAGTCCAACATTCACTCTCTTGTAGTTCTGTGTTTGGTCTCTACCACATAGTGGGTGAAATATCTACTTCATTAGCTGCTAAATGCTCCACTATGTTCAAGAGTACTTAGATTCAGATATGCAGACCTCAACAAGCACATGCTCAAGAGGCACCTCTAGAGCAGAGTGTTTCTTGGGGCCAGGCCGGGTATGGTTTTGTATTTCAGTTGTACAGAATCCTAACTTCCTCCTGCAAGTTTTGATTTTATGCATGGTTGCAAATTTTCTTAGACATTTAAAAGACACTGCACTATCATCCGCTTGTGGCTCCAGGGTCCTTTTTTGCAGAGGCAGCAACGTTCCATAACTTAACCACACTATTAGTCAGTCAGCAGATCCCTTCGTAGTCTTTGGTAGCCTTACTGTATACACTGTCATATATCTCTATGAGCAATGTGTGAAATATGGCTTCATATATGTTATTTAAAAAATCCTAATTCTAGAGAAGATCATCATGCTCATGCAACACACAATGCTAAAATACAACAGGGCAAAAAACAATTAAATAAGGAGAACAGAAGGTTAAGTCCACTGCTAATAAGGATAAAGCCAGGCTTTCTGTCATTCAGCCTTCATTGAGGAACTATAACAAATCTTACCATTACTGTACCCTGCTTACTGACATAACAGTAGCAGTCATAAGCTACAGTTCTTTTATCTTCCATAATTAAAAAAAAAAAATGTATTAAGTACCTGTAAGCTATGACTGACACTATTCTGGAGCAATGTGTACAGTAGACTCCTGTCTTGGTCTAACATTACAGTGTGGTAGTACTTTAAGTTAAAAAAAAAAAAAAAAGAACAAGTAAATTTTCAGAAATATCTTTGAAAACTTAACTGAATCTGACCGTGCCTGACTTGAGGCTGTCATTCAAATGCAAGTTTGTCGGCAGTCTGTACAGTGCAATTACTGGAGCAACTCTGTCATTTAGAGCAACTTAACACCGTCATTTCACATTCTTTCATTTAGCCTACTGAAAACATGTTGCTGGTCTGTCTGGCGCAGATATGACTCGTGTTGTGGTGCAGTCTGACCACAGCAGGACACAACAAAACATGCAAAAGCAGCTTATAGAATTTCCTAGAAAAAAAAAAAAAAAAGCCTGAATGTGTTCCCCTTTTTCTTTTCTCTTTATTTGCTCTCTCGTTGTGTTTACCCAGTGACGACCAGGCAGGTAAGAGTAGAGTAAAGGTGCACAGGGGAGGGTGTGGCCTACACAGCCGGCTACAGGCTGCAGCGTAACATCATTCCACAGGTACAACACCTGTGGCTTCAAGGCTGAAATCACAATACTGAACGCACAATCAGAAAACGGGCTAAAATCTTGAATCTCAATATTTCTCTCGCCATTAATTTTATTCTGTGAAGCTGAGCAACACACACAGAGCCGACTGAAACACACGCACGCCCCGTCTATCTCCTCCTCTCAAGCCGGGATATCTGCAAACAAATCCTTTAAAAAAAAAACGATCATCACGACGTTACTCACCCAGAAGATGACAGAATATGCGAACAGGAGGAATTTGAGACAAACGTAGGAGAACCTCTGACAGTATCGGATCTCATCGTTGTTGGACATCGTGTCTGACCGGGGACAGTTGACTTTAACGGCTCCCTGCGTTGTTGTCAACACACTTCCGCGTTGTCATCGTCACCACACCTGGAGCGCGCGGAGCGTGAAGGACGGATGGATGGATGGATGGATGGATGGATGGATGGATGGATGGGTGGGAGGTTCATGGACTGAAATAAACTGAAAATCAGAGCGTTCAACACGCCGTTAAAAATCAAATCCCACTGTTACAGAGGCGTAACAAGCAGTTCTGGGTACACACTGAAGTCTGATATAAGCGATACCTGCCAGCGTTTGAGACCTCAATAAGGTACACAAAAATTGAATTGTTACTGGGGAATGAACGAATGAGGAACTAACATGCTGGTTAACCACTAGTTAATGAGTAACCCCTAAGCAGTTCGTTCATCAGTCATTTTTTTTCATTAAGTAATGATTCATTAATCATTAATCATTAGCAAATCTAAAAAATAATTGGCTTGAATATTTTATTGAAATACTACTTTTGATTCTTGGGAAATGATACAGAATAAGTCACCCCTCTGGTGTGAACTTGGGTAAATCTCTGGCATAAACGAATATTCATTAGTTTTCTTTCATTCATTTGTTTTTGTCCTGCCCTAAAAGAAAATTCACACAGCAGATTTTACACAACACATGACCCTTTCCTTTCAAACTTTCCTCAAGAAACTGGAATTCTTCCTTGAAGAGAGTCTATTTAGTGAAGCTGTATTTTCATCTGTGTGAAAATAGCAGTCCTTTGTAGTTGTAGGGCTTATGCATAATGTGCCGTGTTTAGCTAAAACAAGTTGTGATGACGAAAAGGAGAAAAAAAAGTGAAAATCTGTCTTAAATCAGGGAGAATTGTGATCCAGGGAGGAAATAGAAAGAGGGCAATGAAAGTTGGGAGTCTCAAATCAGGAGGGTTGGCAAGTATGATATAAGCCCCTTTTGAAGACAGTGCTACAACATACAGTTTTCTCTCTACAGCCAGTAATCTCCACACCATCTACAATAATCTTGTTTGTTATTAAAGGTCCAAGTTGTAATTTTGAGAAAATATTTTAGTGATGGTTCACTGTGGTCAATCACCTTGGTGGCAGCCAAGGCACTTCATGCAAAGAGCTGCTGAATACACTTTTTAAATTCATTAAGCTGTGTGACTGCTGTGTGGTGATGAACGGAACTAAAGCAATGCAAAGACCAATATGAATGCTATCGGTAGCTGTCAGGGAGGTGTTTCAATAGGTTTGACTGGGGCAATATTTGTTATTTTGTGTGTTCACAAAGTAGCATTAGCTAGCTAGCTGCATTACATTGGCTAATGAGACAGGTTTTGTGTTATTCATACAGTAATTTATTGATGGTCCCTTAGTGAAACTCCTATGGTTATGAGTGAGGGCTTGGAGGGGAGCCAACCATCACTGTAGCCGACTGGGTGACAATGAGTAACAAGATGCTGCTGGGTCTGGAGTGAACGTCTGTCGAATATCCAACTTAAAACTAATTTCACTGTGGGCAGAAACTGAATATAATATTCAAATGTATGTTTCCATTAGTGTATAATCACCTGAAAATGAAAATTGTTGTTTTTGTTACCAAAATGAGCCTTTTATATCTATATATTTTATATGTTTTATATATTTGGAGTATGCGGGTCCTCTTTCACAGAGGCTGCCATGTTGCACCGCTGTGTTTCTACAGTAGCCCAGAACAGACAAACCAGACACTGGCACTAGGTAGGGACTTTCACATTTTGCTCAAGTTTCTTGGCCACCATCGTTGCTCCCACAGGAAGAGTGAGATGAAGTGTTTACAATCTGCAGAAAGCCTTTGTCAAGACATTATCATTTTCATTTTAAAGTTAAAGTTCATTTTACAATATTTTTCCAAAGATGAAGCTGAGAAATTTAAAATATTTTTTTAAGTTTCCAATTTCCCCAAAAGCCAAATAAGTCCACTTTAAAATTCTTAATGAAATATAACCGTCTGGAGAATTTCTAAGATGTTGATCTGTTCTAGATATTGAGAACTGATCCTTTTGTGATAAACACACTGAAACGACAGAACATGTATTGTGTTAATGTAAATTAGCTGTGCTTTATGAGAATATCATGTAGATTTGCATGTAGATACAAAGTGCCAATTAAAAAAAACATATTTGCTTTTATATAAACAAATAGGCCTACCACTTAACTTGAATGAATAAATATCTACAGTATGAGAGACACTGATACATTAATTTGAAAAATACGTGATCCTCAGATACACCATGATGAGGTGTGTAACCATGGCAGGAACATGAAAGGCAAACACAGTCTTATCTCTGCTGTTTTGACCATAATATAAATTTTCTTTGGTCTAGTATAGCAGCTAACTATCACATTATCTGTTACATTATGGATTACACAGTAAATCAAAACATGTAACTCTGCCCTCCAGTGGTGAGGTGCAGCACAGCAGAGAGATCATACAGAGCTGGACACCCCCACTGTGATGTGTTGGGACTGGATCATCATAAGAACGCTGTCCATGAATCCCTGAGAACTTGCTGAAATGTGGACTTTTGAATGTAAAACTGATCATCTTTAACTGGTAAAATCAATCAATTAAAGACTTCCCACAAAATATACTGTACATTGTACAAGTTTTTTTCTACACACAATTTATTGAAAAAGTGTTAAACGATAAGACTAGTGTAAAAAGTGTGAACCACTGAGGAATATACAGCTGTGGAACACAAAAGATGTTTTAGTGCCCTGATACACCAAAACATCAGGCAGCCATCTTTGAGCTTTTTGTTTATCAGCATTAGTGTATACAATCGGCACCACTGGTCCACCCTTATCAGCAGTCGTTCAGCTGATAAAACATGTTGAGTGCCTAAGAGCGAGCTGCCTGACTGGCTGCTCAGTGAAGTGAATCACTATTTTTTCCCAGTTAGTTATTATTATTCTTTATTTATCACCTCTGCCTTTTCTTATCTTTTTCCACAAGCAAAAGACCTTGGGACAACAACAACAATCCAAAGTAAAGAAAAGTAAAACTTACATTTTTCAGGTTTTATCGTTTTCAATTTGTATTCTGAGACATATTCTTAACCACAATCACTTAGGCTAAAAATGTCTGGTTTTGTTTATCTTTTAGTGGTATTTCTGGACTATGAACACAGACTAGTGGCTTGTTAGTATGTGTAAAATATTCATGCATGTCAGCAGTCAGATGAAGGTGTGTTCAGGTGCAACATTTAACAGAAGATATGAAGCAGTGTGAGTCGATGAAGCCATTTGTCTGTTCTAATTCAAGGTAGATTGGACGTGTTTCATCCCATTCTCATTAGTTTCAGGCCCTGGATAATAATCACCACTGTTATTCCTCCCTCTACACTGCCTCAGGGTCATATTCACTCAGGAGACCTCACTCGGTAACTACAGTTACACCAGCTTGGTAGAAAGTTTTCATTCTCCTGCCTGTACCCTTCAACGTGCCCTTCACCGGGCTCTGGCAGCCAATGAGGATTTGTGAGCATGTGAAAGTACACATATGCAGTGCATACTGTACACACACAACAGAGAGAAGACAGAATGAGTTCAGCTGAAGTCAGCAGGCTCTACCTCTATTCGTTCTTTTCTGTGCAAACACGCAAAGCAGATTTCCCCTGAGAGAGAGAGGAAGAAAACACAAAGAGCACAAGAAAACATGTGGTAGTAAAAAAGAGAGGCATAGAAAACATACACTGAAAGCACAAGGCTATTACCACAGACTACATGATGTTTGCATTGCAGAGCTCTTTGTTTCATTGATTTCAAGGAGAAGCACAAATCAATGATCAAACATCACCATACTACATTCTAGAAATGTAAACACTGTAAAAGTACAGCAAATGTACATGTTAGAGTCCTTAGTGGCAACTGTGATGAGTGACAGGGTTAAAAAGTACATATTTATACAGTATATCTCTTTTTCATACACACACACACACACACACAATACATACATGCAGTTCATGATGAAATACCAAGACAGTGCCCAGGTGTCCTGTGTTTATCCCCTTTTACATACACAACTTTAATACCCTTATTTATGTTCACAGTTTTAAACCAGCAGCACATAAACACTGAGTCACATGATCTCTGGGGAGACATTTAAGTGTTTTGTCATGTTTCAGATGCCACAGCTCTAACTAGAAGTAGACAGGAGCCGTTTTTCAAAACAACTGCAAATGCAGGGCTGTACTGTGCGAGTACTTCAGTATTGGTGATCAGCCTCATTTCTAGCTCCTGAGCCTGTTCAGTTCATCTCAGATAAATTCTCAACCTGTAGTAAGCACTTCATTTATTTCAGCTGACGAAAGTATCATTCTGCTTTTCACTGATAAACAGAGCTTATTAAAGGAGTGTGATTAGCATTGAATTGATAAAGAATATTATAGCGATGCTGATTGTGAGGTACATGAACAACATCAAGCACTACCTCTAAAAAAGATTCACATCGTCGCCATCACCTGGAGGGACTTGGATCAAAAGATGACAACAAAGAATGGAGAGATCGAAAATAAAGAGCTTCATCACAGAAAATTCACCTCCCAGCAGCAGCATCAAAAATCCATACCCACAATGCAGTAAAGTTTGACCTCTACAGTCATATCAAAGCCCACATAAATGACCCCATCAGGAGGACAATTTCACTCAAACTGCAGATAATGATTGTGAGTCACAGAACCTCCACCGTACTGGAGACATAGTCTGAACACAACCACAAGTATCGACCAAAAGAGTTTTTGTATTAAAAAAAACAAGATTATTGTATATAGCATTCATGGAAGTATATATAAACTCCATTAAAGAGGCATTTTACTGATGAAGCAGAGAGTTGAGGTGCATCTAAATCTGCACACACAGTGAAAAGGATAGGATACAAAATGATAGGACAGGATAGAATATGATACGATATGATACAGGATAGGCTAGGATAGGATACGATTATTCTATACAATGCAACACAATATGATATGGAACGATACAATACAATATGATGTGATACAATATCATACCATACCATACGATACAGGATAGAATAGGATAGGATACAATACTATTCAATGCGATATGATACAATATAGGAAATGGTACGAGATGATATGATGCGATGTGATATGATACGATACGATACTGGACAGGCTAGAAGAGGATACGACGCAATACGAAAAGAAAAGAAACAGGAAAGGATAGGACAGGACACAATATGATACGATACGATACGATACGATACGATACGATACGATACGATACAATACGATACTAGGATAGGATAGAAGGGGACATGATGCGATACAAAAAGAAAAGAAAAAAAACAATCAACTTTGTCAGTATGTGCTGAAATTTGTTTTGCGTCCTTGGACAACTCCATTCAAAAGATTATACAGTATACATGTGACACTTCCTACAAATGTACAAAATATCAAACTGTCATGACAAACACACATGACTTTATATCAGCTGGATTCAGATGTCTGAATGGAGGCCAAAAGTTGGTATTCACTGTTAATGTTTCTTTCACATTCCCCATCCAGTCATCCTTTTATCCTTGCAGCATCTCACTCTCTGGTAGGTCTCTGTTTCACACATACTTTACTCATCTCTCTTGTGTTAGACGGAGTCACATCACTTTTCTCACATTGTTTTTTTTTTGTTGTTGTTGTTGTTGCTTAAACATATTAACAGACATTTCTGCAACAACTAATCCACCAAATCAGAGCGCAGATCAGAGCCGTCCATTCTGTTTCCGCTTTTCATTCATCTCTCTCTCTCTCTCTCTCTCTCTCTCTCTCTCTCCTCTCTCTCTCTCTCTCTCTCTCTTCTTTTACTCTCCCTCACTCTCCCTCTGCACATGGAGTTGGCGCAGCTCCACGCGCATAGTCGCGTGCCTGCCTGTGCGTCTCTGTCACTCTCAGCAGCTCATTCTGTAAATGTAATCAGCTCGTTACACATTCCAGGAGAGAGAAAGAGTGTGTATAGGTGTGTGTGATAGAAGGAATAGAGATGTCCTCAGATGTGCTGATGGATTATTGGATGGACCAGGATGTCCGTTACGCAGAAGGAGTCTAATTTTCGGACATTAATAGCCATGGATCGGACAAACTGATGTTAAAACTGACAACAGCCGTTTAATTGGAGAGGTAAGCAAAATGAAAGTAGAAATCTGAGAGAGAATGTATCTATTTTTTTTTTATTATTATTATTTTTTTGTGGTGCCATGCAGCGCTGTATTTCATCACTTAATGCTGGAGGCTGTTGCGCTTTCTGTAACTAAAGAAACTTTGTGGTTCTGTGTGTTTCTGCCCGCAATACATGTTGGCTGATGGAAGTATTTTGTTTTAGTAACATTTATTAAAGCATCTTTTCAATCAAATATGAACGAAAAACACGCGCAGAAAGCGCTATAACGCACAAGGAAACGTTTTATTAAAACTAACATGAGCCACGAAGATTAGGCTATCAGTAGACTGTGGAACTTGCCATAATAGTGATATGATGTATGATTATTAACTCAGGCGCCACATGCTCTAACAGTGTAATTTAACACCTGGTATGACTGCTTCAAATGAAAATGAGTTCTGCAATTCAATCAGAACATGCATGACATTTTTCCAAATTAAGTTATATTTTGAGTTACTCAAATATCATTGCCTTCAACCAATGAGAAGGAGTGAAAAAAATCGATCATAAGAAGTTATATGACCTACTGTAAATACATTAAAATCACGTATATTTATATATTATATATTTCCAACACGAGACAGGAAAAAACACACTTCAATGACATCTTTAACTATTTGAATATTTATGTAATGACGGCTCCTTATGGCTCATTACGCATGACGCGTAGCGCGCATCCATTTATAAAGTTTCTGTCTGCAGGTGAACAAGGAGAAGAATATGGACGCCGAGAGTCTTATTCAACACATCGAACGAGACATGGAGGCCACTTCATTCCCGTTCTCAGTGACCGCCGACTGGCTGGACGACGGAAACGAGACGACCGGGAATCAGTTCCAGCAGCCCGACTGGCAGGTGGGAGAACCTGAAATTAAAGTGGTTCAAGACGGGGCCAGCGCTTTTTTACTGGGAGAGTTACATCAAACAGAGCCGGGAAGCATTAGGTGAAAACTTTGATAAATGTGATTAGGCCTGCAACTAACGATTAGTTTCATTGTCATTAAAATGTATTTTTTCGATTTATCGATTGAATGAGATAAGACAGAATGAGATGAGAATGAATAACAACATTTATTTAAATTTAATTTTAATTTCATTCAAGTATTTAAGTGTAAAAAGACAACTGGTCCTCAAAATGTCTGATTTTTTTTTTAAACAATGTTCCTGTGCTCTAACTGATTTGTCTTAAAAGAAGACGAGTGACTTAAAGTATTCATGTTGTGTTTTGAACTTTAGTTGTATTAACTGCATTAATTTGTGTCTACTTACATGACTGTAGATGGAAGTTAGCAGTAGCAAAATCTGATACAGTGTAGCTCTTCTCTTTGTATGAAACTGATGGGTTTTTCCAGACAGATATACTATGTTGCCCATTATGTGCCAATATGAAAACTTAATTTATAGAATGTAATGCACAGAGGTTTTATTTGTTTTATAGGCAGCATGTGTACATTTGATCTTTCTTTCTTAATTCAAGTTGAATATATATAGTGTTCTATTTGTGTTTTATAAATTTATATATATGTCATATATGCAATTTTTTTTAAAATCCTAATATCGGCATCTGCCCCAACAATCCAGTTTTGTTCAGGCTCTAGTTTTGTGTACAATATGTACATCAACAACCAAATTAAACTAGGTTCACAAATTAAGTCTTCTGGGGAGTGTTTTACAATCCTCTCCTCTCCACTTCTCCTCCTCTGCTTCCTCCTCCTCTTCCTCTCCTCTCTCAGGTGGCCCTGTGGGCTATAGCCTACTCCCTCATCATCCTGGTGTCCATCACGGGGAACGTCACAGTGATCTGGATTATTCTCGCTCACAGACGCATGAGAACTGTCACCAACTACTTCATCGTCAACCTGGCCTTCTCTGACGTTTCCATGGCAACCTTCAACACTCTTTTCAACTTTGTCTATGCTCTTCACAACGACTGGTACTTTGGCCTGGGCTACTGCAGATTTCAGAACTTCTTCCCCATCACGGCCATGTTCTCATCCATTTACTCAATGGCTGCCATCGCAGTGGACAGTAAGACAGGTCTCTTTCCGGACTGTGCAAGAACAATATTGTGTGAAATTTTACTGCAACAGTTTAATGTTTCTGAAAGCAGAATTACAGTGAAGGGGAAAATTTGCCACTTTGTCCAATCAGTGTTGATGTTAAATTGATGCAGTAAATTCCTTAGTGTGTGCTATATTGACCACAAAAGCAGAGTTCCCCTGCTTGCAGAGTGGTGCCAACAGTGTCCACATGTACCAGAATGCACTGGGCGCAAGCTTCTGATGCCCATAGATGAGAGCAGCCATAGGTCATTTCCCTGTCTTGAGAATGACCACACCGCCCTTTGGGTGAAAACAAGCACTGTAAAAACAGCCAGTCAGTATGTGTGTCTGTGGCAAACACTTAACAGGTTAGTTAATGAGTAAATAACGTGTGTGCCAACTGTGTCTGTAGATCAAAGTGAATCAGAAAAGAGTCTTAGTGATGGTGGAACTTAAGTATTTATTGTGAAAAAATAAAGCCCTACAATAACGCACCTGCTTTTAGAGTGGAGTTTGATTCAACAGTACCAAAACAGCAAAATAAAGTGTTTTAACAATATAAGTGACAGAAACACACTACCTGAAGATTCAGTAAGGTAGCTGTATACATCAGGTTCATACGCTTTGAGGGAGGCAGACTGAATGGACCCCTATTTCTTTAATTTTTCTATGGAACAATGTCAGTCATTAACTGGCAAAGACATAGCATACTGTAGGATTTAGGCTCCTAGTAGCTAAACAGCAATACAGTTTTCTTATTTCATATATTAGAACTGGCAAAGATCTCAGAATTTGTATTGATGGTCAGTTAGAATCAGTTGCCAGTCAAATTAGTGTTTTTGTTTTTTTTATTTTTTCAACCCAAAAGGCGCTGTGGCTTAACATAAGAGCAAGGTGCTCAGATGGGTTGCTCTCATCCATGCCCATGTCACCCTATCACCACCCTAGCCAACAGCTCTCAATGTGTTGGCCAAAACATAACATTAGGTGACAAAAAATACTCATCTAGCATCCCCCCTGGCTACCCAGGACAGGGGAAGAAACACAGATTTTGCAGCATTAGTATTCAGGTTTCTCGCTCAATATAGCACACGCTGAGGAATTTATTGCTTCAATTGACTGCATTTACCTTTCACACTGACTGGACATTTTCCCTTTAAGCTGAAGCTCTCATCCAAATCGCCATTAAAATGAACACGTCAGCAGTTAAGAAACTGTTTTGTACCAGCAGTTAGACACTAATGGGATGACTGATCCTCGTCTCCTGCAGCAGCGCCTCATTTGGGAGCTGCATTAGCTATGCACAAAGTCAAAAAGGGATGGATGACCACTTACTGAAACAGTCAACTCAGCATTTTGGAAACCAAGTTGTATTTGCAAATAACCCTCTTAACTGCTTCATTACTACACTATATGCAATATATTAATGTTTATGTCTTTATCTATTTTAATTATGGTTTATCAGTCTGGTTAACAGACTGGTTGGTGAATACAGAACATCATCAAAACTACTTTATCCCATATTTTTTATTTTTTAATGGCAGATACTGGCTGACCAAATTAACATTGTTCATCAGTTCATTCCTCACTATATGTGGTCTACATTCAAAGCTTCATTGTCAGTCAGCGGTTTGTCATTTGGTGTTGAAAAGCAACTCCTTGTGAAATCACCATTCATTCAGATTTATTACTTAACATCATCAGCTGCACCAACTGTTCACCCAGTACAGAGCAAAATGCTGCATGAAGGAGATGTGGGTCATCAAGCAGCAGAGATACAGATGTCATTAATGCTCACTGGAGCATCACTGGTCTGCATCTGTTCTCAGTCTGAAACTGTGCTAGTTGATATATACACTATATACTGAGTTACACTGTACAATCTATTGCAATAGATATTGTATTTATGAAGTTTATGTTTATTTACTAAGGATGTGATTAGAGGTTTTATTAGACTGCATTGTATAGACAGGTGTCTCTAATGTTTTGTCTACCCCCATTTCAAAACATGAGTGGTACAGAATATAAATCAGAATACATACAACAGCATCACTAATTATGACCTCAAAAATGGCCATGTGAACACAAACTGAACATTATAAACTGAATAAAGACAGAATTTATTGCAGTGCTAGCGTATTCAACTGCAATTGATGAAACAGGTGCACCCAGTGAAATCATAACTGTATGTACACTGCAATGCAGTTGTTCCATATGAGGGAGTTTTATTATTCTCTTGTGTGTCTACTTGACATTTATGATATGTGGCTCTCTGTGGGTCTCAGGACAGACGCAGTGATGAATGAGCCGTATGCTATGATCTGATCAGGTGTAAAATCTGCTTATAACATGATAATTCCTCCTCATTAGTTTCCAATTTGTGGAATCATCACTTTTCTTTGGTGTTATCAGCTGCGGTAGCAGCAGAAAACAATTAATTACACAGATGACCTATGAAACATAATTTGCATTAATACAATGGCACAAGGCATATGATGCTCTGCCACCTTCACTTTTCAGCAACAACCCTAATTAGAGTTGGCCTGTGACTTGTGACTCGTGCGAACAGGTTAAAGAGGGACTGAGAGTTAATGTACAAACAAGTAAAAAGTCTGAGAGTAGGTTGCTGACAGACAGAATTATTTACAGATTATTTGATGCATTTATCCTTGTTTTCATTTGTAAAACATTTTCATCTCTGGCTCCACTGAGCTTAATTTGAGGCCAGAATACAACATAACAGAATACAATAAAAATTACTTTGAAATCACATCTTTAACACAAATAGTCTTATGCAAGATGGCACACTTTTTATCCATAAAACTGAAAATAAGAAAAAGGGCCTCAGCCATTCAAATACATCCACTTTGTCAGTCCTGAATAATTCAAATGAATGATTCATACTCATAGTTGAATCTTTTGACTATAATGGTGAAAATACTGAGTAATGATGAGTACATTGCTTAAGAGTCATGGTGGATTACCATGGTCATGACTATTAGAAATAATGTATTAATACTGTTTCATACAACTTCTTCATGTTAATCACAGCTGCCATCAAATTAGGGTGATACACCAGGGGGCACTATTTATTATATATCTCACACAGTAATGTAGTACATTTTACACCCTCATGCATAAAAGGCTCTTGTTTGTACAAATGCATATATTAGCCTTTATTCATAATTGTTTATCTTATATTCACTGTGGTTAATAAATCTGTTTCATTATTCAGTCGTTCACTTTTGAATTTTAATTCACTTGATTAAATGCCTCCTCGACCTTATTATGACGCATAGAAATATACATAGGCTATATTCTATATTTCATGATAAAGATTGATTAAGCTCTGTGTTGGGACACTGAATTATGTTTCTATCACACAGACATGCAGGAGGGAGTAAAACTGATAAATTTTCTCACTGAAAAGAGATTGACTTTTAACTATTTGTAGCAAACATGCCCACAAGCCTTCATAGAGTCACTCATTTATTTATGTTCCTGTGAATTAGGGCTGCATCATATGGTCCAAAAAAACCCATTGCTATTATTTTTTACAGATATAATCTATAAACATCATGATGATGTGGAATTTGTTGGTGTCTGTACCAGACAAACATGTTTTCTTTCTGGAGAACAAGATTTGAAGCCAGGACATTTCTGCAGCACTGCAGAACTTCATTATAATGCTGTTTTCTCACACATCTTACCTTGATCAAAAAATTGCAACTCCTGTGATTTTGAAATTGCTCCTGTCCATATTGAGATTTCAGTTATATTTTGATTAATTGTGGAGGCCTACTGTGGGTTAAACATCAGATGTGTAAAAGAGATATAAATGACTAAACCTTTTTACCCGTTCTTTTAGGTACATGGCCATCATCCACCCTCTGAAGCCCCGCCTCTCCTCCACCTCTACAAAGGTTGTGATTGCTCTGATTTGGATTGTAGCCGTCGCACTGGCTTTCCCTCAGTGCTACTACAGCGTGACAAGGTTTTACTACCCAAGAACGGTCTGCATGGTCGACTGGCCTGATGATTATGGAGGAACACATCAACTAAGGTCAAAGAACAACATTAATAAAAAAAACACAAATATAAAGACAGACTGTGACATTCACAATAAGGCAGAACAATGATGTAAAATGATGTAAAAACCTGTCCCAATAACTATTTACCAATGACTGTCTGTCACTTTTGTAAAGGTTGTTTATAAAAGGTTTTGTTATGTTTTAGAATTTGTCTTGTCTTCATTTTTCAATGTCAGTAAATGGGGATAGTTTAAAAGTAAAGTAACATATGTTAGCCGATGATATACACAATATAAACCAGAGGGTCCCTTAAAAACTGTGAGCTCACAGCCTCACAATATCTGATACCATCAACAATTATTTATTAATCATTCATGTTATACTCTTTCTAAGTATGCTGCATTTGTCAAATGATGACCACAAGTTACCGGCTTTACTCTCTCTTTTTTCTTCTGCAGTTACCAGTTTGCAGTGATATTGCTGATCTACTTGTTCCCTCTGCTGGTGATGCTGGTGACCTACAGTTTGGTTGGCCGATCGCTGTGGGGTGGGCACATCCCTGGAGAGGCAACAGACCACTACCACAACCAGATAACAGCCAAAAGAAAGGTCACAGGCTTTTTATTCATAAACCATAAGTGTGGACTTTAATATGTTTTAATATGTTATATGTATACTCCTTATTTATGTCATGTCTTGAAGGGAACCACAGACCCGTGAAAAGTCTAACGAGTGATCATTTTAACCCAAAACCCGAATCCCAACCAAACATTTTCTGCTGCTAACCACAGCCTTGTCACATTACTAGAACATGATTAGTTTGTACAGTATGCACAATTCATTCAAGTATTGCAAGAATTTTGCAAATCTAGGGTTCTCTTCTAGACACAACCATTTCTCACAGCGACCATTTTGACATGAAATGGTGGGTTAAACACAGGTGTTATTGATGATACTAAGTAGTCTTATGTTCAGGGTCAGGGTGCTGCTGTCGTGCATGTCGACTGGAAGGGCCTTTGTACACTATATGGAACGGGACCTTAATTAGTATCATTGGTAACACCTGTGTTTACCCTACTACTCCACATCAATATGGCTGCTGTCTTTTATCAAAATGATGACCTGGGCTAAGTAAAGCTTATTTGAACTGAACTATTTGATATTAAACTGTAATTTAAAGTTTTGGCTTACTTCTCCTCTCTCTGTGATTTGTTATAGGTGGTGAAGATGATGGTTGTCGTGGTGGTGACCTTTGCCCTGTGCTGGTTGCCCTATCACATCTACTTCATACTGGGAACATTTAACAGAGACATCTATAAAGAACATTACATTCAACAGGTTTGCGCGCTGCCCTCCTGCCTGTTATTAGTTATTTTTAGTCTGATTTATTTATTTACTGGGCATCATGTTTCCTTTTCCTTGCCAGGTGTATTTGGCCATATTCTGGCTGGCAATGAGTTCAACCATGTACAACCCCATCATATACTGCTGTCTAAACCAAAGGTAAAAGGCACATACACACCCACAGTTCCACCTTTCCAAAACTCAAGGCAGAAAACTAATTCTCACCTCTGTCTGCAGGTTTCGTGCTGGTTTTCGTCACGCGTTCTCTTGGTGTCCCTTCATTAAAGTGTCTGAGGAGGACAAGATGGAGCTGCAGCACACACACACCTTTAGAGTCACCATGACACGCAGCCACCGCAAAGACAGTGCACACACACACACCTCCATCAAAACAAACAGTACCTTCGACCCAAGCATGACCGTCAGTTCTGAGCTGAACTCAGAGAGAGACGCCTGCATGCAGCTTAAAAAACAGACATCATCAAAAACATATAGCACACACAACTCTCATGCAGTGAAGAAGCTGGACAATACAACTGCCAGACTTGTGCAGCACAACCACTGATGACTGAAGCTAATCATGATACAGACGGGAACAGGGTTTGTCTATAACCGCACCTGATCGGAAAAAAAAAACTGCAGCCAATAAAGACAGAGGAGAAGCACGATGGTGACACTCATCCACATGGAAAACCTTGAAGAAAAGAGTTGTTCTTTGGACTGTGGGCTATTAACATTTTTGTTACAGAGGTACATAAATGAATGTGACTATTATGCTGATGGATGTTTTGCCAAAGTTTTCATATAAGCTTGTGAAAACAGTCATAAATGGAAGAATCTACTTGACAACAAGAAAGGTATATTCTTACTGTTAGTGGGGAAAGTGAGGATTTGTTTTTATTCAAGCCCTTCCTCCTCTTCCACATTCCTTCTTCTGACACTTTTTTCACCTTTTTCCTTTCCTTTGCAGTAAGGCTGTGAACTGTGGATTTTTGTGTTACTATAGTTTTTGTCTGTGGCTTCTGGTTTTCAAGTGCATATAGCAGATGAACACTCCACTGGCATCAGCACCAAGCCTTAATACCGTTATTTTTGTGTGTTTTCTTGGTGTGTATGTGTTGTTGTTTTTTTTACTGCCCTGGCCAAAGGACTTCATTTATTATGATTTTTAGGGACTTTTCTCAAAGGGACATTTGCTGTTTTGCTTCTTTTTCTCCTCACCAATCCTAATGTAAGTAAGTGATAATTAAAATCATTCATTGGTAACTTAGTTTATTGGAAAGAAAAAGGTATTTTCAACAGTGAGGGGACCTCCACCTGCATCTTAAAGACATCAACACTGACATGAAGTACATTTTATAAGGAAAATCAGCCTTGAATTTATTTCACTGTATTTGCTGGATCTCCCTTGTCATTATTTATATAGTTTGCATGCATTTGTTATTGTACAGAACTGTTCCTTTAACATATAGCTCACACAGTGTGCATTCATACAGTATGTTTCTTATATATTGTAATTTCACTGGTTCATACAACTGTAACTGTTTTATGGTCAGTGTAAGATTAAGAAATCAAAGTGCTGCTAGAACAATCTGATGTGAAATGTAACATTGTGATCTATTGAGTATATAAATGTAAAGTATGCTGATTAAGTGAAAATGTGAATAAGGGATTTATTGCACACATACAGTCGGGTCATGATGTTGTAAATAGTGTAGCCTGATAACATTTCAGAATGTAAAGAAAACTTTTTCATTCCTTGTAACGTTTTGACATGTAAAACACATACTGACACACTGAAAAATCTGTATTTGTTGTTGATACAAAACAGGTGTCTGTGGCCTAAAAAAAAGTTGGTATGTTTAATAAATGTGGCAGTATATGTATGTATGTGCAGTAGTCCTTCAGTTTAATTCTTGACACTACTGGTGGACTCAGGGATCAGGGGGGCTTCCCCATCTTTTTCTTTAATGGGTAACTAAGGTATTTTTTCAGCCTGGATCCTATTTTCCAATGATTTTGTCTACATGAATAATGGGACAACAATTTTTTAAACTGGTCCAGTATCAAGTAAGAGCCACAAAATGGGCAAATGCAATTTAATCCCAATGGGCAACTGTGCACAGTCAAAGCAAGCCCACTAAAACTGCTTATTTTTTGCCACCAACAGGCTCAGATTGTTATTATAAGTATCTAAGAATTTATGGATGAAGGATGGCTACAGAGACAGACTACTTCTTATAGAACAGTGATCTTTGAACACACTATAACAACATCACTCAAGAGAATCTATACATACATGAGAGCAAAATCTCTGGTGCGAGAAACTTCAACTTCAGATTGACACAGCTTCGTCTTTATTTAGTGACTGATTGATTGACAGTATTGGACAGATACAGTCTGGGTGAACAGAAGCAAAGAGATTAAAGTGTCCGTATGATGTGGAGCTTTCAGACTGACTACTGTAGGGAAAATCTAAAATCGAGGTGGATTAAGACCTGTGGAAGAGGCTGGTCCTCTTTATCCTGGCAGTTTAGCTTCAGATTGGGTTTGTGCTAATTTATCCCCACAAGCCAGGATAATAACTGTGATGGCAGTAAATGTACTGTAGCATCTTACAGAGGCATTTTCAGACAACAATGCACAACTGCCCTGGATTTTAAAAACCTTGTATAGTCTAAGATTTAAAAAAAAAGAGCAAAGGCCAGCCTCTACAATGTAAATATGTCTCAGAAAAATACATGTGAACAAATCCACCAGTGTTCCAATGAGTATCATTAATGGCAATCATAGGATTATTTGATTTTATTAAAGAGAAAAATAAATATGCATGACTGCATGAATTGTATGGGCCATACAGTAGTTCACTTCAACACCCTCCTGAATCTCTAGGAGCATGTGGAGTACAGTGAGAGAGCACAGGGATATGCTTTATTTCAAAAATGTTTAAGCTACTGTAATACTCTTCTTCTAACACACAGTTTGGCCATTGTTGTTTCACTGGCATCCATGTTAGCACCACATTCATGTTTCATGGCTGTTGCTAAGTAACTGGTAAGTCTCACTGTGACAATGAGGATAGCCAGCACTTCTTAAGACAATAACAACTTATCAGCAGTTGTGATTAGTACCAACAGCAGGATTTCTACTTAGTAAAATACAAGCGCTCTTTGGACATATTTTACAGTAGAGTACATTAGAGTAGAATAAGATTGTTGTCATAAATTATTAATCCAAATCTGCACATTCAGCGAGCATGAAGCTGGCATGGTTTTCCCTGCAAATCAAACATTGTAAAAGTCCCTGTTTTGACACGTCTCTGCCCTGACATGGTTCGTCCGACATGACAGGACAGAGACCGTCTGAGAGGTCTTTAAGAATGGTGTGCCTCATAATTGCAACAGTAACATTTTTAAACATCTCCCAATATAAAAATAAAATAAATAGCAACAATGAACATTTTGTATTATATCTGGGTAAGATATTAAAAACTTTAAAGCAAAAATATTCCCTTTCATCTCATTACACACATTTATATATCACCTCATATATCCCTTTTATGTCTTGTTGTACAGACAGCAGACAGTACAGCATACACACTTCGGTGACTTTGGTCTGAAACAGTGTTTTCATGTCCCTGCATCTTCTGACTTTGTTGCAAGGATAAATATCTTTCTGCAAAGCTTTTTGTTGCACTTGGTATATTGTACCAAACTGCAGTTATCAGAGGAATCCTCCAGATGGCAATGAAACACAGCTCATGGGAGCGTTACCGGAGTGTGTGGACTCTTTTCTACCCCGCACATGCCTCAATGGGAGTAGAATGTGTGTGTTTTATCTCTATGATAAGTTTAATCTCAGAAATCATGAAACTGCACAACCCGTAAGAGTCTGGGTATTGTCACAATGGTTAATCAAACATATTCTAACTACAACATAGTGCCTGACTCTCTGCTACAGCAGAGAAAGCTATATCCTCTCTCTCATTCATGTAGACGGGCTAAAGCAGCTACTGGAGCGTGACACGTTGACTGGATTGGTTTGATTCAGGAGGAACAGAGAGACAAGGGGGGGAGAACAGAGGGGCGGGAGAAAGACAAGTGGGTACATAACAGTGAGACAGAAGAGATGTTTTCTATTTGCTGTTCAGCTCCTGTCTGAGCCGGCAGCCCACGGCTGTGATGAGCGCTGCTCCTTTCCCACTGCCGTCCTCTGACAACAGGAAGTTGACATTACACTTAGGAGCCAGTTCATTTACTGTCTGCTGCATGATCCTGGAGAAGCTGGACAGAGAAAAAGATTTGACACAATGTTAAAGAGTGAAATAATGAACTTTGCACCAATTTACATCATTTGGTGAAGAGCGCATTCAGAGTTTAGGACTTGGAACTTCAGTGCAAAGACTTGAGACTTATTTGTGACTTGCAAAATAATGACTTGGTCCCACCTCTGGTTATGCGTTTAACAAGTTAAACAACAATTTGCAAGTGCCACAAAGGCCAGAGCTGCCTCAATAACAGACAAGCTCCACTGGTTATGTTAGCTTAGCATGAATGGTCTTGCTGGTCACGGTAAAAGGATAGAATCAGCCAATTTGTCTATGACTGACATGATTTAAAAAAAGGAGGTTGAGTGAGTGATTTCATTTAATCTCATGTGTCTCTCTTTTACTGTGCAACTGTCAACACATAATGTACAAAAATACAACAATATACGACTGATCAGGGAAGAAAACCAGTCTGATACAGCCAGTTTCCTTCCTTCAACATCAGCAATGCAGAGTGAAATCTATCAGCCTGCAGCTCTTCTCATCATTGTTGTCCACAGCTTGTTGAGTCTGCCTTTATGTGTATTTGCTTGTCTTCAGCACAGTTATGTAATTAAGGTGTCATTAGCTCTACTAGAACATAAAACTAGAATTACCGCCTCCAAGTTGTATGTCTCCAACAACCACTCAAGTTGCACTTTACATCCATGTCTCTCCAGACTTGTTTGTGTATTAAAGACTAAGGAATACAATATTTTTGGAAAAATCACTATATTGACGTGTGGTTCCAGTGACTAATGATGAGTGAGAAACTTGCTGTCTTCACTTAGGTACTACTTCTACAGAGGAGTACAGAGAACCGATAGAGCTTTGTCACGTTATGCATCGACAATCAACTGAAGCTCAATATCAGCAAACCCGATTTGCAACTATAAAATTTCACACACATCTTTAACCCAACAGCACAGAAGATCTGTGCAAACATCACGGTTTCAAGGTGGCCACCAATGATTAGTGTCTCCAATTCAGTGTCCAGCAAAATAAGAAATATCATCACAATTTTCACTCCTGAGTTATGGTGTTGAATAATATGAGAGAAAAGTGTTTTTGCAGAATGTTATGATGTCACAATGACAGTGACCTTTGAATATAAAATCACCTCACCATTTAATCCTATTTGACATTTGTGTGAAATTTTGTCAAAATTAGCATAGAGTTATCAAAAACGTGTCTTGTAAGGTCACAGTGACCTTTTACCAGCTGCAATCTAATCAGTTCATTTTTGAGTCCAAGTGAACATTTTGTGCCAAATTCGAAGAAATTCTCTCAAGGTGTTCCTCAGATATTGAGATCATAACACAGGGATGGACCTACAGATAGACAACCTGAGAGGATAACAAGTCCTTTAGACTAGTCAGTTAACTACATGACAGAATGGCCTGGTCATGATAGGATACATCTCATCTTTGTTTCTTCAGCCCTTCAGTGGATAGTGAATACTTTGGTACCATCAGTTACTGATGAGTTCAACTTACTGTGGATGTAGTTTGTAGAGCGTCCCGTCCACCCCTACAGTGATGTTCAGATGGTCTAGTCCTCGGTTCTCTCTGATCTTGTCCACCACGGCCGCCATTCCTGCCCCACACAGCTGAGCTGCACGATGTGACACGACTCCACATACCTGCGTAATATTATCATTATTGCAACATTTAACAGACTGTTGGTGCCACAGTTTGCTGAGCCAGAAAATATCATATCACTCCACAAACACTGAAAACAAACATAACCTAGCATGTCTGTTTCTGTTAACTTTTGTAATAGTCACATATTCCTGACTTTTACACAAGACAAGCATGATAACAATGTATTGTGAGGCTCCAACTCTTTCACAGTGTCCACTAACTGTATTGCATTATACGGAGAGGTGTTTCTGCTACTGATTTAAATGGAATGGACAAAATAATAGAAACACCTGCCTGTATAACACCTCATGAAAGTAGGATTTATTACAGGACTGCTGAATAAGACTGCATTAGTTTTAGCTTGATTGACCAAATAAACTGGCAACTGAGTGTATATTCACTCCAAACACCATCTGAGGTCCAATAACGGTCAAGAGTTTGTGTTGATAACTGCCCTGGATATCAAATCAATGGTTGAGCGTGAGACTGAATTAGCTACTAAAGACGCTTGTGCACTAATGTTTTAGATTGGTACAAATTTGAAAAAAACATATTTTAATACAATGCTTTGTTATTTGTTGTTACTTTAGCTTACCTCTTTGACTATGATACTGTCATCACAGGTGCTGTCGAGCCCCAAGTGCTGCAGGATGGCTCTCACCTGCAGCAAAGCCAATCTGTCACTGGAGAAAGAGAAAGACAAAGACATACAGACTGAGTTTGAGAGACTCAACAAAAAAGTCAAGAACAATTTTAAAGTCGAGATGAACCGAAAAAATGCCTTTTTAACCCCTTTTAATGGTATCCCCGGTCATATTGTGCACCTATTTAACAATATATGCCACAAAAAACAAAAAATCCTTTTTGTTGTATTCTTAGATCAAAATCCAATCATGTTTTCTTCCTGCAAGACAGAATATTAAGTGTGTTCACGTAAGCTTGATCACGCAACCAATTTCAACCAAAAGTACTGGGACATCCACCCATCAGTCACTCTTCAACTCTAAATGGAACAGAGCTAAGATTCATTTGTTAACTCACTAGGAGCATTGTCTGTCAGGTTATAATACACCCAGTTTTAAACCAATACAATTAAATTCCTCCCAGCGTTATGTCCCACCAATCTATCCTGTTTCACTCATAAATACTTTGTTATACGGAAGCTAGATTCTCTCAAAATGCCATTTCATCTGGACGTTGAAAATAAAAGTATCAGTAGCCCAACATTTAAATAAGTACAGACAATTTGTTGCCAGAGTGCTAATGGAGAGCAAATCACTGGCTTACTTTCACATTTTGGCATGATGACAGTCAAGCATACTTTTCAACTCAAGTAATGCAAACACAGTGCTCTTTTTTTTTTTTTACCTTTCTATCTGTGAGAGGAACTTTGTTTCAAAGATGCCTCTGGTCTTCAGAGTTTCAGAAATCTGTCCTCTGAACAGGAATCCTCTCTTGGTCATGTCTATAAGGATGTTCCTCACAATTTCACCAAGATACATGCCACTGCACATTTTCTCATATCTGTAATATGCAAGCACAAAAAATACACATAAACAGACTTATACAAGCATCCGCACATACTGGAGGACACTCATAAGGATATGAGTTCAGGAAATAAAGGGTTAATAACAGGTGTCTCTGACTTGAAGATCGTAGACATAATATGTGCGTGTGGGGGATTTTAACCTTTGTTTGCCTGGATTAAGGGAGAAGTCATCCACAGCGCGATCAAACTCTGTCCTGATGTCATCAAGGCATCCGTTGTCTCCGAAAGCCCCCCACTCCATGTTGACACACATCCGTCCCTCATCTCCATCGATCATCTCAACGTTCCTCATCTCCTCCATGTAACATGCGTTACTGCCAGTGCCTACAATCAGACACACAGATTAATAGAGCACAGAAAATGTACTCCACTCCACTACATAGTGAGTCTGCCATTTTGTAGTGTTGTCCGAATGTAGTGGCAATTTATTATAACCTATATAGTTGACTCCAAGAATCCCACAATGAATAGTGAAAAGTAGTGTACAAATGGTGGTCACTAACCATGCACTATATCTGTAATTAACAGAGCAGAGATTATTGTCTACATAGAAATCCCTAGAAAGAGAGTAGGGAGTGAGAGAATGATTTTGGACACAACCTGAATGTGTATCAGAAAGAGTCAATAAAAGGGAAACTAACCAGCGATGAGTCCAATCTCACAGGTGGGTTCTTCGTAGGCACAGGTCATCATGGTTCCCACTGTGTCGTTGACTACAGCCACTACATCCAGGTCAAACTCCTAAACAGGAAACACAAAATATGATGCAACATCACAGTCTGCAGTTTTGCACACAGTGGCATGTTCAACTGAATGATGCAGCTGCAGACGGGAGAAGTTTGGCTTCAGGGCCCCTTTTAACTCAAATCAGGATCTTTCCTAAATCTAACCAAGTAGTTTTGGTGCCTAAACCTACTGCCACAGTTAACAAAATCAAAAAAAAGAAAGAAAGAATAAGTCAACTAACTCTAAAAGTCTAAGTCTAAAGAAACAAACCCTGGTTGCCTGAGTGAATGTCATGTTTTTGACCCATTTATCCATCATGACCTGCCCCTCTCATGGACCTTTGTGCCAGAAAGCCTTTCAGCAAGAAAGCCCTGATGGCTTACTTCACCCAATACAGATGCAATGCCTCATATCTTACCTCTCTCCTCTTAATCGCTTCCCTCAACAGTCCTACCACATCTTCTCCTTCACAGTCTGTCGCCTTGAAACCCTTGGTCCATGTCACCAGGATGCCCTGTACAAACAGACACACACACACAATTGAAAGTTGTGATATTTTGCATGGTGAGAATTTCATTGTCTCAGAAAATTCTACTCTTGAGCTCATCAAACACAATATTGTCATTCTAAAACCAAAACTGCTCCTAGAAAAAGTAATTTTGGAAGCATTTGGGTTTTTCTATTGATGCTAGTTATATGTGTGTTCAGTGGAGTCATTCTGCAGAATCAGCAGGTTCAGTTTTGAGACACAGCTGATTTAAGATCTGCGGGTAGAAAGAGACCGGACAGTCTATCAGCAAGGAAGGAAGAGTTGTGCACTCACAGCGTCCAGGCTGGTCTGTCGGCAGGGGAAAGAGAAGGTGAAGCCCAGAGGAAGACGAGTGTTCTTCATCCCCATGTAGTCTAGGAAGTCACTGATACACTGCACAATGTGATCAAACAACTGGAAAAAGGAAGAGATGACAATATGTGATAGATTAGTACCATGTCTGACAGAATTAACAAAATAGTTCTAAAAGAAAATTTGAAAATGTAATCCCACTGGGCTTTAAAAGGCATATGATGGACATGATGGATTTTATAGATTACATCAAGTGTTATACAAATGTAGATGTAACAATGCCATTTACACATTTTATAGGTGTAAATATAGTGTTATACTCAAACTGTTATATAACTTGACTGGTATGCAGGCAGTACAGACCTGTGACAAAGAAAGGTGAATGTAGTGGACCTTTGTTAAATCTGTTGTTCATGTGTGTCACCTACTTAACCAGGCAAATTAATTAACATTTCCTGCAATGGTCTGGAGGAGCAGCTGACAGACAGACAGACAGAATGTTGAACAAGTGTAACAACAGTCCTTTAGTATTGACCAGTAAGAGAGTAAACCAACACTGAATCATGTGGGTAAGTGTTGCTCCACTGCTTTGTATGGATGAAGCAATTTAGTCATATTTTACTTCTGATCACACCCTCCGTCAGTTATATCACAGCAGATATTTTGTCCTGGACGGCTGATAGAAAATACATGTTATGAGATCACTAACTGAGATGTGTCGACCATGAGTGGCATTTTTCTTCCCCATATAATACAGTGTTGTGCAGAGGTATGCTGGGAAATGTGTGATATCACCAACCACACATCAGCATTCAGCTTTTTTTTTGTTTGTTTGTTTTTTTACAGGCAAGTAGGTCAAAATTCTACTTGCCTAAAGTCAATTTTTACCCCACCCTGTACGAATAGCTTTATTTATTTGTGGTTATCAAATAACAACTGACATTAATGTCATGTTTAATCTAGGGCTGCAACCTCTTTCTCAAGGTCCAGGGAGATGTCTTTAAATAAGATGTCTAACCATGCTTTGATTGTGTGACACAAACCGCTGACTAAGACGGTACAACAAGTATTTCTGCACAGTGGACGTTTTCCCAAGTTTTCAAAACAAATAGCAAAGTTGCTCTTGATGATGAATGATTGCTCTGAGTCACTAATGTGAGGAAGAGCCAAACCACATTCCTTCAACATTACAAATTTTACTTCATTTTTTACAATTTGAAAGGAATGTGTTGCCACGTAATGGACTCCTATTTTGAAATGATTAATTCAGTTAATATATTATTGTGTTTGCAGGCAAACTATGCAGGATTTTCCCCCAAAACAATGCAGATACAAAAACATTCCCTCTCAATCATCACCTGCGACCTACCAGAAGTGTGTGACAGTGCCCTTTATCTGTGTCGTCTTATTTTCTCATTATTTTGCTGTGACTGGGACACTTTACCAACCCACAACATTAGTATTTGATGTTGTGAGATAAGATACAACAATAAACTATCTTTCTGGTGTATTTAAAAACAGCATTTATCATTAAGCAACTGTCTCTAAAGCATACATACTGATGTAAGTTCAACAGTGTGAAAAAGAGAACAGTATGTCTATTTATATTCTTTCAGTTGGCTTTAACTGCTTTCACATGATCCCTGTGGACAAAGATTGCATTTATTTACTTCTTTTGCAACTTGTGATATCGTGACAAGTTGCAAAATTGTCCCAAAGCAGAGCATTGTTTAAGCCTGTTAAAGTAAGATAAACTTAGTTTTGTTTGAAACTGTTATATAAAAATAAATATAGCATGTTTTACATGCAACATAAATTCAAGTAGTTTTCATATTTTGTCCAGTTAATGTGTACATTTTGAAAAAGCATGTATTTCATGCCTGCATCTGCGAGAGGGCCATCACGAAAAGATAGAAATAATATGTTAATTCCACTACAGGAGAGATTTGATGTTCTCTGCAACTACGTGGAAAAAAGACGTGCATATATAAGTATCAGCAATTGACCAAAATTAACTGGAAAATATAAGAATATAGAAAAACAAATCCAATATCATGCAACCCATAAAAATAAGTGAAAACACCTGTGAAATTTCAATACTTGTGCCACTTCTATTCTGACTCTCGTGTCCTGTGGATAACAGTACAGGTTGAAAAGGCCAGAGGTGACAGACAGGATTAGCTTCAGCCTGTGCACAAGAGTTAAGTTCAAATCTAAGTTTTAAAGACTGTCAACTCAATGCTAATCTCCACCAATCAACTTCTCTGCCTACCTGACCTATCGACCCGCTTCTCTGCTTCTATCCTATTTTCTTACCTCTAAGCTAACAAGTGTCACACCCCCGACCTCCTACATAACTATCATAATCTTTACTGTGCCACCAAGGTAACAGAGGGTTAAGTTCAAAGTTTCTCACCCATCCTTCTGACTTTTGCTCAAATGCATTATCTGCACCACTTTAGCCGGTTTAACCCAGATAAATGAGTCAAATGATCTCACCTCCTCTCCTGTGCCCTGCATCACTTCTAGAGGAATAGCGTAGATCTTGTTGTGCATCTCCACCGTTCTTCTCTTGCCAGAACGAATCTTGACCAACAGAACTCTGAAGTTGGTTCCTCCTAAATCCAAAGCCAGGAAGTCACCGTGCTCTAGATAACAAGATGGACAAAGAAACGGACAGAGACGGATAAATAAATAAAACAGTAACCATCTCTCTCTGTCACACACATTAATACACACACACCTCAGATATATCCCTTATAATGCTCCAGAAGAATAGTTGAGGATGTCAACATAAAAATCAAACTTCTTGTCTGCATTTTGGAGATATATTTTAGTTATCATTCATATATTAAAACCTGCAATCATTCAACCATTGCTTCCTGCTTAGTTTACATGCATGATCTCCATCTAAAATGTTACTGTTGTTGTTATTGTTGGCCAAGCAAAAGTCTGCATTGAATTATGAAGATTTTTTTTCAAAGAAATTTAAACACAGGTACTAAATACTGTATGTGCCAGCTCGAATATGCATGTGACTGTGTGTGACTGTGTGTGTGTGTGTGTGTGTGTTACCTGTGCCATCAGGAGTGCTTTGTACAAAGGTTGGCAGCATTTTTACAGTAGCGGTGTCCTGAGTGCTCTTTGAAAGGCCATTTTGGATCTCTATCGTCATTCGCTTCTTTACCTGGAAAGATTAAGATTAAATTAAATATTTAAGTAACACACATTTAAAGATGTACAAACACACAAGTAAACAAACAACAGTATCTCTTTGTCCTCACCTCCAGCAGCTGATCGGTTGTCAGGCGGAATTCAGACAGTGTTTCGGCAATTTGTCGTGAATGCTCGGCAAGTCGGTAGGCCACAGCTGTCACCATGGCAGCTCCTTTTCCACTGCCGCTCTCTGATAGGAGGAACCGAACATCAATGTCCGGGACCAAGCGACGGACCATCTTATGAAGACGACGGGCATATCTGAAAGAGATATGACAGAGTTTCATTTTTAATAAGAAATGTAGCCTTCCTCAGACAGTATATAGCCTACTATATACTGATTAAGATGAGATGGCATGCACAACCATAGGCTTAAATTTTGGGGGCTTGGAGGGGGCAGGTCCCCCTCAATATTTATAAAAGGCACTTCCAAACATGTGACAGCAGTTCTCAATGAATTTTGTGGAAAAATGAGGAGCAATGAGGTGCATAATATCAAAAAGTTAATAAAACAAACAAACTTAATTGCTGTTAGAGCATGTAAAAACACATTTTTATTGTATCTTTGACTCTGTCAACACTCACTGTGGGTGCATCTTGTATAGAGATCCATCGATGCCTACAGTGGTCCGGAGCCGTGCCATGCCTTTGTTCTCCTTTAGCCTGAGCAGGATGCCTGCCAGGGCGGCAGCGATCAGGTTGGCAGAGCGGAAAGACACAATGGTGCAAACCTGAAAGATGAGGAGAGAAACTTCATGAACTGCAGAATAAAATGAACAAAGAACCTTTATTTTTTGTTCAGCTCTTCTCATGAATCTACAGCAGATTTAACCCTCAGATCTCAGTTGCAATGTATGGCAGGATGCATTTTACTACTATGTTTGCAATCAAAACCATCCAAATAGAAATTAAATACACCAATATTGTTTAATAATGGTGATTTCATTTTGTTCTTTCCACATGCTTTAAATAGTTTGTCTGTTTTTCTTGAATACACTTTGAATATGTATTGTTTTCCCCAATTTAGGTGGTATTTCTTTGACAATACACACATGCTGCACAGCGATGCAGTCGTCAGTGGAGGGCTCCACACCGAGTCTGGTTAAGATCTCTCTGGCCTTGGATAACCCCTCCTTACTCCTAAACAGGAAAGACAGGGACAGAGAAATTATGATGGTCTAGAAATATCAAGTTTTGTTTTTTTTTTTATTTAATTTATACTAAAATAAGAAAAGGCATGTGAATTTAAATGTAGTGTGACTTACTTCTCTATGGCTGAGATGTGTTTGGTCTCAATCTTCCCCTTTGTGAGGAGCTCAGGGGTGATCCTTCCCTCAAACAGCAGGCCCTCTCTGGCCATCTTCACCAGGATGAGACGAACCAGCTCCCCCATGTACATGCCGCTGACCATCTTCTCAAATCTACCACACAGTAATGAGAAAATGAGTGGTGTGTCAAACAGACATACAGAAATATCTGGTTAGATATCCTGAGGTTTGGATAAACATCGCTATACCATACTTTTTTCCAATAAATACCTGTTCTCTAGTAGTTAAGGGTGTCACTAAATAATTTTTCTGCCTGTTTACAATTCGTAAGAAAGATTTAATGTGCTGATTTAGATGCTGCTGGCCTCATGGTGATGCTACAGGCATCTCATATTTTTAGAAAAACCTTCCATGTGGAAAAAAACAAGGGCCAACAAAGAGTACTGGCTTTTTCTCTGCTAGTCATAATAACAGACTGCAGGGCTCGAATTGACAACTTGTTTATACAGCAAACATGCAGGATAACTTGGATCTGAAAACACGGTGTCACAAATCTAAACTACATTCATCTAAAGATAAAACAGCGGGGCTTAAGCAATATTGGTGCAAAATTTAATATGTCACTTTAAACCATACAATAATACTATAATACTTATATTTTATTGACTGTATTTTATACTGTATTGCTTATTTTTGTACTTTTTATCACTAATATTGTACTTCATTCCTGTCTATTTATTCTTTGTAAATACGTTTGAATCTTAAAACAATGCTCCATTTTGAGGATGGCAAAACTGCAAATGTATCTGTCTGCACGATGACAATAAAGTTCATCTTCAGTCTTGAGGTATATCACTACTATCAAAGATGCTCTATGTAAGAAGATAATGCACTACAAGCTGCGCCAGTGGTATGAAATGATATACATATATCCTTCCTGTATCCTAAGTAAGCGTGGTGAGAAGTTTTGGAAGAGCTGTAAATGTTTGGAAGGAAGCCGATACACAACACTTGATACAACACAAATTTAAAGCTACCATAAGGACCTTAAATATTTTGTTGATTTTGGAGGTTCCTGTGGCCAAAAGCAGTAGTGTTTCCTCAGCAATAAACATAAAATGACTTCAACAATAAAATTATCTGAATAAATATCTCCAACTGCTTCTTTTTAACTGGCTAATGTACTACTCACTGCAACTTTGTCAGGGAAAATGTAAACACAGGTTTGTTCTGATTTCAGGGAGATGCCGACCTGGTGGCAGCCATTAAGAGTAACAATATAGAAATAGCCAACCATCTAGTGGATGGTCTCATTAACTTATGTAGGTCATACAGACGCATCAGTAATAAATTATGACTGTTTCATAACCAGTTAAACTCTCCTTGTAGTAGTTAAAATCTTAATCTTACCACTAGTTTTTATCTGCTAACTTAATATGCTAGATACTGTTATAGAGCATATCTGTGTTGCCAGAGCTTGTGAGTGTGTTGCCAAATTTCGCAAGAGTGTGTTGCAGAGAGACGCAGGTCTCAAAAACTGTCTAGTTTCCAGTAACTATTTCAGAGGAATTATTTTACTCTCATTGTCATGCTTACATTTTTTGTTCTAATATAAATGATAAACATTTTCTAAATCACGTCAATCTTTCTCTCCATTTAGAACAATAAACAACAGATGGTTGAGTAACTGACAGCTAATCCTCAGCTGATTCTGTGGTTTCCTCACAGTTTAAAACGAAGCTCATTTAGATGATTTCAGGGATGAACAAGGCTGTAATAGTTTTGTTTTGACATACAGCTGCTTGCCAGGGTTGATGGAGCCTCGGTCGATCTCTCTGTCGAACTCTGTCCGGATGTCTTCCAGTCTGCCGTCATCTCCGAAGGCTCCCCATTCAGTGTTCACACACATCCTGCCCTCGTCTCCCTCCACCAGGTCAATATTACGCAGCTCCTCCATGTAGCACGCGTTAGTACCTGTACCTAAACACACAGAGACACATATCCTTATAATTTAATCTAACTTCTATTTGACTTTTTAGATTTATCTATTTAACTGATTACTTCCTTCCTCTAGACAAACAGACAGATTTGTTTTGTCATTTTACATGTATGAATGCCAAATACACCCCTGAATCTGATTGGTCCCTCGACTTCTGAAATGCACATTGTTGCAGTACCGATGATAATGCCAACTTCACAGCGCTGGTCATCGAAACCACAGGTCATCATTGTTCCCACAGTATCATTCACTACGGCCATGATGTCAGCATCATAGTCCTGAAACAAATCAAAGCAAACATGGCAAATATAAGTATGTTTTTTGACACCCATGATTTGCCATCATCTGTGCCATTCTGCATCCCACTTTGAATTAAACCGGATACATTAGGATAAACAAGTTTGATAACTTCACTGTGGCATCCAATGAGCACAAATGAGACAAAAGACAAGACTCACTCCTCGTTTCTTAATGGCTTTGTTGAGCAGCTTGACAACGTCCATTCCCTCCACTCCACTGGCCTTGAAACGCTTTGTCCATGTTATCAGATAGCCCTGCAGAGAAAAAGAATGAGATCGATATGATGATCATTGTAGAGGTCTCTGTTACAACTCATGATGTAAATGTACTTCATGGTACAATTCACACATTTGAATAAATGATAATAAATGTAAAGTGTCATAAAGAAGCCGAATTAGCAAACTATACAAGCAAGAAATATACTTCACGGCCTGATTAATGCTTGAGAACCTTGATCAGCTGATAAATTAGTCGATCTCACAATCCGTTTTTAATGTTGTTTTACCTCATCTAGTTTGGTCTGCTGGCAGGGGAATGAGAAGGTAAATCCCACAGGAAGTTTCTTGTCTTTGATGCTTTGTTTTTCCATGAAGTCTCCAAGACACTCTGCCACATGGTCGAACAGCTGCAACAGAGGTGGAAGGAGGGAGTGAAAGTCTCTGGTTGAGCTGAGGAGATGCTGTGTTTGTGTTTGTGTGAGTGTATGTACTTCAGTATGAACCTACTCTTGTTCCAGTGCCGTGAATGATGTCCTCTGGCGTATCATAGATCTGACTCTCCATCTGAACCGTTTGTTTCTTCTCATGGCTCACTTTGACACGGAGGATCCTGAAGTTACTGCCTCCCAAATCCAATGCAATGAAGTCTCCCTTCTCTGTTGAGATGGAAAAAGTGGGAAGACAGGTAGAGGAAAGAGAGAGGGGGAGAAATGTCCATTTAGATTGATTAGATAGACTCAACTTTGTACAAGTACTGAAACAACAGTAAGTTTAGCATCTAATCAGCAATCCAGAAAAAAGAGTAATGTACATCTGTATAGAAATGCATATATAAGTATCAGTGAGGGATATATAAGAAAACACTACAATTTTTTTTCCAGTTGCTTCAACACATTTCTTGAAGCTCAATTTCCCAAAACTCTAAACACAAAACTGAAAAGAATTACCATTTTGTCAAAGGCTCCACAAATCTTTTGCAAAATGAAACATTACACTCAAAACCATGTTCTCTCTTATCAAAACAGATTCTCTCCACAAAGCTCTCATATGAATACCTCTCAGAGCATCAATTTAAACACTGGTATAATAAAATTAAAACACTATCATTAAAATACTATTTATATATGTTTTGGCCTCAGGAGCCCATGTTACACAATCATATATGTATAAAACTGTGAAGAAATTGTTCCCTTTTTTCTCATTTTTACTGTAAAGTTTAGGGGTTTTGGTCCCAAAATAGGTTGCAATTTTATGGAACATAGAGTATAAAGATTGTTGTCATATTGTAATACAATGCTGTTAATATATCATTAAGTATTGGATTGGCACAATCATTGTATCAGCATAGGATTCAATCCATGTTTATATATCCAACTAGCTCCAATTGGGCTACACTCCAAACCCAAATTCCCAGAGTCATACTGTAAACTTATAGTTGACACTGCAACATTGTTAGAGTTCTGACATACAAATATTACATATTTGTAATTGCACTAATATGTAAAAGAAAAACACAACAGTGAGAAAATGTTTAGACTGCCTATCTGGGCATGTAATGATGAAATCAGAGCACAAATATGATTTAGTACATGGTCACCCAAAGTTGCATGAATTTCATCAGAAATCCTGGCTTGCTTCCCTCTTTATTCTCCTGCTGCTCTCACTCTTCCTTGCTTTATTACTCAACAGGAAGACATGCATTATCAATACGTCTTCCTTCTGTTAGTGTAGCAAAACTACCACAGTTCTCATTATCACTCTAGAGTGAATTAATGTCACAGAGTGCATGGTCTATGCAACATAGAGAGGAAGTAGTGTATGGAAAGCTGTTTAAAATATAACTTTTATCATAGGTTAGGTCTCATCTTTAAGTTAAATCTGTCCTCTATCAGCTCTATCAAACCATGGTTTGCAGTGTATTTGTGTATTGTATATGCATGCATTTTGTGTGTCTTGTGTTTGTATGCTGTTATGTACATTGTAGATTTTCATTTTCTGTTTGATGACTTTCAAGTGTAGTTATTGGTTAATGATTGCCCAACCCCACCAGAGGAGTTACAGTAGCCACACCAACTAATCCAGAGCTTATCAGAGATGATGCTTTGTGAGAAATTTAAACGGTCACTATAAAGCTGAGGAAAAAAGCAGCAAACCTAAAGGTGGACCAACACCATTGTTTCCTTTTATTCAAAGTCGCACCGTTATAATAAAATGTTATGAGATCATCTTTCTGTTTTAAGTGTTGTAAGCAGATTAGTTTGTCTAGTAAATGTGATTTCCATGAATGGATGTTAGTGTGTTAAAATGTTACAGAAAGAAACCTCAACTATGCAAACCTTGATCTTAACTTCAATTCTAACCCCTAAGAATACAAACCCTACACAGGATAATTCCACCCTGGTGTGTGTAGACAGTGTGCTGTGTTGATGTTGAAATCCCGGTAGATATTTAATTCATGGTTATTTGGAAATAAGTAGTGATCCTAGTAAATTCCTTCTGTCTGAATTGGGAACATAATTGGGACAAAGCTTTCTTTGCTTATCATAGCTCATTAGTATTAGGACTCAAAGAGCCTATTGATCTCTGATAAGAAGTGATAAACCAGGCTCACCCCCCAACTCAATGAACATAGTGTCTGTTCCCTTACAACTCTTATTCCTTAGTGATCCAGTGCAAACAAGTCAAACTGTAACTTTTCATCTTCAGTGCACAGAAAGTACTGAGAAGATGTCCTACAGGTCAGAAAGTTTGCACGCTTTTCTAAAATGGTTGGCAGTAAAGATTGTGGACAGTGCTTAAAGATGTAGAAATGCCACATTATGTTGTTTCTGTGTGAAGGTTTTTATGATATTAGAAACATTTTTATTCAGCTGTGTAATTTCATATTCTTTTTCACTTTTTTACTGACAGACCAGGGGACAACAGACAGGGTCATTATAGGTAAAATGAAATGCCTAACATAATGTAAAATAAAAATGAAATGGAGCTGGGTTACAGTACATTGAAGTACTAAAATCTGTGGATCCTTTGTGTCCATCCCTTTGACATCCTTTAAGTCCTTGTTATACATGACTTTGTTTCATGCAAAGCCAGAGTATGTTTTAAGGAGGGAGTGTCTCTCATTCATACATACAACTTTAAAATGTGTTTTGTTGGAATACAAGAAAGTACAGAAGAAAGAGGACGATTCTCCAAACAGAATAAATATATAAAGAAATCACTTCAGATTCAAATAGTACTTCCATTTGTTCACATTTTCTGTTCGTATGTTTCAGGGGAAAAATGTAATTTCACATTATTATGATCTTTTGTTGCAACTATTTGTACAGAATGCAAGGTCAGGTTGGTGGTGCAGACTGACTGATTTATCTGAAAGAAATGCAGCAGATCCATAACCAATCTGTGTCAATGTTTCTGTAAACAACCAGGCAGCTGGTATCAAAATAATGAGAACAACAATAATTACAGTAAATTCTCTGTTGGTCAGTGGGATCAAAGAGAAAAGATCTAGGCGATAACACTGTAATTGTTATTTTCAATGGCTGTTGGAGTGTTATCTGTGCACATTTGGCAATATAGTAAATAATGAAACATACTGTAGCAGCTCAAAGTAAGAGGATGGCAAGATCTTATCTGTCTTTACCTCCTATAGAACAGTACAGGCTAATTCTGATCTCTAACCAGACAGAAAAATAATCCTAAAATACTTCAGATTAATGTATTATGTTTAATTATTTGTAACGTTCGGATTTGGACTTTAATTGTCACCGTCTTCTCTAACAATGGCAGCAGGATTAGCGCTAATCTCTGATCTCTGATGTGTGTTTGTTTGTGGAGGTAGAGCTCTCACGTTGTGGACTAAAGTAGATTTAAGATTTATTTTGTGCCAACCTGTGTTTGCATGTAAGGGAGAGACAGACAGAGAGAAACAGAGTTTTGCTTCCATTAACGTTCAGCTGACTAAGGTAATAAAATCTATCCCTCAGTTCAAATGGACAGACACTGCCCTCCCAAAGTACAGCACGTACAAGGTATGAACAAATTCTGACTCACATTCACGTGAGTTACAATGACAGAGCAACTGCATTAAAGTAGGATTAGACCGCATGCAGCAGACAAGGACATAATGGCAGGGACAGAGCAGGAATAACAATATTTAAGTGCAGAGGAAAGGTCACTATAGCAAGAGGAAACTTTTGCCTTCTGAATTAAGGTTAAAATAAGCAGCTAAGGTGCCGGATAAGGAGTGAAAGGTACAGTTTGGTACTTTCTGTCATTTCCTACAACAAACATTTCTCTTCATAACACAGCATTATCAACCAGACAGGTTTTGTCTAGCTGGTTCTCAAGTTATATAAACAACTTCATCTGTTATCATCAACAACTTACACTAAAGGTTCTGCTACTAATATAATCGAACTACACACACTGTTGTAGTGATGTTGACTTGCAGCACCAGAGCTGCCTGTATAAGACTTGGATGTTCACCCTGTGTGACTGTGATTATCTTGTTCCTTCCTACATTACAAAAACATGTAGATCACATCAGACATAAATAAGAGTTACTTCCTGTCACGGTTATTTCACTGTGCTCTGAAAGCTGACACAGGACCCATCAATACACTTTCTTTCTCTCTGTCCAATTTATTACACTACCCTCCTGGTGACTACATGACTCAGTTTAATACTGCGTGTAGTAACATATTTCGAATGATTATTGATCTGAGTGGTATTTGTGATTTTATTTAGCCTCTGTTCCTCTGGTTCTTGATACAAACAGTCTGTGACTCGACTACAAACACTAGGCTTTTGAACACTAGCGCGGTCAGAAAAAAAAGTCTGTGGGTGTGCATCAGAAAAACTGGGTATGCC
The DNA here is from genome assembly GCA_034769285.1 of Lutjanus argentimaculatus. NCBI lineage: Eukaryota > Metazoa > Chordata > Actinopteri > Lutjaniformes > Lutjanidae > Lutjanus > Lutjanus argentimaculatus. The sequence continues at coordinate 3,131,275 of JAWZSL010000045.1, read as the reverse complement.
ATAAACAATTACTCCACAACACAGAGTTGTGTGTGGAGGAAGCTTGTTGTTAATGATGTTACCTATGAAAACTATTGAAACCAATGTGGTTCTGAATGAAATCAGCACCATCTAGGCTCTTGTAGGAGAGCCAGATATTCACAGTACATGATTACGATAAAACGGTGACCACTGACAGTAGTAAAGTAGGCAATGATCTGACATCATGCAACAACAACTGGGCACTGACTTATATTATAAAGGCAGATTAACACAGTAAATGATGATGATAAAACAACAAACACTGACATAGTTAGGATTACAGGCGAAGCAAGGTAATCAGATCATTAGATATACTGCACGATGACAGCGCATGAAGACGTTATGTTACTTTATACTGATCTTGTTGTTGTGTTCACCCTGATGAAACTCTTCATCATGTCCTGTATATCCTCCTCTCTGCTAGGCTGATAAATGTTAGCCCCTGAGCTGCAGGTGCTGCTAACAGCTGTTTATTCTGATCAGTCAGGTTTTGCTCTTTTTGATGGATTAATAAAGAAATCCCATATTTCCTTTTGCATTGCCATTTTCTCGTGCTGGTGCATGCCTGTTTGTGGTCGTGTTCACAGACAGATCTGTTGGAAAGAGTTTGTGAGAGTGGGAGAGGGTCATATATAGAGGGGACCTCCAGACCTGTGAAAGATTACGCAAGAGAGATCAGTTTAACTTAAACAAGCAGTACAAATCTTGTGGGAGTTCTGAAAATGAAGGGCTCCCTTCTAGACACGGCCGAGAGAGGTGCGCGCAGCTCCAGAAACAGGAAATCAATGGCAGATGTTGATATTGTGATGGCCAGCCACAAAAAAATGAATGTATGGGAAACACTAAAGTTTCAAACAAAACAAATTAGTAGCCATTAGCCATTGCTTTTGAACTTGCTGTTAGCTTGTTGAATCGCTAATGTAGCTAGCATACGGGTCAAATTGCAGGAATTAATTTGCCTGGCAACACTGAGCAAGTTTGGCTAGCAGGGCAGTGAGGTGAGATCTGCAGATAACACTTACACACTTAGCATTACTGCACCGGCGACAGTACCTCATATCGGGCTGCTGAGCAACTCTAAATCACCTTAAATCAGCGTAGGAGAAATTCCTCCACCACGACAGCCCTAGGTCACGATGGCAAACACTGCTTGATGAAGTATCCTTTAACATGAATGACATTTTTAATGCTGAGTGTGCACCCTGACCTTTGTCGATACTCATTCATAAAGGGATTAAATAGCAAACTGTGCTTGATACTACTTTTGTCATAGAAAGTGCTTGTAACCATGGTTACAGAACGGTTTAGAGGTACTAACCTGAGCCGTCAGGGATGGACCGCACAAACGTTGGCAGCATCTTCAGCGCAGCGGTGGGATTGGTGTCCCGACCCAGTCCTTTGGCCAGCTCCCTCCGAAACTGCTGCGTGATGTCCAGTAACGTCTCATCGGAGAAACGCATGGAGTACAAGTACTTATCGATCTGAAAATAAACAAGTGTTAACTGTTAATCTTCTTAATGTTAACCGTTAATCATTAATCTTTATCATTAACATCCACACACATACATACACCGCTATCCTTTGACACGGACTAATTCACTTTCAGTTTTTTAATGATGGTTACTGAAAAAATGATAGTTGTCCTGGATGTCATCAGTCACCAGCGGCAATGGCCAATATGTTTTGTCATGTAACTCACTAAACACGTTCTGGACCTCAGTATTTGAAGTGTATTCATATATCTGCAATAAAACAATAGATCCTAATCCACATATGGTGGTATTTCTTGTACCTTCCATAGCTCATAACATAACTTTATGTCAGTCAAATGCTATACTTCACTATTAGCACTACGATTAATTTTAACAAGATGGAAAGTTACCAGCCCTCCCTCTTGTATACAGTGGATTAAGGGAGCCATGATGTGTCTTGAAATGGAGAAGTAGAGATCCAATTTGAAAGGATCACTTAAAAAGTCTAACAGACACTGGTTTCCCTTTAATGAATATGTGGAGAACTTCTCTTTCCCAGCAGTCTAATGCCAAATTTTGAGCTAATAATCTGACCTGATTCTTCAATTGAATTTCTTTTCAAATGATTTATGATGCATTTACTGTACTGTACAGCTGTTGTTGTCTGGTTGTTTTTCTTTTTTTTTCCTCCCCTCAATGTATTCTAGTGCCTATTTGTGACAGAGACAGTTCACTGCTATATGACAGGCTTGATCTGTTCCTTGTTCCAGGAAAAGTGGACTTTATGCCTGTACTTATATTTTGTGTCTCTGCTTCTTGGAGGTCTTGATTGATATGTCTGTGCTACTCTTTTGTCTGTTTTATTATTGCTGTTGATGTCTTGTTTTATTGTATTGGGAAAACAAATTAAAAAGTGTTCCAAAAAATGATGGTAACTGAGATGTACTGGATTTGCTACTAACATAGCCTTAATTTTCTGTAAGCATGATGATGCAGACAGTGAATATAATTTCCCCATCCCATAATGTTTTTAATCATACATGGAGATAATCCACTTCCTGAATTGCCTGAGATAACCCTGAATTGATCCTTGCCCCACTTAACCCAGAAATGAATCAGAGCCACAAAACAAAATTTTTATGTTGTCTTATTGCAGAATAAACGACCTCTCACCACATTATCCCCAGGAGCTATAGTCAATATCTAATAAAAAGCACAGCATCATCATGTGACACACAGACAGACCAGGAAGTACAGGACACAGCTGTTATCAAAGCAACATTAAACAGATGGGTGTTCCTTGTGACTTTATTATGGATATGACAGTGACGAGAGTCTCTGACAAATGAACTGACTGTCTGGTCACCGTAAACGTAACTGTACTACCAAACCCACAGATAAAGCACAGCTAGGTGTGCCTTAACTATTAACAGCACATCTGGGCGTACTGTAGATCATGACTGGTCAGATTTCCTGTTGAAAGTGCTCAGTGTGTAAACTGTCACACACAAAAGCGTGAGCTGCTGTCTGGCCTTTTAGGAACAGGATGTTAAACAATCCTGGTGAAATCCATTGTTGCATCACACTGTGATGAAGCAAAGACCTACTTTATTCATGAGTGTGACACACCAAGAGCTGAATATTACAGATACAAAACTCTGGTTGAATATCATGTTCAGGATCTAACCAAGTATATTTGCTCACCTCGTGTGTTTAAGTACAAATTTGAGGTACTTGTACGTTACTTGAACCTTGCCTTTTCATGCCACTTCCTACTTCTACTCCACTAAATTTGAGAAGGAAATATTGCAGGCCCGTCTTTTTACTTTACAGCAATTTTTAACAGCCTACAAATAAGTCTTTTTCAAACAAAACATACAGAGTTTCATTCATTAAAATATGATGCTTTGTTATAAATTAAACTACCCAAGACTTCAGACAAGTGGATCTGAAATGATTAGTCAATTAATCAATTTACAGATTCATAGAAAATAAATCAGCAACTTTGATAATCGTTTAAGTCATTTTTCACACACAAACATTTCATGTTTTCAGCTTCAGACATAGTTTATGCGTAATAATAATTTAATAATATATAATGGTACAGCCCTCACAGGGGCTATTTGTCTGCACTGAGAAATTTTACTTTTAATACTTTAATTACCTCTTCTTGTATATACTTACATATTTACTTTACTTATTTAGAGCTACTACAAGGAACTTTCTTTTTGCGTTGATTTTGGAAGCCCCTCGTAATAACTACAACTTTACTATAAAGTTACTCTAAACAACCAGCGTAGCTGAAAAAAAAATCTTTCTGACATGACTCAGGCAGAAATAATGTTCACAGACAGGTAAATAAGGTAAGTCTTATTCAAGTTATGTTTAGTCACATTCACCAACTACATTCCTCACTGTCTGAAGTATCCAATGTATCCCATGTTTTCCCCAAAGTTATACCAAATAGCAGCTAGTATTAAAAATGCACTGTTATCTTGAGTAAACTACAGATTTCTCTGAGTTTGACCTTTGTTGGAAACATTTAGGATAACGTAAGGACACAGGTCAAAAAAATATATAACATAGCATTTTTAGACATTTTAATACAGAAATGGTACATATTATAACTTTAAGTAAAGGATATGAATACTTCTTCTGCCACTATTCATAAAGACTTGCTCTAAAATAAAAGTGAAGTGTGGCAGGATTAACTCTTGAAGTTGTCAGAGAGACCCATAACAGGATTATCATCAGTCTGTTTCATAACAATGACATCCAGAATATCTAAGATATATATAAAATACTCGTGAGCATGTTTATGTGAACAGGATCAGTCCTGTTCACACAAACATGCTCACGTGATTTAATATCCACACACAAACAATGCTTGTAGGTGCTGAGACGCCCATTCGATAATTTACTAGTATTGCTCATTGTAACAGACATCAGATAGGAATGTTCTAACTTCCTGTTTTAGAAGTCACACATTAACATGTATTTCCTACACAACTCTGGTGTTTGGTAACTGGTTCAAGACAATGCCAGTTTGGGTGTGAATGTACTTACAGTCATAAAATTTACATCTGCTGGCCTTAGAACTGGATTTTACAGTATAACACGTGTGCTGTAACTAAGGGACAAAATCCATTGTTTCTGACATAAAGGTAACAATCAGCAGACTTTTACTTTATGGGTTTTGATATGACAAACATGTGCTAGAGTATGTGACCAGAGAGTGTGACAAAACTTTTGTGGTCAGTTTGACTTCTGGATCTCTCTATAAACAAGTTGTAAGCCAACATGGATGGGGAGTTACATACATGATAACAGTACTGTCCAACTGTTAACTACTTTGTAGGTGTCACATTCCTTATATTCTGTCTAAATGTGGAGTCTGTCGCGAGCTCATTAGCACATGTTCTTGTCATTCTGGAGACCACAGCTGAGTAAATGTTACCCCTCACCTTCATAGGCTCAGTAAAATACATTCACTCTGCTAACCTGCTGGACTGCACCACAACCAGGTCCACAGCCCGCCCTGATTTCTACTTCACACTGAGGTATAGTCAGTGGGTTGAAGAGACATTTAAACTGCAGTGACATGGTACTTTGATAATGGTGCTTTGATAATGCCCAACCCTAATGACGCTCAGCATGCCCTCAGCATCTGTAATTTCAATTATACCATAAACACACAAACCAACCACATGTCTCTACACACAAATATGGCACACAATGCAGCAACACATTCTAAATGTCACATCCACACACGTGCACTCAAATGCACGTGAAAAGTAAATACATTTCATATAATATGCAGATATACATATTAACTAAGGAGATTACCAAATAAATCTTCAAACTGTTATAGACTTAATGGTAAGTAAGACAAAAGATTAAACCGTTTAAAGCAGAGTATTTGAAAGTCAACTTGGTAATTTGTGACATCCTTGTGATTTGTCCTGGTGTGGCCCCTTTGTTGAGGCACCAAACAGGTTAAACATCCATAGACAGAGGTTGCTGCGCTTGCATTTGATTGTGTTTTTGCATGTGTCTGTTTGACCCCGGTTGGCTGTCTAACTTGAGGAAGTGAAAGCTGAGATGAGCAAGAGCTACTGCGAACAACAACTCATGTAGAGGGTAACATTTAATTTCATGGCTGAATAAGGAGTACAAAGTAAGTAAATAAGAAAGTCCTGTGTTTTATCCAAGCTTGGTCCTGTACTGACATATTCATACTTCTGTTTAAATAACACCTTGTTGAAGTTTCATTTATTGATATTTGTGATAGTCACAGTGGAACAACTGAATCCCTATAATGTGATGTAATGTAATGTGAAATGGTTGTGACTACCGGTGATTCCATTGAGAATCAATACTCTGTCTGCAGCTCTCCATTTCAGTTTTAGCTGTCTGGTTCTTGTGGTTGAGTCCTTCCAGCTCTTTATAAGCACTGTGCTCTAAATAACAGATGTGTCTGAGGAACAGACAAACACTGAGTCCTCACATTAAAGACTGACAGTAACCACACCATAATTAATGGTATGTCTGGGAAATAACACAATTATTTGCCTGCACATGTCAAACGTTATCTGTCCAATAATATATCATATTTCAGCACTGTGTGAATAATCATTGAAAGCATAAATTGCCCTTTCTTAAAATGCAACTTGCATTTGCCATCTTGAGTCATCCAGTTGCGTGAGTGCTTGCAAATCCAGACCTTAAGAATCATCCCAATCATTACCTTCCATCAAAGATGATATCAAACTGACTTGAAGGGGAGCTCCACTGATTTTACACATCAAAGCCTGTTTACACATGTAGGAGAGTACTACTGCATAGAAAGGCTTTTGTGGCTGCAGAGGGGGCTCAATTGCCTCAAGTGAGCTCTGGTTGGGGCTAAAGACTAAAAATAAGAACATAAAATGTAAAAAAAAACTGTCCACTCTTCATTTATGCTTGAGGCTAGCAGCATGACACACCTGGATCTGAAACCAAACATCCAGCAATGGCATTAAATAAAAGAGATGATATCTCTGGTTCTGGTATAGTGGACTGCATTGTGATTGGGACTGGGCAGTTTTAATGGCAAGTGGGAGCAGGTAGTCACTCCATCTCACTGTGGGAAGATGGAGTTAACAAATAAAGTTTGAACACATTTAAAGCAGTTTTTTACAGTACAAAAGCAAAGCAAGGCAAGTCTGATATTTGGACAAATTTCTGAGTCGTTACTGACAAAAATTAATTTAGCTTTGCTGCATTATTACTAAAACATGTTTTCCCTGCAGGATGGGAAAATAAACAAAATCAACAAAACGCTATTATTGCGCAGGTCAGAATGTTTGTGGCAGTGGACGGGAGGGGAAAACGCTAATTCTTAGTGAGAAGTGGGATCAAGATAACAGTCCTGCACATGGCTTTATCTTGGCGCATGGATTATAATTATTTTCATAAACTGCCCGTCGTGAGTTGGACAAAGTTAAAGGAGTGCAATATTAAATTATTGGAGTACTCTTAAAGGTCTAATGTGTAAGATTTACAGGGTTTTATTCCCAGAATATGTCAGAAATATAATCTCATATTATGTTTTCATTAGTGTATCATCACCTGGCAAAGAGAACTGTTGTTTTTGTTACATTAGTATGAACTGTTTATATCAACAGAGAGTGCGGGTCCTCTTCCACAGAATCTTCCATGTTTCTACAGTAGCCCAGAACAGACAAACTAAACACATATCATGTCTTTGTACCATATTGTGGTCCCAAAACACATTAATCTGTTTAACCTTCTTAAAGCACGTTATTTCTGTGACTAAAGACAGTAAGCATGTATTAGTTTACTGCAGACATGTGCATCACTCTAGAGGTCAGCTGATGTAAACAGATCCATTCAGGGTTGACGCGTCAACACGATGCTCTGTTTAAGCTGCTAACCCATTCTGCTGATGCCAACTGCTACACACTGCTGTCTGCTGGTACTGCTGCTCCCAGATAATCTGAATGGTTATTTTCTTCCAATCACCACCACCTGTACAGCCAAATACAAGACAACTGTTTCACCATTCCTACATACTGCTTTCACAGTCACCAGCTTGTATATAGCACATGGGCGCTCAGCTAACTAACTTAGATTGTTATTCAAATGGCTGGTTAAAATAAGAAAGTATTCTTAATCAGCTAATTGAATAGTCCACTTAAATAACAATGTGACTAGCCTGGGCCTGTGGGTTACAAAGAGGGAGGATTAAAAGCAGGTATTGTCTACATTTCTCCACATCAAACAAAGAGAAAGCCACTGAGCCCACACTAAAGTCAGCTTCTGCTGCAGGGAATAAATTAGCATCACTGTACTATGACTCAGCATTCTGCAGCCAGAAACCATGCCTAAGCACTTTATCATAGCAGGGAATCATCTGATCTGGCATAGCTCGGATGAATATCTCTGCCGTGGGTTGTAGAGAATATACAATGCACAATGACAATAATTCATAATCATCGATCATATGAAGCTTCCTTCTCTCAGTTTTTTGACCAAAATAGGAGTTTCCAGTTTGACATTCCCAGCTGAGGTGACACGAGGCCTCTGTGGTCTGCACGCATGAGTCTCTAAAGGCCGTGTTTTCCCTTCAACACACCTCTGACACACAACTTTCTGACACCGCCTGGAGCTTGATTTAAGTTACAGGAAGAAATCCCTTACACTGCCTCTCTGCCTCTCTGTCCCTCCTCCCAGTTTTCTCCCCCCCTTTTTCCTTCTCCCTCTCCTTTCTGTTTGCATTCCTCCTCTCAACAATGCCGTGTTCTCTTCGTCACCGTGAGGTGATTCAAAAAGCAACGAAACCTGACTCCATTGTGTATGTACGTGTGCACGATGTTGTGCTCACACAGCCTCACCATGTGGAAAAATACTGTCCTCTACACTGCCCTCTCCTGCACCTTCTCTCCTTGCACACACACACACACACACTGAAACACTGCTCTGGATGCCTGCTAACAGCCCACAGTCTATCAAAGAGTACAGTCAAGGACACTGCAGTGGATTGAGTGAAGTGGAGACTCACTCAGCCGATTGAGGCTCTTTGAAACAACAGATACACACTCAGTTTGTCTGTAAACACACGAGTGAGGAGATTATTTGGATACATTCACTTAGGGTTGCTTAAATCCTGAGTTAGATGTTGCGTAATTTCACTACGAGAGAAGTTGCTCCTGAGGCCATGACAAGCCCTGCTCTTTGAAAAGCTACACACCTGGCACAGTGTGTGTGTGAGTGTGTGTGGGTGCCTTTGTGTGTAAGCCTTCTCCTCCTGTCACCTGTGGTCACATGGTTCAAAGCTGGCCTATTTTAGGGAGGCAGGGAGAGGAAGAGAGCAGGAGTAAAGAGGGAGGGAGGTGTGTTGTGTTACATCCGATCTTGGCTGCTGATAAATGTCTTTTACCTTTACAGATTCTGATACACCTGGGAACGACAGCTTTTGTGTATCGAGAATAATGCAAATGAAGGTTGCACAATCTAACTGGGCTGAGCGAGTGGCTTCGGACAAAGCGGAAAATAAAGGAAGGAAGCGTGATAGCTGTGAACTTTTTCCATTTATACAGGAAAAGGACCAGCATTTTAATGCAGAACCTGCAGTGGGTCATGATTAAGTGTGACATCATCATGGTGCGACCTTAAAGGGACCCTGCACCACATGCAAAGCACAAGTATTTCAGCATTCTAGGACTCAGTTTTACCTTATAGGACTATTAGGGTTGCAACTAACAATTATTTTCATGATGAATCAATTAATCATTAAGTCTATAAAATGACAAGAAAATTGAAAAATACTAATTTTCGTAGAGCCCAAAGTGACATCGTCAAAATTCCCAAATTTCAGCCTCTCAAATATTTTCTGGTTTCTTTTCTCCTCTGCGATAGTAAACTGAATATCTTTGGGTTGTGGACAAAACAAGACATTTATTTTATCACCTTGGGCTTTGGGGACACTGATCAACATTTTTCACCATTTTCTGACACATTATGGACCAAACACCAACAATTAACAGAGAAATTATTGACAGATTAAGCGACAATAAAAAATAATTGTTAGTTTCAGCAGCCCTGTTTGACAGACAGAGACAGACAGACAGACAACAACAGACAGACAGACAGACAACAGACAGACACACACACACACACACACAACACACACACCACACACACACACACACACACCACACCACACACACTCTCAGGGGTGACTAAAACTGGTCCGGTGAGTTTTATACTAGAAGTCTCACTCTGAGGGCAGCAGACCTGAGAGGTTATGAAAGACATGCATTCATAGTGTTGCTTTTACATATTCAGTCATGCTTAGAAGACAGTAGAAGAATCAACTTTAGGGAGTTTTTTCTTTTAAATTTACACTCATAGGCTCCTTCCTCATTCTTAAAGCTTAAACACATAATAATGCTTCAAAAGCTGGACTTTCTTAAAGGGAGTGTTGAAAGCATTTATCCAGCTACGAAGAAACAGCTTTTACAAGTCTGCAACATACAAACTATCTGGCTTAAAACCTTCCCTTCTAATTATCCATATTTTAAAGAAAAAATTTCCAATAGCTATTTTACATTCTGAGAGAGTGACCTATAGTAACAAAGATGTTAAGTTATTTAATTCCCTGCCTGCACAACAACACTGAAAACTTAGTTTTTAAATATCTTCAGTTTGGCAGGTGTTTTTAAAAGCAACTTTTAAAAAATACCTGTGTGACAGGGCCTAAGTTTTAAAACAAAAGTTGTTTAAAGTTGGGGTATAGACTTTAAACAAGACACAAAGCATATAGATATTAGGTAGAGGCAGATATGCAGACCAGGGAGATTCATTATGGACATTGTCATTTTTTTTGGGTTGATTTTTCTCTTTTTTTGAGGGAAAATATAACATTTCAACAGGTTATCAGTGTCAAAGGTTTAGTTGTTAACAAACTGCTACAAAATAATGAAAGACTGTAAATTTCTTAAAGGCCTCATAGCTCTTTTTCCTGCTTCTATTCTGTTGACCTCTATTTACTGAGAAAAACAAAAGTGTATCATTTTAACGAGAACATCAAAGAAACTCAGTGACCCCTGAAATAACTTGTCAAGTTCGAGCCCTTCATCCCTCCACTCTTCTGTCCTTTCATCAATGACTCTTAACTTCCTCTCTCCTCCTCTTCGCCACACCTCTCAAAACTTACATCATGGCACCAATCACACATCCGTGTGTGTGTGTGTCGTGTCTCCTTACACATCTTACTACGCAAAACACACGCCTGTGCAGTTTGTCACGTCTCACTGGGCCATGCTGATTTAAAACTTACTAGAAAGAAATCTGAGTAATGGTGTTTCCTACACTTCTCTCCCAGCATGCTCTGCAATTTATTCACTTCCTTAAAAATATGTGTCACGAAACAAAAATATTCTGGCATGTGCTGTACAGGAAAACTCCAGTTTTACAGCATAGTTATGATGATGACAGTATAACTAAACTCAATGACCTCTACAAACACGTTCTCCTCTCCTCACATCATCTCAACCACAGCTATTTCTTCACATCAGCCTCTCTACACGCTCCACTCATACACACACTTAAAGATGGAGGCAGAAGAAACAGAAAGCACTCACCTTTTTAACCTGATCATCCTTGAGTTCAGTGAAGTAATAGGCAAGTAGCTGGGCCGCAATCATCCTGGTACTCTTTCCTTCTTACACACACATACAGACTCACTCAAACACACACACTCTCTCCTTCTCTCTGTCTCTGTCACAGACACACACACACGCTCACCTACAGTCAGATGGAGAAAACCCCAAAATAAAAAGGTAAAAAAAAGGAAATAAAACTCTGCTCTGGCTCTAATTCGTACATACAATCTGTCACGCCGCTAGAGATATAAAAATATCCTGAATCCAATCTGGTGTGGTTTAAAATAGACAGAGCTGCTTCATGTGCGCTAAGACTCTCTAGCTCTCCTCTCTCTGAGCATGTGAGTGAAGCCAGGAAGCATGAGTGAGACAGCAAGTTTAGCTGTAGGAGGCAGAGAGGGAGAGAGAGAGCAGGGAGGGCCACAACATGTGCCCCACCCACTGACTCTGAGCTCATTGGTTACAGAGTGTGATTGGCCGTGAAGGGGGGGGTGCGTGCCACATCCTCTACTCTGTGATTGGCTGGTGTGCTGACGCCTTGGAGGCAAACTCAGTGATGGAGGAGAAAGAGGAAGAGGGGGTCTGCCTAATTATGGAGGAGGTGATGCAGGGAGGAGGAGGGGCGAGGGACAGAGAGAGAGAGACGCAAGTAAGGTCAGGAGGGAATTTGGGTTTTGCTGTTCCAAGGAAAATCTATTTTACAACTTCAGGGAAGTTACATACTAGTAGGCATGTGTTAGTGAGAAAATGATTCACAGTCATAATATTAGTCAAAACACTCTATAGCTTTTCATTCAGTAATCATTTGGCTGAGAAGATGAGTACAAGGAGGAAGAGGAGGGAAAACTGCCTACTGTTGCTTCATTGAGTCTGAAGGAGATCAGAAACAGGACAGTAAGGAGGTCAGGGAGCATCAGCGCCAGTATGACCTGTGAGGCGAGGAGGCCTGGGCAATATATTGATATTATATCAATATCCCGATACAAGACTAGACATAAGTTACCAGACTGTTCCTGCTGTTCTGTTATTTACCTTTACCCACTTAGTCATTAAATCCACATTATTGATGATTATTTTACAAAAATCTTAAGTTAATTTTGTGAAAGCAACAATAGTTAGGGGCCGGGCAGCCTAAGCTGCCAGGACCCTATTGTAATCCTGCATGTTCTTCTTTCTTCTTTCTTTCTTTCTTTCTTTCTTTCTTTCTTTCTTTCTTTCTTTCTTCTTCCGAGGAAATCCTACTTCCCATGCACGAAAAATGACCAAACTTTGCACAAAGGTCCAGTCCCATGTCAGATTGCCTCAGCTGCAAAAACAGGCCAATAGTCCTGATGGTGGCGCTACAGCAAGCCTCTAAAGTTCAAAATTTTGAAAATTCATAATAAATCAACCATATGTGCTACAGATTTACAACTTTCACCACAATGTAGCCCCGATACTGAAGAAACTTTTGTACATTTAAACCTATTGCAAATTATGAAGTCCATCACTCTGTTTTTTTCAAAAACTGTAAAACTTATTAAACCTATCTCCTCCCACAATTTTTGTTCAATTGACACCAAACTTGCTACAGAGCATCTTCAGACTGTCCTACACAAACGATCCACACAGATTTTTGATTTATTGAAAATTGAGCCTACAGTGCATCAAAATGTTTGACTGTAAACGGTATTATAAACATATACTTGCAAATTCTTGCTAAATACATTTTCAATGTTCATGAAAAAAAATGACAAAATTTTGGAGTCATGGTAGATGATGTTTGGAAAATATCAGAATTTTATCTCAAAAACTGAATTTTTTACAGCATTTTGAATTTCACTCTCATGCGAACAATTGGAGTCAATGCAAAAATGGCATTTTTAAACATCAGTTTTTCACTTTTGGAGCCAATAAATCATTGTTAAAAACTAATGACCAACATATCCATGCTGTCTAGATGCAATTTGTGTATTTTGGGATTTTTGTCTCAATAACTGAATTTTTGACAGCCATTTGAAATCTGCCTTTACATGCTAACAGCTGCTGTCTTGCACACAGGTGACTGGCTTGGTCAATTTGTGAAGCTACAAGTGGTGTTTCCATTTGCCAATTAGCTCAGTGAGATAGAGGATGGTTCTTGGTGTTGAAGGTTGTGAGTTCAAGCCTCAGCTTGTACAACATTTCCATATGAGAAATCTACCCAAACTTTTCACAAAGGTCCAGTCCCATGCCAGATGTCCTCAACTGGAAACACAAGACAATAGTCCTGATGGTGGCGCTACAGCAAACCTCTAAATTTCAAAACTTTGAAAATTCACAACAAATCAACCATATGTGCTACAGCTTTGGAACTTTCACTTTGAAATTTGCTTTTCCATGGCATGGATGGCTGCTGCCTGGCACCCTGATCCTTGGCTTAGTCAATTTGTGAAGCCACACATGAACTGTCACTTGCCAATTAGCTCAGTGAGATAAAAGGCGGACTTCAGTGTCAGAAGTCATGAGTTCGAGCCTCAGCTAAGGCAGGATGGACTTTCAAATGTCAAAGCCTTATGTTCAGGTATCATGCTATGTGGATTAGAGACTGCTAAGATTTAAATAATTATGATTCAGGGATTTTTGGGAAGAGACAAATACTCTTTATCAACACGTTTCCCTGTTATCTCTTGTCTCTTTTCCCTGTTTATTTGGCTTAGCTATCAGTCAATATGCAGAGTCTCTTGTGCCAGAAATTGTGAGTTCAAGCCTCAACTGATGTAAAATGCACATTAGAATGCCACCTTTTTTTTCATCTTCCTACACTCTGCTTGTTGCTCAGAATTGCCTAATTTTGCCTAAAATTGCCCGGCCCCGACCATTGCTGCGCAGCAGCTATAATTACCTTTATATTTTGACTAACTAGATATTTGATCAAAAATATTGTTATATCATGGTGTCTTCAGTGATGGAAGTTATACAGGATCATTGCAGAATCTGAATCAAGTTAAAATAAAAATAAAAATAAATAAATAGAAAGCTAAGAAAGTAAAGTACTGCAACTAAAAGTACTGCAAGTCAATAAGCATAAATAGAAAACTGACATTAGTATATAGGGAAAAGTATATTATAAAAATATGTGCAAAATGTTGTTTGCAGAGTTAGTGTTTTTGTTCAAACCGAATCTCGGAGGGTTTTCCTCAAAGAGTTGTCCTGTGTTTGTCAACTCTTTTGGCTTTACTGTCTGCTGTCTGTATGAAGTTGGGCAAGTAGTTTTTTGCAGGTTTGCAGTACAAACTGGGACCAAAGTTTAAAAGTATGTTACTGATTTCTTTTCTTTGGGCAGGCAAATTGGTCACATGGCATGAAATTGTTTAGCTGCAGTAGTGAGCCACTGAGATCATGACGTATTACATCCTGTGATACATATAGTTGGTAAATGACATTAAATATTTGCTGTATCTCTAGTATCCCTGCTTATTTTAACTTCAAAGTTTTCTTCTTCATGAAAGGGTATTAACTTTTGATAATGTTTGCAGAGGCTGTCTTTGTTCAGGAGAGGTGCCCCACCCTTCCATAAAACACTGCAGGAAACCTTGAAGCTGTGGGGGTGGTGGGCAGTTGGACCTCAAGTGTGTGCTTATAGGGCTGGTCTCTGCCTGTGTGATCTGAGTGTGAAGATTATTTAAGACCACTGCTATGACTGACAATGAGCTGAACAATTAGTTGATAACAGTTAGCTGATTAATCAGTTCGCTGAATGTCATTTTTCAAGAAAAAATACTATATGTCCTCTGTGTTCAGGTCCTAAAAAAATATGAGAATTGTATTCATGAGGCATGTGGCTCTGGTGTTCTGTAGTGTCCTTGTTGGTTGTCAATGGATGATGAAGTTATTCATCACTATTCTGTGACTAATATCATTTATGGAACTGTTATGTCTCTGTTGGTGATATGTTTTGATAGGCGGGTTTCCTGTCAAACACCAACAAACATGGAAAATATAAACATTTAAGAGCAAATAATAATCATATAATGTTTTGTAATATTTCCAAGTGTGTTATGCCCTCGAAAAGCCTTTTATCACTTCAGGTGTGCTAATGAAAAATGTATGTCTCCACCTCCCTGCGTGTGAGACTCAGTGTGGGTCTGTGTGACTGAAAGCTTTAGACAGTAGACTAGAGGTTTGTAATAGTATACAGATGCTTTGCCTTTTCCATTTGTCTTTTTACCTCTTAAAAGTGCAGAGTAATCCTGAAGTAGTCCACTAAACCCGCCTTTCTATAAGTCACATGGAGAGAAAGTCATTCACTCACTCACTCACTCACTCACTCCATCATCCTGAGAGTCATCACCATCAGACAGCCACTTTCCACTGTCCTTTCAGACAGACGTGACATCATCGCAACAACAACAGCTGTGTGTTGTCTGGACTGTCCAGAAAACACGCATGCGCGCGCACACACACACACACACACACACACACACACACACACACACATATACACAGGGACTGTAATCCTTTATACAACTACTATGTGGGCCATGGAGTTAATTCCACCTTAATACATTATCTAAACGGCAGCACTGTGGCAAAGTGAGTAGCCTGGACCAGTCCAGATGATGCTGAAGTGACCCACAAGACGTTTTATACAGATGATGCTTTGTAACTGACACTTGAATTCATTAAGGAAAGGTTCAAGCAAAAAATAAGATTTCAGTAAAGGCAAGAATCTTGACAAATGGAAACCAAAAGCTGGTATTAATTTGGGTTCTTTAAGAAAGCTTTTTAAAGCTTAAAATGTATTTTTGTCAACTATTAAAGCAGTAATGACTGAACTTAAATGTGTCACAGCTTCTGGTGCTTAAAAGCAGACTAAGCGTGATTTTTAAATGATGATTGAAAAACATAATGCACAGACACACACAAAAATAATCCCTGTCCTTCCATGACCCACTAGAAGTGTGTAGCAGTGCCTGCATCCCTAGAGACCCCGACCTTATCTTCTTATTTGTCTCATTATTTTGCATGAGAAGCTTTACTAAGGTAAAACATCAGTATTTGATGTCCTGGGAATGAGACCCAGTAACCAGGAAACTATCTTTCTGGTGTGTTTACAGCAACTGACAAATGATTCTACCTTTAAAGCAGACAGTAAAAAACATTAAGTCCATGTCTGGTCGCTCAATATTGCAAATTTGTAGTGCAGATTTTCATGATATTTCTGTTCTCTTGGACAGAATACAGCACAGAATGCTTAATCTGTGTTTAGGGAACTCCGTGCTCGGTATGTTTTACACTACACCATCTGTGATGTTTTAATTAATTAATGGATGCCAGCAATTTCACTGTATTTTAATGGTGTGACTGTTTTGGTTTTTTGTCACTGTACCCATCTGCTTCTTCTGCAGCTCATGATTTCTTCTCTCCTGAGAGTGCCTTTAAACATCCTTCCTGTCAGCCTGTCTGGACTTGTATTTGTGTGCAGTGAGCAGCAGTGAGAGTTGTGCTGCTACACAAACTGTCTTGGATACACTGACAGTAGATCTATTGAGGCTGATGTTTCAGAGCATAGGTATGCGAAGTCTCTCCCCATCTGGTGGACCACCATGGGAACTTGCTTCAGAAAAAATATAAACTGTAGACAAATAATTTTTTGATAATTTTTTGATAAAGTTCATTGAGCAGTTTCACAGAACACTAAACAAAAATGTGACAATCCTACCTCAAACTGTGATGTTCTTGTCTTGTAAAATTTTCTTTAAATTGACAAACATCTTAAGTGTAATTCATGACATAATCCAAATGGGATCAAAAAATAATTTGTCTCTCACCGTTGACTACCATTCATATTTTTTCCAAACTAAGGTCCAATGGGGCACACTGGAAGGGGAGGGACTCTGCCTCTCTAAATATTCAGTAAATAAATTAATTAATAAATAAACATCACATCATGTAAGGTTCATCATCCACTGCTGTTTTCTCATGTCAAATGTCCTCTTTCTGTCAGTAACAATTCAAAGGCAAGACTTTGGTCATTAGAGTCCATTAGAGTCAGCTTTTAATCGGTACATTTTTGCTGCTGTGTAGGTCTATTCTCTTCGTAAAATTATTAATTTTATTAGTCCAAGGGTTTGTCTATACACCATTTGCATATTGCTTTACTGTTTATACCATAAATATAGGAACTTTATCCAGCAACATGCCATATCAAACAGCCCTGACCAGAATCTCTGAAGTTGAACCATCATCATGAACATCAGTGCAAATAAAAAAAAAGGTATGAAAATCAAAATGTCTGCTGTGGGAAAGTGAGTTCAATCTGCTGGCATTTGTCTGCTTAGTTTGTCTAAATTATAGGGCTGTAACAATTAGCCACCTGTTACCATATCAGCCATGGTAAAGATCACAGGAGCATGACTGCATTGCTAGCTGTGATGGCTGACAGCTATATTGACACCACAAATCAAGATATACAAGCTGTTATTAGCCACCATGCTCCTGCTGCAGGCTGACACATATATGACAGTAAGTTAACCACTAGCTCAAAGCTGAACAGAAAACTAGTTGATAACATGTATGACAGATCTGTGGTGTTACGTGACAATACGCTGCATTTTTAAGATCTAGGGTTCAAGTTTACCTGCACACCTCAGCTTTGTATCAGTGTCACAGCTAATCCCGCATCTTCACCACTGATCCAGCAGTTGCACTATTATAGATAATCCCAGCAGTGTTAGCTCCTCTATATTATTACACTATCTGGATAATTAAATTACCTTCATCGATAAAGATTTCCCATGATCAAGCGGAGACGGCATCCTACAGTTGTCTCCACAATGATGCTTTGGGACATCGTGGCATCCCATTTTTCCACCGTCCACTCCACATAGAGGTTCACATCCTGGCTTCAAGCTTCTATTCATTGTGTCTTTGGAGAAAATAAAGAGGTGTCAAATTAAAATTAAACTACTGTAAAAAAACAGAGTCCTACCAGAGATGGGTCAGAGCTCGTCCTTTTGTAGGTCCTGAAGAACTGGCGTCTAAACTCTGCCCATCTACTGATGACCGTTTCTGTTTGTGTGTGCATGTGTGTGTGTCAAAGCTCTTATTGTTGGTTTACAGGGGAGACAAAGACACACACCCACATAGTCACAGAGGCTTGAACACACACACACACATACACAAAGAAAGTGAATGTATAATAAGACTCACACACCTTGCTCCCTGAAGAATGTCCATTCAGGACAACTTTAAGATGTCAGGGGCATTTGGGGTTATTCAAATGCAGCCTGCAGGGATGTAGTCTACAGTAAATGTGTTTTAAAGTGTACAACAGAGAGGAGGCAATTGATATTTCCTCCTTACACAGTGTAGTGGGATGTATATCTGTTTTCAAGATGCACGTCTGTTTACTTCCTGTCAGGGCGACAGTATGTTTACTTTGCCTTCAGACTTCAGAGTGATTTGAAGTTAGTTACTTCACTTTTAACAGTTAGCTTGTGCATATTGTTAATATGTACTATTTACCATTCATTTTGTAGTGTTTTTAAGCATTTTGAAAATAACTTTAGTGTCTCAGATAACAGTTAGAAACATTAGCAAACTAGCTAGCATCACTGTCTTCATTCAAACTGCACAGAAACGATCTAAAACTCTCCAGAACAATCATGGTTCGTCTTTCCCCTGTTCCAGCAATCACCAACACTGGTTTGGTCGAAATAAACCCAAAATTCACAGAGGTAGATGAGAGAATAACAGGAGAGGAGTGAGAGGGAAGGTCGGACATCAGAGAAGCAGAAACTGTGTTCAGCCAGAATATTTTCACATCTAACTCGAACTGAGGTAAGGGTTTATTTGAACCAAACAACCAGAGATGGTAATTGTTACTGCAGTGGAACAAGGCAAGATCTTTTTTTTTTTTTTTTTTTTATTTTGTTTCTGTTGAGTTTGAATGAAGACTATGATGCTAGCTGTCAGGCTAACACTACAGTGGAAGTGTGTTTTAAGATGATAATATGAGTTTCTGTAAATGGCGCCTGTGGTGAACAATCTGAGTCTGTCAGTGGCAAAAACGCACCAGATGACAGACTTTGACAGTACCCTTCAGGATTAACATTACATTGCAGCTTGTTTTGCCAGCTGCAGTCTCCATCTTCATTTTAATTCGACAAATTCAAATTCACTTTTCACAGTTAATTTGGTAGATATTGTTTGTTGTATTTATTGTATGTTTTGTATCGTGCTTTTGAGCTTTTTTAGAATCACCTAAGTGTTGTAGATAAACCGTTAGCTAGCTTTCAAACTCGACAGAAACACATTAAATCTCAAAAACATCTTGGCTTGCTTTCCACGGCTCCAGCAACCCACCAGTTCTGGTTGTTTTGTTGAAATAAAGCCTTTATTCACAGCATTAGATAATAATCTGTCTGGACGTGCTGTTTCTCCCTCCTGCCTCTCTGATGTTCGAGCTCCTCTCACTCCTCTCCTGATATTTTAATATCGCTAACTCAGTGAATAAAGGCTTTATTTTGAGGAAACCAGTGTTGGTGATTGTTGGAGCAGTGTTAATTAAGATGAACCAGGACATTTTCGGTGAGACTGAAGTGATTATCAAAATACTCAAAATAACTCTATACACAACAGGAAATACTATTAACAGTATGCGCCAAGCTAACTGTGAAAAGTTAAGTAATTAACTTAAGGATGAAACAAGTCACTTAGTTTGTAGGCGAAGGTAAAGTTACTGCAGCACTGACAGGAAGTAAACAGACGTGCACCTCATAAAACAGATTTGCGTGACACCACATTGTGCAAATAGAGAAAAGGATGAAAGGAAATAAAAAGAGACATTAAAGGAAGGTGAGCACAAGGACAGGAGTCGCAGAACGTGAGAAGAAAGGAAAGCACGCCAGCTTCTGTATCAGTCACTTCACTGTGCTGCAGATTCAGCCGCCCAGCTGTGTTTGTCTGTGCTGCTGCACTGAAGCTGCAGAATCAGTGCATGTGTGGTTTAACTGTGAAGCTACTAGGTCACTACTAGGACAGTGTGGGATTACCATGCTCTGTGTGTGTGTGTATGTGTGTGTGTGTGTGTGTGTCGTAGCCCTCAGCTGGTAGCATTCTAACATGTTATATCCCTGACAGATTAGCTACTGTTAGCACGCAGTCTTTCTGGATACATTTACTTCCTTCCTTTCTTTAATCCTCTCTAATTTGTTTCCTTCCATCACTCTTTCTTTCTTGACACTTTGGTTTTGCTTTGCATTATTTTCCATATTCCTCGGCTGCTGGCAGCCTGCCTTCATTTTCAACACATCATCTAATCTGTTATGAATGGATTAGCCTAAGTACCCTGATCATTGCACTGCTCATTCCCTGTGCAGTATTGTCAAATCAGTAGTTCGAGATTATAATGCAACATGTAAACACAAACATTGATTTATTTGCTGGAAAGGATGAATAAAAAGTATTACCATCAAATTCACAAAAAACATACAATACTAAAAAACTCTTCAGTTCACTTTTTATATTAAATGTCTAAAACTAAACATGTTTCTGCCTGCTTACTGTTATTTCAGTATGTCCCGTGCAGACAGACAGAGATAAAGACACAAGCGAATGGGCAAGGATCCAGCAAGACAGATAAAACAGACAGACAGGATGACCAAAATGGCACAGATGTACAGACAGACAGAGAGACAGACAGGCGATCACAAGGACATGGAGTCTGTCCAGAATGACAGAACACAGCGTTGGTTGTTTTTATTGTTGGGAAATGTGGTCAGCGGCATTCCAATCCTCCTCCTGCCCTTCATCAATACTGAGATACTGCTGACTAACACACCACACACACACACACGCACACGCACGCACGCACGCACGCACGCACGCACGCTACCTCAGTCAGGGGTTTTCGAACTTATTACTCAATGGTCTGATTTTATTCAAGGTCAAGAATAGAAATTTAAGACCTAATAGCAAATTCTTTGGTGTAAGCACTTTCTCCAGCACTTCACATTGCTATGACACCAATGTCAATGACAGCACATTTCATGTGGGGGCAGAATAGCCTGTGAATGATCTCCAGCTACTGTTTATTCAATGTCACAATTTATTGATCAATAGAAGTTTTATTTTAATAATAGAAATGTTGCACGTATTACAGTGTTTCCCCTAGGATTTTTTGTTGGCGGGGTGGTATCTGCAGTTGGGGGGGGGGGGGGGGGGCATGTCCGGCTGAAAATGTTTCAATCGAAAATTATGAACAACATTCAGGGACTCCTCAAACCACAAGGTAATAAATACAATAATTTAGTTTAATTAAAACACAACAGAGCAACATTAACAAAACAGGAACACTCAAACTTCATTGAACTTCTGGGCTGTGTGGGGCTGAGTTTGTGAGTCCGGCAGATCCTACAGAACATTCCTGAATTAAAAAATAAAATAAATAAAATCTTTATATATATGTATATAAATTATATTATATAATGAAAAAAATTGCCATCAATACAAGGCCAGCTGACTTGCTATCTTGCAAGGATCATACAAGCTCCTACATAACAGCTGTTTAAAGTTTTGCTTTTTAAATCAGCGCTACCCAAGCCAGCCGTAGTGAGTAACGCACTTCTGGTCATTTTCACAAAAATAAAACACCCGTTGTCTTTTACTATAAAGAAAACCATAAGGATAGAATTTGTGCTTTTATTTTATAAACAGGAAGTGAACCTCCCCTCGCTATAGCTAACTTAAACCCGCCGTAACTGTGTTTTAAATTCCGCTACAGCGCCGGGAAAATCAGGTTTTAAAGCTTTTTCGTGTGAGAAAGTAGCCGTTTAGTTCCCCATTGTGCCGCGAGTTTATCCAAATAACGCTTGTTTGCACATTTGCTCTGACATGGTGGGAGAAGTCCAGACCAGCCGCACCTGTAGCGGAGCGGCGGAGCAGCCGAGCCCGAGTCTGCTGAGGTGACCTGCGGTCAAAACTTCACCGTCATACCGGGAGAAGAACAAGAGCCGATTAATGTAGATTAAACACGGGCTGGAGAGCTTCATTTCGGAAGATAAATGTATGTCTCATAGATGAAAATAAACATTATTTGAATGAAAAGTGTAAAATGTAAATAGCATCCGACAGTGTACAGAGAAACAGACAACAAGCGCGCACATCAGAGTCAAAAGCACACACACACATTTTTCATCTAGCTGCAAACTAATGTAACTGTAACGTTATTATTAGAAACTCACCTAAATCCGCCTAAATTTTCACCTTTCTTCAGGGGGGGCGGGGGGCGAATGGTAGGGAAACACTGACGTATTGTATTCATGACATGAGTTATGGGCTGGGTCCAGACTGACTTATTGTTTGGTCTGCAGCGGGTTCTGCACTTTGGAAAGACTGAGATACTTGTATCCATTGTAGTCATTTGGACACTTCTATGTTGTTAAATCATACACACATTATTAATACAAAACAGTCAGCGAAAGAGCACAACTGTGAGGATGCAGTGTGGGTGAATGTTTGAGCAAAAGAGGCAAGACTAGCTCTTCAGTTCAGTTCTTATCTTCACAGAATCAGATCATATGTACAGTATAATCACATTTGAAAAACTGAACTGAACTAGCAGCAGGAACAACTGTGTGTGTGCTTTGTGTTTGGCCTCACATGACATGCTAACCTTGTGTAGTTTGCAGGGTGTGATTTTTGATATGAGTGTTCTTTCTCTCCAAAACCAGCTACTCAGTGCTGATATCAAAGGCAGAGAGTCTAATCAGTGCCAGGCTAACAGTTGTATGAGGTGGTGCAGCTGTGGTCGTGACACTTTTCCCATGACTGACTCAGCAATGATTGGAACATCGAGGGCTTTGGTTTAAAGCCCTCACATAGCAAATATGGGTTAAGAACCAAATATTTTTGCTCAAATATGTTTATTGAAATTTTAAATGTAATCTTTAGTACAAAGACAATAATTAAAGAAGAGGGGTTCAATGGACAAGTAAGAAAAAAGTTTTATCTAAGAGGAGAAACAAGCTTTGACAAGCTTTGTTGTCATTTTGTAAAAATCCCTTAATTTGAATCTAGTTCTTCAACTTTTATTGCGAAGCAGAATTTAATCCCCAGCATCAGTCATGCATATGGCCCTTCAGATAAAGCTCCTTGCTGTCACGTGAAAAGAAGCTGTTGCTGACTCCATTTGTATCTGAGGCGACACATGGCGGTCTGCAGCTCACCCAGCAGGGGAAACATGCAGCGACAGGAGCAGCAGTGCTGAGGGAACTGGGTATTCTAAATTATAGAAAAGTTAAAGCAAAACTTTTCTATATCATATTTCTTCAGTCATTCATCTGTCTGGCCACAGCTGAGATGAGGGCAGCACCCTTCCCACTGCCCTCCTCTGATGGCAGGAAGGTGACGTTGCACTGAGGAGCCAAAACTCTGGCCGTCTCTTGAAGGATTCCAGCGAAACTAGAAGGATGCAACAGAATAAGAAAAACTGTTTAGTTTTTTAAAAAGTAATTTGATGAAATAAAATAAAGGGTAAAAGAGTATCCTGAATCCTGTTACCAGCAACAAAACATTTAAATCACTTGAATCCTTTTTGTCGTAGTTTTACACCATTACTACACCAAATAAAAATAAAAAATAACTCACTGTGGATGTAATTTGTAGAGTGCTCCATCCACCCCTACAGTGATGTTCAGATGGTCCAGTCTTCGGTTCTCTCTGATCTTATCTACCACGGCTGCCATTCCTGCCCCACACAGCTGAGCTGCACGTCGTGACACTGCCCCACATACCTGCGTAGCAATGAAAACCATTATCATCATTATTGCAACACTTAACAGACCGTTGGTGCCACAGTTTGCTGAGCCAGAAAATATCATATCACTCCTCAAACCAGTGGAAAAAAGAATCTCTGAATACCAAAGTGAGGTTGCAACAGAGAACATGAGTTTCTGGACATTGTGGTGTTTCAACATGTAAACTTTTAACCTCTGTCTGGCATTTGAGACAAGAAATAGGCCATGTGGTTGCAGAATTATGTTGTAAATGCATATTTCTGACATGGTTCAAAAGTTTTGAGTGGCATAGAGTCACATTATTATCTGAATAATCCCTGTAGTTTACTAATAAGGCTCTGTAATGGTTATTGACATGTCAAAACAAGAAAAGCACAGGTGTGACTAATAACATTTATGATGGCTACAATGCATATTGAGAAAATACAGGCAGAGCAGGATCTCTCTGCAGATACAGACACCACCACACACTTCTAGTAGGTGCATTTGACTTCAAAAACATTGATTAAAAGTAAAACTGAAAGCTGCTTAAAAGTCTGAAATAGACGTTCTTTTGCCAACACGACATAGTTTTCTATCCTCTACCTCTTTGACGATGATGCTGTCATCACAGGTGCTGTCAAGCCCCAGCTGCTGGAGAATAGATCTGACCTGCAGCAGAGCCAAGCGGTCACTAGTGGGAGACAACACAGGTGCACACATTACTGTAAAATACACTCTTGAACAGCGGTAGGTATGTGTTAGAGAATCATTTACATATTTTAAAGCCATCATTGAACAGTGGACAAAACTTTTATT
Organism: Lutjanus argentimaculatus; assembly: GCA_034769285.1. NCBI lineage: Eukaryota > Metazoa > Chordata > Actinopteri > Lutjaniformes > Lutjanidae > Lutjanus > Lutjanus argentimaculatus. The sequence goes on along the minus strand of JAWZSL010000045.1, from coordinate 3,106,555 downwards.
ACATAGAACTGGAATTAATCTGAAAGAGACATGCATATATTTACACATGCGGTCTCACATTCAAATACACACACAGTTTCTCCTACCTCTCTATTTGTGACAGATATTTGGTTTCAAATATTCCAGGTGTTTTTAAAGTTTCAGTGACTTGTCCTCTGAACAGTAAACCTCCTCTGGTTAAATCCAACAAAACTTGGCGGACAATTTCTCCCAAATACATCCCACTGGTCAGCTTCTCGAACCTGCAGCCGACAGACACATATCATTTATTAGATCCACTAAGTCTTTGTGAGCACCTCATAGGAGCATGAGACACATACATGAGCATTAAAGTTAATACATAGCCGTAACACATGAGCACACAACTGCATGATTAACACTTTAGAAAGCATGCACAGGTAAGAGAATATCCATATATGTATGCAAAAACCATGGGGCATCCAGAGGTGCACACACACATACACACATAGTGAGTGTTTCTAACCTTTGTTTTCCAGGATTGATTGAGTTTTGGTTCACCTCGATGTCATAAGGTGTGATGATGTCATCCAGAGAGCCATCATCACCAAGACCCCCCCACTCTGTGTTTATACACATCTTTGATATCTCAGCATCCCCCACCTTCTTCACTTTTTCAGTCAGATCATCCTGCTGGGAGCAGAAACAAACAACTGGGTCCACATCTAAAAATTTATTTAACTTTAAACTACTACAGTTCACTACAGAAGCCCTGATAGGCAAGTGAGGGGAAAAAAAAACTGGTGATCCATTTTCTAGGATTTTTCTCTCCTGTGTTCATAACTTAAGAACAGGTGATCTGAGGAAAAGATTAAATCGAAAGCAACTGGACTTGTTTAAAAGTCTTATTGAAGACGTTTCGCTTCTCATCCAAGAAGCTTCATCAGTTCATGCCTGTCAGACTAGTCAGAGCTAGTCTAACTAAATGGTGGAACCCCAGGTATTTAACCTCTGTAGATGTGTTCAAATTCATGAGTGCTCCAATCAGATTGACAACAGTCGTTTGGAGTCGTTGATCACTGGGTGTGACCCGAAACCAGGTATGAGTGTCAGTCGTTAGAGACAAAGGACTGTGGACCACAGTCATTAGAGTTACATGAATGTGAAACATTGTTGTTTTTTGGAGGTCAAGTTGTTGAATTTCCTGGGCAAAGATGAAATAACAGCATTGTAAATAGGAGAGAGGTTGTGTCTTAGGCCTCCTCCTCTGTTTAGAGTGGGTTTCTCCATTTTGATGTAGATGGCTTCCTTAACTCCTCTCTCAAACCATCTGTCCTCTCTGTCTAGAATGTGGACGTTGCTGTCTTCAAAGGAGTGTGCCTTCTCCTTAAGGTGTAGATTTCTTTCTTCTTTCTTTCTTGGATTGTGAAGTTCACATTGGTAAGGACAGGAACCTCCACATTGGGGTATATAGGAAGCCCACACACACAGACCAATACCTACTCTTTGACTCACACCACCCTTTGGAACACAAACTAGGTGTTATCAGAACTCTGCAACACAGGGCGGAGAATGTACCAACCAGCACTCAGGCCAGAAAGAAAGAACACAAACACCTGAGGGAAGCCCTGACAACTTGTGGCTACCCCAGTTGGGCCTTTGTGAAAACAGCCACGGTTGCCAGAAAGAACACCAAAAAGGATGGTGAGGAGAAAAAGAAAATCAAAAGGAACAACATAGTGATTCCATATGTGTCTGGGATATCTGAAAAAAACTCAGGAGGGTTTTCAACAAGCATCACATCCCTGTGCACTTCAAACCCAGTAACACACTCAGACAGAAATTGGTGCATCCCAAAGATCGCACACCACATACACAGAAAAGCAATCTGGGTATGCTGTCCAATGCAACGAGGATTGCAAGGATTTATACATTGGTGAAACCAAACAACCACTAAACAGACGCATGGCTCAACACAGGAGACCTAACTCCTCAGGTCTAGACTCAGCTGTCTATCTACACCTTAAGGAGAAGGCACACTCCTTTGAAGACAGCAACGTCCACATTCTAGACAGAGAGGACAGATGGTTTGAGAGAGGAGTTAAGGAAGCCATCTACGTCAAAATGGAGAAACCCACTCTAAACAGAGGAGGAGGCCTAAGACACAACCTCTCTCCTATTTACAATGCTGTTATTTCATCTTTGCCCAGGAAATTCAACAACTTGACCTCCAAAAACAACAATGTTTCACATTCATGTAACTCTAATGACTGTGGTCCACAGTCCTTTGTCTCTAACGACTGACACTCATACCTGGTTTCGGGTCACACCCAGTGATCAACGACTCCAAACGACTGTTGTCAATCTGATTGGAGCACTCATGAATTTGAACACATCTACAGAGGTTAAATACCTGGGGTTCCCACCATTTAGTTAGACTAGCTCTGACTAGTCTGACAGGCATGAACTGATGAAGCTTCTTGGATGAGAAGCGAAACGTCTTCAATAAGACTTTTAAACAAGTCCAGTTGCTTTCGATTTAATCTTTTCCTGAGATTACAATGACCTGGACGAATGAGAACATTCACGGACTTAAGAACAGGTGAAAAAAGGGGTTTGTCAAGTTTCATTTTAAGAAAATCATCTGTGAAACAGGGTGGAAAATAAAGTTTTGTCAGAATCATTTTTCTAGCCGACGTGAAAAAAAGGAGAAGTGCATTGAATGATCATGGCAAAAACAATCTGTCAAGGAAAACTGTCAAAAAAAAGATTTCAGTGTAATTTTTGTTTGCTTTTTGTTGTAATACTCATTTCAACCACAAGAGGCTGAAGTGCACAACTGTTAAAACTCACTTGTGGGGGAAATCATGAACGCTTGTAGTCGTATTTAAGGAGGCAGGGATACACTCTTTAGCCTCTTGTGGTCTAAATGAGTTCTCACAACAACAAACACTTAAAAAAAGATGAACCTGACAGTTTTCACAGATGGAAAAAGTAACTTTATTATCTTGGCAAACTTTCATCTGTCTTTAACACAGGAGAGAAAACAATTTAGATCAGACTTAGAAAATTAATCACCAGCATTTTTTCCCTACTTGCCTCTCAGGTCTTTCACAATTCACTGACAGCATAAACACTGTGAATGTTCTTCTACCTTATCCTCCTCTTCTTCAAGCGTCCCCTCTTCTCTTTCCATTTTTCCTGTCTTTGGTTCAATCTTCTCAATGTTCGTCAGTTCTTCCATGTAACAAACGTTAGTGCCAGTTCCTGAGAAACAGAATCACATGGCTGATTTATGTGTTATATAAAACATTACAACTAAAAATGAGCAAGCATTCAAAATATGTACTGCTTGTCAAACTCAGCAGCTTGTGTTTAGAGACACAATCCAGCATGCTTAGCAACAGTTGCAATCACACTAACAGTACTTGTGAAGGCCCTGATTGGTGAGTGTTTTAACTCAAACTTCAACAACAAGGCTGACCACAACCCTAAACATAACTCCAGCCTTCATTTGAACACAAAGACCTAAGTCTCGAAAAGCACACAGCAGAGGGATATTAGCCAAAAAACAAAAATGTAAACACTCTGAAGGTCACATACCAGCAATTAGTCCAATTTCACACTGAGGATCTTCATAGGCACAGCTCATCATGGTCCCAACTGTGTCATTGACTACTGCTACTATGTCCAAGTCAAACTCCTACAAGTACAAATAGACACACACACACGTTATGAAGCTGTGTTACTGTACAGTACAATTATTACAGGATATGACCTCATAGCTTTACACTGAGATGTATGTTTTTAGCCACTCAACATGCAAGAAGATATACTGCAGTGTAATGCACTCAGTGGTTCTCAAACATCAGTACAATGAACAAACAGGGAAGAGTGCTGCGTTATTCTTTAACCTCACCTGACAAACCCAGATAATGTTTGTAAAAGATGTTGTATTCTGTTGTGTTTTCACTCACGTTGCGTCTCTTGATGGCCTCCCTCAGCATGCTAACAACATCATGCCCTTCACAGTCTGTGGCCTTGAAGCCTTTGGTCCAGCTCACCAGTGTGCCCTGTAGACATAAAAAAGTTGCAAAAGGTCACAAAATTGATGTTTCTCCTTTGTTGGTTTACTTGTCTATTTTAATGTGTAATTATATTCTGAAGAGCTACATTTAAAGGCTATTAATTTAATTAATTAATGGGTTGCTGTTCTTGTGATAAAGAGTTTTCTGTTACTCGAGCCCCACACTCTGATGTCCACACTTGCCGTGTCAATAGATGTCTGCTCGCAGGGGAAAGAGAAGGTGAAGCCTGCAGGAAGATGAGCATTCTTCATACCCATGTAGTCCAGGAAGTCACTAACACACTGCGCTATATGATCAAACAGCTGCAGACACACAGAGAAACAGACATATGAACATTTTTAATGAAAACTTGTCAGGTATGTTTAGACAACACTGCATGTACAGTGATTCTAAGCACAGTAATTAAAATACTTAATAACTCATCATCAGTCCCACTTTCATGTGGTCTGTGTGCCTTCCACTGCAAATAGTACAAATACTCCAACAAAATGTCCCACCTCTTCTCCAGTTCCCTGCATTATCTCCAGTGGTATGGTGTAGATCTTATGGTAAAGTCGTGCGTTCTGTTGCAGACCTTTTTTAAAGTTCACCAGCAACGCTCTGAAGTTTGTTCCTCCCAGATCCAAGGCGAGGTACTTTCCATGCTCTGGGAAAACAAAAAATTAGCCCGCTGATTATAAGTTTTTATATAATTCAGTTCAGTTGTTTTGTCCTCTCCTGGCTAATTAAACAGCAACTTTGAAACAATTTTGAAAAACTTTCTTTTTTACAAAGAAAATGGTAGACAATATTCTGACAATTATTTTTTCTCATTGTGTTTTATTTTACTTTCTGACCTGTGCCATCAGGTGTACGGTGCACAAATGAAGGCAGCATCTTGATGGTAGAGGAGCCTTTACTCTTCAGTCCTGCCTCCAGCCCCGCCCTCATCCTGGCCTTGACCAGCTGCAGCTGCTCTTGGCTCAGTCTGAAGGAAGACAGCGTCTCATCCACCTGGAATACGAGTACGAGATACTGTATAACATCAAATATGATAGCACTAATGAGGATGACACACCAAAGCCTGTAATAGACCCGTGGGTCCACTGTCTTAGTGTCACGTTTTGTCACACCGAAGCGCGAAAAGTACAAGTGTCCTCACTCAGGGGTCAATTAGCAATAACACAATGTCGGGTAAGACTTTCAAAATAAAGCTTGCTGACAAACATTTCAGATGATATTCACAGTTTGGTCAGGTTTAGGCAACCTCGGAAAACATGATAGTTTTAGTTTACGCATCCATCCACCCCAGCCTCCTCACTACATGGACTATAATGCTCTTTATACCACATTTGTTCTTTGCTCCCATCATTATTACATTCATACATGTGTGCTTTTAATGCCTTGGTGAGTCAAACCTTGACACTGAAATGCTATCCTCTAGTGGATCGGTGGGTCAGTTGCACACTTTGACACGACACCAGGCTGAACACAAAGACAGCATACTAACCTGTCTCCTTTGTGATGCCAATCGTTGGGCGACTGCGGCCACCAGGGCAGCTCCTTTGCTGCTGCCACTGTCTGAGAGGACAAATCTGACATGGCACTCAGGATGCAATCGGCGCACGACTTTATGGAGACGTTTTGGATACCTGAAAGGGAGGAGTGTTAAGTTTAAAGTTTAAATATTTTAATTTGGATGCCTAGAAATGTAATTTAATAAGTTTTTGCTTATGTTATGTTATGTTATGTTGTTATGTTATGTTATGTTATGTTATGTTATGTTATGTTATGTTATTTTGTTTATGTATGTGTGTAGCATAAAGAGACTAAAACATTATTTTTGTTATGCAGTGCTGTGCTGTATAATGAGAGTAAATTACCTTGATACCGTATCTAATTTAAAAATTTGATCAAAAAAGCTAAATGAAATTCAGTTGTCATTGATTGCATCATTTATACCTTTACTTTTCCTACTGTCACATTTCAAAATTACCTCCATGAAAAAAGCCTGTTGATGTGCACCACTGACATATGAATATAATATAACAACAATATTTCCATAATAACTTACTGTGGATGTGTTTTGTACAGAGTTCCATCCACACCCACAGTGATCCTAAGTGTCCTTAAATGCCGGTTTTGCTTAATTCGACTCAAGATGGCTGCCAGTCCTGCAGCTACCAGATTTGAGGACCTGAAGGACACTATGGTGCTGACGTGTTGGATAGCAACACAGTCGTCAGATGATGGAGTCAAATCGAGCTTTGTGAGAATGTTTCTGGTGTTCTTCAGACCATTTTTGTACCTGAAATAGACAGAAGTGTATGGTATCACTTGTTCTTACACAGAGGGAGGGTCACACAGACAGATAGGCAGATACACAGACAGACAGACAGACAGACAGACACATAGCTTACTCCTCCATGGCTGCTACATCTGCGGTGGTTATCTTCCCTTTAGTCCTCAGGGCATCAGACACATGTCCTTCAAACAGCAGTCCAAGTTTAGCCATCTTTAACACAACCAGCCTCACTAACTCGCCCAGATACATCCCACTGACCATCTTCTCAAAGCTACAATTAGAAAACAAACGTCGGAACACAGAAACAGAGAGGATTAAGGTTGACATGTTGTACCATGTCATGTTCAGGCATCATGGAATAGCTGCTTTCCTCACATTTGTTTTCCAGGGTTGTTGGAAGCCGCGTCAACATCCCTGTCAAACTCAGTGATGTAATCTTTCAGAGCCCCATCATCTCCGAAGCCCCCCCACTCAGTGTTCACACACATCCTGCCCTCATCTCCCTCCACCAGGTCAACGTGACGCAGCTCCTCCATGTAGCATGCATTGGTGCCAGTACCTAAACATATAACACACAGGATATCAGGGTGAGTTTATGGTTATACAGTTATATTAAAATATCACAAGAAGGTATTCAACCTAAACTAACCTTAAAATAAAGTCATAATCCAAAACTAACAAAAATTGAAACCCACTTCTAATTTTAACACTAATCCCAAATCCTATCTTCAAATTCACAACTATTAACCTAATTTGTGAACATGTGTCCATTTAAAAAAGTCAAAATAGTACAAGCACACAGTACAAAACCATACACACAAAACACACTCTCCCTCACACACATGCATTAAGACAGTCAACCACTAGAGGGAGCAGCTGTTTAACTAAAGGTGCACAAGATCCTTTAAAAAGCAGCACTTGATTATTTAATCATATTAACATCCAAATATGTTCATTTTATGCTAAAAGTAAAATCTAACTTTTATCATGTTTAGGAATGTCTCACTTCAGTTTTATTGTCATTTTTGTGTCAGTTGTTTTGCATTACATAATCAAGTGTTCCTTTTTTGCCTATCCCCTGTACAGTGCACGTACTGAGAGAAAACATTGTAACAGATGTTTATATGTCATTAATAAACAGCATTCAGACACAGATGCATGCACACAAGTCAAAACACGGTAGTAAACATAGTTTACAGCTTCAGTTGTCTGCTGCCTCAAACAGCTACAGTGAATTGTATGAATCTGATTATATCTCCTGTAAAGATGAAATGTACTCACCAATGATGAGTCCGACTTGACAGTACTGGTCATCAAAGCCGCAGGTCATCATGGTTGCTACAGTGTCGTTAACCATGGCTAACACCTCTACATTCATACCCTGCAGAGTGAGTTACACAGCGATAGACCACTTATGAGGGTCCAAATTCTTTTTGTCTATGGCCAAATGGCTAGAAAAGGATCAAATTTTACCAGCTGCTCAATAGATTGCCATTTTTTGAGGGTATGGTGAATGATGCAAATCTACCAGCCACTTGCATATTTTACCAGCATTTGGCTGGTGACTGGTGCTGGTGCAGTTTGTGTACTGAATGTGTTTCAGAAGTGCTGTCAGCTCTAAATTACAACACAAGTTTCTTTAGACAAAAGCACAGCTACATGTCTTTGAATGAGCTCCTCATCAAAAGTCATATCTTAAAAGGAAAATCTGGCACATGTGGGTGTTCGGTCAATTGAAACAACAAATTTCTTAGTGTGTGCTTTAATGACAGAGAAAGCTTGATTTCTCCTGCTAGACGTGTATTTCTGTCACCTATCCACAGACATATATGTAGCCGCTGCATTGGCCTTTGGATTATACATCAATATTGTTGCCATACTGGACAGCACAAGAAAGACCTGTAAACAAATACATGTAAATGCTGGAGCTGGGTTTTTTCTGGAAAAAAGCACTGTAATGATTACATTTCTCAAATGATTTCACTGAGTTGTTTTTATATTCAAGGGTTCATAATCTACATGGATTAAGTAGAAAAACAATTCTTTTTTTACTCCATGTAGATCATAAACTACTGAATGTAAATACAACTCTTTGAAACTGAACAAATGTAAACATAATCCATACAAATGGCTGCTCTTGCTCAGTCTTGCCAGGTCCAATATGAGTGCAATGTAAATGTATTGCAGCAATGGGCTGAAGAGGTCAGTGTGGTGTCTACAAAATGTCTATGCACCAAATGTTATGATTTGGCCAACAAAGTAATAGCTATGGACTAGGGTAGTGATACACTGTACATGTGGGCGTAGGCTTCAGAAACTCGCATGCAGTGCATCCTCATACATGTAGGCACTGCTGGCCTGGCTCCTCAAGCAGGAGTACTCAGCTTTTTGATCAATACAGCAGACACTGAGGAACTTATTTCTTCAGTTGACTACATTTAACATCCACATTGATTGGACATCCACATGAAAAGTGTTAATTTTGCACCTTTACAGGCTGCTCAGATAAATAAAAAATAGTTTGTGAGTTCCGCAGATAATATTAGGCATCTTACCCCAGTTCTGTCGATAGCCTGCCTGAGGGCCTGGACCACATCTGTACCCTGAAGGCCTCTAACTCGGTAGTTCTTACTGCAGTTTGACAATAATCCCTGTAGAGAAAGAGAGAAAATAGAGCGACATATTGTATACTGCAGATCCGGGTAATGAAAACCAGAGGGATGGATGTAGGGTTTTGTTACCTGATTCAGTTTGGACTGCTCACAGGGGAAGGAGAAAGTGAAGGCCAGAGGATGTTTCTTCTCCAGACCGATGTTCTTCTCATGCATGAAGTCCTTTAGACACTCTGACACGTGATCAAACAGCTGCAGACAGCGAGGGACGAGGAGAAAGAAAGACAGTCAAGAGGAATTCATATAGCTTTTACAATTTTTTTCTGTTCCCTCTACAATTCCACCTTCCCTCATCCCTCTGCTTCTCATGTTTCCTGTGCCTTACATCTTCCCTCTCCTCCATACCTCTGTTCCTCTCCCAATGAGTATCTCCTTCGGCATCGGGTAGATTTTTTCCTCCATCTCCACTCCTCCCCTCCTGATCCCCATGCCCTCTCTCACTTTAACTTGGAGCACCTTAAACTTGGAGCCTCCAAGATCCAATGCCAGAAACTGTCCTTTCTCTGCAGGAGTGCAGGAGAGAGACATATTTATTATCTGTATTGTACTGTATGTATGTATATGTAGGCTATGTATTATATGTTTCTTCAGAAAAACTGAAAATCATTCATGTGAGTAACCTGTTCCATCGGGAGTGGATCGAACATGTGTTGGCAGCATCTTCACCACTGCTGCTGCGTTACTTTCGGATGAAAGGCCCTTCTTCATTTCAGCCTGGAAACGAGCCGAGATGTCTTTTAGCTGGTCGTCATGGAGACGCATGGCATACAGGAACCTGTCCACCTAAAAAGCACATATGGGAGGAGAGACACAGAAAACAGAGAATAAACAGAGAGGCAAAGATAAATGAGCCATACTGATTTATTTCCAACTGACTGGAATTAAATGAGCAGGAGAAAGAGGTGTGTACAGAAGAAGAGTTACACATTTTGTCTTATCTTTCCTCAGGACAACTGCATCATCCCTTACATCTAAAGAAACTTTCTCCACAAGACAGTTATAAAAGTAAAGAATATTAGTGCTTTTAACACATTTGATTATAGATTGTGCAATGCTATTTTATCTTGATAGTTTGTGTGCCACTCACATGAAAAACTCACATTTAGCACTTGTATCATAACTTACACTCTGTGAGTAATTGTCAAAAAATAACTTGAATCTAAAGCCATTTATTGTATCAGCTGCTTAATAAAGGGAAGGCAGTTTAATTTTAGGAAAAAGCTAAAGAATTTAACATGTGGTTAGTGAATAAAACATACAGTAGCAGGAAAACGTGCTTATCTTCTTTATAAATTAGTACAAGGTGGAAAATGTATCACAAAGCCTTCCCACGCTCAGTCCCACCCTGTATAGCCAAATTTATCCCTGTGATAACATGTTCAGAGGACAAGGTCCTTCAGGCCGTGAACCAGGCTGGGTGTCACATCATATAGTCTGAGTGTATACAGTGTTCAGTATGGGAGTGTCAATAGTTTGTCCCTGGGAGTGTGTGTGTGTGTGTGTGTGTGAGTTGATCCCATCAGCACTTAGAGAGGAGTAGTGTCACAGAGAAAGATGTTAATCATTGCTCAGGAAAAGTCAAATGGTGACACAATAACCTGTTATCACCATGACCGTCTTATTAGAGCACTGGTGACTGCATTAATTATCTTTTGGATTGAGTAAAGATTGTTGTGGGCACATCTGCAAAACTTCTAGACCAAAAATAAATTAATTTTAAGGTAACTGCCTAACATCCAGTGTAAGCCAGTGTGTGTTGTACAAAAGCAGGACAGCAGCTGTTTAGTTTTTGCATGAGAATTAAATGCATGCATTGCATCAGTAAATTGACTAATTATGTGTTTTGATTTTAAATTTGATTTATCCAATGCAACTTTCATAGGCAAAACAAAGGTAAGTGTGTGTAAGTGTTTATTTAATGGATGGGTCAAGTGTTACCACGGGGTATTATTTAGTTTTATATATGCCCTGAATTAAAAAAGGTTTTCTCATTTCAGTCTTTGTCAATACCCTGATACCCCATCTGCAGCAGATTACATATTGAAATTAACTTTCTTAATGCTGAGAGTGACTGCTACTGGAACAAACATTTAGTTACTGTTGTGTGTATCATGTAACACTGTGGAGCAGCTCTCACCTTCTTTGTTGGGTCCTCCTGGAGTTTGGAGAAGAAGAAGGAAACGAGATGAACAGCCAACATCTTGAAGTTTGTTCCTCCGTCACTGCACGATACAATTGCACAAACTCCTATGAAATGTTGATTAAAAAACACACATTCAGTGTGGACACATATTAAGTCCGCTGTTTCCCTCTTGTCCCGCTCTGATATTGTTCTCACTGACTGTGTCCACTGAGCAGAGGCCAACCTTCACTCCAACTCAATGATTAACAAGCCAAACCCCTCTCTCACATCATTTCCTCCAATCTGTCTGTCTTACTGCCCAACCCGTCTTATTTTTAGTTTCATCTGGTTTCTCTGGTGACATAAACTAGACCTTTATAAAAGTTTTGCAGAAACTTCAAATCACCAAAATATCAGCAATGAGCTTGAGGCTGAATTTTGTGTCAATGTGTATAAAATTGTGCTCAACACATGCATGAGATACAATGATGCAGCCATTTGAACATCGTAGCTCTAGTGAAAAGTTGTAACAAGCTAATAAAGAATATTTTAACAACCTTAAAACTACTTGAGGAAAAATGGATGCATGTTAAGGGACTAAAGTAACTATGTAAGTATACTGTGTACTAAGTATACTGTGCAGGCAGCTGTCTACTACATCTATAATTGTTCATTCCAACTTATGACTGATGTCTGTATTCACTGATGTGGTTGATACACAGTCTGTCATGACTGAACTGTTTACTTTACATGAACTTGTGGTAGGTATTGTTTTCACCTTGTGAGCCTGTGTGTGTCATGGTGGCAAAATGTGGTCATGTCTGTCTGTCTACAGGTGTGTACGTATAATCAAAATGAAGGCGGACTTGTAAACATATCTTTATGCAAACACCTTAAATTAGGAGTCCCCCACATCTCCACCCTACCTTTCCCTTTCCTGTTGTTTGTACTACCTACTTTGCCTCCATGTGTTTATCCTATTGCCACTACTAATACAAAGTAATTCATGTGCAAAGTATGTAATGATGTGTAGGATACTGGTTTAATGTATGGCACATACACAATGGTGCTCCTTTGTTACCTTTTTCTGTTGTTTTTTTAAATTTTATTTTAACTACTTTTTTCCTATGTTACTGAAAACTCAATAAAAACTATTTGAAATAAAACAAAGGTGAAAAGATGGCTGTAGTCCAATTCATGAGTACTCAGTACTCATAGGTCAGAACGTCAACATGTCGACGGGGTCACAGCTTGATCACATTGTATTCTCTTATTCCTGTTTTGTAATGATCTAATATCTTTGTTGTGTCATGTTACACTGAAAGTTCAGGTGAAAGTTTTGATTAAACGCTAACTGCCATTCAACAATGTGACCAACCTTTAAGCATTAATTTCAAGTTACTTCAGGTCAGTGTTTCAACACGTGTTTGCATTATTTAGTTACTCCTTGGTGTGGAGTGCATAGTACAATACATACACATGAAATCAAGACTGTTAAAACATAGCAGATATTTAATTGAATGTCATCACGTGAAATTTACAAATAAGAAAAAAATATAGCATCTCATCTGTAAACAGACACTAACAGGGCTGCGCTCAATTCAATCTATTCAAAATGTTTAAATGTTCTGTTTAACTGAAAGTCACTGCTTAGGTATCCACAGGTTGCTCTGAGGTTTTACACTGGACTATACTGAGCAAAATGAAAGCAAACTGACCTACACATGCACACACAGTGCATTTCAAAGCGTTTTATAATCACAATGCTTCTGAAGAGCATTACAACAATGTGACTCTCCCCTGAGAAATTGGGCTACACCATGTTTGTCAGTTTGCAAGTGAGAACTGAAGACCAGTAGTAGTTCAGGCAGGACATGTTTATTCAGACAGTAGTTTGTTGTTAAGCTAATTTGACTGTTTTACTTGTAACAAACAGTTTCAGTTTCCATGGTGAGTCTAACTGCAAGTCATTTTCTGCTCACTCTGAGATTGGATAATCTGTCATCAGGTACCTTGTGCAGCATTGTGCGGACAGGTCTGTCTATGCAAAACTAGGTACCTCAGCTCCTTCACCAGAGCTCAGAGGGCAGCCAGTAGTTCACAGGAAGCATGTTTACATACATGAACTTAAAACAATTTCCAGCATTAGTTACACTTTGTACATATGTGGGTTGTAAGATTTTAGCACAGTGAAAATGAAACACCTGTTTCTGGTGTAAATCTCAGCTGAATCTCACCTGATGACAACAATAATCACTGCTCTTGTCCAGAAGTCCCATTTTGGTGTTTTTACTTTAGCTTCTTTAGCTAAAAACTTGTAATGATACTTTAAGTGTTTGAAATGTGCACAGATCCTATTTAACGGCTTCTAATCCCCATTCGTTTCATACAAACCACCAGATGTTATCCAGGGTTACGATCTGTTGTTGCAGTTATTGATCTCCATGGGAACAGCACTGATCATGAACAATGACCAGCCCATAATTGTTCTGCTCTTCATTTCTTCTTCTTTCTCCTTTTCCCTTTGTTGTTATTACTGTGAGGTTCTGTATCAAGTGCGCTTTGACTGGTGGCTTCCTGCTTTAGGTCTTTAGACCACTCCCTCTGCAGCTGCCGCAGCAAATCAGGAGTCAGCAGCCCATCTCTCACCAGGCGACCAGCCAGAGAGCTGTCCATCACCTCTCCTGAGCCTCTTTGTCCCCTTTGACCTTTGCTGCTGATCAAGTGATCACTGTTATTACCACGCCTGCTGCCCTGTGTCTGTAGCGGTTCGGTGATGGTGGGGTCAGTGGCTCTGATGAGACGGGTGATATTTCGGACGCCCTGTTGGATGATGTCATCAAGTTCCTTCTGGATTTCTCGAACCAAGGCTGTGTCTGGAAACATGTCCATGAAACGGTAGCTACAGAGACAGACAGAGACCAACAGCAACATTAGTGAGTGAGCAGCCCATGAGCAGAGACCCCTGTAGGCATATAATTTTGTACTGTTATGAAGAGTTTTGAGAAAGAAGTATGACGATGATGATGAGCTCAGTTTGATCGCTCAAGGTGGCAATATACAACCAACACAAGTTCACAGCAAACATCTGCCCAAAATAACACAGGTGAACAGACAGGTAAAAGAAATGGAGACACAACATTACCTTAACCAGAGGTAAAGATCTAACACATCATGAACAGCTTCCAAGTGAACCAGGTCTTTTATGTTTTTGGGTGGAGCCAGAGGCCAGCTGATGTGGCGACAGACCCAGTCAAATGTCAGGGGCTCATCTCGACTGAACTGACGGGCAAACTGAAAGAGAAGCAAGATTCAAATCAGTGCAACAAAGCTGCAGGTACAGAGCAGTGTGCAAAACTGAAGAGGCAAACAAATGGAGGGAACTGTGCTGAAACACTAGCTGCATTTACATAGATCCCAATGTTAGACAAACAATCAGAATAAAAACCCAATCAGAAAAAAAGTGCCTCAAATAAACACCCCAATCGGAACAGACTGATTGGATGCGACGCTATTGGCAGAAACTTTCATTCAGGTTGGGACAGGCTAGGCGTCAGTGTTTCTCTCTGGGTAGAATAAATATATTCTTTCTGCGCACGTCTCTCTCTCGTGGGGGCAGGTGATGTGTTATGAACAAGTTTCTAAGAGGGACAGAAACATGGCGGTAGCAAAACAGAACTGATCAGTAGAGGATAGAACTTTACTGTTAGAAACCTGTGTGTTAGAAAAAGATTTAAAGACACTAATATTGTTCCCAGAATAAGATGTGAGCCCATCTTGAAAATTACCAGGTGGGAACACTTCTTTGTCTTTGTTGTTTACTGCCAGTTGGCAAACTCGAACCACTTCTTGTTCTTCTGTTATATTTAATAAGATTAGACGCGTCACAGTCGGTAGAACCAGTTTGTGCATGACAAAAAAAAAGTCAAGATTCTGATGAATGCACACATTTTATTTAATGTCTATGGAAACTGCTAGGTTGGAATTTCTCATCAGAATGATTTCATTCAGATTGAAGAAATGTTGTCCATGTAAATGTAGCAGTTGTCTTGAGCAGTATCACAGTATTATCATGAACATTAATCCAATTATTATTAATATATTATTACTACTAAGGAAAGATTTTTCTATGCATTTACATCATGTGCTTCTTAGTCACTCTACAAGGAAGAAAGAGTTTTCTTCAAACAATATCAAAGGTTATTGTGGAGGACAATAATTTAATTCTGAAGCAATCTTGTTTTATGAGTATGACCATAAAGTGAGAGAGCAAAAGTACAGCACCTATAAAAAGTACTAACCCATACTTGGGACTGCTTTATATTTTATCTTCTTACAACACTGAATCAATGAATCAGAGTCTGTCATTTGATAAACAGGAAAAAAAACCTTTAATGTTAAAGCCAAAAAAAAGCTTCTACCAACTGATTTAAATTTACTACATGTTGAGAAATTATGCCGTAAGAAGTGGGTGTGATTGATGATTACATATCTTATGTTTTGCTTGGTTTTTCACTCCTCTCTGACCCCAATGAGCCCAGTCACTGCTGTTACTCCTGCTCATCACCCTTTCCCCATCGTCCACTTTCCTCCTTCTCCCCATGTTTAGCTATGCTCACCTTTAGGAAGGAGGTGCAAACAAAAGGTTGTTTCTTGTTGATGGGAGCAGTACAGAAGACGTAGCGTGACCTCAGGTTGAGCGGGATGTGCTGAATCATATCAGCCAGAAACTTGAAGTCGTCAATGTTGCAGACAAAATACATCCCGTCCACCTGAGACAGGCTGACAAATATGTCCTGTGAGGAAGAGACAGAGAGACAGAGGAGTCACAAAATTTGTCGTAACAAGAAGATGAGGCTTCAGAGCGGAAATGATAACCCAAACTGATGATTTTCAGAGTGAAAAACATTCACCTGGTCTTCAGTATGTTCCTTTTGTTCCATGCAGATGTAACAGTCAGACTCTAGCAGCGTTTTCTTTCTTACTGACCACACAGACAGGAGTTAATTCAGTTTACTTTGCCCTACAATCTTAGATCTTCAGGACGCGTCTGAAGAGGTTTACACAGCATGAAAAGGTTGACACCAGTGCTTCACAAAATTAAAGGCACTATGCGGAATTTACAGAGAATCCTCATTATTCATGACACCGGTGGCCGTTAAGTGAACAGCGGTCAGAATCCTGCTGCTCACTCTGGTGCTCGCACTGCATAAAGCACGAGAAAGCATCCTGAGCGTCAGCCAAAACAGTGACATGACATAAATGAGACTGAATGTGATTGATGGGCATCATGTCGATAGATGAACCCAATAAAGTAACGTTAGACTTGTGTTGTGATGTGTGCCGGTCATTTGTTGATGTTAGCAGACTCTATTTCCAAGCTAACATGCAAGGTGAGGCAAGGCATGCACCGTCCTGAGTATTTCACATACAAATCAGTCCACAGGATGTTTAGGAAACAGACACAGTAAGGGAAGGTCTGTTTTTTAAAATTACGTTACAATCCATTCACACATCAGCAATACAAAGCAATTAATACATGTACATAGCTTCACATAGTTCCTTTAAACCAGTGGCTGAACACCTAAAAGAATTCAGGCTGTTCTGGGGGAAAACATCTTAACTCAAGGTCCACGTACTATCATGATTTCTTCTGCTGCATCTTGTGGCCTTGACCAGAGGATAGAGATTGTTCAATTGTCATGTTATCTCATTATCAAAGATTCATACATAGATACTGTGATGCCAGCTGAACCACCTCTATGACAGCGCAGCTGTCCACTGCATCCACTGATTAAAGAGGCACTTTTTTCTTGTTTTTTTTTTTAACAACGTGCACACAGTGCTAGTACAGAAAAAAAAGTTCTTGAATACTGTCTGGTTCTGCTGCAAGCCAAATTTCAGGCAGTACAACAAAGACTGATTACCTTGAATCTAATTAAAGGTTTTATTATGTGATGTCACTTGAATCAACTATTGTTTGAGCTGAAGACTACAAGTTTTGAAAAAATAATGAGGCTGTATTTCGCATATAGCCCCTTTAAGTGGACGATGAGTTTTTGATTATTTTTTCTCAAGTTATTGTTCCCGAGGTTAAGAATGATCCTTCGAACTCAAGGTTATACTGTCCCACGTTTCCAGCTCATTTACTGAAGTAGGAGAATGAACAAATAGATGCTGATACTCACAACAAGGTTTGACAGTGTTGCATCAGGTAGATGATATGCAAACATCTCTATCTGCTCTGCTGTAGGATGGAGACCTGCAGTCTGAGACAAAGGAGGAGAGATGAACATAAGGAGATACGCTTTTAGGGTTTACCTCTGAGTGTGTGTTTGAGTGTGTGTCAGTGAGTAATTGATCACCTCTATGGGGTCTACTGAGTGACTGAGTATTTCCTTCAGAACAGGCAGATCATCTCTGTGCATGGTGGTGACTTCTCCCTCTTTAAACTTGGAGGAGAACCTGGGAGAAGTGACAGAGGTTTAAAACATTAACCCAACAGAAACTAAAATAGCTTGTTTATATTTTTAACTGCTCTTGGATGGAGAAAATGGAAGTGAAAAGACTGTGAAGAGACCGACCTCCCTGCACGGCCAGCTATCTGCAGAGCTTGTGATGTGCTGATGGTCTCCATCTGTTTCTCCCCTTTCTCATTAATATTTGGTTTTATCAGACTGTTGAAAATGATTCGTTTTATACTCCTGTGGAGAGAGAGACAAGGAGAAAGGCAGACAGGTGGATAGATGTAAGCTGGGTTGATAGAATCATAATAATAATGAGGCTATTACGCTGCTGTTATAGCTACAGTTTGAAGACTATCAGTCTTGTTGAAGCCCTCATGTGTAGGATTTTTGAATGACTGACTTGGGCAACAATAGTATATGCTGCACATGCCAGCAAATACCAGGATAATTTGAAAAATGTATTGAATTGTGTAAAAATAACTGTTTAACTTTTCCCAGTGAACATTTAAGATATGTACAAGAGTACAACAGAGAAGTTGATATAACATCTCTATATAATTGGGGCATAAAGAATGATGCCTTGCTTTTACAAGGCACTCACATTATACTTAGTACTTATTTTGAAAAAAACAAAAAACAAACAAACACTGTGAGGTAATGTATTGGCTTTTTTTCTAACAATTTGATGTGTGTGTCTGATGGGACTTACAGGTTAAGACCCATTCCAATGGCATCTGTAGCAACTAGAATCTTACAGGGGTCGTCGGGGTCATTGAATTTCTTGGCCTGTGACAGCTTGGTGCCTGTAAATTACAAAACCAAGCTTGGTCTTAAAGTATGTTTAATAAACATGCAGATGCTTCATGGATGAAAACACAAATTCATAGAGGGGAAGAAAAAGTTAAGCTTTGCAGCTAACCTTTAGTCTTCATAGGGACTGAGGACCAAGTTCACACATTGATTCTTTTGCTTACACAACAACACAGATCGATCTATCTATATATCCAACATAAACTCACCTGGAGGTAAACTCCCATAAATTACAGCACACTCTAGTCCTCTGGCTTCAATCTGTCTACTTATTGAGTAGATGTCATTTTTGCTGAAGCAGACAATACAGTCTCCTGGTCTCAAGTTGTCTAAGGACTCCACAGCATGATCCAAGACTGTGAACGGAGTTAAACGCTGGTAGGTGTGCACCTGAAGAGAGAGAAGACAAATGGAGGGACAGAGAGAGGAGAGATACTGGTTACATAAAGACAAAGATTAAATAACACTGAAAAACATGAGCGTTTCTCCTCTTCTTCTGCTGTTCTACATGTTAGAGCCTCACCTCCACCTCCTCTCCAGTGGTGTACATCAGCTCTCTGATGAAGTCTACGGCTGCAGATTCCCCACACACATGGATCTCCTCTGCGCAGAGACCTAAAACAAATACAAAGACAATGTCAACTGCTTAAGTTAAAGTATCATCATTTAAAATAAATGATGAAATGAATGATTGGGGTTGTTAGAGCTGATCATGAATTTATTTTGACTCAAGCAAAACAAGAGATTCAGAAAATGTTCATCATCATTACTTGATGACCATGAATGCTACTAGAGCAAGCTCGTTAGTTTAGCCTTTGGTCAAATGAATCATAGGGTGAGACAGAGAGACACAAGGTCTAAGACAGTGCAGAGGTTACGTGTGTGTGTGTGTGTGTGTGTGTGTGTGTTGTGTGTTACAAACCCAGCAGGGCTCTGGTCCAGGCCCAGCCTCTGGACGGATCTCTGATCATCTGAATTTCATCAATTACAGCCACCTCATCTAAAGACAAACATCACCAAGTCATCACCTAGCAGATCAATACACACAAACATTTTTTTTCCTTTACTCCCTGCATTTCTACACAATCTAACAGGAGAAATATTTTGGATCTTAGTGAGCAAACAAAAATATCAGTAAGACAGAGATATGCTTGTTGAAAAGTTCTGACACCTGACTGATGATTATATTTTAATATCAGCTATTCATAGCAAGACAAACATATATATTTATCATTCTAAAAAATGAACAAATGAAGAAATAGTTTACAAATATTATTGGATCAATTTATGACCAGTAATTGTGGGCTGATTTTTATCTTATTTTTGATATTATAAGGGACAAGACTTTTAGGGACAGTCAATCACTTGTTTTTGACTTAGCTGACACAATCTGATAAGATACAATTCAATCTAATGTCCACTAGAGCAGTGTTGTGTTTTCTGGTTATATTTATGCCATTAAACTCATATGTTTGATTGCGTCATGTTTACTTACAAGGCGTGGTGACACTGCACATCTCAATGGTACAGGCCACATGACCAGCTGCGCGACCCTCAGGATCCATGAAGGTCCTCTCCTCTCCTGTAACCAAGTCACATGTCACACCCTGCAAATACACAGACACACAAACATATACACAGGACAATAGTCAACAGTATGGTACGGTGAGGAAGAAATAAAAAGTGACAAGAAGAGACACAGAGATGGGAAATAGAAATGAAAGGACAGACACAGTGAGATAGAGACAATATCGCAAGAAAAACACAGAAACTTAAATACAAAGAAGTATGTCACTAATGTAAACTTGGATACTTTAAAGGACCAGTGTGTAGGATTTAGTGGCATCTAGTGGTGAGCTGCAGATTGTAAACATGTCATCTCAGCCTCCCCTTTCAAGGGAGTAGGAGAACCTAAGGGAGTCGTGAAACTCAAATGAAAACATGAAAGTCTGAATCTACTGTAGAAACATGGCGATGCAAAATGGCTGACTCTGCAGAAGAGGACCGTTATCTCAGTAGATATAAACGGCTCATTCTCAGGTAACAAAAACACAAACATTTTTATTGACTGATGAAAACATACTTATGAATATTATATTCCACATTCTGCCAATAGACCCCCATAAATCTTACACACTGGACCTTTAACTGGACCTGATGACAACACTACGCACGCTGCAATCAGACCACTAACAGTTGAATTGGAGATTCTAGTGTGTCACTTGAGCAATTTATTAGGTTTCAAAACACAAATACAACTTTTTTCACATTCTCAGTGGAACTCCCCAACAGCTGTACAAAAGACCAATGTGTAAAATCAGAAAACAAAACAGACAACAGAAGAAGATGGAGACGTACGGCAGTATTGCTCTTCTCAAAGATCTCATGGGCCAGCAGCTTCAGGGGGCCACAGTAAACTCCAGACTTGGCAGCCAGGTAGCGCTGGATGGCGTGGTACGTTTTACCACTGTTAGTGGGACCGGCATGAAAAATCACTTTCCTCTGGATGGCACGAGCCTCAGGGTACCTGATGAACCATGAACATAAACACACACATGATGTAACCACAAAGTAGTATTGTGCAAGTTATGACACATACATAAAAACAGTGACCAACAGGTTTAAACCACTGTTGTTACAGACTGGTGTCTCCAATATCAGATGTATGAACAGCACATACAGTACACAGGTCTATAATATCATACCTACCAGTTAGCAGGGAGTCTGAGGTCTGAGATCTTCCTCAGGTCGTCCATACAGTCCAGCATAGGAAAGATTTGTTTGGCATGACGCATAAAGTACGGGTAGATGTCATCTATATGACCTGGAGTACAAAAAACATTAAAGTTTTTTAAAGTTTTACTTTAATTAATTGATTGATATTATCTTTTGGTACAATTGAGGTTCAAATGAAAAATGACAAACCTGCTCCAAAGCAGATGTCACTCAGGATGATGTGCAGATCAGCAGGCAGTGGCTGCATTTCCAGGACGTACTTCCTGAAACTAATGAAGGCCTGGTGGAACAGACGAGCTGTATACACATACAAACACAAAGGACACAAAGTCTCACCATACAAAGCTGGATATATGTCAGTCTGCCTGTCTCCTGACTGACAGCAGCGTCAACAACTTTACAAAAGCAAGACAGCTGCAATTTTCAGGACCAGCAGCAGGACCTCTGTCAGCGCACGATGATCTATGAGCCAAATGTCTGAAATGTGTGACAAAAATTCTGTTTTATAGAAACTCTTCACTTTCTGTTTAATTGAAAAGATTTTGGTTTTATTAGTCTGTTACGAGCTATAAAAATTAATGAACAGAAAAAATATTTTCTGTTTGATGAAATGATGAAACTAGTTCAGAAAAAAAAAAACAATCAAAATTTCTAAGCCTTTATCCAATCCAACACACACACACACACACACACACACGACAGAGTGCCACCATGTGAAGTACAGTGCTGGCCTAACCACCTGTGGCAATCTGATGTTCAGTGACTGTCACTATATATAATGACATACATAATTTTTAAACAATGAATTGCACAGAAAATTAATTAAAAGACAAATTATGGTGACGGCATAAAATATGGACAGATTAGGAAAATATATCATGTTTACATTAGTGTTTAAATTGTGCGTTTTGAAAACAATACATCTGACAACTGTATAATAATATAAATGTATTCTCACCGTCAAGGCCATGGTCTGCTGCCAGCTTCTGCATCTCCTTCCTCTTATAAAACCGGTTCATAACTTTCAGCAGTTCATCTACATCACAGACACAAACAGCAGAGAGAAAATACACAGATTATGACTACGATATCTATCATTTACAGAGCGCAAACAATACACGCAGGTAGCCTCGGTACACGAAAAGAACTACCTGACTGCACAATTTAACTTCCGGGTAAGCTGGATTTAAACTTCGAGACGAGCTCAGGTGAGTTTACTCACTTTTATCGAGCGGTTGAGTCAGCTCCGCTCCCACACTCCCATCTACAGAGACGTCTGTCTTCAGAGAGACAGGGACAAACAGAGAGGTGTCCGGGGATTTGGGAGAGGAGCTGTTGGATGACACATTTCTGCTGGAAACCACAGAACCAGTCTGATGTGGTTTATGTAACAAACTGGAGCCAGAAGACACATTACAGCCTCCAGTAGTGATGCGAGTCGTCCGGGTGCTAATGTGGCGCTGTAGCCGAGAAAACGCGTATATACACCGGTTCACTGACATCGCTGCGAGTCGTTTATTTCCCGGTTGTGAGCTCCTTCTGTGGATTAAGTACAAAACTGCTGTTACTGTCGCTCCATGTTGTTCAGGAGGTCCAAATATGTGGATTACACACCA
This sequence comes from Lutjanus argentimaculatus, assembly GCA_034769285.1. Taxonomy (NCBI): domain Eukaryota; kingdom Metazoa; phylum Chordata; class Actinopteri; order Lutjaniformes; family Lutjanidae; genus Lutjanus; species Lutjanus argentimaculatus. The sequence continues at coordinate 3,083,802 of JAWZSL010000045.1, read as the reverse complement.
CCAACTTCAACAGAGGACGGTCAACATCATTCGCTTCCTGCTAAACCAACGTGGGACAGGACCAGTCACCATTTAGCTGCCCACAAATATGCCTGTGTTGATAATGATCGTTAAACCGTTGATAAATATTCTAAATCTAATATTAGCTACCCACATAAATAATTCAAATAGTCAGATAAATTATTATGGCCGACAGTTGAACTCGTTTTGGATATTACGTAGCAAATAGAGCAAAATATCAACAGGCAACAAAAGGGACTACTCTTTAACATAAACCCGAAGATCGTATATGAAACATTGCAATAGACTCGTCATCGAAAACAATGTCTCGTTTTCAGTGTCTTAAAAACTGACTAAAACAATTTTTGAAGGTATCCAGAGCCATTCATTTGAGTTTACTGGTCAGAAAATACTCCTTAATAATTGCGCGGTTATTATAGTTAACCAAAACTAAACTAAACAAACTGAAAATAAAAATAAAAACTAGTCTAGAAAAAAAAAAAAAAAAAAAAAACCTACCTGAAATGATATTATGTACTTATAAAACAAATAAAATAACAATAAAATAAAAATTGATAGGAAATCTTTGTAGTTTTAGTCTTTGTCATTTTGGTCAAAATTTTCAACACGCGTGAGGAGACATAAGTCCATATGTTTATTGAGACTGGGGTGTCTACATCACTATGAGTCAGTTGCCTTGACAAAGTAATGAGTTTGCATTGTAATACCTATTCTGAACTTTGTAAATCGTGCCCCTGACAAATACTCGACATATTACGATTTTTAAAAGAACTAAAACTAATGCTGATAACAATAAAAACTTAACTAGAACTAAGCATTTGTAAACAATAAAAACTAAGCTGAAACATGCAAAACCATTCTGGAAACTAACTGAAACCAAACTGAACTGAAAACAAAAACGAAAAACAAAGTGAAAAATAGCTAATACAAAACTACAATGACTTGATTTTTATTATTATTATTATATTATATTATTATTATTATTATTATCATTATATTATCATTATTATTATTATTATTAGCATTATTATTATTATTATTAGCATTATTATATTATTATGCAGAATGAAGACTTGTAAGTCTATTTAAGTTAAGGAATTTAGGTCAGTTGACAAAAAGCCAGATGAAAGTGAGTGTCCATTCCATATCCTCCTCTCTACCATAATTCAAGACAGCTGTTGACGGAGGGGGATCCCTCCACTGTGGCTCCTCCAGTTTGACTTGAATTAACAGAGGTATGGACGACTTAAAACCAAATAATCACTAATCCACTGGAGTGCTTGACTAGATGCCAAAAATGTCAGTGAAATTTACAAGTTGTATTCATTTAAATGTGCATTTATTTTTTTCTCTGTTTTTCTCTTTTTTATCTTACAAAAAGCTGTTTTTGATTTTAGTGTGTCTGCATATTTTTTCTTAATTGCTTTATTTTTGTATTGTGTGTCCATTCTGTATTTTGCAAAGTGCCAATAAAAATGTTTTTAAAAAGAAAGACAAGAACATATGATGTCTAAATGCTAAAAGCTTTCTCCAGTCTTACAAGATCTTAATTCTGGTGGGGAAATGCTAAAAACCTTAAAGAGAGTTGGCAAGTGCATCAGGATGAACACCAAAACAACAGTGGCCATGAAGATGATGAAGAATCAAGGTGTTTTCACCTGTGCAAAGCAAGTGCTTGAGAAAGAGTTGCTTTTTCTTATTAGAGCCTGAGTTATGACGATACTGTTCCATCAACTGTATGTGAAGAAATTACTCAAATATTTAAAATGAGGGAGTCAAGCAATTGACATCTTTCTGAAACCATGCATACACTTTCCACAGGTGATCATCCAGAGGAAATTGAAAAAGCTGGATGCACACAAATGTGAAAATACCTGAATGAATTTGATCAAGTTGGGCTGAAGGCTGTTTTACAAGTGGACATCAAGTTAGATAAGTTGAATAAAATTAAACCGGTTGGATATTCTTCGTATAAAACAAGCTGCGATGTACCTGTTAACAATAAAGAACTGAACTGTTGTATAAATATCTTTTAAAGAAAGAGTGCTGTTCAAAAGATATTCAGTATAAATTTGCTTTATTCACGATTCATTTGAGCTATATATTTGGGTTTGGTGTATATACACATATTATCATACACACACACACGTCGATGGCATGATTAGACATTGTGTAAAGGTTAACATGCAGTAGATAAGACAGGGGCAGAGAGTTTTGGCATTTAAGTGTCTCTTCATTACCTTTGAAGGTATTTAAAGTAAACCAAACAAACCCTACCTGTACAGTGTTCAGAAAGACAGAAAATATGTCCAACAGGCAGAAAGAAAGAAACCGTTACTTGCAAATAAATTACAGTTCCAAACAAAAGAAAACAAGCTTGCAAAGTGAAAACTAGTGTGAAGGAACGAACACATCTGAACTGTAGATGTGTTCAGACATTGATGAAATGAAACATGTAACAGCATGTCTTGCACACAAAAGACAAATAAAGCAACAAAATATTGTACTTAATAAGTCCAATTAAAACAGGTAGTGATATATAAATGACAGCATCGTTTCCATCACAGACACAGGAGATCTCTGAGGTGAAGTTGTCCTTGAGTGATGTTTAGTTTCAGCTTCCATGCCCCTTTTAAACAAAGTTAAGCATTGGAGGGGAAAGTGCAAAACTGGCCACATTTTAAGGGCAAATTCAATCTACACACAAGACCGGTAACATCACCAAACTGTGTCTTTATGTGTGTGTCTTTAAAGCAGGACCTAAACTGCCGGTCTGAGCATCACAGTGGAACATTGTTGGACTTTACAGTGTATTGATGATACTGCTGCATCCCTTCCAGTGCTTACAACAGCAGACACGAGCCAGTTATTAACATTAGTATTCTACTGATAGTGAACTGAAAGGCTCAGAAAGCGCTGCACCCCATGAAAGAAAAGTGAAACTGGACAGTTCATTTCTCTATTGAATTACTTAAAATGTAAACAGAAACTTCTACTCATGTAGTGGTGATAGAGTGTTCATTCTCAGGTACAAGCCCTCAACTTTTAACCTGTTGTAACTTTGAATTTTTTAAAATGAATTTGAGAACTGAAGAAAATCTATCAGCTTACACCAACCCTGACATGTGAGTTTAAGGATTCAGTTCACCCAAGTTACAAATAAACATATTTTATATATAGCTATACAGATTTAATGTGTCCTAGTTCTGAGATATGTCCATGAAATTTATTCCTCCACCCCAATAAAATGGAGGTCGATGGAATTTCATTTGTGGTGCTCAAAGCACTAAAATTAAACCCCCCATTAATCTAGATAATCCACATATCTGGCTTGGAGCACTTTTTTGTGGTGCACTGACTCTTTAAATAACTCTGGAAGACAAACAACAAAATGTTTTGTTTGTTTTTTTTGTCTTTTAGATTAGTCATAAATAAATGGCACTTTAAAGATTTAAGCTAAATGTCTTGTGCCAGAGAAACATGTTGACTTTAGTAAACTCAAAGGGAATCTTTACATAAATGTGGAAGCATCCTGTAGTAACCCGGCAGACCTCTTCAGTGAAAACTGCATTAAATATTCATCTTAACAAGAGACTGAAATTGACTTGACTGAGACTGTACTGAGCGCAAGAAACTCTAACAAGCAGGAAATTTGAATGTATGATGCTTTTAGAGCTGCAACCATTAGCCAATTAATTGATTAGTCAATCAACTAGAAAACTAAATGGCAACTATTTTGATGATCAATTAATTGTCTCAGTCTTTTAAAAAGGTTATACCTTCTCCAGTGTGGGTATCTGCTGCTTTTCTTTCCTAAATGTAATTGTAATTGAATATTTTGGGGTTTAGATGCTGGTCAGATAAAATAAGAAATATATTCATGGGAAATTGTGATGGACAATTTTCTGACATGTTAAAGACTAAAATATTAATCATTCATTGAGAACATGCAAATTAACCACAAATGAAAATGAACTGTTTCAGTCATTTTGAGAACAAAAATTTTGAACATTTGCTGGTTCCAGATTCTTAGATGTAAAGATTTTGGTTGGACTGTTGGTTAGACAAAAGAAGCTATTTAAAGACACTTGAAGTCACTTTGGGCTCTTGGAAATGGTGATGAGAACTTTTCACAATGTTTTGACATTTTATAAACTAATCGATTCACCATGAAAATAATTGGTCACATTGATCAATACTGAAAATAAGCATTAGTTGCAGCTCTGAAAGATTTTTAATTAAATAATTTTATGAAATAAATGACACTGAAATGATGATCTTGAATCTAAAACTGTTGTGTGAAATGAGTTGTGGACTGGGACTGTGAACGTGTCAGTTTTCATTTTTTACAAACCAGCCACATTAGAAGATGTAATATAGGATTAAAGTTGTGTTAAGATGGACGTCTGTTGCACTAATTAAACAGACATTTGCATGAAAAGCAGTGTGTGGACTATTGCATCACCCTTTATAGATGAATGTGGCATCATGACAGCTTAAACTCAGGTATTGTGACTAAATACAGAGTGCATGTGTTGACTCATTAGCCTCTCACGTCCTTCGCTCAGGCTGATCGCCGTGTGACTTGAATAGTTTGAATCACTGGCGAGACTCTAGTGAGCGTCATTTTGAAAGGGTGTGGGAGGGACGAAGGATGCCAGACAAAGTCCAGGATGAGTGCTGTCCAAATATGCAAACAAAAGAAGCTCCTGTTGCAGAAGAAAGGGACACATGGTTTGGTGGTCGTCTGCAGCCATCTCCTCTTTTTCCGTCTTTGCTCCTGTTTTATTATGCATTCAGCAAACTGAGACTGTATGGCTTCACTTGTGTGTGCACGTGTGTGTTTTCGGTCTGAGATGTCAAGATCAAACTGGCTGCCTCACTGTTCCTTACTCAGGTCGGTTTGGTTTGCACTCTTGCCTTAACATTTAGGATTCAGCCTACTTGGATTGTGCGTCTGTATGCGGGTGTGTTTCAGTCCTGGGGGAGAGTGTGATGGTGGTCGGACAGCTCACATCTGAAGCTGTGAAGTGGTGGGTGGGGGCGTCTGAAGGTATGTTATGTGTATTCATGTATACAGACATTTCTCAGTCCGAGGAGATAGTGGGGCAGCCCTCACACCTCTGGCTGTTCAGCAGTGAAGAGTTGGGGTGTGACTGTGTGTATTCTCAGTTCATAGCAGCGCCCTCACATCTCTGGCTGCTCTGCATTAACTGGCTGGGTTCGGGGCTCAGGGGACTCGTAGCGCTGATGGAAGTTTCTTTTCCTCAGCTTCTCCGGAGCTTTTCTCCACAAAACAATCTCCTAAACACAGGGGTAGAGGAATGAATGAAAACTTACAGTAATCCCAACGTAACAGTTGTCCCTCACTCACTGACTACATCAACAAAGAACTCGTTTTTTGCCCTTATTTTGAAAAAACATGCACAACAGTGCATACTCCCGTTATGGAAAAATGGACCAGCTGGAGCAACTTGAGCCATTTTGTGTCAAAATATTGTTTTTTCAAGTGTTTCCACTGGTGGCAGACTCATTGTACTGTGTGAACACAGCCTCCCTCTTTCAACCACCTCTGGAAAGTTCAGCACTGTTTGTTTGTTTCATAATGTTTAAAAGTAGTGTTTAGACTTTTTTTGTGTGCATGCATCTCTACCTCAGGTAAGACATGCCTGGAGTAGGGCATGCCCAAAGACTCCTCCTCAAGCCTGATTAATACTGGCATGTCCCATATGTCTTAACTGGAAAATTCTATATTCAAAATAAGGCCTAATTCAGAATATCCAAAAGGAATACACCATTTACATGACCTGTATCAAATTCAGAATATTGTCATATACTAAATAATAGTGGGAAATTATTGTGCATGTAAACATAGTTGATGTTGGCCAGCACCACACAACATAATGTAACTTAGTCAGTTGTACCAATTGTGTTATTCTTAGCATTTCTCACAATCCAACCACATTGCAAATTGTTTAGTGAAACTCTGCTGGGACTCCGTACAGATTCTGACTCTGCAACCCAAACAGCATCTACCTGTCAATACCTTTAAGACTTAACTAGCTCTGTTTGCGCTACATATTGCTAGCTTAGCTACTGGCTAGCTTTAGTTAACATTTTACGTATTCTAAATAAAACACCTATTGATTGACTAAATTTATCTAAATAAATAGTGTGTAACTGATAACTTGCAACATTAGACATCAAAAGCAAATAAAATAAGTTACAGATCTAATGCCTATATCACCATTAGGATCTTTTTTATTGCTGAGAGACAATTTATTAACGTTCAGCTTGCCCTGGGGAGTTCTTAAGTCAGACTGGTGTTTAAGGGCGTGTATGTTTACTTCAAAATACAGAAAAGTTATGTTTACATTCAGTGTGTCAGTGTGGTGGAGAAACAGTTACAGGTATCAGCTCACTGATGTATAATACTGTTGATGTGCATGTGTGTTACCTGTTGTTTAAAGTATCTTCTGTCCTCTTCATCCACCAGCACCAGATTAAGGAAGTAGCGTACAGAGAACTTCTTGTTGACATCTCTCATCGTGGGTGTCAAGTCATATCCTGTAAGGTAACAGATGTGCTGTGATATGCTGTCACTCAAAATAAAGTCAAGTAAAAATAGGTCTATTTAAATGTTTTAATAAAGAGGTGCATTAACAGGGAAACTGACACCCTTGTGATAAGAGGTTACATTATGTCAACTGGTGAAGAAAAGAAAATAATAAGAAAACATACCAGCCAGGAACAGTCTGATGGGGATTGATTCTCCTTTAACTGGAGCTCCATCCATAATCTCATACTTTGCAACCGTCTCTGTCTCTGTGGTCGTACTGGGACCTGAAAAGGAGGACAACAATCACATTAAGTGAGAAGGATACAATATGAAAAAGTGGAGCAGAGCTAACAGAAATTTCTGTGCTCCTATTGGGATCTAATCAGTCTACAGAAGAGTAAACTAACCACAGCATTTCAAATCTAAAGAAACCTCAAAGGTGATGAACTACAAAGATAGCACAGAGTCACACTGTTTACTGAACATTTGCCTGATATGTTAGTCTACCCTGGATTCTTACCTATGCCTGTTATCTCCTTCTTGATGAGCTGTAGCTCCATGTGTTGGATCTTGATCCTGACCAGCAGGAAGTAGATCTTCCCAACAATCACGTCCTTAAGGTGGTATCTGACAAAGAGACACATAGATAGAAGCTACTCAGTCTGGTCTTATTTGGATTTGGGGCTTGTTGAGGAAGCAGTAAAGACTTCAACTGAAAAGTTAAAGCGAAATTAATCTTACTTGGATTTATTGTATTCAAACTCAATGTGCAGGCAATCTTCTATGCCGACCTCCATCTTGATCGAGTTGTTGACATCTGGGTAGGTGGCTAACTGGTGGACAATCAGCTCATATTCCTTCACTAAGTCAGACAGACGACGAACTATTGTCACCCTGAGGAAATACCTGCAGGACACATAAGACAATGCAAGCTTTAAGAGCCAGACTGAAAATAGTGCAGAACATGCTGCCATCCAAAGATAATTTCATGCTGTATCAATACATGACGACAATATAAATGTTTTTTCTTTCCCCTTCAATTGAGCGTAGCCCTAAACTCAAACATCCCAGAATGTATTTTAATCACATTTTGTCTAGTCAACACAATCATATATTGTTAATTCAAACTCAGTCGGAATTGGGCTGTTTCTAAAATATACTGTTAATAACCAGTGTTGTGCAAGTTAGTGAAATTTAGTGCATTGACTACTTACTTCTCTCAAATCTCACTGGATTAATTGACCAGTCGCTGCATTAGTTACAGCAGAAAGTAACTTTTGTGTTGCTTTCAAACGTCTCCTTCAATTGTGTTATTAATGCACACATAGCTTTGTTTCTCACAGTGTAGCAACATTTTTTCAGTGAATTTTTATCAATCATTTCAATGTTAATCTAGCATTGCTACAGTAATTAATAAATAAATAAATATATGATGAACAGTTTATATCATATTATGATGAAAAAAAGCTCACATTGTGTGACCTGTCTAACGCCACAGTAGGATCAGGTGACCTTAAATCACAGATCTGGGAATAGACTGCGTTTCTCTGCAATGTATGCTATTCTCTGCAGTTGTCCACTGTTTTCAGGTGGACAAGTACCAAGTCCATTTAAATTTCAGTAATTGTAAGTACGTAATAAAATTGAAAAAGTAATTAGTTACATGCCTAGTTACCGCCAAAAGTTGGGGAAAACTGTTAATAACACTGGGCTGCAACTAAAAACTACTTAAATTATCCATTAATAACTGATTGATTATAAAAGGCATAAATGACTACAAATCAACCATCCTGTCTGACAAACATAAATCTTAAAATTGTCACATTTTACTATCAATTACTTTGTAGTTAACAAAATGACTGATGGATTTTAGTATTAAATGTATTTCCAGAAAATAGACTAAAAAATCATGAATAGTTTCAGCACTACTAATACTGATGCCAATGACAGGAATATATTTATTGATCCCCATAGAGAATTCCACTCACTGTCCCCCTCCAGTGCAGTAACTGCACAAGATGAGCTGGAGAAAAGCTCCTCTGCAGTTATAAGACTGAACCTTAATACTAGATACTGAAGTTCAATAACCATTAAAATCATCAAATGGAACTAAAACATGAAGTTTGTCTTAAATTAAATTTGTGTAATAAATATACCTTAGCCTGACATTGGCTCCAGTGTAGGATTCGTAGGGCTTCTCCACCTGCATGAACTCAAAGTCATAGCTCCTGTTCTGGGTGAGTTCTCCAGGCAGAGCCAACTCTTTCACCAAGTCAACAAACTCATGAGTGTTGCTCTTATCAGAGAACAGCTCTGAAACACAGCAGAGTGGATTTACAGTTGTTGAAGTATAATTCGAAACAGCTTAAACACACTCCAAAACATTTTATACATTAGATTTGTTTTAGGATTTCATGCTCTTTCAACACACTGCTCTCACTAACCTCCTCCTACTGCAAATAGAGTTGGAGGAGGGTTTAGCTCCACTATGGCAGGCTGCACATGATGACCACATGCTCCGTTAAACCTTTTAGCCACATGAGAAAGCCAGCAGCCTGCTGTTGACAAGTAGTTTTCCAGCTATAAAGCCCAATGCACTCAATTTGCATTTCAAATGTTTCATGGAGCTGCTTGCATAAGGTTTTAGGTTTTAAACAGAATATTTTCATCAACACCATCCTACAAACACCTAACAAACAGAGTAACAGAAGCGTTAATCTTACCATAAATAACAACTAACTCTCCATACATTTTATACCTCTTGCAAAAGGCAGATAATTCGAGTGATAACAGACAGTGATAAATGCACTTTTTTAATCATGCTCACCTATCTGTCCAACAAACTCGATGCGGATGCCCTGATGCTCCAGTCGCTTTCCTCCCTGCTTCACATTTAGATTCACCTTGAGAGGAACAGTTGAATGAGTTCAAGTATCATATGAAGCAAAAGCAATGTTGTCACAACGATAGCTTGACAATTTTACCAATTTAGAAATATAATTGGCTTTAACAGAGGAAAACTTGAACATCCTCTCTTTATAGAACACAAAAAACATCCCTGACATTATACCTTGTTAAAACATATCTCGACTACATGTCTATGCATTTTGTTTAGTGATAGCACAAGTGTTGGTCCTAAGTGCTGCAGACAAACCTGTCTGATGACAAAAGAAGCCAAACACACCAATATGAGTTAATAAAGCAGATATGTCAGCTGATACATTCATGGATCCTAAACATAGATGCTTCACTTCAGAGCAAATCTTGCACACACATCAAAAGAACCTTAATTTCCCACTGGGCTCACTTAAAGAGAGAGCATCCCAAAATAGACTGTGGTGTGGCTGAGAAGTCCATTATCTGCTGTAGCACTGTTAACTGTTAATAAATGAAATGACAGCCAATTTAAATCACGCTTCATGTGTGTAACACCCCCTTTCTGAATCTTGTGGGACTCTGAAATTCACCCACAAACTCAGTTTACCTTGCCAGACACAGACTCTCCATCGTAGAACAGGTAGTGTTTCTCCACTTTGCCGTCCTCTGTCTTCAATTCGGCGGTCTTTCTATTCTCTGCATCATTCAGCAGTACATCTATCTCACATACCGGCCCAAACAAACCTCCTAGGAAACTCTGAAATCACAATGTACATCATACAAACAATGCATTAAACACAGACACAATATTTTCTATTTTGCAAAGTTGCTTGTTGGTGGTTTGTCTGATAAAGTCTTTTTTCACAACATATTTGGATGAACTGTGGACAGAAGAAAAGCTTCTTGCTATATTAATCATTAACTGCACAATCTTTAAGCTGAATGACAGTTGCCAACCTGTTCTTTTTTAATCTATAAGGTTTAAAAAGTTTGACCTTGCTGGAAATTCTGTTTGTGACAAGTCAAAAAAGGTCTAGAACAACTGACTTACTAACTTAAGAGAAACAAACAGATATCAGGCAAATTCTCAGACAAGAGTGGCAAATCTATTATCAACATGATTTGTGGCTATCTTGATCTAAAAGACTGAAACACAATGTTATCCACAGTTTTCAGTAGTGCTGACCAATTAACTGAAATCTGAAATGAAAGGTGATGTGTGTCAAAATACCATTTTAAATGAATTACTGTCATGCAATATTGTCTATGTCCTCACCAACACATCATATTCTACAGACTTAGGAAGACATCTTTATTTGGTATAGATACGTCTAATATCGTAAATAATACTGCAATTGCAATATGTGTCAAAACAATCACAATTAGATATATTTTCCAAATCTTTCAGCCCTTGTTTTCAGCCTGATAATTCAGATAATTTTGACAGGATTGATGCTTCTTTTAAGTTTACAGACAGTTTGAAACTCCAACAGGCTGAGCTGAGTCTATTAAAGGTATATTAATACACAGCTCTATGGACTCGGAAGACAGACAAAGGGAATAACGTCAGTAAGTTAGTTAACATCTAATAACCTGAGTATAAGTTTGTATAAATGAATGGGACTGATGGGTGTGCTCTGGACACAAAGTGTGAAGTTATTACCACGTAAATCCCCACAGTTACTCCCTAGCCTTATTTCCACACTAATGCAATCACTTATCACCAGCTGCACAGCCACATTATTTTCCTCTGTGCTGGCACAAAGTCACACACATGCTTCAGCATGCAGGAGCAACAGCAGATCTGGAGGGAGTGGCCCCAATCATCCAGATGTCAGGAGAGACCAATCACTGTCTGCATATGAGCGAGATGCTGTAATTCACTGACTCCCATTAAAAAATGCCGATGTAATATAATACAGTGGGGCCCAGGGACCATTGAAAGTGATCCTATTTTGATCATTTATTTACTACAAAGACTTTAACATCTTCAAATATAAAAATAAAACTATTTACTCAGAAAGGATTCCTTAAGACAAATTCCTCTTAGATTGAAGGTCCTTGGTCTAATGTGCATCTATATTGGGGGTCCTTGGCATGAAAAAGTAACATTAGTACAAACTCTAAAACCAACCTTATGTGCTTCTCAGTCAATAACATAGTAAACACAGCAACAGGGCATCAAAGACAGTGGACATCAACTTGCGATGTATGCAATTTAATCGATAACCAATCAACCAGCACACCCTGTAAACATTAACATATTTCCGTAATTTAATAAGTTGTAATTCAACATGCATGTGACAGAGGTACAACTTCACATTACATCGCGCTGACCAGCAACGTTAGCTAACATTAACATTTCTTATTTAGCCCCCTTACATTTCTAGTTACAGAAAACAGAAATGAGCTGAAATTGCTTGGAATTATTAATCGACACTTTTAGTTCATATCTTCATGAACTAAAGCTGCTGCTGGGCCGTCAGCTAGCCAAAACATCACCGATGAGGCAGAGACGGCCTCGTACTGACAGTCAATGCTAACTCGACCAGCCCAGCTAGCTTTCCTGACACTTTTAAAATGTTAAATATCGACGGCGGCTCCGTGTTCATGCTGGAGTTTTCGTGCACAAATAGCCCGGTTAATTTCAGTGAAGTCCGAACAGCTGACGCTTGTTTTTTTTTCACTCACCATCTCGGCCGTCTAGACAGTTGAAGCTAACAGTTAGCCTCGCTCCGTGTTACCAGTCTGCCTGTCTGAACCAGGAGGTAGTATCAGGGCTCAGCGTCACGTGACCCGGGTCACGTGTGGGGGGGCGGGCACACCGGGCACACGGCACACCACTCACTCACTACTCGCTGCGATAATCTCAAATAAACATCAAGTGAGCTTGTAATTAAAATTTCTGCTTGAAAAAGACGTGTTTGTATGAGGATTAACATTATATGTTTATCTGGAATCACCAAACAGTTCTAGCTATTATTTGCCTCTACAAACTAAGTCATTATATCCATTACTGATGATTATTTCTCAAAAATCTCATTCTGCTAATATTTTGTGAAAGCACAAATAGTTATCCTTACGATGTTGTTGCCATGTCTATAAATACAGACATCAAAATATTTGCAAAAAATATGATAAAATGATATTTGATTTTGTCCATAGCCCTAGAGCAGACATCTAGGGTTTTTTTTTTTTTGTGTGAGTTGAGGAGTTCTGGAGTTATCGACCGTAGAGATGTTTACCTTCTCTCCAGCTTGTGGAGCTCAAAGCACCAAAAAATAGATTTGAAAAATTATTTCCAGTAGAAACAAAGTAGTTCTGGTAAATTTAAAAGCAGTTCTGGTAGATTCTAGTACAGAAAGAAACTAGTTCCATTTATTGTGCCACTTAGTCCCATTATATTGGAGAGAGCAGACATATTTACGGCCAATATCTTCAAAACTCAGCAACTCACACCAAAAAAGCCTAGATAGATAAATAACACTATAGGCCCAGGGAAAATATGTATTTTTGATTTGTGGGTGAACTGTCCCTTTAATTATTTTGCTTCCTCAATTAATTCTTTTAAGAACTACAGAATCCTGAAAATATGTAGCTATACAGCCTGGTCAATACTAATAACACTATCTAAGAATATAAATATTGTTAACATAAACACAACAATTTTTTTTCATAGGAATGCCTTTTAATTCCCTCTCCCTTTCCTCTCTATTGGACAGTTGAATGAGCTTATTTGAATGAAATATTTGTGTGGCTTTTTTGTGAACTGCCACCAAAACTTTTTCAACAGTGGGCAGGAATCCCTTTAATATGGTTATTTAAAAAATTGTGACCAAAATATTTACTGATTGGGGCATTAAAATGAAGCTTATCAGTGCTCTCTGGTGGACAAACTAATAACAACACTGTTTCTACATTTCCTCAGACACATCTTTGGCATTTCTTTACTACTGCAATCTGTGGTGGCTTATCCAGTAAAATAATTGCTGATACAATATAGACCATGTGTGATAAACTAATATTGGTATAATATCCGCCTGACAGTTTATCATTCTGTATCAGAGTTTAATTAGTGGCTCACTGTAGACTTTGTTCACAGCAGCTATTTTGACATGAAACAGGAGGATAAACACAGATGTTATCAATTATACTAATTAAGGTTCTGTTCCATTCAGGTCAAACAGAGTCAGGGTGCTACTGTTGTGCACGTTGACTCACTAGAAAGGCTCTGCTACACTAAATGGAACACATCCTTAATGAATGCCATTGGTAAGTCCTGTGTTTATCTTACTATTTCATGTCATCCTCTATTCTCGTTTGTGCATTAGTTATATTGTTTAGTGTGAAAAATTGTGTAAAATCAGAAGCTTAGATATTGTGCTTCAGTTGTATTGGCTTTGTGGTGCTGAGTTTAATGTCCTCATCATATTTGCTTTTTTTAAAATCAATAATAACACAATGTACAATTAACATGCCAAGTTTTTTATGATTAGTACTGTATTACATGCACATTTGCTTTATGTTAGAAAAGTAGATTTGTAAAGTCAATTCAGTTTACATTTCTGTGCAAACTGTTTTTTTTTTTTTTCTGGGAAATGACATAACTATAAAGCATCCAAAGAAAATCCCTCATACCCTTAGCAGGAACGTAAAAATATATTGAATATCGTAATACCATGATATCCTCCCTAATATTACAAGGTTAATTATTTTATTTTTTCATTTTTATTTTTATTTTAGGAAATGACTGCTACCAGCAGCTGCATTGTTTGCTTTTGTTTTGCAATTTTACATATATATAATTCAAACATTAATTGTCAAAGACAATTGTTTGCACATGCACAGATCATGGTTGCTACTTTTATTTCATTTAATTGAAGAAAGGAGGCAGAAGCACTTTAAATTAAAATGAAAATTGAATCCATGTTTTATTTAATAAAGAATTGTTCTCAAGTCACCATTTTTTGTGTATTGTGGACCTTTTACTGTGGTATTATGATACCTTGAGTTTTTGGTATTGTTAAATCCCTAGCAAATATAAAATTGAAGGCTGGAGCAGGAGAGGACAAACTCATTCAAACCCTGTCCATACAAACCTGAGAATCACATCCTACCTGACTCACTGAGGACATATAATAACCATTTAACAGAACAAATAACATTTTCATAAAATATACAGAAACACAATAGAATATTGTTGTTATAAATCCTTTATGATAAAAGTATTTCAAATGCAAAGTAGACAATGCAGAGCATGTTGAAATGCATGCACGTGCACATTACATATTTTGAATAATAGCTCACAGTGGTTAAGATTGCGTGAATCCATTCCTGAGGGATTTGGGTTTGCAAGATTCTCTCATTAAACCTTGCACACCAGGAGTTCCCAAAATAGGTTGCATAAACCTCCTGGATAAGTGTAAAGTGTCACAATATTTGAGACACAAGGGATCAAATAATATAAATAACTTTTTTGTGTGTCTTAAAGAAACACAGGCCTCATAGCTCCAAAAAAAAAGGTTGGAACCACAGCTACACAGAGTGAGCAATGCGTGAACAAAGGCATCAACTTATTGCACTGATATTACAGTTATTTTAAAGCATATTTCAGATTTTATATTAAAAAGGATATTCCAACTTACACATCTTTTCCACAAGAAAGCACAAATACAAGTCACTGCCAACTTAAACTAAATTAAAGTGTATCTCATGTATGCAGACCATTCTTTAACTCTGACAGATTCTTTTTCACTGTTTACAGTTGTTCTTTTGGACATGAGGAGAATAATTCCCCATCAATAGCACTGCAAATACTAATACAGTATATATATTTGGCCTTTGTCAATTTCTGAGCAACCAGGTTTTCCACCACCAGGTGGTGATGCAGTACTTGGTTTACTATTTGAACACAGGGTGGGAATAAAACAGATGCTAGCCTTGCGTTTGTATGTGTGTGTCTGTTAGTGGGTGTACAGTCTACAGCTGCAAGAGGTTGTCGTCTCTCAGCTCTGCTGGTGTTGCCTCACCAACCAGAGACCTGCTAGGGAACAACCGCCTCATGGCCATCTTTTCCCCACCTACAAGCAGGAAAACAAGGACAGATCAGAATACATGGGACAGAAAAAGAAGACCTAGAAAACTATTGAATCCATGCAAATCAAGACCTTTTCCTCCCCAAAAAATTACCTTTGTCTTTCTCTGTCATAGACTCGCCAGAGCCTGTCTCACTTTCAGTAGGCACAAAGGCCTGGTCCATGTACAGAGCCTCAGCTGCAGAGCCTTCGTAATAATCTACAGCTCCAGACCCCTCCCCCTCTTGATTCATCATTGGTGATTCGTCCTCCACTATCTCTTCTTCCTCTTCCTCCTCCCTCAGTGGACTCTCATCTTCCACAGGCTCAGCTTCTCTGGAAACCGAACAAAAGTCAGATGTTGAAAAACGATGATGTAGTTTGGCAGGTTGTAGCTGTTTGTCTGACAGGGCTGTCCAACAGTAAATTGATACTTAAGTTCATGTTACATCATCAATGGCATTTGCACTGCAAAGCAACAACAACAAACTTCACAATCTCAACATTCAGACACTCCATCAGCCCCCACCAGACATGTTTTTAGATATTTTGAAATACTTTAAATAACATGTCTGAGATATATTTCTCTACAAAAAACTTCAATAAACTATTTACAAACTCTTTAAAGCACTAATTCTAATCCAGAATCTATGAGTATGCAGATTTTTTTGTGTAAGATGTCTTTTACCACACTGTACACTGTATTTTCAGTGTGTATGTTGGAGGTGTCAAGTTTCCACATCACACTTGTGTAAGTTTGTAAGTTCCTCATACAAACACGTCTTAAACTCACATTTATGGTGAACACAGACAAGCTTTCTCCCTCCAGAAGATGACTTTTAAAACAGTCTGGAGTCAAACTCTGCACACTGGAGCTGCATGAATTAGTCAATTAATTGATTCAATCAACAGAAAAGTAATCACCAACTCTTTTGATAGTTGATCGAAAATTTTCAAGCAAAAACAACAAACATTCACTACTTCCGGCTCCTCAGATGATATGATTGAATGATTCTCATTTGAATACATCTCCTTGGCCTGTGGTAAATCATAACAGACCAAAGAATTAACTGTGAAAATAATTTGTTAATTGAAAATATAAAACAATCATTAATTGTAGCCATACTGTATATATCATTCTGCAAAGTGTCAGTAACAGCAACCAAAACATATTTTTGAGTGAACATGGGCTGTAAAAGTCCAGAGACTGCTTGCTTTGTTTATGTTTTTTTATACTAATGATTTAGCAGCCCTGCAATTTCAATATCAAATCAAAAAATGATCACTTTTCACTTTTCAATAATTGAAATCAAAGGCAGAATCTGTGATTCTCTCAGTATTTTCTCCCACCTATTTGCAGCACATATCTGAAGAAAAAAACAATACTTAAAAGACAACACAGTTTAGCTTAGCAGACGTTATATCACACTGGATACCATATAAACCATCTTTTAAAAAAGAATTTGAAAATGTAAATGACTGGACAAAAACCAATGACCTGTTAGTCTTCACGATTGCAGCTCTGTACCTCCTGAACTGTTGCCTGTGTTGCTTCACCTGCTCAAGTACCTGTTCAGCCTGAGTTATAATATAGGTCGTTACCAAACGTCCGTCTGTGCCTGTGTTGTGCTAGTGGTTTCAGCCTATACCCGTTACAGACACCCCTACTAATAATAACAATCACGTTGAAGCTGTTCATGCAAAATAAGCAGATGCATACTAATTAGGGTCCTGTTCCATTTAATGTAGCAGAACCTTTCTTAGTGAGCCAACATGCACAGCAGCATAGACATATATAAGAATACACTGCATTAACCTTTGGATTGCACGTTGCTGCCATATTTGTCCAGGCAAGACTGGCCTGTGTGCTTTAATACATTGTCAAGTCAGTTAAGAAATGTAAATGTTATAGTGCTTTTTATCCAGAAAAATGGCAGCTCCCTTGTTTACATGTATTAGTTTAAAGGCCAATGCAGTGTCTAAATATACATATGTCTATGCACAATAGCAGCATCCTGTCTCTGTTTGACCTGAACGGAACAGGATCTTAATTACACCTGTATTTATCTAAGTATTTCATGTTGAAATGTCTGCTGTGAAAAAAGGTCTATTATGAGGAGCAGGTCGAGGTGTTAGGACACAGCAGCTAATAAACACCAGGTGTACATCATTAGGCAGATTATACACAGATTTAAAGGCCTACACAGGTGTTTTCACTTATTTTGCCTGATTAGACCTCATCTGAGGACTGTGTGGGTGTGTACTGACTGTGCAGATCTGTCTGACTCTCCTGTTACAGTTTTCTCATTTTTATTGATTCATGAAGTTTGGTAACCTGATGTAACTCCAGCATCCAACAAGCAAAAGTCTCATTAGCCAGAATAAGTGAAAACACTTGTGTGTACAATACCTTTAAACAGTTTGTAGTCTCTCAACCTCATAATGTGCTGCTGACAGTTTTACAGTAAAAACCCTTTTTGGTGTAACTCTACTCTTATCTTCTAAATCATGAATATCCTGATTTTAAGACGATCAAGAGTTACAAACAGCATTCATTTAACCAGACTTGAACTGACTGAGTCATTTATCATATTATGATTTGTAGACCGACTCTCTTTCAAAGGTTGTTGACATAAATCTGTAAAAGTAAGCAATTTGAGCAGTCACAGTTTAATTACTAGGTTATTGTTCCCTTTTTGACATGTAATCTGGTATTTCTCAACATGAGTATCAGACTAGTGTGGCACATATGCAGGTACTAAACAATAGACCAGAAGCAGCAGCCCACCAAGCGTCACAGCCCACTTCCTTTCAGCACTTCCCTCTGGCTTCCTGTTCAAGGCGAGCTGCAAACAGGAGCAAAGCAAGCTGAAATGATGTAGGAGGCCAAATAAGACTTCAGCTAAGAGAGAGAGACCTTCCATGAGAATAATCCTCATTTTCAAAGCTTTCCACTTGAACACATCTGTCTCATTTCCACCTGATACCTTCTGTTATCTGGACTCTTTGCCTCTCTTTTCATTTGTGTCTCTGCTCTGTGATATAAGTCACTTATAGACTTGTTTATAGAAACTTCACAATCAAGTCATCTAATTCTCTGTTGATCAGGCTGGGTAAAATCACATGATCAGATCAGAAGAGGAGCATACAGTATACCATGTCTCTGATTTATTAATTTATCTAATTTATTCTAGGGATTATTTATACCAGTATTTTTAAATTGTATTTCTCAATTTTCAAGTCCCAGGAGCCTTTGAGTTCTTTTATCATGTTTGTCTTTGTCTGTCATGTTTGTAAAATGGGTCATGATACTTATGGGTACAAAAAAAGTAACCTGAACCTGAGGCCTTTATACATACTTGATACAGGAAATATTCTTCATAACATATGATATGAAGCACTGTTTTATGGCAGATTAAATATCAGAGCTTTTCTGTGGAATTCAATAATATATACATATAACACAATACATACATATAAGTGAGTTTCCATTGTTATTTATGTGCCGAGTACATCCATAAAGCTACAGCTGATTAAACCCACGTGATTTCAGCAGCATTGTAGATGGACTGCAGCTGGATAAAATATGATTTGTGGTATTCATTTCAAGTTCCTCTTTTCAAAATCAAGAGGTTTTAGCAGATATGATCAGTATCAGTTAAGAGGAACTCTAAAAGAGGAAACTGATGGCTAGACAAGTCACACACACACACACACACACACACACACGCACACATGTCTTTCATTACAGACTCATTAATACGAGGTCACAGTTTTGAAGTTCAAGTTAAACTAAGTGGAACGATCTAGACAGACAGACTAAATAAAACGGATGGTTTGGATTCCTTCTATGATGAAACTACTGTACTAAAAATATAGCTCATTCTTCTGCCTGCAGAGTTGGGTGGGTTTTTTTGTTTTAATTGAAACTGAGAAGAAGAAGAAGAAGGTGGTCATAGGGAAACAAAAACTTTTCACACCGGAGGCCAAGGTGGGTGTGAAGTGTGCAAAAGTGAATGTGTATAGCCTATTAAGTGTGACATGAAGACAGACAGCACAACTTCTGAGGGGGGTATAACAGAAAAAGTACGAAGGAATTAGAAAGATTATAATAATAATTATTATTTATTTATTTTTGCTACAATTGGGGTAATATACACATTTTCTGTTAAATTGTTAATGTTTAAGAATTTATGTGTAAAATCAATTAAAAAACTTTGGTGAAAAAGATAGCTCACACAACAAGTGGATCGCAGACAGACAAATGTGAATCCATAGGTTTCTGTTATAGAAGATGTGATGATATCAGGCGCAGTATGACCCTGATCATGTTAAAATCAAGTGAACATGGGTTGAATAATTGGTTCAAAGTCATCTTGTGAGTTTTGAAACTGCGAAACCAGTTAAGGTAAGTGAATCTGAGAAAACATTAAAGTTCAAGTTCAATGTGTAAGATATTAAGGTGAACCAACAAACTATACAGGGGAAGAAAAATAAATGTGATACTAACCGTAATCACAGTTAGCACTGTTTTCATTATTATCAAGTTTCCATAATGTATGTTTTTCCTAATTACAGAACACAGGGGTCAAAAGAGAGTTTTAACTCGCAAACAATTGCATGCTGGGTAGTCTGCTAATATGCTGATCAAGTGTCTTTCAAAATATGATTTGAGTGAACTGAGTGAAGTTGATTCAACTGAAGTACTGTATGTTTTATGGTGATGCCATTATTACATGCACTGCTCAGCCAACAGGACATGAAAGGACAGGACAGGAAAGAGACTAATTTTCTAAAGTAGAGCTGAATACATGCTGTATATACACATTGGAGAACAGAAAAAAGAGCAAAGAAAAAAAAATGACAGAAGCAAGTCATGCAATTAGTGGATTTGCACCCACATCATTATGAGTACATTTTATCAATGTTAGTGTCTCAACAAGATGCCCTGGACTGACTACACTACCTCTGTATCAGGGTCTGCAGGACACAGAACTGTGCCTGAGCACACACACACACACACACACACCACAGAATTAAGATAATATGTAAATGAGTTAATATGTTGATAATTATCAGAAGTAATTTTCCATTGCTCTCCCATCTTTCCCATTGTATCCTTTTTCAAGATGCGTGTACCATACAAAAATCTACCTTAAAATAATCTGGCTAAAAGTCAGGTAAAAATATATTTCAGTGCTCTGAAACAAAAGATTTGATTTACTGCTTTAAATTCTGCTTAAATTATTCTTTTGGTCTTTCTTATTCCAGCTCTAACCTCCTTGCCCTCTCTCTCTGTCCATCTTTCTTCCCTCCACGTTGTCTTCTATTTTGGCTTTTCTTGGCCTCCTACCTCACACTTATACTCTGCAAACACACACACACACACACACACACACACACACACACACACACACACACACAAAACACACACAGAGATACACACAGGCAGAGGTTGTGCTGCTGGAGTGGCTGTGTTGTTTTAACCAAGGTGACAGATCCAATGCAGCATCAGCATTTCTATATTTAAAGTCTGCATTTATCTGACAACATATACTATATCATCACAAAGATGGTTGTTTTGACAGCAAAGTGAACCCACTGACACATTCTCACCTTTCTCTGAGCGAATAAACCATTACGTCCCAAGCTTGCACACTCACATGAATACTTACAGATACTGTGCTGTTGAGGCAGGCAGTTTGGCGGGTAGGTCGGACTCCATTCCATTTCTGGACTTTGATGGGTCACACAGTTGGCCTGGTCGCCCACAGGGTTACATCTCACAAACTTATACACAGCCTTTCTGGGTGCTCCTGCAGATACAGAGAAGGTCACTGTTTTTTTCTTTTTAAATTGAATGCAGCATTTCATGCAACACAGTATTCTTGTGCAACATCTGGTTGCTCATCTGGATCAGTTCAGTGTGACAATTAGTGTTTACTAGTTCCATATTTGGAGTGTTTCTGAAGATTACACATTATTCTGCTGCAACAGGGTAAAGTGACAGTTGGCCTAATGGGCTTCAGAGCTGTTTATTCCCTTCAGTGATGTGTTAGAATAGGAAATAACGGCATCACAGCTTTTTCTAGAAACATCGCAGACAGTTGGCCATGAGGCTTATCTGATGCTAAAACCATTAACAGTTATTTTACACCAATATCCTGTGTAAAGAAACCAGCCGACAGCTGTGAAGTGTTTCACTGCAGCGAGCTAAAGACTACATTATTGCATTAGCCATCTTTCTCTGTTAGACAAAGTTCATGTAAAACAAAATTCATGTTAACCATCTGATCAGGAGATCTTGACAGTTCAATGATTCATGTTGGGATTCTAACAGACAAACTTCACAAGTGCTCTGAAGAGTCTCTTTCCTGTTTTTTCTGCACTCTTGATATGTGTAATATTTTTTGCATCACACTGATACTATTGCCAAAGATCATCTAACACCATCTGTCATATAGACCACGGCAGTGGAAGAGCAAACAAGTGATATGCAGAAAATCAGTCAAGAAGAAAACTTGCAATATAAGAGACAGTTCACCCCATAATCAAGAATAAGCTACACCTTCTCATGAGCAGTTTCATGTACAAACTATTTTCTTTCTACTCTCATCCATGATAAGATACATGCTTCCTTCTACACGACGATACTTTTGGAATTTGGAGTTTGGTAGAAAGAAATTAGTTCTTACATCAAACTGCTCACAACAAAGCCTGTGGATTATCATAATAACCATGTTATGATTTCTGGAAAGAGACATTGCTTTTAAAATGTTCAAATGTTTTTTTTTTTTTTTTTTTTTGGCACTTTGAGCACCACAAGCACAAGTCCCATCTAGTTCAATTACATCGGAGAGAAGGCAGACATCTTTACAGCTGATATTGCCAAAACTCTGCAACTCACAACAAAACTACCTCAGTGGATGAATAACACTACAGGCCAGAGGCAAAATATGTCATTTTGATTTTGGGGTGAACTGTCCCTTTAACAAAACAATAGGCGTTCGCTTTTGGGTGATGTATGGCCCACCATTACACTAGTTTCTTTTTGGCCATCCAAGGTTCAAGTTTGGGCACCCTGATTCAGACTATTGATATTTGACAGTTGTATCAATATTATTTAACTGGAAATTGGATGTTTTCAAGTGACAAGTAGTTTGAATCTTGTGTGTCAGTAAAAAGGGAAGTAATACATTATAAAGACAGATGGCCTAATTGTCTGGTATCAAGTGCCTGGTTTGGTTACCAGCCCTAAACCTGCATCAATATATTCCCTGGAAAATTAATTATGACAACATGACATCTCATTTGTGGTCTACACATATAAACAACAAACAAGAAAACACACCCCTGGAGTAATACTTTGGATACTGATGGTTAATACATACCTTTAAGCAGAGTCTATAATACTACCATTTGATTTCAAAACAATGAGTACCAGATAGAATTTGAGAAAAATCTTTTATTAATCTTTTATCAATCATTTATGAGGGATTCCCCATGCAGTTTTCCTTCCTCTAGATTAAAAACTGACATTGTCCAACTTGTGTCATGTTGAGAGTCCAAAAAGCCCCCTCACATGTCACACAGTGTTCAACAAGCCACATCGAAAGTTCACTCGGAAACTGAAAGGCCTTCGGTCTTTCCGATTTAATAGACTTTGTGCTAGATCAAGCAGGGGGCTCCCACATATTTTTCCACATGAACCTCAAAGTGCTGGACCTTGTTCCTAACATGACTTTAAAGGCAGAATCAGTAGAATTTGTCTGAGCTGTTCAGATATTGATTGTTCTCAGGTCGTCGAATACCAACGTTTTGGGTTGACAAAGCGTCCTGAGCACAGCAAAATAATGAGAAAGTAAGAAAATACAGCCCCCCCCCCCCCCCACCCCACCACCACCACACATTTCTAGTGGGTCATAAAAGATGATTGAAAGAGATTATGGCTGGGTCTAAACACAGGGTTCAACATTAAGGATTGCCCACTTGTCCAGAGAAAATGCCATATAGGGCCAGTAAATCTAGCAACTCACTTGCCCAATGGGACAAATGGTAAAAAAAAAAAAAAGAATTAAACCGTTAAACTATTTTAATAATTGATTAATTGTAAAAGTTTTGTGCAAAAATGTCAGAAAATTGTGTCCTCGGCCTTTCAGATATGTAGATTTCCTGCTTCACTCAGTTTATTATCACATTAAACTCAGTATCTTACTTACAAAACTTAAGTGAAATTGGAATGGACATGTTTTTTACTATTTTCTGACATTTTATAGACGTTACAGCCCTAGATTAAACATGACAATTAATTTTAATCTTTATTGTTATTTGTTAACAGCTAAAAAAAAATAGAACAATTTGTACAGGGGGCAGGTAATAATTTACTCTGGACAAGTAGATTTCTAAACCACTTGGACTTTTTTTTTTTTGTTTGTTTGTTTTTTTTAAGGAAAATGTTGTATATTATGTTCTTAAACTTCGGGCGATGCGCCATCAGCCCAGCAGTGAGGACAGACAAACTGACGTTTATGAGTAGCCTATATGAGTCGTAGTTACTTACGGTAATCACATTATGCTGACACCAGGAGTCAAAGTAAACTAAAGTATTTAACTTAGTGATTTTGCTTGTCAATCAAAGGTACAGTTTGGGTGACCCATTGCTCTGTTATTGGGAAGGTGTCCTATGAGAGCACTAAAGCTGTCAACATCTGAAATTATTTAACGCGTCTCCACTGTAAGCTGACTAAAAACTCCACATTAAGTCTACACCTACAAGGTATTTTATTATAACAATGAAGTGTCGACTTACCCTTTCCGTTATGTAAGGCGAGGCAGGAGATAACGAAGAACAGAATCAGCTTCATCCTCAGCTTCTTTATCAAAACACCGAGATAAAAAAAATAAACAGTAAAGTCACTCCTGTCCGCGCTGCAGCTTCTCTTGCGTGGTGAAGGATAATAAGACCGTAAAGTCCCTCTCAGACAGTCAAACTCCCCCTTGCACAGGGCTCAGCCCTCTGAGTGCGTCATGGTTTCCTGAAGTTTTCTGTGTAGAAAGAAAATGACTTAACATCCTCAGTGGAAACTTTTGCATAACTGCGCAAATGCACACTTGGACTGAGGAAATACCAGAAGATAGCGGCCAAGATTCAATCTGACTTTCTGATAATAACGACCGAGAGGAAGCGACAATTTGTCTTAATTGGCTGCTGTGTGCTCATTTTGTGTCGAGATAAGAGGACGATAAAATCTTTGAGAGCTTCTGCTTTTACACGAATTCACTTCACTCCAGTTATATTTGTCCTGTTTAGCTCTGTGCATTACAAAAAGCAATTTTACGCACTCTGTGTGTGTGACAGAGATGATTGTGTATCATCCCTTCATTTTCTTTTGGTTTAACCTAGAGTAATGTTGCTTTCTGAGCTTCACAAGGCTGAAGAGAAAAAACTGAGGTAGAGACAGAGAAATACAACCATTCAGCAGCAATAAACTACCTTGACAACAGTATCAAATTCAGTGGGTAACACAAGGAAAAACAATTATAGGGCGTGGGAATGTACTGGTCTGGGAGTCAACTGCAGGTTGCCAAAATCTTTTCATGTGGAGGACCCCCACAGGAGATGCACATTAGCTCATGAACCCCAGTTTGAGAGGTTTTGACTTAAAGAACCCTTCTGTGCCTTCAATTTTTAGTTTTGAAGATTAGGTCTTCATAGTCAATCAATGGTCAAAGCAGGATCACAATACAGTCAATCAAAAACAAACGTCAACCCTAATTCTTCTCTTGTTGTTCCAACTTCCAAGAAATATGATAAAAGTTCAAATATTATATTTCTGCTTTTGCTAAGAGTCCCCCCAAACCACTGCTTGATAATATGTGTAAGTGTTTTGTGTGTGTGTACCACTACATGGTTTGTACTTAAATTGCATGCTTTTGTGTATCTGCACTTGTTTTTCATTGTGTGTATTTTTGTCCTGTTTCCTCATGGCCTGCAGATTCATGCATTCATGAATGAATGTAGATTGACTGTAATTTACTTCTATGTATTCCACTAATGTGTGCTTATTTGCCTTGATTATTAGTCACTAAGATTAGTTAATAAGATTTTTACTGAAAAGCAGATGCCAAACTGCATTGCTTGCCTCAAAAGTTGAATAATACCCAGAATGTATCAAAGATGCTGAGCATTTAAAGGTTTGAATGGGGCTTCTGGTTTAAAGTAGATATAAACTGAAAAGAGAATAGTTGTGAAAGTGGGAAAGAGATGAAGGATGAAAACAAGCTGGGAGCTAAACTGCATTGCTGACTTTAATTTGTATGAAGAAGCTGATGAAGAAGTATGAATAATAGCTGGTGGCTAAAACTGCATTACTGACTTAAAATTTTTTTTATGAAGAAGCCCCTGATGCAGTGTTGGGAAAAATGAGAAAGGGATGAAGGATGCAAAGTGTACCGTAAGCGGGGAGCTAAATTGCATTGCTGGCTTTAATCTGTATGAAGAAGCAGTTGAAGAAGTGTCAATATTTGGGGGAGTGGTGCATTTATTCGCCTTGATGATTAATTATTTTGCGGAAAAGAATTTTACATAGAAAATATATGATCAACTGATAAAATATGTTGTATCTTGTAGATTAAATTGCCCAAATAGTGTAGAATGTAGTTAAAATTAGCCACATTATAATGCTGCTTCCACTGGACATGATATTCAGATAATATAAATGAGATGAATAAAACAATCCAAAAAGGAATGAGTAATATACTGTTAAGTACATGTTTCTGCTACCACTTGCTCAGTTAAATTGATCAGTGTATGTCCTGCAGTATATTGTAGTATTGCTACTTTTAGAAGATCGAAGTTCCTTCTCTACTACTTGTCTCATGTTTGTGTGTATCTCTGTGTTTTTCTGTCTGTGATGTCAGACTGTGCTGGTAAACACAAGTCGAGACATTTCAAGAGTCAACACCTGGTATGTCTCGCCGGTGCCTTGGGCACAAGTAGTGCATTTATAAGATTAACTCTATTTATGATGACTCAGAGGTTACTCAAGATTGTCTAGGTGTTGGTAGAGGAATACATGAAAACAAAAAGTCAGGAGTTGTAACTCATGTTTAAAGCATGCAATGGCATGTGCATGTGATGTCAAAGAAGTGTTAATGATGGTGGCTCGCTATGTCAATTTCCAACAAATTAAAAAAAACATCCATTTTTTCCAGCGCAGGTGTTTCGGAAAGGATATCAATATATATCAATATCAATATTAATATATATATATATACATATATATATATTTATATATATATATATATATATACACCACATACATATATATATATTAAAGACAGTGACTGAATCCGTATACTCTGTCCCTGGTATGATCTTTTCATCTCCCCTTCTTTTGATCAAAAAAATGGCACCAGAAAAAATATTTGTATGAATGTTTTTCAAGTAAAACCAGGATATTCTAAATAGTAAACAACATCCTCAACTAGTTTGTGGCTTGTTTATTTCAGACACTATGTGCTGTGGTGTGCTGTCATATGACATGTCGAGGAGAGTCAGGTTGTATGGTGATGATCAAATTGGACAGACCACAAAACAAAAAGGGGAGGAGACTAGTAACTTTTAGGTCATTTTATAATTTCAAAGCGGTGAAGGGGTAGCTTTCATGTCTTGAACCTCAGTAATTCTTTAAATGTGGCCTTCAGTCATGTCATCATTAGGAAACAAATCCACTGTCCATTATAAATATCACTTCTATATTGAATTAAATACTCAAACACATTTTTTTAAAGCTGGACCATAACATTAAATAGAAATGTCCAATTTATTGAACCCCATATATACTAACAACATGCTGAAAAAATGTCTAAACTAGATTTAAAGATCAAAATTCTGTTGATTTTAGCAGTTTTCCTGCACCACATGCATTTATATTGATGCTCCTGCTCAAGGGTCTGCAGGGTTCAGTTCATGAACACTTGAATTTTAATGAGTGTTGTTTTCATCAGTTATACGTGTTGTTTTAGAGCTACAAATTCTAGTGTTGGGAGGAACTATGCTGATAATGTTTGTGGTTCTGTCACATTTTGTGAGACTCAGCAGTTCAATTTCATATCGCACCATCTCACTACAACGTTTATCAGCAGGTAGAAGTGATGCACAGCGCAGCTTTTCTTTATGGTACACAAGCCAAACTAACACTCGGTTAGTGCCATTTTATTTTCAGTGATGAATAAAATGAAAACCAAATTGTCATCATTAGTACATGTTAAATGTTTGGGTACTTCTTCATCATCTCTTTTTTCTTGTCACATTGATTATCGGTGCTTTTTCACATTTGATTTCTTTCCTTGTGTGGAGCCAGAAAGAGCTGTGAAACAAAACTGTGGTTTATGACGTTTGAATGACCTTTTTCTGGTTCAGTGTAGCCCAGTAACCTGTTTACGTGTGTGTGTTATTGTCAGCACTCTGTGTCAAATATTTGTTGAGTTCTTGTAAAACAGAACATTGAACAGTACTGCATTCTTTGCTTTGTTGTTGTCGTGTACTTCTCGTCCTCTTCTTCTCCCTCTGTGTCTCT
This sequence comes from Lutjanus argentimaculatus, assembly GCA_034769285.1. NCBI lineage: Eukaryota > Metazoa > Chordata > Actinopteri > Lutjaniformes > Lutjanidae > Lutjanus > Lutjanus argentimaculatus. Next base: position 3,055,690 of record JAWZSL010000045.1, on the reverse strand, counting down.
GTGTACTCCTGCCTATGTCTCGTATATATCAGAGAAGAAGAGAAGACAACCCAGAGAGAGCTGTTTCTTTCAGCTGACACATCGGTAAGATGCTGCAGGAAGTGGTAACATCAGTTGCTATCATTTTCCTCCAGGAAATGACACACTAGCCTGCCCAGCCTCGCCTCCACACACACACAGACACACACACACACACACACACACACACACACTATAAGTGACATATTTATGATGCACATATACACTCTTACACACATCACTGCACATGCAATATGTCTCCAGTCAACACTCTGTCCTCTACAATACACTACACCTATACAGTCACTAATATCTGATATGTTACGTTTGATTTTTTTTTTTTTTTCTGCAGGAGCCAGTGTGCTGCTGCATCTATAAAAAGTCAGTTTTATAGTCAACGTGGTTTCCATCCACACCCCTTCACATTATGTGGGATTCTAGTCTATTGTCTGAGTAACCAGAGTTTATGGCAGTGGAGGCAGCAGCATTTTCACACTCTCAGAAACACACATACGAAGACACACAATCGTTAACATCTATGCAAACACTACAGGATCATTTCGACAAACTGCACACAAGGCTTGACTCTACAGCGACCGTTGTGAGGGGAAGTTGAACAGTGACTGATGACCACAATAAGCTAATGTAATCAGTTTTTCTTTCACAGGCATATTTCAGAAACTGTACGAGGCTTGCAATGTTGATTCCAAGCAACGTGAATCAGGATGTAACAGTTGGATGTTGGTGTCATTTCTGTTCATGGGAATTGTGAAAATGTGAAAAGAATATATTTTATGTCAGCAATTTCATCTCCTGGAAGATTATCATCATCATAACCTTAACTGAATAGTGTAATCTTATTGACACCAAGATCTCTTTCGTAAGAGAAGCTTACATACATACTTACATATATTTATACGATTTATTTATATATTTATAATATTTTTGCTTTTTTAACACACTTTTAAGCTTTTACCCCATTAAGCATTATTGTTTATGTTCACTGTTGGTATAATATTGTAGTATGCATATTCTTTTTACATATTTTAAAATTTTCTTTTATTCTTTTTTAAGATTATTTTTTGGGCATTTTTACCTTTATCTTGATAGGGACAGCTGAAGACCAGACAGGAAAGGGGGTAGAGAGAGAGGGGACAACACGCAGCAAACGGGCCACCGGCAGGAATCGAACAGACAGCTGCTGCCAAGGACTGACAGGCCCAGTTATTCTTGACACTTGAAAAAAAAAATCCATTAAATGGTGTAAAATCTACAAAAAAGAGTTCCAGTTCCAGGAGTTTTAGTTTACATTCTGTTAAGAGATGCAAATACGAACATGACAGTGCATCTGTGGGTGTATTTTATGTCAGGGTGGGTTTTCCAGTAAGCTCTCTTGGCACAGTTCACAGCAAATTAGTTTCAAGTGTTATGTGCTGAGCAGGTATGCTAATACACGTTTTGACAAGCATCAGAAAGTTTGTGAGAGCATGAATGAAAGCAGGAATTGCAGGTTTTCGTGCACTGAAATAGCTTCCATTACCATGAAGAACCCACAAATATTATTTATAACTACAACTTACATCACGATCAGTATTTTGACTTGCATGTCTGTGCGTGTGTGTGGGAGGCTGTGCTGGTTGGCTTGTTTATTATTTGATGACATTAATTTGTTAAACTAACCTGATCAGTCAGCTCTCTTGAAGTTTGACGGAGAAACTACTGTAATAAAATCTTAATGTTGTTTCACATATTGGATTAATAAACACAGATGGGTGGACATAAGTGACAAATTAAAGGAAAAACTAATTAGGTGTGTTCATGGAAGCCTCTGCATTTAGCTAAGTTTCTCTATTTCCTTTGACATCTGTCTTCATATTAAAGCAGAAGTCACTATGAGGTGAAAGATTTGTCTGAACGGTACCATTTTACAATAAGTGGGTCAGTATTGCCATATAATGTCTTTGATACTTCAGTTTCCAAAAGAAAAAGCAGAGATTTTCCAGGGAACTTCATATTCACTGTATTGAGAAAACCTAAGGTTGTGAAAAATGCCTGTTGGCCAAGCTCCAGCACTTTTTTTTTTTTTTTTTTTTTGATAAATGAACTGTGAGCAGACAATGTACAAGCAAATTGCAAAATGTGTCCATGGACAAATTCGAACATTTTAATTACATAGTGATTATTAAATAAACATTTTAAAAGATATATTTAGCCCTTCTCTCATAAATATATTTTAGTTGATGAAAAAATTATTTTGATAATAATGAAATTATCACAAAATATTTGTTTCCATCCAAAATCTGCCATCATTGCACTTTCTTTTCTAAATAAAATCTAACAAGATATCTGGTGATGGGTTGTACACTTTACAATAAGGCTTATGCCACTTATAAAGGGTGGTAAGTCATTAATAAATGCAAAATCAGTAACTTGCCAAATAGTGAGCCCACATCAATGTCTGAAAACTGTTATAACTTTATACATGTGTATTAAAGATTCATAAAGTGTTTACAACCCAATTAACCTGATTATAAACCATTTACTTATTGTAAAGAGGTACCGTTTGGATGGTTATGATGATGATCATTTTTTTCCTGTCAGTCACCATGGTGTCATCAGACTTTGCCTGCAGCAGTACGGCTTCACCATGAAGCCGTAATGTCCTCAGACAGGAAGCAGCAGAGTCAGGAACAGTTGCATGAAGTCATGGTTAGTTGGAAATCGGTCATGCATCAGCACACATACATCTGATCTCTGTTGAAAATGCGTCCCTTTACAAAAACACACAACCATATGTGAAAATTCACACATATTTTCATTAAACTCGAATCCAACAGTTTAAAATGAGAAACCTCACATGGAAAGCTGCCAGTGTAACATGTATGCAGTTTTTACTCAGCTACACAATGTGGTGAATGTACACAACAATGTAGCTGTATGGGAAACAGACATAAAGGATGTATGCTGAGATACAGTTTACTGCAACTTCTATAGAACCAGTAATTTGGTTTTAATTGACATCGTTTTGGACATTTCTCTGCATGAAGCAATTTAATATCCCAGAAAAAAGGTTCTTTAACTCATCAGCGCCACAAACTGAGACAAATTTGGCCTTTGTTCTTCTGTTACATGAAGATACACCAGAGAAAAGACTGAGGACCCATTTTACACCCAGCTACTCATTTTAAGTAAAAAAAAAAAAAAAGCACATCTGGTATTGTGACGTTAAGTGTGTATTACTTCATTAGTTTATTATCATTACATACAATATGTACAGCACATAAAACAGAGTGACATTGTGATTCATCAGAGAAAGGAAGAAAATACAGAGATTCAACTGGATGAAACTGGCACCATGCAGATTATGATGTCTAATAAGGTCCACTTAATGACTGTCACCGGGATGGTTGTTTTCCTGTTGTTATTATGGTTAAAATAACCATGGTTACAGCAGGCCTACACAGTTGTTTTAGAGACATAGGGTAACAGATTAAAGAAAAAATAAGCCACATTCACATTAAATAAAACCAATATGATTAACAATATAAAACAAGTGTGAATCAGACATTTTCATAGTAATTTTTATAAGAGTATATTTGATGTATAATCTGAATAATTTAAACATTAATTGACCTCACATTGTACTACACAGAGAGCACATTTGTACAGCGTGTAATGTGTTAAAAGGTCTCATGAAAGCAGCATGCCTACTGCACAGAAACAAGGCCATCACCAAGACAAGTAAGAAAGAAAGTCAGTCAATCTGACATCCAGCTTCTTTAATTGTTAGGAGTGTCCATCAGCTGTAAGATGGTAAATTTAGATTTAGATTGGAACACTATTAGTCAACCAACAAGCTAGTCAGTAAACAGCAATGTCCTTCAGTTGTTTGCTGCCATCCTTGCTTTAAGACGGTTGATTTTGAGAGGGAGCAGGCCGACCATCTCCTTACTCAGCTCCAGCTCCGTCTCCACAGCGGCTGCTGCCTCAGGATGGGCCTCACAATACTGCGCCACATATCTAGACAACAGGTGGAAGATGACAGTGAAGGTTAACACTTTGTACAGATGAGCAACATGGAGACTGTGAGCAAAAAAATCCTCTTTTGCACTCAATGTATCGATCTTTGATTCTGTTTTCCTTATGTTTCTACCTTAAGTGTTTGAATGTATCAACATAAATTAACGGGGTAGTTAAGATTATTTGATGTGGGGATATGTAAGGTACGTACCAATAGCCTGAAGAAACTACAGTAGATGCCAGTCAGCACGCCCCCAGTTTTCTGATGGGAAACCCCCGTGAAATCAGTAATTTTATCTCTCAAAGTATCAGAGTAGCTGATCAACTTCTGCCCCAATCTGTTCACTTGTGTCATTAGGTAACTGTGGTGTTTTAAAAACATATTTCGGAATCAACAAAGTCACAGTAACCGATTGTGGCAGCAGTAGACCAGTAACTGTGATATTCTGTGAGATAAAATTACTGATTTCAACTACGGAGTCTGGTTTGGAGATAGTGATAATTGATTTATATAATGGCGATTTCCCGTCAGAGAAGGCAGTCTGATGGCAGAGTAAAGTGATATGCTGAATATAGTGTACACTTAAATTGATATTGTTTTTTTTAAGGTGGACCTTTTTTTTTTGCCTTTATTGGACAGGACAGCCAGAGAGTAGACAGGAAACAGGGCAGAGAGAGGGGGATGACACGCAGCAAAGGGCCGAAGGCAGGAGTCGAACCAGCGGCCACTGCAGAGGACTAACAGCCTCCATACATGGGTCGGACGCTCTACCAACTGAGCTAAACGTCTGCCATAAGGTGGACCTTTTTAAGTGTTTTTTGTGCTAAACTTGTCCACAACAGTAAATTGCTTAGCTTCTGTGCTGGTGCCCCTCTCTTCTTCTCCAAACTGGGGGCGTGTCAACACACATCCAGGCATGTTTTAAACCATATAAAGTACTCTGCAAGAAGAAATTCTCTCTGGTATATTTTTTTTTTGGAATAAGTTCAAACAGCTTGTTAAAATGTCTTGCATATAGTTCTATACTTTGCCTTCATTTAGTATTCAAAGATTCATGAATATGCATATATAGCTACATCCGGCTTCTCCTGCAGACTGAGAATTGCCCCCCCCCCCCCCGATTAACTGGATTGGTCCCTTAAGTTTATAACATCCGCATACAACCCTACATCAAATATCCTTAACTCTGCCTTCGACAAATATATCTATCTTCATACTTGTAGTTTTCCAGAGACTTGCTGAGGTTGTCCAGCTGAACAGAGGGTAGAGGGCTGATCAGCCGGCTGTGGAGTCGGGCCACCCTGAAGCGGGCCACCAGGGCTGGTCTCAGCACTTCCTCCTCCAGGTGCTCTGGAAACTTCCCCTCTGGAGAACACAGAGAGTCTAGGAACATCTGGAAATATCTGGAGAAGAGAACAAAGGATTTCAAATAATTTAGATTGCATAAATGGAGATGGACAGACACACATTTGTCTCCCCCACAAATATTTACACTCACTTGGCAGAGGCAGAGCAGAGGCTGTTGAATTTCTTAATGGCGTGGTTATCTAGAGATTGTGTATCTGCTTGTCTGTTAGCCAGCGTCAGTTTCAGGTCCATCATTTCATTGAAGGTCTCAGCCAACTCAAACATCAACTGTCTGCGGATTAATAGGTAGTACTGGGCATTCAAATCTGTGGAGAAACAGATTTGAATCAATAATGTCACCTTGCACTGACAAGTTATTTTGTTTAATCTTTTTTGTACTGAACTCCATCTTGTGAAAATATTCAAAGAGACACAAGTTTCTTCAAGAAAAGAAACTTGACTTTGTTAGTCTGTCATGTCAGGCTTTACTTTGGTTCAATTCTTGTCGTCATAACAGAAAACAGTGTGTTGTCACACAAGGAAGCCAATCAGATACATTAATACAACAGCAAGGCGTGTCTCAGGTTTTAACTCTTGGTCTTCTTCTTTTTTTGTTTTTATTGACCTTCCCACAGTTTGTTCTGAAAGTTGTGCTCAGCTTTATGTGGACAGCACATTAATGACATCTAAAAATAATTGAATACAGATTGAATCAGCTTTGCAGTCTTATTTTATACTCTATAACACTGGGTTGCAGCTAATAAGTATATTACTTTATAAAACTAAATCTCACTCTATGATTTTTGGTACTCATCAAAGCATTAAATCCAAATCTTAAGTTTATTCTTGTCTCATAGTTGAAAAGGACCCCTTGCAAACCAGATGCTATATGTCAAAGGGTTATAAAAAACCCGCGACTCAAGAACAAAGTTAGAGCAGTACCATTGCAGATCGGCTCAAGCATGTCAATTCGTCGTTTGTGCATTTTGCAGCGTCGCTCCAGATCCTCTTCAAAAAAAGCCAGGCCCCGGAACAAGGCGCTGTGATCCTGCAAGATCTCTATGTGGTCCGTCACATAACCGTCCATCTGGAAGTACTCCTTGGCCTGCAAGAGTGAGGCGAAGGATGGAGAGACAGTTTACTGTGTTTATCTGTTGTATCTGTCTATACATTGAGTTTTCAACTCTTACGTACTATGAGGTGAACACAAATACCATACAGATGCCCAGAAGCATCTCTTTTTATTGTATAAACTGATCTTTTAATTAAAATTGTTCCATATCAAATTCATTTTAATATGTACTTATCTGCTGGAAAGCTAACTTCAAAAGGACCCCACTGCTGTGTGTGTATGTTTACCTGTATAGGAGTATCTAAGTTGATGATATGAATCTGTCCAACCCAGTGTGTGTGTGCGTGTGTGTGTGTGTGTGTACCTGTGTGACATAATTCTGTCCCACCAGAAACACAGCTCTGGCCTCAGTGAAGTCCAGGGGGAACAAACAGAGCACCTGTAGAACAGAAAGCAGAGTTTGACCACACCTCTACAATGGCACCCTCTGGTGACAGTTGATCTTAAATCTAGATTTATTATCAGATTTGTTCTCAGTTGTTTTTGCTTTTGATCAAAATCGTGCTGTAACATATTATCAGAGAAGCATTTCTGCTGCTACAGCACAGAGATAATCATAATTTTTGATAACAAGTTGCAGTACAACACGATCTGTAACACTGATAATCACAACAAAAACTACCAGCAGCACTTGCAGTGGTATCAGACACAGTCTACAGACCTTCTCTTCCATGCTAGCAATGGAGTCGAAGGTGTCCTCAGAGCCAAACAGCAGAGCACTCTTCCTGCCCTTCTCTTCCTCCTCCTCCTCACGTCTTCTCGCTCTCTTCAACTCTTCTTGACGATCAGTATCTAGCTCCCCAATGTTGTCCTGGTCACAAGAACATACAAACACATTTTAAGACACACATACACCATATAATTATGTAGATCTAAGCACAGATACGCACAAGCATGCAGACAAGTAAACAGTAACTTAGGCAGGTAAACACACAGATATACTGATACTCTACATGAACAAACATGCCCATCAAGATTCGGCCACAACAAAAACAGCAATATACATATAACATATAAAGTCACACTTCTGTGTTTGTTGTTATCTGTTTATGTGGTCCGGCCGGATGTCAACTTTAGCGCATGTGAGCCCCATTCTGTGCTCCTTGTGTCCATTTTTAGTGCACAACAGTTCCTCTCGTTCTTCCCAACATCTGTTTCTAACATGGCAGCCTGGTGATTAACTTTCTCGTATTACACCAAACAGTACACTAAAATATGTTTCTGAAAACATTTTAGGCAAGAAATATGCATTGCAGTAACAAAATCTTGATCTATATTTGACAGTTTGATCTGAGTTTTGTGAGCTGTGAGTGTTCAGGTGCCGCTTTCTCCCAGACAATCAATTTGGTCTGATACGCTGGTGGTCTGCTGCAACCTCGAGTGGCAGTGAATGTCATATACATCACCTTTAAAGTGATAATCCTAATAAAAATAATTAAAATATTATTTGGTATGGTATTTTGGAAGTTATGTGCCATTATGTAGCCAGGGGTCAGGGGTATTATTCAGAGAAAAAAACTCAGAGTTCTCTGAGACTAAAGCAATAAAAAACAAACAAACAAACAAACAACAAACAAACCAAACCAAACCAAACCAAACCAAACCAAATAACCCGGCATGGAATTGTACTCCACAAATTATATTCTTTGCAAGCTCTTGCAAGCCACATAAAGCGGTGCAAGGCCGGATTTGGCCAACCACCTTGAGTTTGACACATGTACTCTGCTTGATGAGAATAGTAGAACTGAAAGCTTCCTGGGTTCTGTTGCATATAGATACATTTTTAATAGAGTATGACATGGGCATATGTAAGAAAATTTAACACAAACCTGCTGACAGATTGGAGTAGAATTATGTACAGATTTGTAGGATGCTACGCAGGTGAATACTGATGCACATGTGTATAGATGTATTAAAAGTATACATGTGGAGGGGTATAAATGAATATACACTCCTGGAAGTGAAGCAGGAGGACTGAAACTTTTCCTGAGGACTGAGCTATGGCTCAAAAGGACTATGGCTTTTTAAATACTTCTTTTTGTACATATGCATGTATAAAAAATGGAAAGGGCTTTATGTAAAATTATCAGAGACTATGTACACTCTGGGATATTACCTTTCCAAATAAAACAAATATACTGAGGCATTATCTCAGGTGCAAACTTGTATTTCTTTGGGTTTTCTGCTGATAAAGTTGAGGTTTTTGTGGGTTTTGCTCCTTCCTGCAGGCTACCACCGTTCATATGAGAGGTGTGCACTTGAGTCTCATGACTTGTACTTGAGTATAAAGAATTTATAAACAAGCAGAGCCACACAAAAGTGCACACAGATATGCAACCATGCAATACCTCTAGCAGCTTCTTAGCATCCTGCAGGAGGTTGAGGCAGTATTTGATCCAACATCTCGCAATCTCTGCTCTCTTCTGTCTGAGCATTTCCCTGCGCTCACTCTCAGTCTCACCTGGGTCAGGAGGAGAAGGAGAAAAACATGTTAAGATATGACAGTAAAGAGGGATGAAATGACAAATACATCAGGATGAAGTGAGAGGGAGTGAGGAGGAAAGAGTCCAAAAGAGGAAGTGAGGGAATAACTGCACAACATTACACAGTTCTTTCCTGTCTGACTCACTGTGGTTGATTAGAGCTAAAGAATATAAAGAAAATAAGCTAAGCAGTATGTTTATTTTGATATTTATATTAATTCAAGGTTTGGATAGATACTCACTCTCCTGCGCTGCAGCCTCAGAAGGAACCTCTCCTGCCAATCCTGATATGACAGTAGCTGCTGAAAGGCAATGTCTGCCCTCCATGTATCGGCCCTTGAAATCACACATGCACACAACATACCTATCATTACTTACATTAAAAAAAAAAAAAAAAAAAAAAGACTGTGACTGCACTAGTAAATCTAAAGCAGATCTTACAAATATGTTTGTAATAACCCAAACCCTAGCTATATATCAAAGTTATTTGACTCCATGTGAAGTATCTGAAAATTTGAACCACAAAAAAACATTTAAGCAAATTAAACAATCTCTATCAAAGATCATAGGAGTGAAACAAAAAGATCTAAATTCTTTTCGCAAAGGAAAAGACTTGTTCTTGCAGGTGAATTTTCTTTGTTGCCATCAGAGAATTGTTATATTTTACCTACCTGTAAAACTAACCGGTATATTCAAACCTTTATTCTCTCTGGAGTTTTTTTTTACCATTATAATTGTTGGCATATGTTTTAAATAATCTTTTATTGTGGCCCCAAAGAATTGCCCCTAGTGGGATTAATTACTTAGTTGAATGAACCGAACTGAATTGAACTGAATTAATGCCCCACCTTAGTGATGTAATACTGTGATAGTGTAGCAGCGTTCAGAGCCCACTCCATTGGACTAAACTGATTTAACTGTAACTGTCTCTGCAGGGTAGTGTGGCAGTAGGTGGCAGCTCGCTCAGTTTCACCTGGGAGACAAAACACTTCAGTTATTATTACTAACATCAAATAAGCAATATTATTAACATAAGACTTAATTCTGTATTATGTAATGTTGAAAAGACTCTTATTAGATAAAAGAGGATGTCAATGGATTACAGAGAAATTTAAGTTCTCTGTATCCGTTAAAATATTTTAAGTACATTATACATAGTTTTTAAGTATCTAAATATTCTGTTCTGAAACAAGATCAGACTCACCAAGTTTTTATAGACTTGAGCAAGATAGTACATGGTATGGGTGTAGGCCAACTCAAACCTGAGGAAGGAAGAAGAAAGTGATAAAGGGAGAATGGGTGTATGAGGAAGGCAGAGCATCATAGAAAAACATAAAATTAAACACAGGGTTTGAACTTCAGGACAATAGCATTAATATAAGCATGTAGGAAGTCTGTAAATGCACATATGTTTGTGTGTGGATATAGGAGTTTACAAGTTACCTCTTGGTCCTTTCCTGGTGTGTCAGCAGCTTCTCCTCAGTTGTAAAGTACTCTGTCATATCAGTGGGAGGACTTCCATCCTGAAAAAACAAGAACACAAAACAAACATGGCTGCTGATGAAGAGGATTTGACCACGGTCATGTTCAGTTTTGGCTATGTTGGCTCCAAAAGAAACAACCACTTGTAAATTCAATCTGTCTGTCAGAAGCACCTAATTTAACTTGTGAGGCAGCTGGATTCATGAGATGACGCAAGAATCCATCTCACCAGACTTCAAATTATCCGTTTGTGTCTGCACCAAAAGCGGAGCAGCTAATCGACATCCGGGGACAACTGGCAGTTACAGGCATGGTTTTAGGTTTGAGGACAACGAGAAGTGTCCATGGAAGCAACTTGTCTTAAGCAAACAATGACGGCTCCTGAAGAGGTTAGCGTAGATACTGTGACAGCATCAGTTATATCAGAACTGGAGAGAATTTCTTCATTGAAAGAAGAGCAACACACAGCACTGAAAGCTTTTATTGATGGAAAAGATTTTTCATTCTTCTACCATCTGGCTTCTGCAAGAGTTCGATCTGACTCTGTTGAAATTTGTCTGTGTCATGATAGACAGATGGTTCATCCAATCACCTGCCAAGTGTTTTTTTTTTTTTGTTGTTGTTGTTGTTGGTTTTTTTTGAAAGTGCCTACCCTTTTCCAAACACTTTCTAAGGACAACATCCCAGACGGTTCTGTGTAATAAACAATCTTGCGTGCCGAGTTAGCATGAAATAATGAGCTGTCATCTGTCTTTGCTCTCTGGGCGGCTAAGTCAATACTACACATCTTCCTCTGCACAGAGGGTTGTGGTCAGAATACCAGAAAAAAATGCTGGCTCACACAGGTTTATCTGCAAGTGCACAGAACGACAGGAAACTTCCACTACATGTCATAGCTGGTTAGGTTTAGGCACCAAAACTGCTTGGATATGTTTAGAAAAACATTGTGGTTTGGGTTCAAATAAGTACTTAATCCAGGAAGTTATCTCAAGGGGTGTGTTGTGTAGTCTGCAAGACAGCACATGGATCGTTCTCTACTGGCTTGCATACAGCAAAATGCGAATGGATGCAGTGGGACATCCAGGTACTTATGGCATGCTGCATTTGACCTGCTATACTATATATTTTTTCTGGCATAATAATAGTATGATAGTATGTACTGTACCCTTATCATGGTATATCCTATCAGGTGTTTATCATGATCATAATTCCCAGATGATGGTTGAATAGTGAGGCAATAAAAAAACTAGAAAACCAGACAGTAACCTAGGACACATGACAGTTTTTCTGTGTGCCCACTCCTCACATAGTGATAATTGTTTTCTTCTGCTACAGTCTGTCCTATCTGTCATCTGTCAGTCAATGCACCAGCAGCTTCAAATAAACAGTCCCACAGGACACAAACCACACCTCCTTCATATAACGTTGATAGATGGATTCTGCTGTTTCAAGGAATCCTTGAGCCGTCTCTGTCTCATCCCGTCCTGCCCAAAGGATGCCCAACTGGTTCTGATAACACACACAAACACACAAAAATGTATGAGAAACAGCATTACAATTAGGTACTGTAGTGCTGCATAGATGACCTGGCTTAAGAATCTTGATTGATTGTTGTAAGGTTTCTGGTTGTTACAAGATAAGATAATTTTATTTAACTCCCTAATATCGGTATCGGCCCAAAAACCCAGTATCTGTAGGGCTCTTCTTCATAATCAACTGATGTCAATAATTAGGACAAACGATCAATAGTTTGATAAGTCAGCTATAATGTATGTAGAGAGAAGTGGTGGTATCACACAGACCAACAACCTTCCCTCAATATGAAAGTAATGGCATTATTGATTAAGCTATTGACATCTTTATGAAGGTTTAACTTTATTATAGTCAAATCGTCCATGGCGGTCAGGTTTTAATCACAGCTGGGTTAATGTCAACATTACCCTGACGTGGATAAACAGCGACACATTCTCGGACGACGCTCTGCATCTCTCCAGTAGTTTCATGCAGTTCATCAGATGCTCCTGCCCGGCTGACAGCTCCTCTGTGTCGACGTGGTTGACGCCCAGATAGTACTCCACAGCCCCGAGTTTAGCGGCCCGTAGCCCGGCTGGCGAGTCCCCGCTGAAGCCTGGACCGAATCCGTCCTCCCTCTGCCCGTCCACCGGCGGCTCTGACGGCCGCTGGTCGCCGCTCTCCTCCTCGCCTTCGCCGGCCTCGAAACTCTTCAGCGAGCAGTAAATCTCTCTGAGGAGCTCCCTGGCCTTATATTTTGAGCGGAACGGGTCGTTTTCTGGGTCGTTACGTGATTCTACATCAGTAAGGTTTTGGGCGTTGGTGAATTTGTCGCAGATAGCTCTCCACTCATCACTGCTGAGGGACGCCATGTTGGTCTGCTTCTTCTTTGTCTTTCAACTGCAGCTGAGTGCGTCCTTTCTACTGCATTACTGCCACCTACTGGAACTACTTTGTACTGATAACTAACACACGTGAGTTTTGGAGATATTGGCTGATGAGATGTCTGATGATAAGGAAACTAGATGGCACTCTTTTGTGTGCTCAGAGTGCCACAAAAATAAATGAATAAGTAAATAAATTAAATAAAAAAAATAATAATTGAAAACTCGACAGCAAAGTCTTTCTCCTCCGACTCACACCAAAACAACCGAGATGGATAAATAACACTACAAGTGAAAGGTAAAATATGTATTTTTTGGTCTTGGAGTGAACTGTTCCTTCAATTTGAGTTACAAAACCTCTAATCAGTTTATACAATGTGATGCCTTTTTAAATTAAACTATCCAAAAGTATGTAAAGAAGGCAAAGTTAGCGCCACATCAACAAATTACAATAAAGTGCTCCTAATCCAAGTGATGTATAACTATAATTCTGAAAGGGTCCATTCAGCACAATGAGCTCTTGAACTGTATTTGCTGATGATACATTTATATTTGCAGGACATTTACTTTTTGGAGTATTTTTCACTTTGTGAAACTTACTTAAAGGGATAGTTCAACCAAAAAGTAAAATTCATTCAGTTATCTACTTACACTCATGCCAACTGAAGGTCAAGTTTTGGTTTTTAGTCCACAAAACTGCTGGAGTTTCACAAGAAAACAGCATTGCACACTCTCCCAAACAATGTAAATGAATGGTGACCAGTTTTCAAACATAAAAAGAAAAAGAAAACATAAAATTCCTCAGTACTGCTCATCTGGCAAGTCTCCTCAAGACAAGCTGACTTAAAACACGTCATATACACAATGTTTTAGGCTAAATCTGTATATGTAAAGTATGCAGAAAATGGTGGTAAAATAAAGGAATGTATAATATATTCATTCACATATCAAACATTGCGATTACAAAAAAAGGTCTCAATACCATACCAGACTGAGACGATGTCTGCCATCATATTACATGTTAATTGTTTTATTTGCTTTTACTGACTGCTGCATTGTTTTTGTTTTGCAATTGTACACACATAATTCAAGCATTCATTGCCAAAGACAATTCATGACAATTTTCTGCACATGCTTACATCATGGCTGGATACTTTTATTTTACAAGACCAATTCTGAAAAAGTTGGGATGTTGTGCAAAATGTAAATAAAAACAGAACGGAGTGTAAATTGTTTTCGACTTGTATTCAATTGAATACAAACACAAGATATTAAATGTCCAACCCAATAAACTTCAATGATTTTTTTTGTTTGTTTGTTTTTTTTACATACAGTCATTCTGAATTTGCTGCCTGCAACACGCTCTAAAGAAGTTGGGACAGCAGCAACAAATGACTGGGAAAGATGTGAAATGCTCAAATAACATGTTTGGAACATTCCACAGGTAAACTGTAAATGACATGTAAAACCTCATTCTTGTCCAGTTAATTTATGTGCTTTCTGACTTGGTTGAAAATATGTGTTTAGTGTCAATTTTACAAGGGTATTAGGTTGCAGAGCAGAGTGTTGAGTGTAAATAAGGAGCAGGTGCCTCCTTGACATTACCATAGTGACACATTTGACATTGTAAAGGTTACCTAATCCCAAACAATGGCCATGGAACAGGACTCTGAGACAAACAGGAATCAAAGGAATCAATCTTCACAAATAAATAACTCACTCGCTGAATTGTGTTCAAGTTTGTTAGAGCTAGTTTATTTTAACAAACCCAGAGAATCAAATCATTCAATCAGGGAAACACAATGTGACCTATACGATTATAAATTAATGTGAATGACATATGACAACAACACACAGATCATGTTTGGTCAGTATTGACAGAAGCAATTTTTTCTTGTCTGGTCATAGAGGTTATAACCTATACAGTCTCGGCCTCACTGTACAGCTTTATGGTGTGAACAATACGTATTTATTTTGAATGATTTAAACATTTGCTTGAGTAATCATTATTTATCATACTGTAATAAATCCTTGCCAAATTGGATCATTTATAGACAGTCTGTTTTCATTGTTCAGCATACTATCTTCCACCAGGCCATAACAAACAAAAGCTTTGCACTCTGTGTGTCCTCTGTGTTTAAGCAAAGGTCCGTATGCTTAGCTAGTGATAATCCGCCGTGGTGTGGACATATTTGCACAAACTGACCTCAGACCAACTTCTCTATGAAATATCATTAATATTTCTATAACTGAGCTGGTAAGATGGTAATAAATATATTAAAGCTGAACTGAAATGACATGATTGGTGAATAATGTGTACTTCAGCCTCATTTCAAAGAGTGCAACAGCCAGTGGATCCAGTGTGCAGGTCATTTATCTGTCAGGATGGTTAACTGATGTACATTCACCCACATTATATTTTGGTGTGTTGTGTTGAATATTGCAAACATCTAAAAATAAATCACAGCAGTTGACCTTAATTCTTGGAAGACAGTGTTTTTTCTGTCTCTGTTGTAAAAAGTGACTAAAACTTCATGAGGATGATCATCAGGTTAAAAAAATGTAGTAAGTGCCATGGTTTCAATGATTAGATAAAATGTTGAGATGTATGGGTTCTGATGTCCAGGTTTAGGTGTCTCTTGAAGTAGCATGGTGCCACTCTGCAGTGAACCTTCAGCATTTGCTTCACTCTGCCACTAAGATGACATCTTCTTCTCCATGCTGAAAAAATAAAGAAGCCATCAGAGTGCATTTAAAAAATTATTTCAGCTATTTTTAACCTGGATCTTATTATTTCAAACCTCACTATCATATCAAGCACTGAAGGTGTGTCACTCTGAGTTTCACTCTGATAAAACTGCTCTTAATAGTAACTCTTCATTTAGTCACTGATGGTCATTATTATCATCACAAATATCATGCAAAAAAAGGATGACATGACATAAACCTTTTGAACACACAACCTTCGTGATAAACCAAATAGTGCAATAGTAGCCTGCTAAGCCACCTACGTAATGTCACAACTATTTTTAAGCAGGGATCAAAATTAGCACCAGCCACAAGCCAAATCCTGGTAAAATATGGAAGTGGCTGGCAGAAATGTCTCACTTACCAGCCAAAAAAAAAAAGGTAATCTATTTAGTGGCTGGTGAAATTTGAACATTAACTAGCAAAGTTAATTTTGGAATTTGTTCTTGGGATTGACAGGATTGATTGAACTGTAGACCACAGCATGAGGTCACAATGTTTGGGGAAATGTAAATGAGAGATTCAGGAAAACTTTGTCCACTAATCTCTCATGATACATCCGTCCAAATAACAATAAAAATAATAACAGAATAGAATTTTGCTTACTTGTACTTGATGAGACGACTTCCCTGGATTAGCTGTGCTGACTCATTGGTCAAATGGCAGGCAAACAGTAGCCAGTTGCGTGGCTGCACCTTGTAGGCGAACCTCATGAAGAGCAGTGAATAGCAAGACAGAGCTGAGAGGAGAGAGAAAACACACCGGTTATAGCTTATTACAGCACAATACAAATTCATCTGCCAGGTTTTCTGCTCCTTCAAGTCCCTAAAGAGATCCACGTAAAAGCTCTCTCTTTCAGAATGTAAGATAGAAAAGGGACAGTCACAGGAAATATCCAAAGTGACGAACAAGAATTGCAGCTGTAGTTTACTTTCTATAATCTTTTAATTATAAGTAATCTTGAGATAAAGTAAAAATCACTACCCTAATGTAACAAAGTTCACTTGAAAAGGATGAGAGTATTGTGTGTGCCCTGCATGTGTACATCTGAGTTTATCAGTACGTGTGTGTCTGTCTGTGTGTCTTACCGAAGGTCATCCTGCCACTGATAATCTCAGGGCTCTTCTTCATATCTGTGATGGCAGCTATAGGAAGACCCCAGTTTGCTACTGGACCCCAGAAATGCTGCACAGAGACACAACGTGACAAAACAGAATTTGAACCATAGACTTAATATAGTTTGAACATTCATCTTGAGCTGGTTGTTAATAGACTTCATAGAAAAATCTGTACTGTGAATCCCATTATAAAAGGTACTGATGTCGAAAACACATAGGAAGAAAACATGATAGTAAAGATTTGAAAATGATACACACACACTTGGTGACTAATTAAGGATGACTATACTGTACAGCACAACTAATTATTTAAAGTCTAACACAAAGACAGACAGATAAACCAGCAGGTCAGACACAAATGAGGACAGACAGAGAGGGCCATAAAAGATGAGAACTTACCGTGCTGTTGAATGTTTTTTTTGTTGTTGTTTGTTTATTTGTTGTCAGGGACACATGGAAGAGAACAGAACAGAAATACAGATAAATCATACTGATATGAGCTAGGTCACACAAAAGCTTCTGTCACATGAAATAAGTCATGGGTCTGTTTCAGCCAATTCACAAATGTCAAAAGAACTAATGCAATTTTAAGAGCCCAGGTCTCACAGGGAGTAAAACCGTATGCTCGGTTTTCACTAAGGCTGCACAATATAGCAAACAAACAAACAAAAATCATATTGCTATTATTTTGGCATCACAATTTTTGCATCACAATTTTCATTTTCAGTGAAGAAAAAAACACAATTAAAATTAAAATCATATCATGTACCGCACATCTGGAGAACAACATTTGTAGTAGTCGTTTTTTGACACCGTTTTGTCACATATTTTACTTTTGCCAAAAAATAATTGCAATTTAAATATTACACTTAACTATATTGCAATTTTGATAATATTCATTACGATTATTACAATTTTTATGTTCACTTACAAAAAACTTTAAAATTGTGATGATGTGATATTTATTGAAGTCTGTACCAAACAAACATGTTTTCTTTCATCTGGAGAGGACGATTCTTACACCAGCTCACACATGCAGCACTACAGTACCTCATTATAATGCTGTTTTCTCATACAGTTTTTCCTTTTCAAAAACTTGCAATTTGGTTCTGGTTCTACGATTTGGATATTGCATTTTTATTACAATTGCGATTAATCGTGCAGCCCTAGCACTACCCCTCCAGCAGTGACTTTCTGGGGGATAAAATAATGTCCCCATAACCTAGTCTGGACCCTGGTTATTGCAGTGGAAACGAACTGAGTTCTTCCAAAGGTTCTTAGTCCATGGGGGAGGTTCATTCAGTGGAAACGCATCTTTATCTGTGACAAATGTAAACAAAGATGTCCTCTTGCGTCACTGTGCCATGATTTAGCCTTTACCCTAAATTTCAAATATGCTGTGACACACACCAGTACACACACACACACCACCAGAGCATCATGTACACATTAACCAACCTCTTGACAACATGTCACAAAGTAATAAAGTAGTTTGCCTTTGTCTGTGAAGCCATATTTGACAATTACAAACTCAACACCAGTTCAGTACTGTTGTTAGAGGAGAAGCTGATCCCATCAGAACCTCTCAGACCTACTTTCAAGCCTTGTTTGGGGGGTTTTTCTAGAGCAACTGACAACATATCTCTCCCACGTACACACCTTTACTTAGATTTGTTACAACGAAACGAGTTCATCCAGTCTTCTCTCCATTTACAGCCAACCTCAGAAACTGTAGAAACAAGTTCACGCCGCTAACATACGTGAAGTAAAACTGTCCTTGAAAACTAGCAGAGAGAAGCGGCGCCAGTGCTACAGCCAGCAACACACAAAATTGTTAAAAATATATATGTCCTGGATTTTTTTTTTAAAACGATGGCTAGATCAATCAGGATGTTAAATTCAGCCGGCTGTTAGCTAACGTTACCTAGCTGTAAACACTGACTCGGCAGACAACTCGGTTAGCT
This sequence comes from Lutjanus argentimaculatus, assembly GCA_034769285.1. Lineage (NCBI taxonomy): Eukaryota > Metazoa > Chordata > Actinopteri > Lutjaniformes > Lutjanidae > Lutjanus > Lutjanus argentimaculatus. The sequence continues at coordinate 3,036,981 of JAWZSL010000045.1, read as the reverse complement.
GCTTTAGCATGCGTGCTAATAGAAATATAGCTGGCAGCCTCCGATACATACCTCATCAAATAATCCCTGAACTCTTTGCTTTTCAGGTGGTCAATAGCTTTCCGTGCAATTGTCCCTGCCATGGTTAAACGTTTGGCTTAGCGTCCAGGTGTGGCCAAGAAGGGCACTCTTTCTGTGCTGAAGGGCGACTGACAGGTTAGCTCAGAGGACGACTGGTCAAATTTCCAAACATAACACTGGAGCTTTACGACACTGTCGTAATACGCAGCACAAACGGCGCCTGGGAACCCCAGGCCCGCAACAGATCTCGCGAGAGTGGTCATTTTAACCCAAACAACGATCTTTTCCTGTGTACAGCAAATAGGTCTCTGCCCGTAAACCTACACAGATTTAATAACCACGGCAATGTTACATTGTAATACATACTCAGTTTGTACAAAGTGCACGATTAAGAGACAACGCGTATAATCTCGCGAGAGTTTCACAAATCCAGGGTTCTGGATACGACCAACAACATCAGACGACGTCTGGCTGGATTGCAGAAAGATAAGATTAGAGATATTATAATTGCAGGAAGCATTCAGTCGATAAGATTAAGGCTGTCACACAGGTGTGGAGAAAAGTGACCATACTGCTAATGAAACGCTGTTGAACAAATAGAGCAGTACAATAACAACCATAGAAAAACAGCGAAAATGCAAACTTTGCACTGTTCTTCATAGATGTAATTAAGGTGCCATGTTGTTTGAGTGGACAGTAAAACGATAAAAGCCCAGAATGTAACCCTCCCACAAACCACAATAGACAATATAATACACAATAAACACACAAGTGTAGGCACAGTGAAAATAACAAAATATTGTAAAGAGTGTTTAGTGTTACAAAAGTCACCAGCAGGATCTGTAGCCCACGCCTTTCCAACACCCTACAGGCTATATTCTGTGTAAAATTGTTAGCAACATGTTTATGCACATACAGCATTGGTGTGTGTGTGTGTGTGTGTGATTCTACTTTTTGATGGGCCATTAGGCTACAGCTTGAAGGGGCCCTCATCCATGGCTGCAGCCTCAGGATGCTTCTATAGGCTAAGTTGTGTTACATTGTCCAGCTGTGTATGGAAATTTAATCAAGGCTGATGGAATCTGACAAGGTACAGAATGAAGAGGAGGGGGCCGAGAACTGAATCTTGGGGGACACTTTGGGGGAAGGGAGCAGTTATTGATGGAGATGAACTGAAGTCTGTCAGAGAGATATGATTTGAACCAGTTTAGAGCAGTGCCAGTGATGTTAAAGACGGTTTCAAGTCGGTTGAGAAGGATGGCTTTGATGGTGTCAAAGGCAGCGCTGAGTTCGAGGAGGATGAGGATGTTGAGGTTTTCCAGCGTCAGAGAAGAGAAGGAGTTGTTAGTGATTTCAAGGAGGACAGTTTCAGTACTGAGGTTTGACTGGAATCTGAATTGAAATGTTATTGACAGAGAGGTGGTCTTTCAGTTGAGAGGCTACAGCACGTTCCAGTACTTTGGATAGAAAGGGTAGATTGGAGATTGGCCTGAAATTATTTGGGGTGTCAGGGTTGAGTCCCGTTTTTTTTAGAATGGGGTTGACAGCAGTGATTTTGAGAGATGGTGGGACGACGCCAGTAGACAGGGAGGAGTTTATTGTTGCGGTGATTAGTGGGGAAAGAGCAGGAAAGCAGGCCTTGACAAGCATGAGGGGATGGGGTCCATGGTGCAGGTGGCAGGTTTTTGTGTGCACCATTAGTTGCTCACCTTACTCCAGGATTCCATAGTCTCTGAATAACTAAACCAAATTTAAGCCATGTTCATGTAAATTACTGAAATGTCCCAGGTTAATGACAGATTAAGGTCCACTTAATTTGATTGACTTGATTTATCTAAACCATGTCTGTGAAACCCAACCTTTATTTTCAAATTATCTTAACTTATTAATTTATTAAATAAATCAATTAGGGCCCAAAAATGACACATAAATCAGATATTTTACTGCATTTGATAACTGCAGCTCCATATTGGTGGTAAATGCTTTGGTATAAGAGCTTACACAACATTAAACATAGATGAAACCTCTTCAACCATGCATTCACTGAAACGTTGGAGTGATTATAAACATAAATTGATCCTACCAGGGACTAACCCTAACCCTAATTCTGCTGTCTTTTTGCACTCATGTACAAGCCTGGGCTCCACTCTGTCCTATGGAGCAGCAAGAGGGAGAAAAAAGGCTGTGTTCCGATAAAAGGCAAACTTGTAAATGTTATGGTCATAGTAACTTAAAAAAAAACAACTTTATTTAATTCATACAGCCTGAAAAGTCTTTGCATCCTGTTTAAGTGTATTTCAGTATACATTTTCATCTAACATTACTCTGAACAGCTTGACTGATAGAAGAACTTGCTTTTGGATGACAAATAACCAACCTTGGTATCATGGTCAACATCTTAAGACAAAAGCAGACTTACAACTTCGCTAAACTCTTTACGAATACTCTTAATAAAGCTGGACACGCAAAACAGTTTCATGTTATCCACTGAAAAAAGCTAATTCAAACTTGAGGTAGCCACTGTATGCTGAGGTTTAAAATGACAAATAGCCTACCCATAGGTGTAGCATATTGATAATGTAGATCAGTCAACTGCCGTTGTCACGAGGCTCAGTGAAAACAACAGAAAATACCAAGTTCTGTCCTCTGGGGGCCACATTTGGGGGACATAAAAAGATGTTTGTTTGCTGTCTTGACAGTGGAGGTGCCCTGAGAGTAGAGCCTGCTGACTTTTACCAAATCATTACACACATCATTGTAACTGCTTTGTATCATTTGGTGTATGTACATTACATCTTTCTTGTTAATGCATTTTTTTGGTTAAGCTTTCTCACAAATAAAGAATATTTTAAAAAGTCATGTGACATTGTCTTCATAATGGCAATTCTACTTTCATTAAAGAAGGGCATTGAGAGAAACACCACAAAAAACTGAGACAAAACTTATTCTACTGAAATATCAGCAATGCAAGTTGTGTGATTTCATTAATTTACAACATACATACAAGGAGTTGGTTACAAGAAGAATAGCTACAGAAATGTAATGTAATATATATATACAAATAGGAAAATATTAAATAAAGTATTTAAACATTATGAAATTAGATTTGAAGTAGTTAAATTAATGATTTTAAATGAACAATAAATATAATACAGAAAAATGTTCAGATATAAAATACAAAGCAACATATGAAGCTCCCATATGAGCTACATATATTGATTTTGATTTTCTAACTATGTGGCTGTGATGTGGAATTTTGATGTCACCATGAAACACAAAATTACTATAACTGTAGTATCAATGATCTGATCTGCACCAAACTTCAGATGTTTGATAACAGTCCCACCCTGAACACATCTACATGACATCTACAGCGCCACCTACTGGCAACAGGAAATGTCATGTTTTAGACTTTTACGTGCTCCTCCAAGCAGGCTGACTATATCCAACTCAAATCTGGTTAGAAAAGCCTTAAAACTGTGGTAATGCTATATTGTGAAGATCTTGACGCATCGTCAAATGGCCTTGCCATGACGGCATGGTGAAGGTCGATGTCAGCTGCTGACCTAGGTGAGGTAGGGTCAGGGCTGCCAACCTTGGTGGCAAGCCGTGAGGTTGGTTTGTTTTTTTAGGTGCCTAAACATGTTACGTTGCTGGCCCCGTCCGCAGCAGTACATTGCTTTAGCTTCCTACACCTGCTGCTTCTCCAAACTGAAGGCTTGCCAACCGCCATCTACTGTAGTAGGTAATACACTGACTATGGATAGGTACCTCATACAACCCCACTTCCAAAAATATGAGCTATACCTTCAAAGGGACTGTTCACCCCAAAATTTTTTTTTTTCTTTTTCTCTGGCCTTTAGCGCTATTCATCCATCTAAATAGTTTTGGTGTGAGTTGCAGAGTTTTGGAGATATCAGCCGTAGAGATAATATAATGGAACTAAATGGCATTCGGCTTGTGGTGCTCAAAGCACCAAAAAAAGTACATTAGAAATATTGTGTTTTTTCTCCCTCTTTTGTCATGCTTACTCACTCTGATTTCGGTCACCTCAGTACATAAGTAATGAGCACACAAACAGAAATTAAAATTCAGTGTAATTAGTCAAGAAAAAGCAGCTTGAGATCAAAAACTAAAGTGGGTTTGAAATGCCACTCAGTTCAGTCTTCAGAGTCAAGTGTTGAAGAGGAGAGAGGAAGGAAAAACAGTCGATCCTTCTCACTTGTTGAACTGAGCCAAACAGTATTTGCGAACATGTTTCAGTCTGTTTTGGGACTTCTTACATGCTAGATGGGTGGAGTTCAGTGAGTTTAAAGTTTAAAAAACACAACTTAGTATTTTTTCTGTGATGGATGACTTGGTTGATGTTATGTGTGGCCTGATAGCTTCACTCCATCCATCCTATATTTCAATATAGTGAGCAGGCTCTTCAAATTATGTCTTGAATGTAAAGAAAAAGGGGCAGAACCACCACAGTCCACAATAAGTGCTCAGGAAAATACTGTCCTGATAGTTGATCTGATTGACCTGGTTCATCTCTGGTCGATCTGATCAGAGATGTCTGAATTCAGGATCGTTACCACGCAGCTTTATAATACAGATTCATCATGGGTTGCTCCAGGTCACTCTGCTTGGTTTTAGAGGCTCAATAAAAACATATCATCAGCTTTATGTGTCCATTGATTGCGATAAGTTAGACAGAAAAGTTATTTGTCTTACAATATATCGCAGGCTACATCATAAATAAACGGTGGTGTGATTTTGAAGACCTGTTGAAGACCACTGCCTTAAATGATGTGCATCAGTAGCTACGTTTACATGCACACTAGTTTTCCACTAATAGAGTTGAGAATATGGCAATATTCTGAATTTGATAAAGTTTATGTCAACAGCATATTCTGGTTGGATAATCTGAATTGGGCCTTATTCTGAATGGAGCATATTCTGATTAAGATGTGAAATATGCTGGTATTATTCTGGTTTTAGAGGCATTCTTTGGACATGTAAACAGCAAATCCAGAATATGTGTCTCAGTTGGGGTTTTTACAGCAGTTTGTGACACACAACCTCTTCTGCTCTGTGGTGTAAACAAACCAAATAGCCAGTAGATTGCTGGACTGGGTTAGAGATATGTGCACAAAAGAAAATCTCACATTTGTGGTCAGAGGGAGAAACACACCTACATTCAAACATTATTTTAAACATCTGATAGCAGCATGTTTTTGGATATCCACAAATATTGCAATGCTTTTCAAGAAGGTGATTAAATGAATGAATGAGGTAGGCTGATCGCACACCCGCAAACATCTCCGCCACCAGCGGAAACCTTTGAAAAAAATACTATTTTGACAGAAAAAAAGCGGTCATAATCAGAGTATACACAGCTGTATGACTCACAAACAGATACTCATTCAGAGAACATTCAGCATTAATTTGAACCCTGATTAATGTGAAATTGCCAAACTAAAACACTTTTAAATGTTTTTTAAAATGTATTTAGGTATTTAAAAGTTCAATGAATTGATTAAATAAATTACATTTTTGTGATTTAAAAAGTGTCTTAATTTTACAGTATGTAATTATTCTACATTTATTAATGGCTGGTCCACCCCCCTAAACATATCTGAAGTGCGACAGTTTGTTGGCCTGGCCTCATACTACCATTGTTTCGTGGCAGATGGAATCGGGGCTGTCCTCTCCCACATGCAAGGGGATGAGGAGAGAGTTTTAGCCTATAGGAGCAGAAGGCTGTCAGATACAGAGCAAAATTACGGCACTACCAGATGGGAACTACTGGCAGTTGAGGAGTTCTCTTCTCACTTTAGACAGTACCTACTTGGCCGACCTTTCACTATCCGCACTGACCACAGCAGCCTGCACTGGTTGAGCAGGTTAAGTATGATTTCTGGGTGATCCATTGGCCTGGAAAAAAACACCAGCACACAGGTGCACTCTCCAGAAAACCCTGCCAGGGCTAATGCCCATGCATAGTGCTGGATCCCACCATCAGCAGGGGTGCAGTGCGACGTGACGGACAGCGCAGAGGGGACGGTTGCCACTGTGACTCCTGCAGGGCAACCATCAGTGAGGGTAGTGAAGCCTGATGGCTGTGCAGGTGACAGAGTGGCAGAACCAGAGTCACCACCACCCCCGGGTGGTGGACTCCAGAGTCAGCAATTGCAGTGGTGCCGAGGCTCACCCAAATATCCACCAGGTGAGGGAGGTAGCCCACACAGACCTCTTCAGTAGCTGGACCATGGAGAAGCTCAATTCAGCCCAAAAGACGGATCCTGATATATACCATTGTTAGGGGTGGATGGAGAAAGGGAGCTGTAGGCCGCCTTGGGCTGACATGGCAGCCTACAGCCCCACCACCAAAGCCTACTTGCCACAGTGGAAAAGACTACATAAGGAAAATGGAGTCCTGTTGAGGAAATTCTACTGCACTGAAGGAAGGGTGCATCATCCACAGATCCTGATGCCCCACTCATACCGCAACCCTATGATGGAGCAGATGCATGATGGCCCAGTGGGTGGCCACTTCAGAGCAGAGGGCACTTCAGAACGCCTTAAAACCAGGTACTACTGGTACAACATGAAAGATTACGTCACCCTGTGGTGCTGCATCTGCACTAGTAGTGCTGCTGAAGCCTGTCCAGAGAAAACTCCCCATGCTGCCATGGGCACGGTGCAAGTTGGTGCCCCTGTGGGAGAATTGCGGTCGACTTGAGGGGACCTTTAAATAAGACAGAGAGGCACAACCATTTCATACTGATGTTGCAGGACTATTTCAGTAACTGGGTGGAAGCCCATTCAGGCCCAAATGAGCAAGTGTTGATGGTGGCAGAAAAGATCATCTCCGAGTGGGTGTGCAGTTACAGTACCCCACACACCATCCACAGTGACTAGGGCCACAACTTTGAGTTGGCTGTCTTCCAAGAGATGTGCTAACTATTCAGGATTGAAAAGATGCGGACAGCCCTTTTCACCCACAGTCAGACGGACAAGTGGAACACTTTAATGCAACTCTACAGAAAACCTTAGCCACTAATGCAGAACGATGCCACTGGGAATGGGACATAATGATTCCATATGCAGCTATTGTGCAACCAAACACAGCTCTACTGCTCTCATGCCAAACACAATGCTCTTCACCCGGGAGATAACTGAACCCGTTGACCTAGTCGCCGGTCTGCCGCCTTATGGGGGAAGCCCCAGCACCCCTCCAGAGTATGTTCTGCAGCTAAGAGAACAGCTGGAGATCTCCCACCAGCTGGCCCAGGAGGCTTTGGGGAAAGCTGCAGAGCGTGCTAAGTAACAGTACGACAAAAACATCTTCCAAGTTCAGTACCAGGTCAGTGCCACAGTCTGGCATCTTATAAAGGTACCAAGAGAGTGAGAAGCAAGGTATGGAAGTTCTTAACTACATACGAGAACCCCTACTTTGTCATGGGCCAACTGGATAATTTAGTCTACTACATCAAAAAGAGCCCGAGATCAAAGGCCAGAGTGGCTCATCAGGACAAACTCAAGCCTTACCACTCCAGAGCTCCACTCTCATGTAGGAGACATGACCTGCTGCAGAGGATGAGGATGCTGCTGACAAAGACATCGGTCCTCTTGACCTGTAGCATGCTCCATCAGATACGGAGGATCCTGCTACAGAGCCTACAGGGAACGCCTGCTCCTTGTCTTCAGTTTCAGCCCTGCTCAGCCTTGACTGGATGAGACTGACACCAAGCATCCCACGAGGAGGCCAACCTGCCGTCCTCCTGTGAGCTCCAGACCTCTTCAGCGCCCACGGAGGGTGTGCAGAGTGCCAAACACGTTTGTGCAGTCAGAGTGATGAAGCTCAATACTACAATCAGTATCGTATTGTAATGTCTGAAGGAAGAAAAGGGCCAAATAAAGCCAAGGTCCATGTGTTCAACTACTCTGCCTGTTCCCCTCTGTGTGTGAGATTACTCCAGACTGCTAGTTACCACTGCCTAACGAGCCAGGCTGAGGTGAAATGTGACTTAGTTTCATAACCAGCGGTTCTATATTACGATTAGGAACTACAGAGCTGGAGAAGGTAACACATGAGCAGGCAGGGGCAGTGTAGTCAGGGCTTCCCAGCTTGTGTCGAGGCTCTTGTGCCTGTGCATGCCCTTAAAATCGGATGTTCTGCAGTAGGGTTTTTGCAGGGATTACAGGGATGTAGTGTCTTGTGGGTTAACTGTGGTGTGATAACTAATGGCTAGATGGCCAAGGGCAGCATCAGAGGAGATGGGACTTAAATTGCTCCTAACCATCCTGGGTGTACTGGACTGGCAGCTACATGAATTTATTATGATAAAGATCCTTTTTTTTCCTGAGTGTACTAACTTTAATCTAGGTTGATTACAATATTAACAAGATATCGATATTTGATTTATTAAATATCACAGTTATCAATAACTGTATATTGTGAGACCCCTAATGCAAATGCTTGCACATACACATATCCCCATATAGTAATTTGTCCCGATTAAGGTAAAAAGGAAACTTAATTATTTTCAGGAACATTTTTTGTACACACAGAAAACAAGTCCTTTCTTGATTGATAAAACAACAACTTTTATTGTTAAAGTCAGGGATCAAGATTGAAATCCACTTACTTTAATTTTCTTATTGTCTTATAAACTTCTCATTTATACCTTTGAGTATAAAACATACAGAGTAGAAAAAGCAACAACCCACACCAGCTATCCCAATTCCTCTTGTTTTTCTTTTTCAGTAATTGGAATGCAATTTTTTGTCCTGAATATCTGACTTGATATCATTGTCCACCATTGGGTCGGACTTCTGTATAGTTCTTGACCAGCTGTGAGATCCTGATGACTTTAATATCTGCTGGTATCTTATCATAGTCTGGCCACAGGTACTCTGGAGACAGGACCTTCGTTGGTTTGTTGTACAACAGGTACCTGCAGGACAGAGAGACAAGAAGATAAGTTATTCTGTAGCCTTTCTATATAGTACCATAGAAGAAGAAAAGGACATTTTATTTGTATAGCGCTCTTCACAGACGTGAGTCACTCACTTAATGCTTTACAAAAACATTAAACAACATACAAAAAGAAATCAAGAAAGAGATGAGATGTAAATTGTTTTCTCATATATAAGAAAGTTAATGAAAGTATTTCAAGTTTAAAAATGTGACAAAACTGACAGATAGAAAAGACAGAAATAAATAGTGTTCTCTAAATAGACAGTAAATGAGTTCTTTGTGTTTATGGCAGGTCGGACACTCATCAAACTTTAAACAAAAATATTAACAGAAAAAATACTGAAAATGAAGGATGAACTGTGGCAGTGTACTTGTTGAGGTGACTCTCTTCCTGCCACACAGCTTCAATCTTGTTCATGGCATCCTTCTCCCCTGCATGTAACAGTATCTGATAAAACCAAAGAGGAAGAAAAGAGGAAGAACAAGATACTGTTATTAAAGGTACATTTTATTTTTGAATTTTAAATTAATTAGTTGTAACAATAATTTCAAGAGGCTAGAACCTTTTTATTTTTTTACATATACACTATATTGACAAAAGTATCAGGACACCCCTCCAAATCATTGAATTCAAGTGTTCCAATCACTTCCTTGGCCACAGGTGTATAAAATCAAGCACCTAGGCATGCAAACTAGGTGCTACAAACATTTGTGAAAGAATGGGTCGCTCTCAGGAGCTCACAGAATTCAAGCGTGATATCGTGATACGTTGCCACCTGTGCAATAAGTCCATTCGTGAAATGTCCTCGCTACTAAATATTCCACGGCCAACTGTTAGTGGTATTATAACAAAGTGGAAGCAATTGGGAACAACAGCAACTCAGCCACGAAGTGGTAGGCCACATAAAATCACAGAGCGGGGTCAGCGCATGCTGAGGTGCACAGCGCGCAGAAGTCGCCAACTTTCTGCAGAGTCAATAGCTACAGATCTCCAAACTTTGTGTGGCCTTCAAATTAGCTCAAGAACAGGGCGTAGAGAGCTTCATGGATTGGGTTTCCATGGCCGAGCAGCTGCATCCAAGCCTTACATCACCAAGTGCAATTCAAAGCGTCGGCTGCAGTGGTGTAAAGCACGCCACCACTGGACTCTGGAGCAGTGGAGATGTGTTCTCTGGAGTGACAAATCACGCTTCTCTGTCTGGCCATCTGATGGACGAGGCTGGGTTTGGCGGTTGCCAGGAGAACGGTACTTGCCTGACTGCATTGAGCCAAGCGTAAAGTTTGGTGGAGGGGGGATTATGGTGTAGGGTTGTTTTTCAGGGGTTGGGCTTGGCCCCTTAGTTCCAGTGAAAGGAGCTCTTAATGCTTCAGCATACCAAGACATTTTGGACAATTTCATGCTCCCAACTTTGTGGGAACAGTTTGGGGACGGCCCCTTCCTGTTCCAACATGACTGCACACCAGTGCACAAAGCAAGGTCCATAAAGACATGGATGAGCGAGTTTGGTGTGGAGGAACTTGACTGGCCTGCACAGAGTCCTGACCTCAACCCAATAGAACACCTTTAGGATGAATTAGAGCAGAGGCTGTCAGCCAGGCCTTCTCGTCCTACATCAGTGCCTGACCTCACAAATGCGCTTCTGAAAGAATGGTCAAAAATTCCCATAAACACACTCCTAAACCTTGTGGAAAGCATTCCCAGAAGAGTTAAGCTGTCATAGCTGCAAAGGGTGGGCCAACTCCATATTAAACCCTACAGATTAAGAATGGGATGTCATTAAAGTTCATGTACGTGTAAAGGCAGATGTATTGATACTTTTGGCAATATAGTGTATGTATATATATGTGTGTGTGTGTACAGCAAAAACAAAACTGTGTTTATATTTTTCTTGATGTTTATATTTTCATGCTATCTCTAATTATAAAAAGGACAATGTACAGCAGAAAGAGATATAGCAATGAGGGGGACCCGAGTAAGAGCTGACAGTATTGTGGGGAATTAAGAGTACTGGTAGGAATAAAAACCTCAAAATCCTTATATTTTGAAGACCTTGGTTCAGTATTGCTGTTTGTATATATACAGTATATATTTATACTGTGTGAAGTGTTGTAGATGTGGATTTGAGGTTTTTATTCCTCCAGTCTCTTATTCCCCACAATACTGTCAGCTCTTCCTCTGTCCTCTCATTGCTATCTCTTTCTGCTGTACATTGTCCTTTTTATAATTAGAGATAGCATGAAAATATAAACTCAAGAAAAATATAAACACAGTTTTGTTTTTGCTCCTGTTTTTCAAGTAAAAAAAAATCTAAGGTGTGACATGTGGAGATTCTGATTAAACAGCATGGTTATTGCACAGGTGTGCCTTGAGCTGGTCACAATAAAAGGACACTCTGAAATGTGCAGTTTGATCTTGAGATGATTAGGCACTTAACTATAACAATTTCACATAGGGCTACAGATACAACATTTTTCTCCACGAGGGCAAAATCAGATGTGTTATGTAAACTCATGAAAAATGGGAGCAAAAGCAATCTGTTTCATGTATATTTTGGTTGAGTATGTTCTAATAATTAGAATGATGATAATTTGGTTTTGGTTACTTGACTAGCTTGTACATGTCCTCCATATATGCACCGCAGACAGCAGCAGTGTAATAGTAGTCTCCTTCACCAAAGGGGATGTAGGCCTCGGACTCTGGACGACGCTCATATGGAAATTGATCTCTATTCATATTCTGTGAAAAAAAAGTTGCAGAAAAAATAAGTGAAATAGAACAGGGAATAAAGATGATGAGAAGGTATAGAGGATATCTGTGAGTCCAGTTAATTTTGTGATTGAGAAAATGGGGCAAAAAAAACCCCATAGTGGGTAGTGACACTATAGGTGAATCAATGAAAGCAGACAAAATCTGTCTTTCCAGCAGCTGATTCTTTTGAGATGTGTCCTCTGCATCATCAGGAATAACAGTAGGATTATTGCTAATATAAACCAGCAGGGGGTCCCAGGTTTTATGGAACGAAAATCAACTGTTTTTAATGAATATAACTCATTAGTTTGATCAACAATACTGTATAATTTATGGAGCTGTGACATTGCTGACAGATCAGCCTGTTAATATAGGTGTGTGCCACAGTGAAAATGTTTTTTTGTTTTTTTTTAAATGCTAAATGCCAACAAATATCATCTGAAGCCAAATATTTTGTCAGATAAAAAATGTTGATAATATTGGAAATTATCTTTGTTCAATAAACTTTGACTTTTGGACTTTACAGGACTGGATTTTTTGGAAATATATATAAAAATGTTGAAACAAACCTACCCAGCCACCACTGAAATCTAATTCTACAAATATTAATAATACTAGTGTAGCCTAATCGTTAACTGCAACTGTACAGAAATGCCGTTAAAAAAAGCTGCAGTGTTCAAATGTTGATTTAGCATTCCAGTTTTAACTTTATGAATGAAGCTTCTAAGTATCCAAAATCCATTTATTAACAGAAATAAAATATTTCACTTCAAACACTTCACACTTGTGATATTTTTCACAAAACTATTATCATTTTCAACCTAAAAAGTTCAAAGCTGCTCTATTATTTTTTAAATATTAACAATGAATCACCCAACTCTGCAGTTTCCCTCAGAAACTCATTGTTTTGGTGGAACAACGTAACTGATTCACTCTCAGTGCTCTCATCAGCATCGTATCCACCTGCAGCAGGCAGCAAACACATTCTGATAAAAAACTACACTTTTATCAGCCATAGAAAAAGAGGCTCTACCTGCAGATAAAGGTAGCACCAACCTGTGAGATTTACCCATGAAACCATTTTTTTTTTTTTTTTATTGTTGAATTTTAAAGGTAAAACACAGGACTGCAAAATAAGCAAAATTATAGCTGCTGCGCAGCAATGGTCGGGGCCGGGCAATTTTAGGCAAAATTAGGCAATTCTGAGCAACAAGCAGAGTGTAGGAAGATGAAAAAAACGGTGGCATTCTAATGTGCATTTTACATCAGTTGAGGCTTGAACTCACAATTTCTGGCACAAGAGACTCTGCATATTGACTGATAGCTAAGCCAAATAAACAGGGAAAAGAGACAAGGGATAACAGGGAAACGTGTTGATAAAGAGTATTTGTCTCTTCCCAAAACTCCCTGAATCATAATTATTTTAACCTTAGTAGTCTCTAATCCACATAGATACCGGAACATAAGGCTTTCACATTTGAAAGTCCATCCTGCCTTAGCTGAGGCTCAAACTCACAACTTCTGACACTGAAGTCTGTCTTTTATCTCACTGAGCTAATTGGCAAGTGACAGTTGATGTGTGGCTTCACAAATTGACTAAGCCAAGGATCAGGGTGCCAGGCAGCAGCCATCCATGCCACGGAAAAGCAAATTTCAAAGTGAAAGTTCCAAAGCTGTAGCACATATGGTTGATTTGTAGTGAATTTTCAAAGTTTTGAAATTTAGAGGTTTGCTGTAGCGCCACCATCAGGACTATTGTCTTGTGTTTCCAGTTGAGGACATCTGGCATGGGACTGGACCTTTGTGAAAAGTTTGGGTAGATTTCTCATATGGAAATGTTGTACAAGCTGAGGCTTGAACTCACAACCTTCAACACCAAGAACCATCCTCTATCTCACTGAGCTAATTGGCAAATGTAAATACCACTTGTAGCTTCACAAATTGACTAAGTCAGTCACCTGTGTGCAAGACAGCAGCTGTTAGCATGTAAAGGCAGATTTCAAATGGCTGTCAAAAATTCAGTTATTGAGACAAAAATCCCAAAATACACAAATTGCATCTAGACAGCATGGAGATGTTGGTCATTAGTTTTTAACAATGATTTATTGCTCCAAAAGTGAAAAACTGATGTTTAAAAATGCCATTTTTGCATTGACTCCAATTGTTCGCATGAGAGTGAAATTCAAAATGCTGTAAAAAATTCAGTTTTTGAGATAAAATTCTTATATTTTCCAAACATCATCTACCATGACTCTAAAATTTTGTCATTTTTTTTCATGAACATTGAAAACGTATTTAGCAAGAATTTGCAAGTATATGTTTATAATACCGTTTACAGTCAAACATTTTGATGCACTGTAGGCTCAATTTTTGATAAATCAAAAATCTGTGTGGATCGTTTGTGTAGGACAGTCTGAAGATGCTCTGTAGCAAGTTTGGTGCCAATTGAGCAAAAATTGTGGGAGGAGATAGGTTTAATAAGTTTTACAGTTTTTGAAAAAAACAGAGTGATGGACTTCATAATTTGCAATAGGTTTAAATGTACAAAAGTTTCTTCAGTATTGGGGCTACATTTTGGTGAAAGTTGTAAATCTGTAGCACATATGGTTGATTTGTTATGAATTTTCAAAATTTTGAACTTTAGAGGCTTGCTGTAGGGCCACCATCAGGACTATTGGCCTGTTTTTGCAGCTGAGGCAATCTGACATGGGACTGGACCTTTGTGCAAAGTTTGGTCATTTTTCGTGCATGGGAAGTAGGATTTCCTCGGAAGAAGAAGAAAGAAAGAAAGAAAGAAAGAAAGAAAGAAAGAAAGAAAGAAAGAAGAAGAACATGCAGGATTACAATAGGGTCCTGGCAGCTTAGGCTGCCCGGCCCCTAATTAATACTCTGGGAAGATGTTTAGCTCAGTTGGTAGAGCGTCCGACCCATGTATGGTGGCTATTAATCCTCTGCAGCGGCCGCTGGTTCGACTCCCACCTGTGGCCCTTTGCTGCGTGTCATCCCCTCTCTCTCTGCCCTGTTTCTTGTCTACTCTTCAGCTGCACTATCAAATAAAGCCAAAAATGGCCAAAAAAATGAAAATAAAAAATAAAATAAAAAAATAAATTAATACTTCATTCAAATTTTTTGTCATCATTTGTATAAATCTGAATTCCCACGCGATGAAACCCAAATGGACGCCGTCTTTCAAAAACTAGACTTACCAAGAGTCTCACCTAATGACAATCAGACGTTGGATGCTCCCTTAACACTTCCTGAGATAAAAGAAGCAATAAACTCAATGAATAGTGGCAAATAACCTGGCCCTGACGGGTAGCCCGTTGAGTTTTATGAACGATTTTCTAATCAGCTGGCCCCTCTATTTCTGGAGATGTTTAATTATTTATACAGTCATGGTTCTCTACCAGCCACCTTAATGCAAGCCTCCATTTCTCTCATCCATAAAAAAAACAGGGACCCTCTAAACTGTGCATCATACCGGCCAAATTCCCTCCTACCTGTAGATTTGAAAATACTTGCAAAAATTTTAGCTCGTCGCTTGGGGCCCATTATGCCTTTAATCATCTCGGAAGACCAAACGGGGTTCATTAGTGGGAGGCACTCCTTTTCTAATGGCATTATTCATACTCCACCCTCCACTACAGATCCTGAGGTGGTTATATCACTTGACGCAGAGAAGGCCTTCGACAGGGTGGAGTGGCCCTACCTTTTCTCTTCCTTGCAGCGGTTCGGGTTTAGCATCCGCTTTATTTCCTGGATCAAACTATTGTACTCCTCTACCCAGGCGTCAGTGTGCACGAATACACAGCGCTCCGATCCTTTCCCCCTCTCCCGCGGCACATGGCAAGGGTGCCCCCTCTCCCCACTGTTGTTCACGCTTGCCATCAAACCGTTGTCCATAGCATTAAAATCAGGAGGATTCAAAGGAGCATGGAGACATGGAGAGGAACATCGGGTCTCGTTGTACGCTGATGACCTACTCCCGTATGTAAGCGATCCCCTGTCAAGCCTTCCACCTATTCTCTCACTCATGCGCTGGCGGTTCTGAGGGGGGGCCAACAGGGGCCAGTGCCCCTGTGACAGTGAGTCTGGACCCCCCTGTGGCCCCCCCTCCGAACAAAGATTATACAGTAATTATTAAAATTGTGAGATCGCTCCGACGCAAAAGGCGGAACTAATGCGCATGGCTCAACATTCTAATCGGATCATTTGCATTGGTCACTAACAGGCGGACCGCGGTCCGAGTCTGGACCCAGACGCTGTCCTATATGGAATGTTTTTGCCTGGAGGCCTCGTTTGAATTTGAACAGCTACACAGCGCACTGTGTATGTAGGGGTGGGTACTGAATTTCAGCATTACAAGGTTGAATCAAGACCAGAGTATTGATATGTTCCGACGTTTAAGTTTTGATATAATTTATTATCTCATGGCTGCAACACCTTTCCTCTCTGTGCCAATGCAGCTCCTCCATACACACACACACACACACACACACACACACACACACACACAGGAGGTCAGTGTGTTTCTCTCACCCTGTCTGTGTCTGATCTGTTGACTTTCATCAGTAGGATGTTTTATAAAGTCACCCTGAAACCCAACTCGCGTTTCTTTTTTTTTTTTCAAGTATTTCACCCGCAATTCAGTTTTCACTGCAGCAGAGAAGCTGCATGTGGAGGAGAGTTTATTAAAACAATCGAAACTAACGTGATGCTGAATGACACCAACCAGCTGCTCTTATAAGATTAAACAACTGTATAAGGAGGCTTTTACATTAAACAGGAGAGTCTGTGTTTCTGTCAGAAACTCAGACCTTCTCACAGCAGAGCGAACAGGTGAGGGAGGAGGAGGAGGAGGGCAGATTGATCACTAATCAATCGCGGATGTCGTCCTCTCGGACTGATTAAAACAATAAAAATGCCAAAGTTGGTCACAAACTATACCTGAGTGTCCGCACAAGTAAAGTCTCTGTGTGTGAAGCACTGCAGAGTGTCACATCATGATGTTCACAGACAGTCTGCCGTCATTAGTTTGACAGAGAGACACAGAGAGGGTCGTGTCTAAAAGGGAACCCTAGACCAGCGAAAGATCACACGAGTTTGATTATTTTATCAGAAACAATGGAAACAAATCTCGTGAGAGTTGTGCAAATAAAGGATTCCCTTCTAGACATGGCCGAGAGCGGTGCGCTGCTTCAAGAATATACAATCATGTCGTGGTACAGATGTTTTTAACGTGGTAAGCCACCATAAATAAGACAGTGTATTCACTGAGCCACAGAGAGTCACTGAAACACTGATCACTGACCTGTTGTGATGGAAAAAATATTCAGATCCTTTACTTCAGTAAAAGCATGAATACCACAATGTAAAAATACCTAATTTTATTTTTTCTAAAATGAAGAACTTTATTTTAAGATGCACAATTTTTCAAAAACTATTTCATTTATTTTCTCTATTTTATTTTTAAATGCATAGGCCTATCTGCATAGTTCAATGTTAAGTGACAATAAATATTGTCAAAATGTTTTTGAATTGTACTTTCTTTATTTGATTTGACAGTCAGATGCTGATTACATGCAGACGTTGATACAACTACTAGGCTACTTCAGTATATATCACACTAAATCATAACGCAAGTTAGACATTATGATGTTCCGGACCTTTGCCCGGGTTGAATGTGCCCCTCTGACAAAACCCCTGGCCCCAGCCAGGCCCCCTCAGTAAAATTGGTCTAGAACCCGCCACTGCACTCCTGGACTCTATCAGCGTATTCTCCGGGTATAATTTGAACGTCTCCAAAAGTGAGTGTCTCCCCATAAATCAATTGGTTACAGAAATTCCAACACACCTCATACCATTCAAGACCACTGTGGTGGGCATAAAATACCTAGGAATAATGGTTACACAATCTATGCGCACACTGAAGTAACAAAACTTCTCGGTACTGACGGTAACAGTCAAACAAAATCTTCAAAAATGGAACCGTTTACCACTCTCCCTAGCAGGTAGAGTGCAAACAGTAAAGATGAATATCTTACCAAGGTACCTTTACCTCTTTCAATGCCTACCAATCTACCTTCCTCGTTCATTTTTCAATTTTATCAACAGCATCATATCCATGTTCGTCTGGACAGGTAAACAGGCCAGGGCAAATAAATCCTTGCTCCAGAGGAACAGATCATTGGGTGGCCTGGGATTGCCCAACCTCCTTGGGTATTATTGGGCGGCTAACGTACAAAAGATTTTACTTTGGTTCACCTCACCTCAACATAGTTGGTGCCGGTTAGAGGCGAACTCATGCTCCACGTCCCTCCAGGCACTAGTATGTAGCACCCTGCCCCCTCTCTCTCGCAAATTTCACATCTAACCCCATTGTAACTAACACATTAAAAATATGGACTCAAATCAGGAGGCGGTCTGGATGGCTCTCCCTTCCCCAGAGTACACCCCTTTGTAACAATCATTTATTTGTACCAGCCAAGATTGACTCGTGCTTTGCAGCTCTGGAAAATAAAGGCCTGAGATGCCTGGAAGACTTGTACATAGACGGACTGTTTGCTAGTTTCAACCAACTACGCTCAATCTACGGACTAGGTAATACAGACTATTTTCGCTTCTTCCAACTTCGTGACTTTGCAAGAACCTACTCTCCTCAGTTCCCCCAGGCTCCACCCCTCAGTGGTATAGACTTGGTGCTCCAGACTAAATCTTTGCCTAAGGGCTATGTCTCATATCTCTATAATCTCTATTCACCAACAAATGACTCAGCCATAAATAAAAGCAGGTCCGACTGGGAAACCGAACTCCAAATAAGCATTTCTGATGCTCAGTGGAAAAACCACATCTATGCAGGACAATGTTATAGCTTTTGTGTCCTTGATTGCCCGTAGAAAGATTCTTCTCTTACGGAAATCCTCCCAGCCACCTTCCTTCAAATCCTGGCTACATGACCTATTATTTCTATTGATGCTGGAGAAAATCAAATTCAACCTTAGAGGCCGTCCCGAAAAGTTTTACTCACACTGGAAACCACTACTTGATTATGTCAATAAACTCCCCGCTACTGAAATGTCCCCATGATTCTACGCCTACACCTTGCCCAGTCCACCGACCCCCTTGATATGACCCTCTACACTATGACTGGTTCAGGAACAGTGGGCTGATCTACTGAACATGCAGAAATGCAGGCAGCAAACAAACAAACATTCTATGTGGCACCATATACAGAAAAATGAAAATGTAACTCTCTTCAGATGTATCGTTTATTGGAACTGTGAATCAATAAAAATTATAGCTGCTGCGCAGCAATGGTCGGGGCCGGGCAATTTTAGGCAAAATTAGGCAATTCTGAGCAACAAGCAGAGTGTAGGAAGATGAAAAAAAGGTGGCATTCTAATGTGCATTTTACATCAGTTGAGGCTTGAACTCACAATTTCTGGCACAAGAGACTCTGCATATTGACTGATAGCTAAGCCAAATAAACAGGGAAAAGAGACAAGGGATAACAGGGAAACGTGTTGATAAAGAGTATTTGTCTCTTCCCAAAACTCCCTGAATCATAATTATTTAAATCTTAGCAGTTTCTAATCCACATAGCATGATACCTGAACATAAAGCTTTCACATTTGAAAGTCCATCCTGCCTTAGCTGAGGCTCGAACTCACAACTTCTGACACTGAAGTCTGTCTTTTATCTCACTGAGCTAATTGACAAGTGACAGTTGATGTGTGGCTTCACAAATTGACTAAGCCAAGGATCAGGGTGCCAGGCAGCAGTCATCCATGCCATGGAAAAGCAAATTTCAAAGTGAAAGTTCCAAAGCTGTAGCACATATGGTTGATTTGTTGTGAATTTTCAAAGTTTTGAAATTTAGAGGTTTGCTGTAGCACCACCATCAGGACTATTGTCTTGTGTTTCCAGTTGAGGACATCTGGCATGGGACTGGACCTTTGTGAAAAGTTTGGGTAGATTTCTCATATGGAAATGTTGTACAAGCTGAGGCTTGAACTCACAACCTTCAACACCAAGAACCATCCTCTATCTCACTGAGCTAATTGGCAAATGGAAACACCACTTGTAGCTTCACAAATTGACCAAGCCAGTCACCTGTGTGCAAGACAGCAGCTGTTAGCATGTAAAGGCAGATTTCAAATGGCTGTCAAAAATTCAGTTATTGAGACAAAAATCCCAAAATACACAAATTGCATCTAGACAGCATGGAGATGTTGGTCATTAGTTTTTAACAATGATTTACTGGCTCCAAAAGTGAAAAACTGATGTTTAAAAATGCCATTTTTGCATTGACTCCAATTGTTCGCATGAGAGTGAAATTCAAAATGCTGTAAAAAATTCAGTTTTTGAGATAAAATTCTGATATTTTCCAAACATCATCTACCATGACTCCAAAATGTTGTCATTTTTTTTCATGAACATTGAAAATGTATTTAGCAAGAATTTGCAAGTATATGTTTATAATACCGTTTACAGTCAAACATTTTGATGCACTGTAGGTTCAATTTTTGATAAATCAAAAATCTGTGTGGATCGTTTGTGTAGGACAGTCTGAAGATGCTCTGTAGCAAGTTTGGTGCCAATTGAGCAAAAATTGTGGGAGGAGATAGGTTTAATAAGTTTTACAGTTTTTGAAAAAAACAGAGTGATGGACTTCATAATTTGCAATAGGTTTAAATGTACAAAAGTTTCTTCAGTATTGGGGCTACATTTTGGTGAAAGTTGTAAATCTGTAGCACATATGGTTGATTTGTTATGAATTTTCAAAATTTTGAACTTTAGAGGCTTGCTGTAGCGCCACCATCAGGACTATTGGCCTGTTTTTGCAGCTGAGGCAATCTGACATGGGACTGGACCTTTGTGCAAAGTTTGGTCATTTTTCGTGCATGGGAAGTAGGATTTCCTCGGAAGAAGAAAGAAAGAAAGAAAGAAAGAAAGAAAGAAAGAAGAAAGAAGAAAGAAGAAAGAAGAACATGCAGGATTACAATAGGGTCCTGGCAGCTTAGGCTGCCCGGCCCCTAATTATTTAAATATAAAAAAAAGGAACTTGTAGTGAGTCATAAAATGATGATTGAAAGGAATTATGTTTATATGAATCAGTACATTATTTTTTAGGAAAATTATGCACATTATACCTTTAAAACTCAGTAGCTCACACCAAAACTAGATGAATAAATAGCACTGCAGGCCAAAGGAATGAGTTTTTGAATTTGGGTTGGATTGTCTCTTTAAGCAACAAAACAGGGACAAAATACTATATAAGAAGAAATTAAAAATAATCATACTGTTTGTGATCACATCTTTATTTACTTCATTTTGTATGTTTCAGACAGGCACGATGCAATTGTGAATATTCATATGAATTCTGGTAACGGGTGTGTGTGTGTGATGCATCACTGCTCACGTTGAAAGACCCGATGGTGCAGTTATGATATCAGTGCAGGTGTTGAGGCATTTCAATGATAGCACACACGCATACAGGCACCTTCCGATGCTGATACATAATGTAATATGCAAAACATGACCGATCTGAAGTGGTCGCCTGCTGAGCCGATGATGGGTCTCTTGTGAGGGGTCAACAATCACACATGCACGCATATGCACACTGCGGAAATGGAGGAGCGCTGAGGAGTCCCTGCTCCCACGTGATCCAAAAAAACCCACACACTTCTTGGCAGTCATGACAATGGCTGTGCGTGCTTGGGCCATGTGTGGGCACGCTTTGATTTTGTCTGCCCCTGGGGAAAAAACCTGTCATCCTTGAGCTGTCTCAAAAAAGTCTTTGCACCAAACACTAATAATAATAATAATAATGATAATAATAATAATTATTATTATTATAATTATTATTATTATTATTATTATTATTAGTAGTAGTAGTAGTAGTAGTAATAGTAGTAGTAGTAGTAGTAGTATTAACACTTTAAGGTCCCATTCCATTTAGTGTAGCAGAGCATTTTCAAGGCCTCCCTTGTTTTCCAGCCGCCCCGCTGACCTTCTCCCAGCGGCGGGAGCATATTCATCGCTGCCAGTGTAAATCTTTTCAACCTAAATGCAGCCTTTAATAACGCTCCACTTGAAATTTAAATTGACTGAGGCAGTGGGTTGGTATTACCTGCTTCCTCTGTAGCAGAGCTTTCTGTGTCACCACCATGATTAATTCATTGTCACCCTGAGCACGTAATACCTGCGGTGGGTTCAATTTTAGGTCCCATCCTGTATTTTGCATGTTCGTGTTCCCGCCTGGTAACACTGTGAACAGAATGTCTGTCTCAGTAATGTAAGTATGGGAGATGTGGGCGGTAATTACCTGAACTAGCCTGACACCATCCCTGAGCCACTGGCGGATATTAGGAGCTCAGTTATCCAGCATATTTCTGTAGCTAAATGGAAATATTATTCAACAATGAACTTTATTGCAAAAGAACCAAATCCTTTTGTAAACCAGCGGCTGAAATTGTCAACGTTTGTTAACAGCAAACTAAATTTAGATGGACAACTTGAAAGGGTTAATCAGTCCCGAAGCAGATCTATGTCTTCGATCAATATCTTCAGTCCAGTAACTCATAATCCAGGCTTTCATCTTGTCCCAGCATGTTTGCTGCAGTCATGTTCGTCTCAACTCTGTTAAGTCAGTTTAAAGCAGGTGCTAGTTTTGCATAACGGCCACAATAAACAAATTATTTATTTATTAGTTTTTATTTGATTCATTTATGGGCCTACAAATTTGTCACCTTTACTTCATCTCATTTATTTCCTGAGGTATTAATGTAAGTCTGTGATATTCCTCTGTGTTCTGTTATGGCCTTGAAATGGGTCTTGGGCAGAGAAGGTAAATTTGTTTTCCCTGTATGTTTTAGAACCTTCAAAATAACCCAAAACATATTTATATATTGATTAGTACTGAGCCATGTTAGTGATGTGGCTCCAAGGAAGGAAACTTGTCCTTCGATCCACTTCTTTGGTCCAGACTGAAATATCAATAATATTGAAGGGATTACTGTGGAATTTCTCATGGTCCTCAGAGGATGCAGCCTATTGACTTTGGTGGTTCCCCAGTTGTTCCTCTAGAATCATTGTTGATCTCGCGAGACTTTGTATATCGCTTAATGGACGCACGTGTGAAAATATGGCGTAAATGGCGTCTTTTGCAGTTAAATTTTAATGTTGCGGCTCGCGGACACTTGGATTACACCACACGAGCAGGATGGAGACATTTTGTGTTTGTTTTGTGTTCTTTTTTTTAACATTTTATCTGTGGTCACCATTCACTGCAATTGTACTGGACTTGGCTGCAACCCTGTTTTCTGCTGAACCTCCAGGATTGTTTAGCGAACTGAAGATCTTCACCCATCCTCACATCGGCATAGGGGTGAGTACATATTGAGTGGGTTATCATGTAAAGTGGAATATCGCTTTAAGGTAATGTAACTTGATTACTTTCTGTTGCCATTACCTCAATAGCAATATATTAATATTGTTTAGTCTAATATAATAAGGTGTGGGAGACAGAAGGGAGATGGGTGTGGAAGAAGGGTGGAGCGGTGAAGGTGGGGAGGAAGAGGCAGCTGTAATTAGACCTGAGCTGAAGAACCAGCAGCCTCCTCCATGTCGCTGTTGCTGTCGCTGTTGCTGTCACTGTCACACTTTTTGTCTTTCTTCTTGTGCAACCAGCTCAGAAAACCCCCTTTCTTAGCCTTCTTCTCCTCCTTCTCCTCTGGTTGGTTCATTTTAATCTCTGTCTCATCATTTTTGCTTGTCTGTCCAGTCTTTGATGACCTCCCAAAAGGCCAGAATCCTCTCTTCTTCTCCTTCTTCTTTATTTCCATGCAGGAATCCTCCACTTGTGTTTTTTCTGACTGTCTTTCCGGCAACTTTTCAGCTTCAGATTTTTTCTCCTGAGGTTTGTCATTCTGGAGACATTCAGCCTTGTTGCAGGACAGCTGGTTTGTGGCCTCCATGAGTATTTTAGACATGCTGTCCATGTCTTCTTTGCATCCATGAGAGGCACTGTCCATCTCTTCCACGATCCTGTTAGAGGCAATGTCTGTCTCTTCCATGATCGTGTTAGAGACACTGTCCATCTCTTCCATGATTCTGTTGGAGGCACTGTCCGTCTCTTCCATGATCCTGTCTGAGGCACTGTCCATCATGATCCCGTTGGAGGCACTGTCTGTCTCTTCTGTGATCCCATTGGAAGCACTGTCCATCTCTTCCATGATCCCGTTGGAAGCACTGTCTATCTCTTCCATGAGCCCGTTGGAGGCGCTGTCCGTCTCTTCCACAAGCGTGTTGGAGGCACTGTCAGTCTCTTTCATGATCCTGTTAGAGGCACTGGCCGCCTCTTCCATGATCCTGTGTTTTTCAGCCAGTTCTTGCTTTTCCTCCTCCAACTGGTTCACTCTTGTTTGCCAAGTCTGATCTTTTGCGGCCAGCTCCTCTCTGAATTTTTCTTGAAGAGCTTTATATTTTTCCTGACAATCTTGGTTCTCCAAGATTAATTGCATTAGGTAATTCTGGGCTGTCTGGTGTTTTTCAGCCATCTCTTTGTTGAAACTCTTCCTGCAGGGCTCTGTATTTTTCTTGCCAGACTTGGTTCTCCAACATGAGCTCTGTCATATAGTTTTGGGCCGCATTTTCTTTCTCGCCCATTTCTCTGGAGAGCCTCTCCTGCAGGGCGTTGTACTTCTCCTGCCAGTTTTTCGTTCTCCCCAAGAATTTTGACCACGTAATTTTCAGATGATGTTAACCTACGTTTAAGGTCGTCGTTCTTCTTTATAAGATGCCGGACATGCCTACTCCCTGGCTGGGGGGCATTCACCTGCTCCATTTGGACCTGGAGGCAGCTGTTCAGGTCACAGATCTGTGTCTTGAGTGAGATGATGGTCTGGTCTTTCTCTGCCATCTTCTCTCTGAACTGCCTCTCCAGGGCTTTGTGTTTGTCCTGCCATTTCTTGCTCTCCGTGGCCTCAACTGTCAGATTGTTCTGGGCCACCTGTTCTGTCTTGGCTAGCTCCTGCCTAAACTTCTCCTCCAGAGCATTGTATCTGTCCTGCCAAGCTTGATTCTCTGAGACATTTTCCCTCAATTTGTTTTGGGTCACCTGTTCTTTTGCAGCCAGCTCCTCTCTGAATTTCTCTTGAAGAGCTTTATATTTTTCCTGACAATCTTGGTTCTCCAACATGAGCTTTGTCATATGGTCTTGGGCCGCATTTTCTTTCTCGCCCATTTCTCTGGAGAGCCTCTCCTGCAGGGTGTTGTACTTCTCCTGCCAGTTTTCGTTCTCTGCAAGAATTTTGACCACGTAATTTTCAGATGATGTTAACCTACGTTTGAGGTCATCGTTCTTCTTTATGAGATGCCGGACATGCCTGCTCCCTGGCTGGGGGGCATTCACCTGCTCCATTTGGACCTGGAGGCAGCTGTTCAGATCACAGATCTGTGTCTTGAGTGAGATGATGGTCTGGTCTTTCTCTGCCATCTTCTCTCTGAACTGCCTCTCCAGGGCTTTGTGTTTGTCCTGCCATTTCTTGCTCTCCACGGCCTCAATTGTCAGATTGTTCTGGGCCACCTGTTCTGTCTTGGCTAGCTCCTGCCTAAACTTCTCCTCCAGAGCATTGTATCTGTCCTGCCAAGCTTGATTCTCTGAGACTTTTTCCCTCAATTTGTTTTGGGTCACCTGTTCTCTTTCGGCCGTCTCCTTGAACCTCTCTTCCAGAGCTTTGGATTTTTCACGCAGATCCTTGTTTTCTGAGAGCACTTTCCCCAGTTCGTCTTTGGACACAGTTTGTCCTTGATCCTCACTGTTCCTTAGGCGTCTCTTGAGGTCGGAGATCTGAGACTCGTATGCTCTGATGGTCTCGTAACTCCTTATGCACTCAGCCTGTAATTCAGTATTTTGCTTTGACATGCGTTTTACCTTCACTTTCAGATGAAAGCTCTCCTTTTGAGCATTTTCAAAAGCATCTTGCAGATGGAAGAAGTCTGCATGAGATTTTGGAGAGTCCTGAAGGGCAGCATCAGCAGAACAAATCCTTTTTGTTGGCTCGTTGTTTGTGTTGGTCTCTTGGTCCATAGTGCTTTTTTCATAGCACATCATTGTCTGTAGTTGACCGCGATTATCTGTTGAGGGGTTAGCGTCAGCAAACCCAACCCTGTTTGTTTGGTTGTCTCTTGGGTTACTTGTGCGGTCCATGGCACTGTATGTGTAGACTTTTTGTCTGGAATATACTGTGGTTGTAGCTGATTCTGTTGTGTTGTAGTACACGATGCTTGGGTATCGTTGATACGAGCTAATGTTACACTGTCTGTCCTGTCTGGTACTCTGAGGTCCTGATATAACTATATTTGTCTGTGATGATGTCATCATGATGTCATAAAGTGACATCATAATTATGATGTCACAAGGTGACATCATAATTCTAATAGACATCAAAGGAATCTGAACATTCTGACAGTTGTGGAACATTGTTTTTTTTTAAACTAATTTAAATATTTATTGTTTTTAAAAAACAACAAACAAACAAACAAACAAGTAAATAAAATTATTTTTGAGGGAATTTTGTCAGCAACTGTAGCCCAATATCAGGCCAAATTCACTACATTCCATTGACATCCTGCTCATGGATGGGAAGCTCAAATGTTGTACTGCTGTGTTTCAGATTACAAATCTCATAAACATTGGGAATCTGACAAATTGCCATCATTTCACCGCTTCCCAATTAATCAGCGACTTAAAAGGCAATTCAAAGTTAAAATCCCTCCATATATGTTGCCTGTTACATGATTTTTTTGACAGAACATAATGCAGATTTTTGTTACTTTCATAGGCAGCATTTTATGAAAATTTGATAATTTTTCTTAATCTGGGTCTAATATATATATATGTGTATATTATATATATATATATATCACACACACATATATATGTATGTATGTATGTACATATATATATATATATTATTATATATATATTACATATATATATATTTCTCTTTGTGTTTTCTTTTAATTTATTTATAATTATTTATAATTACAATAAAGTTTGTTAAACTCTAAAAATCCTGTCTCTATTATATATGTATGTCATGATTACAAAAAAAATGTATATTTATGTTTATATTACATTTTCTATATTAGGGGTGTCACAATTCTTCAAGATTACAATTTAATTTAATTTTTTGATTTTAACATTTTTTTAGCACTGAAAATGCCTGCATGCCTTGGCTTTCATTAATATTTAATAAAAGTTACAGCAAAGAAGGTTTCAATGTGAAATAAATATTGAGTTTACCTGTTGGGTAAGCTTGTGAGATACTGAAAAAGTAGCTTCAAAATTAATTTCCGTCATTTAAAAATCTTGACTTATCCAGATATACAGTGCATAAAGTGCTAGAACACATTCATTTAATTTTCCACATGGAAGAATTAAGCCTCAGTTCACTATTCATATGATTCATAAAGCACAACATTTCTCTTAGTGTTTTTCACCTGGTATCATGACAGCCATGTCTTTTCCAGATTTTTACCCATGCAGCTGAGCTGGCATTTTCTCTTTTTGACTTGGAAAGAACATTCAGTCTAATGCAAGATATATTATGTTTATGTGAGGTCTTTTTAAACTTACTGAACAAAACCAGCTATCATTAAGTCAGGCTAACATTAGCAATAATATTCATAATATGTAACAGAATGAAGTAACACACTAAGGTTACTATTTAAGAAAAAAACTTTTCCTAAAACTATTCTATTCTGTTATTAAGGAACAATATTATCCTTTTTGGTAAAGCAAATAAATGAGTTGTAAAACTGGAAACTTTAAAGTTACTTTAGCACCATAATTTGGTCAAAGTGATCATTTGTACATCACTTTTTGTTTTTATTAAATACCAGCAAAAACTAATCACATTCCTGTTAGTGTCAGCTGTACTTTATAATTAGCGCCAATTAACAAATGTTAGCATGCAAACACGCTAACCTAAGATAGTGAGCATGATAAACATTATACTTGCTCAGCATGTTAACATTAGCTGTGTCTCAATTTGCATATTTCCATACTTATACCTCTTGTTTTGAGTGCATAAATGCATTCACATTGACATTTACAGCAAAACAAAGTGCACTGCGAGTAACTGGATGTTGTACTCAAAACAGCCAAAATGCAGAAGAGGCGGGGCCACCAGACTATACTATATAGTGACAGTTTCAGCAAAATTAACCAATAGTTATTAAACTAAGGTCCAGTGATGCCAAAAATAAACTGCCTACCCCAGCTTTAAATGTGAACACATGACACCCAGATACAGGTGGATGACAGCTAAGCTAACTGATATTTAAAGTCCTGCTACCTGCTAGTAGTTGGTGCTAAATGCTGCATGTTCAGCTGGCAGAGTGCTGCCAGTAGCTTTCTGCAACAAAGCGGCCAGTAAGAGGAATTATTACCACCAGACAAACACCTTCGCTGCTAGAATGTGTTCAATCCTGCTGAAAAACTCCAGGGAATTAATGGCTCACTGAGTAATTAATTCAGTGCCTTGCATACACTTAGAACTCCCCGATAAACTCGATGTCTGTTGAGAGCTCCAGTTCAGTTCTTCTCATCTATTGAAGGTTTAGATTTGTGTGATTTTGACACATCTGAATGTAGATTAATCTAATGAGGTTGCATACTCTAATATTGGTGTGCTACATGAATACAGAATGAGAGCTGTGGACATGAAGGGGTTAAATGCAGCCCCAGTATGCATTTTAAAACAGACCTGTGTCTGCTTGTCTTGTTCTATCATTTTATCTTAGTTTCTTCTTTGTAATTAGGGCCCGAGTACCGTCCGGTGCGAGGACCCTATTGAAATCGAAGGAATTATTATTAGGGCCCGAGCACCATATGGTGCGAGGACCCTATTGTTTTTGCTCAGACTACCCAAAAAATGAATTGCATTTTTGGGGGCTTAAACATACTCAAAAACTCACCAATTTTGGTGGCCTCGTCAGTCTTGGTGAAAATTTACGTGTCATATGTTTTTTGTTAATGGGCGTGGCCAAGCCATTTGGCCACGCCCATTAACAAAAAACATATGACATATAAACACACTCCTAAACCTTGTGGAAAGCCTTCCCAGAAGAGTTGAAGCTGTCATAGCTGCAAAGGGTGGGCCAACTCCATATTAAACCCTACAGATTAAGAATGGGATGTCATTAAAGTTCATGTGCGTGTAAAGGCAGATGTCCTGATACTTTTGGCAATATAGTGTATTATTGCCATGGTTTCACTTTGTGGGGTAAATCATCAGATGGCCCCTCACTAAACTGGTAAGCATATGTAAAGGAGAAAGTCTTTAAAAAAAAGGACCCAGAGCACCATCTGCTGGGCAGCTGATGTCATTACCATTTTCATATTGACTGCAATAGTGTTATTTCTGCTATGATGCTATGATGAGTTTATCAGCTGAGAACATGAAACATCTTTAACCTTGTTTGGTCGATTGCACAAGATTCTATTTTTTACAATGATTACTCTCTCTCTCTCTCTTCCTCTGTTCTCTCTCTCTTTCTCGTATTTTTCCAAAACTAATTTAATACGTGCAGCTTAGCTGTTTCCAAATTTTAATCAATCGATCAAACAAAATTTTAAATTAAACATACAAACACCAATCACAACAACAGCAGTTAAAGAGAAAAGAAGAAAAAACAAAACAAAGGGGGAGATATGACGGACAGTCAGTTCAAATCATTTCAATATTTTGTTATAATTTCCCATCACCTGAAATCCACCTTTTTCTTTATCGCATCGTCCGTATTCCTTACTTTGCGAGTGACCTTCCCCATGAGTTGAACATCTTGAATTGGATTTTTCTATTTTATTAAATTTTTTTTTTTTCCCGACCCTTTCAGTGCTGTGATTCTTAGGATTCTGAAAATAAATAATACTAAATAATATTCATTTTGACTGAGACTACACCAATTATTCTCAGAGGCAAAGTAGAATTGGTTCTTTGTGAAGAAAAAAAGAGAATTTATTTTTGTTTGTTTGTTTATTTGTTTTGTCTTTTAGTGTAGAATCCCATCTATTGTGGACAGAAACATCTTCAGCCCATAGGCAGTATATGATATGATATGATATGATATATGACTCTTCAACTGTCTATGCTCGAGCCCCATAGTGCCTATCTATCCCTTCTACTTCTATGCCTGGCTCGCGAACACCCTTCTTCGCGCGACCTTGCGCGTTCCTTTCCATCCGCGTGCCCGTGGGTCAGCCTGTGTGTCTACGCTGAGGGGTTCCATCAGGAAGAGAAATGCCGACAAAAGTCATCTTTGAAACGGAAGATCAAGCCATGGAAGACACCGTGGACACTGTAGCGGAGGTTAAAACCCTGAAGGTGAGCAAAGCGGCTCGTGTCGTCGTGAACAAACTGAAATAATCCGCGTGGCACGACCGACGTCCTGCCTGCTGCTCCATGTTTGACAACATGTGGCTCAACGAGCTAACCCGAAACCTCGGCTAACCGACTAACTAAGCTAACTTTGTGGAAACCAGCGTAAGAAAGGTTCATGTAGCGGCATTAATAATGAAATATTATTAACAACACCGGTATTAATCAGGAAAGTGAATGTTTCCCCTGCTAGGTGATGTTAGCATACATTGTTAACGTAGCCACTTAGCCTAGCTAGACGATCACATGGCACGTCCATGTGTTGAGCTGATGTGTAGATCACATGGATTAGCGGGTGGACAACGTGGAAATCTGTAGGATCTTGCTCACATGTGTGTGTATCTGTACTGTGGACGCGACTTGATGACGTATTACACAGCTGGGGTAGTCAGCTGTTTAAAGTACATAATACACCCTGCTCATGACAGTAAAAGAAACTATTTAACTTACTTACAGCTGCTATAAATTATGTTAATTGTTGATTATTGATATTTTTTCATAATATATTTATAAGTCAGACTCCTCTTACAGTAATAAGAACTTATAGACTATATATATATATATATATATATATATATATATATATATATGTGTGTGTTAATACTGTGTTCCCAACTACATCTGTATATTACAGCTTACATAAATAATTGAAGGACGATAGTCACTGAAGCAGCAATATGATGAGATAACACCAAACTAGAAATTTCTCAAGCTGCCGGGGTGTCAGCTTTTTTTAAATTAAAACTACGAGTCAGTGCACAGTACTTGGTTTAACTGAAACCTGTTTGTCTTTTATTGTTTCTGTTGAAAACATTTATAAAGAACAAGACCAAGGAGGGCAAGAAGCTGAAGAAGAAGAAGCAGTTAGAGGACCAGGAAGAGCAGGAGGACCCAGACTGTGAACCTCCAGCACCAAAGAAGAAAAAGAAAAAAGACAAGCTGGCAGCGGACCAAATGGACGACTACACAGACATGAATGGCAACAGTAATGGTGTTGAAACACCAACGAAGAAGACTAAGAAGAACACTGAAGGTGACACAGAGGTGAGTGCATGTTGTTAGTTTGAATATGTAGTTACCAGATGGGCAGATTTCCTCAATGAAAGTGCCTAGTCTTGTGACTGAATGGATAACAAACTATATTTATTATCCATCAAGTTGTTTTGTGGGACACATTTGATCTGCACTGATGATGAATGGGTGGAAAAGGTTGTAAAAGTGTTGGGTAGCAGATTAGAATTTTGCTTAAAATATAAATGCATATTCTCTGGCTGTACCTTGGTGTGGACAGGGTCATACTCTGCCCTTTGTATAACACTGTCTCCACATTCATCTTGGTTTATAGAAAAAAAAGAAGAAGCAAAAGAAAGCAATCGCAGAGGAGGCAACCAATGGACATTCCACCCCAAACACCCCTGTTCAGACACCCACCCAGACACCGTCCCAGTCAAGTGAAGAATCAGCCAGTGACAGCGAAAAGGAAACGGTACGACTCATAGACTGACCGTCAAACAGTTTTTCCTCTTAGGAGAACGTGGTGCAGAATGATTTTTGTGGTAATTTGAATGGATAATTGAACTCTTGCTTTTTTTGAAAGTGTGAGTTTTGCTGGATAGTTAAAGAGAAATAAAGGTGACTACCATGTAAGTTGTTGCTAAATCCTAGGTTTTGCATTTTGGTCATAATATATTAGCGCATTTGATTTTGTTGTATCAGAAAATGGACATTCTACAATGTTTTGTGTGCCTTTTCAATCTTAAGCCTACCTGGTCATGTAACCTGTTATGACTAGTACAAGAAGATAGACAGTAGAGGCACAGCAGTGTGGTTAGGATGAGTTCACAAAAATGGGATGGCTTATAATATAGGAAGCTCACAGACTCACACACATGAATTAAGTGATAAAACAACTACAGGTTGATGGCGAAGCAACAAATGTAACAATTCAGCAGTTCTTCAAGCATTTAAAAGTTTCACAAATCAGTAGAATTCGCTTTTCATGTCTATATTACATTAACCACCTCAATTTTGGGGGAGATTTTTGTTTAGATAATTTTATATGTGACGTTATACTTTGTGGTTATTACAATGTAAACACTACTGGTTTTGTCCACAGGGGGCTCCAAAATCCAAAAAATACAAAAATGTTTGTGGTAGCTTGAAGATAACTGACTGATAACTGATAGACTGACTCAGACTATTTATTTGTTTAGGAGGAGACACCAGAGCAGAAGGCGGGGGCCTTCTCCAACTTCAGGATCTCCCAAGTCACCATCAATAAACTAAAAGGTAAATATCATATTTGCATTTTTATATAGTTTATTTTTTATCACGGTGGCTTGAGAGCAGAAGTGCACTGGTACATGTTCAAAACCATGTTCAAATGTTTGTTTCTCTGCCCAGAAAAGAAAAGCTGTGTGCTTTAACATTGTTGACGGACTTCACTTTATAACATTTTTATAAGGGTTGTACCAGACACAGAATTTCAGTCAGTTGAATCGGATTAGGCTATTCAATACGGAGATTCAGTGATTCATTCTTATGTTAGTTTAGTTTTTAGTTCAGTGCCACACTATGCTCCTATATCAGCCTACATGAATATGTTTTACTCACATTTAAATGCCTTTCTCTGTCATCTGTGATGTGAACACATCAGATTTCTACACAACCAGAGACAGTAAAAGTGTGCATCATCCTGTGCATAGATGAGGTATCCAATGCTGTCAGACACTTCAGTGTGTCACCTGCACTCCCGGTTTCTATCACCCTTCTAAACTTCCATTGCCGTTTGCTGTGACTTTTTTAGGGAAACAGGGTCAAATCTTGTTTACCAACTGTTTCAACTTCTCCCATCAGTTAATCACCAGCACATGTTGTCACATGGATTGTTTATAATAAGTGCCCCGGCTAATGGACACCCCCCACCCAACAATTGCTTGACCTGAAAAATCTCAGTCGACTGAGGGGTCGGGTGATGATTCGAGTCTTTGTTTTTCAGGGGGCGTCCTAAATATTTATTATGTCAGAGCAATATTTTGGGTCTGCTTTTGAGAATTGATCTGGATATACACAGTGTGTTAATTTAAATGATCAACGTTGAATTTGTATTTTGGTCATCACCATTATGGACTGAAATAAGTGCATTAATTCATGTTAAAGGTGACTCTTTTTGTACTTACAGTTTCCTTAACAGTGAGTTTTGGAGCTGCCGAGGTGCTTTGTGGTGTGCTACATAATTACCTTTACCCTCTGTTGTCCCACTGTCTTCCTCACCCTCACACTTTGTCTCTATCACTTTCTCAGCTCGAGGAGTCTCCTACCTGTTTGACATTCAGGTGAAAACATTTGATTCTGTATATGATGGGGAGGACGTAATTGCCCAAGCCCGAACAGGAACGGGGAAGACTTTCTCCTTTGCAATCCCTTTGGTCGAGAAGCTCCAGAAGGATTCAGTGGAGCTGACAAGAGGCCGGCCTCCCAAGGTGTGCACACAGACACTTTC
This sequence comes from Lutjanus argentimaculatus, assembly GCA_034769285.1. NCBI lineage: Eukaryota > Metazoa > Chordata > Actinopteri > Lutjaniformes > Lutjanidae > Lutjanus > Lutjanus argentimaculatus. Next base: position 3,003,250 of record JAWZSL010000045.1, on the reverse strand, counting down.
ACACCAGTGACTGAAGACTGCATCAGTCCCAGTGTCCCAGTGTTTGTGTGTATGACTGAGTCTCTTCTCTGTTTTGACTGTAGGTGCTGGTGTTGACTCCAACCAGAGAGTTAGCTATCCAGGTTGCTAAAGACTTCAAAGACATCATCAAGAGATTGTCTATCAGCTGTTTCTATGGAGGCAGCTCATATAACCCACAGAGTAAGAGTAATGCAAAAACACAAATATCTCCTCAGATGAAATTTGAACAAGTTCAAATGATGAAGAATCAATTTATTTACAAGTCTACTTTATATTTAATGTTTTATGAAATACTTTTGAGGTTAACTATTTAAATACCAGCTAATTAATTGTTTTGTTTTCTGCTATTTTAACAGCATACATTATTAATCATTGTTATACTGTTAATAACGCTCTCCCCTTCTCTTCTCCTGTCTAGTTGATGCAATCCGTAATGGTATCGATATTCTGGTTGGAACTCCTGGTCGCATCAAAGACCACATCCAGAACAATAAACTGGACCTCTCTAAACTGAAACACGTCGTACTAGATGAAGTCGACCAAATGTTGGACATGGGATTTGCAGAACAGGTTGAAGAGATTTTGGCCTCATCATATCAGAAAGGTAACGTAAATCTGTGTTTGTCTGTCTTTTTGTGTACAGTTGTGTCAAAAATATTGGTTTATCAATGCATGTAGATAATTAGTATTTGAGATGGTTTCAATACTAATTTTCCACAGTATCAGTACACCGCACCAGTGCCAGCTGTGGTTCTTTGCTCTCTTTTCTCTCCAGACTTGACTCTGTTAAGTTAACTAATTTTTAAGATTAATTAGATAATTGACTTCATTTTAAAGGCCTGGTCAAACAAAAAAACAAATGTCTGTCATCTTATAGCCTTTGTATCTTCTAATGACAGTCACAAATTTTATGCCCTTAAGGTTGTGTTCAGTTTATTTTGTGGTATTGAAAATGGTAGGCTGGTCTTTTTTTCCAATGTATGTGTTCATTTTATACATGTGTGCAAGTTGGACTGTTAGGATTTTGCTTTGTATATTATATACCATGTTAAAGTAGATTAAATGATCAGTATAGTGTGATCATGTATGTAAGACTATGAAAACGTGTGTGTGTGTGTGGCTCCTCTCCAGACTCGACTCCAACCCACAGACTCTTCTGTTTTCGGCCACCTGCCCCCCCTGGGTCTAGAGGTGGCCAAGAAATACATGAGACCAGGGTGCAAACATGTCGACCTGATTGGCAAGAAAACACAGAAAGCTGCAACAACTGTCGAAGTAAGTGTGTGTGAGAGAGATGTTGAAGAGTGTGTGATGGGTACAATTTAACAAGCATTACAGCAGTCTTAGGTCTTAGGCTTAGACCTCCCAGAGTTGCCTATAAGCAGCAACAGTTAAAGTGAGACTGTAAAACGCGCTCACATATATCTCCATCAGGAGAGCCCAGAAAGTTCATTTGCAGTAAAAATTGCTGTATTTATCATCGTCAACACCAGTGGAATCGTAATGAACTACAAGTTAAAGTCTGCCAGCTGGATTAATGAAAATGTCTCTGTTCTCTCTCCCTGGTTTCCCTCCCTCTGTCTCTGTTTATCTTTTTGTCTCCCTCCTGTCCTCTACCTGTAGCATCTGGCCATAGCATGCCACTGGTCACAGCGTGCAGCCGTGCTCGGCGATGTGATCCAGGTTTACAGCGGCAGCCATGGCAGAACCATCGTGTTCTGCGAGACCAAGAAAGAAGCCAACGAACTTTCCATGAATGCTTCCATCAAACAGGTAGACACACACACACACACACACACACACTTACACATGCATACACAAACTTAACAGCTTGTAAAATGATGAACTGACATTTTTTTATATCACATGACTTAATAAGAATCACAATGTGTAGTGTATACGAATTGGGAAGTTGTGACAGATTGATTTGTTAAACAAGCTATTGTGTTACCTTTAAAAGTGTTGTTTTCGGCTTTGTCCTTTTCTAAAGCCCCTTTTCAGCTGGACTTTTTTTTGTCCAGGTGTTAATGGGTGTTACTGTTTTGTTTTGTTTTTTTACCCTGTAACACACACTAACATCTTGACCTTGCTTGACTAGTGAGTCCGCCCAGCATGGCTGAGATTTGATGATGTGCTTGTGTTGAGTCATGCAGCTGTAAAATGGTGGATAAACACATTAATTCATCACAAAAATGTCCCTTTAATTAAAAGCTTCCATTATAAAGCTGCAAAATCAGGAAATGTTGATTTTTATCAACAGTAACTTATTATGATCCAATCCAGCTGAAGGTGAGAATGAAATGGTTAAATAAAGAAGATGCCTGAAAGTACAAACAGAGACGTAGGAGAGAAACTAAACTTCAAACCACAGAGGCTACAAAACTTCTGAGAGCCTGAACACCACCACCACCACGCACCACCACACACACACACACACACCTTTAAAAATGCCTTTCTCTCTGCTCTCCGGCATCACACGTGCTGAGTCTCGGTTATCTGGCGCAATTATGATGTTGACTGAGACCCATCAGAAACAAAACAGAAAGGTAAACTTGTCTACTGGCAAAGGGAAAGGAGCCGATCTGTTAGTTTTAGTTGGTTCTTAAAAAACCCACATATACACACTGTTTAATGTGTCCGTTCCCCATAACAGTAACATTATAAATGGAAACAAACAGCTACAAGGAACCAAGCAAATTCTCTCGGGTTTGTTTCTCATTTTGTTTTGGTATGTTTTCAGAGCCTCAGTCCCTCCATGGTGATATTCCTCAGAAACAGAGAGAGACGACGCTGAAGGGCTTCAGGAATGGTGCTTTTGAGGTTCTAGTTGCCACCAACGTTGCAGCCCGTGGATTAGACATCCCTGAAGTTGACCTGGTGATCCAGTGTTCTCCACCCAAGGTGCAATGTGTTACCAGTAATCAGCAAGAATTTTACACATCTTTGCAGTTATTGGACTTGCCATTTCTTTGTCATGTAGATGCTATATTTCAGATTTCTAAACATGTTTTTAAGGTGTGTGATTTTAAGGTGCAGATTCCATAAGACAATACAAGGAAAAATGAGCATTTACATGCTTCAGATTGAGTTGAAAATGGAAACAGCCGCAGTCCACTTATGTGCACTGGTTGAGCGATGAAAATTCCTCCTTGCAGGAGAACTGGACACTTTCTTATTAAGAGCGTTGCATAAACCATGATTCATAAAGGCTTGTCACCTTCACTTTGTTTGAAAATGTGTCTGTCTCTCTGGTTGTGTCAGGATGTGGAGTCATACATCCATCGTTCAGGACGTACGGGCCGAGCTGGCAGGACTGGAGTCTGCATCTGTTTCTACCAGAGGAAAGAAGAGGACCAGCTGCGCTACGTAGAAAACAAAGCAGTATGTGTCTTTTTAAATTCAGTTGAAGCAGAAGAAAACAGAGAGGCAAATAAGAGTGACAAGTTTAGTTGTTTGAGCAGCTGTGTGGAAATGAAAAAAACAAAACATCAATGCTTTCAGTCACTTCTGTGTTGGATGAGATGGAAATGGACAAGAAGCTACAGAAGGAAGGGGAGAAAGAAAAGTAGCAGGTGTTTCAGTAGAATGGCCAGAGTTGGAGAAGGTGCTGCTTCTGCTTCAGAAAAAAACAGACTGAAACTCACCTTTTCACTGCAGTTGTAAATAGCGTGTAAGATAGGATTTTATCGACAAATACATGTACATTTTGTTTGTTATTATTCCAGGGCATCACATTCAGACGAGTTGGTGTTCCCACTGCCAATGATATCATCAAGTCATCAAGCAAGGATGCTGTCAGGTAGGTAACTTTGGAGCATTTGTTTGTTTTCTATGTTTTTGGGTTAATGGTTATCCCTAGTGCTGGAGGTCAGCAACCTGCAGCTCTTTTGCACCTCTTCAGTGGCTCCCTGTGGCTTTGACAAAAAAAAATCTTATTTATATTTGCATTATTTTCTCATCATTTATTATTTTTGTATGCATAGGGTGATTTTTACTCCACATCTCCAATTGTAAAAATGTGCAGCCTGTACACTGAATAAAAAAGTGTTTGATATTTCGCCAACTAAAATGTGCATCATAGCCTACATTTATGGCTCCAGTGCCTTTTCCCCCTTTCCAGTGCCTTTTAGCTGGTGGCTTTTTCTTTTTTGGGCCAAAAATATCTCTTAATAGTAAGGGTTGCAGACTCCTGCCAGGTACTAACATTTCTGTATTCATTCTTGTTGTCACAATCGCATTGAATTTTTACTAATAACTTGAGCTGATTGAATAACAGCTTTATTATTATTGATTAAATATTCTGTACTTTTTTATTTCATTAACCTATTTCATCATCTATTTTATTTTATTAACTATTGCTCGAAATTCTTTTTGTTTTAGAAGTATGAAACTACAGTAGTTGATTACTATTTGAAACCTTGGACTCTGTCAGCCACATAATTTGGTTAATAATCAGCACTATAATCATTACTTGGCAACTAATCAGTGAAGTTACATAGATATTACATAAAAGTGGCCCCAAGAAGCCTCTGCCCTGCTGAAATCTCCTTAATTACTGTTCAGTGTGGAACAAATTTCCTGACTGTAAGCAGATAAGTGTCAGATGGTTATGATTTTATGTCTTTATTGTGTTCAGGTTTCTGGACTCTGTTCCAGTCGCAGCTATTGAGTACTTCAGAGTGTCAGCTGAGAAGCTGATCGAGGAAAGAGGAGCAGTTGATGCACTAGCTGCCGCCCTGGCCCATATTTCTGGAGCCACAAGTCTAGAGCAGAGGTCACTTCTCAACTCTGATGCTGTAAGTTTGGTTTTGGTTTTATTGTCATTATAAATGACCTACACACTAGAGTTGCAAATTTTGTGCATTTTCCTTAACCAGTAGTTGAAGACATTAACATTAATCAGTTAATCATTAAAAATATGATACAAATGCATGTTTTGTTCTCAGTTTTCGTCATATTTGAACAATTCTAGTGGCATTAGTTACGTGAAACAATAATTCACGCAGCACAAACAATTTAAACAAGCAGAATAATAAAACAACAACGCTCTTGCTCAAAATGGCTGCTCACCTGTCTTTATTCAGCAAATGGCTCCTCCAAACAAAACAATGTCAGATGGGTTGCTGTTACTGCCATTTTTTGACTTACAAGGCAGACCAACCAGATGAGCAAGAAACCTGTGAGCTCTGGAGAAATAGTATACAAAACATACATTGTCGGTTAATACATTTTTAATTGGTTAAATTCTTAACACAGATTAATCAGTTAATGAGTGATCATTATATTTTCAGTTTCTTACACAATAAATGATATTTTTATTTGCCTAAATCAGGGTAAACAGACTCCTCAAAAACGGGAAATCCATAATGATAACTAGATACTTAAAGCCACTACAAGGAGTTTTTAACTGGTTGTGAAACTGTCTCAATTTATTACTGGTGCCTCTACATCATCTACATTTTCCCATCATCTTGTGTGCAATTCTGATTTAACTTCATACTGCACATGACATCAGTCTGTGAAAGGATGAAATGAAAGGAGTTGGTAAATGCCTAGAAGCTTACTGTGGCTGCTCCTATTTTCCATGATTCCCTGCAGTATTTCAAACTGATCTGCTGTCAGAAAATGCAGAAAACAACTGTTGTCTTGTTTTGTAGACACCTTTTTGATGAATGATTGTGGTAAAGCTAAGCTTACTGACAAAGACATTGCATCTCCTGTGACTATTTTATAATAAAGGTTAACTTGTCTTTCACCATTAAATCCTTTTAATGTGAAGCTGCAGCAGTAGAAAACTGTTCAGTTTGCATCAGCCATAACTTGCTGCAGCTGGAAGGGAAGCTTTGGTTGACCAGATGTAGCCTGCGGGCTGCCAGTTGATCCATATTTTCATTTCATTTCAAAATTTAAATAAGAGGATAAACTCTATGAGATGTGCCATCTCATTTTCAAGGGGGTCCTCTGTGACAAATCATGTGCATCAACAAACATTTTACAAAAAACAAGTAAAGAAATGCGGAAGTAATAGAGATGAGAAGTTAAACAATCAAACAACAAGTGTATTTAAGATCAACAAGCAAGGAAGCCTTGAAGTCATGAAAGGAAGAAATTGATCTGAGTGAAATAGGCAAATTATTCCAGTTTGATGCTTTAAACTTGCAAGCTTGTCTCCCAATCTCTATAAAAAAAATCCCTGACATACAGTATAGTAACAAATCTGGACACACTAGTGTAAAAGTAAGGTTAACTAAAACACTGTAGCAGCTATACAGTGGGCCCTGCAAGGGTTGAGTAACTGCAAAATGATTCAAACTGCAACTGCCCTTTGACACCCCCACATCCACCTGGCATGTTATCCCTGTTAGACACTTTAAAAAGTTGTGCTTGTGCTCCATTTTGATTAAGTCATGAATTTGTTGCGTTTTTAGGTGCTGTATAACCGTAATTCCACGTAACTTATTGTTTGTGTTTGTTTTTGCAGGGCTACACCACTCTGCAGTTGGTGTGCTCTCAGGAGATGCATAATATGGGTTATGCCTGGAGAACCATCAAAGAACAGCTTGGAGAACAGATTGAGAACCACATACACAGAATGACCTTCCTCAAAGGCAGAACAGTATGTACACACACACACATAAACATGCGAGGTGTTGCTTCAATTAACATATGCTTTTATTGCATTTTTATTTGTTACATTTTTTTTGTCACCTTCTAATTGCATTATATTTCAGTATGAGAGCCACCGTGGAAGCTTTTTGTCAGATTTGACTTTTATTAGCTGGTTATCAGTAGGGTTTTGAATAATCTCTGTACTGGAAAGACAATATTTGATTTGATATACAGTTCTAAAGTTGAGCATGGATGTAGCTTACAAATAATTGGATCCAGATGATAGCCATCATTGCTTTAGTTAGATCCCACTTGGATGAGTAGTGTCTTGCCAAAAAAAAAGCCCCCATAGTGCCCACAGTCATAAATGAAAGTAATAGACTTGGCAAATGAAAAAGTAAATGGGAAACCTGGTGGTAAATCAAAATGCAAATTAAGAGAAGAACTGGTATAATTTATTTAAAAAAAAAAAAAAAAAAAACAGTGTTGTTTAGTTTATATGTGAATTCAGCTTCTACAGATGCACTAGATGTAGCACACGACCAGTGATCCACAGCAAGTAAACAGCAACACATCTGTTAGCAGCAAAAAGTAAATGTGTGAAAGCTTTCTGCGTGTGTGACCATGTCTGTTGTGAGTCCTAGCACAGCAGGTACATAGACTGATCAAAGACAATATGAGAACACTCACCATCTCACCCTTATTCTGTTTATTACAGGGAGTTTGTTTTGATGTCCCAGCAGACAAAGTCAAGGAGATGCAGGTAAGAACCACAGTGAAAACTCCCATCTGTTGAAGATGTGTTTTAGTCTCAGAATTAAATGAGTGAAAACTGATCAAAGTCAAATGGGATAGTCCTGCTAATATCCTTTTCACCCTACTTGATCGTTCAACAGGAGAACTGGAAGGATGGTCGCCGATGGCAACTGACTGTAGCCACAGAGCTCCCAGAACTGGAGGAGAAGCAGTTCAGTAACCGTGGCGACCGAGGCTTTGGCAGTGGTAACCGCGGTGACAGAGGAGGAGGATTCAGAGGTGGACGGGGGCGAAATTTCGGGGGACATGGAGGCCGTGGTAACAGCTTCCGCAATGGTGGTGGTGGTGGTGGCCATGGCAACAACAGAGGAGGACACAAACGCAGCTTCAGTCAAGCTTTTGATTATTGAAGTGCCAGCCTGTGAACTGATAAGACTGACTGTCACTCATCTGGGTTGGCAGTGATTTTTATTGGCTGTCAGTGAGAGCCATCAGTGTATGGCTGGTGGAAATCTTCATCCTAATATTCATAAGTTTTATGATCTAGTATCTGTGAAAGGTGCTATATAAATAAACTTTACTTACTTACTTATATATACAGTACATTCAATTTTTGCGGCTGAAAATAAAGTATCACATGTAATCTGAGAAATTAGATTTATTTCCAAGTAGCCATTTCCTCTGGGTTTAAGATCACAGTTTCTGTGTACAGTATATTAACACAGGACCACTGGCAGCCATTTTGTAATGCTTCTTGGGTGCGTCATTCATCGCACCTCATGACAGGATTTGTTCTTGACAGCTGAATTACATCTTTCAGTTGCTATGTTTTAAATGACATAGGATCAAAAAAGTTGAGCATTGTGCGATGACTTGAAAGTTTGAATGCGTTATCCACTGAGGTAAAGAAGTTACTCTTTTTATACTGGGTGTTTGGGGAACGGTGACAGCAATCAGACCTGAGCCACTCTGACCTAACAACTGGTAAACATGCTATTTGTTGTGATATAACATCAATATATGACTGTGCACTCTACTGCAGATACTCGTGGGAGGCACTATGTTTCTACTGTGCACCCACAGAGAACAGTGGTGAAATGGTTGAGTTGTACTCAGTATTGGATTGCTGCCTCACCCTCAGCTTAAACCTCTCTCCCCAAATATGTATCGGATGATTGCTTTGCAATTGCCTCTATTTAATAACTGTGTCTACTGCTTCCATTCATTTGAATGAAATGACTTAATAAAAAAGGTCAACTCAAGTTGTGTTGTGTCTTTTTATATAGGTGTAAAATAAGCATTTATAAGAGCAAAACATTTTAAAGTTTAATTTTCAGTGTTAACTGCTCTCAGGAACTTGACACTTAACTTTTAACTTCAGCTTGGGCTTAAAGAAGATATGCTTAAAAAAATCATTTAAAAAACTTTGAAAGACTGGAACGAATGAATGAATGAATTAATCACAATGAAGCTAATGTAATCTACAAAATTTTTTGTTGCAAATTGGGGACTAGCAGGAGAGAACAACAGACCGAGGAGAAACTACTGCACAGAGAACTAATCACGATAAGACACACTAACCACCCAGTGAAGCTCTCTTCCTTTACCATCCTAACTTAATACTGTTCAGTGCAGGGGGCCAGGATTGTGGTGCACAGCAGTCGATCCTTACTCACTTCATCCGACCCCAGACATACAAAACAGGGAAAACACTTTATTACCTCTACACGTACCTGCATTACAGAGAAATACATGACAAATGCTATACTTAAAGTTAATAGAGGTTAAATTATTAAAAACAAGTAAAACTTATATAAACAATGTAGTCTACTTCCTGCTCTGGCAATATTTTTTTCAAACACCTTTTGACCATAGAGTTGAATAGGCACTTTTCTGTGAGATTATCAGCAACAATTAAAAAACATTACAAACGTGTATCAAGTCAAGGGACAGAAAATATCTGTTTTACTCATATAAAGTATGTTAGTGGCATGAGAAGATTAATATATAAGCTAAGCTAAGCTTGTAAGTTTATTTTAGATATGTTTAAATAAAACAGACAAGATGCTTTATTTCTGTTTATTTTAAACAAATCAGAAGTTTCTTTTTTCTACCCCTTTGTAAAGCACACTGTTACAATTGGTATACATGATTGGTAAACTTAATTACACTAATACCATCTTTACACACTATTAAAAAGAAAACATGTTAGTGTAAATAATTTTAATTTACTCAGACAACTAGAGTATAAAATATGTAAGGTTGAACAATACAATGTTAAAAGTATTCCTAACAGTATTTCCTGTGCAAATTTTGCATTTACAAATCTTTGAAGGAGGACTGGCATTGAGAGCAACACATTCAAGTATTAGTTTTGATTGACAAGGAGCTCAGATATACATTTTTTTTTAATTAAAATGATTTGGTTCTGTCTACATCCAGATACATAAAAAACTGCCTTTTTAATGGAGACACATAAGTAAACAAAAACAAACAAAAAAGAGCAATCACCAGATGACACTGATACACAGATTTTGTTTTCAACACTTCTAAAGTGTTGTACAATTGGATTTGCAATCCCAACATGCACCACCCCTCTATCTTTAGACACTCAGTTCAGATAAGGACATTCAATTAGTCTTTGGTAGCAGTCTGTGGACAGCAAACACATTCAAATAATGATCATTAAAACCCCTCATACCTGATTTCCCACTGTGTAAAAATCTGAGCTCACAGCTCAATAATTCCTCATTTTATATTGTCAAACAAAGCTTATTGGATCTGTTATGATTAATTTCCCCTGTGCCATTTTGGCTCCCCAGCTGGATCATGGTCAAATCACACTAGCTGGGAGGCAAAACGGCTGTTGCAGGACAGCTGAAGATGAAATGATTCCCTGTGACATCAAGATTAAGACATACTCTGTCTACAAAGAGTGGCTGACAAGCTACCCTCTGCTGTTTGATCATTAAAAAGTACTGTATTTATGCATTGTTAAAGATAAATGTTTGAATGCCAGCAATTTGGTGGTGAGAGACATGCTGGTTGGTTGCTACTGGCGATGCCAATGTGCACTGGTTGTCAGGTTTCACTGTTCCAGTTGGTTGTTACTGACTACAGGTCTTCACTGGTAATGGAAAGTACATTGGCATTGGGATTCTCCACAGTCATGCCATACTCATCATCATCCCCCTAGGTGACAAGAAGGCACACACACACACACATACACACAAAGATGAGTAAATGAACAGTTATCCTAGAAATTGATGTCATATTGTTTTTATGCAGTATGAGTATTTTTACCCTTTTCACCTATTTCAATTTCTGTACTCTTGCTTCATTTAGATTTTGAATGCAGCACTTTTACTAGTAATGGGTTTTTTACATTGTTGTATTGGTATTTTCGCTTAAGTACATGATCTGAGTGCCTCCTCTTCTCAGCCAAGGATCCCTTACAAGATAGAAAATATACCAGGGACTTCTGGATGATTTTAAGATCTCTACTTAGTTATGTGAAAGAACAATGCAAGAGAAATGTGTCAGAAAGATGTTTGACATGTATTAAAAATATTTGCACCATGTCAGCACAGAATACCCATAACATACATACCGTGTTTCACTCTTAGTGCATACATAAAATAAAATACAGATGCTGATTACTTTGAATAATATAAGATGAAAAATATATAGCATATATATTTAATATAAATAATAGCAAATAAATAATATACTAAGTCTGGGACTTAAATATTATGAAGGCCTGCAAATTGTTTGTGGATAGGAAATAGTTTGTGTAAATGAAATGTGTAATGACTGCTAAAAGTCTAATCAAAGTCTAATCATGAAATAAATGCAGGCTGTAATGAAGCCTTTTGTACATAAACAAAAAATAATAATTTTATAACATGATAATTTAAATGAATGAATCTGAAAACTTTCCCCTGGCAGACTGCCACAGACCCCCGATGGTCCCTGGACCCCTATTTGAGAACCATTGCTCAAGAGAAGCCAAGCACATCCCAATATTCAAGCTACTATTATCATTCTATTAAAAAGGCACCCTTTTCTTTACTGTAATTATTTTGCCATTGCCATTATGACATCAGTATAATGTATACTAGAGTACACTTGCGTCATCATTGTACAGAATATCCCCCGAGATTATTATTGCTTTTAGTATCATTTTCTGATTTTAATCTATGAACGTTGTTTTTCTTGTTTTATTTTTCACCCACCTTGATGAGTGTCCTTTTTCTGTTTATAATGTATCGATTTTATTTCATTTATTTAATTTTTAACTTCAGTTTTTCATGAAATCAGCCTTTCCCTAAATTTCCATTGATTTTTTTGAAAATGAGTAAAACAGCGCCCTCTGGATTATAATATTCGCAATCTCAACCAGTTTGTGTGGTGACAGGTGGTATTGAAGCGGTGAGGAGCATGTGTCTGAGCGGACCGGAGACCGCAGATTCAGACCCGCACGTTTGGACCCGCACATTCAGACCCTTTCGTTTTCCCCCTCCTTTTTCTCACCCTAATCCTAACCTATCCTTCCTTGTGCCTAAACCTAACCTCACGTTCCTCTCCTCTCTTCTCTACCTTCTTATGACTATCCCTATCCTTTTTCTTACCCTAATCCTAACCATTCCCCTTATATGCCTAAACCTAAGTTGGTGGCGCTGTCGCAGAAAACCTGAGGTCCTAGAAATGCGGTCCAAAAGTGCGGGTCTGAATCTGCAGCGGGTCTGAATCTGCAGCCTCCGGGTCTGCAGAGATCTACTATTGAAGAAACGCAGGTGGCAGTTGGCACCTGATGATCAGTAACTTCACCACCTCTCAGGGTAACTGAGTAAGCTGTCCGGACTGCGGTAAAACATTTGAAGGGAAACTTCCCCTTAATTAAACCCTAGAAAGTAAGCATAGTCGTTGAAATGAAACAAATTAGGAAGTTAACAAGTTTTCCATCAGACATCAAACACGTGCTTTTCTGTCCAGACTGCCTAACAGCTGGCTGGCTTGACTCATCCAGCTGATTAACATCAAACCGCGTTAATTACATGACGGAGAGGACAAACTGATGGGAGCTACTCCTGGACTGGACCTTTGGCCAGGACGAGGTCGGAAAATATGTCAGAAAAGCCTGTGGACGCTCCAAGTATATCAGACAACAAGTACAGTGGAAAATCTGTCGTTTTCTGAAGACTTTGCCACCGTTTCTTCAAATACCTGGCGGGTAGGTGAGTCAGGCGCATCCCTGCTGCTCTGTGGCGAACAGAACTTCACTCTTACACATGCAGGTGTTGATGTGGCTCAGCTTTTTGTTTGATATCATGGTCAGGGTCGCAGAAGTTTTGTTCGCACTCGGACACTCAGCACCATGGAAAGAAACCTTTGGAGCTCGGAATGAATTAAAGGGATAGTTCGAATTTTTTGATTACCTACAGTAAATGGTAGGCCACAGCCTCCAGTTATAGAAGAGCAGGAGGAGTATCTGTGTAGGAAGCTAAGCAATGTACTTATGTGGACAGGACTTTAGTCACCTAAAAACATGAATATTAGTTAGTGTATGCTATATTTAGGATGTTTTACCACTTTACCTCGCCATCAGACAGCCTTTTCTGGTGACAAACTGCTGTCACATAAGCAAAATATCGTTCTCTGCACAACAACCAGATTCCTTTAACAAAACCTGCAGTTTTACCTTGCAAAACACAGGAGTTTGCTAGTTTACGACTGCCTCGATCACTTTGCCTGTGTTATTTTGTGACTTTGGTGTTTTAAAGTCCACCTCCAGTCATGTTTTAAACAATATAAATGCTCTGCAAGAAGCACACAAAAGATCACATGCCTTGTTAAAAAGGCTTACATACAGCTCTATATTTCATTTAGTATTCAAAAATTCTTGAATAGGGAATGGGAATTGCATAACATTATGAGGTAGTGTTGCCATCTTTGGAGGATAGCATGCATAGATATGGTTATCTGTCATTGTCACCAGGTAATTTGTCATCTGTCATGTGTCAATCGTTCATCATCAGAAATGCCTAAAGTACCATGTGAAAGACAAATGCTTATTAAGAGAAGGCAAAGAGGTGCTATATTACAAAATTGAAGTTATTTAATGATATGGATCCTTATGAATTAGGAGACTGAGTCCTTGTTGTGCTGTTTAATGAGTAGTTAGCTTTAATAACTACCTTATTGAGGAAAGCTGCATGTATATGGAGCCAGCTGTCGTGTGTTGGTGTGGAATCTCCTGCTGCTCATTTAATTTAATAGGCGGCACACTGCCAGAATTAACCAGTTTATTAATTTATAATATTTAACTGCTGCATTAAGTCTATCATTATTCCGGTAATAGTCAAGACTGATCTGCATATTGCTTCTAGATAAGCTTTGCATTTGGAAGTGTTAATGTGTTTAAAAAAAACCCACACCAAATCATGGATCTATATTATACATGCATTGTTTTCTTTTAGTTTCAACATTTTATTCACTCACTGTCTTCCTGCAGGTGAAAAACCCAGTGCAATGCTTTAGGCTGTCTAAAATTTAGATACATGCCATACTTGCTGCCTTTTTAAGAGGGCATGTTTATGGCACAGGGTTCAATGTTAATGTTTTTATTTTTTATTTTTTCACTTGTCCAGTTGGGCAAATGGGTCAGAAATCTACTTGCTCGACTTCAGTTTTTACTTGCCTCTGCACAAATTGTTTTATTTATTAGCCATTATCCAATATAGCCATGTTTAATAAGGTTGCAACGTCTGTAAAATGTCAGAAAATGGTGAAAAATGTCCATCCCACTTTTTCAGAGTCCAAGGTTTTTCATGTCCAAAACCCATACACATTCAGTTTAATATCATAATAAATGGAGAAAAGTGGGAAATCTCCATATTTGAGAGACTGAAAGCATTTTCTGCCATTTATACATGAAAAATTACTTAACAGTTTATTAACTATCGAAATAGTTTAACAGTTTAATTCTTTTTACCACTTGCCAAGTCAGGCAAGTGAGTTGCTAGATTTACTAGCCCACATGGCATTTTACTGACCCAGGAAAGTGAGGCAATCTTATTGTTGAGCCCTGTAGCACTTGAGACCTGAATAAGTAATTTCCTTTGCTTCTCCATTAGCTTCACTTTGCATAGCCCACATGCTCATGCCTTACAGAGCCAACAGTCTTTGTTTACCGTAACTCTGGCATAGAAAGCCCCTGCATAATGTACATACAGTTTATTTGCAGCAAAGGGTTTTGTTTGTTTTTACAAAGTGTATACACCTCATTAATTTATGATGCATGTTTTCTGCTTTAATCTAGAATTAATAACAACACTTTCACTAACTTTGGGCTTGTGATCTTTAGAAATTTAGAAAGAAGAAGAAAATCGTGACTTTACCCAAAACTAATTGGTACTTAGTTTGACTGGTGGCAAGATGTCACTGTTGGGTAGATTTGGTTTATTACAGACAAACAGCAGGCACATCAGATAGGTCGGACCACTTTGTTAACTATATATCTTTAAATATTACAGTTATGACTGAAAATGACAACAGAAATAACAGGAAAAAAAAGATTTGCTGATTTTACATATCGCCGCAATTCAAATCATGGTCTATCCGGAAATGACTGTTCAGTCTATATACTATATGGTCTCTTTTTGGAACCCATTACTGCACTTTCTAATTTTTTTGTAATGATTAAATGTTATTGAATACCTTTTTGCATAACTGACTATATTAAACTCATATTTAAATTCATATTCTATTGTGAATGCACCATATTGTATGTGAATCCCGTCAGAGGCTGTATAGTATTTGGGGGCCAGCTATGAGTTTTTGATGGTGATGCAAAAGACACTAGTGTAGAGTGTCATAATGTTAGGGTGTTTGAGCTAGCTGTCATTATGTTTTTGTCTTTGATAGTGAAGTTTAGACTTGTGTATATTTATGCTTTACTCTTTCTCTTTTCATGATGGCAAGTTTGTTGGCAATTTGGTTCTCTTTCTTTCACAGTGTTATGTTGAGGGGCCCAAATGGCATAGTGCCTTAATATAATCAAGCCTCTGGAAGTCTTGGATCTGACAGGGATTCCAATTAATTACTTGCAGTTTTATATGTATATGAGTGTTGTTACTTACATCATCCTTCTGTTTGTAGTCTTTCTCTGTGCTGCGATAGGACACCACATGGATCAGAGTGTAGATCCTGCAACCAGAGACATCAAGATGAAACACGAAACATTCAGTCCAGGTGATAAAGGTAAGATAACAAACGCTGCAGACTACTGACTGGTCAGAGTAGCATTTTGTCGTGAGTGTGTAACTTAAGCAAGCATTACAGAGGGGCAGTCTAATTACACAGTGACAGTTATTGGTGAATGTGTGCTGAGCGGAGGGAAGAATGAGCAGTGAAGTTGTCATTCTGGCAGAATATGTACAGAGACCGCGCAGTAAATTTACAGTTTAGGTTTGAGTTTGTCAGTGAATAAAGGCTGCATCTTCTCAGGACTGAAGCACCTGAACTCCTGTGTGTCCCTGCGTGTTTCCCAGCTGTGGGAATAGTGCTGCTATGATGATCAGCTTTGCCTACGTTGTGGGAGTGTTAAGTACAGTGGAGAACAGTGTAGTTAAGCTGTTTTACACAAATACCACCTAATACTGTACACCCTGGTAAAATGTCAGGAGGGTATGATGGTATGAAAAAATGGATAACACCGAAGCCTACCTCAATTATCTGAAAATTATGACATTTTCTTAAGTTTTTAAGGTCAGTCTGTAAGCTGTGCTGTTGTTGAGTACAAGTCAAAACACATACTCAAGTTCGTTTGTGTTTGTATGTACCTGTGATATAACATGGCCAGAAACTGGATGAGGAGAAGAACAGCAAAAGACAACAGGAACATCAAACTGAGAGGCTCAACCTGTCAATACAAAATGACAGTAATGCTTATTACTTTTAGCAGCGCTTACAACAGTACTGATTGACATTCAAAAATATGTCAGTCATCCTTTAACTATATGCATCCCTGCAGCACATGTATCTAGGAGTGTCTGTCAGGCCAACCTTG
Organism: Lutjanus argentimaculatus; assembly: GCA_034769285.1. Taxonomy (NCBI): domain Eukaryota; kingdom Metazoa; phylum Chordata; class Actinopteri; order Lutjaniformes; family Lutjanidae; genus Lutjanus; species Lutjanus argentimaculatus. Next base: position 2,986,794 of record JAWZSL010000045.1, on the reverse strand, counting down.
AGGAATTCTCCAGTATTATTTAAATTTGTAGTGAATTTAGGGATCTTGATGCTGATGACATCATTTCCAATGGCTTGCAGGAAGAAAGTAGCAACTACCCACAGCACGTTGATGATGAAATACAGGAAGACTGCCTGTGGGGAGAAGGGAGAATGCTTTTTTAAAGTCTTCACACTAAAAACTAGTAACATCAATTTTAATGCCTGCAATGCCTGCAGTTGGAAAAAGTATTGAAAAGTATGAGTGTGCATACAAAATGGACAGTAATTTTAACTGAGATGAACTTCCCAGAAATACCTATTTGCTCATTGTCATTCTCATTCCAAATGATCTACACGTAATATGCCAATACTTTGTCCACCAGACACAATTTCCAAATTACTTTTCAAATGCAAAATGTCCCACCTACTACATTCTTATCAAAGCGCAATTCTTTGATAACCAGAATTTATCCTAAATGTTTATTTGGTGTGTTTATGAAAAAAGGGAATATTGGACAATGCACTGTACTACTGTTTTAAGCATGCGCGTGCACACCATCCCACCACACACCCAGTTCAGACATTGTTCAGGCCACACATGAATGTGGCTCCAAGCTAAGGTGAAGATTACAGTGAAGATTTAGGCTAAAAACATGTTATAAATGACATCTTTTCACCTGGAGGAATTTAATGTTTTTTTTGGAGTTGTTGTCTTATGTTTGAAAACTGGTCATCATTCACTTAAATTGTTTGGGAGATTCTGCAACACTGTTTTCCTGTAAAACTCCAGCAGTGTTTTGTGGACTAAAAAATAAATTAAACCTGACCTGAAATCTGTAAGAGGGTGAGTGGATAATGACTGAATTTTCATTTTTGGGTGAACTATCCCTTTAAAACATTTAAGGGCCAACTCAAACTTTTGTAGAAAGCAGCTTGGACAGATGTCCAAATGGCTGTTTGGTTCTTGCTTATTTGGAAGAACTTTATACTTTAACTCTCTCTGATGTAATCATGGCATGCCTGAGAGTGGTCAAAGTCAACCAAACACCAATAAAAAGAACACTTAACATAAATAGAAAGACAGCAATTTTCTGTTTGACAATCAATAAAGATGGACACTTAATGTGAGACAGATTTCGTGCTAAAAACACAAAAAATAGACACATTTGCACTTTAATAGAAAATGCAGATAGCTGACCTTGTTGCGCAGTGACTTCAGTTCTCTGCTGACCTCCTCCTGATGTGCTTTAGTATCAACGATAGGCTTCAAGTAGCGGTCGATTAACTTGTTCCAGAAGTCATGCTCACCCTAAACACACACAAAAAAATACAAATTTTGGGGGGATTTGTTTAGATTAGGGCAAAAATGATACTTTGTTCAACTTAATGGCTTCAATTTGCAACTTTAAGGCCATCACAAAGCTGATCATGAAATAATAGAATTTTTCTAGTGATATACCTTCAATAATGTAATCATTGACAAGTAAAGCTAAGAATGCCAAAACATCCACATCAACCCTGCGTAAGACCTGACTTTGTCACCTTAATCTCTCTGACCTGTCAGGTGTAAAGAATTGCTGTAGCAATACTTTTTCTTGATTACCCATTTAGGTTAGGCTACTAGTTGTTTATCTCTGCAGAAGAAGCTAGGCGTTGCACCGTATTTGCTTCCACCAGTCCCAGTGGCTGATTCAGCATCTTACCTCATCTAGTTTTTGCACTTGTGGGGCAGTCAGTGTTTTATCGATGGCTCTCTTTACTCTCTTCACTAATTTATCCATTCGACTGGTCTTAAGGATATGTCGAGCCTGGGAGACAGAGAAAGTCAGTTACTCATTGACTCAATCATTCCTCTTCTACAGGAGCTTTCAAAAAACCAAAAAACTCTTAGAAAACATTGAAATGTGATATAATAAAATGATATATTTTGGTTAATGGATAAGTTTTTATAGAAAGCAATTGCCAAAAGAAAGAAAATAACTGGCCCATTGCTGCAATAATAATAATGCAACACATTATTGCTATTTTTAACCAAGTCAACTGCTGATGTGCTATTACTATTATTGTTATTATCATTACCTCCTGATCCAGTGCTGAATGTAACTCCTCCAGTTGGCTTTCTGACAGAATATCCTCAGGTCCCACTCCACTTAGTTCTCTGTTCAGAACGTCTGTTAACATTAGGACCAACTCGTCACACACATCATCCTCATTTTTGTTACGAAGTGAGTAGCTGAGGACAAGAAAAGCAAATAAAGACAAATAATTATACAGTTGCATTGGTACAGTTCTAAGGAGTGCAGCTGTGTTTTGAGACCACCGTAGGACACAACAAATACACAAATACACATAATGAATAACCCAAACACACATAACCTTTCTTACAATTTATACTTAACACATACTCGCCAGTAAACACTGGGAATGTTAAACAGTATTTTTTCACCAGGTAACTATTAAACATTACAAGTTTTAAATTTGTCCATGTTACATTTGTATGTGTATGTGTTTATTCATTTGTTTTCAGTGATATTTTTTCAGTGATATTCACCACGGTTTTGTGGATATTATAACAAAGGCCTGGTGATTAAACAGAAAAAACCCATAACTTTATGTATGTAAGTAATATATTGTAAATTATTTACCGTATTTGTTCTTGTAGATTTCTCTTCATGTTGGCATAAGTTAGCTTCTTCAAAAACTCTTCTTTCACTGGCATCACCCAGTCTATACACACACACACACACACACACACACACACACACACACACACACACACACACACACACACACACACACACCAATAATGTATACATACTGGGTTCTACGCAAGGAATTCTGTGAATTACAGTATGCATTATTTTGGACAAATACACAGTTAAAGTGCTGCTCACCACTGACAGGAACCTCCACTGTTTCCTCTAAGTCCCCTAAGTTGAAGTCGTCGTCGTCGTCATCGTCACTGTCATCATCAGATGAAGTCTCTGATACGCTCAGTTTTTCAACACTGTCGTCACTGCACAAAGACATAAATTCATGTTCGTGATTGATGGGTAGTATAGATGGATTTCACAAAACTCGTGTGTATGTTTGCTTTTATCTTATGAGAAAAAGGATCATCTAAATATATGCCTAATATTTTCAAAATGAGAAACAACCAAGTGTCCAAGTTTGAGACTTGAACTGTACTGTACTATATTTGTCATCAGCAGTATGTACAGGTGAGTTTGTGCATAAGTGTGTTAATGATCTCAGCATGAAAGAACATGAGTGACAGTCTGGCCAACTGATTAATGGCAACACAGGTTTCTGAGTCATTGACTGAAATATTTAGTGACCAAATAGATTTATAAGAAGCAGTAACGGGGAAACAAAAGAGAAATAAATACCTGTCACTGGAAGTGACATAGTCTTTTGCTGCCTTCCTGTTTGGTTTGTCATTTGGAGGTTTCTCAGCTCCTTCCACAACCAAAACTGCTTCTTTGGTTTGGTTGACATTGGCTTGAGGCTCCACCTTTGCAGCTGCCTGTTGAGTTATTTCTTGGGTGGTGGTGATTGGCACGGGAGGGGCTTTCTGAGCCATCTGGCCTGTGATTTGTTGAATCATCAGATTCTCTGTTTCTTGTGTGATCTGTAAAGCAGTGGGATAAGATTACTTAAACGGTCAATCTTCATCCATGGAAGGCTTGTAAGTAGCTGTTTGGTAAGAGTACCTGTAACTTCATGTCCCAGCAGCAGAGTCTACAGTTTCTGTCACACAGAATATTCTGGTTCTTCTTCACTTCTCCTTCTCCCCTGACAGGCAGACAAACAGACAAAAGGATGGACAGTCAGAAAAAATTAAACACATTAAAATACAGACAGAGTGAATAAATATTGGGAATGCTGATTGGGATGCTGCCTCCTCTTATCTTTGGATAAGTTAATCAATGATTAACAATAGCCTGGTCCCACCATGACCTGAACTGGATAAGTAGCAGACAGTAGATAGATGACCCAAAGGATTCCTCAGCGTAAATTCTACATAAGTGCACAGTATCGCATATCACTATAAAACCACAGCCCAAATGTGTTGTGAATTTTAGTTGGTTTGCTGTAACTCTGATATTTTCATATGTTCGGTTATTGTACTGTAGATGTCTTTTTATAGTCATATTTGATTTTTTATTTATGTTTAATGTTTTTCAGATTCCCTGTGTACTTTGACTTGTACAGTACTGGGTGCTGTATCACCTATATTATTATTAGGATACTGATGCTGAAGGACAAATGTATGCATGTTGAATTATCAGGTAATGTGAGAATAAATCTGCTTTATAAGATAAGGTTAACAAGGTAATTAAAATATGAATCAATAATGAAAATAGTTGCCAGCTTAAAGTACCACTATTCCTTCTAACAATGATTAGTGCATTACTTGTTGGATTCCCTTGTGCCCCAGGACACAATGTGCATGTTAACCAGTGAGTAGATGGTCAGTAGGAGGTATCCACTGGGGATGCAGATGAAATACATCAGACCATAGACAATCATCCCTGGAGGAGAAAATAACATTAAAATAAAATATTAAAACTTAAAATAACATTACATAAAACTAAACATAATCTAACTTAACATAACTGTTAACATTATATAACATAACGTAACATGGGTCTGCTAATATAATATAATTATTAATCTAAAGATACTACAAGGAGTTTTTAAGTGGTTATGAAACAGTCTCAATTTAATACTAATGCCTCTATATGACCTACATAAGCAAACAAGACCATCAGTGAGAAGATTTTCTGTATGGATATTCTTAATGCCTGCTGGGTCAGATTTGCCTTAAGATAAGATGAAAACAGCCTGCGTTTGCATTTCCCCTGCCAAAGTTATGGTGAGTAGTAATAAAAAGAAGTGAGAGGAGATTTTGATTAAGATAATTTTATTTTTGATGTTATATTTTTTGGTTATTACGATGGAAACGCCTCAGCTTTTGTCCACAGGGACATCCAAAGTCAACAAAATATGAAAGTTCCTTGTAGTAGCTTTAATATACTATATCATAACAAAGCTGCAAACATGATATAACATAAAATTGTGAAAGTAATGTTTATAAAAATATAACCATACCAAATTCTTCTGGGTGTAGTAAAGCTGTCACCAAATACATGATTGCCATGGAAACCAAGAACAAGCCAGTGGGGGTCAGGAAGGTGCCCTGAATTACCATGTCACCTAAAAGGGGAAAGAGATGTGTATATGTGTATTTAGGAACAAAAATGTTCCACACACAATAATATGAAGTTAGAGTTTTTTACCCACCAATGATAGAAAAGAAGGATGCAGTCATGAGGAACGCGTACAGCACACTCATAATGCCAGCAATGGTTATTTGGGTATTGGACTTTGCTACAAAACAGACGATGATGTAGAACACGGGAGGAATGCTTGCGATGATGATGGAAAGTGTTCCAGCGATTTTGAAGACAAACTGGAAAGCACCTGGCACAAAGAGACAGGGAGAGAGTGAGAGGAATAAATGAAGAACAGATCCTTTTTCATCCCTATACTGCAGAGTACTGTGATTCACCAGGCATTTATCTAAATATTGCTCAGATAACACAGTATATAGAGTGAGTGAGGCATCTCATGTGTGTCCTCATGGTCACTATAAGATTAAAAGTATTGATCCCATGCAGGAAACCTGCGTGAAGCCCTAAAAATCACTGAACTAGCAACTGTGTAACTTATTTTACAACAGCAGTTGTAAAATAGAAAGCTGCGTGTGATAACTTCTGAGGAAAAAAAAAACTTTTCCTGCTAGGATTTGCTCAGTTACTGTGATGTGAATGTCATAAACTGTAGTATTGTTTAAGTGATACAAAGAGGTTGGCAGGAATGTGAATGAAAGTAAGTCAAAGGCGCCTGAGGAAATATTCAGAATAAATATTTGCTCAGATATATGAGTAGCACTTTGCTGTTTAAATTGATTGTTTTCATGAAGTTCATGTAAAAGCGGAATGACTTGACCTGATACAGTGGTAGAAGAGAAGAAAATGTTACCTGCTTCTAGACATTATAGACAAGCCCCAAGAAGGAGGGGCTTGTTGAGTAATAAACTAGACCACAACTTACCTGCTATCATGAGAGTCACAGAGGCTGGACCAAGGATAGAGGAACCAACAGTGAACATCTGGTAAAAGATGTAAAGCCTGGAGATGGATGTGTTTCTCTTCACTGTCTCTGAACCACTGTAATTTAAGTGAAAACCACAGAAAAGTTAACATCAATACTAGGGATGGGTATCGGTACTCATTACCTGTAAGGTATAAACTGAAATAACACAGGACTAAGTAGTATTCAAGCTTTTCCAGTGACATATTACCTACAACCATTCTTTTTATACCTAGATCTAGAAAAAAAATCTGTTTTTTCTTGCATTCAGTCACCCCAAATGTGTGATGGTGATGTGTGATTGGCCCTCCACCGCAGCAGTTACAACTCATACAGTCAGTGGTGTGGTGAAGTCAAGCATGGTGTATTTGATGAAGTTGGAAGTACAGCACCACCAAAATGTTCCAAAATATGGCTATACTACATACCTGTGGTGCTAAAAATAAATGCATAAAGTGCAGAAGAATTATTTCAGGAATGCTTGATTTATATGATGGATATTGAATGAAGTAGAAAAAAAGAAATCAAATGAAGTACTGTATTTGTATCAGTATCAATTCAAGAGTATTGGTATTGGTATCCCAGCCCTAATTGTATTGAGGATGAGGATTTAGATCTCTTGGCCTGGCCATGGATGTAAACCCCACTATTCCTAATAATAAAAAAGTAACCTGTGCAGAAGGTCCAGCGTATTAGCCAGTGTAGATGGTCCCCATCGTCTCCTCTGGTTATAAAACTCCTTGAACTCCTGTGGTGAGTTGGTGTATGCATCTGATGCAGCATTGTATTCAACACGCCACCCTTGCTGCAGTAACAAAGTACACAGCCAACGATCCTCCCCTAGAAATGAATACATGCACATACAAAATACAAAAGATATGTGAGAAATACATATGAACATTCTGAGAAGAAAGATAAAGAGACAAAATTAGGCAAAGTAAAGATGGTTGGTGAACTCATATCTGTATCTGTGCAAACCTTGGTCATACTGCACATATTCCGAAGCTCTGGTTGCAGTTGTTGTGTATCTCTTCAATACATTGTCATCCATTAAAGCTGAGCCTCTAAACAGACTGAAACATCCTGGACTGCACAGCACAGAGCCAAACACATGCTCTGCTGTCTTCTGTAGCCAGTGGCCTACTGCATACTCAAACTTCTGGTACCACACCATGGGACCTGGGATGGCAGGCAGGCAGGAGTGATTAGCAGAGTCAGTCATAGAGAGAAAGGAAAAGAGAAATGAGAGACAATCTTCAGTAGTAACGATACAAAATACTAATTTTTTAAATCTAGCCAGTTTCTGTCCACTCGGTCATAATGAGGTTTATGGAAGCTGGGGTCTATCCCAGCATACCTTGGGTGTATGCTGGACAGGATCTGTCCATCACACACAGATAGGCATTCTACCAGCCCCACTCCTTTCTTTGGACAAATAAGCATCATAAAACCATCTGACTTATCTTTGGACTGTATGAGGAGGAAGCAAACAACACCCAGTAAGCACCATTGCTGGGAACTGAATCACAACCTTTTTAATGGGTAATAGCTTTGTTTACTGCTAAAAAAAATAGGCATTTCCAATTAACTATACGATGTTATGAAGTTCCCACGTGAGCAACCAACTGACTCATGAATGACATTTACAACATTTATTTACAGAAAGAAAATATAGTTTTCCAATAATTCATCTCATGACTTAATGTCTTACCGATTAAGGGCATTTCAGGTGCTTTCCGTCTACAACTAGATTACAAAGTCCTGCTAGTAGATGCTTTGCTACTGTGGAAGATATCACATAACCCCAGCTCATGCCATTGTTACTCTGTACTGTAGTGGCTCTAGGTGCTCTAAGTGCTACACAGGGCAAGCAAGTTGAATTAAAATCAAGGTCTTAGTCTTGTTTTTAGCCCAACTTGAGCCTTGTTTGATCATACTACTTTACCTTCTGCTATAGAGGCCAAAACTGAGTTCTACTGAGAAAGTGTACCAAATAAACACAGGACAAACACACAAAGTAATGTCTACTTACCCATACCAGTAGGATGGATTCTACCACATGCAGCTCCTACATTGTAGTACATTCTCAACCTGTCAAACACAACACATTTTTTAAATACCACTTTTAGAAGTGTGTTATATACAATTATACATGAAATATAGATTATCCTAATGGCAAACTGACAAAACTAGCTAAAGCATTTCCTGTCCAGTGGTAGTGTAAGCAATTTATGTTGGAAATTTGTGAGATCTCAATCTTGAGCTATGATATTAAACATCAGTTGTGTGATTTGTCTGTTACTGACCTGTCTACAAGCAGAATCACAGCTTTAGGTTGGAAATCAGTGTCTCCGTCCAGAGCCGGGAATGTAAGTGTTGTCATCTGAGATGAATCTTCTCTTGTTGTCATTGTCATACTGAGGCATCAGGAAACTCTCCCCATCTATAGAGATCATACTGGCTCTGCATGGGTTGTTCTGGCGCTGGAAAAAACAGGACAGATATTTTACATATTTAACTAATACTTGATACTTACACTGTTGAAATGTGTAGTGCACATTTTACACAAAAGACAGCAAAGTCTTACTTTGATTTTCTTAGGATTCTTGGAGATGTAGCCCTTCCAGCCAAGTAGATAATACAGATACATAATCTGAAAGTCATATACAGTGATATAAACAACAACAACATGGTTATAAACTAAGTAGTATATTTGCCCCACAGAAATGTTAACAGTGGTGTCAGTTATTCATTATTCAATATTATAAAGCACTGTTATAAAGCCTAGATTCTCCTTCTAGTGGTACACAGAGGATTCTCCTAAAATTGTATAAGATAAACAAATTAATTTGAAAAGATATAATCAAAATTCCACAAAATTTCACAAGAAAATCATTAAACTGCTATCCTTAAACTACTACTATTTTGATAATTCATTACTTCAAAAAATTTTAAAGAAAAAAATGTAAAAAGAATTCTGGTTTCAGTATCTGAAATGCAAGGAATTTTCTTTTTTCTGTCATAAATGATAGTAAATTTGGATCTTGGATTCTGGGAAAATGTGATGGCAATTTTTCACCGTTTTTGACATTTCATAGACTAAGTGATTAATCAACAAAATAACCGCAGGCTAATCAGTAATGAAAATAATCAGTGCTGAAGAGTGCCTTCTTTCAATCAAATAGGAACACCTGTTCAGTGAGTCACTGATTTTTTGAATGTGGATTTACAGCATGGAGTGGGTGATGTGTCCTTTCTTACTGGACAGTCCGGCACATTTAAATTTCTGAGAGATGACTGGGCAAGCCTACATTTCTTTAGAAGACGTAACAAAGCCATGCATCACACTCATACAGTTTTAACTTGAACTTACTGGTGACTGACTTAACTGTGACCACTGAATACTATCTGTGTTCCGTGATACCTCTAGGATTTACACACACATGCATATGAATATAAAGACACGAAAAACACCACTACTACCCCATACCTGGGACCATCTTTTCTTGTTCCTGATGAGACTTTTGTCTTTTAGGTGAACATAGAGCATGTTGCCCTCTGGCATAACAAACATCAGCCTGCCACCGTACGGTGCCTCAATGATCGACACATCATCTGGTTCTTTGTTGGTAAACACCCTGAATGGATAGATGGTTGGTTAGATGGATGGATGGGTGGATGGATGGATGAATGGATGGATAGATAGTCTCACCTATAAACCTCTATGACAACATGGATCAAGTCTTCAACATAAGAATTAACCAGCCTCTTTCCTGTGTCTTTTTCAGTCATGAAGGCATCGTCTACATAGATGTGACACTCAAAGTCAAAACAGTCCTTATGTTCCTGGTTTGGGTCGCCTCGATAGCGGTCCAACCTGAAACAAACAAACTACTGTAACAACAGTGCAAAAGCCTATTCTCATAAGTATTTTCACCAGAAGTAAGCTCTGTGTAACAGTCATGTCATGGTGTACACTTTTACATCACTACAGCAAGATGAGAAGTTAAACAAGTAGGTATAATAAGCTAAGGCTTAAGCCTACACCTTTTTGGCTAATACCATTTGCCTTGATTGGATTTATTAATTTACATGTGTATTTCAGTTGTTGGAAAATGTCCAAACTAAAACTAAAACTAAACCATTAGAGGTCAGCAAAAACACAATTTGAATACTGGTATTCCTCTATGTTTCTGACCTGAACATCGAGGTGAGAATCTTCAGCATTTCATCATAGGTCTCATGCCACATGGTGGCACAAAGATAGATCACACAGTTTTGTATGTCATCAGTGCTGGAAAGGAGAGGAGAGGATACAAGTTTTCAGCAGAAGTTTTAAACATTTCATATTGTGAGCATCATGCACATCTTTCAGCAGTCTAAGAAACAAGCTTTGATCTGTTATGGTATCTGGAGACTATTATGGCCCTTTTCTATACACAGAGGTGGCCTAGCTCAACTTGGTTTGACTCTTGAGTTGAGTTGAGCAGCTGTATAGCTGTTGGTAAACTGCTCATATCTCTGGCACAGCAGCACAAACAGAACATGTTTTTTGTTTAGGGTTTTCATCAGCAGTTGCTTAATCCGACTTCTACACAGCTGAAAGCGAATATGAAATGAAAAAATAACTAAAGAAAGAAACTAAATTTTAATACATAAAGATTATGTTAGAAGCTACAAAAGCACTGAGAGCTGAACATAAAGAGACTTAAAGAAATGTCTGTCTCTCTGCTCTCCTGCACACACATGAGCTAAGTATTACAACACTGGCTTCTTCAAGGGGGAGGGAGGAGGGTCACCACAGGTTGGCTGCAGCCAGGGAGATGTGACTGAAACCTGCTTGGAGGTGCTTCGGCATGGAACCATTTGGCTTGGTATGGCTAAAAGTTCCCGTGGAAAAGGCCCATTATAGACCCATAACACCAGTGATTTTATACAATAACCACATGGGCAGATACAACTACAGTATGTTGGTAATGCAAAAAAGCATGTTAATATCTTTTTGTTGATTGTAAATCATCCAAATTTTTTTCTTTATCACAACAATGTCTATATGGATCATGACACAAAAAACAAAAACGTATCCTATCATATAATGTAGCATAAGACAGTCTGCAAATGAGTGAGCTAGTAACAGTTTGCTAGCAACATGTCCTTAGTTTGGAGATATTTTAGTCTCAAAACAGAAAAGCCAGACAGTAACTTGTAATATGTGTAAAACAAACATTCCAAGGAGTGGATGTGTGCTGCATCATACAATACTACCAATCTAATTAGGTATCTCACGTATCATGTGAAGGAAGACCAGGAGTACATGCTAGTATCAGTGTCAACAAATAGATCAGTGCATCTCTCATGTCATCTACACATAACATTTTTTGTCAGTTATGCCAATAACACAATTATGACTCCTACTGTGATTTCACCATATACCTGCTTCATATATGAACACAATAAAATAAAACACAAAATGATATAATCAGGAAAACTCATTTTTTCAAACTCCTCTCACCTGTCTTGGTTTTGGGCTCGTGGCACCTTCATCTTAGTATTGAGTAGCAGAGAGAGGTCAATGAAGGCAGATTCATAGAGGCGACGAACAAACAGCTGAGAGGTTCTCTCGATACGCTGGACCTAAGACATGGTAAATCAGAGAGACATTTAGGTGTATGACTAATTGCTGATCTTCAGATAAGAGGCTCATAAGTTGATGAAACTACCAGTAGACAAAAATTCAAATTAAAATACAATGTGCCATGTAAGATGTTGTGATTGTACTCTGGCAGTAAACTAGTTTTAGATCAAATGGATGCTTGAGGGTCATCCAAATTACAAAGTGACTGTCTCTTTTTTGTAGCTTCTTGTAAACGGAGTGCATGAATTGTTTGTGTGTTTTATATCAATACCTTGATCTTCCATACATAGTAGGTACATGTGACGAATCCTGACCACATACACACTCCCTCCAGTGCCAGCATTGAAAAAGGCCATTGCAGATAGTAGCTGTCAATCAAAGAGTCCATAAACATTATGGGCAAAATACATGTACATTGAATGTGTATGCCTGTACATAGATTTCTCAATATATTGTTATAGGGCATTGCATGATATGTAATTTAAGGACATTTTAATCATATTAATCACATTTATAAACCACCAAGGCTGCATGAATTGTAGGGAGCTCAGTACTCATATACAAACAAGCATTCACAGTTTAAACCTGATACAGGGAAATGCTTAATACTGTTGGCTGAAATTCAGTGAGTGACAATACTGTACGCTCAGTCACTCACTCGCTCACTCACATACACACACAAACCTGTACCTGCCAAGTGAAGTCCGACAAATGCTCCTTGTGAGTTCCAGTAAAACCACAGGGGTTGTGTTCTTGTGGCTCAAGAAGATCAAGCTTTCACAAAACTCTGGAAACAGATAAATGTTTTAGAATGTTAGTAATAAGTGATCAAACAAATGTGCATCTAAATGGCATTATACAGAGCACTATTGATTGTCAGTATCATATTAATGTTGTAAAAAATTTACCTGTCATGGACCCGCTTGCTGCTCCATCCAATTTTTGTGCCTCGGTCATGAAAAGTATCATTCCCAACAGTAGCACTGCAGGTCCTGTGCTACATACTGGCATTGCAAAACCCATCCTGACTGCATGAATCTTACAGGCCACCACACCAAACCAGTGACAGGCTGCTGAACAAAAGGCCTGAGACAGGATGCAGGGGTAAAATATTTATTAAGGCTACTGCAAATTACTTCCAGGGGTGCAAAAGTCAACTTTTCATTTAAGCCTGATAGTTACGTTAGACTACAGGTGTAAATGAGTACCAGTAAGAACTGATTTTGATCCATGCTGTGGTTAAACCTGCTGGTTTTTGTGTGTTGATAAAATGTTTACTTGACTGATTGAATCTAGGCTTGACTTGCTGTGAGTAAAGTAGCAGGGATAAAATGATTTCCAGTTTCACGATAAACTACTATTCATAAAATTCATGATGATTAGTATTACCAGAATGTAAAGTCGTGTTTGATTACCACGCTTTGAGAAACTCACAATGAACAAACGAAGCACAGCAGCAATCTGGGTTTGTTTTGCATCAGTGAAAAGACTGACATCCCAAAGGACATGATGCCATTTCAAATCATTGAGAGGTTTTCAGTACAAGACCGTATCAGCACTTTGTGTACACTTTTAGCAGATTTTTAACAAAACCATGTTAATACTGAAAATGTGATAATTTTGGTCACTATCATCGTGATATGAAATTTTCATCTGTAGTAAGTAGTAAAGGACAACCACATCTTCAGTCAGTAGGCCATTAAGATAAAACAGGGTAAAATAATGCTCTATATAACAGGCTATTGCATTACAGTTCTCCCACAGTGTGTGTCTGGTAAAACAGTGCCAGAAATTTTGACATTGGCTTTTTATCAGGCGTCAAACTTAAGATGCAATTTTGTCTGCCACAGTGGTCCAACAGCAGTGATAAATTAGGTGCTGCGGCTATTGTATAAATTTCCATTCCTCCTTCAATTATTTTAAATAACATTTATTGCATGGGCTCATATTTTAGGTGATGCTACTTTTCTTCAGTTTTTACTTGTGCAAAATCATAAGTAGAGACAGACAAATGCTATTTGACCGTTAAGCACCTAAACAAGAGAACCATGAATCAAATGTGTATAGTCCTTACATACTAACCACCACACATCTCTCCATCTTTAACTTTTTGTCAGTTTTTTGTCTTTCTTCAACCAACCTGTAAGAAAAACAGCACCAGTCCTATTTGCAGTAATTCCCAGTCAGAATCCTGCAGGTTGAAGTCTGACCAGACGATAGATTTCTCAATCAGCACATGGTATATCAGGTATACCCCTCCTACAACAGAATACAACGTGTCACTGATGTAAATGGGACAATCTACTGAAGTTAAATAAATAGAACATAAAAAACAGTACAGTGTTAGCATTGAGAAATTGAGAGTGCTGATTTGAAATGGTAAGGAAGACAGGAGTTTTAAGTAAATAGAAGAAAATTAGGCTGTAGTATAGTGTAATAAATTGATGGTGTTGGGTTCTGCAGCATGAAAGCATAGCTCTACAATATCGAAAACCACAACTGAAGACTTCATCACAGCTGGAAAACATCCTCCACAATCCATGTGCACCTTTGACATCACAGAAAGATGCTTGTCCTCCAGTGTGAATGTAGGAAATTAGATTTATGCATGGCCAAACATGGCAGTGTTGTGTGTTCGTTATATATTTCAAAAGCATGTGTAATTTTGTCAGCATGGTTTTTGAGACTGTTGTTGATACAGACATTGATGGCTATAACTACTTACCTATAACTATTATCCTCAGAATACTACTGATGACAAACACAAAGTCCCTGAAACCGTCCAATTCTGACAATGTATCCTGCAGAGACAGAGGAAGAGATGGGAAAAGAGTCCCAAGTCACTACATTTATCCACTACAAATGACCCAGACAGTTCAATATCCAGCTGAAGCTCTATCAGAAGGAATGGAAAAACACATGTGGCCAGTTTATATTTTATGTTAGGCCTGGGTGATAAAAGTAATAAGAAGTAATAAAAGCAATAAGGAAGTAGCTTGTTCGAAAGTTTCATTTAAAGCATTACATGCAAACCGCCATGAAAGCACAAAAAAACTACGCCCCTGCTCATAGACAGTCTGTCATATTCCTTGATAATGGAGCATGCAACACGTGACACACAAACAGCCAATCATTTAACAGACAAGCTCTGTGTGTGCCATCTCTGGCTTACAAACAGTCTGTCATATCCCAAGGTGCTGCAGTGACACACAAACAGCCAGTCAGTCCTGTTGACACGTGAGAAACGCGTGGAGTTGTATGTGAGACAAAAAACAGCATGAGTGACACGAGACGAACAGATGAAAAATGGCAGGTCAGCTCACCAATGTGCAGTGTTTTTTTTTTGTTTGTTTTTTGTTTTTTTTTTAAATAACAACTATCAGAGGGTGAGGGGCCCATTCATGTGCAGGGAACTTGGAGTAGTACTGCTGGTCTGTCATGTTGAAAGGAGCTACACGATTGATAATTAT
Organism: Lutjanus argentimaculatus; assembly: GCA_034769285.1. NCBI lineage: Eukaryota > Metazoa > Chordata > Actinopteri > Lutjaniformes > Lutjanidae > Lutjanus > Lutjanus argentimaculatus. The sequence goes on along the minus strand of JAWZSL010000045.1, from coordinate 2,971,549 downwards.
TGATCTCTACCGATTTGAAACTTCCCTGTCGTGATAGACTTTTCAGCTATATCACCCAGGCCTATGTTATGGCTGGGGTCAGTGGACGAGTGGTCCAGGTTAAGGCAGTGAAGACAGAAACACATTACACAAAAACATACCTGCATGCGGTTTGTAGCTTGCAGTGGATTTTCCCACCAGCAGAAGGAGACGAGGAGTGAAGAGAAAATTCCGATCCCAACGTAGATAAAGCAATCAGCGCTCTGTCTATCCACATATGATGTTACACGAACATAGTAGTCAGCACCCAGGAGGCAGTAACCTGTTAGTTAGATGGTTAGTCAGTCTACTAGTTAAGTTAGCTAAAAGTTAAGCTGGCTAAAAGTTTGTAAGTATTTTAAAACATATTTTCTTAACAGTGTGAGCTGTTGAGGTATTTTTTCCTCCATTGAACCTAGAGCTTGCAACCTACATACAACTTTGATTTGAATAGTCAAATCAGAACTTGTCAGTGTTGTTATGCCTGTTAGTAAATTTTACATCATTCATCTGAGACACTTGTCATAATTAAGGTGACAGATTTACTGAACCAGATATTGCATGGAGTAACTCAACTCAACAATGGAAAGAAAGTGAAAGAGCTGACATGACAGATAATTAGAGCGACACTTCAGTTTTGTCAAAACTTGAAGGCACAAACTGAAATGTGTTCAAAACAAGTGGGAGAAATGGAGTAAAACAATTGGAATGACGCCTACAGGAAGAAGAGGATAACAAATTGTCACCCTCTTTTTTCTGCTTCATCTCCTTCCTAGTTTTAACTTGTAAAGACATGTCAGCATGGATATTAAACAAATCACTTTGAAAGGTAAATTTTGTGTTTTTTTCTTGTGAAGCAGTGTTTTGTTAAGTCAAGGGAGTAAAGAACTGTGTCAGAATTAGATTTTCTTTTTTGAAAATACTGGAACAACAGTAAATCAAACTGGACTTGACACTCAACAGCATCATCTTGAGTCTGTGAAGGTAGAATTGATCATGGAGACCTACTTTTTGAATTTATTCTTGTTTGGAGTGATACTAGCAATATCATGGTACCAAAAGAGAAGTAAACATAAAGAGAGTTACCAGCAACTGTGAGAGTGAGGGAGCAAATTGGGAAAATGATTTTCCATTGTTCTCTCTGTAGTCTGAAAACTATCTGCAGAATGGCAGACATAATACAGACTCCTCCACTGATGAAGAGATTTGTCAGCACATCAAACTGAGGCATAACGACTAGCACCAGGACTGAAGTACCAAGAGACACCAAACACTCAATGGCACAGATCTGGAAAAGACACAAAGAAATACACTATTACATTTGCATACAGTATTTTAAATCATACAGTCTCTGCATTTTATAAATGCACCTCTATCCACTTGTCTTTTTTCCTTTATGTCTTTTCCTTATGTTGTGTGGATTTGCTGAATGTACTAATAGCAGCAGAGGGGAATTGTCATGTTTCCAGTGTGGAGTAAGGCATGAAGCTCAGTGTGTGCATGATGGCAAATATCAAATAGAAACTTGACAGTATGACTCGCTGGTATACTATGGTCAGGATCCCCTACTTGTACATACACTTTATAATAATATCCTTTTTGTTTAAAAAGCTTTAATGTGATCTTTTTAAGTGTACGGTCATGTTTTAGGTTTAGTAAAGCTGAGTATTTGGGACAGTGTGGTCATTTTACAGTATTCCCTAAATTATCTTCCTCATAAAGATTAATAATCTGAACAGATAAGCAGTCATAAAATAGTGTATGACAAATAGCAAAACAAATGTTGTAATATCCTTGTGATATTGCTAAGTCCTACTGCGAAAGGTAGTAAGCAAGTATTTATGATATAGATTTTTCCACTACTTGTTATAATTAAATGCAAAGCAGGTTACGTAAAAATGAGTATGCTTAAGAAATACATACAAATGACATGGTCCTCATGTTGGGCTGTACGAAGCTCTTGAAGGCACACCTCCACAGTGATTTAATAAACACCAGGAAGTTGGGGCAGACCAGGCAGAAAACCAACATCAGCATGTAGAACTGCTTTTCTTTTGAGCTGCGCATTGAGTTTGGACTGGCCAGCGTTGACAACACCAAAAGAGAGCCCTGAATGGATGTAGACCAAAAGCATGTTAAAGAAAACCAAAGGCTTTATAAAGATGAGACAGAAGACCAAAAGTTAGCAATTTGCCATGTCATGTACATGAATTATTATATTGTTTTATTATACAGAATTATTATATTTCTCTCTCTCATAGAGAGACTCTAAAAGAGTGCGTTTGACTTTATCACTGTCATTTGTTTTGAGTGCAGTTACAATAAAATTCTGTGTGCAATACTTCCGTAAACTGTAAAAATAAAGACGACTGGGATTTACTGGCAACCTCTCCATGCTATCAGCTCCTAGTGCAGATGTCTTCCTACCTAGGACACTTGAATTGGTAGTTCATCAGCTTGAACAAAAATAAATTTCCTGATTACATAGGGAAGTAAAGAGTGTGATATTTAGGGAATGATTGTTTTAAATCTGACTACAATCCTGTGATTCATCATCAAGAGAGAGAGAAAGACAATACCAAAGGAGGAAGATGAGAGATAGAAGCAGAGGGGTATGCATGCACATACCGCAGAGTTAATGACTGCTAGAGAGAAAATGAAATGATACCTGCAAAGATAGAAGCTGGGTAAAAAGGGATCAAATATTCTAAGCCCTGCCTTACTGTAAATAGCACTTTGTGTTTATGTAAAAAAATATTAAATATCTGACGAAAAACACAACTATTGTACCAAAAAACAAATTTGAAATACTTAGCTAAGACTGATGTAAAAACTATTTTTATATAAATTATTTATGTTGCTGTTCATGATTGATTAATATAAAATTACGTGCATTTGTGCACATTCATAACAGTATTCTCTTTTGTAATTACAGAGGGTTGGTTAACTATTTCCCAGGAACTGTTAAAGGAAATGTTAACCACAGGGACCTTGTCAAACACTGCTGCCAGTAAGACATTTATAAAACAGGTATTTGAATTACAGTTTGTTATACTGCTTATAGAGTGTTGCAGGAATGAGCCCTAAAGTGTGCTGTGAGTTAGCATTTTTACACCTCCAGTTTCTTTGTCTCTGAGTCATTGGGTTTTTGGATGATGCCTGCAGATCTGTGGTTAACAAAGCATGAAAAGATTTTCACATTTCATTCTACAACATAAAATACATTAGTAAATACCCCACAAGTGAATTCTGAAGCTTTGCATGTCTTAAAAAAGGTGGTTGTGGCTAAATGAGACTACAGAGGTTGTTGGGGACATTAAATGTCATCGTGCTGAACACTAGTCACTTAGAAGTGGTGATATGAAAATCGTGACCATGGAGTAGTTTGTTTATATTCTAATGTTCGCTTTTTACTTCTGGCAGTTGCATTTGTGCTTCAAAAAGTGGTGTTAATTTGTGAAGATTATCTTGCTGGATGAAATGTAACAAACATTTGTTTGCCACATTGTTTATTTTCTGCACTAATCCAAAACACAAAAGAAAAATTGCACTGGCTTTTTGTTGAGGGAACCAGAGCGATATCAACCTGTGGGTTGACCTACAAAAATTGTCATCCCTGTAACACTCTAATGTGTTCCTTTTGATATACACTATATTTTCCTCACAAAAGCCTAAACAATTATGACACATCATTTATGTGTGTGTGGAGCAAACAGAGGAAGAACCGGGAAGCTTGCGTGTGCAGCAGCATAAAACCTAAGGAAAGAAGTCGCAGACCCAACAATACTGTTTCATGGACAAGTAATCAAATCAAATCAAAACAATACAACCCACTTTGATGTAAAATTGAAATACATGCAAAATAAACCAATAAAACTCATCAAAATTAAACTACAGACAAAAATTTAAAATTAATATTATTTTTGAAAGGCTTTCTTGGGTAGATCAGAGAAGAAAAAATACTACAGTAATTGAACCTAATTATGATGAAGGTATACATTTTCAAGTTTTTCAAAGTCCACTTGGGAATTAAAAAGGCTATATGTTCTCTGACTTTAATCAAAGATTATTAAAGCCAATTTTGGTGGTGTTTCTAATGTTAGTCAAATCTGAATCAAAACAATCCCAAGATTTTTAGCTTGAGGCTTCACATTTAGTACAAGGAACCATATGGTGATGCTTCTTCCTCTGTGCCTCAACATCAATGATGAATAGATAAATACCTTCATGAATAGATTGACAGATGGATAGGTAGACAGACAGACAGATATTAACAGATAATCCCACCTTAGAGATGACTGCGCTGGTCAAGACAGCTAAACCCACAATAACAGCCACCAGGTACTGGGCCAGTTGAAAACATCTTCTCTTACTTTCCTTCTCAGCTCCTATTGGGTTCAGCTGGAATGGATCCCATGTATCGCTGTGACACACACAGGAGAACACATACATTGAATGACTTCAGCTATCATCACAGTTATCCTGTGTATGAAGGCCAGAGACAATCCCAGCCAACTTGACTTGGATGGCATGAACAAGATTGCAGAACGCCAGTGAGAACTATGACTCTTGCTATTACTAACGATTGTAGGGCTGCAGCTATCGATTCTTTTAGTAATCGAGTAATAGTAATATACAAAAGAGAAAATAAGACACGTCTCTTAAATGAACAACTATAAATTGCTATTGTAAAAGTACTAAGTAAAGTAACTTTATTTTTTACTGTAGAACCTTGTCTAGTACTTTTTACTGAAGCACAAAAGTAAAAGTAAAGGTATTAATGTCTGCAGAGACCATGAACAGAAGATATAGGTCACTCTTTTAACCGAAAGTCACCAGAATGCTTTGCTAACGTTTTTTTTTTTTTTTGTCTGGAGCAGGATGCTCCCAGACCCCCTACAGGTGATGGGTTTACCAACATGTCACCTTTTTCTCCTCTTATGAGTTTGCAGGTCTGTATTTAGTAATCAAAAAATCCCAATAAGAGTAAAAGCAATAAAAATGCTGATTTTTCAAGAAAGGGAAACAATTACATGCAAGATTTTGACTTGTAATTTATGGCGGCCCACCACTTTAAAAACTTCGGCACCACAACAGGATTTTCTATTTTTGGAGCTGCGCACCTTTCTCTGTTGTGTCTAGAAGGGAACTCTTGATTTGCAAAACTCTCGCAAGATTTATGTCGTTTGTTTCTACTAAAATAATCAAACTCGCACGATCTTTCGTAGGTCTAGGGTTCCCTTCTAGACACGACCCTCTCTGTGTCTCTCTGTCAAACTAATGACAGCAGACTGTCTGTGAACAGCATGATGTGACACTTGCAGTGTTTCACACACAGAGACTTTATTTGTGCGGACTACAGGTATAGTTTGTGACCAATTTTGGCATTTTTATTTTTTAATCAGTCCGAGAGGACGACGGCATCTGCGATTGATTAGTGAGCAATCTGCCCTCCTCCCCCTCCCTCACCTGTTCGCTCTGCTCTGAGAGGGTCTGACAGTTTCTGACAGAGAAACACAGACTCCTGTTTAATGTAAAGGCCTCCTTATACAGTTGTTTAATCTTAAAGTTCACCTGGTTGGTGTTGATATCGTTCACCATCAGTTGTCTCGATTGTTTTAATAAACTCTGTTATTAACAGCAAGTCTCCTCCACATGCAGTTTCTCTGCTGCTGTGAAAACTGAATCGCGGGTGAATTTATATGTGGAACAAAAACAAAACGTGAGTTGGGTTTCGGGGTGACTTTATAAAACATCCTGCTGATGAAGAAAGTCAACAGATCAGACACAGACAGGGTAAGAGAAACACACTGACCTCGCTCTGTCTGTGCTTACTGTATGTGCGTATATGGAGGAGCTGCACTGACAAGCTGAGAGAAGAGACGCTGCAGCCGTGTGATAATAAATTACATCAAAACTTACATGTCGGAGCTTATCAATACTCTGCTCTTTAATAATTCAGCCATTTAATACTGAATTTCAGTACCCTACGTGCAAAACAGTGCGCTTTATAGTTGTTTCGGATTTTAACGAGGCCTCGAGGCAAAAATTTGCCTTGAGGCATTTCAGTAATCGAATTACTCGAGGAATCGTTTCAGCCCTAGACCTATGTTAGACTTTGAAACTTTCTTTTAGTTTTCATCTATGTGAAACTCAGATGAAACCATTGTGGTGTGTAGTTTGCTGAATGTGTAGTTTAATGCTCTAAAACTAGAGTTTAGAGTGTCTGAGGGAATGTGTCTGTGAAACGTGTCAGTGTTTGATACAGGGGAAGGGTCATAAATAAGAGGATGTCATGAGGAAGCAATGTGACCTGATCAATAAGTTTATTACAGTGTAATAATGATGATTCAAATCACTGGAAAATACATGTCATGATCTGGGTGTGGAGTTGGATGCTGGTCATGCCTTCAGAAGGTTCAAATATATAATTACAGTATGATTCATTTGTCAGAGCTAAATAATCACTCATAACACAGACAGTACATCCCCTCAATGATCAAGATATTCCCTTCTTATTTTTTTTTTTTTTTTTGTTGGTTTCCGTAGAATTTTGTCTGTCTACTGTATTGTTACTTGTCATGGGGGCATGCCGTTTAGGTGAATGAAATACCATAGGCGTCCTAGGATAGATTGTGGCTGAAAAACTACAGTTACACAGCAGGCATTTAAGCTGATTGAGCACCCAGAGTACTTCTGATTTTACTTGTGCTTTTGGCACTATAAACCAACTTAATGACTTAAGAGTCTGTATCAGCCCTTTATCGTCTCCCACTGCTGCCTGATTAATGTCAAGTACTGAATAATCTCATATCAGGGTGTGGGTTTTACTACCTTCAATTGATAACACTTTGTAATATTTGACTTTGCCATAGCAACCATCAAAAATAGTGTCCAGGTGAATCTGCTCTGCAGTATATGCAAAGCCACGCTGGCAGAGGGGTTGGGAGATGAGGTTGTAATGTGAGTACATGGTGATACACTCATTTCTTAAATGATGCATATAAAAACACTGTTTTAAACAACTTCACGCTTCCTGAAAATCACAAATAATTGTTTGTGAAATGCTGGGAGAAAGAGCAAAACTCGGGAGAGCGTCAGTAAAGTGAGAAAAGCTGGCCTGGTCGACCTTAGTCCACCTTAGTTATTCCTTAAAGGGGTTTACCACTTGTATAATACATATAGCTTAAAAAATAAAAATCTTTAAAAGACATTTTAACACTGGCAAAAATCCTGAACGATACCCACTGCATCATCACACAGTTCTATAATTACATATAAATACAGACACCAGTATACAGTAGCTTGTTAAAGAGAAGATTGGACCAACCATATATACAGATTGTATCCACGAACTTGCACAGATCTTTGGTCTTTTATAGTCATAAGGAGCATAAACCTTATGACTAAGTAAAGACACTAGACAACACCCTCAACCACTTGTCAGTAATGAATAGAGTTTTAGGGGCAGACAACTGCTAATTGTTGTGTGTTCTTGTACCAAAACAAACATGGACGGCAACCGGCAGCTTACATGAAGCCTTGGGTGAGATCTTTCATTATAGTTGTCAAGTCCACTCTCATGCTACAAATCTTTTTATTCACCATTCTCCCTCTCCCTCAGGTGACACACAAGTGACACCACCTTAATCGGTCGCCAATGTCTGTCGCAAATATTAGATCTTCAGGAGAAAGATTGGCAGCAACTGGATCTTGAAGATTGAAGAATCTTGACATATCACACACTACAAGATTTTATCTGTTGACTGCAACACCAAGTGACTCAGACTGGAACAGACCAGGTCCAACTTAGTTTGATCAGTTATCATGCCCAAATCATATTCATAATAGGCTAACAATCTAAATTAAACTAAACTAAACCTTTCTCATACCAATCCAAAAGCTAACACCAATCTGATTGTAGTTCTGCCATACTGTATGTTTACTATAATACAGCATTTTATTCTACTCTTGGATCCTGCACATCTCAGAACATAGCAAATTGGTTCAGCTAGCCTAGACTTTAACTGTTGACCCTCTGGTGATCTTACAAAACACTTATATGCACGCCACTCATTGCAGTTGAGTTACATTTAATGTACTGTTAGACAAAAAACATGAATAAAAATATTAGTCTAAGTCATTTGATAGTATTCTGAGACTTTTAAAGAGTGAGAGTTTTAAAATTGTAATTTGTTGTTAACATGAAAATTGAAGTCATTCCTGTAAAATGTTCCAATCAAATACAGTAGAAGACAGCAGAACATAAGTGAATTGTATCCAAAAAGAATTAAACACAGAAACAACCTGATTGTTTTGATCTCAGAGATAGCAGTATATAGAATGTGATTAGAACCCTAGTATGTATTTCACATTTTAAATGGAGCAGCACTCTCCAAACAGCAGCCAGTATCTGTGGGGATGATATTAGCCACAGTAATAAAGAGACACACAGCAGTGCGCAAGGAAATTAACTGTTTCCTCAAACTGTAAATTATACCAAATGAAAATGTGCTAATACAGTATTCATTACCAATATCTATCTTGCTAATAATTAACCTAACAATGATGAAGCAGTTGATACATTTTTGATTGTATGCCTATAAACATGAAGTGGAATAGCTGCCTAGTTCAAAGGTGCAATGTGTGTTGAACATATTTCTTTTTAAATCAGTCTCACTGTTACAACCTGTCAGATACAACTTTATAACATGATGGCATGACAGATTTTGACTCTGTAGCTTTGTTGGTTAAAGGATAACCTGCACTTGCCTTAAAGAAATAAAATTCACTGTGTAATTCTTGTAAATTGTAGCATTGATATCTTCTCTACAACTGCTGTAAATGATGGCAATACAGACTAACCTATTTCCTTATTGAACCACTGGGACAGACCACTGGTCAGTTGACTCAAAACTAGGGATATAAACAAACCTGAATACCTTGTTTGTCTACATTATCAACATTATGCGGCCTGAACAGATATTATCAGCATCCAAATTTGTTTGACTTTGTGAAGTAATAGTCATAATAATATAGTTTTAATTTAGATATTCAGCAAAGTTCATCCACAATAACTTTTCAGCAGTTTTCCCTATATTTGTTGGGCAGTGCACGATATATATACCTCCAGAATATAATAATAGAGCTGCAAAGACTTTTCAAGGTGCAGTTAGAAATTCTGGAAAAAGATAGTTGATCTTGATGAGTCTCATTCCTAGGTGATCAAGTTTTCTAAAGCCTAAAACAGAGCCAATAGGAGGAGCAGAAGTTGAGTTTCTCTCAGACCACTTGAATAACATGCTTAAAGGTTATAATGGAACATTTGCCCATTGATGCCAAAATAGACTGCCTATACCAGCTTTAATTGGTCAATCAACAGAAAATTAATTGGCTACTATTTTGAATATTGATTAATCTTTTAAGTAGGCCAGGGCAATATATCTGTTATTGTGATGTGAAACTAGAGATCATCTTAGATTTTGGATATCATTAAATCATGATATGAGTGTTGTCTTTTTCTGGTTTTAAAGGCTGCATTACAGTAAAGTGGTGTAATCTTCTGAACTAACCAGACTGTTCTAGCTGCTCTATTATTTGCCTTTTACCCACTTAGTCATGACATCCGAAATACTGATTATAATAACAATATTGATATTAACGCATTTGGTCAAAAAATATTATATTTGATTTTGTCCTGCTTTTAAGTCATTAATCAAGCAAGAATTCGAAGAAGGTCCTTTCTTAATCCCCCATGGGTGAAACTGGATTCATTCCATTGTTAATTATTTCACACACACGTAAACTTGAAAACACACATGCAATTTGTGGGAGAGATGGATGCTGCATTGAAACAGGTGCCCCAAGCAGTTGGGGTTCGGTGCCTTGCTTAAGGGCACCTCACCAGTGCCCAGGAGGTGAACTGGCACCTCTTCAATTACCAGTCCACTCCGTACTTTTTGTTCCAAGCTGGACTTGAACCAGCTACCCTCTGGTCCCCAAGTCAAGTCCTTACAGCAGCCGCTGCAGAGGACTGATGGCCGCAGTATATGGGGTGCATGCTCTACCAACTGAGCTACAGGGGCGCCACTACATTCACTCAGTCCCACTTCTCAAATTTGAGGAATTGTAACTTTTCTTTGTTTTCAGTGATAGCAAATCTGAAATATCTTTGGGTTTTAGGCTGTTGGTCCAAGAAATTTGTATTGGAATGTTTTTCTATTTTTACATTTTTTGAGACCAAATGATTATTGAGAAAATAATCTGTAAACCAAAAGACAAATAGTTAGTTGCATCCCTACTAATTTTAAAGCTTTACTTTAGACTCAAATTTAGACTTAGGCTTTTTTTCAAGTTTGGATTCAAATACAAATCATGTTTTATTATGTGAATAATTGAAGTACATGGTTAAAATATTGTTATTTTGTATATGTTGTTGGCAGCTTATTTATATACATATGGGAAATATATTGTAAGTGGCAATAGAAAACAATTTCAAAATACATGCAATTAATCACATGCAAACAAGTATTGATGTAGGCCCTGCTTACTTCCAATATTAATCCAAATGCAATTAGGAATACAGATATTATTGTGACATAAACAAATACAGATATTATGTTACTTGTGAAAATTATTTTTTTTATGAATATTACCAGGTATTACAGACTATTTCTCTTTATCAGGCTGCCACAGTGCAGAACCAGTTTTCTTTAACAAGTCTACCAAACAGCCTCACAAAGACAGTGTGTCATAAGAAAAAAAAGTAGCCCCCAGAGAAAGAAATGGATTTTTGCTGCCTAAAAGAAATCGTCAGCAAGACAAAAAATTCCCCATTGTATATATTTGACCATGCTGCCATTCACATATATGTAATATGTATTTAAATTAACCTCATGTCACATTTTATCCTCTCATTCTGTTTCTCATCTGTACCATCAGTCGCCACCTTAAATAAAGCAGACATGAAATGAGATGACCTTCAGAAGGCAACATGTGTGGTGGATTAGTTTTTACCCGTGTCTTCCTTCTCTTTTCTTTCCTCTATTTTTGAGTTCCTCCATCTTGCTCGCGTACCCCACTCCTTATGGAGGCTTGTGTAGAGTCTGTGTCTAAGAGGAAATATAAACAAACAGGTAGCTGAAATTTCTTCTGGTGGATTACAGTATATAGTACAGTATGATATGTATTTTAAAGTCTAACATCAAAACGACAAAGATTCGAATATTTTATGGTCAGCATTGACCTCATTGAGTCATGTTGAAATCTTACCTTGATGTCTTTAATTCTTCTGTTAATTTGATCTTTATCTTCAAGTTTTCAGCAATCTCATTCCTAAAGCTTTTCACCCAGTTTCTTCCCAACTCCACTATTAGCAAACTACTATCCAGAGGAAAGCTGTTTCAGTCATTCAAAGTAGCATTAAATGATGTGAAATCCCAAATCAGAAGTGAAAATATATGTATTTTAAATTAATTTCATTTTAAAAAGTTTCTAATTGAAGTCGACTGGAAACCGACTGCGTCAAAGTCTCAGTCAGTCTGTCAGTCTGTTTGTCCTTTGTTCACCAGTTTGCCTGTGTTATCACCAGTTTATGAAAGAAACACCCATATAGACAGTCAGGTTCAGCCCCTTCAGGCGTGTGTGTGTTTGTGTGCTTATTATCATAGTTTGTGTAAGCTATGCGGAACAGAAAGTATGTATATGGGTGTGACAGATATTGACAGATAACCGTAAGATACTGTGACCACCCAGCTTAAGTAAGTTATGTGATTCTATTGTGTGTTGTGTGTGTGGTGTGGTGTGTGTGTGTGTGTGTGTGTGTGTGTGTGTGTGTGTGTGTGTGTGTGTGTGTGTGTGTGGTGTGTGTGTGTGTGTGTGTGTGTGTGTGTGTGTGTGAAGTTTGTCAGTAACCAAAAAAAGTAATCTATCTAGTTTTATGGGGGACATAAAAAGGTTCAAGGATCATTTACACTGAGACACATGCAAGCAAACCCTGTTTCCAGTACTTCACACCACTGCTTTTACCTCAACACACACGTGCCTGCCACCACCAACCCCCACCCCTCCTCTCTCTCTTTTAATTAACTAAGGCTAACACTTAGCTTAGTGTTCTGTACTAAAGATAATCTTTGGCCATGAAAATGCTGTGGGGAAGGTGCAGTGGTGTTGTTTTTAGGGGTCTCACATAAATGCTGCTTCCTTTTTATTGTGTACATCAGTGGGTCTAAGAATAAATGGTGTTGTATCCTGTACAGATTATAGAGCCTCTTGAAGCAACTTTGTGATATAAGGCTATATGAATAAAATGGGCTTAACTTATATACAAGAAATGTCTTTTGATATAATCACTATAGTGTATATAGAAACTCCACAATGTCCAGTATAGAGTTTTGGATTGAGTTTTGTATACTTGTGTGCATTGTTTTGTGAGGCTTGGTGAGTAATGGCCCAACAGAAGCGTGACATGCCAGGTTTTTATTTCTTCTTTATCTTGCTCTCTGATTGTAAAGGATATGCCCCATCCAAAGCTCATTCACCAGCATGTAAAGCAGAATTCTGTTTTTTTTTTTGTTTTAACAACATAAATCCAGTCTTTGTGGCTTAACACGTAATGCAAACATGCTTATTTGCCATGGAATTCATTTATGTCACATTTTGCAAACATTTTTAGGTTTTATTGTTTTCTTGTGGGCTGCACAGCATTTCAATATGTAAGACATCATTTTTGGCTGTCAGAAACATTAAAATTGGTCCAACACAAAGTTTTAATCATTTTGTGTCTAATGCTGACCTTGTTGCCCAGAACAGATTTAGTGTGTGACTGTTACCACTGGGTGTCAGTGAAGAGCTTTGATTTTAGCTTATGCCCATGCTTGAGTGATTCTCCACAGTTTTCATTTGTGTGTGTGTGTGTGTAAAAAAGGAGATGGACGATGAAGAAGAGTTTTTGTTTGTGTACTCACTACATGTATGTCTTAAGTAGTGTGTGTACATTTGCACTAGTATGTGTGTGTTTGCATCTATGAGCCATGTGCCTGCATGTTAATTTGTCTGCCTGTGTGTGTGTGTGTGTGCGCGCATTTGTGTTGGTGTGTATATGTGGAGTGGGCTCAAAAGAATGTCTCTGTCAGGTTGTGGACTCTCATTAAGATGCTCTGCCAGTGCATAATAAGCTGGCCATATGGTCAGCATGGTGGTGGTATCTCCCCCCACCTTCAGGTGGTTGAGTTTGAGAACAGTCCCACAGTAACAACACACAGCAACCAGGGAGCAAGGCAGCAGAGAGAGCAGATTTTATGGGTTTAATTTGGCAAAGCAAGATAATTTGCAAAGTAAAACATTCCAAAAAATATGTCCCATTGTTCATAAAAGGGGGTGGGCATGGCTAACAGACCACAAGAAGTTGTGTGAGACAAAGGTTCGGTGTCTGTCATTTGTCAGTAGCAGTGATCCCAGCTCGATAGTCCTGCTCCATGATCTGTGAAATGTTGTTCACATCACAATGGTAATGTCACCGAGGGCATTGTCACTGCTATTCACAGCTGATGCCTCGCAGATCTACAGAAAGGTCAGTAGCAAGGTACCCATCCCTGGCTCTTATTTAGACACACTGAAATGTTCAGTGCCAAACTATAATTAGTAGCCATATGGACTGTGTGTTGAGAATAACTACCTGCTGTAGATACACATGGATGGGCTATGTTGTTGACTCTAACTATTTATTGGCTGTTCAGAGCCTGTAAAATGGCAAGGGAAGGAATAGAGTCATGAATAAAATGATGAAATGAAACTAAACTCCCTAGAATGGACAGGAATATCTGGTGGGAACCACTATGATCTTCATTCCCTTGAAGATATTACTATTTAATTAATTTTGGATTGTAAGTGTGAACCAAGTGGCTCCCTGTAATGTGAAAGGGTTCTTGGTCAATACACATTCTGCAGCCATTTTCAGCTCAGTCTATACTGTATAAAGTCCTCCTTATATAAAATGGTGGGCAGCTCACAAGCTAACACCTGACAATTGTATAGGACCTGTCCAGACTGCAGTGTTGGAGAGATTCTGCACCCTGCTACGTATTTAGAGATGTTTCTGGAGGAGCAGCATGTCTGCCTGCAGAGCCCGTTAATCAGCACAAATGAATTTCAAATCCTTAATTACAAATCAGTTTTCAGTCTCTTTTCCATGGTTTGACATGCTGTGTCTCTGTTCTCCATATGCCTGCTTACCAAAATTTTGCTCTGTGTTCCATAAGAGTGGTTAAGGATTAGTTAGGGATAGTTATGGATATGATTTGGATTATGATATTAAATATAAGATAATATTCAACAGAACATGCTGCTGTGATATTGTCACGCCAAGCACAGACAAACTGACTTTGAGTTTATGCTCTCGTTTTAATCTTTGCAGCTGTCAGCATCGGCTCCCTGCAGGTCTATTTTGTAGCTGAGGTGGAGCAGAGTGTGATGCTCTGTGAACAGAGCCAGAGACAAGGCAAGTCCAGTGTAATCCCACAGTCTCTCAGCATCCATTGGCATGTTTGATTATCAGCAATAAGACAACATCTACATTCATCATTTTTTGGTTAGAAACAGGAGCCTATGTGTCAGTCCTCTTGATTTCTTATGATTCCTTCCTTAAACTTCACCTTCAACTATAAGAGCCTATGGGATTATAAAGGGGAAACATTGTTAAGTGTGAGATCATCATCTAACGGTCAAAGGGTCATTAGGGCCTAGCCAAGCGATGGCCCACATTTCACATCATGCCTTGGCCTAGTGCTGGGAATGATGGTTTAAGTTTGCTTGTAATGGGTCTATTTCAGGACATGGTGGTTTATGTTGATAATTGTCACTTTTGTGCTGGTTTATAGTAGGGACACACAATTTATTGAAATGTTATTGAAATTGTAGTATGCTTAACAAGTGCGAAATCTAAATAACAGAAACTGCTATTTTCTTGATAAAGGAAAAATGTGAGACAAAACAGCACTATAATGAAGCACTGTTGTCCCACAGAGATGTCCTGGCCCACAAATCTTGTTAAAGAGATGCACCAAACATATTTGTTTGGTGCAGACTCCAACAAATGTCACATCATCCCTCATGTTTAAAAGCTTTTTATCACCAGGCTGGGACTCAATTCTTTGGATCGCTCCAATCGGATCAATAGAAAATATCGCCCAATCTTAAGCCAGACAGAGGACCTCAGTTGCATGTCCATACTGCACTGTTTCTGTTTGATGTGTAAGGAGTAGTTGGCAATAATTTGGTATGTTGTCCATAAGAATACAATAAATGGACATATCAGGGCATTTTGCTGTGAGTCTGTTTTGAACTCTATTTTCTTCCCTCTAGCAGTCAAAAATTATAGCTTTGAAACCACCATTGATGTATACTCGAGAAAAACATTTAGCTTCCAACTGTTTCAGCAGATGCATTCAGATGCCAAAGGAGCTTGTAATGCCACCGAGCAGGATGAATGTGAAAGGAAATATTGCTGATCAGTACATTAAGGAAAAATAAAGAAACAAACAGTTTTTGAAATTTATGCACAGCAAGAGCTCTTTACAGGCCTAAGGGCAGTGATCTGCTCTGATTGTGCTGAAAGAATATATTTAGGTCAGAATCAACTGAGGTAAGACCCCCTCCGGTCCAACACACACATGCACACTGTTGATTCATCTATTGGCCACCCCTGTGACTAACTAACTAAAAGGGAAGTCACATAGATCTATTCTTATTCATTGTGCCACTAATTCCAAGGTCAAATTTAGTGCGACTCTACATTTGCTTTGAACAAAAATAGTTATAATGGTTTAAATCCAATTTCTTCTGACCTTTTAGGTGATGAACATAGGTGTCACATCTAACTAGCATCTTCTACTGAAAATGGAACAATATGCAGTTTGATGTCTGAAGTCTGCCAAGATGATTGCAGAACTATATATAGACATATTACTATAGGACACAAAGAAGTTGCTTCCAACAGAAATTGAAAAAAGGAAAGGTGCTATTAGGGTAAATGTTCAGAAACATCAAATTCATCAAAGTGTCTTAGAACTGCATTCATCAAATGTGGCCGTATGTTGTCTGAAGCAAAACGAGGATCAGGACAGTCTGTTTTTGAAAAAGAAATGCCTTTGATCTGGCATGGCTTCACTTGACTTAACATGACACTTGTTACTCCAAACACATAAAAATCCCAAATATAGGAAAGAAATTGGTTGACAGATTGAAAGAATATAAGTGGCACAATCCTAATAATAGAATAGCAATAAAAAGGTTCTGTGAAATCTTCATTACAGAATGCTTTTTTCTGTGCAATTTATTTGATATAGGTTGCAGGCTGGGGACTAGAATTACATGCAATAAGATTACAGAAAATGAAGAAGGATTTTTATACATGGATCGAATACTTCTCAACCTAGTCCAAAAGATGAATCTAGTGAGAGAAATTTATGGTTTGTATGTACAGCACATGATGCATGTGTGCTGAAAATGTAATGTTATCACAAAAGAATTCCTTTCGCTTATACACCGCTGTTGTAAATATGGACAGCTGTACATCTTTCCTTGTGCAGTTGTTGTGATAACATTACTTATGACCAAAAACTAGCGAGTTGTTAACTAACAGCTAAATATCAACCAAGTGCAGTAAAACAAGACATAGCAAGCCAGCTGGTATCACTTACATGCTTCTGGCGAATAAATTCCCTGTCAACTAAATGGAAATTTACTTGTTACTTTATTTTTAGACTTGTCTAAAAATAAGAAAACACTTAATAAACAGTCAAAGCTGAGCACAGTTTATTAAGCATTAAGGTTAAGGATTGGCCAAAGAAAACAAAACAAAACAAACAAACAAAAAAAAAACAATGAAAAAAGAACACTGCATGTATTATAGCCATTTCAAGCTGTTAATTACAATCTTCAGTAACCTATATAACCAATGGGGGAATTTATGCTACTTTGCACCATGTATTATGAACATTGCATATTATTCTACAAAACAACTCAATAAATGTGTTTTCTTTTCAGATCAAGCAGGATCACAGCATTTGTGGGTAAATGATGTCATGAAATTATAATGTACACAGCTTCCACACAGTGTGACCAATTTTACAGGTGGTAGCACCAGCAGCGTGCTCTCCTTGCAGGTTTCCATCCACATGCCCGTGCTGAATGTGGTTACACACATTGTTCTGGTTGAGGTTATATGCCAGTTTGTTCTGACACATGCTACGCCCCGGTCTAGGGGAAACCTTGGCACAACACGTGTAGGTGCTCCCCAAGTCTTCCCACCACAAGAAAGGTACCAAGTTCAAAAGGAGCAGTTTTTATTTTGCTTCAGAGGGGGAAATAGGCCAACATAACAAACAAAAAATACTCTAATTAAATCTAACTTCCATAAACAAAAATAAAAGGTAAATAAATGACAAATCTTTAACTTACCTCCTACAAATAAAGTTAACAGGAGAAAAAGGGTTAAAAGAAAAAGGGCTACTCCCTTCTACGTACTGCTTTACTATTTACAGATATTTACAGAGGTAATGTTTTAACGTACTCTATACTCAGTCTCAACAAGCTTCAGAAGAACTCCACAGAGTGCGAACTATCTCATCACAACTTTTAACAGCTTACTATGAAACACAATCATATCAACATGCTGACGTTTCCTGGTGGTGGAAAGGCTGGAGGGAAGACAGAGTGAAGTCGGCGCGAGGTTAAAAAAGGCCAGGGGACCCACCCCCTGACCAATCGCGTGGCAGCAATCAGACGAGGCAGCCAATCACTGGGCAACACCTGCTCCTAATTCACTCACTCATTCATTCTTAAGAGAGAGAGAGAACACAGACACACCAAGGAGAGGAGACACTGCGGCAGAAAAACATGCAAAAATATCACAAATGACCCACAGGGTCATAACACACAGCCTACATGCAACCATATTTGGCATGACACTGGCACTGCTCTTTGCTAGCATCTCGGTAAAGCGTTAAGCACTTGGTGCGGCCACAAAAGTTACATAGTGCAAGAACAGGTGTACAAAGAGAGGAGTGGGAATGATAGGTGCACCATTCACCCTATTACAAGTCAGTGTAGCTTAAAAATGATTTTGAAGCTGTTATTTTAAGGTTGAATAGTTACATAGCAGGGATTTAAAATGTAATTCTAACATTTGGTTTATCTCTGTGTCTAATTTATTGCAGGACAACATATTAGATACACATCTAGACACAGGGAAACCCAATAAAACACCAGTGCAAATTGCAACCTAAAAATTAGCAATGATCAGTCAATCAATACAATCTTTATCTCTCTGAAACAATCTCAGCAAAATCTGAATATGATAAAGTTAATAAATGTAGAATGTCTTGCAGGTCAGCAGTAGATTGCTGCTGCTTGGGGAAATCTATTTCTCTGGTTCATGGTGTATACTTTTTGTGTTTTTAAATCGTCAGGCAGGATGCTGAGAATAAATGTACTCGTGTTGTCTAGAACTGCAGAACTTTCTGTTGGCCTGAAAAAGCAGGCAGTGTGGCTCTGTAATTCACCTTGACCAAAGCCCAAAATACACATGATTGAATTTCTCCACTCAGTGGTACACTAGACAGTGTTTTTCCCCTTCTGTGATATGATTTCGTAGTCAGGAGAGAGAAGGGGTGTCTAATTCTCGGAGAGACCATAAATCAGCTGTTAATCACAAAATAGGCTCTTAACCAGAGTAGGAAACTGATCCTTTTATTTCCCAGCCACAGTGGCTGATGGTTTACAAATGCAAGACACTGTTATTATTCTATTTATTATATTATGTATAATATTATGCCAGTGAGACGAAATAAAAAAAACAACAACAACAGATAAACAGATAATTAAATCTTGAATTTAAATCAGTCTCATACATGAATTTAAAGAATTTTGTAATATATTCTAACATTTAATAAATCCATCTGTATCATGCAGTGTGGGGAAACATTGATTGACCATACTGTGCTATTGAAAAATGTTAATTGGATTAATGTTCCAGTTCTTGCTGACAACGTCATCGTACGGCAAGTGGTACAGTCGGTCATTCAGTAATTGCAGGTTCCATAGTTCAGTCTCCAACTCCTGACTACATGTCAGAATGTCCTTGGGCAAGACACACTGTACCCCAATCTGCTCCAATGAGCAGGTCAGAGGTATTACTGTTTTTGAAAGCTTGTTGATTTAATGTGCAACTCGTCATTATTGACTTCAGACTTGCCTTGGACATTACTCAGACTTGATAGTAAATTGTCAATGAGTCCAAAGATTTCTAAGTCACCTTCAGCAACACAGGGGCAAAGTTGTTTTCATTTTCAGCAGAGGCCACAAATATGTGACAGCAGTTTATCAGAGCTGTTTTAAACTGTGTGAGTTGCAGCATTACTTCTGTTAGATGTCTAACATGCACTATAACCTTAAATATACCTTAAAAATCTATTGAAGACACCACTTTAGTACACAAAAATGTGTAGGGTCAGTACTTCTAGCAGCTTTGAGCTTTTGCTATGTTCTTTTTTGTCCGATGTGTTTGTTTGGCTTGTAAACTGTGTTCAAACTTTGCCTCAATGTATGTTCAACACAGTTTTTTCCACGGATGACAGAAATTGTGTCATAGGTTATACAGAAGGGTAGTACCTGTGAAACATGTAATATTGCGACCACACTGGCCAGCTCCTTTTTAATGTCTTCCACTGATAGTGATGATATTGATGGGTAAACCAACAGTATCATAAGTATATCAAGACTCATTGTAACAACTTTAATAAAGAAGAATGTGGGTGGTTTCAGCTAAAGTCAGCATGTTGGTTTGCTACTTTTCGCCTTTAAGCTGTTTTTTTTTTTTTTTTTACTATTTTACTGAAACATGCCTCACTTATTACAGAAATACACTTGAAGGCACTAGAAAATGATAGGTGATTCACACTCCGAGCTGATAGGATGCAACACATAAGACTCTGGTAATATGAGGGAGGAGGACTGCTTTTACATCATGATGCTCCATGTTCGAACACAAAGCTGACAGACAATGGGCCTCATGCAAGAACATTTTCATATTCTTATCTTAAATTTCTCTTACTTTTCTCGTATGAAGGGCTTGTACAAACATGCCACATCGGATTCAGCAAACACTCATAACTTCAGATAACTGTGTAAATGATCCACCTGTGAATATTTGACTTGTAAATTTGCATAATTATGACCCTATAATACCATATAAGGCTACGCTTCCTGCCCCATATGTCAGGTAGTATTCATTCATGAAAATGGCATTAAAAAGTAAAAAGAAGAAATTTACAAGTTTGAGTTTGAAGTTCTGCTTTCCCAGATCCATAGAGGAAAATCTGTCATTTTACAAGTGTCAGCAGTGGAATTAAGGAAAAAAAGAATGAGAAAAAGGAACGCTGTTCGTGCTGTGTTACCTGAGGCTCGGACTGTCACTGAAATAAAGAAGAAATGGCTCGATATGAAAATGGCTTCGAAGAAAAAACAAAAAAAAACAAAACAAAAACAAAAAAAAACAAAAAACGCCTTGCTGCAACAGGGGGCGATGGATGACTGCAATGAGAGGTGGGGGTAAAGGGGAAGTTTTCCATCACAGAGATAGAGGACAGGATAAGTGAGGATGTTCCCATGGACAGCGACTTCATAAACCAGCATGGAAGATATATGGACATTACACTTGACAGTGGGTAATAATGCATCATTAAATTAATAATGATAGGCTTTATATGTAAAATTACAAATCTATTATAATAGGAGCTACAGCTCTAATTCCATTGTACAACCCTGTGTTGTGTAATGATAAGAAATGACCTTGAATCCTTGGTCTTCTACTGTGTGCTAGTTTTCTATATTTTGCACCACTTTTGCCACTAAAAATGCATACTAAAATTAATGGCTGACTGGCTGCAGGTAAATTGTGGCCTTGCCATCATATAACAGTGGACATTTTTTTCTTGCTGATCAAACAAAAGGGAAATGCCTGAGAGCTTGGACAGAAAGACAGTGATAAAGACAGCAAATTTTATTTATGTCAGCTTCATTTGAGAGAGCGGCAGGACATTTAATTTCAGAGGGAAACATAAAACAAATCTTTCACAGTAAATGAAAGACCTTCACAGAAGGAAAAGAATGCAGGAGATGTATTGAAATGAGGATAAAGTGATAGAAAGAGATGGAAACTGTGTGTGTCCTTACATGGAGAATGGACAGCAGCAATACTACATAACATTGAGGTTTACCCTGTAGTTTTTATTTTGTTCTTTACCTCTTCTCTTCTCTTCTCTTCTCTTCTCTTCTCTTCTCTTCTCTTCTCTTCTCTTCTCTTCTCTTCTCTTCTCTTCTCTCAGCATGTGGCAGGTTGCTGTAAACCAGCTCATTATGGTAATATACCATTATAAAGAATGCAAATGTGTAATTAACCGTTTTAGTCAACAAATAGTTCTTCCACCAAACAATATAGCTCTTAAAGTACTCTTTAAATAATAAGGGTACTGGTTCCAATCCTTTAGGCCAGAACTGCAAGCAGGAGTGACTATGAAGTGACGATGCTCCTAGAAAAAGTGCCTTCTGTATTTCTTGTTGATATATCACAGGTGTGTATTCATCAGGTATCTTATAACAGTTTAAAGTGTGACTCAGCCAATGAGAACAGAGGATAAATTATACAATGTATAACAAAGGCCCTGCAAATGTCATGCGGCACAGTGTGTACAGTTGGTGAACTCAACTGATCAAGTCATGAACAAGCTCTGAACATGGTCCTGGTGTTTTTTTTTGTCTACTGTGACTGTCATTTGCAATTCTATCAAATCCCAAAGTGACATATTCTGCTTTCTGCTCACCTCAGGACAGAATCACATTAAAATATTGTTGGTGTCCTGCAGAGAGAGATGCTGCAGGTGAGAGTGTACTCAGAGGATGTGCTTGTGTGTGTGTGTAACAGCTGTAATGAAGAACAACAAGCCAGATGGCATCAGCTTCTTTGTTCTGCTTTGTTTTGTTGTTCACTCACCTTGCTGTGTCTGTTTGTCTTCCCTTCTCTCTGTCTGTCTTTGAGTTTGAAATCAGGTTTTTGTTTCCAGCATACATTGAAATGAAGTTTTATGATGTTTTTGAATAATTTTGATGATTGGTATCTTAGGACTTCTGATGTAAACAAATAGGATATTCATGTTGCACATCCTGATCGAGTCAGTGTTGTGCTTGGTATCTCCTTGTATTGCTTTCTTTCTCTGCTTCTCAGTCTTTGTGACACAAATAAACAATACAAGGTTTGGGGTAAATTAATTATTTTGATTCAGGATGTGGGTACATTTTGTTCAAATAAAAAAACCCTTTTCCCACAAAGATTTAATTACTTTGATGTCTGTCAAATTCAGATCAAGTCAGCCATAGTTGGAGTCAGAACATTTATTTTCTCTGTGGGAAAAAATGGAATTTCATCAAATAATAAAACATTTTCAACAAATTATGTCTGAATCTGATGAATAGGAGATAGCCACTGCTGTGGAGAAAAAATGAGTCTTTTCACCTTGATGCTGAATTGTCACAAAACTCCCACTAAAGTCCAACTCTTGTATTCAAAAAGAATTATACGTACATCACCAGCACAAACGTATGAGACTGCAGACAGTCAGCACTACCTGTTATAAAGGTCAATAGATCTTGATTTTAAGTGACATACAAAATGAATACCACAGAAAAGAAAAGTAAAATCTCACGTTTTCATGAATTGTAAGTGAATTGGTTCAGCCCTGACATAATGTATACATACTCTTACCTGAAGTTTCACTGTTTCCCAGTCCCACATTTTCTGTTATGCCACAAACTTTCCATACTTCCTTTGAAGTAAAATACACCAAGAACACTATTTTACTTGTCCTCTTCCCTTTCTCATCTTTCACTGTTACTTAATTCAGTTTGTCTCTTTAATTTTCATAAGCAAACAGTCAAACTCTGACTTTTGTCCCTGCACTGGTTACCTGCTGCTGTCACATAATAAACCTGTCAAGTATTGACTCGGGGATATCATTTTTTTTCTGTGCTGTTCGTATTTTCTACTTTAAACAGTAAACAAAGTGTGGTGTATCTTATCCATTAAAATTGAGAAATTATATATTTTTTAGCTTTTTCCTTTCTAATGTCAGCTTTAATCATGATTTTATTTGAGCTGACTGCTATAAAGCAGAGACCACAATGAAAGATCAAAGCACTAAAGCCAACCTATAAAGCCAGCTGCAGTAGTATTCTTTGAGGGAGGAAGAATATAACACTGTCCAAATCCCTAAATAGGGATGGTACTGTGTGGATTTTATTGATACTGCTGCCCTTACTGATACTGCTTATCAATCCGGTACTTAAATGGTACTCTTTGTTATTGTATCAGTTACTTAGCGATTCTTTTTCATTACTAAGTAATTGCTTTTTTAAAAATGCTTAATATTTAAGAAGAAACAATAAATTTGGAGCAGAATTAAAATAGGCTATTTTTCTAACTACATGTTGTTTCTAGAGTTACATGTTTACAACAGCAAAGTCACTGCATGAACTCAGTAATATCTCACTGGAAAATAAAATAAATCATATTTCTGACATCAAAATACAGTGAATTCTAGAGTGAATAAAGAGTACAGACATAAGTCAGTATCATTCATCCTGTCCTCCGTCCTCCTCCTGCTGATTCACTGTCTGCAGGTACTGCAGAGGAGGGGCTGCTTTGTCTCAGCCTACAGTAAGTTGACATCAGTTTGACAAATTTTAAGATTCACAGCAAACTCAGCTGAGCCACTGGACAAAATACAGACAGCTTTTGTTATAGCTTGTTTGTAACAATTTGCTATTAGCCAAGCTGTGTTTGTGTACAACATGGCATTGGTGGATGAAAGTCAGAGACAGATCAGATTAAAATAGCACTTTCTACAAACATATTTATGCTTGTTGACAAGGTGTAAAGATTAAGTATTGGCTTTTTACTCACAAGGGGTTCATTGCACTTACAGTGATGAGTGCAGTTCAAGTTACCTCACCTGTTTCATTCACTGTGTCTACCAGCCTCTCTTTGCTGTGCACTGACTTCATTCTGTGTGTGCATGCGTGTGTGTGGAGCTACCCAGCAAAGCCAGAGATAATAAGTCGCACCAAAACCTTAAAAAGTAAAAGTAGTAAAAGAATCAATAACATTGACGCTTATCAATACTACAGTATTGGACAGTATTATGATACCAGGCTTCAGCACCCATCCCTATCCCTAAATAGCTGACACACACACACACAGCAAAATCAGTTGTTGACATTAAGATGCAGAAATTACAACTGGTCATTGATGAGATGTATTGACCACAAGATTGTTCCACTTGGAGTAGTCCACGACTGGACCAATTATTGCAGTATTCAAGGAAAACATGCAATAAGTCACTGCAAGGCAGACTGTGTTGACTGTGGTGCAGATGTGATGTCTCAGACTCTTGCAGTGTATGCACAGTAAGACTGCATGATTTGGTAATATTGTGATTATTTTGACTGAAATTGCAATTGCGATATGTGATAGGATTAATAGAACTGATGAATGAAATTGTGATGATGTGATATTTATTGAGGTCTGTACCAAACAAACATGTTGTCTTTCATCTGGGGAACTAGATTTTTAGGCTAGGTCATCTATGCAGGACTGCAATACCTCATTATAATGCTGTTTTCTTTCCTTTTTCAAAAAATTGCGATGTGGTACTGGTTCTGCAATTTGGATATTGTACTTGGCCATATTGCGATTTTATTGTAATTGGGATTTACCATCTACCCAATACATGATATAAAACACCTGGGAAGTTGTGTGCTCTGTTGCAGGCTTGGTGAGTTTGTTGCTTGTGTTTTATCTTATCTTTCCCACTGGGTGACTATCCCTGAATGAATGGATTCTCTGTAGGAACCCTTGTATAATCAAATGCAATCTAGTTAAATAGCCCCATAAAATTCATATTTTTATAAAATGTATAATGTTATTTAATATTCTGTCTGAGAGGTGCTGATTTAACTCTGTGCTGTTGATTTGCTCTGCAAACTGTTGCAAACTGCTGATTGTTCTTACAGTATGTGCTCTGCTGCTATACTATGTGTTGTTCCTGTAATATATTTTGTATGTATATATGTTTTTTAGCTGTCATCACTGGTTTAATGTATTGTATGTGTCTTTGTTACTGTCATTACAACAGCCCTGGCACTACAGTTGAAAATTAGCCATGATGGCTAAACAGGCACATTTACTGAAATTTTATTAATGTGCACTGTCCCTGTAACTTTAGACTTTATCAAATAGATAAAAATAAACTCTGGTATTCATGGTGCATGTGTATTGGACTACTTTATACTAAAACATATAAATAATTTTTTTCACCTCTATTTACATACACAAGGGCAGAGAGAATATTTGAACACTTCACAGTAAAATGAATTCATGACATTAAGAAACATTTACATTTTTATAGACTCCAATTTTATTTTATGAATTGAAAATCAGCTGAAATACATTTTATCAATTAGAATTAATGTACGCGACCACACATTTTCGGTTGGTGAATTAGCCAAGGAAGCAATCTATTCATCCACTTTTTATTGCCTACTTGTACCATGCAGGGTAAACATGAGGGCAAACATGCATTAGGAAAGTGGCAGGGCACAGGTTACCAGTCTGTCTCACATACTGAATGTTTAGATGATAACCACATTCAGTGGTTGATGTCAAGTTTATCGTTTACCCATAGTAACCTGCGTGTTTTTAGACTCTTGAAAAAAACTAAACCACTTGAAGAAAACCCACACTGAAAACATAGAAACTCCAAAAAGAAAAAGGTCCCTGGACCCTCTTGCTGTGAGGTGACTGTGATAACCATCGAGCCTCTGTGCTGCCCAGCAGCAATATTGGATTAAAAAAAAAAATGGTTTTCTCAATTTTTCAAAAAATCCACTTGGGGTCTGCTTTGTTTTATGAAACCAAACTTACTCAGTAGAGAATTAACAAAAGAAGAAATGAAGAAATGGATGGCTGGATACAGAACAATGATGTGGCCTGGCAAATCAAGACAGGGAGGTGGACAGAAGCAGAGAGGAATGAAAAACAGAGCAAGGAAGGAAGGGAGATAGACTGACAGATGAGAAGGAGAGAAAGATAATGAGGTAAAGGGAGAGGGATGAGAGAGGACTTGTGCCAGCAAACAAGGAAAATCAAATGGGGAAAATTAAAAAGGAGGCAAGAATTGAAAGGATGAAGGAATTAAGGGCAGGTGATAAGAAATGGACAAGAGGACTAATTGAAAGCAAGTGAGGGAGAAAAGTATGGAGTTGGGTTAGTGGAAAAGGTGTTTGAGAGACAAAGAGGGACTGTGTGAGAGGGAGATAGAGTAGCAAAACAAATTAAGAGTGTAGGGCAAAAAGGGATGGGATGGGAGGCTGAAAGAGTGACAGAATGAAAGAGTGAAATCAGATGGAAAGGCCTCTCTTGTTCATCCAGGCTGAAAGTTGAATCACAGTTTACAAGCTTCTGGCTTCAGACAACCGTGTTTTGTATGTGTGCGTGTGTTTTTCATTAGACAGTGATACAGGAACAGAGGCATCATACCATATGCTCATATCATTCTATCTTGTACTTCACCTGAGTGCATCCAAAGGCAAAATTGGTGTATGTTCATACTGTATATTCTTTACTGGCAATTGTTCCTAAAAAAAACAAGCTTGGATAGCATATTCACAAAGAAATCAAGCACTGTAAAACACAAGCTCCATGCTGCTACAGTAGTCAGAAAATGTAGCTGCAAGAACTGATGTATGGGAGATTTGTGCTCTGTTGCAGCTTTAATTATTTGAGGACCTCGTGTATCACATAATTCATTTCTGACCACTTGCAGTCACCTGATACGGCGCTTGCATTTGCAAACGATCTAATCTGTCATAATGATTCTCACCAGAAAAGCACAATGAGGTGTCAGGGAATGATGTATAGGATAGGGCACAGGTCCACTATACAAAGGCCGGCACTCCTGCGAGACACGCAACCACACAATAGGGGTTTGTAGTTGACACTGAGACAGGAGACCATGCACCGCGCAAAGGCCCAGATGTCCAGTCCTAAGTACTGCTTCTTGAGCACAGCACACATCTGTAATGAGAGATGTATGATGACAGGTTTCAGAGTTATGATCCAATTTGTTTAAGCAATGAGAGCTCATAAAGAAACCAGATGGAAGCGATGGGAGCCAGATTTAGATGTTTTGAAGTATAATATTATTATTCCAGTTTGTTTATTCAGTCATAAAATCTATTAAGATATATCTGCATGCAAGGGACAAGACTTTGGTATCGGGAGCGTTCTGGTTTCCATTTGTAGCAGGGTTTGGCGATAGAATGAGTCTATCGGCTACCCAGATGGTTGTGGTGAGCATTGTTTTATTTGCTTAGTTTGACTGTAGTGTGTTTTAAGAGGAGTTAACAAGCCAATTAAAAATTTTCTTAGTTTGGTAAAAAACAAACCAACAAAAAAACCCCGCTTCATTCAGAATTCAGAATGGGTACGGTTGTATTTTAAGGAAAGGAAGTGCAAGAATATGTCCTTTGCTGACATTTTGTGATTTTATTTTGTGTATTTACTGGACATAGCCACCTAATGTAGCAATCTAGCGGCGTGTCGCACATCTCCCAGCTGAAACTGGTGGCGGGGCACACACATGCACACACATGCACACAAACCTGTGCAAATATGCAATTACTGGTTGCTGGACCAACAGTGGCTGGTTAGAAAATTTTAACATATGGCCCAACCTTAGATTTTATTCTGTGTAGACTGACCAATCACATCTGAGTGAACTTTGGTTGCATGCAAGTAAAAAATCCATGTGGAGAGCAGAACAGGCTGAAGTGCAGTCGTGGAGCACACTGGCTATTGTCTGTCAATAATTTAACTTTTTATTCACTTTTTTCTTTGTAAACTGGCTACTTGTTAAACAGTTCCGTCATTTACAACATCTCTCAACCCCAACTCCATTCTCATGTCTGAAGTTTCTAGTTGGACTGTAAAGACTGGTAGATGACCTGGATATCTGCCCTGAAACATTGGCCGCTGCCCCCGGAGGCTAGATCATCTTCAAAAGACAGCAGATGGGTTCTTAGACTGCTTCTCAGCATAAGTAGCAAACATTACACATGCTTTTAGTACTTTGGGTGAATTGTAGGGCTGAAAATGTCAAAGTTATGGATAATACTATACATTTATAATACATACAAGGTCCTACATAACCAAAATCAAAGTTAACAATCTCATAGTGAGTGATGTGTGTACCAACATGTGGGCAAAAATAAATGAATAAAGGATGTTAGTTAACATTTAGTACTTAAGTACCACTGACAGTGAGCAGTCACTGCACAATAGACTTCATCCCCATTTTTTTTTTTTTCATTCTCGGGCTCTCCTAGATAAGAAGTCAATATGAAGATGAATGATGTGATGAGGACACTATGAACGATGAAGATGACTGGATGATGATAAAGATGACAGACGGATGAAACATGGCTTCAGGGATAGTTCAGTCAAGGTCTTTTTGTGATATTTTGGGGAAGCAATAGCACAGGTGCAAAGTGCAGTCAACCACAGAGATCACACAGGGCACGAAGTCTATGTCTGGTATCTCTGAGGCCAGAGGCATGTGGTTCACCTGTGGTTCACCAGTTAGAAACTAAGTGAGATTTTGAGGAATAACTTTTGTCAGTGGGTGTGTTACTGTAGGGACTGGCAATAATCCATCTCCTCTCTCCACTTTAAAAGCAGTTCACCGTCATGACAAGGAGTGTCTTTTATAGTACAGTTCACTTTTCCTGAAGAATTTATGATCAAACTGAAAAGGCAAGTTTAATATACATAAATTATACATAAAGGGTGTTTGTGTGATTTTTGTGAGGTGATAGCAGGTGCTTTTGCCACAACTAAATAAAACAGCACAGACCACAGCTGTGCTTTGGGCTGCATGACTCTAGAGAGGCTGATAGCACAATCTCATCCTTGGGCCAAAATTACATTGTTGCATGATTTTGCAACAATTTAATGTTTTTTGTGTTGAGAACAGCTGAAGTAAGAAGGAAGGGGCATTTACTGTAGGTATGCCCAGTCAGGAATGATTAAGTTTGTACCCACCCCTTCCATTTTGAACCTTCAAAGTGTTTTTGTGTGGGGTCCTGATTAGGGTTGTTCTGATACCAGTGTCAGAAAATGATACTAATACTGCCTAAAATGCTGTTATTGGCAAGTATGTGAGTCTATACACCAATCTGACACCATGTTATTTATTAACCCCAAATTATTAATTTATTTTTTAATGGACTGGTATCAGATCGGCACTCGGTACTGGCTGAGACCAAAGTTCTGGTATCAGAATGGGTATCAGTGAGTATCATTTAAGTAATTTCGAGAGTTCCTTTGTAGGAGGTGTGCAGCTGGTGCAGCCAGGTCGTGTGCTCCCCAACCGAACCCCCTAGCCAGCAGGCCACCATGTTTAAGATTCTGTGCATCATATATTATTTGGACTATTTATTTAATGGATTTTTAACTTTTTAGGAAGGGCAATGGATCTGGAGAAGGTGCCTCGATGTGTACATGAGTGCAGTGGATTTATCTGGGTCTGCTGAACAGCAATTTATGGAAACTGGATGCATTTTGGTGTTAACTGGAAAATTTTGGGAAGTCATGGCATGTCTGGGGTGTTTGCAGCTGGCTGTGTACGCCTCTGTTTGGGAGTTATTCACCTCATTATGAGTTAAACAGTGGACTGGCATATGTCCAGCATTTCCCAGTCCTGGTCCTCAGGGCACACTGCCCTGCATGTTTTAGGTGTTTCTCTGCTCCAACACACCTGATTCAAATGAACAGGGTGTTATCATGCTTCTGCAGAGGCTTGATGATGAGCTGATCATCTATCACTTTGTCTCTGGTCGATGAGGCTCCAGAATGGCACATAGGCTTTTAAGAATATGTCTTGGTAACCTTATCATCTTTAATAGTAGATATTTTGAATTATTAAATTATTTTTCTGTTTTCATTAAGCAAATTACTTATCCTCATCATTATTATTTCACCGCACAAAAGACAATTTGGCTTATGTATGGTCTGATCTCACCTAAGTACTAACAGGAAGCACAAAGGTATTGATGAATGCCACAAAAGTTATTAAATTGTCCACATGGCAAAATTTCACAGCTCTGAACGTTGTCATGGTGGCACTCAAATTAAGTTTCTTTGCACAGATAGTTAGGTAAACTATATGATTCAGTGTTCACATTACAAAGTAATCCACCAGGAATGTGTGATTGCTTGCATTTGATTGGCTACCATAGCACTTTGCCAGATACTGATGCACTGGATTGCAGCAAAAGTTCAGCCAAAATGTTTTTCTTTTTTCCCTGGAGCGCTCTGCATAGGCCCACCCCTGGTCTGTCAGAGTGGTCCCATTCAAATGAATGAGGAAGCTGTATTTTTCACCAGTGCTGTTGTCCACTGTATGAGCACAGCTTTAAGGTTCCAGCATACTTCTTCAGACCAGCATACTGTATGGTTAGTTTGCTTCAGACATCTTCTGGCAGTTTTCCTGTAAAATATCGCTCTGTTTTGGCCTTCATACTTTAAGTTTTTGGTTGTTTTTTCTTAGAATACTGCTATGAAACTGTGTAATGATCTGCTTTAGTTCAGTGGTAAAAAGCTTTCACACACACACAGAACCCTAAAGTTGACAAACCCTGACATCTTCATCCTTGCTGTTTTACACCATGCACCATTACACTATGTTTGATATTGTGACCACACACAAATAATATATTTGATACTATGAAAGGAAGACCATACACAAAGAACATATTACAAGAGCAGATGAGTGTGTAACATTGTGTAATTTATAGTCTGTATATATTTATATGTGAGGGACATTAAAGGGAAAAAGGGTGAGGATGTGATGAGTGTGTACGTGTCGTCTGCTTCAGCATGAGAGAGAAAGTCATTCCCTCTCATGTTAGCATTTTGTACTGTGGCAGCTCTGTGCCCTAATGACTGGATTGGCATCTGCTAATTTCAGCCTATAAACAGTTAGACTTGGTGTGTGAAATGGTAAACAGGATGGCTGTTCTTCTCCAGCTTTCATGTTTTCCCACTGGTGAAGTTGTGAGTAATAGTAGCCTTGATCTTCTTGCCTCAAAGCTGAGGTTTGAAACCCAAACTTGAAAAAAAGTTAGTTAAGCTAGCTACACTCGCCCAACTTGTGGTTTTGCTCCTGAGCAAAGCACTTGAACCTTACCAGAATCAGTGCAAACTACTGGAGAACAGTAGCAGACTGTGGTTATACAGGAAAGGTGTGTACTCCTAGTCCAAATGTATAACATGTATAATGAGAGAGTCTGAGTGGGTAGTGTGGATAGATTCCTACACAACACAACCACTATACAGTATATATGTGTATATACTTCTAAAACGCTTAGGATTCTGTCAAAATGTGGCACACAGTTCACTTTGATTAGGACAGGTTCACACAGGCACAATAAACTCAGTTAATTTTGCCATGGACACTGGTGTTGCAACTGACCTATCCCACAATGTTAACAAAAGTAAAAAAAATAAGCCGTGTGTTCACCCCATGGCTCAGATCCACTCCAGAATTTACTGGGTTCTTGTGGACTAATCTTACCCCTTTCCAAGTTTCATGAAAATTTGGCCTGTAGTTTTCTGTAGTCCTGCTGACAAACCAACAAACAAACCAAGCCAAAAACATAATAATGACATACAATGCTTAACAAATTTATTAGACCACCTGTCATAAAAACAAGAAAAACATAAATATATTTAGAAATCTTTCAAAAACAAATGTTATTGTTATTTATTTGGCAAATATCAAACTGAAACAAATAAATAGTCCTTTTTCACACATAATAACCAAAAAACCTAATATTTTGTATGGCCTCCTTTGGCTTTGATAACAGCTTGCATTCTTGCTGGCATTGTCTTTATGTACTTTTCGACAGTCTCTTTTGTTGAGTTCCAAATAGTTTCTAGCTGTTCCCACAGACTTGCTTTAGATTAAACTTCTGTGCGATCAATCTTTGAACCTACTAAATCCCAAATTTGTTAAATATGATTCAAATCCGGACTTTGACTTGGCCAGTCCATCAGTTCCAGTACTCCAGATTCCTTTTTCTTGGTCAAATAGTCCCTGCACAGCTTTGAAGTATGCTTGGGGTCATTGTCTTGTTGGTATATGAACCCACAACCAATCAGATTCAGTCCAGAAGGGATTCCATGATGAACTAAGATGTTGTGGTAGACGTTCTTGTTCATGATACCTTTGATTATCACTCATTTTCCCAGGCCGTTTCCACAAATGGAACCCCATACCATAATGGAATCTCCACCGTGTTTCACTGTGGGTGCAATGAATCTGGCATCAAAACGTTCTCCAGCTTTTCTGCGGACGTAAACATGATGATTCTGACCAAAGAGTTCACACTTGGACTCATCTGTCCAGGGACCTTCTTCCAGTCATCAGCAGTCCAGTGTTTGTGCTCCCTGGCAAATCTGAGGCATTTCTGGATGTTTGCAGGCCTCAATAATGGCTTCTTAGCAGCTAGTCTTCCCTTTAAGCCTTGTTCCGTCAGTCGTCTGCTTATGGTCACTCTGGAGACTTTCTCAGAGTCTGATCTAGAAACATTTATCTCTGCCTGAAGATCAGCAGTGGTCTTCCTTCTGTCTCTAGTACTTAAAATCTTGAGGTGTCTGACATCTGCTTCAGTTAACTTCTGTTTCCTGCCTCTTCCTTCCTTCTTCTTTGTAAGTACCAGTCTCAGCAGTTGACGCCAAATCATACTTGACCACACTGTGAGAACAGGGGTGCGAGTGATATTTTGCCCTGCCCTGCCCCCTGCGCCACCGGCGCAAAGCAGCATACACCTGTCAGGTGTACCCAAGTGTCCTCATTAATTCACCGGCGAGTTTAGGCTGAACATGCAATAAACCAATCAGAAAGCCAGCTCTCATCACGTGTAAGAGGTAGGTGCGCCAGCGGCGCAAGCACTGCAAGCATGACGGCGGATTTACAAGGAGGAAATAAAGAGAAAAGCTTGACAAAGCGAGGAGACAGATCTCCTGGTTTGAGAAGTGAAAGCGTGAGAGCGCGCAATATATGGAGACACGTCTCCAAAGCAGCTTCATACATAGTTTATTTTACACCTGCAAAACCATTACAATAAATGAACCGCAAATGTCATGCAAATATGTAACTGGTTAGTTTTACACTAAAACACCTTGAAATTGTGCTGTATTTTATAATGTATTATTATCTCCCACCTAATCCTCATCTCCTCCCATCCTCACTCCTCTGCCCGCTACGAAACAATCAGAAAGAGTTTCTGAAGTTTGAAGTGCGCAAAATTACACATGAATATATCCAACCAGCTCCAAAAAAATACACATTTCTTTTTCTCTCTGGGTCAGACCGGACTCATGTGGTCGTGTCTTGTACATTTTGTATGTTATAGATCATAATTGTGTAATCCTTGTTTTTCTGGATCACAACAAACATGCAGACACAAACAGCTGTCATGCTGACTCATCTGATAAAGACGATCTGACAGCTGTGATCACCTCCCGTGCGCACTTTACAGGTCTGTTTAGATTTATTAGGCTTTATACTCATAAAATAATTTGTTTTTTCTTATTAGTTAGTTTATCTTTAAAGAAACACACACATTGCGCTTTAGACCAGCTAAAAGCTGGTCTAAAGCACCTGGTGTGTTTGGCCGACACACACACACGTCTTCACAATTACAAAACACCTTGATTTTAGAGTGTGGATTAGTAAAGTGTCATTTAAACAATATTTTCTAGATAGGTGTATGCTGCTTTGCGCTGGTGGCGCAGTGGGCGGGGCAGGACAAAATATCACTCGCACCCCTGGGAGGAGACAGCAAAGGAGGATTTGGACACACCTTGAATAAATTAAATCCATTGTGCTTCAACCCGGCGTAAGATAGGGCTCTAAGGCCCAAGTGCTTTTTACTCCAGTGCGCCGAGCACAAGATAGCAAACGCGCCAGGGCCACGCCTTCGTTTTACCTTCATGTTTCGACCTCCCACCCACGGTGGATCAGACCCGGCGCAAGTGAGTTTGCTATCTTGCAGACATGGCAAAAACGGCACTTGCGCTGGGTGTAAGATAGCAAAGTCACTTGCGCTGGCGGCGCAACGGCATTGCGCCGGGTGTAAGGTAGGGCCCTTTATGTCTTTCCCTATTTGTCTCAGAGACCATCCAGCATCATGAAGTGCTTTAATACGGACTCTTTTATTTTCAGTGAGCTCTTGACATTTTACCATTTTGAACAGGAATGAGGAATTTCAAACTGAATTCAACTTTTTATACCCAAATTTGAGCCGGCTCACTGGGCTTCTCTGAGAAGTCAGAAAGTGATCAAGCATAACATTCAACCACTAAAACTAATTTTTCTGTTCAGGAATGCAAGTAAATAACTATAATTTGACATCTTAATCAAGAAATGATAATGTGCTTTACTATTTTTTCTGTTTTTTTTGTAAAACAGTAAATTTGAAAATTCATGGATAACAATAATAATTATATTTTAGCATTAAAAATATCATTTCAGTTAAAGAGCTTCTACATACAGGTGTATTAACGTTACAGAAACATAAAAATGATTTAGGTAATTACCATTGCTGTTAATTTAGGGCAGCTGTGGCATAAACCTTACATTGGGTGGTCTAATAAATTTTTTAAGTACTGTATGTAATTTTACATACCTGGATATATTGTAATATAAATGAGAAAAATGTGGCACTGTCTGTTTTTTAAACCAGCAAATTGAATACCTGACATATCAACTGATATAACTTGTCAAAATTAGTCTTTATTTATTTATGGCATTACCTACAATGGTAATTCATCTATTAAAAGAAAGATACTACAGTATAAAGTGAATGACAGATTCTATTACAGAGTGGAGTACTGACTTGACTAAAGTCAGCAACTGCCCCAAGACCCCAGAGCCCTACAAGCCCCAGATTCACTGTGTGTAGTTGGTTTGGGAAGTTCAAATCTTCTTGAGAGCTTAATTTTCTAGTTTATATTTTGCTCATATGGTTCACATCCCTAAAAAAGTGCTAATAAACTGCTAATTTTTGCCTGAGGCTAACAGGTTTATCCTGCCATAGAGCTGCATCTTAACAATTACGTTCATCACTGATTACTCTGCCCATTATTTTCTAGATGAATTGTTTGATCTATAAAATGTTAGAGGATAGTTAAAATTGTCAATGACTCCTGAGATATTCAGTTTACAATTATATAAACAGACAAAAGCAGAAAATCCTTTCCAACTAGAAAATGTTTGGCATTTTTGCTTATTAAATAACTTAATGAATCAATGTTCTGTTAATCAGCTAAATAATTAGTTGACTAATTGTTGCAGTGCTAGATAGTTGACACATATATGTACTGATTATAGTGTTATATCACCCAACCTTAGAAAAGACAACTTTTTAAATCACTCTCTTATGGTTTTTAAGGTTAAAAAAACTGGAAAACATTTATTATTACATAGGTGTGATTCCCACATGGACATATTGTAAACTACGGCTGCAACCACAGGTTTGTTGGCCATTATGTAGGTCTTTTCACCAAGCGGTTGATATTTCAGCCCTCACAAAGTCTGATTGATATAACAAGAACCTGGTGACAGGGTAACAAAAAATAAAGACAAGGAGACATAAATAAATATAATTGAGAATGTGTAGCTCACAATGATTTTAATTGCAGATTAATTTGATTATTTGCTTAATGGATTAGTTGTTTGGTCTATAAAATGCCAGAAAATGTTGAAAAATGTGTAGTGTTTCCCAAAGCCCAAGATGATTTTGTCCACAACCCAAAGATATTCAATTACAGAGGACAAAAGAAACCAGAAAACATTCACATTTAAGAAGTGGGAATCAGATAATTTTGACTTTTTTTTTTTTTTTTTTTTGGACAAAATATTACTTAGACTGATTCATTTATTATCAATATAGTTGGATGTAAGTGATTTATTGCCGCAGCGATTATATTCTGGCTGCCTTTTTACTTATCTCCCTCTCTGTGACTCTCCCTCTGTTTTTCAGGGATATACATAAAATAATTTAGCTGTGGTCTGCTAACTGTCTTTCACAGTGTAATTCAATCAGGGTGCCGTCCAATTACAATAATGTGTAATCTCATTTCAGTTACAATAAGACATGATCTGATTACACTTGGGGCGTTATAAACTTATTATTACAGTAATGCAACACCTGGAAAGCCTCTCCCTCTGTGTGTGTGTGTTTGTAAGTGTGTGTGTCTGTTAGAGAGAGAAAAGAGGAGAGAGAGAGAGAGAGGAGAGAGAAGAGAGAGAAGGAGAGAGAGAGAGAGGAGGAGAAGGAGAGAGAGAGAGAGAGAGAAGAATTGACAGGCAGAGGACAACAGACTTACAAACACACAGAGGGGGTGTATACAAGAAGCAGGGAGACAGTGAGAGAGAGCGAGAGAGTTTTTGTACTTGTGGAAGAGAACTTGATTAATTTCATTGGACCTGACCCCCCAAACAAATCCAATATAACTGTCTGCTAGCTACTTATACAGCAATCCCAGTGGTGTGTGTGTGTGTGTGTGTTTGTGTGTGTGTGGCATGTGAATTTTTCTTTGGATGTCTTTGTGTGTGCATGTACGTTTGTCTTTGTTTGGGTGTGTGTGTTTTTGTTTGTCTACCTGGCAGTGTGTGTCTATTCAGTTAGTCGCCAATAGGTCAAAGCTTGGGTCAAGGTGACTTAGTGAATCAAAACAAGCTAATTAGCTGCTAACCTAATTAGCTTGTCTAACAACGTAGGTAAAAAAAAAAAAAGGAAAACAGAAAAGAAAAAAAAGGAACATTCACCCCTCCCTAAGCCTCCCTCCTCCCATTCCTTAATGAAATATGTGTCTGCTCTCTCTCCTTTCTTCTCCTTATCATAATCAGTCTCTTCTGGGCATAGACTCAGAGTTTAACCTCCTCAAAGTCAATTTACCTTCCTACCTTCTCCTCTCCTCTCTTTCCTCCTTTTGTTTTCTCTCTCTATTCCTGTCCTTAGCCTACCCCCATTTTTCTCTGTCTCACTTTTTTCTCTGTCTCACTTTTACCTGTCCTGTCTTTTTGTCTCCACTGCAACTTGCACTGCCCTTTGTCTCACTCAGCGGGGCAGCTGCTGTCCTCATGGGGGCTCAAGTGGAGGTGATACGATGCTAAATCTCCGCTGCTCTCCCCTTGTAGTCCTGCTTGTGTGGAATTTTATTAATGATCAAATACTGAGAGAACAGTAGTAAAGCAGTTGTTTTTGCACCCATGAAACATTTCACAGTTGTGTACTAGCTTGCTCCCTAACTCCACCTGCTAAGAAAGATTGCATGCTGGGAGTAAAAGCTCCTGAACTGCCTCCCATCTTCTTCACTTGCAGACAGACATATTTAATTCATAAAAACTTTTTGGTACACACACCTTGAATAGGCTATTTGCTATCAGATCAACTGATGTCAGTTTGTAGTGTGATCTGATTGGTACACAACAAGTGAAAAAGACTGAAAAAGGATTTTTTAAATTTTTGTTATGAACTGTCGATCTACAGTCTTAGTCTACGCACATGTCTGTGTACAGGTGTGCAAAAGTTTTGCTCTTTGTTGTTTCTCTTCAGCAATGGAGTTTTAAACTCAACTCTAAAAAGCTTATTGTGCATTTACAAACTTTGGACATTGTTGAACTTTCACTAGCAGACTGATTAGAGCTTTAATTAGTTTTATGTAGAGCTTCAGTGTAATTGTTTAATTGTTTAAGTTCCAGCCCCCTCAAATTTGATGAATTTGCGTTTTTGTTTTCTTAACATTATAGGAAACTTAATGTCTTTTGGGTTTTGGGCTGTTGGTTGGAGAAAACATCAGATGTCACTTTTGAGAAGTCGAGACAGGTGTTTTCACTGTTTTCTGATGTTTTATAGACTAAATGATTAATTAATTAATAGAGAGAATCAGCAGCAGAAATCACAATGCTGATCCTTTTGACTGTTGTTGGTAAAGTTGCTTATGTAACTGTGGTAGACTGTAGAACTGGTATGAAATACAGTTAAGATAGGCTCCAATACTTGAGTGGATCTGAGTTTAATATAGTCAAGCAACTAATATGTAAATTGGCAACATATTTGGTAATTAAAATGCTAAATGCCAGAACTCTCTGGTTCCACCTTCTCAGATGTTAATATTTGATCATTTGTTAGACTTTTATGATAGTAAACTGATTACCTTTATTTTTCTGACATTTGGTCAGACAGTACAAGCTGTTATAATATTTAAGCTTGGGCATTTTTCACGCAGACTTTCTTTATCAATGAATCAGGAAAATAATCATCAGATTAATTAACACTGGAAAGTTAGATTAAGTGCATTAGAATGCAGCAGTAAAAAAGCAAAGCTTAACACAATAAAGCACAGTAATCTAAGCAGAAGAAATGTAGAAGCTCCTGGAAATAAAGAAAAAAAGAACAGAACAGAACAGAGCCTGGTAATAGAGTAAAAGTAAAATCAATAAATAGAAATTATGATAGAACCGATTGAAGATGAGTTAAAAATAGACATTAAATAAGATACAGAAGACTTGAGTGCGTTGGAGTAGAATTAATCTCGAAGCAACAAGAACTGCTGAATCCAAATGAGATGAGTATAGCGTTGAATCTGTTTTTTTTCTGTCTGAAATTACAGTCATCTGTTTAATCAGTAAGACTTGGTATTTTTATATTAAATCCAACTGTGGCATTTTAATGTGGCATTTTAAAATGAGCCTTTTCATAAAAATTTGCATGTTGAATATAAAACTCAAACCAACCAGGTGTATTCTTTTTCTTTTCACAATACAAAAAACAACTTTAAATGGGATCATGTAATCTGCTATAGAATCCTTACCTGGGACCATGAGAGGGGGGTTAAATTATATATTTTAACATAGTTTGATAATGGTAACTTTAATACATAAAAACATGAAACAACTTTCACCATCTCTCAACATGTGCCTTAACCACCAGGAGGGAGAGAGGGGGAGACAGAGAGGGATGCAGGGAAGTGGAGAAAGTGGGAGAGGTAAAGTGTCTGCAAAGATTAATTTACAACATTTGATTTCGTTGTTTGAGCTTCATCTAAGTCATGGAGCTGCAGCATCCAATCATGACTCAGTCAACATTGAAAGGGTGGTTTTTTATTATCTTAGATTATGTATTATTTTACTTATTTATTTTCAAATATTATGTACACATATGAGATTGGGGGATATAGAGAAAGGAGGGAGAATGAAAAATGAGTGTGAGAGAGAAAAGGAAAGAGCTCCACCAAAATTGTCTGGGTGAGTCTACGAGCGTATTTAATCCTAACAATAAGGTCCAGGTGTCAAAAAACCGAACTTATCCTTTAAGGTTAGGCACATGGCTAAGGCTTATAACTGGATGAAAACTTCTGATCCCCATGTGAAAATACATATCTACTGCAGCGCTGCGTCAAGATTTGACCATAATTGCACATCACACACTTACAGATTACATGATCTTGTTGGGTACATTATCACATGTGGGAGCACATGTAAACTAAATGACACGGTTGCAGCAACAGTTTGCTGTACTGAGGTTGCAATGAGGAAAAAAAGTCAAAGACTGTGAACAGTAGTATGACAGCCTAAACGACAGCTGCTTCAGTCTCCTTGCAGACTGTTGCTCTCTTCCCCTCATCCTGTTCTTGGAATTTCTTCTTAATGCTGACAACATGCTAACATGTGTGTCTATGTGGCTGTGACCAGTGTGGTTATGGCTGTGATGTTACTGTTGCTATTGCTGGCTGCATTACGTGACCATCTTCCAGCAGATGCATGTAAATTTGACTGGTGAAGAATGACATATGTTTTAAACTCAACTCAACTCTACTCAGCTTTATTTATATAGCACCTTTCATACAAACATGCAGCCCAAAGTGCTTCACATATCAACATTAAAACAACAGAAACAAACAAACAATGACAAAATCCAAATAAATAAAAATTATAACAATAAAATTGAAATTGTTAGGATTAAGTAAAAGGAACACCGAGATAAAAAAATAATATAAAGAAGTCACGATTGAAGTTAGAAGACCAAGATTATAACATAACGCCCAGATTAACAATTAAAAGCCAGATTAAAAAGATAGGTTTTTACTTTTCTCCTAAAAATACAGACAGAGCTTGCCAATCTAATGTCCAAAGGCAAAGAGTTCCACAGTTTAGGGGCATAAAAACAGAAGGCACTCTCACCAGTACGTTAATGGAACACATGAGGAACATTTAAAAGAAAAGCAGTGGAGGACCTCAGTGATCTGGCAGGAACATAAAATGAAAGAAGATCCCTAATGTATGCAGGAGCAAGGTCATTTAAAGCTTTATAAACGAGTAAAAGAACTTTAAAATCAATTCTAAAAGCAACGGGTAGCCAGTGAAGTGTTTTAAGAAGTGGAGTAATGTGATCAATTTTCTTGGTTTTGGTTAAAACTCTGGCCGCAGCATTTTGCACTAGCTGTAGTTTCTTCAATGACTTTTTGGGTAGGCCAGTAAAAAGCGAATTGCAGTAGTCAAGACGGCAAGATATAAAAGCATCCTGTTGAGTTAAAAATGGTCTGATTTTAGCAATATTTCTAAGATGAAAAAATGAAGTTTTGATTATGCTGTTAAAATGAGAATTAAAGTTTAAATCAGAATCTAAAATCACTCCTAAATTTGGGATGCTGCTTTTAATCTGTCCGTTAAGACCACCAAGCATTGAGTGCAGTTTCTCTCTTTCAGCATTTGGTCCAATTAAAAGAATCTCAGTTTTGTCCTCATTCAGCTTAAAAAGTTCTTGCCATTCCAAACATTAATGTCAGTGAGACAAGCGATGAGTGTGTGTAGTGCACTGGGATATGTTTTAAACCATGTTTAAAACTACACATCTGAAGTAGGAATGCACCAATGGACCAACTCATGACCAGAATGACCGGTGACTGGCCGGTTACAGTCATGAGCTGGTCAATTAGTGCATCCTTACATCAGAAGTGCAGAATCGTCCAATGTGAACATAGTTTCTAAGACACTGCTGTGCATTGAACTGCGAGTCAGTAGTATGAACTAAACACACTTCTTTCATCTGTTTGTATGATTTAAAAGTTAATTAACTGATTTGAAACAAACCGGTTCAGATTCAAAATAGAGTTAAAGCTGCAGTTAGTAAAAGCCTGAAAACGGTTGATTTTTGAGTCTCATCTGAGTTAGGTTTCGTCTTCTGCGTCCTCAGCCCCTCCCACTAGACAAGCAGCACACCCTTCATTAGCACAAGCAACAGTTAATGGAGGCTATCGTGAGCGAGCACAGACCGACAGACATCAACTGTGTGTAATAAAACAGACACCTGACAGTAAAAAACACAGACAGAGGAGAGAAACTACATTTAAAAACATGAAGATTCGGTGTGAAGATATAAAAGTACTGAGAGCTGAACATGAAGAGACTTTTATTTACGGCTCTCCTACACACACGAGCTCAGTATCACAACACTCACTTGTTGGAGGGGGACAGAAAGGAGGCTCACCACCGTTGGGCGCGGTCAGCAACGACAATGCTGACGTCGGGCTCACGGTTCATGTCGGGCTCTCCGTGATATAAGCGGTCATGAAAATGCAGCTCAGCAGCAACACGGTTTGACTCGCGTGGCCAAAAATGTCAGTACAAAAGCACGGTGTCATTTACTTACCCTGTAAACAGGCGGTAGGACTCCTCCATGGTGCTGCTGCAGACAGGTTTACAAGCAAACATGAAGATAAATCCACTTTTTAATCCCAAAAGTTTCAAAAAGAAATGCTGAGCTCTCATCTGGCCGGTCCGCGGCTCCATGATTTCTTCGTTGTTGCTGCAGAAGGTTGAAGCAGGAGTGAAGATAAATCCTTTTTTAATCCCAAACGTTTGAAATATACACTCTGAGCTCCTCTCCTGCCAGTAAAATAGCCGGCATCACAGCAACTCCCGTGGTTTTTTCCTCCAGAAGCCCAGTCTGCTGCAGACCCTCCTCTGAAGAGCTCCCCGGCTCTGAGCAGCTGTCTGTCAGCTCTATGTCTCATCTCCGCTCGGTCCTCTCGGCACTCGGCAAAGCTCCTGCGATATAAGTGAATGAACACAACTGAAGGTGAACGCAAAAGTAACCGAGTGAGCTGACATACTCCTGGGTTGAGCATGTTGCTCAATAGGCTGTTTTCTCTTTATTATAATGCCGTTTTATTGCGACTTTTCCTGCAGTAGTTTCCGTCATTGATTCGGGGTCTGACTGAAGGAACGTGAACGCGCAGCTGCACTAGTAGGAGGAGTCCCCCAGGTCCTAAAAGTCCTGTTATTGGTTTAAGTCTACCGTCACGGGGCAGATTCTCTAAATGCTGAAAACACAGCCATAGAGGAGGTGCAGAAGTGTAGCTCTCTCTCAGAACACCTGATTTACAATAGCTTTTTATGATTTTTATTGAAATTATTTCTCAGTTATACCAAAACAATGTTGCCTACTGGAGCTTTAAATGGGAGAGTCTTTAGCTACAAATTGAAAGCTCACTTGCAGTAGAATCTTGACAAGCAGCGATTAAATTATTGTTATTAGAGTTGAATGCAAGAGTATTCACCATCCACCACCAGTATATTTCTTTCACTTTTCTTAGAAAAAGTGTTAAGATTTGCTTAAACATCTGTCAGGAGATGCCTTCTGGATAAACCCAATCACATGAACCAGGTATCATGTTTACTGTATTTAGATCTTGGTGTGAGGAAAGCAGAAAACAGTAGTGTGGTTAACTTAATTCATATTGTAGTCATCATTCTTTAGCAATCCTTTGTAAAACAAATGTGCATTTTTAACCACCGTGTTACTCAATACAGACATGCCAGTCACCATGGTAATATTGCTTTGATTGTTGTTTACAGATTTCAAGCCAAGAGCTTTTTAGGCCATGAACACAGAGACACACCAGTTATGTTTTAGGCACATGGTTAACTCTGAGGCTGACCTGCTTTGAACAAATGGTTTAATTTAGAAGACTGTCATACTTCATGCACACAGGCCATTAGTCCAACTCAGCAGGGAACTTAACAAGCCCCTAAATGTTTGATGATTAGCTGAAGGCGTATGAAGGATACACAGAAAAAAATACAGACATAATGTTTTGAAATACTTTCCAGAAAACTGGGATTATAATGGATTACTTCACCAAAAACTCAATGAAAAGAAGATTCAATGAGACTTTCACTTTTTGTTTTTCAAGAGTTTTGGGGCCTGTGGAGGCTTCATCATGCCTTCAAGTGAATGTCAACTCTCTGCATGTCAACCTGCTGGCTTCACATGCTTCCAACCTGCTGTGAACTGAACTGTAACCCCACCACTGCGAACACACACAAACACACACTCTCCCACACCCTTCCTGATAATTTCTTTTCATCCAGCTCAATTAGAACCTGTAAAAAGGTCAATATACTATCACAAAGCTTCTAACAAATGCTTTGGAGCACAGCTCTTTTCCATATTATAAAAACATGCCTCCTATCTTCCCACTAAAAGCCACTTTATATGACCTTGTGCATCATTACACTAGTGACTTCTTGCCTATTGACTCTCCGTTTCATATGAGAGGGTAAATTGCTTTCTAATAAATAGAAAAAGATCAGATAAGAACATGATTGTGGTGGGCGCAAAAGGAGGTTAAGGAGGTTAGTTTGCTGTGTCTCATATTGATCACTGTGATGGTGTATTGATCCTTGTTAGATTATACTTTTTAATCTGCTAGAAGACAATTTTCAGTTCCTTTATAACACAGGTCTCCTCATCCAGCTTTGCAAGTTGTATTTTAGCCGGGGGTAGCACGAACAATGAGATAATCATCGCTTTGTAAAAACAATCAAAAGCTGAATACATTGTGTTTAAGTGTCAGCATGATACTGCTAGAACAATGAAAAACCCGCAAAGCAATTTTAATCCTTTGTATTGAATCATACATGTGTAGAATTTAGTTGACATTGATATTATATGAGTTGATATTTTTTTCCAAATTAGATTATCCTTAATGCATTGAAACTCATTGTCTAAGAGTAAACATCAGATTACTGGAACTGACAGTGGTCCTAATGCAGGTTTTGTCATTTAAAAAAGGTATTTTGCCTGACTGAACAAGTCAACAAACAATACCATGTGTCTTCATGTCATGTGCCACTCATTGCTCAGCTATATAGGAAAATGAATACATTCAGAAAACTCTTTGATACTTCCGACTCAAAATGCCTTGATTTACCATTCAGGAGTCAA
This sequence comes from Lutjanus argentimaculatus, assembly GCA_034769285.1. Lineage (NCBI taxonomy): Eukaryota > Metazoa > Chordata > Actinopteri > Lutjaniformes > Lutjanidae > Lutjanus > Lutjanus argentimaculatus. The sequence goes on along the minus strand of JAWZSL010000045.1, from coordinate 2,927,062 downwards.
ATCCAAGAATTCTGCAGAGTAGGAGCCGCTCATAGTGCACACATATAAAGGTGAAGGTAAAGGTCAACTTATTTGTGACATTATAAAATCATAAAGAGTGCAATGTTACAGTTCGATTCAGTCTCTGCTTTTAACCCATCCTAATACTAGGAGTAGTGGATGGCCAGTGTACAATTCCAGATGGAAGCCAGCAGCATGGTCAGGGGGACTGACAGGAGATTTGACCTCATGTACATGTTTTTGATGGCAGGCGAAACTGGAGCAGGCACGGAGTGAACGCGCAACCTCAGAAAGGCCATGGCCACCAAAGGCCAGTATGCTACCCCTTTCACCTTGGAATAATAGTTATGAAAATGTTCCTTCAGCCCAGCCAAGTGCTAGTAAAGGCACCCTCATGGCACTAGCATTCCAGCTGTATGAGTACAAATGAGAATGAAAATGTGTCAGCAGCTGGAGAGATAAATTAAGAGGATAAATGGAGAAACAAAAGAGGAAGAGGTAATGTTCTGAGGTGTCTGCCAGGGCCAACTTGTTTGAAAAATAAGTGGCATTAGCTAGCTAGTATTAGCATATGTGTAATCCACTAGATTAAGTTAGCTAGCACCAACCTAGACAATTGTGACCTGCTCTAGGGCTGGACAACTAATTGCAATTAGGGCTGTCAAAATTAACGTATTAACGCATGAGATTAATCTGGAAACAATAATGTGTTAAAAAAATTTAACACGATTAATCGCGTCACGTTACTTAGGTAGAGTCTGTCTGTGTATACAGTCTGTGGTCTGTGTCGCCACTGGACTTGTCACCCGTCCGCTGAAATACAGAATCGTCCCGTATTTGAGGATTAAATAGTGCGTCCCGTTTTGCATCAGTGCGGATGGGGTTTGTCTCATATTTCCATCTTGAATGCAGCTTCATCCCATCTGCTGCCCGGTGAAGAGCTGTCTAACTCTGCCTGTGATCGGGTAAAACCTGCTGCAATCGGTGGTTTGATCACACACGAGAGTGGAAGACACTGTTAAACTCTTGGTTTGACAGCGCCAGTGACAGTGACAATCAGATGTAACTCCGCGAGTGTTTCCTATGATGGACGGTGGCCTGTCAGATGTACGGCAGCTTCAGGGGGACAATATTCTCCATTCACAATGAAGTGACCATAGACTGTATGGATGTGACTTGTTTATGAAAGTTGAGGTGTGCAGACGGATACATAGGAATTTATTTAATACACTAATCAAAATGTAGTGCTGATGTGAAAAAATAAACAACTGTGATGTGTTATTATTTTTCACCAATCTGTAAAATTGCATCCTTAAATTGTAATGGATTAACTGTATTGCATCCTTTGATACTATATAAGAAAGAATAGAAGAAAATACAAGTAATATTAGTATATATAATATGTAGTAGTTTAACTGCGATTAATCGCGAATAATCACAGAGTAGTATTGCGATTAATCGAGTTAATTTTTTTAATCGTTTGACAGCCCTAATTGCAATATTACCAAAATTTCAATATGGCCAAGTGCAACATCCAAATTGCAGGACCAGTTTCAAATTCAAAATTCTAATGAAGTACTGTAGTGCTGCAGAAATGCCCTGGACTAAAGATCTTGTCCAGATGAAAGAAAGCACGTTTGTTTGATACAGTTTGCCATAGAGTTGTTGCCTCAGTTTCGTTTTTGACAAGTGGAGAAAAAATAAGAAGCTGTTGCTGCTGGTCATTGGACTACATCTTCATGTCGTGTTTATTATTTTCTTTTAAACACAACTAAGTTATGGATGTGTGATGTTGAGATCAAGACCTTCTTAGACCCAATGATATTATTGTTCAAAATGATGTTTTATGGTGGACGTCTTCACCTGCCAGTTTGGTAGCCATCACCCAATCCTCATCCATAAATGCCCTATTGAATTTATTCATTCAGTACAAATCTTTTACTTGGCCCACAGCAGTTCACAGAGCATGTGCACCAGAGACTTCCACCAGTCCAGCTGGCTAACTTCTGGTTTAGCCCTTCACTAACTTGAATTTGGATGAAATGATTTATTTGTGTGGCTCTTCTGGACTTTCCAAATGTTACTGGACCAAATGGATCATTTTACAGAGGTTTTGACTATCAAAAAATTCAGCCACCCTTTTATAGTAATTTCTTTCACAGTACAAGTCTGTTGGGAAGTGTTTTTGGGCCAGTGTGCATCATGTGATGTTGTAATCACAAGCTTTGGCCACTTTATCAAATTGGCTTTAAAGCCCTGCTCCCTTTCCTCAGGGCTTGCCATATGGCATTTTGAATACCCTTCTTGTTGCATTGTGTCACTGTATTTGGTTAATGTCAGTGTGGTTCAGATTGCAGCTTTAGCAGAGAATGTGGGCATAAACAGACTCTTAATTACTCCAGCAACCTTTTATAGTGATATTATCGAAGTTGAAAGTGTCATCATGGATGCACCAGAATTTTATTTTGTGTTTTAGTGTCTCATCACCAAGTCTTTCAAAGGGTCAGCAGCACATTACCATAACTCTTGTTCCATCAGTGTCTTTTTCTTAGTTATTCTCATCTCTTTTCTCTTCTCTCTTCCCTTCTCTGTCTTTGTCTCACTCTATCAGTCATACACACTTGAATGTGCACACACTTTCACAAACACACACATCCTTGGCTACATTTCCTTATCTTCCAAAACAAAGCCTGGGTATTCAGAGTTGTTATTATTTATTTTAGAATGATTTCAAGCAACTGATGTTGTCTTTCATTCCACATTCAGATACTATGGGACTTTTATATGAAGTTCGTTTATAAAGGCTATGTTCATTAAAGGAGGCCTATCTCAGACTCTGACAGTCACTTCCTCCTGAAAATTCTTCTTGTTAGAGTTTTTTGTTTATGACATCCACAGAAGGAGAAAAAGTTAGCATGAGTTACCACAGAAATTTAAACAAGATCAACAGAAGACACATGGAAAAAGACATTACTGTGCACTACCCATGCTGACTAATATGTGATCTAAAGGGTTTGCAGAGTATAAACATCACTGCAGTGACAGCAAATCACCAAATATTATGCCAGAAGAGAAAAACACTCAGGGATTACCATGCTTAGGTAAATAAATTCCACTTCTATCATCAGGAATAAACTCACTCACGTTCTTACTCATGCAGACATGCTGCAGGACAGGTAGGTGATCAAAGAGACATTCAGACAGGCATACAGATATGCCCTGTTCAATACAACTTGACAAAGTGTGCAACCTCTGCAGAGGGTCAGTAGCTTTTCATGGACTGGAAATTAACTTCATTAATTAGATGTGTGTATGGGGCCGGGGATGGGTGGGTATTAGAGACAGTGAGAACACAGAGCGGTGGAAGGGGAGACACCAAAAGAAGAGCTCGAGAGAGACAGTGTGAGACCGCAACAGATACAGGTAGACAGTGTTGGGCAAGCTACTTGGAAAATGTAGTGAGCTAAGCTACAAGTTATTCTACATTAAATGAAGCTACCCACTAGAGAAATGTAGCAAGCTAAGCTACAATAAAATGACAAAAGTAGCTTAACTACATCAAAGCTATTTTTTTTGTATCTGTCTGTCTGTGTTTAGCAGTATATTTATTAGCATCAGACAATTTGCGGGCATCTTTTTATACACAGTCTATGGTGGGCATCAGCAGGAGGATAGGTACGTGACATCACATGGAAGAGATGCATTTAAGGTTTAGAAATGCAGGGGGAAATGTAGCTTCTGTGGACCCTACGCGCGTTATTTGATCACTAAAGTAGATTCACTACTGAAAGGCTATTTGGTGTAGAAAACGGCAACGTTACAACCACGTTACTGAGAAATGTAGTTAAACTAGTAACGCCGCTACTTGTAACGCCACTACTGCCCAACACTGCAGGTAGATGCGATGAATAGGAAGAATGAGAGATGGACAGAAAACAGGCAGGCAAAAAGAGGAATATTGAAAGACAGATTGAAGGAAGAGCAAGAGAGGGAGACGGAAACTAAGACAACAAGAGAGTGACAGAGATCAATAGAAAGAAGTGGGCAGTGTAGAGGAAGAGTGGGAGAGGCTGAAGAGATGAAAGGCTGTCTGCTGGTTTGTTCCCTAACTGGAGAATTGAAATTGATCTCAGACACAAGTGTGTGTGTGGCTGTCATGTCAGGAAGTGTGTATACAAGCGTATAGGTGCACGGTTGTGTCTACATGTATGTGTGGTGTGTGTTCATGCAGGCATATTAGAGAGAGGGATCATCAATTTGATCGACTAAAACAGGCAGAGACAGAACAGTGCACACTGGACTGTGGTCAGATACTGTTTAATAAGGGTCAGATATTTTCAGTTGGCTATTACTGCTGGGTCACATACTATTTGATTGAGTTACATATACTTAAACTGCAAGGTTAAATATTTTAAACTCTGGCTGAGCTTAATTTCCTCTTAAGTACCTTCAAAGGGAAGAAAAAGAAGTTGATCTGTGTCGCTATCTGCATGTTGAAATCGAACCCTTCTTTGAGCTGTTGAAGAAACAATGTTTTGTTAAAGCTGTGTATATTGATTTTGTGTGTGTTTGTGTGAGAATCCTATTTTAATCATGAATCATTACCGTAAATCAAATCAATCTCTCTGTAATTCTCCATCATCCTCAGAATTTAAGGTATTCTCATCCAGTGATGGAACAAATGCCTCCAGTGTAAAAGAAATCAGTAGGTAAAGCATTGAAAAAAACACTGGCCACATTCACAGGCATAAATTGCTTTTCACAACACAGAGCACCTGGTGTTTATAAAGCCAGAATACTTGTGGAGGCAGATGTTCATTTCACAAAGCGGATGATTGTTTGAGTAATTATGCTATAGATCCACTCTGAAACACCTGTGTTCACTTCATCTCCTGAATTTTGTTGTATGTTTTTTATAAAACATGTGGTAAGATATATTTCCTGTCATCTGTCAATAATGAACCAGATGCAGCAATATTTTCTTTGCTGTTATATTAGGGAAACAAAATTACATTTATATGAAAACACAGTTTACACTTTAGAGGAGAAAACATGAGTTCACAACAGTCCTAAAATGCCATAAAAAAAGGAGAAAAAAAAGAAAAGAAACCGTTGCTTTACAGTGGTTCATAGCCTTGGGAAGTGCAGGGTGGGTGCTGAGGGTGTTGTAGCACAGACACCCTCAGGTGGCCTAGGTACACTGGGAATCCTTGAAAACACTTGAATTTTAATATGGTGTTTTCAAGGTTTGAAAAGTGTTGGCACTGGGAATTAAGTGCTTCAAACCACTTGAAATAGTAACATTCAGCTTTTCATCATGGGGGAGTCTGAACTTTGGAGCTATGTAAAGGGTAAGCTCTAGTAGGGAATTTTCAATTTTGGCTAACATTACAACAGGGGCCATCATTATGTAGTAGTAATGGTTAACTATACAAACTATTAAATGAATAATTCTTAATTTCTTACATCTTACTTTCTTTGGTATTTTTTCATATATAGATAGGCAGTGATGATTGCTGGGTAATACTCTATATTGCCAAAAGTATCAATACATCTGCCTTTACACACACATGAACTTTAATGACATCCCATTCTTAATCTGTAGGGTTTAATATGGAGTTGGCCCACCCTTTGCAGCTATGACAGCTTCAACTCTTCTGGGAAGGCTTTCCACAAGGTTTAGGAGTGTGTTTATGGGAATTTTTGACCATTCTACCAGAAGCGCATTTGTGAGGTCAGGCACTGATGTAGGACGAGAAGGCCTGGCTCGCAGTCTCCACTCTAATTCTAGTTCTAGCAGCTGCTCGGCCATGGAAACCCAATCCATGAAGCTCTCTACGCACTGTTCTTGAGCAAATTTGAAGGCTACACAAAGTTTCGAGGTCTGTAGCTATTGATTCTGCAGAAAGGTGGCAACTTCTGTGCACTGTGCGCCTGAGCATGCGCTGACCCTGCACTGTGATTTTACGTGGCCTACCACTTCGTGGCTGAGTTGCTGTTGTTCCCGATACCACTAACAGTTGACTGTGGAATATTTAGTAGCAAGGAAATTTCACGAATGGACTTAATGCACAGGTGGCAACCTATCATGATACCACGCTTGAATTCTGTGAGCTCCTGAGAGTGACCCATTCTTTCACAAATGTTTGTAGAAGCAGTCTGCATGCCTAGGTGGTTGATTTTATACACCTGTGGCCATGGAAGTGATTGGAACACCTGAATTCAGTGATTTGGAAGGGTGTCCTGATACTTTTGTCAATATTGTAGGAACACAGCCCTTGCTCACCAAGCCAGGACAGGCCTCGAACAAGAGATCTCCAATATTGAAGTATTTATGACTTTTAGGTAAACAACAACCTGAACAGATACACATTCTTTCAGAGAACTTTTGGCGCCATTCCCTTAAAAGGCGTTAAGAGAAGAACCCACCAGGACGCTCACCCCTCCCCAGGGTGTCCTGATTCACATCACACTGACACGGGAAGCCGTTAGTCAAGACACTTACGAACCTTTGATATTCTACAACTTATCCCTAAACAACCCCTTCACGGCTACTAAGCCCTGCTAAGAAGTAAGCTTCTTTGTGTTAAAGACACTGAAGTTGTTCTAAGGACCAGTATTCCTTCTCCAGGACAACTTTCTCCTTCTTTCTCTATCTTATTACATTTACATCTTCTAGCTGATATAACAACCAAAGAATCCCCTTTTGCTCTGCTCCATCCTGCTCTCCCCTTCTCTCCTGATAAGACGCCAGATGGGGTTGTAAATCTCAAATTCCTTTGTAAGGACTGATTTTCTGTGTTAACAAACTCAAAACTTCTCCTGAAAGTGAAAATGAACATTTAATCAAAGTCTGCGTACTGTATCCTTTTCCAGAACTCATTTCTGAATAATTTGATACAACTCTCATTTCTGTATGTTATAGTTTAAGCTAGTTACAATTTCATGCATTTAATCACAAAATGTTACATGGAGTCACATTGCCATCTTTTGGCGACAGTTAACGAAGTTCTTGCAGGAATCTAATAATTATCATTTGAAGTTGAATGTGGTTAAATTGATTAATCAACATGTTTCTCCACAGTATGTTATCTTCACTTTTTGCATGTCCTGTGTTACAGAAACTTAGGATAGTTTGTAGCGTTTCATAAGAAACGTTTATCACTCTGTTAAATGTAACATGATAATCCTGTTTAATATGTTTTGATGAAAACCGATTTTTGAACATAATGAGAAAAGTATGTGTCTATCGCGCATAATATTTAAAACCATACAAACCACGTTAAATTCGTTTAATGAATGAATGAATGAAAATAATCAAAGTCTAAAGTGAAGAGGCCCGCCTGCCAGAAACACGCCCACTCAAATGCGTCTGATAAGTTTATTGATCTCGGCGCCTCTCGGCACTTCGTTTCTTCACTTCATTCTACTTCGTCGTTTTCTCTTCGTCGTTTTCTCTTCGTCTTTTCACTTCATCGTTTTCACTTCATCGTTTTCACTTCATCGCTTCCTCTCCTATCCTTCACAGTTTCTTCACACTTAGTAACTTCTTAAGTATTTTCCTTTTACGAACTCCAGTTGCGTTTTTCAGCACATGCTTTTCCATTGAGTTTGAATTTTGCTTTTCAGCTATTCTTATACGTTTTGCATTCATTCTTCAAGTGATTATCTTAATTACCTTGTTTTTACGTTTGCGTATTTTTACTCGAGTAACTTTCTTCACAAGATTTTTATTTTTAACCTCATCCCGAGTTTTGACGATTTTTAAAAGTTGCATTCAGGAACGCCTCGGTTTTTTCCTGAATTCTGCCTTTTTGCAACGCTTCAGACAACATTTTTCTTTTACGCGTTGATAATAATTTAGAAAGCAAGATCGAACGGCCAACGAGATTGTTTTCAACTTTATTATAAGCGAGTGACTACAGTCATCAGACGGAGCTACTATCCGACCTATAACGCCTCTATCACCAAGAACCACCTGGTCCAGAGCTGCCAGAGACGCACTGAAGTTGCTCTCAGTGTTGGTTTCTTTTTGCCGAACTAAAGACTCTGTAGCCACGGTAACTGACGTTTGAGGACCGCCTAGAACCATCGCCAAGGCCGCCACTCCACGCCACTGCGTCCCCGCTAGCATCGTCTCGTTGGGAGGCTGTGTCCAAGGTCTGCTGGTGCCGCCACGAGGTTCGGGTCCGCCGAGCACGTCCGAGCCTGATCCACGCTGCAGAGAAAGTAGGCAAAACTCACCCACCAACCGCAGCCGTTGTGATAAGAGTTGATGTCGGATAGAAGGCTTAGCTGATTTAATTTTAATTCTAATCTAGGTTTGCTAAATAAGCGGTTTTACACAGTCCACATCTACGTGTTTTTAACCTCTATTTACAAACACATACTCTCTCATTATCGTCAACTACAGTACCATTGAATTATCTACATTAATGTCCATATATTTTATTGTATTTTGTGTATTCATCTACCTCCATTGATTATTCATATATTCATATGTTAACTCATTAATCTCTAATAAATCCTCATTTATCGCCAAGTCGTTGTCTGTGGATATCTCTTCTGATACAGGAACTAAGATCAATGTACGGAAGAATTCATAACTCAGATGAGATTGATTCATAACTAACGTGTACTGATCAATTAATAACTGACCTAGTTATTAATCTGTTACAGTAAGTTCCTCCAAGCGGAGGTGGTGCCCCCTATTGTTAATAAATGTTAATGTAGGAACATTTATTACGAGGTATTAATATCATATTCCCCTACAATATAGTGTATGTGTGTTGATGCTGTCCTGTGTCAATTCTATATTTGATAATGTGACAAGACGATATGACATATTGTAGCTAGCATCAGCACAAAAATCTGTCAAGACTCACAAGCTGACCACATCTGTAAATTGAGCGAGCAGTCCTGACTTAAAAACAAACAAAAGAATAAGAGGAGAAAGTAGCAAAGCTTCCTACATTTCAATCAGGAGAGACTCAGAGTAAAATGAAAATAGTTTATTGACACGTGCATGAAAATAAAGCATGAAAGTCTTTGGTGGTTAGACCCCATTGTGGTGAATAGAATATGGACATTTATCAAAAGGGGGTGATGAAACTGAACTGAAGAGGAACCTCCCCCGGGGTCTAGACACTGGTGGTGGTGGTTAGAGATGAAATAAAGAGACTGGGTGAGGTGAAGTGGCTCCGAACTCCTGCTGCCTGGACCTGATGACTGGAGAAGAGAGGCGTGGCAGAGGAACGAGTGGGGTGGAGGAGGGTTGCGCAGTTGACTGTTTGGCGGCTGATGGAGCAAAGACAGAGCCTATTTAAAGTTTGGCAGCAGCAAATTGACTGGCTAAGGGACTGTGGCAGAATCTGATTGGATAGTAAAGAGGAAGTGAACGCCCACAATCAGCTGATTAGAGGGAGTAGGAGGAGTGAGGGAGAGTAAAGGAAAACTGTGAATGAACGCAGGAAGAAGGTCTTCCTGATTGAACTTACGCTGAGCTTCATTAGATTCCTTTGGCTTTTTTATTAACGGTTAGCAGTCCATGGATAACCCCCCTCCAAGCAGCAATGCAGCAGTTTCAGCTGGCATCAGCATTGACACTGTCTTCAGCAGTTTGTCAACAACCGTGCAGCAGGTAATGTTAGCATAGCAACGTGTGTGTGTGTGTGTGTGTGTGTGTGTGTGTGTGTGTGTGTGTGTGAGCGTGCTTCCTAACTAGTGCACTGAGGCCTATCATAACTATCTTACACCACTGTAGCTCACCTTTCCCAGTCACTTTTTTTATCATACAAGTTTTACAGATGGTTTCCAATAATATTTTATAGTGGCCCTTAGTTTTTTGAGCTGACCCCTGCACCCCTGCATCTCCCTCTGAAGTCCCTCTGTGGCTATGCAGTGGTTTCATTTTAACAGTCCATATATTATTACAGTTTTTAGCTGTTGTAAAAGTTCAGGAAATTGCTTATGCTCGGCAGTGCCTCTTTGCTGAAGATGACACACATTGCACAGGACAAGACACTTAATTACACAGGACATAAACCAGCATATGACAATACACAAAATGACCCTGCTGCTACCGTTAAACTTGGTGTATTTCTTCTTAACAGAAAATAAACTGGAGTTTGACTGCAATCTGTTGAACTACTCAATGCTATGTGCCCACCAATCTAATGGGTCCTTCACCATATAAGCATGCAAGTCGTCTTGACATACATTAAGAACAGGATATTAATCTCCCCTGTCAGCATGTCACTACTGGTGACTTGGGAATTATCATTTCTCCAGGGATGCCATGGTCCTTTCAGACCTGCACAAAAGAGGCGTTGATCACAAGTGGTATCTCCATATTCTGTGCATATGGTTAATCACAGTATGATTTGTTTCTCTTATCAGAGGAAACACAGGGACACTGTTAATCTGTCCACTCCTTCCTCAACTGTTCCCTCTCCTCAGACAAAGAATTCAACTCAAAGGGATACAATAAACACAGGATCAATTTTGACAAAATGAATGTAGTTTCTCTAATTAAAGGGATAGTTCTCCCAAAAATTAAAATTCTGTCATTATCTACCTCATGCCAATTGAAGGTCGGATTTAGTCTTTTAGTCCACAAAACACTGCTGGAGTTTCACAGGAAAACAGTGTTGCAGAATCTCCCAAATAAGTGAATGGTAACCAGTTTTCAAACGTGGAAAGAAAAAAAAAATCAGAAAAAAGCATAAAATGTCTCCATACTGCTCATCTGGTGTAATCCAAGTGATCGCAAAAGTTTTAACTCAGCCAGGCATCTTAGGTCAACTAAATTCTTTTCCTTGCATAGGTTAGAAAGCAGACATGGTTTGCTGTGATATTTTCTACTTCAGTCATTATTAAAGTATTGGAGAGGATAGGGATTCAGGGTTGGCTTCAAAGGTTTTTAGCCATGGTAGCAGCATGATCCTAGGGATTGCATTGTCAGTCTGTTGGTCTACCACTTTGGTCCAGACTGAAATTAACTGTTGGATGGATTGGATGAAATGGATGAAATTTTGCAGAAATTCATGATGCGTCTCAGGTGTCAGTAGCCAGTCAGATTTTTCATTTTTCCAGTGAAATATCTCAATTTTTACTGGATGGATTTGCTCAACATTTGGTACAGATGAGATGTCCATGAGCTCAGGCTAATTCTGTGTTGGTATTTTGAAAAAGTCTGTCTCTAGATGATATTTCAACATGATAATCCTTCCCAAATAGTAGCTTAGTCACAGTTCAGCCTTCAGTGACACCAACTAAAGAATGTAGGAGCACTGTTCATCGTATCTGTTTGATGTGACACATGTCAGAACACATCTTGCTGTACTTCTTCATCCAGGGCATCCGTGCTCGGTGCCTCCAGCCATGAAGGGTACTGTTGGTGACCTATGTTCTTAATCTTGTACTCAAGCTTCTCCAGGATAACTGTTGCAGTGGCATGTACAAGCTTGTAAGTCTCTTATGATTGCAGTCACAATATTACAGAAAGCTATGTTTTATATCCACAAGCAGGCTTTGTAATGGTACTTTGTTGCTTGGTCATGGAAACCAAACTAGAGGACTGACTGTCTTGAGTCTTGCTGTGATTGTCATTTGCACCTCAGAAGCTTCAGCTGTCATAGCTGGTGGGACTATTTTAGGTGGTTGGGCAGGCACTAACAGCTACTGGGATTATAACAGCTAATACAAGCATTCCATCGGTTCAAGGTTCTCAGCCCTTGTCCAGGACCTGGCTTGTATAGGATAGTCTAAGCCACAGAAACTCGTCCCCACCAGGGTTCAAAACTCAGTCTCTGGTGGGAAAAGCTGGCAGTCCAGCTATCCAGCTGCTGTGAGCTATCCAGCTGCTAATGCTATCTATCTGTGTGCTCATGAGATCTTAAAATACACTGCACTCAAACCTGTGGTGCAGATATTGTAGGGTGATAATGGCAAAAACAATGATTGTCCCCAAAAATTAGTAAAGCTTAGTAAAGCACTTCAAATAGTTATAATGTTTCAAACTACTCATTTGAACCCTACATACATACTGGTACCAAAGACGTACATTCTGGCCTGGCCCATGGGCTAAGACATTCATAGTCCCCAGATGATGTATCTTGTTTTTTTTTTTAAATAAGATTATTTCTTGGGCTTTTTTAGCCTTTATTTGAGAGGACATCTCAAGATAGACAGGAAATGGGTGAGAGAGTAGGGTAAGGACATTCAGTAAATGAGTACAGACTGGAATCAAAGCCATGCTTTCTGATTTTGATGTGGGAGAAAAATAAAAAAAGAAGCTGTTGCTGCTGTTCATGGCACTACATCGCCATGTCATTTTTATTATTTCTTACTAAGCACAATTAGGTCATGGATGTGTAATTCTGAGACAAAAGCCCTTTTAGACAAGCAATGATATTATTGTCCATCGCTATGTTTCACTCTGGACATTGCAACATGCCAATTTGGTAGATGCCTGAAAACATCCCAGCAACTGTAGATGGATTGTCATTAGGGCTGGGTGCTATGACCCAAAATTCATATCACGGTATAAATTGAATCCCTTCATGGTAACGGTATATATCGTGGTATAAATGTCGCGGTGTAAAACTTATAATGGAAGTAGGGCTGGGCGATATGGCCTAAAATTTATATTGCGGTATAATTTGAAGCATGTGCTGTAACGATATATATTGCGATGTAGTCTTTTCTTCTGTATATATATGTCAAAATGACTGTTTCTGAACATACTCACATAGCAGATACATTGCAGCAGAATAAACACACTTCAAAACATAGTAAAAAAAAATTTAAGTAATTTTGAAGCTGTGTAACGGATCTTTCTCCAAACAATGTAACACAAAATTAAAAACAGTATTTTAGGAAAAGGTTACTATTTATATGCATTTATTTATTTAGTATTATTATTGTTAATAATAGTTCATTTCTTTAATAAAATATTGTTCTCTGATGAGAAAAATCCTCACCTTTATTCAGCTCAGTCAATATAATGATCAAACGATGCGCGATATTCATGTTTTTGTATTAATGCAGCAGGATCATTTACATCAGTGTCACTCTGACAGTTTACATCAGTGAGGATGTTTTAGACCACAGCAGACAGCAAACTGCACACAGACACACACCGAGGAGATGAAGAGGAGAGACAGCGTCTGGACTCTTCATCATGACTTATAATAATGCAGCGCAGTCACAAACGTTTTTGTGGAGGACACGAGCGTCATACATGCAACTCCCCCCCCCACCCCCCACCACAGCTCGTCTCTCCTCCCGTCTGTTATGATTGATCGGCATGAAATAATTAAGTATTTAAAAGTATATAAATCGGACTTGGAGTAAGAAAATCACGCACCACAGATGTGCACGTTAATAAAATGATTCATGATCATGAAAGTTTTTTATATCAAGTCGATACATCTGTCCATATTTTCTCTCTCTCTCTCTCTCTCTCTCACTCTCTCTGCTCAGACTTATTTTAACTTTTACCTGGTTTCAGGTGGAGCTGCAGCTCGATCAGCAGTCGCTCGTCTCCCTCCTCTTATTCTGTTTCTATGCGCTGAGCCAGTCACTTACACAGACAAGCCCGTTTACATTGTCGGGTGACAGAAGCTTGCGTCTTCGCAGCTGCCAGCTGATTCATTTCCAGCTGCTGATTCAAACTATTGATCAGGCCAATATAACCGAACGTGCGTTAACACGCGTTAAAAAATTTACGTTAAAAGGAATTTGCATTAACTTTGACAGCCCTGGTAAAAAACAAACATTACAATTTCTCCCTGCTAACCTGATTACTTCTTTATATCGCGGTAGGCCGGTATTGTAAAAATCTCTACCGTTGGCCAAATTCATATCGTTTCTACCGTTATACCATTTATACCGCCCACCTCTAATTGTCATTTTATCGTCAGAATGATTTGTAATAACTTTGGCGATTTTTTAACTTTTTAACATCAAACACCATCTTCTGGCATCCTTTTGCAATCTGTTCACTGCTAACCTAAAATGTTCATACTGAATGCCTTTCCTTTGATTTTTGTACAATACTTACTCATGACAACTAAAGCATGATTAAAATTTATGTGGTTACGTTTAGGTAACTCAAAGCACTTGGTTAAGGTCAAAGAAAGTGGCTTTGATTAAATATTTGAAAGGTCATTACGTTCCACCTTCTACAACATATTATTTAACCAAGACCACAGTATTTAACCATAACTTAACTATTCAGGATTTATTGTTTGTAAATGCACCGTTCAAAGTTGGCCCCTCCTCCCCGACTCAACCAGTGAGTCAGCTCGAGAGGGAATTGAGAGAGAGAGTGGCCTTATCCATCCATCCATCCATCCATCCATCCATCCATCCACATCCATCCATCCATTCATCCATCTTCAACCGCTTATCCGAAATTGGGTCATGGAAGTAACAGGTCCAGCAGGGGACCCCAGACATCCCTTTCCCCAGCTACTCTAACCAGCTCTGACTGGGGGGATCCTGAACTGTTCCCAGGCCAGGGTGGAGATATAACCCCTCCACCTAGTCCTTGGTCTGCCCTGTGGCTTCCTCCCAGCTGGATGTGCCTGGACCACCTCCCTAGGTAGGCGACCAGGCGGCATCCTTACAAGATGCCTGAACCACCTCAACTAGCTCCTTTCGACGCAAAGGAGCAGTGGCTCTACTTCGAGTTCCTCCCAGATGACTGAGCTTCTCACCCTATCCATAGGGAGATGCCAGCCACCGTCCTGAGAAAACTGATTTCGGCCACTTGTATCCACAATCTTGTTCTTTTGGGTCATGACCCACCCCTCATGACCATAGGTGAGAGTAGGAACAAAGATTGACTGGTAGATCAAGAGCTTTGCCTTCTGGCTAAGCTCTCTTTTCATCACAACGGTGCGGTAAAGCGAACACAATACTGCTCCCGCTGCTGCGATTCTCTGTCCCATCTCATGCTCCATTGTCCCCTCACTTGAGGAAAAGACCCTGAGATACTTGAACTTGAGAACAAAGAAGTGAATCAGAGAAATAAATGTTATTTTCTGATTGTTTCACAGCAGTTACGTTGGAAAGCACAAATAAATACACCCACACCTCTGCACAATCCTGCGGGAAGAAGCCACATTGGTGGATTTTGTGTGAATGCAGCCAAAGCGAATCCTGTTTGCTGTACTACAGCTCTCACGAACAGAGAGGCAAGGAAAGAGACAGAGACAGCGATTTAACCTGCTTGCTATGTTTTTATAGAGACCAGACCTCACAACCTGTATGCTTTTTTAGCTGGGGGCTACACACAACTGCCCAGAGGCTCACGCCCAGAAACATCTTGAGAAACAGCAAAATAATGATAAAAGAACAAGAAAAGAACAAGAAAAAATACAGGCAGAAGGCCAGGTCTCTGATACAAACACCACCACACACTTTTAGTGATTATTGAGAGGGATTATTTTTGTCTATATATTGCCTTTTAAGGAAATCCTGCATAGTATACCTTTGACTAAGTGTTTTAGTATCCTAAATTTACCAATCGGTGAGACAGAAGATGCAAACTTCTGTTTGTCTACAACCTCCTGCATGGTCTCTGAGGCTCTGAGGTACAGGTATGTCACTCATCCTGGAATTTAAAAAAACATTGCAAATGAGCGTAATCTGGGCAGCAGCTAGGTTTTCTCAAAAATGGATTTAGCAAAACTTCTTTCTGTCTTTGTTCTTTCTTTTTCTTTCTTTCTTTCTTTCTTTCTTACACACAGTCATCTCCCTTGCTAAAACAAAGTTTTGTGTTTTACCATTGTGTCTTCATCTGTGTCTCTATGTTCTGTCGCCTTGCCTCTTTCCCATTATGTCTCACTTTCTCCTGTTTCTGTCTCACTCTCTCTGAAAGAAAAGAGTGAGAGAAAGTAATTCTCATGCAGCACAGCTATTCGCAGTGCAATCATAGGGAATATGCAATTAACGGGGAAAGCCTTCAGTCAATAGCACGTTGTGTGTACTCATACACCTCGTCTACCCTCTACTCTTCCCTTGCTTGCTCCCCCTGCTCAAACTCCTTCCCTCCATTTCTCCAGCGTCCTCTTCTCTTTTGTTGAGTACCTTCTCTACTCTCCTCCTCCACGCTTAAACATATCCTCATGGAAAGAGCTCATTGCTCCCTCTCCTTCCCTTCTCGTCTTGCAAATCATTTCTCATTTAACCACATCTCATCATCCCTTACCATCATCATTACCACGTCCCCCCACTCCCCTGCATCCCTTACCTCTTTTCCTCTTTACAGTACTTCTCTCCCTCCCACCAGCCCTCACGCTCACACAGCTTTCATCATTATCATCACCACCTCCTCCCAATCTGTTTACTCTCTCCACCCCCTCTCCCTTTCCGCCTCACTCCCTCCCTCAGTAACTCAGTGGCATCCTAATTCGCAAGTTCCTCTCTCCTGCTCTTCTACACCTATTTTCCATTTTCTCCCCGATGTTGGTGCAAATGGCTCAGAACCAGAAAATGTGCCATTGTCCCCTCAAACAACTCTCTGGATGCCTCCATCGCATCTATAAAGTGGGTCTCCCATTCATTATCAATGGAGCCAGTTCAGAGTTGTTCTCTTACAGTCATCATCAGGTGAGAGTTGGCTCTTTGGTTTCTAGCTTTGGGAGGAACCTTTACATGTTGACAAATTTAACGTTTATTCCTCTCCTCCTCTTCCTTTGTTCTAAACTTCCTTGTTTCCCACTCCTCCTTCTCTAACCTATTTCATAATCTGAGCCTTTAAACTTAACCTCTCTATCATTCTCTCTTCTCTTTCCACCATACTGCAATGTCTCAATATTTCCTTCATCATTATTTTCTTTTTGGGTCCTTTGTCTATGATGTCATCCACCAAGTGTGAAAAAAACTACAAAAGTGTCAACAAAACTGTGGCAAAATGGTTGCAAAGCCATCATCCCTGACAGTTACTGACGGGTTTCAAAAGTACCAAAATAAGGCCATTTAAACTGTGTTACAATGGGGGTAAGAATTTTGGAAGAATTTTTAGTAGGGGTGGGGGAAATTTCCAATTCTTAGGTGCATCGCGATTCGGACGTGGACGAATCTGAATCGATTCACAAACGTCCAAATTTCGATTATTTAAATCTGTTAATTAAAGTAATACAGAAGGTTTTAAATAATGCGGAACTAAGAAGCGTGGTATGCGTCATCTCCAGGACACTTTGGGATGCGCACCTGGAGCGGACATGCCGACACGTGCACAGAGGAAAACAAACATGGCTGACCGCCACCCACCTCGCCGTGAGATCCGAACAGCTCCTTCTAATTTAAAAGCAGATGTGTGGAAACACTTCGGCTTCTACAACGTCGACGGCGGAAGCGAACTGGACAAGAGCCACGTTATATGTAAACTGTGTCGCGCTAAAATAAAATACTTTGGCAACACAACTAACATGAGAAGCCATGTAACTCGATTCCACCTGGCGGAGGAGTCGGGAAGATGGCAGGCTGTTGTTGCTGCGGCTACTAGTGGTGCTACCGACCAGAGAACAATCGAGGAAGCAATTAGAAAGCTGCCACCCTCATCGGAAATAGTTTAATAAAATATAATAGAAATTAATTCAACTCTTGTTTCTTATTACAAATAAACTGTTTTTTAAAAATTGCAAGTGATGAAGGCTTATTCAGTGAGACAAAAAGAAATGTGTGTTGTGAAAAAGTGCATCAATATACATAAATTAAAGCTGCATCAATAATCGTTTTATAATCGAATCGTAGCCCCTGAATCGTAATCGTAATCGTAATCGAATCGTGAGGTGCCCAAAGATTCCCACCCCTAATTTTTATTGTAAAATAATGTGAGGTTTTTCCTGCTTTTCAACTTCCAGCAACATTTAAATGCAACTTTGTTTCATTTAAGGGATTTTGGTAGACATTACTAAGGCCGAGTACCAAATGCCAGTACTTTTAGGGCACCAACAGAATTACTTCAGTCCTATTGAGTACTGAAAAATGTCTTGTCATTTGGTTCCAAATTTTGATACCTATGGAGTCAATCTCATCAGTGTCAGTAAGCACAATCTTTTAATGCTGGTGATTGGCTGTCAGTGGGGGTAGATGACCTGAAGCCATGGCAGAGTGTTTCTGATGGCTAACATATTGTTTCATACAGACCAACAGGTAAAAGTAGAAAAACACACAAATTAAGAGGTCTCCTTCTGCCGTTGTTTTCCCAGTACCCAAACGTCACCCACACAGTAGCCCCTTTTACACAGTTCACCACAGTCTTCTACTTCCTCTTTCTCTGTATCATAATATAATTTTCTTTTTGTTAAAATGGATTTCATAAATTTGGTATGGAAAAAAGCATTGGTCAGAAATGTTCTCAAAGTCAAGGTATTGGTGTTGGAACCAGTATTGAAAATTTTTGAATACTGGCATTATAATTTTGATGTATTAAGCACCTCAAAATATGTTTAAATATCAAGCCGAGTCATCATTTTCAGTCAGTTAAAGCCAAGTTGTTATATTAGAACCTTTGAGCCAATAAACCCTGATAGTAACTAGACCTCTAGGGCAACAATGATTCAACAGGGAGTGCCAAATATGCACTAGGAGTTCAATCCTGGTATAGTAATTCTTTTCTTCAGCTAATTAAGGAGTTTATGTCGTATTTAAAATCAGCAGGTGTCTCCAAGGTTGACAAGTCACAATGGGCTCATTTTATTGCTGGAGAGAAGCAGGGAAAGTAAAAGAGACAGAGAGCTGAAGTTTTAATCAGTAAGCCAGATGTTTTTGTTGAGAACTTGCTGGAATCACCAAGGACTTCTTTTCTATTCCCCTCATCCTCTTCCAATATCTTCTACACTCCTTTTCTCCTCCCTCTTGTCCTCTTTTTCTTTCTTCTTTGATTTCTTCCCCAATTCCTCTGCCACCTTTTCTTCTTCCTGTACTCTAACTTACCCTTGTCTCACTGGTGTCTGTCTTGTCCTACCTCAGCTTTCCTCAGTTTGTTCTCATGTGGTGGTGTAACATCCTATTTCATCATGGTCTCAGATTCTGTCTTTTGTCTTTTCACTTTCCTGACTCATTCTGTCTGTGTTTTTGTCTTGTTTTCTCCCTGTCTTTTATATTCTCTCCCCTCTTCTGTCATTTTCTCTAAAAGGCGTCATGTTTGACTTTGAGCTCTCTTAGGAAAACAGGTGTGTTCTCCATTAGCACACAGCAAGATACAAAGACACACTCACAGATGACACAATTCACCTCCAAACAGAGGGCCTTGTATTTGTATGGGAAGACACTGGAAGACAACTTGGGTATGGTCCAGCACAAAAAAGTAGTTCTACATTCTGCTCTCATACGAATGAGACGTCTTAAAACTTTTTCTGTCAAGTTGAATAAATATAGCATCTCACCTTGAGACCTGTGCTCATTAAAATGTGCTGGTTTTCTTGACCTGTGGGGACTCAAGTTGAGTCAATTAAGGGTGTCCTCCACTGACCCTGGCTCAGCAAGATATACTGTAGTCTACTACTTCTCTTGGGGATTCAAACACAATAAGAAAAGGGTTTTGAACCTGGTGCCCAGACAACATCCTGTAATAGTTCTTTTGTCATGTAGGTATCCATTGTGAACAGATCCCACAGCACAGCCTGTACTTATGCTTCAGGTACAATATAATTGGGTCTAGATAATGCTAGTCTGGTTTAACTGTAAAGCCTTTGACACAGCTTGCCTTTTGCACTTCCTCACTTGAAAAACAGTGAGTCTTGAGTCAGACTCCAATATTTCTAGGATACAGGCTCAATGAAGATGCCACCAGTATGTGCTATGAAGGGCAACATCACGTCATTATCGCAATCAAAATCGATGGATTAATCGATCAATTTACTGGAAAGGTATAAATAGATATCCAGCTAAAACAAGGACAACAACGCTGAGCAAAAATGGTCAAACCCAGAAAAATCTGTGATCTACACCAGGTAACAGTGCACTTCATCCTAGCTGTTGCTTGATAAAAATTCCCAGGATATTCCCAGGACAGTGAACTACAAATTAACCTATGGATTATTTCAACAAAATTTTTGGCTCCTACACACTGGACCCTAATTGTTAATGGCCAGCAGACATAATAATTACCAAAAATTGCAACAAAAGGAGTCAAATTATGTTATTACACACAAGTACAGATCAACATATCTATTCTCCATGTACCAAACAAAGTTTTGTCACTGGTTGTTCAATGATGCTGGATTTTCAGTAATCTCACAGAACGCATATTTGTCTGGAAAAACCTCCAGAACCCTGCCAAGTGGCCAGGAACCACAAGGAGGTGAAGAATCCATGACTACCACGATGTAGACAAGTGCTCCTGTATCCATCTCTTCGAGAAAAAGATTTTAGAGGCACGGCACCTGCCTCCATCACCTTCTCACATACTGGTCATGAGGTCCGAACACTCCAGGTGGCAAAGAGTGTTTACGCTTGAGGAGAAGATGATGGTTGGGCATGAGCGGGTCGGGGTCTTTGGGATCCTCCGAGAGGTAATGTGAACCATTGTCTTTCAGCCTACCTTGAACTGTCCTAGCTGGTTTCCTCTAGATGATGAACCACAGAAGCCTCCAACTGCTTTCTCTGGTGACCCCACCCCAACAAAATGGCCTTTAACCTGAGGAACCAGGCAACTGCTGTCTTGAGCCTCCTCCAGTCAGAAAAGTGAGTAACGAGCTGGTCAGTGGGACCTGACACATTACACACTTCGATAGCATTGGCTGTGGCCTCCTTTCTGACTTCCTTATCATTAGCATCCATTATAATATCCAACACAGTCTTAGACCAGTCCTCTTCATTTTTCTAAAGAAACGCTGGACCTTTCAACCACCCGCTGTTCTTCAGAAAATCAGAGACATTCATTCCTCCCGATGCATCATCAACTCAAGTCGGGGAATAGTTACAGCCTTCAGTGATGTCACTCTGGCCTTGCCAAGCAGAAAGGTGACCTGAATGCGATTTTCCTGATTCATCATCCGGATGTAAGTTATGGTTCCATACCCAGCTTCGCTTGCATCAGCAAAGTGATGTAGTTGGGCATGTCTGACTTCTTCAAAGTCCACTGGATTAATGCACCTGTCCACATTGAATGCAGGCAGCAAATCCAAGTCCTCCAACCACCCTTTCCATCAGTGTAAGATTTCCTTCTTGTTGCATCATTTTTGCAAGCAAAGTGACTGGTGCCAGGAAACCCAGAGGATCATATACAGAGCTGTTAATTGACAACATGCCATGTCTAGTGAGAGATCGCTGCTTTATCTCCATCTTGAATCTGAAAGAGTCAGTTTCCACGCACCACTGCAGACCCAGAGCTCTGCTAGAAATTTGTCTCAGTCCAGATCTAACTCCTTTGGAGGTCCTTGGCCCTTTGATCCTCTGTGATGGCTTGCAAAACAACACGGCTATTACTGATCCATTTCTCCGAGGTGAAGCCTGCCTTTCCACACAGAGCAATGAGATCTCTCATCATCTGGATAGCTTCTCCTTCAGTGGCTGAACTCAAACAGTCATCCACATAGAAATTCTGCTTGACAGACTGAAGCACTTCAGCTGAA
This sequence comes from Lutjanus argentimaculatus, assembly GCA_034769285.1. Classification (NCBI taxonomy): domain Eukaryota; kingdom Metazoa; phylum Chordata; class Actinopteri; order Lutjaniformes; family Lutjanidae; genus Lutjanus; species Lutjanus argentimaculatus. Next base: position 2,905,469 of record JAWZSL010000045.1, on the reverse strand, counting down.
AACTCAGGCTGATTATCAGTTTTCCTCAAGGCATAGCTTGCCAGCTGAGAGACGACATGGCACTGGACTGGTGCACAGTCTGTACCCCACAAAGTCCTTAGTGACATCACCATCTGGCCACCAGAGAAAACGAAGAAAAAAATGGTGAAACATAACTTGGATGCCCCCCATGAATACCACAGGTTCCTGTCTGAAGTGGGTAAGAACTCCAAGTAGCGAGCTGGTGAGGTTAGGACCCTGTAAGAGTTCACCGTTCACCGAAGCTCCCTGAAAAGTGGCTCCACAGTCAAAAACCACATGTAGGAATCCTTTTCTCGGATGATGGACACCATTGTTGAGGGATGTACCGCACTTTCTCACTCTCACAACACAGTTGTTTCTCAGGTACTTGTTCTGCATAGCTTTTACTAATGAGTTCCTTCACGTATCCTGCATATTCCTGATGGAAGTGTTTGTTGTGAAGTATCCTTTTCTTCAAACCCTGGATCCTTTGCCTAGCCACTGCAAAGTTGTTGGTAAGTAGACCTCTCTTTTCCTAAAGGTTAATTTCAAACAAAGTGTTCCATGGTTTCAAGAAACTTGAGGTCTTCTTTGGACATTTCCCTTTCCTCCAGTTTTCTTTCATTGAACTCCTGGTTGTACTGATTGGTCAGCATTTCTTCCAGTTTATACACAGCAGTGCTCCTCCAGAGCACCACTGACTGGCATTTTCTTCTGTGTGATAACCTCTGGGAAAACATAAAAGTCATTGCTGTCCAAATCAGATACCTCCAAACCAACCAGAGAGTAGGCTGGACTCAATGTGGTCTGCCCCATTGTGCGCAACAGGAGGGTAGTTCTTTCTCTGTAATATTCAGCCTCTACATTAGATGTTCCGAGAAGAAAGTGCCTGAACTGCCAGGATCCAAGAAAGCTTAAGTTTTTATGATGTGATTTACCTTTGAAACTAACCTTTACAGGGAGAATGGATAATGCACACTGGTCCTTACCAGCCCCTGTATGTCCACATGTTTTGAGTGAAGCAGGAATGTTGTCAGATGGTTCCTTTACCTGTTCCAGACCCGTTGTTTGATGTGAAGCATGGTGGGATGAGTTTGACCACAGGCTTGGCATTTCAAGCGCTTCTCACAATCCCAGCTCATGTGACCAACAAATTCAAACAAGCAAAACAAACTCCCTTTTCCCTCAGAAAGAGATTTTTTTCTTTGTGCTTCTTTTGCTTGAACTGTTTGCATTTGTCTATTAAGTGAGTAAGAGCACAGCAAAGGCATCCTGCTTTTTCAGCTTTCCCTGGATCGGATGTTGGCTCTTTTACATCCTCAGGCAAATCCAAAGATGTCACTGTGGTGGCAACAACACCTCCTTTAACTCTGTTTCTAGGCTGTGACTTGAATCTGGTGAAAGTTTTTGTCCCAGCAGTACTAGATGATGAGTCCTGTATGTCACCAAACAAAGGGTCAGAAAGAATACTGATGCAGCGTTCAATGACTAGATCACTGAAGCAAGCTCTGTAGTCACTTGTTTCCATTATGTCATAAGCTTTGGTACTCCATTGCACCCTCATTTTGGATGGCAATTTTGAAATAATGGTTCTCATGTTTACTCAAGTTCCTCCATTATGTTGCAGCAGCCACGCAAGGATAAGCAGTAAGCTTGGAGTGCTTTCACGTCTTCAGATTTTATTCTTTGCAAGGCCAAAGCCTTTTCCATGTAAGCAGTTGCGATTTTGTATGGATTTCCAAAATGTTCCTACAGAAGGTCCTTTGGCACTGTGTAGCCACACCTGGGAGAGCTATATGTTGGCAGCTATGCACCAGTTCTCGAGGTTGTCCTCTAGTAAACTGCTCCAGATAGTACAAACAATCAGCTTCTCCTGCCTTTTCCTCCACTCCTTGCTCACAGGCTTTGATGAATGCTCTGTATCAGAGGGGATCCCCTTCAAGTGTGGGAATATCTCGTGGTGGCAGAGTCAATGACTGCTGTTGCTGTACTAGAGCTGCTGTTATTTCATTTTGCCTGTGCACTATGGTAAGTATGACTCCAGGCAGATTTTGACTGATTTGCTGATGATATGCAAATTGTCTTTCCTTATCCTTGAACTGAGCAGTTGCTTATTGGCATTGAAATGCTGTGATGTTCCAAATATGTTATTTTATTTGGGGTTTAAGACACTGACAAATTATTTTTCCACATAAGAAATCATGGCATGGCATGGCAAAATTTGAAGGGGCTCGAGAAGAACTTTTCAGATTGGGGGTCTGTAATACCGCTAGCTTAGCAGCAGATGCAACTGATTTAGTTTCCAATTCAAGCTGCTCTTTTTTCCTTCGCAGCTGTTGAATTTGAACAAAATGTGAACAAAGTCACATTTTTGTTCCAAAAAGACCAAAACACTCAGCATACAATGTGACAAAGTTATGTTATGCTAACATATGTTATGTTAGCACCACAGCAGTCAAAAAATGCTTTGCCCTTCCGGGTCAAACGCCTGACGACAACAGTAACCCTCCTAGCTTTACATCTCAGCACAACAATGTTACAGCGACACCCAGTGTTCAGACAGTGAACTACAAATTAACCTCTGGATTATTTCAACAACAATTTTGGCTCCTACACTCACTAAGGAGTGTTTGCAGCCCCAATATTAGGGGTCTGTTGATTATTAAAAGCTAACACCAAGGCAAACTGTTTTGGATCATTTCACAAGAACTAAAGTGTTAAGCATAGAAGTGTAAATGATTAGTTTGGTGTAATGATTTTAGTCAATTGTAGAGTTATTTGTCAGTTTATATGTTTTTGATGAGTATAGCAATTCTGAGTTAATTACCATGTGTATATGCAGGGTAGATGGTGTGAATTGACAGTGTGGTGATACATTACTTTTCCTGTCACTTTTTAAATGCAGAAATTGATTACTGTCAACACTGCATTACATTTGCTTTTACATCCCTAAATTGATGATTACAAGTGTAACTGTAAGTGTGTGGAGTGTGTTCAGGAGGGGTGCATTGCATCCGAGGGCAATAGAACATGAGACTATAAATAACTGACACAGTATTTATTTTTTCTCAGCTGTTCTTGAGCTGTGGTCACAAGGTGATTGCAACAGAATCAGAAAACTCAATTTCACAAAACAAGGGAAGTTAATAGTGTTTTTTGTCTTCCCTCCATTATTTTGCTAGATAAACTGGCATACTTCTACTCAGAAAGTTGACATTTCTGCCAGCAAAAAATAATTTGGGCTAACTTTTAGGCTGCATGTTATGCCTGAAAGGACATATTCAATGGAAACTAAGTTGGGGGATTGCTGTGTAAGTCTACAATAAAGTAACTTAAATGTTTCTTTAATTTTTGGTGAGGATGATGTCATGTCTAACTGCAATACTATTACTATACAGTATACTAATATTAGTATACTGATATACAGTATACTAATAACATGCTTTGCTGATTCTGACTTTGGAGTACATTTTCCATAAAAAAGACAAAAAAGTGTGATAAACAGCAATTATTGACTCACCCTCAGTTACCCTGTGAATCTTCCAGTGGCTCTAAACAGATGTTGGGCCAAGTGCTGATTGTGGCTCCTGCTGTTGCTCAGGGACGTATTGAAAACCCATTTGAAGCAGAGTGCTGTTTCACTACAAGTTGAAATATTTTAACTTCTAACCCTCTGTGGTCTGAGCTCAAAAAACATGTTAAATTTAAAAAGCTGTTAGAGACACACAACAGTACTTCGTTTTCCCTGAAGAGGAGAAACGAAAAAAAATAGAGGTCTCCAGTGGAAATGCAGCCCCGGTGCCTCTGGGAACTTTGAAGGAAATGACTGTTGTAAAAAACATTGCTAATGCCTTTGACTGATTATTACTAACCCCTTAAATTACAGGCTGTAATTAACCACTTATGTTGCCATTACCAGAATGAGCAGCTTCCCTGTTGTTGCTTCATAGTGTTATATACCTAATAACAACTAATGATTACAAGAGTTTGAGGTGACATATTTCCAGTGTGTGCATTTTACTCAGTAATTACTGGACAGAGTACCAATTTAGTCACCTGTAATTTGAATTAAAGATGTTTCTGATACCATTTTTCCTTCCAGATAGTGATTCTGATACCTGAACTTTATGTATCAGCTGATACCAAATATCCAGTGTGTTAAAAAATGCACCCCCCTCTGCATCCCAAGCAGGTTGACAACAACTGTTGTCAAGATGGAAAAATTGATAAATAACTTTAGAAGTCACTCAGTGTTGGATTTATCATTATGGATTTATTTAACCACATCTCCAAAAAAGACACACACACTTTTGCATCACCCTATTCCTTAAAGGAGCTATGCTATGCATGTGACAGTATACTTTAGTACAGTCCATTAAAATGTAATTATTAAGGCAGTCATGGTAAACAGCCATCCTTAGGGAATGTGTTGCTTTGTCACCGGGGTAAGAAAATATCCATACCATCACCGGCCTAACAGAGAATATATATAGCCGTCGCCATGGTGAAGACGGCACAGTCAGATGCTATTAAAGATATTTCAACAGTTTGAATTAAATTGCAGTAAAGTTACAATCTGCCACACAAAGAACAAAGAGAATGACACATGTATAGGCTCAGAGGCAGATACTGTAGGCTCTTCCACTGATTGAAGACAGAGACAGAAAGATGCGTGTGTATAGAATACCAAAATTACACCATTACACTGCCATTACTGTTTTCCTCTTGCGCATCCCCTGGTCCAGGTCCCCTTTTTGTGTGTTATTACATGGTATCAGATCAGTGCATAGACACAACCCTTATTTGAATGCTTAAATGTTTTATTTACTGTATTTTTATTGCAACATATTTATTTTTCCAGTCATTTGAGTGTGATTATCAGACTTTATAATAATTGAGAGTGTGGACCTGTTGGCTTTAATAATACTAATAATACAATGCCTCTTTATATTTACTTCTGCCAGAGGTTGAATTAAGGTCCTACTTTTAACATGAAATCTAAGTCTTGCTTTAAGTAATCTCCAGGTGCATGAATGTTTTCTATTTAAAAAGATGAATACACAGTCACAAAACTGGCACAGCTCATATGAAAAAGTTGCAAACACCATTATCAAAGCAACCAATCTTTTTTTTTCTCATAAGAATCATTAAAGAAGAATACAGTTTAGGTCTGGGTGTACTTTCGGTTTTTGCATAATGAGGTCAAAAACAAAACAAAACAAAACAAATATATCTGCAGTGGTAGGCAATATTTTATTTAAAGATGTCTTCTGTTTTATATTAATGTCAGTGCAGACACCGGTTTGCAATTTATTTTTCCCCGCACACTCTCTGCTGTAAGGTTAGCCAGTCCTTGCAATAGAGGGCAAATGAGAATACCTCCTTTTCTTATGTTTTGTCTCTTCACAATTAAGTACAAAACACAAGAGCCTGGGTGATTTCATTAGTTCTCAGTGGATATATGTATCTATCTAGAGGATCTGTTTATGGTTTCCTTGGTTACTGACTTTACCTTTACAGCAGTACAGATCTAAAGTTAGATCTCCAACCTGTGCTTGTTCTGTCTGATATTATAGCAGAACTATTCTTGGCTTCATCTTACGCCTAACCACATTACTGTTGTAACCATATAGTTACAGCAAAACCATCCTCAAGGGCATAATAGCTTTTACTCAATGAAATTGCTCCTTTACACTTCTTGAAAAGGGGTTCTCGAGAGTAGTACATACATCAGAGCCCAGCCCCGAGCTACAGTGTAAACCCAGGCTCCGTTTGCTGTGCTTGTGATTTCTGCCATGGATGTGAATAGGGACAAGTCACAACTGCTGAGCTGCTTCTGGTCCAGTAAAACCTCAGAGATCATAGATGAGCTACTGTGCCAAATTTAACTCACTTGAGCTTCATGCTCATACGGGAAGATTTCTCAACAATAATCTGAAGGCTGCCACAATCAAATTTACTCATGTAGTGATGCCTTGAGACAAAAATGGGATGCACATCACCAGCTCCACAGGGATATAATGACTAATTATGTTTTATTCTAATTTATTCTGTACTGATTCATGATCGGCAATGTACATAACTGAAACTTCAACTTATACTACCACACTTCTCTCTCTGTCTTTCTTCTTACCCTCCTCTCTTTAATTTTCTCTCTGTCCTGCAGTCTATTTTTGACCAGTAGATGGCAGCCTGACCACACTGAGCTCCAGAAGCTGTCCATGGTGCTGAATGGATTCTCTCTCTCTTAGTATGTGGTTGGCTTACAGACTGTTTGGATGACTAATGTTTTTAGTATCTAATCTATCTATCTATTCTATCCTATCTATCTATCTTATCTGTCTATCTGTCTATCTGTCTATCGGTCTATCTATATCTATCTGTAACTATCTATATCTCTATTTGTCTCTATCTAGCTCTATATCTCTGTCTCTTCCTACAGTATGTGTCCGTCTCCCACCATGTCTCCTTGTCTCCCTATCTGCCTGCCTGTTCGAGAGCAGCAGCAGATGTGTGTTGTGGCGAACGACCCTCTCGTCCAGGTTGAAAACAACTTTTTTTTCTTTTTAGGAGCGTATGCTGTTATGAAGACTCCCACCAGTAGATGTAAAAAATGTTTTTATAAATATATATAAAATGACTAAACTAGCCCAATGCACAGAGAGCTACCGGCTTGATGGATGACTCACAGTAATGCTGTGAAATGGCTCAACCCACACACACACAGCCACTCACTGAAACACACACGACACACACACACACACACACACACACACACACACACACACACACACACACACACACACACTCATACTAACACATGTAGCACAACACCCGAGCACACACATACAGTATAAACCTGTGTGGTGCACACACACACTGGTACACACACAAACAGTTGTGTGTTACCGTTGAGATGGTTAACTATCTGTACAAGGAGGGAGGAGGTTGCCAAGTGGAACAAAATCAGTGTGGATTAACATTGTGGGAGATTAGCAACAAATCTATTATGAAAACTATTTAAAGCAAAATCAAGCTGCTGTAGCCTATAAATCCCGTAACATGTGGTCGAAGGACCCAAGGGGCTGTTTGGGGGTCTGAGGCAAAATGAGGATTAGCTCAAATTCAGCAGCTTGCAGCAGGGCTGCATTCTGATTATTCCAATACAAATACAGATCTGTGAGGAAAAGTTTTAGTAAATTCATTTATGGGTTAACAGGCTGACTTGTACCCACTTTGGCCAAGCAGCCTGGACCATCGGCAGTATAATAAGTGGACTGAGTCTCAGGGTCTGATAAGTGAAGCCAATGCTGAAGCCCCTTAAACCTGTATTTTTTTTCTAATGGCTAGCAGGAGGCATCTCGGCTGCTTGCAAAAAGAAGTCTGATTATATGAAGTCTTATGAGAAAATGACCCTACTTCTCACTTTGTTTATTATTTCAGTTAACAGTTTTCCTAATGAGTTTATGGTCTCAAGTCTTCGTCTACACAGCATAAAGTTCATTTTGTAAATGATGGTCTTATTTAGACAATAAAGTGATTGCGTGATTGACAAGTCATTCTCAGTGAATCCATCCAGTGCAACACAGGGCTCACGAAGCTCAGATCAAACTGTCAAACTAGGGAGTGCTGATCAAGTATAATTAATACTTTGTTACGGCATTGCATATTTCTTGATTAAAATGTTTTCAGAAACATAATCTTTTGTACTATTATAATATGCAAAATATCACAAAATGGCAGCTTCCCTTGTGTTTCCGGTTTCCATTGGACACTCCAGATAAAACTGTAAAACTAGACCGTGCTGGTCAAATATGGATCAAGGTTCTGTTACTATATTGCCTATTTCTCTCTTAAAATATTTTCACAAACATATTTTAGTCACTTTGTTGTTGAAATACAACAAATATTGCATCCAAGCAGGCCTCTATTATTTGCTGCTGAACAGCCGAGCCAAAGCCAAGCATCGCCCAAGTTGCAGTACGTCACCCACCAACTCCACACTCTTGTCAGTACTGCACATGCTCTGTTTGCTAAAAACCAAGATGGTGTCCCTCATAATGCCAAAGACTTCAAAACAGTAATCCACAAACCAGTAGGTGAGGTCACAGTTGCACCGTCCACTTATTCCACTGTGCACGGCCTGGGCTGAGAATTGCCATAAGATGTAGTACCGCTAATGGCGGCTAGAAGCTTGCTTAAAAAATCCCTGGTTTGATAAGAAATCCATTGTTCTGTACAGGTTATTTCTTCTGGGTTTTTTTTTTGTGATGATGATTTGAAAAAATACTTCTACATTAAAAAGATATGAAGACGAAAGTAAAAGTACATTTAGGGTATTTGCTTGATTGGCTCAAGTAGCTGACAAGATGGCAACAGGGGGCAAGTTCTAGTCTAAACTCAGAGAAATCTCTCAGAAAACTATGGGTGATGTCAGTTTTCTGAGTCTATACTTTAGGCACCCACACACTGGCGTTTCTTGTCATTGTGTGAAAGTTGTGGGTGACACCTGCTGTGAAATACTGTAATGGGCCAAATTTGGAGTGACATGTGTAATTTGCATTTGGCTCTAAACGTTGCTGCTGTTGGTCGTCTCGGTGGCTCAGCAGGCTAAGTCTCCACGTCGTGTTTGTAGCGTTGTAATCTTGTTAGCGTGATCCTCTGCACATGCCACCAGGGACCGAGGATCAATAACTGGCTCATGGCTCAGTTTGGGGTGTGTACACACACACACACAACACACACACCTTATAGAGATGAGAAAATCAGAGTAGTGTTTATATGGCACTGAGATTGATTGGCAAGAGGCTGAGTGTGATGATTTTTTTGTCTTAAACATCAGGTGACCTTCTTAAATCATATTGTCTGGAAATGTACTTGAAACTACTGTATACTGTGTGTGTGTGTGTTTGTTTGTTTGTTTGTGTGAGTTTGGCACTGACTTTGACCAACAGCATTACCTCCCTTACCTGTTCCATTGCAGCTCTTTTCCTTGCCCTTTCTTCTTTTTCTCCCTTCTCGTGTTTTTTTTCTTTTTTTGTTTTCCCTTTTAGTTCTGCCTCACCTTCCTGTTTTTGTTGGTCCTTCTCTGTCACTTTTTCATTTTCCCTCTCTTTTTTTCATGAACCTTTCCCTCCATTGTCCTTTATTTGGTTCCCCTCCTACTTCTCATTTCCTCCTTTTATCCCCATGTCTCCACTTTCCCAACATCACTTATGACTCCATCCTTTCCTTTTATTCCCTTTACCTGTTTTTTTTCTTTCTTGTCACCTCCCCTCCCCCCTCTCTTGTTGCTGTTCACGTCCTTTCTTACATCTTTCCTCTCTTTCCTGAAATTGATCTTTTCTTCTCTTGTTCATTTAACCCTTATTTCAGCCCCTCTCTCCTCCCTCAAATCTGTCTTTTCTCCTCATCTCTCATGCCCCTCTCTTTTCAGCCTTCTTTTCCTCTCCTCTTCTTTCTTTCCAGTTTCATCCCTCCTTCACATAAGTTTCTTTCTCTTCTTTGCTGGCAATTCTTTTCCTACCTTTCTTGTCACCCCCCTTTCCTTCTCCCCTTTACCCCTTCTCTCCCCATATTTCTTTTTGATATGTTCTATTTTCCAGCCTTCTTTCCATCCATCCCATTCCCTTTAATTAATCCTCCTGCCATCTCCATTTTATCCATCTCTTTACTGAAATCATCCACTCTTTCCTCCTTTCTCTCATCTTCTTCACCTTCTTTCTCCCCATTCATCTCCTTTCCTCCCTCCACTGAAATCTCTTTCTTTCCTCCTGCTTCTTTCATTTAATCCATCACTTCTTGCTCCACCTCTCCCTCTGTCCTCCCTTACATTGTCATTTTCTCCTTTCTATTTCCTCTGCATGTTTCCTCCTTCCTTCCCTCCCCCTTTTCCTGAAATTTCTGTCTGCCATCCCTCCTTTTTTCCCTTCCATTTGTCAATTATCATCCTCCATCCCTATATCTTTCTTAAATAGTGTCTTTCCTCTGTCCTCTCTTCATCTGTTTTTCCATAATTTCTCTCTCCAGCTTATGCTTTTGCTGTCTTTCCTCTCTTTTTCATTCCTTCCTCCATCCTTCTTCACTCTTTCCTCCCTTCTCCATCTTTGCTTTCTCCATCCTTCTCCTTCATATCTCCTCCCATACCTCCCTTTATTAAAAACTTTCTGTTTTCTATCTTCTTTCATTTCATCCATCACTTCTTTCTCCACCTCTCCCTCTGTCTTCCCTAACATTGTTCTTTTTTCTCCCCTGTATCCTCATCATGCTTCCTTCCTCCCTTCCTCTTCTTTCATCCCCCCTTTTCCTATCGTTTACCTACCATCCTTTCTCCCTCTACCTTTTTAAAACCTGTCTTTCCCCCTCTCTCCTCTTCATCTGTTTTTCCTTCCTTTCTCCTTTCATCTCATTCCTTGGCTGCCTTTCCTCTCCTTTCTCATCCTTCTTTTCTCTCACCCCTTGTTACTCCCTACCTCCCTCTTTTCCTCCCTCTTCAGTCACTCTTTGCTTCCTCCCTTCCTCTCCTCCTTTCAGCCTTCCTTTTCCCTATTATTCATCCATCCTTCATTCCTGTCTTTCTTAAACCTGTCTGTCTTTCCTCCCTCCTCTCTTCTTTATCTATTTCCCCCTCCTTTCTCCTCCCATCTCATTCCTTTGCTGCCTTTCCTCTCTTGTCCTCTCCAGAAATACCCCTTTTCTCATCCTCCTCTCTTCTCACCTCGTCTTCCATCTCTCTGCCCTCCCTACTTCCCTCCTTTTCTCCCGCTTCAGTCACACTTTGCTGCCTCCCTCCCTCTCCTCCTCCACTTTTCCTCCCTCTCTCTTACTTCCCCGACTCCCTCTCTCGCTCTCTGCGTCTCCCTCTCTCCCCCTCTCCCTCTCTGTCTCTCTCAGTCGTCGCTCGCTCGCCGTGCTGTGCGGACCTACCGACCATCTCTCTCCTCTGCTCTCCTCTCCTCTCCTTCACTGAATCTCTTCATCTCTCTGCCTCTCTCCTCCGCTCCTCCGGTCTCTGCTATGACAGCTCACACCAGCAGCGTGTTGCCCGATCTCAGACCGTCAACCCGTCACCGGTTATCCTGTCCAAACGTTGACATGGACATGTGTGTGTGGGATATTCGTGATTGATTCGCGGGTGTAATTATTTTTCTTTTTTTTTTTTTTGTATAAAAACGAAAGAAAAAGGAGGAGGGGGGCGGCCGTCCTCTTTTACCCCCCTCCGCTTCCTTTAGCCAGGCAGAGCGGCAAGGTGGGGAGAAGAAGGCTTTAAAATTAAGCCAGCTTGGATTTATTTTACAGCGAAATGACGGATTTGGGAGCGCCGGAGATGCTGCTGCTGATGAGGAGGAGGCTGAACGTGAAGAAAACGGGCAGGCTGAGACGCGACCTCCCGCTTCTCCTCCTGCTGGGGCTTCTCTTCGGGGATTTCTCCTCGTCCAAGGGTGAGTTTTTGGAGGTTTTCGGCTCTGACTGTGTTTGTGTGCGTGCTCGCGCTCTGGCATGCGTGTATTTGTGCGCGTGCGCGCGTCAGAACAGTCGCAGGTTGCTATGTTTGTGTGTGAGCGCGCACGATAGAAAGGTGGTTAATTCGTGCCGTTTCGTTGCTGCGGACAGCGTTGGTGTGTGTGTCTGTGAGTGTGTCTGAGTGTGTGTGAGTTATGTGTATATGCGTGCGTCTAGATGGCATGCGTGTGTCCTTTTGTGTGTGCGCGTTTGAGATAGCGAGAAGGAGAGAGTGTGAAAGAGAGAATGAGAGCGAGCTTATATGCACGCACAGTGGTTTATTGTGTGCGCGTGTGGCGCGCGCGTGAGACAGAGAGAGTGCAGTGCCCAACTTGGCACAATATTACATCTGGGGAACAGACAGTGAAGGCATTCTTATGTTTTGGGCCTCCATGCTGTGCAGATATTTGCATCAAAATAAATAAAGCAAGATCAAAATAAACCACACATCACTTAAACCAGATTTCATGCAGTTTATCCAAGTGCAGACAGCAATCTGAAACAGAAACAGTTCAAAATCTGGTTTGGTAGAGGGCAAATCTTGGCAACTATAACCTGTGTTGTTGTCAACAAAATAAGCAGATTTCTATTAAAAATAAATAAACCAAGTTCAAAACAAATCATAGATCGCTTAAGCCAGATTCCATGCAGTTTATCCATCAGTCTGAAGCAGAAACAATTACAACTCTGTTTTGGTTGAAGCCCAATCTTCGCAACTTAATTTATTAAGCTGTGTTGCTGTCAAAAAAATGAGCAGAAATTTTCATTCTAATAAATAGACTGAGTTCAGAATAAATCCCAGATCACTTAAAACAAATTACCTACAGTTTAGACGGCAATATGAAGCAGAAACAGTTCAACTGGTTTGGTATAAACCAAATCTTGGCAGCTAACTTAATAACCTGTGTTGCTGTCTACAAAATGAGCAGATAATTTCATCAGAATAAATTAAACAAGTCCAAGATAAATCCCAGATCATCTAAACTAGATTTCATGCAGTTTATTCAGGAATCTGAAGTAGAAACAGTTAAAATTCTGGTTTGGTAGAAGCCAACTCTTGGCAACTAACTCAATAACCTGTGTTGCTGTCTAGAATATAAGCAGATATTTCCATCCAAATAAATTACAGCAATTTCAGAATAAATCGCAGATCACTAAAACCAAATTTCACGCAGTTTATCCAGCAATCTGAAACAGAACCAGTCAAATATCTAATTTGGTAGAAGCCGAATCTTGGCAACTAACTCAATAACCTGTGTTGCTGTCTACTAAATGAGCAGAGAGAGACTCAGACAGAGAGAAATGGGGTGAAATTTCATCTGGAGGGCATGTAGAAAGGAAATCCCATGCTCATAGTATAACATGATTTTGTGGAGTCTCTCTCTCACACACATACACACACACAGAGTAGCAGTTGTCTCAGTAGCTGTGGAGAGTCTGATCGTATGACGGGGGGTTGATGCTGTGTGTCAGCTGCCCAGCAGGTCTGTGTTGGTAGCGATTCAGTGACCAATAAGGAGGTCCCTCCTCGTGTTTTAGATGGATGGACAGAGAAGAAAGTGTTAACATTCTCCTCGTTTGGTGGGAGCGTTACTGTTACTCTGTTTATCAATAGCTTCTTTGTGTGCACTTCTCCCTCTCTTCCTCAGTGCTTGTCCCTCTGTATTTCGCTCTCAGTCTCTCCCTCACACATGCACACATCTGTCACATTTTTCCCCTCTGCGATGGAGAAGAAAATGGTTTCTAGCAGTGTTAAAAGTCCTGATAATTGTATGACAGTAGCACCCATGCTTCTCCCTTACCACAGATCTATCTCTGCCAGTTATGTGCATTTATATTGTGTTTTTTTGTTGTGTTATCTTGATCTGTATTCCCCTGCCATAAGTGCAGGCTGTCAACCTGGAAATAAAGGGATTTGAGTGAACGTGTGATTGTAGGAGAATTGTGTATGTTGATGAATATGATGATGGTGTGGTTATGATTGAAGCAACTGCTTCTTATCACCTCTGATTTATCTTCCACTCCAATTTGTGTGCGCGCATGTTTGTGTGTATGTTTCCTACGATGTTTATCAGCTTGAAAATCTGCATTTTCCCAGCAGTTTGATAGTGACAGCATATATACTGCAGATTCTATATTAGATTATTCTTCTAATCTTAAACCTAGTAAACGTAGAATGTGCAACATTCAATTTATAGTTTCAGTCCATCATCTAAAACCAGACCGTGGCCACACATTCAGCTTTTCCATGTCACATTATTACTGTCTGATGTGCGGCATACCAGCAGCTATTTTAGTTATTGGAGAGTTAAACACACAAAGACAGAGTAAGATAAAAATTAAAGGGCAGAAAGACATCTGGAAAGACAGACGGAGGGTAGCAATAATTTATTTCGTCAAACCTCGAACCCCAGATGGTTGCCAGGCTTTTAAATGTGATGTCGCACTTTAAATTCCAACACACAACTAATTATTGATTGTCTGGAAATGTCACTTAAAAATGTCATAAAAAGTCAGGTATCTTCAGACATGAACTCAAGTGCAAATAAACAACCCAGGTGGCATTAAGATGGAGGAAAAAAGTGTTATTAAACAGAATTTTTATGATGCAGGTGATTAGTTTGAATTATTTAACAATAATTTAGTGAGCCTCTACAGTCGGATGTTTCTGCTCTTGTTTTGAAAATGGCATGAGGCACTTTTGATCATCACTAGGGCTAGGCAATATGTCTAATATATTGATATTGTGATATGAGATTGTCTTAGATTTTTGATATTGTGATATCGTAATATGGCATATGTTGTTTTTTTCCTGGTTTTAAAGGCTGCATTACAGGGCAGTGATGTAATCTTCTGAACTTATCAGGCTGTTTTAGCTGTTATGTTATTAACAGACCAAATTAGTCATTATTTCCACATTACTGATGATTATTTATCAAAAGTCTATTGTGTTGATATATTGTGAAAGCACCGATACTCTTCATTACAAGTGTTGCAATGTGAATATTGCGATATTTGGTCAAAAATATTGTGATGTTTGATTTTGTACTTATCACCCAGCTCTAATCATCACAGGATAATATTGATAATAATAATAATAATGATAATAATAATAATAATAATACATTATTAATCAATTGTTATATAATCAAAATCGCAATATGGCAAAGTGAAATATCTAAATTGCAGAGCCAACACCAAATCAGAATTTTTTGAAAATGAAAAAAAAAAAGATCATTCCCACTATTCGGATCGCATATTGCAATTTCAGTCGCAAATGTTTTTGTATTTACAATCATTACATATATTTAACTGCCAAACTGTACTTCTGTATCGAAAGCTGAGACAGAGAAAAAATAAATTCAGTCCATTCATCAACAGGTTGTTTCTGCCAAGAAACGTCCAAATGTCCAACTGTGATGATAATTCCCATAAACCCCAGCTAGTGCTTATATAATTGATATATTGTTAACTACACTCTACAGGGGACAGTACAAAAGACATTTCTGGCACACGCTCATCCACAAACACACACGGCTGAGAATAACATGTCTGAGAACTTCATTTTAGACTCCCACGGGGGCTATGAAGCACTTGTTTAATCACTCACACACACACCCTCTTATTCACTTAGAAAAATAAACACACACACACACACACACACACACACACACACACACACACACACACAGGGCATTACAGTGACTTATTTTCATTCCCTCTTCAAAGTGAGGACTGATTAAATGTCTCTGTTTCCAGAGCTTTTTAATGTTTTTATCCTTATGAGGACATTGAGACCCGAATGCACACACTCACACAAGTACATGCACACGGTGACAATTAGCTGACATTGAATCAATGCCAAACAACAAGATATTGGGACTGGCTGTCTGTCCCCCTGCCTGGCATACTAATATCACACACGGGAAACAGGCAAACTCAAACACGAACACAACACACACACACATACACACACACACACACACACAGTTCCTTTGGATAAGAAGGTAGCTAATTAAAACAGAGCTATCTGCCCAATTCAGATTCACTGTAGGTACGCAAATGGAAGGATTTATACATATAAGAGGTGTGAAACATGTGCATGAAACTTGTGAAAAATCAGAGAGGATGATAAAATGTGAGAGAAAGAAATGAGTTTGCATGTGAAACACTGATAAAAAAAGTATATGTACTGTGTAAGTATTTTAAAAGCCTTGAGCATGGAGATTTATTCTCGACCTTGGGCACACATACTGCACAGTATACTGTACAGTGGTTCCCAAAGTTTTTCGTGTCAAAGATACCCACAATAGATACACATTTGATCACAGACCCTCAACTTGAGAGTATTTTGTCTTAAGGAATCTCCCTTTTTTAGTTTTGAAGATTATAAAGTCTCAATAGTCAATCAATAATAAAACTGGAATCACTTTAAAATACAGTCAGTTGAAACAGCTGATTCCCTTTCTTCCCATGTTGTTCCAACTTCCAGAAAATGTGATAAAAGTTAAAATATTCTTTTCCTCCTGTTGCTGGGACCCCCCATACATCACAAGTGGCCCAGCGCCTCATTCTGTGTGTCCCACGAGAGCTTGCAAATAATATAATTTGCGCAATACAATTCTATGCTGCATCACAGAAGTACTATGTCCATAAACTACATGTCCCAGAATTCTTAATGGAGACTAACCAGTTGTCTTCTACTACTTCATATGTTCATTTTTTTTCTATTTTTTTTCGTTGTTGTTGTTGATAGTGACAGCAGAAGATATGGGGTGGGGGTGGGGCGCCCCATATTTTTTTTTTCCTTAAATAAATTGTATAATAGTTGTACACTTCAGTGTCTGCCATTATTTTCCAAGACTTCTGCTTTCAGAGCTAGTTATGAATTATTAAGTTATTACTAAAACAAAAATGGTAGTGCTGATGTGGCTGATGACACCCTTGCCCTACAACCCACTTAAGAACCCCTATTGGTCCCTGCACTGCAGTTTGTAAACCACTGTACAGTATGTGGTAAATATTCTAAAGGCAAGTACTTAGCTACTGCAGCACCCTTTGAATATATACCATGGCTGTCTTCAGTGAATGGAACCTAATCACGTGTGTCCTCTTATCGATCAGCTGTTATCACGTGACTGAGGTCCTGTACTTTGGTCACATGCTGACACCTAGTTAAGATCCTTTCACTGAATAAGACCTCAGGATACATTGAAAAGCTTTGTCAATAGATAAGTGAGTAAGTGGCCTTTTTTTTTAATATTACCACATATGTTTTGAAAGAGTATAAAAGAATAGAGTTCTTCCTTTAAGCATTTATAAGTAGTATAAACATTTAATGAATGGTTCAGTGTTTGTCCTCGAATCTTTTTCAGTTACGCACTGAAAAAACAGACAAGTTGTGCAGGATGGCATATTGATGCAGTTGGCTTTGGTCGGATGGTGCAGCAGGTGGTCTGAAATTTATATTTGCGTTCAAACTTTTTTTTTTCTCCCAGTATATCCAAGACTTCAAACAAAGTGATCACAAGGAGAAGATGCTTTAATAAGCTGCATTTATTGCTTAAAAAAAAAGTAATGTAACCTATGACAGTTGCAAAATTTTAGCACATCATGAACACAGTGTGCATGATTAATTGCTGCACTTTATCTTCCTTGGTTTGGAATAAATTTCACCATGGCATCATGATATGGGAATTTTGCTACTCATAAAAGAAACTGAATTAGAACAAAAATACAAGCTAAACAAGTCTCCATATGTCAACACTTGCCTCCAAGAGTTTCCCAGACAACAGCACAGAGATTTGGCACATTTTGGAACAGCGCCGCACAGAGGCCCTCACAAACTCAGATCACTGATTTCTGAATGAATGGATAGTTGGCCCTATTTTTGGCATTAAAAAAAGTTGTTGGTGTGGGTTCCCATTGGCCTTATGGCCAGGCCTGTACAAATATGGGGGAAACACTGTGGTTAATAACACACTCCAATGCAGTTGTAAGCATATGGGCATCTGTAAGCGGAGGCTGCTGTAAAAAAAAACAGCTAATGAATGACAGCATAGTAAAACACAGCTGTGATAGGATAAAGGATGTGTTCTAGGGGTGTCACTATTCTCCAAATGCACACTTAAATATGACTTTTGATTTTAAGACTATGATTCGATTTGATTTTTTGATTTAAACATATTTTTTTGCACTGACAGTTATGCCATTGTTAGACTATCAAGTTTTGATTTGTAAAGATCAGCAGTGATGAACATTGATTTTTTCTTCGGACACACGCCGGATGTTGAAAGTAGGCCGGGTTGGAGCAAAAACAAACAAACAAAAATACTGGGAGAATCAAAGATTTTACCTTTCAGTTCTTGAAATTGAAAGCTTATTTTGATTGATTTTTGATTTGCTTTAGAAATTGTGACACCCTTAATGTGTTCATAGGAGAAGCTACAATGGTTGAAAAATATTAATAAACAAAATGTCCCTATATTGGCTTACAACTACATTATAGTATGTTATAAACCATTTAATAAATATTTGTGTACAGCTTAGAAATGCTAAATGGGGCACTTAAAATAAAGCATTACTGAATTTATTGAATTACAGCTTAGCTGGGATTCAACATTGGTGAAGTTTATAATATAGAACAAACACAAAATATCAGATAATTAAAGGCTACATTTTAAATAGTTGCTTTGATTTGTCCTCACTCCCCTGAGTACTGCCAATGCTCATATGTATGCTAAAGCATGTGTGTGCATTTACATATTTCTGTGTGTCTCTGTGCTTGTGTTGCTTGTGTTGTGTTAATGATGCACTTCTTTCTTAAAGTTCAGTAGTGTGTGTGATGACGTGTGTCTGTGTGCACATTTGTGTGGGATTCCCTGTTTGTGTGAGTGTGTGTGTGTGTGTTTTAATAATTCTCTGCTTCCTGTGTATGAGAAGCATGGGAGCACTTATAACTTTCACCTCTACGTGGGAGAGACAGACTAAAAGGCACACACACGAGAAAGACACGCACACTCACAGAAAGAGAGAAATTTTGCTCAATGTTGTCAGGTGCTTGTATAATAATTGAATCCCCTCAGTCACACCAAAGACCATACCCAGTTCAAACAACCTGAGCTTGAGAAAAGAGCCAGGGAGACTCTGTATGTGTGTGTACACGCACCTGCAACAGAAAGAGCGAGACATCTCGTTGAGTACTGATGTTTTTCAGGTACTTGAGGGTCCTTCTAGTTGTCCAGTGAGACCAGAGAATACACACACACTTCAATACAGTTAACTGCTGCAGAGTACACAGTTCAATGGAGAGCAAAGAGGTACTGTGTGAATGTGTGTGTAAAGAGAGATGTACTAGAGATAGAGCAAGCTACAGAGAGATCTAATGAATACTGGAAGCAATGGACCATGTTTTGTTTTTCATTTCCACAAGTTTTGAACTTTAAATACATATATATTAGTGCATGTGCAGAATATGTGAAGCGCAACAGTACTACTCTAAGTCTCACAGAGGAGAGTTAACACACAAAGTACATGTTAAGTATACATGGGTCATTATGCTTGTGATGCTGGAAAGAAAAAGACTTTTTCAGCTGTCCGCACCAGCTGGAAAATGAGCGAGTAATCTATCTTTATGGTGTTCAAATGACAGAAGTTTTAAAAGAGCCGTGGCCTACATACAGTAGACTAATGCAGGGGAAGAGGGCAGTGAGAAAGAGCAGAGGAGAATATGTGTGAAGACAGAGAAGGAGAGAGATTTAGATAGAGGCAGAGATCAGAGCAAGTGTGTTAAAGAGACATCGGGACAGAGAGAGGAAGGAGAGCCACTGCTATGCACTGGGAGACAAAGTGAATGAGAAAATGAAAATGTATTCCCCAGCAGACGCGATTAATCAGGAATGACTTTTCCATCTTGTGCTGCTCGGCTAGTAATGTCTGGCATTAAGTAATGACATCATAACCCTGTCCACCTTGAATTTATACCTCAGATATGGAGGGAAATCCTCTGCGCTGACCTAAAGGCACGAGCAAACGGGGCTCTAAAATCTGCTGCTATTAATGACTGGACTGGAATATTTCATGCTTGCAGTAAATACTGCATCACACACGCAGAAGCATCTTGCATCTGTCTTTCATTTGAAATCATAGAGGACAGCATGGGAAAAGGAATTAAAAGAGCATGTGTATATCATATGAAATAGCATGACAGAGCTTGAAATTATGAATGTCATAAAAATGCTGTTGCATAGCAGGTCCAATTGTGTTTGAACATCCATTAGTATGCATGAATAAATGCCATGGAGTTTATTTGTCAGGCTCTTTTTCTGGACCTTCATATAATTTTTTTCCTGAAATCTTTAAATCCAACTAACAGAGACCACTACATTAATCTTTTTAACTGTTAGCGTGCTGCATGCTATTAAAACTCTAAATATATGTCTGAGCTTTGTGCTGTAACAGGATATAAAGAATTATAATTTATATCATGGGTTAAAACTTTGATTTGGCTGGTATGTAGATTTTAATGCGGCCACTTTGGCACAGCAGTTTGTTGCTGTTTTTCTGTACCTTGTGGTGCAGACGCCTCGCTGTGGTGGGAGCTGAGGGTTATTTCATAACACAGGATTACTCAGCCAGCCAGCTCTAAAAATAAGCATGAAATGAACCTCTCAACTGGAGTTCATAATGAAAGATCAGTCGGTGTGGCTACAAGACATCCATGAAAACCAATATCCAAATTTAATTTGACAAATTATTCAGAACATCAACAGCTATGGTACCAATTCCAGTGAAGTACTTAATTTCCACCGTTTTACGTTTGTTGGCTGTATTAACTGACATGCAGAGGATTGTGGGAACAGGGTAGTGGGTTCAAAAAGCAATGCTGCACATTGACCATTCAATGTTTAAATAAAATTGAGGTCATGTCCGTTTTATTCAAATTTCAAGAGGCAAACATCACTTGCTATACCTCTCAGAACATCCCAACCTTGTGAACAAACTAAATCTAAACTAAAGATTCAGTGTAGTATACTTCAACACCTCTGGAGTGGCAGGGTTTCACTTTCCTGGGGCGCAGATTCTAAAGCATTACATTGACTGTTAACTAGAGATTAAATGGTGTAATGAAAAATTCATATCATGATTATAGCAACCAAAATGATCACAATTATCAGCTTCATTATGGTATTGTTAAAATGTGCTGAGAATGTTCAAAAAGTACTGATACATGCACTGAAATCATCTCACCAAGTTTTATAATGAAAAACTCAATGACTTGAAATGGCCTATGTCTTTTGCAGTGTCATTGTATGCAAAACATGTTGCATGCAAATTTTCTTTCCTAGGAGTGCAGAATATGGCTGATTTGTTAGTTGCCTTTATTTTTTTGGTTGAGTAGGTTTAGGCATCAGGAGTGAGTTTGGGTAGGCTTAGGATAAGAAAATCGTGGTAAGCCAATCAGAAGCAGGGTAGGGCAGGTCATGTTTTTGCCACCCTGGGAAAAAAAGATATTGCACACCTGCAAGCCTGCATGTGAGAAACTTTGGTTGAAGCTTGATAGTTTACCATGAGTTTTTCAAAGCGCAGTAATCAAACATGGTTTTAATGATAATTAGAATTTGAAGCTGTAATACTAATCATCAGGGATTTTATTGTCGTTTTGCAAAATTGATAATCCTTTCATACCACTATTAAAATCACCTATCTACATGTGTGCCTCCATTTAATTCAGGGTTTATAGTCTTGTTAAGACTGTTTTGTTCAACTCAGTTAAAAGACTCGTTTGTAATTTGTTTACATTTTCTTAAGCTAAGCAATCACATCACATTCAAATGCACTTTCGTATATCAGCAACTTTCTTTCTGAACTACCTTACTTTTTTCTTTTTGTTGGAGCCCTCTGTAACCGTGGCCTCACTGCGTCAGCACATTGGTCTCATTGAAATGAATGTGGATGCTACTTTTTTTGATGTAGTGCCATTGTCAGTGTGAGTGTAAAACTGTTCCTAACTATGGCGTATCCCAGGGCTAGCAAGCTAAAATAACACAGATAAAAGTAATATGGTAATTACTGATCCAGGTAGGGAAAATCACTTTATGATGAGAGTGCAGGGTCAGCTGGTAGGAGCTGGTAGGGATACAGAATTTTGCTCAAGGACACTTAAGCGGGGTGGAGGTGTTTTAGATTGAAAAAAGATCCTGTATGATAGTGTCCATCTGCTGTACCACCCTGCAGTTTTAAACCTAAGTATCTGTTGGTTTGGTGCTGCTGTCCACTGAATATAGCAGCTAATATATCTGTTAATGTAGCGCTTTTGCTATTTTATTATTTCCGCTTTGCCTCTCTGTTAGCATGACATTTTCTATAAGCTGTAGGCTAATGGCTGGCTAGCGGGCTAGCATTAAGCAGGCTAATGTGTCTGTTAATGTTACATTAGTGTTATTTCAGTTTTTCCCCTCGCTTAGTTCCATGGTTTAAGGGCATAGTGTGTGTGTGTGTGTGTGTGTGTGTCTGTCTGTGTGTGTGTGTGTGTGTGACAGTGTTATAGCACACCTACGCTGTGTGTGTGTATGTGTATCGTGTACTGTATGAGTGTGTGTGTGTATGTGCGCTCTACATATGGAGCCAATGAGTTACATTTCCATTTCAAAGCGACGAGTCAGCAGCAGCAGAAGCTACTTTCATCCATTAATGTGATTTTAAGGGAGAGAGCGAGACAGTGAGACACACAGAGAAAGAAATACATAGAGCCACAGTAATAATTACTCTCCTGGTTGGCAAAGGGTTCAGATTGTTTATTAGTGTCTCTGTCTCTGTGTTCTTCTCTCACTGACAACCACTTCCCATCTTCCTCTCTGTCTTTCCTTGTGTGTTTTTAGTCAAATTATGTGCACTCCACTTATGTGCTGAGCAGTCCAGTGTTTTAATGCAGCTGTCAGTCACATTAACAGGTTCACTGCTCAGTAAAGTGTGAGTGCTGTTATTCCCCTGTATCTGTAAAAAGTTGAAAAGTCTGCAGAAGATGAATCATTTTAAAGAATAAACAGTCTGCGAGTGTAAGTGCTTGTCTCGGCCTTCAAGAGAAAAATGCTTAGGGTTAGGTCTGTGTGTGTGTTATGGGGGGAGTAGTGAGGGGATTATTTTGTGCATGAGTGCCCTTTTGTGTGTAAATGTCCATGCGTAAGCTAAAAGTGTGTGTGTGCCTGTGTGATGGAAGCATCATGTGTGTGTGTACACAGCTTTTCTGAGTGCAACCATGCGAAAGCTGTACAAGCTGTGTGTCATATTAATGTAGTGCTATGACTTGAAAGTGAAAGTGTTAGTTTCGAATTTGTTTATGTGTATTAGTGTTTGCTTGTTTACACACATCTGCATGAGTGGGTGTATTTGCTCGTATGAGTGTGTCCACGTGAAGGAAATTAAACTGTGTGTTTCCATAAAGTCTGGAAGTTTGGATGTGCAAATGAGCACAGGCAGATCACGGTGTACAAACATATAAGACATGTGGCTGGAAGTGAGGGGGTGGCTGTTGTTGGAGCCCGTGTGTGTGTGTGTGTGCCTGCGTGGTATTTGGAAGATTTTTATGTGGGTCCACATTAACAACCGGATGTTTGTGTGTGAATTTGTGTTTATGCATTTTGAACTAAGTGTGTGTGTGTATGTCTGAGTATAAATGCATTAGCCACAGGCTATCGTTGCTTCAGTAGCATCGTTCTTATTCCATCCATTTTTAATGATCGGTAATGGTCGCTAGCAGTGTTGAACCTACATCGTAAGGACACAGCAAAAAAATATGGTCCTGTGGTGCACAAAGCGAGGAAGACAGAGAAGACAGAGGGAGGGGAGGCTGGAGAACAGATTGGGAAAAGGGGAGAGGAGAAACCGGGAGGGTGTTAATAGATGTTAGCTTGAGGAAACCAACATCATAGTAGCACTGCTGAAAAGGTCCCGTGGTACACTATACCACTGCAGTACAGCCCTACAGGGAAGATGGTGGGAGAGGAAGAGGAGGGAGGGAGGAGGTGAGAAACTGGCCAGCAGGCTGGCTGACCGACTGTCAGTTTGATTTACCGACTAAATGATGGACCGGTTGTTAAGTTGATTGACTGACTTGCTGGCTGATTGGTTATGTTACAGGCTGGCTAAGTGACTGACCGAGGCAATTGCTGATTTGTTGAAGGCTGTTTACAAGGTAGCTTCGTAATGGCAGAGCAGGCGAGGAGAGGAGGACAGGAGAGATGGAGAGATAGATGAAAAGCAAGGCCTCCTAACTGTGTTTAAACTCTACAAAATGGTTTGGAATGACTTTCCAGGGTCCAAAGGCCAAGAAACGTACTAAGCACATAATGGCTGTTAAATTGTTTCTTGTTAAATTTAGGTTTTATTTGTTTCCATTAAAGACCACAATGTGCTTTATTACCAATACTTCCTGGTGCCATCCTTGGGGGAAATAGCTGGATTTTATCCACCGAAATCCAGTGGAATAAAATCAAAGTAAATCAAATCAAATTGAATTGTATTAAACTAAATTAAATAACGTATGGCAATGCAAACATTTGAAACAATTCATCAATTCAAGTTAAGCAAAAAGCAAGATTTGAAGTGCTTAAAACAGAGACTCTGAGGTTTTCATGCCATGCTGACGTCTCAAAGTGTAAACTGAGCAATATCGCCCTGTCAGCTGGGGAGGAGAGACGGAGAGATGGATGGAGAGACTGAGAAAAATAGCAAGGACTGGTAAAGGAGTGATGCAGGGAGGGGGTTGAGGGGAGGAGGAGGAGGAGGAGGAGTGGGAAAGAGGAGGAGGGAGGGAAGGCCTTAAGCAGTGTGATAAGGAAATAATAAAGGAAAGGTTGTAAAAGGCTCCAAGACTCCAGCCGTAGCAATATCAGCTACACACTCACACACTTCAACACACATTCTGCCTCTTTTTTCTCTCAAACACACACAAACACACAGCTGTATGAAAATTGATGTTGCAGTGTCCTTTACAGGCCATTAAATCTGAACAACGGCAATCGCTTACTTCTGTCTGACAAATGACGGCTAAATAACACAGCTTTTCTGTCTGTCTGCCCGCCTGTCTTAAGTCCTGCTCTGAGATGTCAGCGTGCTCGAGTCCGACTTTGTTTCTCTGACTAGTTAAGGTTTTTTTGAACAATGTTCTCGACTCAAATATGTTCTAATTCTGCCACATTTTGCCAGTGAAGACAGTATCAGGTCCCTTTAGCTCATCTTGAGCACATTAGACAATAAGCTGCTTCTATGAGGAGTTTCAAGTAGTGCTTCTTGAATGTCAAAAAGCAAGAGATTCTGTCTCTCGCCCCATTTTCGTTCCTTTGCACTCCACTCATCCCTCCTCTTTCATCCCTCTGCCCTTTTTCCTCTCGCCTCATGTCTTTTCCCCTCTTTTCATCCTGATTCCTCTTTTTACATTTTGTTATGTCTTATCCCCTTGCTCCTTTTCTTCCTTGCCACTCATTCCTCTCAATATTCTTCCTTGTCTCCCCCCTCTCTCCTCCTTCTCAGTCATTCTCTCTCTGTCCCTTTTTGTCCTTCCTCACTCATCAACATCCTCCACCTCACTCCTTCTCATTCTCCTCCCCGCTTTTGTTCGACGTTTCTTTCTCATTCTCCCTCTCTGCCCTTTCGAGTCCTTTGATTAGGTTGTTGGCATTTTCATTGAGATGTCTATATGACCACTAAAATAACTCTCCTGTCACAGTCTCATCTGCCCTCTGTCCACTTCTTCTGCTCTCTCTCTTCATTCTCCACTTCTGCTCACCAGCACAACTCCTCCTCTCCTCACCAACCTTTTATTTTCTCGCTCCATTTTATCCTCTTCCCGTGCTGCTTCTCTTGCTTCTCTGCCAATATTCCTCTCAGCTTCTCCTCTCTCAGTATCTCTGACTGTCTCCTCCTCCACCCTTTTCACAATTCTGCACCTCTGCCTCGCTATCGTTTTCCCCTCTTTCTTGTTTTTGTCTGCTGTTTTCGTTCTTCATGCCTTTCTACTCTCATTTTCCCCCTCTCTGTTTCCTCGGCTGCTTCCGTAGATCGTTTGTCTAAATGTCAGATGGCCACATCAGCCAGTGTTGGTATTATAAACAGCTTTCTGGTCGCTACCACAGAAACAGAGACACAGGCAGAGAACGAGTGAGGTGGGGTGAGTGTGTGGTGGGGCCTGGGCTGACGCTGCAGTTTTCTTGTGTTTTCTGGCAGTGAAGAGAAAGAAGATGATGTCTGAAAATAGAGAGAACATGTTTAAAAATGATATGGGGTGTGTGGGGTGGGTGTAAAAGGAGGGAGAGGGTGAGTCGGCTTATAGAGAAGAAAAATGAGATAGGAGGAGTGGAGGGAGAGGAGAGGAGAGGGAGAGAGGCGAGAAGAAGAAAACGGGAGGAGAAGGAGAGAAATAAAGAGAAAGGGAGAGGGAGAGCCTGCGTGTCTACATGCCTCTAATCTGTTGATGGTTGAGGGGAAGCAGACAATAAGCCATTATCTCTCTAAGACTTAGCTTTAGCTGCAGCAGTATGGCACTGCATACTGCTAGTGCCAAAGCAGCTTACAGCACAGTTATGTACCCAGGATGCAGTGACATCCGTACAGGAACATGCTGGCATATGAAGACAGAGTTTGAATAAGTAAGATGGTAAGATAGGAATACACACAGCTTCACAATAATAAGAACAATCAAATCTGACATGAAGATCCAACATGTAAGTGATCAAAGCCAAATGTAAATCACATGTAAATGTAATTTGCTGTAAACTCGTCGGCAGACTTTTGCCTCATTTTCATTTGTCAGGAATTAATTTCCCCTGTTGAAGCGAAACATGTTTAACACTCCATCTGGTTGAAGGTGCTGTAAGAGACTCTGGGGGAATAAAGTTAAATGTTGAGTCTTCTTCCCAGGTTGTCAAAAACAGACGCTTTAGGTTGACTAGGTCATCACCAACCCAAAATGTTGGTAGTTGATGACCTGGGATGAATTGCTTATAGTACGTTTTTAAACTTTTAGTGCTGACTGAAAACTCGCTTAAAGTAGGCATGAACAAAATATCATATATATCATGTAATCATATATATCACAGATATTGTGATTGCGATATGTGTCCTGATTTTAGTGGTAATGGTATTTTTTGCATTGTAATTTCACTGAAAAAAGTTTAAAAATGATAATGATAATGTGATTTTTGCTGGGGTCTGTACCAAACATGCATGTTCCTTTACACCTGGGGAAGATGATGAGATGATTTTCAGGCCGGAGCATCTCTACAGCACCACAATGCTTCATTTATAATGGTGTTATGACATATTTTAACTTGATAAGAAAATTTATCAGCCTTACTTGGTCATATTGCAGTTTCAATAATACTTTGATTAACTGTTCAGCCCTAATATGAACAGACTTGAAGTTACTTGCTAGTATAGCAATATTAAGGTTGCAAACAGCCTGTAAACAACCCACAATGCAGCAGTCTCTAGTGGTGCTCTGACTGTATTCGTTCCATTCAAAAGAATTATCTGATTCATAAACACACAATTTTCTAGCCCTTAAATGAAATATGGCTGGTTTTCAAACATAATTTCCAGAAAGGTATATTATGTTATTACGCTGTATTTGGGTCAATGAGGTATTTCAACCTGAATTACATTTCTTATCAGCATAATGTAGAAACATTGTCAATTAATGTCAACAAAACAGATGATGACAACATATTTACCTTGTTGTCCCTACAATATCTGTATCTATCAAGTAACGTTATTTACGACTTGATTTAGGCATTGAAAGCACTTGGTTACAGTAAAGATCAGGGTTGTTAAATGTTGTAAAAACTGTTAAATATTTTAAAAAGTCAAAAGTGACTTAAATCATGAGACAGGATGTGTTTAATTACAACTGAAACCACAATCTTTACCTAACTTTAACCAAAGTGTGTCTTTGCCCAAACTTAACCACTTGTGAGAATCAGGATGTGAAGCCTGGTCTCTCTTTGTACGCCCACCATGCACCTGTATCACCTCCCCATGACTGGCATGTGGTACAAAAACTGCTGATTATAATCCAGGCAGTAATTGCATTTTCCTCAAAGTGCATTTGGCAAAACAAATTATTATATGTGATATGCAGATTTGCTGGAAGAGTTAACTCCTGAGCAGGTGAATTCCAGCAGAGAGGTCTGATTGTGTAATTACTTGTGGTTATTTTGGTTTTATTTTTTTATCATCATTAATGTGTAGAGAAATCTACAGGTAGAGAGGAGTATTGCACAGAGCAAGGCAGGCAGAAGCCTGAGAGTTATGACTGGGCGCAAACAAGCTCAGACTGGAAATAGACTTACTGTATGGTTCCTGTGTGCCCGTCAAGAAGACGAGTCAGTTAGAAAGCAGCATCTAGATGGAAACACTAATACCGTTTTCCATTGCTCTTGCACATTAGGCTTTAATGTACTTAACGTTGTGCATCAAGAGCTGTAAAGCTTACAGTTTTCCCTATATTCTAATTAATATTTGATTATGAACCTGATGCACCTCTATATGCAGTTAAAACTGAATGATTAAAAAGTTAATGTACTGCCAGTGGTGGTTATGTTTCTGTTGTTCTTCGATAAAAATGCCGCAGTGTGGAGACACATGCCTCTTTAGGTATCTTTAGAGCCCTTTTAGATTTTTCATTAACATCTCAAAAAGCAGGCATTTGTTTGGCTCTTTTCACTTACGATATTTTGTCCTGATTGATTCAGGTACTATAATAGATCACACTGCTCCTTTCCATTTTTTCATCTGCCTGCACAGATGAGTGAGGAACACTGAGGAAATAGCATTGTGCAAATGAAATTGCCAGGCAGTTATTAATTTGTAGGTACACTAGTCGCTTACATTGTTAGGTTTTGACCCTTAAGTCCTTACTTGTATTGTATTGTAAAGCTGCGCTTTCACCACAGGAACTTTCCACAGGGACAAGGAACCTTTGGATAAACTGAGTGCATTTCTGCTGCAGGGACCAAGGTCTAAATTCAGTTCTGTTACGCCCTAAAAAGTCCCTACTTGGGGGACAGTGCTTTCCAAAAGTACAGGAACTTTAGGTGTGTGGCTTGAAGGTCTGAACATTGCAGCTGCAATCTTTGTTCATTGTGCTTTGAGGCATTGACATGGCGTTACAGATCAAACAACCATCACTTTTTCATACATGCAGCAAAAACATTCTGAAGGAACCTGTTAGTTCTTAGAAAAGATCTGGATAGTTTGGGTGGAAATGCAGCTATGGAGTTACAGAAGAAAGCATACAACAGATGGACTAATGACAGATGGACAGACCACAGATTCCGGGCCTTATCAAGCATTTATGCAGAGGACAAAAACTTCCCAGTGGGAACTGGAAACAGCGACCAGCAATGATGATCATAATGTATAGTCACACACAAAAATGACTTGAAATAAGAAAAAAACAAAAAAACAAAACAAAACAAAAAAAAACAAACAAGAAAAACAGCTGTCACTTTTTCATACGTCAGTGGACTAATTTGCTGATGGTGTATGCTAAGGACAAAATCCAATGGGAATTTGAAACACAAGCTACAATGATGGTCATGATATATAGTCATGAGCTTGAAAAGGTAGCATCTGGGACTAAACGTTCTGGATACTTTCAGTGGAAGCATGGCTTAAGTTGATGTTTAAAAAGCTATGCCATCATAACTCTGATATAGCCATTATCTTCTGTAAGTGGGAATACAGAGTGGAAAGCATGATAGACATTATGGAACATTTTAAGCTCCGTAGCATTGCCATTAAATTGCACAGGTGTTCTTGATATTGTGTTCACCCTCTGTAGCATTCATTACAGTCTACAGTGATCAAAAAGGAAAATGTCTCATAAATAAACATGAAAAGTCCACATTTACTGTCTAATAATCTCTTTCAGGCTGTCTTCCTGGCGTTAGAAACAGGAGGGAGGCCAGATTTGACACCAATGCTGTTAAAAAGCTGACGTCACTGCACTGACTAAGACAGTGAACAGAGAGAGGTGTCACATAGCAAGCCTGCTCGTCTCCTCTCCTCTCCTCTCCTCTCCTCTCCTCTCCTCTCCTCTCCTCTCCTCTCCTCTCCTCTCCTCTCCTCTAATTTTGATTTTAGCAGGCATTTTGTGGCATCCAGTAGCCTGCTGGTGTGGAGCTGTTTAGGGGACATGAAGAGCTTTCTAAATGATGGCTAAATTTAACTAAATGACTTCCTCCACTCAGATCTGATATAATGTTCTCCCCCTGCTCCTCTCTTCTCTCTGGATCTTTCTCTCACGGCCTCATCCTTTTTAGCTGTTGTCCTTTTTCTCCTCCTTCCTCTCGCTCCCTCTCTCTCTCTCTGTGTCCTGAAGTGTGATTTCCATTTCTCAATCTCCCTCCCAACTGCTCCCTCCCTCCCTCCCTCTCCTGCCTATTTACCTTTTTCATCTCGTTCTGTCTCCTGCTCCAACCACTCCCTCCTCATCCTCTCACTTCCTCTACACTAATCGTTTTGTTTTGTCTACTTTCTACTCGCATAAAAGGGTCAGACTTTTCTCTGTCTGAACCTTTTCTCTGTCTGAAGCCTTAATAAGGAGGCTTTAGAGGAATTTTCTTTTAACATATTAGATAAGTCAGCTGCCAGTTGTCTGTCTGTCTGTCTAATCGATCCACTTTGTCCCTGTGTCTGTCTGCTGTCTGCAATAATGTGCCTTTGACTGGAAGCAGCAACTAATTAGAGGATAGATCTTTTACCTGAGAATTATGGTCAGAAAATTGGAAAAGGATAATTGCTTGTAGATCAGCAGTCAATGGTGACTCAGCCAGCCAACCAGCCTGCCTTTGTGGTACTCTATTCATCCACTAACAACCTTCTCTACAGTACTGCCTAATTACCTAATTTATATGTATAAAGTATATCACTCATTAGATAACTATGTATGTTGTGTTACCATATAATTGTGTCATAATGAAATGTAATATAATGTTGATGTTGATGCTGTAATTTATATATCCTAATCTGTGGTATCCAATTACTGGACTTATCAGTCTGTGATTTATATATTGATACAGTTTCACATATTCTAATGGCACAAGGTAATATAATGATACATCAAAAACTCTAATTTAGTTAAATTTATTATTATTATTTTATAGACCCTGTAAGGAACAAAAATAAGGTATAAATTATTCTATTAACACAGCTTTAGTAATGTATTATAATATAATAATTAATATAATATGATAATAATAAAGCTAACCTCAGTGGAATACCTCACACACATTAGAAATACTGTGTGTTACTGAATCTTATCAAGTGGGAGCCCACCGGGAGCAGCTGGATAACAACATAACACTGCTGCCCACTGCATCAGCTTCACTTAACCACTTTTGTTCTGGTGTTGTTGCTGCAGCAGCATATACTGTAGCCTTGTCATACTGCCATTATGTATCAGCCATGGTTTGTATCAACTTTGGGGGATGCAAGATGATCAAAAATGTTTGTCAACATATTCTCAAATAAAGGCAATTGTAATAATTTCAACTATGTTTACAATTTGTAATGTAAAAAATGCAAACAGTAAAAAATAATAACCCTGTTGAAGCGGAGTAACTTGATCCATAACTTGAATTTTCAGTACTTAGCTCAAGAAAAGCGAACATGTGCCATTTCATCATGTAAGTCACAGGTCAAGTCAAAAGTAGCTTTTACAGTTTAGGAAATACATTTAATTTGCTTCTTACCCAGAGTTAGACAAGAAGATAGATACCACACTCATGTTTGTACACTACATAAGAGCTAAAGCCAGGGAACGGTTAGCTTAGCTTACCATAAAGATGGAAGCAGAGTGGAACAGCTTGTCTGGCTATGTCTAAATGAAGAAAAAAAAAAAAAAACACCCACCAGCAACTCTAAAGCTTTCTAATCAACATGTTGCATCTTGTTAGTGTAACCCAGATGTAAGCAGTAGGGCTGTACCCAGCCCAGAATTTTATGAGTCGAATCGGATTTGGCAATTCAATAAGACAATTGGACCATTCATTCCTTTATTTCAGTTCGTCACCAAGTAACTCCTATATCAGCCGAAATGAGTCCCATGGTTTAGCATACCTCCTGTTTAAATGCCTTTCTTTCTTTCTGACATCAGATTTACACACAGTCAGAGAAAGTAAAAGTGTGCATCCTCCTGCTCGTAGTTCAGGTATAAAATCCCAGCACGCCACGGAGCATCTTTCCTAACAGGCTGTTGACAGTGCAGGCAGCCGCTGTCTGGCATCACGCTGCTCTGTCACCCTTCTCCACTTTCATCACACTTTGTTTTGTGGTTTGTGGTGATTTTGAGACTTTGTTTGGAAAGTTTACGGCCTGCCATGCTGTTAATTTGCCATTGAAATGTTATTCCTGTGTATTAATGTAAGCTTCTATCTGTTTTATCCTTCTATGATAATGCATGCTGACTGGCAAAAAAAAAAAAAATTTCTGGGAAGTTACGTTCTGCAGTTATCACTTGGTAGCAGCCGGGTGTAGTAACCTCTTGGAGTCTCCTTTGGTTGCCTGGCAACCTCACAGTGACGACAGAATTTCTTTACTGTTCCTTTTAAACTTACCACCTATTATGAAACTGAGGACAAATTTGTACCACTTTCCAATAATTTCCATCATTCGTACTAAGACAGGGTTCCCTCTAATCAGATCTATTTTTATATTGTACATAACGAAAGTGGAATGTATCGTTTTAATTTTAAAATCCCTTCTGCGTATTGAACCAAACATCAAACACAAAGGAAAACTCAGATACATTTTTTGTGCTGGTAAAAAAGTGTCTCTGTTTCTGATGTTGAAAGCTTGCAGATCTCACTGTCAGCTGTGCTCTGCTTTTTGATGTCTGAAAAAAATAATAATTCTATGAAGTAAATGGAAACTGCATAGATACTGTATATTTTATTTGCAGTGCAGGTTAATTTGTGCATCAGTTACATACAATAAGCCCTACTGACTCACAAGGGAATCAATCAGCAAACCCCGGCTCAGCAGGCTATTTTCTGTTTCCACAGTCTGCTCTGTCAACATGACTGATATGTTAATCAGAGTTTTATTTATGGTTGAATGTGGAAATCATTGATTAACGCATCATATCTAGAATGCCATGCAAAATGTGTCATCTGCAGACTTGTTTTAATGAAACACTGCATAAAAAGTTATGCTACGCCGTCTTGGATTCTGTTAGTAATCACTGTTTATGATGACTGCGATTAGTCATCTTTTACTTGCCAATTAAAAATTATACAATTTTAATTTGTTGTGAATGACATGGTACAGTAAGATATTCTCTTGATGGTACAATCCTGTAATTTGCTTGAGGGAAGAAGAGTCAAAGTAAAAATCATTGTGATAATACACTTAGATAACATCTGAAACACTCTAGACTGAATTCCTACTGCAAAGGTGAGAAAGTGTACTGGTTATCCCCCTCAAAAAGTAGCTGTAAGTTCTTTTCCCCAAATAAAAACATGCATTAGCCTGATTGAGCTAATTTATCATGACCAGGGGGCTCTGGTGCATCTAAAAAAATGCACTTCACAAAGTCAGCATCTTTGTTGCATGCCATTTCTTCTCTCAACTGAGCTTGAATGTCCCTAACCATAAACTTATACTTATAAAATTTAGTGAAAAAATGACCCAAGAAAATAGCACTGTGAAAATATGATGATACCAAAAAGCTCCAAGTCACAAAACTCAATCAAAACATATAGTAAGTGGATCCTTAAACTGGAGTCTTAAACCGGAGGGGCTAACAATGCCCAGCTCATATTCTCCACCCACTGTGTTACTGTCTTCTCCTTACAATGTGAAAGGATGTAAAACAAAGTATTGCTAGAAATTCTATGGCCTTTTCTCAGTACAATTATTACACTGAAGTTGGCATTTTATACATTTAATGATAAATTTTACCATAAAATAGAAGTTTAATACAGTTGGTAACGCAGCTCTCCTTCTTAAATGTCACACCTCAGGAGACCATCTCTCTGTTTCCTCTTCATATTTGCATCACTATACTTAATATGCACCTCATTTTTTCATTGTAATTTTTGTATAGATTTAGATCACCAAGGCTAATAGCAATATTCATTATTTTGCTTGAAAAAAACTATTCTGTTGTGGTTTGGCTGAAAGTACACATTTGAAAATCCATCACAGAGAGCTTCACAGTCAGTTGACATTCATTATGAGGCAACATCAGCAACACCATGTTTTGAAACCTGTCATGTCTGGGTCAAGGTGAAGAACCCAGCACCAGAAGATATGACAGGTCTGTTCAAGTAGCATATATGTGTTTTAGTGCCACTTTGTTAATAGTTTATGGGAAAACTTGTATGGTGCTTGAAAAACAAAACATAGCAGCAGTGGCATGTCAGAGAGATTGTTTCCTGCAAGGCTTGCATAACAAAACTGTTGACTCCAGTGTTGTCATCCACATCTTATTTCCTGTTCTTTCTTCCACTCCAAGATATTACAACACGACAGGAGTTGAAGACCTTTGGCCAGCTGCACCATTACTCAGAACACAACTGTCAACATTCATATCCAGTCTTTTTCTCCTCCTCCCATTCATTTCTCTTTAACCTCTTCTGTGCAGCAGTGATATAATTGAGAGTGACCTCTGTTACTGTCAACATAGCAGGTGTCTGCTCCGTGACGATTAGCGTTCAGTCAATTCAATGTTGCATGAATCAAAACAAATACACACCCACCAGGTTCATACAGCATTTGGTACCTACACCGCCATTGATCTTGATCTAATCTATCTAATGTTTTCTCAGTGATGGCAGCAGAGATAGCTGGTTTCCTGCTTTGCTTTTGTTGCAGGTTGTAACAATAAGCCCACTCCTTTGTAAATTAATTTGTCTAGCTAGTGAAGATATCTTGTGCATCCTGACTATTTCAGCAATCCTCTGCCTTACCCTTACTTACTTGCACAACAAACTAGCAAACAAGAGGTAGCTGATGAAATAGCAAAGAGAGGCAATTGCAGGTGAGTTTTTGGACCTCATTTTCTAGAGATCCGAACAATGTGTGATACCTGTTAACACTGGGGGCCGGTATTTCAAAACCTTTAATCTAGGGCTGCACCTAAAGATGATTTTTTAAACGATTAATCTATTGATTTTTTTTTTTTGATTAATTGATTAATCTATCATTTAATTTGTCGATTAATCTAACAGTTTTATTGTATGATTCAATTGTATAACAATTAATTTACCTAAAATACAGATAAAAAACTGGTCTCATTAATATTTCAAGATTTTCGTCAGTCATAATTCTGAAAAATAGACACATAAACACATTAGAATAATGATAACAGTGGCATATTTTTATATTTTTTTCTCATTTCCACCTCATTTAATAGACTCCATGTCAGATGCCTGATTAGAAAAATACTGGACCTTAAAGGATAAGTTCGGTTTTTTGACACCTGGACCTTATTGTTAGGATTAAATACGCTCGTAGACTCACCCAGACAATTTTGGTGGAGCTCGGAGCCGTTTTCGAGCAATTTAGATCCAGCCGACGGCGTTTTTTTCTCATGCCATAGTAGCGGACGGGGCCAGAAATCGAAGCCCCTAAATTAGACTTTATCTGCTGCGAAACTCATGCAATGTCCACAACAACACCACCAGTTTGCCCCCATTCGTGGACGTGCAGTGGTTGCTCGTTCTCTGGCCAGCTGTTCGGCTCTTTCCCTCTACATTAGGGTGACCAGATGTCCCGCTTTGCGCGTGATTTCACGCATTTTCTGTCTCTTTTCACGCATCACGCAAATTGAGACCATGTCCCGCACAACATCCCCCTCAGGCCCCAGCAATGAGAAGCCGGTGATGTTCCTGCACTCTGGGCTGTTTGTTGTTGTCATAGTAGCACCGGACGTACGGCGCTTAGGCCCGCCCCTAATTTTCTCCGCGCTACCAACAGCTGAGGTGACAGCTAGTGAATGACACTCACATCGCGCGTTCTTCTTTGGAAATGGAGGAGGGGGAGACGCCAAACAAGAAGAGACGATGCAGCTACAGGCGGTGTCCCACTTTGTCCCTCACAAACATACCCCTTGTCCCTCTTTTGGTTTATTGGGACCTGGTCACCCTACTCTGCATCCTCCTTTCAAATAGCTCCTCGTTGGTGTATTCTGGCTCAAAACGATACGGGCATCCATTATACTCAAAGTCGTCGTCAGACACTTCTACATCGGATAAATATTCCGCCATGCTGCACAAAAATAGCCGTGTTGCCGTGTTGCCTAGCAACAACAGCGTCTCTACTCAGCTGCGTTCCTGCGGCGCACGTCTATAATGTCACCAAAAGTTACCCATCCTTGTAAAG
This sequence comes from Lutjanus argentimaculatus, assembly GCA_034769285.1. Taxonomy (NCBI): domain Eukaryota; kingdom Metazoa; phylum Chordata; class Actinopteri; order Lutjaniformes; family Lutjanidae; genus Lutjanus; species Lutjanus argentimaculatus. Next base: position 2,869,583 of record JAWZSL010000045.1, on the reverse strand, counting down.
TCCCGGATGACCATAACAACGAAGTTGAGCTGACATGGTGATAACACTGGCCATTCATTTATAAAATGTAGGTGAAATGAGCGAGTTTCGCAGCAGATAAAGTCTAATTTAGGGGCTTCGATTTCTGGCCCCGTCCGCTACTATGGCATGAGAAAAAAACGCCGTCGGATGGATCTAAATTGCTCGAAAACGGCTCCGAGCTCCACCAAAATTGTCTGGGTGAGTCTACGAGCATATTTAATCCTAACAATAAGGTCCAGGTGTCAAAAAACCGAACTTATGCTTTAAATCAGAAGGACTAACTAATCACTGTCAACCCTTCACTGAACTGGACAATCAGTAATTTAACTTAAAACTTAAACTAGTCATGACATGGAGTTATTTCATCAGTGGAGTCATATGCAGGTAAGATGATCACTGGCAGTGTATTTTTTTGTAGTTTTTTTTGTTTGTTTTTTTTGGCCGATTTTTTGTGGTGACATTCCTGGGGGAAAAAAAGGCAGCACACACAAAATGAGCAACAAAGCACAACAGTCCTTTTTTCCCAGGAATGTCACCACAAAACTCGGCCAAAAAAAACAGCAACCGGTGATGGATTCAGCCCATCGTCAATAGGTGATATATTCGTCCAATTCCCCAACCCTATTGTCAACCCTTTGTCTTGATACATATCATACCACCAGATTCGTGCCAACCCGCAGCCTTAAAAGACACGCAGTTTTTTAACACTGCAAATGCAAATGCTTTCATCAGTGGGTCATAGAGTCACTCACCATTATGTTACCTCTATCTGCAATAGTAACTTATTCAGACATTTATTTAAAAATAATTTATACATTTATTGAAATTATGACTTTAAGATAAGGTATCAATAAGTTATCTAAACATTTTCTCAGTGCCACCTCAGTCTATCTCTGTGAGTACTGGCAGTGTTTTTCTGTAATGACTCACATCCACTGGAAGAATATACAGGAATACATAACAAGAAGAACATAAACACAGCTACATGTTACACACTTTTTTCTACAAAAAATTCCTTGAAGGAGTGATTGACATGCTGCATGACTTACCATCCAGCTGCCAGTCCTGGAACTGTTATATTTAGTGAATACCAGCCAATCAGCATCATAGCTGCTGTGCTAACACTTTGCTGATGCGAGTTTTCTCATTTTCCCTGCCTTTGGCTTAAAGGATATCTTCACCATTCTCCAACTTGAGCCTTATTAACATGTTGCTTCTCAGCAGTAATGATTGCACATGGGACAAACTATCTGATAGTTTTAGTTTTGATATGCTAAAAGGTTCAGTATGCTTGTAACTTACTATGTTGTATGCCAAACCCGTACCTGTTCCAAATGGGCATACCTTGAAGGACAGGGAAAACAGTCTGCCATCATAATCTTCTCTTGGCTGAATCATACTGCCTCACTGGTCACAGCTCCCAAATTCTGTCTCTTTTGCATGTCTTTGTACTTTCAACATAATGAATTGTAAAAAAAAAAATCCCAAAAACTGGGGATAATGGCAGATACATTTGGACAGTCTCTCATCTAAAGTGACTGAAGAAGCTGTACAAAGAATGAAAAATGAGACTTTGAGAGGGAAGTTCAAACTTCAAAGTTTTACTTTTGCAGTTCTGCACTTGGCCAACAGTTGTGTTAAGTGTTGAGTAGGATTGTTAATCTGTTTTTGAAAAGTTGCAAATATTGATAAATATATTTTTAAATGTAGCCTCCAAATTTCAGAAATGAGGTTTCAGACTCGGGCCTTAATTATTCTGTTGTAGCTCCTCCCTCAGCTCAAACGGTCACAGTGGAGTGAAACTTTTCATTTTCTCCTCGTCTCATGTGGTGGAACTACATGGCTTATGTTCAAGAGGAGTCTTTTATATCCACAGTGCTGATGACGTAACAAGTTGTGACCTCTGCGTGACCAAGAACTTTAATGCCTTCTGTGAAATGATGGGTCTTCTAAGGACCTCACTCTTAAAGGAAGCAGCTATATAGTAGTTTTTCAGGATGCTCTATGTGGACATGGTGTGATAGTTATGCAGCTGACATGTTCTGTCATGGTTATCTTGCCAGCCTACATCTCCTGGGCCTACGCATGACAGCATTAGTAATGGTTTCACAAATGTACAGCTCCATATCTCGAGGATTAAGGGTACATCTCCTGGTTTGTAGTAGATAGCATTACCATAGTAATACCAAATACCTTGAATGTTAACAGTGGGCATTCAGTAGGGAGATACTGTGTCGGTATGATATCTCCAAATGATAAGGTCATATTTTTTAATGATCTCTTCTCTTCTCTTCTCTTCTCTTCTCTTCTCTTCTCTTCTCTTCTCTTCTCTCACAACCAACTTGTCATCCTCGTCAGTGATTTAGTGGCTCTACACACATTCCCTCACTGACATTAATTCTGAAAAGTGACGAGCTACAAATCAAGCTACTTTTCTGGTGTATCTAAGAAAATCTCGTTGAATGTGTGCTGACTTGATTAATATGCACATTAACATATGATGGCCTTTAAGCAACTCTTTGAGAAACTAAGTACAGCTTTGAATAGTAAAGCACCAACATTGCCTCTCTGCTCTGTTTGTAAATGAAATGTAACTGTGGCAGTACGCAGGATGATGCTTTACACCCGGCAAGGAGAGCTCTGCCACTTTGGACGATGATGATAATTCAAATTCAAGTTGGCTCAAATGTTTACTTCTAATATAATGAAGTAAGTGATTGCAATGATTGAGTGATGATGATTATAATTGAGTGGATTGCTGTACTGATTACAATTTGAAACAGGAAAATGGATTACATTTTACCTGTTCCTTATTTGTTTTTTTACAAGAAGACAGTTATCCTATCATGAAAGGTGACTGTGACAGTGCCCAGGATGTTTTTCTGCAATATTGCCAATGAGCAGCACCATGATAAAAAGCTCACTTGGATGTAAAATGATGCTTATACAGTTGGCAAGACTGCCATGTTGCTAGCCTACTTCTGTTGAATCCTCACATCATAAGATTGGTGATCTGATTTCATGCTTCTGTCCTTTCTTCTCCCGTCCTCTCCTCTTTTTTCTCAGCCTTTCCTTTCCTCTCTAGTGAATGCTAAATTATGTATTGTGATATTGCTTGTTGTGGCAGAGCTAAACGCCTGTGCAGACGATAGGGCTAATACCGTTATGACAGATTTAAATCCATTGCTCTGTGTGTGACAGATGAAAGAATATCTTCTGTTTGTTGTGTGCATGTGCATAGTTCTTTACTGTCTGATTCTGTTTCAACTTTCTCACAACTATCTGAGTTATAGTCACTTAAAAAGAGGATGCTCAGTGGTGCCATGGGCTCTGACCTGGAAGAGCGTAGCATTTGACAAGTACAGTATGTGGAGTGTGTCTCGCCTCATGACTGTGCCAGTGACTGGTGTAACCACAGTTTTGATGCCCTACTCCATAATTCAGCTAGTCACTTACATTTCATACATTCGTACAGATTGATGCAAGATTTTGACTTATGCGGAACACTGAAATCCTTTTTGCAGCTGTCGTATTGCATCATAACTCAAAATAGAGATCAGTCTCTGTTGGCAAACATTATGATTAAACAAACCTTTTTTACATCTTCATCTTACATAACCACCACATTTTGCTGCCGTGTTTAGCTTTAAAACAGGGACTCTGTCAACCATTTGGGGGATGAAAATCTCTTGAAATCATTAAATAAGTGTATAAAACAAACCAAGCAGTGTAGTGATAACGTAGTAAAATGTTACTACCAGAGTTCTCTGCTAGTTTTATTCTTTTGGTGCAGCACGGCCTTTGAGCCAGAGCCTTGGAGAAAAATGTGTGATGACATAGCTGTCTTTGGTCTAATGCACAGTGGAGCAATATAAATAGAGACATGCATGCATTGGTGAGTTGTAAACTTCATCCTGAATGACAAATGACATGTCTGAAGAGGTGGTGTTTGGTCCAAGGCCACCAGGTGATCAAGGGCCTTTTTTCGCTCTGAACTTCAGCTCATTTCGTCATAGCTCTGACTCACTAAAACAGGTCTGGAATATTTCAGCTTCATGCTGCAGGAACGAAGGATGTTAGTAAGCAAACAGGCTGACATTAAAAACATTTATGGTTATTTATGATACAGTATCACAGCAAATGACATAGAAAATTTGTTACACATGACACTTTGACAATTTTGAGTTTTGAAGACAATCCAATACTGCATTCTGTATTTCTTATCATAACTTGTACGTGCAGCAATTATTTTTGTTTTATTAAGTTCAGCTGTCCATTTGCCCATTATTGAGACAAGGGGAGAGACAACTAATAGAACTAATTTTACTTCCCCTTGAAATAATCTGCTTAATGTTGGCCATGTTTGGTTTAATCGGGGCTGCTAATAATTGGTTTTACACCCGACCGAATTACGTTGGTACTACTGAGTACGGATTCACGTTAAATCAGTCAGTACCAAATTTGGTACCTGAGAGCACATCTGGGTGACAGAGCAATAAGAGTATAGTGAGAGAGAGCGACATTACACCTGCAAGTTGTTTAAGTCACAGTGAGTCCGGGAAATGGAGAGCCAAAAGCAAGCGTGGTTAAACTTTTTAAAACAGCACTTGTTGCAATACTTGTAATGTGAAAGGCAAAGCTGGCAGAGACATTGAGTCTAACTTCAGGAAACACCTGGTCGATCACAAAATATATCTGAAAGCTAAAGAGTGCACTGTGTTTGATAGCCTGAAAGCAAAGTCTCCCACAGCAGCTGCAGCTAATTTTAGCACACCTGCAGTTAGCGCTAAAGTTTACCCTCCACAAGGAAAGTTAAGTGAGGCATTGACAGCTTCAGGTGATTAATTAGTTAGTTGGATAAGTTGTTGTTGGAAATAACTGTGATTTTTCACTGTCTTAGGTAACACTGGCTTAACATCTTTGCTACGTTAGCCATCACCCAACGCTGGCTGCATCCGACATTCCTTACTAGCATGCTATTTAGTACACTAAAACAGTATGTGAGATTTATTAGTATGTCTGAATGCAATACTACATGAATTGCACACAATTTACGAGGAAATATTGCAATATGCAAGCACTGTGGTAATGACAAAAGCAACCTAACAGGAAAGTGCTTCCTCTGAGACACACAACAATGTGTTATATACCCTGGTGACAGACTGACAGGCTGCAGCTTGTAGGGACGGATTTTGGAAGGGAATTTTGCTATTTTATTTTGATTTGATTTAATTTATCTGCCAATAGATTTTCAAACTGGTAAAATGTAGAGCCTTTGTTAATTCTGTCTGGAATGGAAAGAAAACGCCTTTAAAATGAGAAGTAACTCTTCACTACAGGGTTGGCTCAGTTATGCAAAGAAATACACAAGCAGGCATCTTGCATGAGGATCCTGTATGTGAAAGACGTACAAATGCAGAGCCAGTCCTTTTGACTATGCAACTTCAATCACAAATCATTAGCATTTTGCCAACAGCTCAGGGGGTCATGAGTGTCAAGTTAAACTCATCCATCCAGGGCTTTTATGAGTAGGGCATTAGGCAGGCCAGAAAATAGTCTGTGAGACAACACACTCTGTCTCCACTCTGACTACCAGCTCTTTTGCTGCGGTGGAAGATTGAAGGACCTGAGAGGAGATTGAGCAGATATAAAAATTAATTTGTTCCTGTACCCAATACAATTTTTAATGCCAGGAAGTAATACTCTACTGGGTACTGGCTGTGTGCACTAAGTCAGCACTGTGCTCTTTAAATGCAAAAGCTTCTACTTGGTTGAAGTTGCGTGGTCATCTGATTCAGCAACTATGTACTCTCTGAGTGCTTTCTTCTTTTTAGCTCATCATCATGTGTGTTGGTGTAAAAAATCTGAAATGCCTTTAGTATATCTGGGTTTGTTTCACCACATGATGAGCTCCTATGTAATTGCTAGCTACCAGCGTTGTAGTCAAGACCACCTAAACCAAGATCAAGTCATTACCAACGAAGCGCTGTCACATCTCTCACTCTCACCATGTGAGGGAGCCGTACCGCAAAGTGTAGCATTTAATGTTGAACCTGATGTCAATGTAGCTTAACTTAATAAGCTTCATAGCTTAATGTGGCCTGTCTCATTGTTTATCACAAGAAAATATAATTTTTCACCACGCACTACAGTAGCTAGACCCTTCAATACTAGCTTGTGAACCTATCTAGGTGGCTAAAAGCTGGCAAGCAACTGAAACCAGTGCCCTGAAACATACATTAGATACATAAGTACCTAATATGTATTGCTAATATTTGCAAAATCTCTTTGGGTGAGGATTGAAGAGATTTTTTAAACATTTTGTCATTTGCACATTCTTTGTGCTTTCTTTCTAAGTACCGATAAAAATTTGACACGGTCCCAGCCATTTCAGCCGTTGCATTGCAGAAATTCCCTACTGCTGTGTTTTATTTTAGATGCTGTTTTGCAGATGAACTCTTTGTGGTTTAGGTAGCCAAATGCTTAGGATGATGCTTAGGCACTAGCTGAGCTTGAACTAAACTAGCAGAAACCTTGGGCTGACATCTCCTCTCAGACCCACAGTTCTTCTCTTGTCTCCCGCTTTCACTGGAGTGGTGACACCTGTCAACAGACATAAAAGTTTCAAATTAGAAATCAGTCAAGTTATTGGTTGCTTTGAAGCATGACGTTTTAGGCCTACCTCTAATCAAAGTAATGATGTTAACAAATAAATCAGACAATGCACAGGCAATTTAGTAATATCACCCCAGTGGTCGTCTTGACCAGTCTTGAAATAAAATTTCATGTTTTCTGCACCATAACTGTGTAAAAATGTGCTGAATCCTGAGATGAGACCTTCAAAAATGGTCTTGAGACCAGTTTCAGGACTAATACCCATTTCTCGTACTACAACACTATTAGCTACTAAGCAACAAACATGGAGCAGGATTAAGCAACAAGACTATTTAAGAGGAGTGGTGGGGTGATTTGAGATTCTGTGTGTGTTTTGTGTATATGTGTGTGGTGGGCAGGGGCGTGTAAAAAAGAGAGAAGGAGAAACAAATTTAGCTGTCTTTCAGCGTTGTGGTGACTTGGTTAGAATGACAACAACCCACGGATCAATGACCAAAATGGAAAAAAAACGGGACAAAACAGAGAGCAAGACCCAAGCAGACTACCCAAGAAAGAGAAGAGAGAGCACAAGAGACAGACAGAGAAGTTTATTAGTGACTTTGTCAGAAACAAGACTAAACACAGAATCAAGAACTCATAGAACCATGGAAGAAGAAAAAATGAAAAATAAAAGACAAAGAACAACTCAACCTCTGCTTCCATTCACAGTGGGCATCTGTTTTTCAAGCCAGCAATAAATCATACATTGACTGAATGGATCTTATTGGAAATATACTGTCATATGAGAACTGTCTCTACACAAACTCATGGACATGCTGTATGGACAGAAATCCTGTAGTCCCTAGCTCTTATAGCTGCTAAATCTCCATCTGTTAACTTGAATATATCTGCAGGGTTGTATAGACATTAATGTGTTACAAACACAATACTTTGTTGTGTTTGTGTGTCTCGATACATGTTTATCTGTCCGTCCACCCATATAAGGACATTTGTCCATTATGCAGGTAATTGCTCGGTTGCCTCCTCTTTCAACAGAATGGCAGTCATTTTCCCTAATGTCTTTTTGCAGCATTGGGGGTGAGGATGGGGGGTTAGTGGGCATTTAGCCAGCACTTTACTATGTGTCTCAACCTATTAACTAGCAGCTTGGATATAACACAGTGCACCTCAATTACTAGCTGCCTCAAACCATACATAACATATTAGACAGCTTAGCTCACTTATATGTGTCTGAATTTATTAACCTGTCTCTTACTATATAGGAGATCATTTGGTATCTGCCTGTCTTGTTACGTATTTGCTTCAAGTGGTAGCATTTAGCTAATGAAGGAAGAGAAAGTCTTAACTAGAAGACAAGAGAGGGATTCATTCTGTCTTTATCTAGCTAAATTACAATGTCTTTAAGTTCATTACTGATCAGCGTACTATAAATACAAGTGCTTATAATGGAAGCGTATCAACACAATCTGTCTGTGTGACTCACCGCATATGTCACTATTCAGCTATTGTTTGGTTGTATGCATTATAGTTCTATTGTAAATTATCAGATGCATTGTTTCAGCATTGTAGTAATCGTTGCTTATAAAAGTGCATTAAATTGCCAGTTTGTTGTGTGCACCTATGGAGTGAAGGGGTGTAAAAAAAAATATCGATACACTTGAGTATCACGATATTATGTTTTGTGATACTGTATCCATTCTCAAAAACACTATCGTAATATTGTGTTACATGCAGAGATCTGTGGTAGTGGTAGTGCAATATATCACCTTGCTTACAGTGTTGCAATATATATTGAATTGTAACCCCTGTATTGTGATAATTATCGTATTGCCAGATTCTTGCCAATACACAGCCCTAATGGGTTGGGATGTTCAGTTCAGTCTTTTTTTTGGCCCTGATCCAAGTCCTCTGATATTTGGTATCTGTTGATATGAGGCTGATACTTATTTACATAGCCTTACATTTGGGTACTTGCCGATACTGATTACCGATGAGTATTTAATAATACCATTGCAGTTTTTACAATAACTTTAAAAAATTTATTCATCAGTGTTCCTCACTTTCTAAATGTAACAAATCATTGTTGCTGTTTCCTGCTGCTAGTTCAATCATACTTAATGTACACAAACGTTTTCGGGTTATTTGTAGTGTAGTTACTAATTTTGTGTTCCCTTATTAAGCTGTAGTTTACTGTGTACTGTAACATTATTAAAGTTACAGTAAAGTAGCAATAAATGTGTGAGTTTGTTATTAATCACCCAGCCAAATATGAATGATTAAAAAAAACGCTAAGCATATAAAATTAGGTCTCAAAATAATGAAAAAATTATCAGTTTTCTCTGCTATGAGACGCTGGGGGCGTGTTTCGCTGGAGGCACTGAAACCACACACCACGAGACATATCTTGTACAAGGAGGAGACAATGGTCGCTAACGCTGGCAGCCTCACTGGACTGACCAAGCCCTACTCGTTTGAGTAGCCAGACACTGACCTACGTGATGATCAGCCTCGTTCCTCACAGTCTGCATCAGAATGGTAATTTATTTATTCCATTTATAAGCACACAAGGGAACTTACTCTCTTTATCTAGCTCCACAGTTCAATTCTAAATAGTTGGGAGGCTTTTTACACATTTTGAGCAATACATTTATGACCTATATAATGTGTTTAGAGGAAAATGTCCAAATTCCCTTTACATAGCCTTTAACTTGGACTTGCAGAATTAACTACTTAATTACTGTTACAAATGGTGTTATATATGATAATTATTTCATTATCATTTACAGCACTTTAAGCATTGTTTTTTTAAATAGCACATTTACAGTACATGTGTAGTATTTACATTGCTTCATGTCCCTCTTGCTTGCGAGCTAACCTGCCGTTGTTTAGGGGGGACAGGTATGAGTGTGGTGTGCAACAGTTTTGTTTACCCTGCTGAGAACCCTAAAAAGTGAAGTTGGGTGTACTGTGCTGTCAGGCCGTTTTGGTGAAGATTAACAGGACAATAAAGAAGAGTACACAAAGAGAAGTTGTAACACGCTTATTAGGAAGAAACAAGGATTACAGAGTGGTGGCAGTGGTGTTTTTTCTTCGTCTTTGGATTAATTAGCTGAGGCATGTGATTCTGAGACAAAGACCCTTTTAAATCTGGTGTGGGTTATGTGTGTTGGACGCTCACCTGGCACAAACATGAGAGATGATTTGCCTGCTCCCTTCGCTGCTGATGGGAGCTGTTTTCTCGGCTGGACAGTTTAATGTCATCATCAGAGCGATAGTAGGAAGTGGCAGCAACTGGTGAGCTGGTGTCAGTGAGGACATTGTCATGTGTCAATTTGGTAGACATTGCCCAGTCTCCAGTAGAGACTGACCCCTGGTGTTGTGCTGTGCACAAGAATATATCTCCTTAATATAGTGTCTCCCTTTCAGTTTAATAGAGAGAGGAGCGTCTTTGTTTTTGATGGTACAGAAAATCATGCCTTCAGGATTTCAAAATTCACTGATATACCATAATACCTTTATATAGCCCAGAGCTATTGATCAAATATGTATCTGGCACATTGAAATAACAGGTGTAGCCTACTTTTTCCATGAATGACGGGGTTCAAAACTAACAAGTTGATGTGAATGACGGTTTATCTGGAAGATTGTGGCTCATTCTGAAGAGAAGACGTATCACTCTGCTGGAGTTTTACAACTGAAACAGTGGTGTTACAGAGTGCAAATTCTTCCCTCACAAAGGATCTTTGGCTGAGTACCGACACCAGCTGCAGAGAGCACTTGAACCGCACAACAGACAAGTTTCATTTTGGCCTGCCGTCAAGTTACTCACAGAATAACGTTAATTAGTGACAGCTGATACGACCTGCCACCGAGGCGTTTGTTATTTTAGATTTTAGATTTAGATTTGTTGTCACAGAGGGAGATTTGTTTTTACAACCAGAACAACTGATGCGTGTATACACACAGCAACATATATAGACATTACATTTAATTTATACAGTACATTCCAGTATCCCAACAGCGTTAGTGAGGCAGTTTGTTCAGGGCTGCGATGGCACAAGGACAAAACTCGTGCTGAAGCGAGCTCCTCTCCATTTCAAAGTCCTGTATCTCCGACCAGATGGTAGTAATGTGAAGTGTTGATTGAGGGGGTGATCAGTGTCATTTGCTATTGTGAGTGCTAGGCGTGTGATGGCTCTGTGGCTCATTTCTGAGAGATTGGGTGTGGGAAGGCAGATGATTTCAGAGGCAGCATGTTTGTTTTTGTTGGAGGTGGTTGACATGGTAAAGAAGCAGGGGAAACAGTACATCAGGATGGGTTGAATTATGCTTTTGTATAGCAACAACAAGAGGTGGGGGCAACTGACAGTGCTCTGAGTTTAGGAAAGGAGTCTTTGCTTGGATGGTTTATGGATAGAAGTGATGTGTTGATTAAAAGTTTATTGCCTATAATGAGTCCAAGATATTTGAAGCTGCTCACCTGTTCAACTGTCTTGCTGTGGATGGAGGTGGAGTTCAGTCCGGTGGGGGATGTGTTTGATGTGCTAATGACCACTTCTTTTGTTTTGTCCACTTCAGCTGCAGGTGGTCATCAGTGCACTATTGTGTGAAGTGAGAAATAGAGTTTAAACACACTTATTGTCATTAAGCAGTGAGAGTACAGCAGTATCATCAGAGTTTTTGAAGTATGTGGTGATGGATTTTAACCAGTGGAACAAAAAAAAGCTAGAAGTGAAAAGCTGCTACTTGAATGTTTTGTACACTGCCCCTCTCCACCATTGAGAGAGAGAGGGTTAGAGTTGGAGCTTTGCCAACAGGGAGAATCACTCACTGGTCTATCCATCCACTTGCTATACCCACTTATAACAGGGGAGGGGCTGCATCCGATTCCACCCTGGCCAGGTCCTCAGTCAATCACGGCTGACACGTTAAGACAATTTGTATTTGGACTGTGGGAGGAATCCGGAGTACCTGGAGAAAACATGCAGACACAGGAAGGCCCGGCTGGTGGGTTTAAACCCAGAATCTTTTTGCACTGTGCCACTTTTACGCTCACTCTCACTTTTTACATTGTTAATTTCAAATCACATATAGAGAGAAATGTACTGTAGGCTGTGCGCTGCAACACTATACTGTGCTTGTTGTATTAGGCTGCAATATTTTTGTTTAAGTGTGTTTTCACACCTTTTTGGTTTCGGATTGCAGTTATCCAGGCGGACTGAAGCACTTTACATGAGATACCTGTGTCCTGTCGTCATCATCTACGTGGGCTGTCTCCCTATATTTGACATTTACTGGTTTGTAGAGGGGCATGCGTCTGATGTCGGCGTGTTTACAGTTTGGCAGGTAACCTGACTTCAGTGGCTGTTTATGGAGAGAGATGAATGAACAGATTCATATAGTTGTCACCATAGTCACCATAGACTAATAAATTTAATTGCCATTTGAAAGGAGAGGAAAATAAAGTCATAGCATTTCCTCTATTATTCTTAAGACTTAATTTTCATCTGGGGTAGTGTGTGTTTTGTTGCTTTCACATGTTACCGGTCAAGCACACCGAGTGCTTTAATCAGTTGGTTAACAAGCACAAAGAGCCATGAATTCAAGCACCTCTGAGCATAAATGCACTTACTACAGTAACTTGTGGCTCTAAAAGTATCAAACAATGAAGATGTAAATTTGCACCACACTTCAGGGATAAAATGCATTGGACTCAGGTTTTCTGACACATTTGAAATCTCAGACAAAATTCTAGGTGAAAGCCCAAAACTTCAAGAACACTGGATTCATACTTTATCCAAAACATATCTGTGTGAAATACTGCAGCATATGATGGATTTAGCTTCAACAGTTGGCTGTGGCAGAAAGCGCCACTCACTGAAGAAAGACGCCAAAGTCTCCTGAAGAATCCATCCAAAGCCTCACACCAAGTGAGTGAGAGCTTTTTTAGAGGTTTTCTTTTTAACTTTGAGTGATCATTAACTTTATTAAGCCGACTATATTGAACATTGAAGTACGCACGGTGTGAGCCGTCTGCTGTGTTCAGCAGAGCTTCTGAACAACAACGGAATATGGAATCTGTCTCAGCTTAATAGAATGACTTTGAAAACACCAAATTAATTGTTTTAAACATCTGGTCTCCTCCTGTCCTCATCTGCTTTCAGTGGTTCATTTTGGTTTGATGCGTTGTTGTTCCTTCTTCCAGCTCTGATGATATCCTGTCGTAATTTCCTGTAATTGGTCCAAAAGTCCAAACCAACCAAAAAATGTTTTCACACTAGAAACAAACTGCACCATGGTTCAGTTTGATCCGGGCCGAAACCACCTCTTTTTGCCAGACCAAAGTCCAGCTTTTAGGTCCAGTCTGTGGTTCAGGGGAGGTTTCAAAACTCGCACAAAACTCAAAACTCAAATCTACACTCTAACTGTTTGCGTTGTCCATTCTGGACCTCTGTAGGTGCAACATGGTGGTGTCTGTGGAAATGGACCCATACCCTCTGTAGATATAAAGAGCTCATTTTAAGGTAACAAAAACGCAATGATTCTTATTTGCAGTGGAGATGGGACTGATCAGATCCAATATCAGGGCCAAGTATTGACCCAAGGCATTCATTGGGTGTCAGACTCGCAACACTGATCCGCACCGCATTCCAATCTAAATTCCATGACACTGTGTGTTTGCCGCATGTTTTCTATTAATAAACACAACACTGCGAAATGAGAGCTGAGTAGCGTTTTTCACTTCTACACTGTATTTGCATATAATGTAAGACAAAAGCGTTCCAACTTAATGTGAAACAATATATCTTGAGTTAAGAAATGTACTAGCCACCTCGCTCATGATATAACAAATGAGAGCTGTCTATCAGCCTATCAGCTGCACACGTGAATGTCACAGAATCCTACAGCGCCCCACAATGGTTGAAGAATGCCATTACGCAAATTAAATTTCACAAACTTTCCAGATTGAAGTTCAGTTTCAGCCTCGTGTAATCTTAATACTACTACTTTTACTACTATTAATAATAATAAATAATATCATAAGCATCAAGAAAAAAGAGCACTGGTATCGGGATAGTATCTGTATCAGCAGATAGGTCCAAATTCAGATATCGGGATCGGATTGGGAATGAAAAAAGTGATCAATACATCTCTAATGTTCATGCAGTTATACACTAATGAAAACATACTTATGAATATTGTATTCCATGTCTGCCATTTTCTGCCAATAAAGTCCCACAAATATTACACACTGGACCTTTAATATAATACATTATATTAACACTGACAATTATCTCTAATGTAAGCACTAGTACAGTTATAGCACGTTCCCCTATGCAATCAGTTTTTAATTGTCAGGTTGTCTGTCTTAATCAGGAGAGACCTGAGGGTTATGAACATTCACAGAGCTGACCAAGAAAATACAGAGTATAGTCAACAGTACAGCCACGTGGTCCAGTAATCAAACAAGCAGCAGGAGACTATATAATAAGCATTTACAAACACGACATATGCTAATCTCAGAGTCCTGACACTGTAACTGTGCAGTGATTGATGATTTAATGGTAAGTAAATATAAAAGACAGCGACACGTATGCATCCTCACCCAAACACAAACACACACAGTCACACGTTCAGTGACAGACAGAGTGGGGGAATGGCAGCATTTATTACTTGCCGGGCAGTGGTCCGGTTTGGCTGCACTGTTGCCTTAAGCAAATGAGAAAAGAGAGAGAAAGATAAAATGGGGGTGGAGGAAGTCAAAGGCAATGAGGGGGGTTAGGCAAAGAGAAAGGCTCAGAGAGAGAGAGAATGGAGAGGAAGAGTGAGTGTGAAGAGCAAACGGAGAGGGTTGAATAAAGCTTCCGGGCCCCAGAAGGCCGAGCTCTCAGACATTTTAATCAATAACCGCAGCTCTATCAAAGGACGGCTGATAGGCCAGAGACAGAGGGATTGTTCTGCACTCACTGCCTCACCCCTAAGGAGTGACTCAACACTCTGGGACAGGGTGAGGAGCAAGAGGGTGGCAGAGACGGATGGTTGAGGAGAATGACAAGGAATAAGGGAAGGACAGATAGCAAGGCAGAGGGAGAGAGAAAAGCACAGACAATAGAGACACAATTATAGAGATGGAGGGAGGCAGAGGATGAAGCAAAGTTTTTTTTTTGATAGATTTTCTTGTGTTGGTTATTTTCTGCCATTATGTCACAGACAGAAAATTGTAAGTGTGTGTGCGCACGTGCAAAATCAAAATCTTTTATGTGACTTGACAGGCTGCTGCAGCTCAAATCTAAAGACTCTTTATTCTGTGAAACTTTATGTATTTTTTTCTGTGTGTGTGAGCGCATATTGTGACCTGAAAGTAGCTCAGTGCAGTGTTTGATACAGAGAAGGAAAAAAAAGAAGAGGAGTGTGCACTTGCCTCGTTGTGTGCTAATGTAGTAGGGTTGAAGTAAAACTGATGGGAAATAATTCATAACATTAAATTTTTTCAAATAAATGTATTCTGGAAATTTAACAAGTGCTCCTCTATATGTTGACTGGATGCCTGGGTTATACACGTGGGACCTAGTGTTGAAAAATGAATGTGGAAATGAGTGGAAAACAGCAAAACAAAAGTGTAGAGTGCGGACTTGGACTTTTTCATTGGCCATTATTCTTGTTTTTATCCATTAATCTCAATATTTGTCACTATTATTGTTTTCCCCTGATAGCGTGCATCTGCTGCTTATCAGATAATATTTCTGAAATGTTTCTAAAAGAGCTGCCAAAACTTATATTTTACCCCTAATTTGTTGTATTTGTGCCTAACTGTAAAAGTTCATAATAAGAGCATAATAAACACAAAAAAGTAAGTTTTAGTGAGTTCAGATAACTAAAATATGCTCTTCTCTTTTACATTTATTTATTTAATTTTATTTTTTATTAGTTACAACATTAGTGGCTGAATAATACCTAATACATTTTAGACATCAAATAAGTTTAACCAATGAACTGTATAGTTATCTCTTATGGCAATATGAATAACATCCTGTATTATGGTATATGCAATTTTATAGTGCAATATAAAAATATATAGAATGATTTTGTGGACAAAAGTTCTTTATTAACAAAAACAAAACAAAACTTTTAAAAGGCAACAGACAGCGCACACATAGAGGTCTGTTAGGTCTCCAGAAGGACTATAGTTAACAAAAATAAACCAGATCACAAGTGCATGATTGTCTCTGACAGCAGTCCGCTTGTGATATTGATATATATTGAAATATATTAGATTTTTAGAAATGTAGATGGAGAATGTAGTTGAAAGATTGTTTATGTACAGGAGATAAAATTAACCAGAGAGGAATGTCTATTTTTGGTCAGTCCAATGAATACCAGAAAAACTAAGGCTACTCATCAAATTAATGGAAAAATCTTTATAAGGTTAGACTCATTTTGTCAGATTTTCTAAAAATAGTAGTCATGAAAACAGTTAAGAAATCCCTTCGTAAACTGATTCCAGCAATGAGGCTTTCATAGTCTGCCTAAGACTGCTGAAGCCTTTAATTCGCTTCAGTTAAATTTCAGACTGTATTTTTTATACAAAACTGTGGACTTCGTCGCCCATTGCTTAGTTCAAAACATTTAGTGTGGACAGGAGGAGGAATTACAGCAACCAATAACACTTTCAACATGCATGTAGTGGGGCTGCACACTTAACTCTAAATATGAAAATCACAATACGGCCAAGTGCAATTTCCAAAGCACAGAAGCTGCAAATTTTTGATTTAAAAATGTGTGACAAAACAGCATTTTAATGATGCACTGTGGTGCTGCAGAGATGCCCTGGCAGACCCCAGCAAATGTCACATCATCGTGATTTTCATAGTTTTTTCAGTGAAAATGAAACTGATGCAAAAATGATCATTACTACTAATCATGACTCATATCGCAATATCTGTTGTTTTTTTTTTCTACTCTGTCATGCAGACAAACATATGTGAGTATTGTTTTTAAAGACTTCAGACTGGGGCTTAGCGACATGTCTTATAAATAATATCTCAACATTTCTAGGCTATGCCACAATATATATCTCAACATTTTCCCTAAAATAATGACCAAAACAAATATCAAGATATTTTTGACCAAATACCTCAGTTTTGATATCACAACAGTATTATAGGGATGACAATTGGTGCTTTCACAAAATATTAACATGATGAGATATTTCAGAAATAATCATCAGTGATAATGATTCATTGCGTAAAGACAAATAATAGAACAGCTATAACAGTCTGGTAAGTTCAGAAAATGATTTGACTTTACTGCATCCTTTAAAACCAGGAAGAGACAGCATTTATATCATATCACAATATAACGATAACCAAAATCTAAGACGATATCTAGTCTCATATGATGATATTAATATAATATTGATATATTGCCCAGCCCTAATTCAGACTTCAAAAAAATGAACCTACCCTTTAGATTCATCATTGAAAACACTTCTATGGTCTAATACAGCCAGAGATATTAAAGACACAGCTACCTGGACACAAAATATACATCAATATGGATGACACATTTTTATCCTCTCATGGTATGTGTCATATCACCCACTCGTACGTGGCTAGTTTTGTTTTGTGAAGCTTTCTGATGATGCTTGAAACTGGAGGAAGAAATCCAGCAGGGAGGGATGTGGTGTGGAGGGAGGAAGGAGGAGCATTAACATCACTGATGCTTTAGAGATGTGACTCGTGACCTTTACTACCTTTCCTCTCCTCTTCCTCCCATGTTTGTTACCTGTCACGTTTGTGTGCAAAAATACTGAATGGAGAAAAAAAAATGATGTAACCATGACGTAAATGGATTCAGTTAAATCCGGAGTCAGAGTCACGGTTTGGTTTCTGGAGGGAGACATGCAGGCTCTGAAACTCTCCAAGGATTCAGAGTGTGGCGTGTTGTTCAAGAACCATGTTCCAAGCAGTGTAACGCTCCGAGCGCTTAAAATGTTTTCTATTTAAACTCTGCAACCCACTATGCGTGTTTCTCAGAATCTGTGTGTGTGAGACTGAAACCATCCCTGTGAGTCTCAGAGGAATATTCGAGTGTGGAAGTGTAACAATGAAGTTGTTAAATGCACACAGCTCATCTGGATGTGTGTGTATGTGTGTGTGCGTGCGTGTGTGTGCGCATGAGAAGTGATTAATTGCACAATTCTGCATCCCGCTGTTGTGTCAGTGAACACTGCTGTGTGTGTATATACATGCATGTGTATTTACAGTGCTTTTCATTTGAGGTGCATGTGTGTCTGTGTTTGTGTGTGTGAATTCATGCATTGTCCTGGTTCTTTGATCAAGCTATACTCGAAAAATCCTTACTCAACTCATATAACCAATAATTAATGCATAAGTATCATATTCATCAGCAGTGTCGTATATTCTTTTTTATTATTAGAGCTGTAATGTGCAATTAAAACATACCGAGCCCTGTATGCCAGCTATAAACTCAAAACGTTGCTTGAAAAAGTCTCAGTAGAGCTACATTTGAATTTGAAATGATTGTGATTGCATTTAAATACCCCTCATTTGAATTTTGTAACCCCTTTGAAATGAACCCAATCAGGGAGTGATTGTAGATGCTAAATGTGAAGTATTAACACTTTTCTGACTTAAATAATACACCTTGACAAATATTTGACCATCAAACTCATATTTTCTTATATTCTTGACATCATTGTTTTACTAATAAAATCTTTGTAGAGCTTGGAGAAATAAAACGTGAAAACTGACTCAAAATACATGTCTGCGTCACCCCTGTCATATCCTATCACAAGTAGATGCCTCTCAGTATAGTGCATCCCTCCGCTACCACCGTGCAATTGTCAAGGTGTTTGTTCCACATGTCAGAGCCTCACTGAAAGCTAATTATTTCCTCCATGCTCCATTACCAGCGAGCTTCACATCAGAAGATGCACGCATTCATCAGCATGTCTGAAATTTAACCCCCTTTTTATACATTTTGGCTGATTAACACACCACCATGGGCCAAACAGCGCTGTATTTGCCCCTCAATGCTGACCTTGAACCACTGACAGGGGCTGTTTTGAAGAGATCTGGATGTGGCTTGTGAACTCCATAGTCCCCTGTGTGTTCTGCTTTCATGCCAACCATCTTGTTGTAATTCGCACATTGTCAGTGTTTTCAAAAGTCAGATAACTCATTTTGTAACCAAACTAAACGTACAAAGCCGCTGGTGAAAAGAGCTGATTTAATTAGATTTTAATGAAGACTTTAATATTTTGGTTTGACAGTGATTTCCTTAACATGTGAGTAACACCTCAAGGCATATTTTAGCTTACTAAACTGCATGCCACTCAAAGATTCAAAGCAACAGCTCATAATTTGAAAGGTAGAAGCGTTTAACAGTTTTCGGTAGATCTGCAGGGCCTTTCTGGATATTTTCAATCATAGGTAACTGTTAAACACATTGCTTCCTGTCCCATTAGCACTACAAAGTTACCTTTATCATGCCAAAAAGCTGACAGCGTAAACTTCCTCATCATTTAAAAAAAAAGGCAAATATGACAAAGTCTGAATAGCAAGCACAGGAACAGACTAGCAGAATTAAATAGAATTCACATTTTCACATTCAGCTGAGCTTTTTATCTCACTTGTATACGTTTTTGTAAGAACATGACATCCTCAAAGGGCAGGTAGTGTGTCTCTAGCCTTTCAGCCATGCTTCTTTTAGCTTTGACCTCACAATAGGAAGCAATCAGTTCAATTCATGAAGCTTCTTTGTCACATTATCAAGGAAATACATCATGCAAAAATGATCACAATCACATCTGGGCAAAAGAATTGTGAGTGTGTGTTAGACGATGTTGTATGTAGTACTGGATTTTAAAACCCTGTGGGAGAAATTTATATGCTTTATAAATAATTTGGATTTGACCAAACTGTCAACACTTTTAAGAGAGACTACGTTGTCAAAATAAGACAGTTGTGCAGAAAATAGTCGACGGTGAGGGCAGTGGTTCATCCAGGGTGACCAGGACATTTTGTTTGGGCAGGGTTTTTAGCAGCACAAAGACAAATACATTTACCTCTGTTGTACTGGGGTGGTGGAGGCAGATATATGAAATTCTCAGTAAAGAAAACCAAAACTATTTGCATGGTTGGATATCAGCGAGAGGTAAGTGGGAAGCAGGTTTTTTTGTGATTTGGGTGAAGTGATCCCGTCACTTCTGGTTTGTCTTTTACCAGAGCGAAATGTGCGTATTGTAAATATGTGTTCTTGTTTCCAACTTTCAGATATCAGTACATCTGTTTGTATGTAAACTTAAAATAAATGCTTTTGTATTATTATAAGTTAGGGCTTGGTACCAAACTTCAATATTTTTATGACCCTGACCAAAATTGCTTCCATTGTATTAAATGTTGTAAAAATGTCTTGTCATTCCGAACCAAATTTATGAGTAAATCTCATCAGCATCAGTAAACAAATAAGCACGCAGTATGCTTGTACCAAAATCTAATAATGCTGATGATTGACTGTTTACATGTCATAGAGGCATGCAGAAAAAAACGCGATATGCTCAGAGAGAAGGATTGTTGTTTGCTGATTTGCTTGTTTTTAACACCAGCTACTTATTTGCACCAATGATCTGCACAGAAAACTCAGTGAACTTTTTTGCACCTGTTAAGTGGCCAGTGCAGCTGACCTGTGAGTCATTGAGAGCTTTTCTGACAGCAAGCATGGTGTTGTTTATAGATCGAAAGGTAAAAGTAGAGAAACACCTGACCCGGGCTAGTGCAGAGAAAGGAAGAGGTCTCACTCTGGCTCTATTTCGTAGTACTGTACCACAAACATCACCCACACAGTGATTCCCTTCTCCTTCTTTGGATTAGGCAGACTACTGTTTTTATGAATGGTATGAATGGTTGGACTGTTATTTTCATTTTTTACATAGGCCAATACTGTACAGATATTCCATCAGTTTCTCATTTCAGTCTACTTATTCAGATTGAGAAAAGTGTACAAAGTAAACACAGTTTCTCCAGCTGCTTCCAGGTTTTTTGAACAGCTTCCTCCTTTGAAGGGAGTAATTGTACTTTAATGTGTGATGTAATTGTCTTTTGGTTTAGAAAATTTGCATCCAAAAAAGTATGAACATTTTTTATGATTCTGAGCCCTATAGAAACAACTACTCAACTAAATAACTAACAAGTTGACGAACAGTCCTGAAATATGTATTCAGCCAGATGACTGCTAGTAATCAATACTGTTGAATCAATGATTATTGTCTCAGGGGTCAGCGTTAATGTTTTTTTGTTGTTGTTGTTGTTGTTGTTTTTCACTCGCCTGGTCGAGAAATGTACTTGCCTGAAGTCAATTTTTACTTTCCCTGTACAAATTGTTTTAGTTATTTGCAGTTATCAAATAACAATAAAGTCTAAAGTTAATTGTCATGTTTTCAAGGTCCAAGTCTAAACGATATTCAGTGTAATTTGACAATAAATGAAGAAAAGCATGAAATCTCCATATTTGAGAGGCTGAAAACAACATTTTCTGCCATTTTGCATGAAAGATTACTTTTAACAATTAATCGAGGCAAGTCGGCAATCCTTATTGTTGAGCCCTGTGTCTCAGTATGATTTGACACTGACAATGAAAGTAATGTACTACACTACAAAAGTATACTATCACAGTAAGTATTTAGTATAAGATACTGCAATCCTGTTTTATATTGGGCTCGCTCTCTAAAACCTACAATTCATTATCCATACAGGTGGGATTTGGTTTTTCAAAAGGCTTCTACAGTACAGTACTGTGTGTTGATGGACAAAGAGAGAGAACACACTCATGGCAAGGAAAAGAGGGACTGATGAAGAGAAGAAACGGTCAAAGACAGAAAGGCATTGGAAAGAGGGTATAAGAGAAGGGAGACTCAGAAAGAGAGGGGGAGAGCTGAAGAGAAGGGAAGGCAGATAAAAACAGAGACTTATAGATGCACAAACTGACAGCCTCTTGACATGAAAGAAGAGGAGAGAATAAAAGAGAATATTAAAAGAACTATAAGCATGCACTTATATCTACACACACTCACACACAGTGCAGTCAGTGTGTGCATACGCGGCGCCTGCTCTGTGTGAGACTGCCTGCTTGTGTTTATTAGATATGATTCTCAGGCAGGAATTAAAAGGGGGAGAAGCGTGAGAAAAAATACGCAAGAGCCTCTGAGATCAAGGAGCAAAATCTGGCACAGCGTCATGTGTGTTTTTAAATAGAGAGACACAGAGCAAGAGGGGGGAGACACAGAGGACGAGAGAGAAAGATGGACAGATTGTGGGATAGACGGAGACAGGGAGGGAAAAGAATAGGGAGAAGGAGAAAATTGGAGAGGGGAAAAGGTAAGTGGAGGTGAAAGAGAGACTTTTCTTGTTGTGCTCCTGATTTTCTCTGCACTCATTTAGTGTGAAGCCTTGATAACATCTACTGTGGCACACACACACACTGCAGAGGAGCTGCATGTAGTAGAGGGGAGTATTTATTGCTGTAATGTGTGACAGCAGGCTCGGCATTACTGCTCACTAACAAATAGCCCAAGGCAATACACACAAAAGCACAAGGTTACATTCGATTCGCATGCATATGAATGCATGTGTTCATGAGTGGAGCTGAATGGAGCAGTTTGAAGGCCATCACATATACCACACTGCCCTGTATGCTGCTTTTCAAAGGAAAACTTTGACTTCCTCACAGATGAACTCTTTCATGAAGTCACAGTTACTCATAGTGAAAATGAGTCGAAGATTCAAATCTGTGGGAGAACGTCGAAGTGGAGAGTGGAGTGGAAAAAGAGGGATAGATGGAGAGATGAGCAGACAAATTATTCTTAGCCCGCTGCTGTTAGCTGTCTCGGCATCCTCACACACACACGCACAAGCGTGCACATTCAGAGGGAAGAACATACTGTGCATTCGTCATCCATATAGACCTGCAAAAGAAACTGTGCTCTGTGTGTGTATGTGTGTGTGTGCATGTGTGTGTGATGGGGGGCTACTAGTAGAGAGGCAAAGACCAGACAGAAGAATCAGAATAAAGGAAGTGACACCAGAATAGAGGAAAGGATAGAGGACAAGAAGAGCAGAGAGAAAGGGAGAGATAACCGATGTTCTCGTCCTTGTATTAGCTCTAATTCCCCCTAATGTACCTGGTATTAAAGGGGGAGTTCACCCATTTTCTCTGACCTTGACTATAGCACTCTGAGAAGCTATAGATACAAAGCTGGCAGAGATTGTCTGGCTTTGTGCCAGCAGTTCATCTCCACGTCATTCTAAGAAAAAAAAAAGAAACACTCCTGGTTTTATTGCTGTGTATTTTACCTTTTCTGTCATCCTTACATCCAATCTTCTATTGCTCTCTGTCCTCCCTCCCAACACATGCACGCAGTATATCATTTTCATGCTGTTAAAGAATAGGTATCATGCATTAAATACATTTCAAACTGTGTTTAATCATCACAGATAAGGTGAAATATAACCTTATAAGAAATTAGTTTGGCTGTTGCAGCAGCAGAAGTAGAATTCAGCAAAGAACAAAACCCTAAAAATAGAGTAAAACCCAACTGGGGCTCTCCAAACATTATGCAGCTGACAGTTCCAACACATGCTGAGTGGAAGCTGTGAATGCACAGAAAAGGAAAGGCTGTTACTTACATGTGGAGGGTACAGTAAACATTGACTGATTTTGCCCGCAATTTTATTGCAGGGAACATTACTTCCCCTAAATGCAGCCTGATTTCAATCTGCCCCAGAGATATTGACAGCATATATTATTTCTGAATATACAAAACACAACCCGAGTTCAAAGGTTGTATTTAGCTCTCTGCTATAATAAGAAACCGTGATAAACCAAGCAGCCAGATTATTTATAGGCAAAGTGTCAGGCATTGTTATTTGGTGCTGACTGATTACTAATACTTGAAGGAGTAGTTCAACATTAGCAAAAAATGCTTTTTTTTGCTTTCTTGCTGAGAGCTAGATAGGGAGATCGATACCACTCTCATGTCTGTCCATTAAATATGAAGTTAGAGCCTCCAGTCAGTTTGTTATGTTAAACTATAGCTTAACATAAAAACTGGAAGCCGGGGGGAAACCTTGCCCTGTCTGTAGGTCACAAAATCCACCTACCAGCATCACAGGAGATCAATCATTTCCATGTTATATCTGGTTTGTGGAAAAAAAAAAAAGTGTAAAAACAGCAATGAACATAGGTGTTGGTCTATTTTTTGGTTTGAGTTCTGTCTTCATGCTAAGCTAAGCTAACCATCTCCAGGCTGTTACATATTTAATGGACAAACATGAAAGTGGTATTGATCTCATCTGGGTCTTGTAAGAAAGTGAAAGTGTTCCTCCAAATATATGGAACAATTGGCGCCTAACTGATGTATCCGCCTGATATTTATCTATTACAGCTATATCATTCTATATCGTTGCCTGCATATTTGTTGTCCAATACGTGCTGATAAGAAAGCTTTGTTTGTTACAGAACAGATTGCAAATAGTTTTAATTTGGCTTTATAGAAAATATTTTATGCACATTTGATCCTTTTTCTTAATTCAAGTGGAATATATACTGTACATATATACAGTATATTTTGTATGTATGTATGTGCTTTTGATTTCTATTTATTTACAATTGTTATAAATACCAGTGAATGTTTACTGTTTCAGTGCTCTGATGTGATTTTGGATAATAAAGTTTATGGCTAACCCACAAAATATCCTGCTTCAATTACATGTGAGTGTAACCATGTAACCATGTAAACCATGTTTAAGGAATCATTGCAAAAAAATGTGTATTTATGTATGTGATGTGGATATTATATCTGAATATTCTCTATAAAGAATATTTGCAAATATATCCATATCAGACTTTTCTTACTGCCTAATATTGGCATCGGCCCCAAAAATCCTCTATCCATCTGGCTGTAGGAATAATCCCTGTAAAACCTTTTGTTCAATATTTATAGCAAATATTTCTTAAATGATTTTGTATGAACTTAAGTTTGTCACTGTAAATTATTCCAAGCAAAAAAAGTGGAATAAATACTTAAAATGATATTAGTAATTCTAATTCATTTTCCACCAAATTTCATGGACAGCTTTCAGTGTCTCTACAGCCCTCTTGTTGTCAACCCACAGACAGAAAAACAGAGAGAAATGGAAATGATGCGAGGGACAGAAAGGCACAGAGGGAAAAAGAAGAGAAAGAAAGAGTTTAAAGACAAATCAGAGACCCATTTCAAAGCGCTGAAAAGAAAGGAGGTGCAAAGAGCTTCACCTCTTCTCCATCTCCTTCCGTCCAGGGAGAATAGACACACAACACACGTATGCACTTTAAGACTATTGACATGAACAGGTTAAATCGACACAATGAAGATAACGATACTTTGTGGCTGCCTGTGTCTACACGCTTCCTCTCTGTTTCTTCCTCTCTTCCTCCTTCACACCTTCGCTCGCACTCTTTCTATTTTCACTGCTCTGTTTCTATCTCTAACCTCAGCTCCAGTCATTTGAATAATGACTGTAAGTTGTCATTCATAAGCAGAACCGGTGCAACATGGTAATGTGATTGGCTCTTTTACCTTGAACCTGTGTGTCTGTGTGTGTGTGTGTGTGTGTGTGTGTGTGGTGTGTGTGTGTGTGTGTGTGTGTGTGTGTGTGTGTGTGTGTGCATGATTAAGCAGTGCCTGTGGAAAAAAAAAAATTGTGTGTGGGTCTTTTTGTGGGTGTTTAGTGTGACCAAATGAGAAACAAATTTACCAAATTAAAGCATGAAACTAATCATCAGTATTATTGTTTTTACCAGCTGCAGTTATCTGAATCTGACTCACGACCTCTGCACTTAATGAAGCAAAGATGTCGGTAACATTTTTTCAGACACTACAAAATACCCTGTTCAATTGCAACTTAATAACTTTTAGATATTAAAATGCAAAAAAAGTGTTATGTCTATTCCTTTAAAGGTGTAGTAACATGACATGTACATACATTCATCATCTTAGAAGACAAACCATATAGATAGATACATAAATAAATAACATATGTAACAAATTTTTAAATATGTGATCAAATTGTTCAGATTCTCTTTTTTCTTTTTTTTTTTTTTGTCTTGAATCATCTTTTTAGGCCAACAGAGTTTCCATCTACATCACAAACAAAAGAAAACAACACAAAACACACAAAAAAGTAAATATATGCCAGGCATGTGGGTTGGCTTGTGCTCTATTGAACATTTTCCATAAACTGGAGAAAACAGGCACTTTGAAACACCAAACAAATGTTCATTATTAGCCCTGTTTCGTTATGTTTCTATATTCCTAAATTGCTTTCTAAATTATATTGTGATGGCAAACGTAATCGCTGCTTGAATTATATTCAGAGGAAACGTTTTTTGAAAGAATGAATCGCTACATTTATGTTCTGCGGACTTAATCTGTGGTAAACCAGAACACAATCTTTCCCTAACCTAATGCTGCCAGTGCCTTAACAGCTACAAAAAAGGTTAATAAAACTGTAGCTTTTAGAAGCAGATATTGTATTCACAGATCAAAAGAAATAAGTTCAATTTTCAGCAACATTTCCTCATTAAGTTAATACAAAAGATAATCCTGCTGGCATTAAGTTTCCTTCAGAACATATTTGCTTTTGCTAAGTAGTTTATTTATAGGAGACAGGGTTGTCATTGCGCTTATATTTTGATGAAATATGGATTTACTGTATCTCTGAAGTTATGTTGGTGGAGAAGGGCCATTAAAAATGATAATACTCTTGTCATGTGGTGCTTACAGTTAGGCTAATTAGGGGTTGCTTCCTTGAATATATTACTTAACAGGCCTACTGGACAAAGGCCCAGGGCCTGAGGGGTTATGGCCCTTGAACCACAACATTAAGTTTGAATTGACCCACACTGATACCAAGTCAAATCATTTTATTAATTTTTAAATACAACATATAAACAAATAAATATACCATTTAACATAAATAACAAAAAGAGAAAATATACAAAGTATAATAAAATATACTGTATATACAAAGCAGAAATATCCTACCCCAAACCAACAAGAAGTGCTATAGCCTATGTAAAAAAAAAAATTAAAAAAAAGACAGGAATTGTACAGGAATATGAGAGTAAATAAATAAAATAAGCATGAATATGACAGTATATAAATAATAATAATAATAATTGTCTTCTGGTGACAGAATGCAGGTGTTTCCAAAGTCTCCAGATTTGATCTGATTTATGATGAAGATCATAAGTCAGTTTGTCCAGAACGAGAAGAACTGATCTCTGTGATATCCACATGTCGACTGTGGGGACTGCAGAGCAATCTGATATTTATTTTTCTTTAATGTATTGTATATCTGTGGTAATTTGCTGAAGGCGTGAGCTTTTACATGTATGTGTGTATTCATACTCGACATTACAGTAAAACATTCTTATGCGGTCAAAGCTAATGGCTGATACAACGTATTTACTGCATATTCTCTATAACATCAGCTTCAAATGGATTTGTACTGTACTATGTTGTTAAGTGGTATTTGCTTGTTGCAGCCCACTTTTGTTCACTGCAACCCAACCCAATGTGTGTGTGTGTGTGTGTGTGTGTGTGAGAGAGAGTGTTCATCACATTCAGTCCTGCCAGCTGCTATCTGCCATCCTGAATCAGTTTGATGGAACACACAATAAACACACACACAGTCACACACACATGCACACACTAATCACCTAATCACTCACATCACATCGTCCAAGTACTTAGTTCTGTCTCAATGAGTAAAAAACACTTAACACTTAAACTTTGCGTTCATTGTATCCTGGAGAGCTGGAGAGGAGAGGAGGTAGAAAAAGTAGATATTATGGGCGATCACATGAGGCAGCAGGGGGACAGTGAAAGGAGAAGATTAAAATAGGAGAAATGCAAGAAGAGGAGACAAGGTGTTCTGCTTTGTAATATTGTCAAGGCCTCCTACATTCAAAACGTAATAAATAAAAATCCAGTGAGCATTCAAATATAAAGCAAAAGGAAATCTAGAGCCACAAGGACCCTCCTGGCACTTGAAGGGCAAAGCCACCTGCTCATTGCAGCCAGAAATCTTTCTTTATGTCTCTCACTGCAAGAGCCATCAGTTCTTTCCATTTTACAGTCTGTCCACAGCACAGAGATCCAAACAGGTAAAAGATCCATTCATCAACTTTGTATCTATGCCTGCTTTTTGCTACTCATGTCCAAGATGGAGGATTGTGTCCATCCCCAGGCCGCCATTGTAAATAAGAATTTGTTCTTAATGACTTGCCTGGTTAAATAAAGGTTAAATAAATAAATAAAATAAATAAAACATGTACGCAGATAAAGAATCAAAACACTGTCACACTATATACTGCTCTAGAAAAAATAATACAACATTTGAATGTAGTGTTTTCAAGGTTTGGTGCCTGAAAATGCTTGAAATTATTATTGAATTATTTTGTAACAAATCGCTTCCTGACTGAATAGTTTGCTCTTTAGATAAAGAAATGTAACACTATTGCTATTACGCCATCATGAAACATCATATTGGTTGCTTATAGCACAATAAGAGGATTTAACATGATGAATAAGTGACATAATGATTTTGAGCATATGTATAGAAATACATAGAAATATGTCATTTACCACAGCTGTAAAGTGCTGGAAAAACTTGAAAATGCACCTTGAAAAGTGCTTGAATTTGACTTTGGAACAGGTGTAGGAACCATGCATGTACAAAGTAACGCAACAGAAAAGAACAAAACCACCAGCTAGATTCTTGGACTTGGACATAGACTTTATTCATGTTGAGGTAAAGAAATTCCAAGAAAGTATTTGCATCAAAATGACTTATTTTTGTGAAACTAAACAGTTCGAGCATTGGAAATGTTTTCTGTATGTCAGATTACAATCATTCTTTATTCACTTTCATTTTTATTGATGATTTCAGCATTTGTATGCATATAAAAACTGACAAACAAACAAACCCAGAAACAAAATAATACAAAAAGGGTTACATTTTAAGCAGTCCATCCATTCTTTAGTTTCATCAACTAAATCGGTTTTCCATAGTCTTTGTCACTGTTTTGAGTTCTGAATAATGCTAATAACCCCCACTTTTTTTTCTAGCTGTGTTTATTGCAATTTCAGATATGTCAGTTTTTCATTATGCAGATTTCCTATACATTCTCCATTGTTACTGGCTGGGAGGGTCCACTTTAACCCATTCCTTATGATAGCTATGTGTAGCTATTAACACTATTTTAGCCAGATACTTATAACTTACTATCATATAGGTCATAGAGATATCATACCTTAGTACTTTTTGCATATTTTGTATACAGTTTTCCGTAACATTAATATTTTGTGAGTGATCTGCGTCTATTCCTCTACACTTTCTACAGCATGATAGATCTGTGTTTAAATAGTTACACTTGACCTTGGGAGCAACTAGAAAAGAAAAAAAAAAAAAAACAGACTTACAATCCCGTGAATTGGACAAATTATAACCATTCTTATATTTCTATCATAATTCTTCTGGCGAGTCAAAAGCACCAATGACATTTTTCACCCTTTTGTAAGCTTGTAATCTTTTCTCCTTTTGTGAAACGAAAGAAGTATGTACAGTATGACAAATGTCTGCACACACACAATTACACTCACACATGCAGAGTTACACTTGCAACACCACTGCCCAGTATGTGGTCCATTTATTTATAGTGCACAGAGCATACTGTAAAGGTTGTGTTTGTTTATGTTAAATGATATGGTAATTCATTACAGTGTGGCCCACCTACTGTGTGTGACCATGCATAACATTATGAGAAACAGGTACACTCCTTGATACAAGTGTGTCCAATTTAAGACACAGCCGGTCGCATAAAACAAGGCGACTGTCCGACTTTAGTCTTCACCTGCTGAACATCTCCTTTGATTGAATACAGTGTACGATCATTCTGAATTTTAAACATGATGAAATGTATAAATGTAGTTTGTGAGATACGGCATTGTCAGTAAACAAGAGGCAATGTTTTCTCTTCTCACAGAGGATACAATGATGTGCTCTAAAACTGTCACCTGTAATGAATCTAAGCGCGTCGTGATAAACAGCATCAAGGGGCCTGAGAGTATGGGGCTGCTGCATCCATGTAAATCACATCAGAGCAGTCGAATACTAATAAACAATGTTGTCTGTACAGTCGGCAGCTCACTGTTTAAAGTAACACATTATTTATTTCTGTAAAAAATAGCCTAATTTAAACCTCAGCTTCCTTCTTTTCCAGTTTCATCATTTAAGAGATTCCAATGCATTGGTAACATTTCTAGCACAGATATTAAAATTGATAGGATTATTTACTTTGGTGTTATGGGGGGGAGCAAATAATTAGTTTTCTCTGGATTTGCAAGATAGATGAAAACAAGAGAGTGAAAGAGAGAGGGAGTGTCTGTGTGTGTGTGTGTTTTTGTCCATAGGTGACTGTATGTAAATATACACAGATAGTATGTTTGTGAGTTAGAAAATGTGTTTTTAATGACTACCATATTTTTTTGCTTGTTCAAAAGTTTCAAACTTTTTCCTGAGAAGTGACCTCTTGTGGTGGTGCAAATAATTACTAATAATGAAAGTCGCAATAATGACTGACTACAGTACAATACTGTTTCAGTGCTGCAAAACCTCATAGAGAGGAGGTCAGAGGTCAGCAGTCAATGTTGGTTTCTTTTAACCATAACGCCAATCATTTCCTAAGCTGAAGAAAGCTTGAGTTGTGTAAACTTAAGTATTAGATGTGGCACATCAGAAAACTTACTTTTCTCCTCTCATTTGTCTTAAGATCAATGGGCAGTGACAAATGATGGTGATGTCATAAAGAGTCTGTAAAGATTTCTCCATTCACTCACACAGAAATATAAAAATCTCCTTTTAGGATTATTTTAACTCTATAAAATCAACAGTATCTGGATTATTTCTATTTCAAGTAATATGTTACAGCCATAAAAAATATCAAAAATATTTTTCCAGCCTTAAAGGTTATATTCTTGACATCAGTGTATCAGCAAACAACTATTTGGTAGTGGAGTAATGGCGTCTCTCTGTGTGTGCCGTAATCTGAGCTTCTCTGTTCTTAGTTGGCTTTGAGGATAGCAAAATAACAGCTGTATCGCATCTAACTTAGTGATTTATTTTGACCAAACCAATGAATGAGTAATAAGTTTGTTACAGTACGATGATCTGTGTGGAGGCTGCCATTTGTTTTGGTCTGAGATTTAGTGGAAGTTAATGCCACATATAGAACTTTTTGTGTGCCTTTCTGTTTTATTAATATTTTTCTCAAGACGCCCACATGCAAAACAAAAGATACTGTTACTGATCCTGAAATGAAAAAAAATGAGGCAGAGCACTTACATAATACAGGAATAGACACAATATGGTAAAGTTAAATTATAATTCTTGCCTACATTCATGCTTAATGTCCCCAATCTAGTAATTTTTTCCACTGTTTCCAGCGTTTTTTTTTTTTTTTTTCCATTTCTTCCATCAATATAAATTGTTTCCATGTAGAACCTTTAAGGGTAGTCATGGGGAAAGAAAAAACACTAGATGTTAAGGTTTTAATTATTCTCATTCAAAGCGTTAATGAAACGTGAATTCACATCTTAAAAGAGCATGAATACAGATAAGAATTTTATGGCCACAATCCTGTTTTCCTCTGCAGCAAAACTGTTAACAGTAACCTGAGGAGGGAAAGAATGAAAGCGATAGTGGTGAGGAGAGACTTACGGGTGGAGGAGCAGGGGGAACAAGAGATAAGCAAGCAGAGAAGTGGCTTGTCAAACTCAGTGGAGACCTGGAGGAGAAAAAGAGAGGGAGAAGTGGAAAATAGGAAGGAGCTGAGCTGGAAGGGGTGAGAGAGATAGACTTCAAGGATTAGGGTAGAGTGAATGCTGTGAGAATGAAGCAGATGTATGCAGGACAGGAGCAAGGAGGGTGAAAGGAAAGGAGAGAAAGAAGGAAGGCAACAAGATTGATGGACATACAGGGTGAAAGAATGCAATGGATGTATACAGCAGGGTCAAAATAGAAGGAAGGGGAGAAGAATGGGAAAGGACAGGTGAGAGACCAGGGTCAAGAGAGGAGGATAGAGGGAAAGAGTAGAGATGGCAGAGATGGAGGGATAAAAAGGCAGTGTTGCAGCAAAGGAGGAGAGGAAGGTAAAGGAGAGAGGGCAGCAGTAGTGTAGCATGAATCCAACAAGACTCAATTTACCCTCCTTTTATATTTGCAGAAAAACACAATATCTAACTGATTATAACTGGTGCCCTATATACAGATCGAGATTTTACACCCAAAACAAACAAATTATTTATTATATTTGTATTAAAAAACTTGTAACTAATTACAAGTAATTAGATCAACTGGTCCATCTACAATATTAACATGCATGTTTTGGCTCATTGACTACAAATTATGTATATTTTACATGACACTGCATTTTCCTAAACATGTCACAACTTTTTAAATTGATCTTGAAACTTTCATGCAGCCACTGGTTTCATTTAATCTCAGGATGCAATTAAAATCAACTTGCAAAGTTGCTTAATATACATAATCCATCACAGTGAACAGCACCTTTGTTTATTTTTAATTATTTATTTTTGTCAAAGTTATGTATTTATATTTTATGGTAATGCTGTTGCAAGCAGACACCATTTTAAAACTCTCCTCGAAGGTGCTTTCAGCAATGCTTCAATGACCGGATCGACATCTGCCACAAAGCGTAACACTGTCCAGAAGACTTCGGTTAACAAGCATTGATGATAAAATAGGATCATCTGAAATGGGCCCTCTCTCGCTTTGAAACTGTCATTGCTCAGCAGCTGACTGAAATTTCATGGTCATGAAACCATAACGTCAAATTGACAGAAAAAAAAACAATGCTATTGTATTGTTCGATGTGATGTATTACCTATCTGAAGCAAGTTTGACGTTTCTGTAAGTTAAATTTTCATACCCCACTGAGATAAAAAATGAAAGCAAACACTGTCTGAAAAACATACAGTACATTCCTGAAAAAGTCAGCAGCAGCAAGAAACAAAATAAGGCTGAACATACAAAAACAACAGACCTTCAAGATACAACCTCTGATACAGTTACTACTGAGTCCTTCTTAAATGCTTTAATTGTTTATCTAATTACATTTTACAGGAAATTCTTTTTTTTTATCATTAAGGAAAAATATGAATCCAGAACCTTCTAATTTAATTAACTCAGTGATATTACTAGGATGCAGATCATTTACATAAGTAACAGTACCAATAGAGTAAAGTAAAAATACTCAATTTTATATAAATTCTTATTGTAAATATAATTTAAAATTCCTTGTAACTACAATGAAACACCCCATATGAAATATCATACTTAAGTAAAATACAGAAATATCATCAACAAAATGAATTTAATGTATCAAAGTAAAAGTACTAATTTGGTCCTTGTGAGTGTTATACAGTACTAGATGACACTGTTAGGTTGATAATACTGATGCAATAAGGTATATGCAGAATTTTACTGATGTAACCGGTGGATGTGGAGTTTTTGTGGAGAATTTTGAACAACTTCATACACAGTCAGCTAATTTACTCCAGTGGTTCCTAACTAATGGGTCAGGCCACTCGAAAAGATAACTCTGGTGTGTGATTAATGCAGCAGAAAAATCTGCTTTTGGTTTTTGGACCTTCAACAGAATTTTTGCTTTGTTGGGAAATATTGGATAGTTTTACCTCTTTGGGCATTCAAGGGTTATTTCAATGAAACCATGTGAGATCATCTGAACTGTCATAAGGTTCATAACTGAACACTGCATTTTTGTAAGAGGTCACAAGAAAAAAAAGGTTAGAAACCACCAGTTTAGCCTAGTCTCTCTAACATAAATTAACATGTTAATTAATCTAAAAAAATACTACTGGCTGACTATAGCTGTCAAATAAATGTAATCAAGTGAAACATATTGAAACAATATTTATCTCTGGCATAAGTTTAGTCCTTAGCTACTTTCTGTCACTCTATACAGGATATGTGGAAATAGTGTCTTACAAGATAGGATATCTGTTTCCAAACAAACAAGACAAAAACACAGTTCGTTTTATCTGAAGTATACGTAAATTGGTGTCTTGTTTTGGAGATCAGAGATTTTCCACTTTCTTCCCTGCTGCACTCCTGACTGTTTGTCCAGATAGACGTCAGGTGAATGTGTGCCTGATCTTGCTGAGCGAGAGTATGTGCATGTGTGTGAGAGGGAGAGGATGGATGGATGGAGAGAGTGGTGCAGATAATGGGTGACTCTATCTGGAGGTGAGAGACGTAGAGGTGGAGAGGGAAGTGAAAGAGGAGAGATGGATGGACTGGAGCAGCAGGATGAGTGTAGATAATGGCTAGACATAATATCTGGCAGAGAGAGGAGGGAAGAGGGACAGAGAGGGAAGACGAGGGGAGAGACAACAGGTAAAGTGAGGCAAAGCAAGCATGGAGGGATGGATGGATGTATAGGAAGAGTGGAAGGACATGGGTAGAGGGATGAGTGTAGATAATGGGCTCAGATCTAATGTCTGGAAGGAGGAGACATGGAGACAGGGAGGTAGGGATGGTTATGCGTGCAGGAGTGGAGCAATGAGTGTAGATAATGGGCTCCATCTAATGTCTGGAGGGAGGAGAGGTTACAGAGATAAGAAAGAGGGATGGAAAGATGAATGGACAAGAGTAGAGGACAGTGCTATCTTCATACCTGTGTGTCATGCTGCTTGAACACACACTGATGGTGAAAGTGTGTTTATCAAGTCATGGTGTAGATAGTCTGTCTATTGCTTTGGCTGATTCAGGCTCTCTGAGGTGCAGGGGTGAGGAAAAAAAAAAAAAAGCAACAGCTACATGCATTGGGTAAACAGTGAGCTGAAGGTCATGATGCATTTATGGTAAAACATTTCCACTCCTTGGTATGGATTTAAAAAAAAAAAAGTTTTATTATGTGAATTAAAGGACAACAATTAACCCTTTGCTGAGCCCTTCCTCCGAACAGCAACTGCCCAAAGATTAGCAACTGTAACTAGGTGCTGCAGACAAGTCAGGCATGCGTTTCTCTATGTGCTGATGCAGTGTTCATCAGGCTCTAAGAAAAAGTGATATTCAGCATCTCAGAGGTTTGGTGGGTGGTGTCTTTTTTGTAGTCCTTCAATAACCTCAAACAATTAACAGGAATGGATTAAACTTTGTCTTTATCTGCGCTAACTGCAAACATTAGCATGTCCAGCTAACTAGCTTACCACCTGCAGTATGTTACCTTTGGCCAAACTTGTTAGACCGCTGCATTTCCCAGACTCAAGGGTTATTCTCAGGGGTTTACACTGGGATTTGTCATGTGAGGGGCGTTGGCGGTGGATGTGGGCTGTTGCAGAATCAAAGTGGGCTGTCGACAACACGTCTCTTTCTGGCTCAGTCTCTTAGGTCTAAGCCGGGTTAGCTTAGCGCCCTCTTCCTGGGGCAATGGCGGTCTCATGGTCAGCTGCTCTTAATCTAATCCCTGGGCTTCCTTTTCTGACCTTGATGAATGTATTTCTGTCACCTATCATATACATAAACGTGTCTTATTTCACTGTCCGACCAGTCTTTGCTGGGATGTAGCTTTAGCCTCAGTCTTTTAGTATGAACAATATATCATGTACACAGCCGTCAACTAACTTTATATTTTTCAGACCCTTTTACAGGGTTCTTATTTTAAAATATGTCAGATGGAAACATTAAAAAGTCAGCTGGAGGTGGACCTCTCAGCAGACTCAAGGAGTTTAGGCATTTGCTTATATTAGCCAGCTACACTTATTAAATCTGCGAGCAAGAGTCATCCTTTTAGCTGACAAAATCCCTGGTCGTCCACTAGAAATGAGAAGCTGCTTTTGTTTTCTTCTCTGTCAAATCAAAGACCTATTGTTTTCAGTAACGAAGAAGGGCGGGGCTTAGTGAAGAGTCAATTATTGTACTTCTGTCATAAAAACAACCAGGGAACAATTAACTGTTTAGAAGCACGTAGACGCCAACTAATTTTCTTTCATGTAGGGCATCGTATGTGGCACTGCACTGCATTTTATCATGTTTTGTATGATGGATGGACACTATAGAGTGCACTTCATCACATTTTATCCACTGGACAGGCACCCTAAAGGGCATTTTATGTTATGTTTTTCTACTGTAGGGGCATGCAAGAGGGTACTTGGGTGGTGTTTTTTTGAACTATGAGGGCACCAGTGGCGACAATCACCCCTCGGAGTATAGTAGTGGTCTATTGCGTGTCTTGAAGTTACCTATTAAATGTGAATTCTGTCAGCCATGTGACAACGTGCTGTGACTCTGTGAGCTGAGTGTCTCTCCATCAGTGTCACCGGGACAGATTCTTGCACATGTCCTGTTCGTGACAAATAAACTGATTCCTGTGAGTGTACTGTATGTAGCGCAGGTAATGGGCTTGATCTAATATCTGCAGGAGAGGAGAGGAGAGGGAAGAAGAGGAGACAGGAAGAGATGGATGTGTTGATAGAGAGGACTGGAGGGATGAGTTTAAAATATGGTTAGATGTGATGTCTGGAGACAGAAAGGAGGAGAGCGCTGGAGAGAGACAGGAGTGGATAGAAGGATGAAAGAGCTGAGCATAAATGATGAGATAGGTCTAATGTGTGGAGGAGTGGCGAGAGGACACGGGGGAGGAAAAGGGAGAGAATGGATGGATGGTGGGACAGGGTACAAGGATGAATGTGGTGGGGAAGGGGAGATGGATAGATGGACAGTGGAGGGATGAGTGTAGATAATGGCTAAACCTAATGTCTGGAGGGCAGACATCCATCTGACTGACCGAATTATAGTCCAGCTCACTTTCTACAGACTAATTACTGGAACACAGGATTGTCTCTCTGTCTTTCTCCCTCTGTGGCTTTGTCTTTCTCTCTGTTTCAGTGCTCAGGGTGATTTTGAGGGCTTATGAGAGGGGAGGATGCCCATGCTGATAGAACGCATCTCTGCTCAGCTCATAGATCAGCTCACCTGCCCTCTTTTCCTCTTGTTAGCACAGATCCTCACAAACCCTCCCTCCTCTAACAGATGGTTTTCTAAAGAAAATACAGTTTGTTACCTGCCCACCACCATGCTCATTTGCCTTATTTTTCTCTTTCCTGCTCCCTTGTCAACTATCTGTTTTCAGACCCAATCTAAAGAGGAGAAACGGCAATCTAGCCGTCTACTACTATGCTTGTTAGTGCCATTGTTAACGCTTACACTTCTTGTTTAAGTATATATTTTCAGGGAGTGAATAAGTGGGGAAACAACAAGCTACATGCTCTCTGCAATATTTATCATGACCCTGTTGCATGCACTTTCAGTAAACTTTGATCAAATTTGTCTGACCTGATAACAGCAGAGATTTTGGGGGAAAATGTGTGCAGAAAAAAACAAACCTGCCAACTGTTTCTCCAGTTAGCTTTTGTGTTTAATAAAAGTGAGTACTCAAGTAAAAGAAATGCCAGCATAAAGTGCTTTTATAGGGTGTAGTGCCACCAGAGCACATTCAGTGAGCCTTGACATAAATTCTACAAGTGTCTAGGTTTTATAGAGGGGGGCATGCATATAGCACGGCTCTTTTTACAAGAAGTTCCATTATTCAGTGTTTTGATTGTGGAAAAATCATGTCTTTGGCACCTCAGAATCTCCCGTTGTGTTTAGTTAGATTGAGATTTAGTCTCTGGGACTGCTGCAGGATTCGGTTTCAATCGTTTTAAGGCTTATCACACCAATTTCCTTTCGTTCCCTGTGGATGCAGCTATTATCCTCCCAGAAGATTGAACACATTCACTCACTTTGACAACATTTAACGTGCCGTCAAAGACGTCCAGTGTAGCTCAACCGCGCCATCAAGACACATTCCACATGAGAGAGCTGCAGCGATAAACTGCCTGTCTGCCTGTCTGATTGTTGAGCACCGTGTGAATGATGACACGTTTGACCATATGATTTTCTATGCACAGTAGATCACTACCTGCTCTGTTTTGCATCACTTGCGTTAAGTACATTTTAGGTATAATAAAGCGATTATGGATTTCTAAATCTGTGTGATTGATTTAGCAACATCAACATCAACATCTTTTAACCATCTTCAAAACGTGGTTTTCTTTTCAACATTGCCAACAGCCTAGCATATAGTAAGTACAGAAAACAGCAAAGAAGAAAGTTGGTTGAGGTTCTACCAGGTGCCAAGCTTGCAGCAATGTTTAAAAAATGCCATTATAGAAACAAAATACAAAAAAGTAACGAAAAACTAAAAAAAGCAACAAAACACTAGAAAGTGCTAAGAATTTAAATATTTACAACATAAACTGTTGAGACATGGGGGAGAATAACAAGGCACAAATGAAAACGCAAACAAAAACTGTTAAAAAACAAGGCACAGAAAAAGAACAAGAACTGTA
Source organism: Lutjanus argentimaculatus (assembly GCA_034769285.1). NCBI lineage: Eukaryota > Metazoa > Chordata > Actinopteri > Lutjaniformes > Lutjanidae > Lutjanus > Lutjanus argentimaculatus. The sequence goes on along the minus strand of JAWZSL010000045.1, from coordinate 2,831,389 downwards.
ATGATAATATGAATTGCAACAAATAATTATGGTGCAGATACAATAAATAGTGCAAATACAGATGTACAGATATGCAAGTAACACATAGCCGCAGTTTTGTCATGTATGTAAAAGGTGACTACTGCTTATGCTGGCTTAACAGAATATGCATCTGTCCAAGCATTCCCTAAATTGACTTTATGTTTGTGCAAGCATCTCAGAAGTTGATATCTTCTTTTGCACGGCTATAACCAGCACTTGCACTGGACTCACACTCTGCAAACATCACAGCACCTGTTTCCAGTAATCATACTCCTGACAGAGTTGCAAATGATTAATGACACGGTGGTTGTGAACTTGTTTTTGCTGTCTTTGCATCAGCAGACTTACGATTATCAGTGTTGTTGTTGTTGCCCCACATCAACCTGGTTCATGTTGGAATTTTCAGAATCAATGCTTCTGTTATCATGTTCTAAGGTCATACTTAAAACTCCGTATTGAACTGGAACAAAAGGTCACATCACTAATAATCATCAGAGACGAAACCACTTTATTAACTCACAGATCAATTTCAGCTAATCATTTTACCAATCAATCATACACCACTGATTTGTCAACAGTCTCTGTGTCTGTGCATCTGTATTTGTTTCCCTGCTGGTTTAAAATTATCCTCTGAACAACAGACAAATGATTAAATTCAAAGGTCCTTAGGACGCCGTGTCCTGCAGCCAGTATGCACCCGTGTGTGTGTGTGTGTGTACTGTTTAGCGGATGCTTTAGAGTGGCTGTTATAATGTTAGAAGGAAATGGCAAGAAGAAAATGGTGTGGGCGTGTGTCAGTGTCGATCTGTGTGATGTGTGTTTGCCTGTGTTTGTGTACATACATGTTGTAGATGTCCCTTTACAGACAGAAACACATAGAATAATGCCCCTATTACTCGTGTATCCTTCAGATATGACTGCTTTTGTCAGGAATCAATAAGTTTCAGGTGTCTGGTGTTTGCTCGAGCTGACATCAGGATTAAGGGTTCAGTAAAGGCTTTAAGCAATACAAAATACACTACAAACATATTTGTGTGTGTGTGTGAGCATGTTTTTGTGTACATGGATCAGGCATCAACCTCCTATGGTTTGGGTCGCTGTTTTGTTTTCAGTTCAGTGTCATGTTGCTACAATTAAGGTCTACCACTCCCTTGCTGTGTGTGTGTGTGTGAGAGAGAGAGAGAGAGAGATAATTAAATCTAGCTCCATGTTTCTACCTGTGGCTGTATCTATGTGTGGTAATTAAATCTCTCTCTCTGTATATCTGAAGGAATGGAGATATGAGGCTTAGTGACAGAATGATTTACTGTGACATAATGACACTCATATTAACACACACAAGTAAGTGGGTGTGTGTGCATGTGTGTGTTTAGTGGAGTGTAGAGAGACCTTGTGTTGGAGGCTGTATCCTAACTTAATGTCATACTCCTTATTTTACTTTATTTTATTTATTTTCAAGGGACCACGTACAGTTTAAAACATAAAAATCACCATTTGATGCACTGTACCAGATTATACCTTACTGGTTACTGTACACTTGATGATGATTATTTATGATTGAGTTATTTATCACATTTGGAGCTGAATACTTAAAATTTTTAACCTAATAAAAAAACAGCTGTGTTTATTTGAAATTATTTAACAAAGTAGTTAAATTGGATTATACAAATACCATTTGGGATAGAGCCCAACCAATAATGAATTCTTGACTGCTGCATTGTTTAATGTTGCAGTTGTAAACATTAATTGCCGAAGACACTTCATATAAATTTTTTTGCACATGCTTAGCTTATGGCTGGCTTCTTTGATTTTATTAAAGAAGGAAAGCAGATGTTTCAAGTTGAAGAGAAAAAATTATTTTTATATGAACACATAATACTTTATACATTAGAGTTATCATTTAATAAAGGACATTTCTATTGGTCATTTTTCATTTGTTGATCATGTATCATCTTTTTCTTTCATCGTTGTATTATCATACCTTGAGTTTTTGTTATCATTACATCCCTATTAGGGGGATAAAAAAAAATGATGGTATTGTTAAATAGCGACCGATGTTCTTTGGCACTGAAACAGGAAACTTTTACTGGTATTTTCAATAATTAATAAAAGTTTATCTCCATTTGTTCTTAAAGTAAATGATGTTTGAATCTGGCTGTACTCACAGTACAGAGTACAGGTACTTTGCCCTTCTTCATACTGTTCATAACCTTCTTAATAATGAATGTTCTCACATGCTGTAGGTATTTTATGTATTCCTCCCTTTTGTACCCAAACAGTCCTGAGAGACAGTGGACACATGCTGCTGCTGGTGCTCTCCTGCTGTCTGAGGTGCAGCGTTCGGTTCATTTCTGTCGGACAGCTGCTGGATAAGAGCTCAGACTTTTGCTCTCACCTCTAAAGTTTTGTGTCTGCAAATGGTCTGATGTGCAGACAGCAGACAGGGCCACTCCGAGGGGGCGTGGGCCAGTCTGCTCACTTTAAGGCAGTTTTCATGGACGAGGTCACTTCATTCAGGGATAAAATGGAAAATAGTCTGAACCATTCCCATAAATCTTTCACATGAATTCATGGCCTGTTATGGTTTTGACACTTTGAAAGCTGATCTTCTCGATCCATTATCGTAAAGTGTGACCATATTTTTGTCCAAAAACAAAGGATTTAAAATGTCCCCCATTAGAGTTTAATTTGTCAGAAGACTCTGAAACAATGTTGATAATGAAGTAGAGAAACTCTGGGACATACTGACACCTGTAAATGAAAAACATGAAAAAAATATTGTTAAGATTAACAAATATTACATGAACAAGAAATTAAAAAAGCATTATATGCACTCTTTTAGTGGCAGGGAGGAAAGTGCATTTAACCATTGAATAGGTGTTTTAATTACCAGCCAGGATATAGTATAATCATGCACTTTCATTTTTACCACATCTGAAAATTAAAATAGATTTTAATGTACAGAAAATATGACCAGTAACAATGATCACTGTTTGATTTGAAGGATCTGATGTGATTTTGCTTTTTGTTGTTAAATTTTGTTGCGAGAGCAACAATTAAAGCAGGATATCTCTTCACTTAACTTATGTCTGTATGTTTAAAGGCAGGGTTCGAATTACACAATGGCTTTCAGGGGAGCCCTATTGTCATTGTCTCCCCCCGGTTAAATCTGTTTTAATTTCCACTGTAAGGCTAAGGCTGTTAATATGTCACTTTATTAAGTTTTAATATTCTTCAATACGTGGGCTGTTTTAGACAGTACTGAGGACCAATTGCAGAAGCGGAGCGATATATTATGCCAGATTCTTTAAGTGGTAAATTGGCAAAGCTGGAAGTTAAGCATAGGGCTAACGTTAGCATTGAGTAGCTTAACGTTATTTAGCATTCAGACAGTACTACTGTCTTATGAGTGTTTTTCACGCAGTACCTATTACTGTCACAGTAGCAGCCTGCGGTGGAAAAGGTTGATCCATGCTACAGTATGAATGCAGCCTGATGCTATCAGCTAGTGTTAGTGAATTGTACTTCTTGCAGCAGTGGTTCCCAACCTTGGGTTAGGACCTCAAATGGGGTTAAATACTTAAATAATCGATCAATTAAAATTAAATGAATCTTTATAATGTTAAAGCTGGTATGACTCTGGCTAGTTTTGTATGCTAACTTCAGCTTTCCAATCACCACTTAAGTGTCAGAAACATGATGTGTCACAACACCTCTCATCGAACATTAATCACCTGTGTGCTGGCTTCGCAGTGGCCTTTACCTATGCTTACACTCCGCTTCTGCAATTCTTTCCAGGTATTGAAGAATATTAAAACTTAATAAAGTGACATATTAACAGCCTTAGCCTTACAGTGGAAATTAAAACAGATTTAGCCATGCAGGATATTCATGCATGCCGTGCAAATGGAAGTTTGTCACTGACATCAGTTTTATCACTGCCAATCACATGGAGTAGCCTACATAAAGTGTTGAGTTGAATTGTTTTAGTTCCTACGTTCCCTGAAGGCAATGTGATAGGGGAAGGTCCCTAGCCTTTTTGTTAAGCTGTCCGTCATGATTCCACACCCCTCTCAGTTGATGGCACGCCCTCCACGTGAAATCAGGGTCAAAATTCTGAAACTGAAAAAGAAAGATCTGAAAGTGGGAAAAAAAATTGAAACTGTAAAAAAATCTGAACCTGAAATTTTATTCAAAAGAATTACAAGAGTGAATCATAATTATATTTAACCTGAAAAAACTCTTATTTTTATTTTGAATACATTGATGTATTTTTCAAAATTCAAGGTCAAAACTTGAATTTTCAGTTTCAAATTTTATTTTTTCAAGTACAAAACTTTTGGCCCCAGTATAGCTCCATAAAGTACCTCCTAAATCCATTAAGCAGCTTTTCCATACAAAAATGTTGTTATGAATTAAAAAGTGAGGCTGACACATTAAATTTTTTATTTCCTTATTTGAAAATTTACTGAAAAAGATCTGCTTCTCTAAACATAAGGCAATAGTTGGTTCTTTGTCTTTTAAAACTAGACAAAACAAAGCCTCCCCATAAAAGCTGCATGTGCATGCTGTGCTGGCTGCTGGTTTAGATTTAATTCAAGCACTATCTGGAAGCATATTCTGAGCGTGCTCACTACAAGTAGACCGTGTTTACTGCAAACTGCATGAACACTGTCGTCTTGGAGCAGAAAAAAACAGCAACTTTTGGATGACTGGATACAAAGTCTGGGGAAATCTGTTTGAACCGATCTGCTCCTTTTTAAAAATTCACTTTTTCTTTGAGGAAATCTGTAAAAAACTGGAGAAGATGAGCCTGGATAATACTGCTACTAACAGATTGGTCACATAGTAACATAGTCCAACAGTGTATGTAAGCAAACTAGTATGTCTTAAGGTCCACACAGTGTTTCATACTGGGGATTTCTTTTGACAACACAGAGAAATAAACAGAAGCTGTCTAGGTTTATCCAATAACTTGTTACAGACATTTGGGTTGTATAAATAATTTGTATAGTCAGTGTAGTTATTTTGCTGTATCATCGTCCATGTACAGCAGATTATTTGCTTTTAGTTAGTAGTATTTCTTAAAGGTCTGTTTCAGTAACAGAAGACACCTGAAATAAGTTGATATAATTATAAATATTGTGTGTACACCTGCATATTAGTGGGGGGATCTCAATGTGGCTGGTAACAAAAGGCAACAAATTCATTCATATTTCATAATGTTTCCCTTATAAAGATGCATCTTTACTGGCTTTTTGTGTGTTCGTGCGTGTGTGCGTGCGTGCTTGTGTGTGTGTGTGTGTGTGTGTGAGTGCATGTGTGTGAGAGAAGAAAAAATATCGAGCAAAACAAAGAAAACTTTATCTCTACCCCTGTCAGATTTTGGTCTGTATTGGCTGTGCTAGCAGAGCTTGGCAGCCTTAGCATTGCAGTAAAGGCCAACTCTTTCAGGTTAGCAATCTCCTTTATTATTGTAGCCCTGAGCAATGGACACACACACACACACACACACCACACACACACACACACACACACACGTAAATCCTGCAACCTTGTACCTACCTAACTAAAGGTACACTCCCACCCACCCGCGCACACATACAGGTGAGTTATCATTGCTTTGCCCTCAAGAGCACTATCAGTCAAAATGTAATTCAGTCACAACTTGATATACTAGTGTGTGTGTGTGTGTGTGCGCACGCGCGCATGTGTGTTTGTTCATGTGTATACTGTACGTATCAGCGTGTGTGAGTTTGTCTGTGTGTGCGTGTGGGTGTGTGATATAATGGCAGGCCAAAGGGGGCAGAGAGAAATAGAGGGAGTCGAAACTCAAAGGTATTCTTTAGCTTTTATTATCACGATATTGCCAAGGGCAGAGACAGAGAGAGTGAGTGAAGGAGAGGCAAAGATAGATGGAAAGAAGAGACAGATAACTACTGGACAACAGACGAAGAAGAGGGAGAAAGAGACAGTAATCTCTTTTTTCCTTTGGGCTCAAGAAGTTCTGCTCTTTGGCCAACACTTTTGTGTGATTGTGTGTGCATATACGGGTTAGGTGTGTGTGTGTGTGTGTGTGTGTGTGTGTGTGTGTGTGTGTATTGGAAGTAACTGCTCTAACTGTACCAGCTTTCTGTGCATCAGTTTTTGTTTTTGTTTTTTTAAATTTGAACTATCTGGGAAAATATCAAGAAAAATAAACTAGAAATTCGTTGGATTGCTTTATGGCACAAAAGGGGTGTAACTGCTTTACATCAGAAACAGACAGAGGGCACCATTGTTCCAGCAGAGTTGGAGCCAGAGATCTCATTCTCCCTTGCAGTGACAGATGGTGGAGCAATGGAAATGCTGATGGTTCCCTGCACCAAAGCTCTGCTCTGATGCCTAAACACAGACTGAGTGATGGAGGACCACAGTCAATATTGCATGCAGCATGATGATGACCACGTCATCCACCAAAATGTCAAGGCCTGCTGCAGATTTTCTGATGCAGACGGGATCTGGATGAATTCCTCGTCCTGAGGTTTTTGCCTCTCCTTCACTGTCAGTGTGTGTTATTTACCAAACTGTAATAAGCCTGATGGAACTGAAATAAAACTTTGTCATGGCTAATTTGACCACTCACAACTAGCTTTTTGGGCAATTATGCCAAGAGATCTTGTTCCTTTGCTCAAGGTCATTTTCTGACAGAATTTCAAAACTGAATTACATTGTGTTGACAAGACTGCTTTGAGACTGTCTGAAAGAAACCCCAAACACAGACGCCATCGATCTTGTTAATTCTATAGGCACCATACTATGCCAGCTACTCTTTATAACCAGCAAGCAGCTGCTCCCTCTGGAATCATAATGATCATTGTGGGTGGTTATAGCAGCAAATGTCGTGATAAAGACGGAACACAGAAAACAGGGTTACAGGATACGTGTGTTGTGTTGTATATTTGGGTGAAGGGCACTCATGGGAAGACCACAGAGGGCCTGTGGCCATGAATGTCTGAAGATTCACTGTGCTGATAAGTTTGGCTTACACATTGAATTAAACAAAGTGTATGCATGTGATGTCACTGTATATAATAGGGTTGAACTGTTAGGTCATGCCATTGTCCATTGCCGAAAGCTGATGAACCACACCTCTACCATTGTAACGTCATGATTTATCATGATTGTGATGATATCTCAAGTTATATACTGTATTCACTAATATTATTTATCTGTCATTTATATTCCATATAACAGAGCCTTTCTACCAACGTGCATCGCATTGCACATCCTCACTCCAGATATAACTGAAAACATCAGTGCTGCTGCATGTGAACATGTCTCTCCAGTAATGTAATAAAGCAGAAATATCTGTACTTATCCACATGCAAATGGAATATCCTTTGGTGTCCTTGTCACTTTAATTTTGCCAAAAAACCCTGCCTTGAAAGGTAACATTATGACTAAATCAGGCTTCAGGCTTTGCTTGATGTATTTCCAGGCATCAAAATCGGGTACATATAAATTTCAGGAAACCTGATTCCTGGCCACTTGTTGTCCATGGATAACTGTGTCTTTGATAAGTTGTAAGTATCACTGTCGAGTCCAACTGCCATTAATTTAATAAGATAATCATGTATTTTACTTGCAGTTTCCCCCACTAAAGGCAGCTGTGTTGCATATTATGGATATTTTGTCACTCAGACCGACTGAGTGGGCGTGTTCAGGTGGGAAAGTGATGTCAGTGCATACTCTCTGTACTCAAAGATTGGATTAAGCCTTATGAATCTGAAAAAGATTTTCTCATGTATGTACATTGGACTGAAATGTAAATATTCTAAGACCTGTAATGCATTGTGCACATCTGACACTGTAAACATCACATATCCTGAAGGTGTCAGTATCAACACTTTACACGGTTTGTTGCTTGTCAGGCAGAAAATTAAATTGCCCATCTTTTATAAAACCTGTTGTGACTATGAGGCTGACTCAGAAGCTGTGTTGAGCTCCTTGGAGGACACTTAACCTCCAGGAGCTGCAATCAAGGAGGCACCAGCAGGACTTTTCTCTCCACACCATACCCTCATAGCCTGAATTGCTTTGTCCTCATTCTTGTGGCCGTAGTGGCAGTGTTGCCCTAGAAAATTGGCTTCATTCATAAGTGTTGATTAAGAAACTTTCCTGGGTCGGTAGAGCTCCTTTTTGGGGACTTTTTTCGCTGTCAGTTGCAAATTTCCTTGCATCATGCTACAGCTCTGACACACTTTGTATTTCGATTTCTTCTTCTCAACTTGGTTAGGGGTTAATTTAACACAGGCCTCGTACAAACCACAACACTTCTGACAGGTCAGTGCAGTGCCATGTGCAGTGTGGGGCATCTGTGGATCAAAAGGTAGGTCACATTGTGTCTGTGACTGCCGCTGCTCTCGACATCTGCTCCATAACAGAGCTGAAGGAGACCATCTGTCTGCAGCTGAAAATGCAGAACAACACACAAGAATCAACAGAGCTTTTAAGTTCTACTTGAGAAGTTCAGTTGGAGACACATAAAGGAATTTATATTTGTAGTGTATAGTGATACAGTTAGATTTGTTAGAAGGGGATAAGCTCTTTGGGGGAGCTTTTAAAGAATTTAAGCAGCAACATGGATTCTGCAGAGAAAACTAATCCCCTCTTAGTAAACACAAACATTTAATCTTAGTCAAATTAACATTATTAAATGCATATAACATATACATATAAAGCAAAGGTAGTGACGGTGGGAGCTGTGGCTGTGAAAGGAGCTGGCACGAGCGTATCAGCAGGGTAACGGTGAGAAATGCCAGGTTGTAATGATTGCTCTGTGCACCTGCATGAATATAATTGGGCGTCAGCTGGTAACGACAAAGCTGGTGAATGAACCAGTGATTGTAAAGCATGAATGAAGCAGCTAATGTCAATCAGCTAATGCAACAGTGCTGCCCCGAAAAACTGATGATTCATGACATCAGCCAAGCAGACCCAGAGTCACCTCGTATTCTGCACTTTTGTTTTTTAGCTGCGTCATTGTACACAGCAATGCAGGAACGCTGCAGCACTAGCATAGTGCTAAAACGAAGTGTGCAGATCTTGCTGTGCAAAACTAAGGAGTAACAGCATGGCAGGCTGTAAACTTTACAAACTGAGTTTTAAAATGACCACAAATGAGAATACTAACTGTGATGGAAACAATAAAAGGTGACAGAAACGGAGGGCAGTTTGTCGTTGGACCGCATGGCGCAAGGCAGTGCAACTCCGGTCTGCTCCGGTGATGACTCAATTAAGTGAGCTAAAACACTTTTAAACCTGACGGCACCACAACTTCCTCTAATGCTGACCGCTGTGACTGAGTCTTGGGCTGGAACGAATTGTATTGAACAGCCAAATATGATTCGACTGACAAAATTCTTTAGGTTAGGTTAGTTAGGTACGTGCTTACCTTAACATCTTATTATAACTTGAGCACTGTCCTTTCATAGGGATGGGAATCTCTGGGTACCTCACGTTTTGATTCAATTATGATTCAGAGGGCCACAATTTGATGATAAAAGAATCCTTGCTGTATCTGGAGGCATCTTGATGCATCAAAATTTTAAACTTTTAAGCCATTGGATGCCGACTGGATTGTATTTATCTGCAGCTGCTCAAGTTAAGCCATCCTCACCAAAACTCAAGAAGTAGCCTAGTTAAGAAGTAAACATGATACGTATGTTACATTTAGGGAGGGATCTTTTTGTCTGGTTTGATTCAGAATCTATTTTTGACCAAATTAATAGAAAAGGGGGCACAATTTTCAGCATCTTGCTCTAGTTTCCCTGAAAATACAATATGAAACATAACTAGCAATTGAATGGTCTGCAGCATATTATTTTTAAGTTAACTGCATTAATTAACAAATTAATCAATTTGAAAGAATCCTATAGTCCCCTGCCTGTATGACAATAACAAAATGGAGGGGAGGTGGTGGAGTCAGGTCTCCAGCAGTGGAGAGCAGCCTCTCTGCTGCACCATGAGCTCTGAGGGAAGACCTTGGTGTCCAACATGCAGAGCAGGTACAGAGTTTTTGTGGTGAAACAGACTGAGGAGAGAGTCATTTTCTTCATCACAGAGTTGGTCAAAGTTGTTAAATGCCGCGGTGTGTGTCGCTCAGCCGCTCTCGTTTACTAGAGCTGATCACTACTCTGCTCTGTGAACATCTTAACGTCTCTGGGTGATGGTAAAAAGTATTCACGTTTGTCTCGCAAATTCAGTCATTCAGATGCTGAATCAAAACAAGATTGCAACTGCTGCCTTTTGAGAAGATGACTTACATCTCCCTGTTAACTGCTGGTAACTCTAACGTGCGTGTAGACTGTCCGGGTGCTGCGCTTCCCTCGCAGCTGAGTTCTGCTCCAACAATTTCATGTTAATTGACAAAGAAAATCAATTCTTGACATTTATGAATCGATTTAGAATCATCCACATCTGCATCACGATGCATCTAAGAATCGAGTATTTGTCCCACCGCTTCCTTTCACACATTAAAAAATGCATTCTGAACCCTGACACCCATACATAATAAAAATAGGATCATTCAGTAGTTATATCCTCTAACTATCCTCTATGGTAATGATCTTCTCCAATCATTTACTGACTCTTCTGCCGTCTTTATCTTCTGAATTGTTTTCAGAGGCAAAGCTTGGTGTGATGATATGACTCCTTTAACTCTCATCCTACCATCATATTTAACATCAGACTACTGACTACAAGAATGAACTACTGAAAGAAACAACCAGCACAGCAAAATGTGAACTTATTTCTTTCTTATTCCATTATTTATGTAAATAATGTAATCTAAAGAAAAATATTATTTTGGGAAAGATGAAGTCATTTACATATTGTATTGAACAAAAATAGACAGAGCACATGAGGAAATGTGTCTGCTACATGCGGATCTGTTCCTTCAGAGACCTCCTGATAGTGTGATACTTTAAATTAGGACCCATGACAAACAGGTACTCAATCAATAAATCAATAGTTCTATTTATTAAAACTACATAGGTGGAACTGGGTGGGTTTTGACTGGTGTCCCCCAGGACCACAACATATCAGTATTTTTAAAAAGCACCAACAGAAAACAGTGATATGAATTTATTGGGATTGGGACAAATGGATTGACAAAATAATGAAAAATTGAAATGATAGAATAAAGTACCTGTGAGATTTGACAAAAAGTACAGGGTCTCTGTTGGTAGAATTAAGATTTAGTTGACAAAGTTATGGCTTAGGCATATCAGTACATGCCATATTTTGTTATATGCAAGTCCAGATAATCTTCATAACTTCCAAGTTGCTCATACTTGTGTTTCAGTGCCTCTTCCAAAATAATCAGTTTCTTAAATGTTTGTTTCATGTTTTCAACAACCATTTTTCACATTACCATCCTTTGATGTAAGAAGAGAGAGGATTGATCACGCAATCACATTGAAGTTATTTTAAATTGCTTGTGTTATTCTGCCTTCCAGGGAAGCAAGCAGTGTAAGCTAGCAGTAAGAATGGATGGCAGCCAAACACGTCTGTCACATAATGAATATATCACACGAGTTAGAAAAATTGATGATAGCTCCTCAGCTTGTTGACAGGCATGAGAGCCAAGAGTCTACAAATTGCAACAGACCAACAAAAACACAAACTAGCTCCTAGTCAATCTTAAAAACACATGGAGGGGAATAGACGGAGAGTGTGTGTTCCCTGCTGGTGTGATTTTCCCAATTAGCCTCATCTGTTGTGATGGATCCGTGGTTAATAACTTAGTTATCTACACTGCTCATTAAGACTTCCCTGAGCATTGTGTGCCATCAACATCAAACACAGTCTGTCTGGTAGTTTTTTTTGTTGTTTTTTTTCAAAATCTTCTGGATATGAAAGAGGGTGTGTCTCCTGTCTCTGCATTTAACAGACTAGTAATTAACTAGTGGTCTCTTATCTCCTCATGTTGACAGAGTTGTCAAAAAAAAAGCTATGAGTCACATTGACAGTGAGGAGGGAAAGTTGGAGGGAGATGCAGGCAGATACAATTACATACAGGGACATTGGGAAGAAACCCAGTGTGTTTTTATTAATACTTTAAAGGGGCCTCTGTGAGTCTCTTGTCACTTCATGTTGACAGAGACATGAAGATGTGTCTCAACACATGAGTCATACAGTTAAGTAATGGAGGAAGAGGGAGAGAGCGATTAGTGGTTGCTAAGAGATTGAATTTATACATTTTGTATTGGTGCGTGTGTCATTGTTGTCAAGTGTTGTCCGGGCTTGTTTCGCACCAATATTACTTCAATTTTCATTGTCACTGATTTCAAAAGTGTAATTCTCACATCACAAGGAAGAGGGAATAAAACAGAGAAAGCACAGAGAGAAAGACAACAAAAGGCAAAGAGTGGTCGAGGAGAGACAGAGGGCAGAAATGAGTGACAGCAGGAAGAATGGAAACACAGAGAGATGAGTGGGATTTCAGATGAGAGAGAGAAACCATGGAAAGAAAGAAAAAAGACAGAGAGAGTGAGGGAGAAATTGAATGGAATATCAGATGAGTGGGCCATTAGTCACTGCCTTCTTGCTTCCTGCTGTGACTGTGTTTCCATGGTGATAATTAGCATATCAGACATTAACCCCGCCTCCACAGCCCTCGGTGCCTTGTTAACCAATTAACTTCTGAGTCAGTGAGGACTAAACCAAAGAGAACAGATACCGAATATAAAAGTCAAATCATTAACGGTGACAGAAAGAAAGTGAATCCAGCACCTGCCTTTGCTTCACCACATGAACATGAAACAGTTTCTTTTTAAAAATGTGCCAAAATGCTGGCGTGAAAGGAGCTTTCATGATGAAATATTACTAAAGTTGTTATTTATTTGACCATCTTAACTTACAAATTAATGTCCAAACTGAATATGAACAATTTAAGCAATTTGATTATATCACATGAGCCAATGGATTTTGCTCAGTTGTCATGGATTTAGTTTTATTCATCACTTTAAGGACTTCTTGTCCATGTTGGCTTAAAAGCTGAAGTTCAAAGTTATTGCTGACCTTGAAAACAGCAGTTGATAAAACAATCTCACCTCCAAGTCCATTTAGTAGCTGTTCTGCTGCCTTCAAACATATGACATAATCTTCATCAGCATTTGACGATAATCCAATAAGGGCTTAAAACATGTTTGTAATAGCAAAGAATGGCAATCAAAAGTGTCAAAACTGGGGCTGTTCCGAATACCATTTTGGGGTTTGGAGTAAAAATCATCTTTTTCAACTTTCACTTATTTGAGATGGATAAAAGGGGGTCATCATGGGTTGGCTGCAGTCAGAGAGATGTCACTGCAGCCCACTTGACTGCGACTTGGCATAGCTTGGCATGTTAAAAGTGGCAATGTACAGTAAATGCACATAAGCACAGCGTGGTTTGACTTGGCACAGCCAAAAGAAACAATGAAAAGTCCTCTCAGGGTTGCCTAAGTTTAGTTTTTGACATGTGGGAGAGAAGATACAAAGAAGCTGTCACTACTGTTTATTGCACTACGTCTTCACTACATGTTTAATTTCTTTTTAAACACAACTAAGTTACAGACGTGTGGTGCTGACATGAAGACCCTTTGAAAACCAGCAACATCACTTATTGCAATGTTTCACTGAAGACATTTGACGTCACCCAGCTCTTGTGAGAATTAGCCACAAATATTTGAAGCTCTGACTTTGCTAAAACTTGCGGTCATTTACTTATATACTTTTCTATTTTCGTAATTATGAGTCTAATGAGGGACAAGGATAGGAGGGGAGACATCAGCCACGGTCTATTCCACTCCTGCCTCCAAAGTCTCAAAAGCTTACTTGATGAGAGAGGAGTATTGAGCAGTTTGGAGCATGTAGGGAGGGTTGAGGTCACACTTATTACAGCCCCGTGCTTGAGGGACCACATTCCTGGAGAAGTGCTCTGCGCGAGGATGGTTTTGTTCTGTACTCTGCACTCATATCATGTGCACGCACCTGGTTTTTATGTGCACGGGTTGTGAAACTATTTAAATGCCATTTTTTTGCTCCTCTTTTTTATCTCTTTTTTTCTGATGCAACATCTCGTTCCTCTGTTCAAAAAAAGAAAAAGCAGTATTGGAATACTGATTTGGACATTGATTACCATGGTAATGGCAGAAGCTTTGAGCATTCAGGTCAGCCCTGGGCAAAACCCTTAATTTTTTTGTGCAAAAACTGAGGGACTTCACTCAGTGTAACAACTATGAAATTAGGAAAATCACTTACACCCCTTTTATTTTAATCCCTTGATATTTTAACACTATCGCTACCCAGCTTTCTCATAGATATTGGCTGCTCTGTGACCTGAATGACTTCACCACTGTGGCCTTGCGCTTTAATACAGGATTACACACTTCATAGATACAAAGAGCAACCCTCAAGATACAGCAGTTGAGTAAGGACTGGTCTCTGTGTGATAGGACCAGTTGGCGGCTGCCTATTAAAGTGCCCTTGAACAAGGCACTGAATCACAAACTAGTCTGGTGGCACTGCACTCACTGCCAGCCCTCTGCTCTATCCCTTCTGAAGAAAAGTTTGTGAAAGGACGATGTATTCTGCAATGAAAGGTGGCTGCTCACAAAACAATTCTAAAGTGCCCTTGAACAAGGCACTGAATTCCAAATTCCTCCAGGGGTGTTGCATCGCTGCCAACCCTGTGCTCTGTGAAGAAATGCCTGTGTGCTTATATGTTTAAGAAAGATATGCAGAATAAGGCATTCAAGGTATTTTACAATAAAGAGGAAAGCCCTGTTTCAGAATGTGTACCTTAAACATGCCAGAAATCAAACTGTCCATATAAAAGAATTCTTTTAAAAGATGTCTGAAGACCATTCAAGCATTTATGGTGATTCTGTGTTGTGGGCAAGGCAAGTTTGTTTGTAGAGCACCTTTCAGTACCAAGGCAATTTATAGTGTTTAACATAAGACTTAAAGGATAACTTCGGTATTTTTCAACCTGGGCGGATGCAACCGGCAACCGCGAAACGAGTTATAACGGTAGATATGAGGGCAAATGCGTCCCATAAAAGTTTGTGCATTAAAAGTGCTTTTTTTCGCCACAGACTGGCTCAGATCGCCAGTGTAATCTCTGTCAACAGCACGCAAAGCATCTCTCTTAGCCTTCACTTCCCCTGGGCTGTGTGACGAAATCTCATGGGATCTTTGTTGCCGGAAGAAAACAGAGGAGCCATGTTGAGAGCCGGTCAGAGCAGGGTTGGTTGTCCTGGAGTTCAGTTGAGAGTTTTACTGCAGCAATTGAAAACAATGGTTCGTGTTTGTGCTTATCCGAATTGCAAGAACAGGATGTCGCGCAACACCCGGTACAGCTTTCATAGACTGTCTTTGTCAGACGGTGAGATGCTGAAGTTGTGGCTAATTGTGCTACAATTGAATGCTAACACTCCTGTCCTGTCCTGATCCCGCGAGATTTCGTCACACAGCCCAGAGGAAGTGAAGGGTAAGAGAGACGCTTTGCATACTGTTGGCAGAGATTACACTGGCGATTTGAGCCGGACTGTGACGAAAAAAAGCACTTTTGATGCACAAACTTTTATGGGACGCATTTGCCCTCACATCTACCGTTATAACTCGTTTCGCGGCTGCCGGTTGCATCCGCCTCCCTCAATACTGAACCAGTTTTAAAACGAGTTGTACCCCTCAATCATCCACACACATACACATGGGGAAATAGGGCCCAGGTTGAAAAATACCGAAGTTATCCTTTAAGAAGGCATTAAGAAAAGAAGCACAAGGTAGTATAAAAAGACAAAATAGGAAGACACATTGAAATAGCAATTGAAAGAGTAAAATGAATCCAAAGTTAAAAACATGCTAAAATAGAATAAAACGGGAGAATAAAAATTACAGTGCAGTGCACGATATGAATAAATAGTCCCCAGTTTAATTTAATAAAAGGCAGTGGTAAGTCTAAGTCTTGATTTAAAAGAACTGAGAGTTGGAGCAGACCTCAAGTTTTCTAGGAATTTGCTCCAGATATGTGGTGTATAAAAATTTAATGTTGCTCTTACATGTTTTGACCCAGGGAACAGTAAGTAGACCTGTCCTTGATGAGACAGATCATATCACAAGGGTATTTTGGCCATAAACCGTTCAATGTTATATATACCCACGGTAGTATTTTAAAAATC
This sequence comes from Lutjanus argentimaculatus, assembly GCA_034769285.1. Classification (NCBI taxonomy): domain Eukaryota; kingdom Metazoa; phylum Chordata; class Actinopteri; order Lutjaniformes; family Lutjanidae; genus Lutjanus; species Lutjanus argentimaculatus. The sequence goes on along the minus strand of JAWZSL010000045.1, from coordinate 2,815,160 downwards.
CATGCTTTGACAAGCAGGAAGCAAAGACCTTAGAACTGGACCAATGTGATCCACTCTTGTGGTCTTGTGTGAGGACTGTTGCAGGATTTTTCTGAATCAGCTGCAGCTGTCTGATCAACTTGTTAGAGAGACCTGTAAGTACAGAAATACAGTAGTTGGGCCTATAAAAGATAGACAGGTTTTTCTAAATCCTGCTGATAAGTCCTCAGATTCATGATATATTATTAAGATGACAGGCTGATTTTGTAATGTGGCTTTTGAAATTTAAGTCTGAGTCCATGACAACACCAATATTTCTGCTTTGGATTTTGGTTTAAGTCCATTTGCCTAAATAAGATGTTTTGATCCCAGAAAAAAAAAAAAAAATTAAGTTGTCAGTCAAGTGCACTAAATGGGAGGTACATGCAGTCGAAAGCCAAGTGTTCAAAGCCTACAATCTGCTGAATCTCAACTCCTCTTCTGACTGGTAGTCGAGGCCCATGAATGTATTCAAGGAGCTGAGGGTATTCAATAGATCAGTAAAGTCCTGTTTCAGTACCTTGACTGGTGTTTCACAATATCATTGACCCTAGGCCTTGTGAACTAGGATGTTTTTCAAAGTGGGGTCTGCAGCCAGAATATGTGGGATTCTTCTTGGGAAAGCAGTTTATTTTGGTGTTCTCAGTGCTCATCCCTTCTACAGCTTAAAATCACCACCAGAGTTTGGGGTCCTGCAGCAGCAGTGCAAATCTGTTTCAAGTTGTACACATGGTTGTTGGGGTGGTTTGTTGCTAGTTCAGCTATCCACGGCTGTGTCCTACTAAGCACTGGGGTTGATCAGGCACTCTGCCTGGATGGTAGTGCAGGCCAGCCAGTAGCATCGCAAATCTCAGGGTGCTTGGCTCTGGCTATCACTCATCCTCCCATTTTCCAGGGAAATGATTTATTCTTAGGCTTTGCACCAAGAGCGATCCAGAGAGGACTACTACTTGCAGAGTTATTGCCTGACAGGCAGCCCTCCTGTTTCTTAGTAGTCTTGTTGGTGCTAATCAGCTGCGTGTTTGCATTCTTTTGCTGTCCACTGTTTTTGAGTCCATGACAAAGTGGTGCCATTCCCACACAGTCCATTCGCCTCCCCATTATGTCTTACTGGTGGATTGGTTCAGGCAAAAGGCCTGTGCTGTTGGTACTGTAGGCAACACCTGTGTAATAATGAACAAGTAATAAAAGTGTTGAAAGCACGCTGCCCTGCATGTTTTAGATATACTTCCAACACACCTGATTCAAATGATCAGCTCACCATCACCCCCTGCAGAAGTCTGATAAACAACCTATTCATTTGAATTAGGTGTTTCATAAATTAAACTAAATTTTTGCCTTGATTCTTAAGTGTGCATGAGCCACTAGCCACAATTTCTAGCAGAATAACAACAACATCAGCAAAATAATGTGAGCAGAGAGCAAGTTGCAAAGATCTTCACTGTAACCAGTTGATTCCACCAATGGCACGTCTGCACCATGGTTCTGCTCTGTCCTTGCCCACTTAATTAGTCTACTTGCTCAGATTTTGTTCATTAGGTTCTCTTTCCTTGCTCTTGTGCTTCCACCGTGGATAAGGAGGCTACGTGGTTAAATAGTTTATTTTCTGTCTGTCTTTATGATCGTGAGTCTACACAGGGTCTGAGCAGTAGCTCAGTCTGTAAGGACTTGGAGAGGTGCCAGTTCACCTCCTGGGCACTGCCGAGGTGCCCTTGAGCAAGGCACCGAAGCCATAACTGCTCAGGGGCGCATGACGATATGTATGTGTGCAGCCCCCTTGCTTTGACACCTCTCTCAGATGCATGTCTATAGGTCCTGTTTATGCATGTGTGTGTATTTCGGGCCTGTGTATGTATGTATGTCTATGTTCTTCTTCTTCTTCTTCTTCTCTTCTTCTTCTTCTTCTTCTTCTTCTTCTAAAAATTAATGGGATTCTCCCTGCCTTTTCTGTGGCTGACTTCCTGCCCATTCGATCTGCTCTGTGCTAACTGACGCAGCATCCATCAAAAATAGACTTGGCGTGTATTGGAAGCATAGAGCTGCTTCTGGGACGCGCCAAGGCACTGCTGGTGGAATCACAAGCATTGTGTAGAATGGCTGCAGTCAGCTCCAGCTGACATGGTGCAGCCTGGTGGAATTTAGCTGTAAGACAGCAGGAGGTGTTACGTGCAAGCACAAACTTGATTTCTTGTAAGCAGAATATTTGTTTCATGTGCATTGTATTGTATTGTGGCGGTCGTTTGGAATAACAAACCTGCAGAGGATTATCACCTAACTCTGCAGTTACCCTCACTTTTGTAGTGTATTTTAGTGTCTTTCAGCTCTGTGGTTTGGTTTTGTTGCCAAACTTTATAACAACTTTATTTTTCATCAGTCCCACTACTCTCATCAGCCTCACTTCCAGCCACAGCAGGTGGCAGTTTTCTGCAAAAAACCTTAGATAAACCAACTGTACACTACCTGCCCAGCACCAAATGGCAGACAGATGAAACCAGCTGTGAACAAAGTGGAATACTTAGCAGCTAAGGAGCCAGATATTGCCTGGAGGAGCCGTTGAGACTAAACCAGAGCTAAAAGGAGAAAATTGGACTTAATTTTATCAGGTCTCCAGCAACATGATGCTGAATGAATACCGGATGTGTAATTAAGCCCCTATTTGCCATATCAACTTAATAAGGTGATAATATGTCAATGTTGTTACAGTTCAGTTTGGATTTATTTTATTTTTAAGGGACCATGTACAAAAACTAAATAATAACTACATTTTACAATTTTATGTAATGTGATACGACACCAATAGAGCGCTTCATTTGAAACTACTTTTTCTTTTTTTATACCCATCAGGCCAATGGAAGCATTTTTGAAATATTCTTCCACATTTTATGTTTTTTGTTTTTATGAGACACCACAGGTGTGTAGTATAACCAGACTCTATCATCTTGCTACGCCGAGCTGACAATTCTGTCAAACACACTGCGCTCGACTTCACCACACCATAGACTGTATGGGTTGTAGCTGCTGCAGCAATGGACCAATCACATGTTGCATGAAAGTGAAGAACAATGGTGGTGACTGGCTGTGAGTAAAATCACGCATCTGGATCTGGGTACAAAGATGACTGAATACAGGTATGGTTAGACTGGAGAGGTTTCAAATGTTTTGATACAACTTGGTACTGGGTTATTTCGGTTGCTATCTTAAAGGCATCGAATACCGATACCCAGCCCTAGCTGTGATGAAGTGAAAATTGGAATGTAGCTTTAAGAAATCTCCGTCATTCCTCTCAGCAAGTTAATTTTATCTGTCTCTCTGTCCATCTGTCTGCCCCCTTCTCGCTATTACATGTGTGAATTGTTGCACACGTGAATGATGTGCTAAGTTTAGAAACTGTGTGTGAGCCTTATCTTACAGTAACAAACTTCACACACACACACATTAAAACACATACATTAATGACGGGACACAAAGATCAGAGAGCAGGATTCCAACAGTAGGTCAGTTACCATAGCAACAGAACAGAACGCACCGGAGACCTGTCACCATAGGAACCAATAGCCAGAGACGGCGAGAGCGAGAGAGACAGGAAGACAGAGACAGTAGGAGAAGGAGAGTTGTAAACAGAAGACAGAGATGACAGAGACGGAGAGCAGGGAGATGGAAGCAGAAAAAGTGAGCGAGTGAGAAAAAGCGCAACATAATCAAAGTCACGAAGACAGAGAGGAGAAGGAGGAGGAGGAGGGAGATGAGACAGCACCGAGAGGTATGACTGTATCCACTGTACCCCCATACAACATGTGAAAAGCAACATGTGGCCAACATATGCTGCGGTCACATCCAGTATGTGTACAGCACAATAACAATACGCCTGGTTCAAAACAGAGGAGGCAAATATACACACGTTCTGTGGTAGATGTAAAGATACTAGTGTAAAAAAGACTCTTGTGAATATAGATGTACTTCCTCAACTTCTTTACTCAAGTAAAATTGAAAAATTACAGGCTCTGAAATAGGATTGGACGTATATATCGCCCACTGATGATGGGCTGAATCCATCACCGTTTTTTTGTTTGTTGTTGTTGTTTTTTGGCCAATTTTTGGGGTGATATTTGTCATTTTATTTAGCTAATGAAATAATCTGTAGAGTAACAGCTGCTGCTCCACGCTCTCATCCAGTGTCACAGTATACACCCTCTCAGCCGGACCATGAGTGCGCAAAACTGCGTGAGGAGTGAGACTCTTACACTCTTTTCATGCGGTGAATTAAGGATTTAATTTGACCATACCAGAGTTGTTGATTGTTGCAAAACTATCAATGGTTTTGGAGAGTTTAACAAGCTTTATTGTCAAGTTTGAATTAAGTGGTTTTTTTCTTGAGGATTTAACAAGCCAATTAAGCTTGTCTTAGTTCGGTAAAAGAAAGAAATTTAAATTCAGATGTTGTATGGTTGTATTTCTCCATTTTGTGAGTTTATTTTGTTCATTGGGCATAGTGAATGTACGCAGTGTATATAACATAGTGAATTTGCCACTTGCCCACATCTCCCAGCTGAAACTCGAGAAGACGGGAGGAGGTGAGAGGGGGGACGGGGATGAAGATATTGCTAATCACTGATGGATGGTCCAACAATGTTCAGTTGGAAATTTAACATATCGCCCAACAACACTGAAATGTAGTCAAGGTATAAAAGTAAAAAGTAGTCCTCTGAAGGACATTTTACCAGCTATTACAATGCAAAGCTAATCTTACCTTTTCTCTGCTGTCTAGTTTCTCTTATAATTTTGACTTTTTAACTCATAATTTAGATTTTTTTATTTCATAATTTCAACTTTTTATCTAATAATTATGGCATTTTCTCTCAAAATTTTAACTTTTTATCTGATAATTATCATTGTCCACGGGAATATTTTTTTCTTTTGCTGGCAGAAGTGGACTTCCATACCCTCTCTTGTCTGTTTTGCCTTGTTAAGTCTGTTGAGCGTGATATGGACTGATGGATACACCAAGGAACTGTCTTTTCAGAGGGTTATTGTCCCGTTGAAATTGGTCTTGATGTTCGAAGAAGACAATGTTCTTTGAAATGCATTACACAAAAGTAAAGAGCCTTTTTTGAAAATGTAAGCATTAGAGAGTACAGATATTTGTGTTAAAAAGTAGGGAGTAAAAAAAAATTGCCAGAAAAATAGATACTCATGTAAAATACAGACACCTGAAAACTCTAAATAAGTACAGTCAGTATTTGTGCCACTTCTCATCTCTGGTTAAAATGTTAGATTTGTAACTTTATTCCCCATACAAGAAACTCCACACTTTGGTGGTATTATTCTCCAGTGAGATTATGCAAAATATGTTTCACCCTCTTTCAAGGGCAGCACAATGGTAGCATTACTCACAGAACATTCCTGCTTGGTCAGTGTTTTCAAAACAGTGACCTTTGAATCACAACACTGAGGCTAGCTGGCCGAGTAAAGCTAAGGTAAAAAATTATTTAGGGACTCCAGCTGTTCCTGTTGGTTCGGGTAGAGAGAGCAACTGTGTACTGCTTATGGTACAATATTTATGGCTATTAGCCCATCAATGAAATAACTTCTTAAACAACTTTCATGCGTGAATGAAGCTAACTTTTTATTGGATGACAGAAAAGAAAGGAGCAGTATTTCTGTGCAGCTTTCAGTATGATGCTTACTGGCAGCTGTTCACAGTCATTTGCAGCCTTTTTAAACATTCATAGTGTATTGTAGCCTGTTGCCTGATGTTCATAATGTATAGCTGGATACTTATGCCTACTTAGCATTAAGCTGGGGCCCCAAATTTTGCCAGCTGCATCCACTTGTAGGAACAACATCCTAATGTGATTTGCGTGAACATTTTTGCTCGGGGAGAAAATTATATACTAAGTTCATAGAAGTTTTCTCCAACACGGCACTGATCATGAACCTATCCAATGTAATCTATTCCTAGTCCTCTGCTGCTACTGTGTGGCACTTTGGGTAAAATAGTGCGCCTCATGCTATGTTTAATATCTCAATATAGCCTTTGTCCACTTTTATGATCTTTAATATAGAGATTTTATTAGCCATAATGGTGGTACTTAAATGGTGGTATAGTAGTAAAGAGAGAGAGAGAGAGAGAGAAGGAGGGAGGAAGAGACAGAGAAACAATTGATACAGGGGACAAGCAAAAAGCAGACAACAAGAGGGAACAAAAATAAGAAGAGGCAGCAGAAAGACTGAGAAAGGGCAAACGGAGACAAAGAGAGACAAAGAATAGATTGGTGTGTGTGTGTCACAGTCTAGAGATTTGTGCTAGCTTAGTTCTTATTCCAATCACACACACTGCCTAATGAGCTAATGGGCCTGACAACCAGACAGACACACACAGAGTGAGGGACAGGGAGAGAGAAAGAGAGGCGGGTGGATGGATGGAAAGTCACTATGCTAGTCAGTCAGCCAGCCAGCCATTCATCCATTCACACGGTCAGTCAGCTAGTCAACCTGTTAGCCCCTCGTTCCATTGCAAGGTTTGTGTGACTGCCGCAGATAAGAGATGCACAATATTCCTATGGCATTTGGTGAAAAACCTCCTCTTCTCCTCTCTTGACCCTCCCATCTCCTCTTGTCTTTCAGCCCTTCGTCTATGCACAAGCAGGTACACACATCAACCTGAAAATGTCTCTGTGAATGCTTATGAATCACAAAGAAACTGAAACTCTGATTATGTTCCTCTCCAGATTTAAAGTGCTGCTGCGTGCTGTAGCCTAGCACCCCCTGTGGTGTCAAGATCACAATTATGGGGCATTTGATAAGAAGTCATTTTGCAGATTTGTCAAATAAATGACTAGTTGAAAGTGTCCTGTGACTAGCTGAGTAAGACCTACAGCAATCAGCGACAGCTTCATGATTAGCACCTCCTGTGGTGCCAAGTTCTGGCTCTCCTGGCAATTATCTATATGTGTTACAGTCAGATAGCTGAATCACTAAAATAATTATGAATTTGGCCTCTGATTGGAAATATTGAAATTAAATCACTGAAATGCAAAAAGAAAAGATAAAGTTAGCTTTTCTCTGTTAATGCAGCCAATTGCTGATTGCCTTGGCCTCAAACAAAATGGTATCATTATTGTTATCATTATCATTATTCTCTAATTATCCTTCCAATTATAATCAAAGCTTTTCCCACATGCCTACTCCTTTCTCTCTTACTTTCTTCTTCGCTCTCACTTTTTCCTTCCCTCCGTGCTTCATCTGTCTTTTTGCCACTGTAGTTTCCTCGTGTTAGGAATATGTTGTGTGATTTCTCAGGCCGCTCTCTCTTTTTGCTTCATTAAATAATTTTCCAGGTTTTAGCCATTTCCAGAGGGCATCAGTATTACCAGAGCGGGTCAGCAATTTGATTGTGCCCATGTACACTGCACACTGGTAATGTCAGTCACTCCTTGAAATGCTAAAATGATTTACTGTGGCCCTGTGGTAACCACAGTAACACATTAAACGTCATTCAGACTGCAGAAAAAAAAGTAAAGCCCATTTCAAGTGGCTATTCGAAAGCCTCACCACTGGTTACATGGTTCTTGTAATTTAGATGTGACGTTCAAAAGTTGGTAAATGCACGAATCAGATGAATCAGATGTGTTCCTGGGTACAATTAGCTTATAATTAACCACAAATTTAGCTTAGAATACAGTAGGTGTTTGAAGCCATAGCAGGGGGAGCCAAAGAACGTCAGTCATGTGTTCACTTTTGATGTTCAAACTGCTGACGTCCTGAGTTAGAAAGCACTAATCTTCAGACCCCCTATGGTAATAATGTCGTCCACAGAGGGCTCTGAGATTTATGCATCTGTTCAAACACTGACCATTTATCTTGTTTGGAACTTCATCGTCATGTTTTTCAAAGCCTTGTGCTGCTTTTGAAAAACGTGATTATTGTCAGACCTCTTAAAACAGTTGAATGCTGCTAATTAGTATTCAGTCTGCTGGGTGGATGCCTTTGTAATTGTGACTTGACAGTTCAAGTTCTTTTGGTCACACTTAATTTGGATTAACACTTTTTTTTAATTTAAAAGAATTCAGGGATTTATTTTTGTCTGTTTTGATTATGAAAATTAGATTTTTAAATAAATCAGTAATACAAAAAAAAAAAGGTGAAAGGTAATTATTTGGCTTTTAAAATATATCCTTTTAAACAGTTTTTAGGGGAACATAAACGGTAGCTTCTTTTTAATTTCATCCCATTTCCTTTATTAATTTTCTATAACCACAAACATTGTCTGTGCTTTGCCCACCACTTGCTATAACTGATTGTTGAAGAAAACGCAACAACAAATTTTGGATGTGTAGGGACGAGGGCTGGGAAGATACACTTCTCCCAATTCAATATATCACGATCCTTGAGTACCGATTTTGTGATTCTTAATATTGAGATTCCACATTATGTTTTCATTGTATTTTTCTTTGCTTTGTACACTATATCAATGGAAAAATTTGAACCACACACTTCTAGAGAGACTGTAGAGACTGTATATCATGAGTTCTATTTCCAAGAACAATGCACATCACGCCAGTCAGTCTCTGAGTTATAATTCAGCACCATCAATACTGCATATGAAATTTGTAATTAAAATACTTTTTGAAGTAAACTGCTAGATTTAGCTGTTCCTGCACTGGAAGCTAGTACTATAGGACTGATAAATAAAATAGAAAATATAGATATATGTGCTGCTGGTTTCTCCTGGCATGCAATGTCTCCATCAGGTTGTGACTGTTCAAATCCATTGGGAATTTTGAGTTTTAATCTTGACCTTTTGGGGTTGTTGGAGCTGGTCAGTGTGGAGTGTAAAAGTGTTGAAGTAAATTGAATTGCCACTGTAAAGTCAGCAGCTTTTTATTTGTTTCCACTGAGCAAAGGAAATGTATACCTCTAAGTATGAGCACACATGTTGTTTTATGTTAAACTGTGAGGTAAAATGGATCTGGTGGTTAAGATAATATTATTGTGTTCACAGTGCTAATTTTAGCATGTTAATGGTAATTCCCGTTATGTGTTAGCATTGAGCTAGCAAGCTAAAAGTTAGTTGTTTATCCACTATAAAATCAATTCAAGGATTAAAAAAATAATTCAGGTAATTGTACAAAAAAGAATCACACTGTTCAAGAGAATCAATTTTTTCTCCCTCACTTAGTAAGGACACAAAATCCTGGTGAAGCTTGATTTAAACGGATTATCTAGATTCCCTAGATTTCTGAAAATCTGCGTGAGCCATGATGCTGAGCCTTACAAATAGCCGAGTCACACTTTTTTGAACATCTGCTTTTTGTCACTTAACAACTATACTAACTATTCACATGTGATTTTTGTTGTCTTCCATGTGATGTTTCCATTATTTGAATTTTCATGTGCTCTACATGTTTGTGTATTCATGCGTGTGCGTGTGTGGGCTTGTGCTCGTGGATTGACAGGCCAACTGTGGTGAAATTTACCGGGCATCTGGACCAGTGTTCATTATTGCTGATGTTTCTGTTCAGGAAGCTGCAACAGAGACAGAGAGACACGCAGAGAGAAGGAAACAGAGAGAGGGAGTCAGAAGATGACAGCAGCAGCATCAATCACCTTGTCAACAAGCATCCTTCGCCACTTCAGTACTGGGCGACAGATGTTTGGCTGAGTGTGTGTGTATGTGTGTGTGGATGGCTGCATTTGGCTGTTAGACATCTGTGTGTTCAACTACTACTCTATGGCACACATGGAGTAAATTTTTAAAGTTTTGTTCCTGTAATAGAACTTTAGTAGACACTTTGTGATCTATTAAACTCGGGCGGAGCGGCTGTAGTTACTGCAGCAGCATTTTAGTCTCTGAAGTTGCTGCACCAACATGCATTAGAAAAATAATAAGTTATTGCAGCTCAACAGCAGTTAGGTGTAACAGATGATGGACTATATGGTATAGGGCACTGGCAGTGGGCGATATGTGCTTTCTTTTTCACAAATTTCTTTTTCTAGATGGTGTTTCATGATGGAGGGTTAGCAATTTAAAAAGAAGGCTGTTTACTTATTCATTTTTGTGACAAACAGCTGCGTAGGTAGGGGGCCTTCACAAATCACAGTCCACATTTTTCTTTGTTGGATATGTCTTTCTGGATTCTCTGGCCCCCTGTGGTTCCTCAGTGTCTGTCCCACAGTTTGTGTTTGTGGTTTCCAGGGCTGAGATAACAGCAACCTAAATGTCTGCAAAAGAACATTCAGGAAAAAATAATGAGTCAGACTCATGTGGTAAACGAGGAGAGTGGGACATTCATATATGTGTGGTGTGTTGAGTGATTAGTTATTAGTTAAAGCTAACTAAATTCATCCAAATGATACTAAGAGGGCTGTCTTAGTATTAGAAAATACCATCAGTATGCCTAAAATGCAGGATCGGGATAATCCATACCATGTTATTTATTAGCCCTGAAACAACCCTGCTATTTTCCAACAGCGTTCTGTACGCCAAAATTTTATATGCATCAGTCTACATTATTGTAGCCTGGGTGTGCATGATTAGTCGACTATACAATTAAATGTTACCATCCTCCCTAGTCAGCATCAGAAATACTAGTTGGTTAAGCTATTTCTGAATATTTTATTCATTTACAACGCCAGTCAACTGTTGCCTCTAAAATGTCATGCAGCTGCCCACCACTCAGTCAGGGTTGCAGCCCCAGTAGACAGCAGCCCCTCTCGCCCAGCGAATGCCCTGATGGCGCTGATGTTGTTATCAGCAATGTGGGACACATGACAGCTTGTAAAACAAGCGTGGTTTGGCAGTGTTTTGATCTTCAAAATGAAAATAAGGACAAACAAAGGCTGTATCATAATAAACTGGCATATAACCACTCGACTGGAGCAACGTCTAACCACATTCAGCACAGACTCTAACATTAACCTGCAAGCAGAGCAGGCTGCTGCTGCTAGCTCTGCTAACGTTAGCCACACTGTGTGGCAGGCTGGCAGCTAATGTCAGCTCCAGGTGAACATGTTTTCTGCCCGCAGATACTGTGATTCTGTTTGGTCTGAAAAGGTGAACCATATATTGAGTTATTGTCATGTTTTGAAGGATAATATGCAATGTTTGTATTGCATGGTGCAAAGCGCTACATATCTTAGTGGCAATAAAATATGACTTGTTGATTGTAGAATTTGATTAGCGGTTTCAAATGGCTCCTAATAAACACAGTTTTTTTCATACAATGTTTAACATTATCAATTAATAAATTGTGCTAAATTTTATCTGCTTTCTGTGTTTTCTGACTGTTCTGACTAGTCGAATAGTCAAAATTAAAATTTGCCTTTCACTGACACGGAAATTGGTCGTCAAGAACATCCCTTGTTTATGGTGAGCATAAACTTACGTCAGGAGAAGGAATAATGTGGTGGATTGTGTGTTTCCCTGTCAGAATATTGAACTGTGAATAGAGACGCTGATATTTCAGTGTTTTATTTCTTGATTTGATTTCTTGTTGTGGGGATCTGCTGTAAAACCTGATTTTTTGATTTGTCTTTATTTTGTGATTGTGAACTGGATTGGAGTGAACTCTTTGGGGATTGTGGGGAAAGTAAAACACTCATAGAACCCATGAACTTGGTAGCAGAGTTTTGGTACTGAAAGCGAAACAATACTATTTTGATACCTTAGTATTTTGTTCATTTGACAAAAGAAGTCAAAGTTATCAAATGTTAGATGTTCTTTAAACACAAGCAGACATACAAGAATGTTGACCAAATAAAAAGTCTTAAAATCTGGTAAAATAATCATTTAAATCAGAAACTGTCAGATCAATTAATAAATAAAATGAACAGTTGCCAGCTTTTGCTATTAGGCCTACATTTATTCAATGATAAAGAATGGGAACATTTCAACACCGAAATAGCATTGAGGTTGTTACATTTTTTTTTTTTTTATCAACATGCATGTACAATCCTTAAACACACTTAAAATGCATGCTGACCCATTTCACATCTCATGGATGTCAAGGATTAATTATTAATTAATTTATCACCGTTAAGAATTTAACTGATTAAAAATGTATTGACCAACAATTTGTGTGCCATTCGTCCCCAGCTCACATTTGTTAACTGTATTATCACAAGGAGAGCATGAAGAGGCCAGGAGGACAATGGTCAATCTAAACATTGTGACACCATCTTAAAACACAGCTGAGTGTTGCACCACCTTAAAAGGCAGCAAACAATGGTTGCAGCGCAAGTAGAGAATTACTGTTACATATATATCTAGTGGCTATTATGCCACTAGAATTGTTAATACTTACGCTGAGAAAAAGATGTGTTTTGTATGTTATTAATTATTAATAATTAATTGTTTATTCATTAACATGTTAAACTGTTGATTAAGGAAAATGCATTAAATTTGCAACCCTTCATATATTCTTGTGGCAGTAATGCAGGTAATCAGTCTTATGGTGACTGACAGTACATGACAGTACACAATATATCTTCAATGCAGAATATAAACATTCAAGAACCACTACTGGCTCAGCTATATATGTCCAGCTTAGACAAATTAAGAAAGTCTCGAGTGCTGTGAGTGTTTTTAAAAAGGATTTGTAAAGTGACTATGGTGTTTAAAGTTAGAGTTTGTCCTACTTTTGAGGGGGGGGGATCTTTCTTCTTTTGTTCTGTTAAAGCCCACACAAATTTGTGTGAGAAAAAGCTTTTTGAATATGCAAACAAACACACTCTCATACCCCCCATTGCCTCCTATTCTTTCATTCTGCTCTTTTGTTTTTTTCTCTCTTCCTTTTCTCATTTTCATTTCCTGTCTTTCAGCTCATACTGATTAATTGCAAAGTCTCTTTAAGATGTTTTGAAAGCCAAGTGCGGTTTATGTAACATTTTCAACATTAAAATGATGCTTTTGAAGAGGTAACGATTTAAATGTAAACAACCAAAACACATTTCCGTTGCAAATCCACCATACGCAGAATGTTTTGCAAACCTTGAGAAAAGCCTGCATGGCATTTTATACAATTTGACCTGGTATTTACCAGTGAGGAACACAAACACAGTTGTTGGTAAAAAGCACTGTAAATACATGGAGTTAGGTTTAATTTACATTTACTCTGTTACTTCGTCTGAGTGTCTCCCCCCCACAATATAAGTATCCCCCTCTCTGCCTCTCTTTTTTCTCCTTTTCTGTAAGTTAGAGTACAGCAAATGATTCAGTCATTTGGAGAGCCTGTATGCTGTTTTACAGTGAATATTGGCTCAGTAATTTACACAGTCTAGTCAATGCTCCCAGCATATGGAAGATATTGATAAATAACATACTATTCTCCAACCCCTCCTACACCCTACGCTTCGCTATGCTCTCTGAAACAATGACTGGAAAGTCTATACACATGCGCAGGCACACACACACACACACACACACACTGGCACATCTACAGACATTTCCAACGTCCCCTTGTGTGTTTGTTTTATCTTCAGTGGCTCCATAAAATTATATAAATCAAATCAAAAAAACAGCACACACACGCACGCACAAACACACACACACACACATACACACACACACACAAATTACAGACACTCAGCAGACGTTTCACTCAATCTCTTTCGATCTAAATACAAACTTTCCTCTCCTATATCCTCCCCTTCTCTATCTCTCACACACATGCACAAACTCTCCGTCTTCATCTTTCTTGCTTGCTGTGAATGTGTCTCTCTCTCTCTCTCTCTCACACACACACACTCACACACACACACACACACACACACCACACACACACAGACACACACTCTTCCTCTCTACAGTGTATTGACAAAGCCCACTAGCTAATCCAGTGTGTGGGGAGTGTTGCTGGAGACAGAATTAGGTGGATAACACTGGATTGCCCCCCCTCACGCACATCCCTCCACATCTCCCACCAGTGTGCATGTCTGTGTGTCCTCCATGTGTGCAGTTTAGGTGTGTGCACACATGTACATATCTGTGTGAGTGTGTGTGTGTGAGAGAGAGATTAGATCCCCCACAGTGCACTGTACTCCTACTGTAGATTAACTGCCATAATGTGACTCCTCACTCCTCGAAATACAGAACTTAAAGAGTCCCGACTTGTGCAGAAAACCACATGAGGCTCCCTGGTGACTCCCAAATGTAGACTTATCCAGATTAAGTATTCCTTAACCCATTTCTCTTCAGTTTGACAGTTTCACTTTGCAGCATTTATACCTCCTTAGACCTTTTCTCACTCAGATAAACATGGTTCTTAGAGGTGCTGGAAATCCTTCAAAACACTTAAATTTTGATGTTATATTTCAAGGTTTAAACAATGCTTAGATGTTGGATAAAATGCTTGAAACTGCTTGAACATGTAATTTCATTACTTTCATAATAAATGACACTTCAACTGAATTGTTTGCTTTTTAGATTAAGAAGTAAAATAAGTCAGAGAACCTAACTGCTCTTTACCCTTTTGCACAAAATGAAGACTATTGCTCTCAGACCTTGGTTTCAATGAGTGTTTGCTTGAAAAGTACAGGGAAAAAAATAATTGAAATGGATTTTATGGAAATTTAAGTTTCATGTCTCATGATTATTTGAGTGATTTAATATTGTTTAAATCATTAATATACAGGATTAATATTGGCTCAGCCAGGTGATCTATGAACAAATTGGCGACAGGTGCAGACGTAGATGCTACGGCTTTTAGCTACTTCAAGCTTTACTGCTGAAACAAGTATCACCAATGACAAAAATACATTCATGGGAGTGCAGTCCGCATTTTTTGAACCTGCAGTCAGATCAGGTGGATGCATCACTGCAGACCACCACAGGAGGGGAGGAAGTGAGCGGGGTTATCCATGCCTAACCCAGCTTGGGTTTAAGGCTGCTCCTGGGTAATGTCTGGTCAGATTAAAGGTGTTGCACTTGATGGATCCTCACACAAGACTCCGGCAGGATGAGGGGAGGTGGACTCTTGCATCAGTGGTGCTTGGGGCACAGGCGAGATGTCAAGCTTTTTCTTTTGAGATATACCATGTTATCATCACTATCTCGTTGCTGCTGTTTTCATTCATCCTGATGCAAAGTCAAAAAATGCACTAGAGAATTATTTCCCAGGTTTATACATGTTTATGTATATATGTAAATAACTGTGGATATTGTTTTTATTTTTATGCTATTTTGTTTACTGATTGATTAATCCTTGATTACTCAGAATGCCAAGTCTACTTACAGACAGGTGACACAATTTTGTTGATGAAGAAATTAAATAATCATTTTGAACATATACAGTATATGTATATAAATAAATCATTTACCACAGCTGTAATCTGCTGGAAAAGCTCGAAAATACACCTTGAACAAGGTTGAAAAGTGCTTGAAATTGACTTTGGAAAAGGTGTATCCAACCCTGGAAATCAATTCTTTTGTACTTTAAGTGCTAAGCTGTCTCTAATTTGCATTTGTGATGATAAGAGTTCAAGGGCAATCAACTTCCAATATTACAGTAGCTGCCCCAGGGATCCACAATTACAGCTGGCACTCTGGCTCTTTTATAACGCTCAATATCAATAATTGCAAGCAGGTAAAATAACTATAAGAAACAAAAATCCCCAAGGTAAGTGGAGTAATATAACCTGCATCTATGTCTCCTTTGTGTCAGACTGTGAAACAATTATTAAACAAAGCTTAGAAAATTTGATTTTTAAAGTTTGGCTGTGTCCCCAGAGCAGATTTTGAAAGTCTGACCGTTTCTAAACTTTTATGAAACTATGTGCACTAGCAAATTAAAATATCCATTCACACCATCCATCATCTGTGATACAGTACATCTCTTAAATTCAATCACTTGACACTCTCTGTGTAGCGGCTGATGGTACAGTGATAGTTTTCATTTATTGTAAGTGACTGAGAGTGTGAAAGTAAGTAGCTGGCATGGGTGTGTGTTTATTATTCGGCTATAAATAAATGTTATAATTTCTGCAGCCACCACGACTCAGAATGCATTTTTTCACTCGAGTATTTAAAGGCTTTATTATAGCCAGAGGGCAGCTTACATGTGCAGCTCACATAAGAGCGCAGTATAAGTGAAGTCAGCATGTCAGTAACTAGAAGGCTAGAAAGACAGAGAAAAAACAGGCTGAGAAAAAGAGACAGAGAGGGTAAGGGAAGGGTAAGTTAGCTCTTCACATAAGATTCAGGTTATTTCTACAGTATTTTATAGTCATGTGTCATGGGATTTCTTTCTTTTTTTTTAGCATATTTGCATGCGCTCTGTTTAAACACAGGATAGGCATTCCTCAAGGGTTTGATGCAAAACTTGAATTTAGGGTGCATATTAACTACAGTATATATTTTTATCTTGTTATTTCTGTGTGAATGCGTGTATATGTGAAAACAGGAGTGAGGGTATGACTGAGTGCATGTTCTTGTAGGTGCGAAGAACATCTTCAAAGGGCAGGTTCAGCGAGTTCAATAAAAACATTCATATTTTTGGGTCACAAGTAGGACTTATGGTCGTGATACTCATTACAGAAACATATACACCCCATAATAAGGACAGACCATCTGGACAACACAGTATTAGGCTGCTGTACTGAATTGCCCTTTGGACTGATGCCCTGTTCTCTCTCTCTCTGTCGTTCCCTTGCACTCTGCTTCTCATATGTCTTGCCAGGTTTGTTGTCTGAGCATGATTTGCCCTAAAATCAGTCACTTCCATGGGGATTAGAAAGTTGGAGTGAACTGAATGTATTCAGCTGCTCGTTTACTGTAAGATGTTGTTTGCTTTGTTTACTTTTATCCAGAGCGCACTGCAGAAATAATGTTGACTTTCCTTTCAGTGTCCTTGTGTTTTAACCTTTTTCGGAGCGTTATCAATCACTTGGCCTGGTTGACAGTGATGAAACAGAGGCCCCTGTCATGTGGCTAGACGCTGATGATAAACATCTTGCATGTCAGTTATATTTGTCCCACAGCAAAGCTTATCATACCGTTGACTTACCTAAAAATACACAGAAAAAGTTTGAGTAAAGTTTGATAGAGTCCTGACGTCACCTTCAGAATGGTCTCTGTTCCACTAACTGCTGTAACTCAATATAATCTCTCAATGATCATTTCTTTTATCAGACTCTCAGAAAAAATATATATATTTCCCTGAGCTTTACTTTCCATATTCTAATACAGACTGGCATAAACCACTTGTGATGTGAAGTTAAACAATGATTAATTTGTTAGAAAATAACCAGCATGACAGTTCCATGGTATCATATGCCATGATATCTACACTCTCTTCTTTGTAATTTTTTCAACTGTTTAGCTGTAAACTCTCCCACCTAGAAACATTGTTCACTCCTCTCCTTCTGCTGTTATTGCAGACATGTCTGAACTCACTGCTGCCACTCGAATCACCCATGGACTTCCCTCTTTTGTTGATTTGTTGAGGGTTAACTTGCAATGTTCAAGGACATATGGGAAAAGGTGTTCTTTAAAGGCTGCTAAAACCAAAAATATTGAATAAACAATATCATTTATCTTTTTTTTATTTTAAGCTACCTACTTGAAAACATTACTTCACACTGGAAGAAGTTGAACTATAGCAGAGCTAGTGAGAAATCTAGATTGGTTAACTAAAGCTACTTAGAAAAAGTAGTTCAAACACTGTCAAATTGACAATCTAAATGTGATATGAAATTGTAACACTATAATACAAAGTCACAGCAAAAAATGCCATTCAATCAAGTTTGCAATAAGGGCCCACTTGTTCACATGTCATACATAAACCAAAAAAAATAAAATACTCCACTAGCAATGATAAAATATCATCAATAAAAAATCATTGACTTTCTTTTACTGCCCTGAGTTGTTTGTAGTTTTAGTGGTTAATTGTACAAAAAATGTAAAAAAAAATAATAATAATTTAAGTAATTGAATTACAACACAAATATGAATGTCATTGAATTACCAACAAGCTGATGCAAAGTTTAATTACATATAGTGAGCACAACTGTGCACACAACATACTGCTGATTAAGGCTATGTTCCAAATTAATAATAAATTTGTTAATGTTGTTACTATTATTATTTTATGATTATTTTATTGTAGCTGATATCCATCAGATATCCATTACCAACTGGTGCAGCCCTAATTATGAATATGGATGAGATTTTTTATTTCAGGAACAGAATTCTCTACAGGATTATCCTGCACATTTTTTTTTTGTGCAAATAGAATATTTAGCTGCAGCAGACGCTAATGCAATAATTCATTTTACTGACGCTACAACTATATTTACTGAACCTAGTTACTGAAATCACCAGTGTAATAAAAACCATTTCTGTCAGCGTGAGGTAACTCATACTGACAACGAAGTGTCTGCTCTGTGGCCTCATGTCATTGTGCTCCCTTCACTTGCATCACAATTTACTTTGGTCTCATCGCACCAGAAACCATTTGTCAGTTCATTCTAAAAACAAAATGTCCACTGGTGAACGCGGGACTCTAATAGCTTTTGGGCTCCTTTTTCTTTTACTTGCTGCTTTACAAATAATACAGAAAGAAACAACTTGCTATTCCCTCCACTTCCTCGCTGTCATTTCATACAAGCAGTGAAAGTTCCTGGACTCAATTTGGGATTTTAATGGGTCGCACTTTTGACAGGCTGCATAGTAAATCTGCTCTTCGAGGCCAGTGAGAACAGTTGAGGCCATCTATGATTTAACATGTCCTCAGCAGATAGATGTAGCATACACCTCACACCTCCCATAGCTGTGAGCTTAAACTGAAACAAAACTTGCATACCCATACAGTTTCAACAGTCTTTGTGGCACTGAAACAATTCTGTTCAATGTGTATAATTTAATAGGCCTTGTGGTCCAAACTGCATTCAGCTCTAAATGAATAATCGGCTGACAGCATCAAAAACAAGCCAGCGCTGTCAACAAGCTGTCAAACTAAATAAAACAAACACTGATGCAGACACTCCTTCTTTCTCTCTCCCTCTTTCCTTTATGCTGTTATTGGTAGTGACTCCTGCTCCGCGCCGCTGCCTGTTTATGAATCCCTAGAAAACACACACACACACGTAAATGATGACTATGATCATAGGCATGTAAATTTCTGTTTTCCTTTATGTTTCACCACTGAAATAGAAACAAAACAACAAGGATGAATGTTGGAAATAAGGCGAACAAGCAGGGTGGTGAGCTAATGATCTCTTTATTATCACACAGCAAAATGGGAGAGGCTGAGATAATGTTGATTCTCCTAGACATCAATTTGTAAAGTCAGGATTTACCATAGTTACAAGCGTCCTCTTTAACCATTGACCAGCTGGAGGGTTTCACTAATTGGCTGCCCTCCTGCCAGACTGACTGACTGGTTCACTGGCTGATTGTCTCCGAGGTCGGTTGACTAACTGACCAGATAACCGGCTGACAGACTTAGTGATGGTTGACTGATTAGCCGGCTGGTTGATTGAATAGCTTACTGGGTGACTGACTGGCTGCGTGGCGGAGCATAATGCAGGCTCATGACTCAAAGCCAAATAGAGCAGCAACAGCAGGATCCTGGGGTGAGATTATCAATACACACAGATACACTCCCATGTGTTTTTAAAGTTAGGCTAAGCGAGCTGTAAGCCGCCACGAGTTGAGAAGAAGAGATAAAAATTAGCTTGGATCTTTTTCAGGAGAGTAAGTTGTCTTTTCTTTTTAATTTCCACTGACAAACATGTTGATATTTGGCTGTACTGTTTTATGCCCCGCAGTGCAGTGGATTAAAAAGTCTGGTTTGGCACCAAGATGTGGGATCAAGTTGGATTAACATGTTTGTTAAACTTGGAGAAAATTTCATCAAAAGACTTAGCATGATAGCACTATTTCCTTTAATAAATGAATAATTACTTAGAACTATTTTATATATTTTTTGTCCCTTAGAGGAATAGCAGACTTGCTGTTATTTGGCAATTAATTCATTTCTTTGCTGTATCATTAATAACAGATGACCTGCTTTTATGTGCATTATTTAACCCATTCAATCTATATTCATTTGAATGCAGTACAAAGGCAATTTATTGCCTTTGATAAACATTTAAAAAAAAATATACACTCAGGCTGAGTTTGATGTCTGCAACATGTTCCAAACAGGGTGGGGCAAGGACATACTGTATTTACCACTGAGATACATTCAGTTTTCTTTTACCAACACTCAACAAACCTTTGGAAACTGAGGACACTAATTGTTGGTGTTTTGAAAGTGAAATGCGTTCCAATTCTTGCTTGATATACGACTGCAGTTGCTCAACAGTCCAGAGTCTGTTGTCGTATTTTGGACCTCACAATGCACCACACCTTTTTAATGGGAGACAGGTCTGGACTGCAGGCAGGACAGTTTCGCTGTTGTAACACATTCATAATGTGTCTTGGCATTGTCTGACCTTGTCTGGATGGCAGCATATGTTGCTCCAGAACTTGTATGTCTTGTATGTACCTTTCAGCATCAATGATCCCTTCACAGATGTGGCACTTACCCATGATGCCATGGGCACTAACACACACAGAGATGCTGGCTTTTGAAGTTAGCGCCAGTAACAATCTGGATGGTCCTTTTGCTCTTTACCCCAGAGGTCACGATGTCCATGGGGACTAGTAAGACCACAGCACATTTTTCCACTTTGCATCAGAACATCTTAGATGACTAAGGGCCCCAGAGATGTCCACAGCATTTCTGGATGTTGTTGATATATGGCTTTTGCTATGAGTGGTAGAGTCTTAACATACCTTTGTAAATGCTGCGGTTCCTGCAGTTTTGTATTGAGAAATGTTGTTCTTAAACTGTTGGATTATTTTCCCGTGCAGTTTCACATAAAGTGGTGAAAAATCACCCCATCCATGTTTGTGAAAAGCTGCGCCTTTTGAGGATACGCAATCAGGTTATGAATGAACCTGTTTACCCATGGAATGTTCCAAACAGATGTTTTTTGAGCATTCTACAACTTTCCCAGTCTTTTGTTGTCCCTGTTCCAACTTTTGAAATACGTTGCAGGCATCAAATTCAGAATGAGTGTGTCTTTACAAAAAACAAAGTTTATCAGTTTGAACATTAAGTAACTTGTCTTTGTACTGTATTCAACTGAATACAAGTCTAAAAGGATTGGCAAATCATTGCACTCTGTTTTTATTTACGTTTTACACAGTGTCCCAACTCTTTTGGAATGTGTGTTGATGATTAACTATTAAATTATTAAACTATTAAACACCTCAATAGAGATTTTTAGACATCAAATGAAAAGTAGAAGCAGATAACAGTGTTTAATGAATAGTAAAACTTTTTCAGCAGTGACCCAGACATAGCTGCTTTTTACCACAATAAAAAGCAAATTTGTCTTTCTTCAACAAACTTAGATGCTCTTCTACCTGACCTCCACTCTTGGGGCTTTGTTCTTTCTTCTGCTTTCAGGCAACAGCATCAACAGCATGCTAAACTGAGTGTAGCTCCTACAGTAATAAGTACACTACCATAAATCACCTGAACTGTTACAGGCTGTACTGAAATCCTGACCAAACAAACAAAACACCGCTTGAGGCCAGTTTTCACTTCCTATTTACTGAGTCCAAAGAAATGTTAAGATGTACTCGGCTAAACCTGAGAAGAACCTTCCATAGATACTGTGTGTTTTTATGTTCTGGAAAACAAAAAGCTAAAAGCAATTTCCCAGATTATTTAATAAATAACACTATTTATGCTCTAGCATTATGTATTGGAACTAGAATTATTTTGTCTCGAGGAACTTGAAGAGAAAAATTATGACCTCGAACACATTTGCACAGTGAACTCAATTGATTTCTTTCTTTCAGTCAGACTGGAGCCTTATTAGAAGAGAAGTTGATGCTAAAGTAATATCTATTGGGGATCCAAATAAACAGTAAACAATAAGGAAACAATAACTCTGAGAAGCTCAAGTTTCTTCATTTAATTTCAGAGTGGGAATCACGACAGAGTTTCGAAGGCGATGTTATTACAGTACAACACATGGCCCACAGTACAGCAATGTTACAATTATTACTCCCATTGCAAAATGATTGGATGAGATACAGTTTCTTTCATTTGACCACAGTAAAAAAAAAAGAATTAATTTCCCTGAGGAAAATTAAATATTGGAATCAATTATACATAGAAGTTAAATCCCCTGAATCAATTACGAGATAAAATTCAAGGCTTCTAAAACTTTAAAAGGACCATTTCTTTCCATTTTCATGGAGGCGGGAGTGCAGAAGGAATTTAAATGTCAAGATGTAGGATTTTTTCATTAAGCCAGATGAAATGTTGCACCATGAAATAACTTCTGAAATGTTGCTTATAATTAACAGCCATTAAGGTATGACTTACTGACATTATTTGACCTACTTTTCAACTTCTCAGTCTGACTTGTGTGATATTTTATAGAGCGGGATTCCCCTTAAGCTCAGATTTGTCAAATATATCCTTTGTTGTTGTTGTTACTTTAATAATTAATTTTTCAGAGACATTAGCTTAATTAACAGTAGGACTATTTTAACTCTTTGTATTTCTCTGTCACAATAGGTTTTATAATCAGTTTTAGGAGTTCCATTTTAGGGAGGATGCTAACATCATGGGAATAATGCATTACATGAAGTGGCCCCCTCAGAGCTCTCTATTCACTGTCTCTCTCAGTGTCCATCCCTCTTGGTCCTTTCACTCATTAATGAGAATTCAATCAGTTCATTACTCATCTGTGATCAGTTTTTTTCATTTCTTTAAGTACCAATCTTTCTTCCATGGATCCATTCCACCTCTCTCCTTTTAGCCCCCCCCGCCTTTGCTCATCTGTCTCCCTCCTCTCCCCTCTCTATCAATAATCGTTAAAAAATACAATGGCTTTATATCCCTACAAGTATAATCAGTTATATGGATGTATAGTCTTTGTAATTCAGTTCATGCCACTATGTTTCTCCTGCTCTGTTTATCCCACCTGACACACGTACAAAATATAATCTCGAGCTTGTTTTATTGGCATGCAGTATGTAAATGTTAACCTGCTCTCCCTGATAAGCAAACGTGTTCCTTTATAACACTGCCTATGCGCACACTTAAACCTGTACTTGAACAAAGCAGGTCATATGTCATCGAGGAGGTAATGTGGCATCCTGTACAGTAATAAGCACATACATCCATCATACTTAAATAAAACACTAGTCTGATTTACTGAATACTGGCAGACACAAGAGACATCAGGACATGGAGACCTGGGGCCCTATTTTACATGCAGCGCAAAGCAGATGCACCAGTGGCGCAGTTGACATTGCTATCTTACAGTGGCGCAGTTGCCATTTTTTCCACATCTGCAAAATAACAAATTAACTTTTGCCTATTCTGTGCAGCCATAGGTGGGAGGTCTAAAAGTGAAGGCAAAATGAAGGCGGGGCCAGGCACATTTGATATCTTGTGTGTGGAACATTGGAGTTGAACCACTTGCGCCTTAGACAGGCAAAAACCTGGTCAGAGTGTAAAGTCTGGTGCAATAGGTCTGTCTGCACAAGATAGCAACCGGCGTGTTTGACTGTAGCACACACATACGTCTCCACAATCACAAAACACTTTGATTTCTTTTCCCCACACAGGAGTGTGGATTCGTAAAGTGTCCTTTGAACATATTTTCTATCAGAAATAAAGTGTAAATACTGAAGTAAACAGCATACACATGTGTATCTCTGGAATTATTCTCACTGGACGGACGTTTAGCTCAGTTGGTAGAGCGTCCGACCCATGTATGGAGGCTGTTAGCCCTCTGCAGTGGCTGCTGGTTTGACTCCCGCATTTGGCCCTTTGCTGCATGTCGTCCCCTCGCTCTCTGCCCCCTTTCCTGTCTACTCTCTGGCTGTCCTATCAAATAAAGGCAAAAATGCCAAAAAAAAATATATATATATATATATATTCTCACTAATAGTGAATAAGGAATTATTATCATATTATAACTATAAGACCTAATAAATCTCAATAGACCAGTAAAGTGCACACAGGACGGGATCACAGATGTCAGATTGTCTTTAACAGATCAATCAGATCACAGCTGGAGTAACTGTAGTGTCTGTGTCTGTGTGTTTACTGGGATCTAGAAAAATAAGAATTAAACAATTATGATCTATATCATACAAAATGAACCAGATGTTAAGTCTGACCATGTGACCAGCCTGACCCAGGATAAAAAAAGGTATGTGTACTTCTGTCAGAGCCTGGTGCTGGGTGGATATACCCATATGCACAGGTTGTCAAACTTCAGAAAGTGATTCTCATTAATCTACCCACAGTAGTGGAGGGAGGATGGGAGGATGAGATGAGGATGAGGAGAAAGAGGAGAAGGAGAAGGAGATAGAGAACGGGCGGCCGCGAAGCTGCACCTCAGTCCGGTTCAGGTGGATGTTCAGGTGGATTGAGGTGCAGCTTTGTGGCCAGTCTAGATCGGCTTGTCTCTCCTCTCCCCCACTTTTGCCCACCGGATCTTCAGACAGTGGAGCTCCATAATAGTGATGATGAAAATAATGAATTATAAAATACAACGTAATTTCAAGGTGTTTCAGTGTAAAACATTACCAGTTAAAATCTGCATGACGTTTATGGTTCATGTATTAGTTTTTATTATTTGTTAATGTAAAATAAACTATTTACACATCTAGCCTGCTTTCGTAGATGCCCTGCCATCTCCATATACTGCGCGCTCTCACACATTCACTCGAACCAGTAGATCTGTCTCCTCACTTGAAAATCTTTTCTTTTCATTTCCTCCACCAACATCATGCAACGCTTGCGCTCCGGGCACACCTTCTTCTTTATGGCCATTTGAGCTGACTTTCTCATTGGTTATTGCGTGTTTGGCCTAAAACACACTCATGAATGTGTATCCCACTGCTGGCACAAGAGGTGGGACAGGGCAGGATACCCCTGTGCCCCTGGCACAAGACGGCAAAGGTGGATTTGGACACACCTTGAATAAATTAAATCCACTGCACTTTCAACTTGTGCTTTAGATCAGTGTAAGATAGGGCCCCTGGTTTGTGAATTCAGTCAGTAACTGAAGTGTTGCTGGCTCTTCTATTCAGGCCGAGTGAAGGTCACCACTGTGCCTCTAAGCAAGGTTCCCTGGTAAGGGCCACTCAAAAACATGCAGACCGATGTTTGTTTCCATGTTAGACGAGAAAATCAATATCAATTTCATGACTAGTACAGTGATACAGCTAGGTCAAGGACATGTTTAGCCTAGCTCAAAGCATGTAGGCTGGGTAATTAAGTGTTAGAATAAAATGTGCTTCCAGCAACTCCAAAAACATGCATGTTGGATCTATAGTGAACAAATTAGTCACTGATACAACCAGGTGTCACTAATGTTGGTCAGACATTACCATGACTGTATTTACATGTACACTAACATCCTGGTAATGAGTTGTATCCTCTGTTTGATCATATGCAGGACATGGTGTGTACTACAGCTACAACATTTAATCCATTATTTGTCATGTATTAAGTTAATTTCCAACTAATTTGATATTCTTTGAGTAATTTAAGTAAATTGTGAATATTTTGTGGTTTCTTCACTCCTCTGTGACAATAAACTGAATATTTTTGGGCTTTGAGAAGTAACTGATCAACATTTTTCAGCTGATTTTTTCACCTAAACAATCAATTGAGATAATAATCGACAGATAAAACAACGATAGAAGTCAATGTTAGCTGCAGCCCTAGTGTTTACATGGAACATAAAAAATCTGGTTATTCATATCCCTGTATACATGGCCATAACATTATCCAGGTTTCTGATTGTCTGTCTGCATACGTGCCACTATGTTCTGTACTAACAAATAATGTTTAGAAACCAGATTAAGGTGTTTTTTTTTGCTAACAGTCTGTGAGCTAAGCTAATACATAACAGACAAAAAGTATTAAATCAGTTGCAAGAATGAGTGCAGTAACCTGCAGTGTATAAATTGTGTGTATATTACATACAACAGGCTCCAGTGAATTAATGTCATGCCTGTAGGTCAACTCTAATCTCTCTGTTTGTTTCTGTCTGCCTGCTAACACTGAACAGAAGACCATACAGGTTGTGTTTACCTTCATATTACTGTGGTCTTTTGACATCAAATAGAAACTGCATGGATGTTGGCCATAGCTAATGGATATTTCATTATCAGTTAATCTGCTGATTATTTTCGTAATTGATTGACTAGCATATAAAATGTCAGAAAAATGTGAAAAATACTCACCACAATTTGACAGACCTCAAGATGAGGTCTGTCAAATTGCTTTTTTGTCCATCAAATAGTCCAAAACCCAAAGACTTGACATTTACTATCACAAATGACAAAGCAAAACAGCTAGAACCAGCAAATGTTTGACATTTCTGCTTGAAAAAATGATTTGATTAGGCCTAATCACTTATCAAAATAGCTGTCAATTGTCTCTCAGTCAACTTATCAATTAATAAACTTATTGCTGCAGCAAGCTGTGATTGTACATTGTCATATTAAGGTCATAATTTTCTTGTCCATTGGTATGGTATGGGCTTCTGAGTTTTGGTTTGTGATTCTGAGCTTGGTTCGTGAGTGTCCTTGGGTGGGGCTCTACTGCTGTTTTAGCGGTCAGATAAAGTTGCTGTCATTCTGCCTGGAGAACTCTGGGAAATAACATCTTACATGTAAAGGGAAGAAAGAGAGGTTCATACATAATGCTGAGTGTGGCGATGGTGACAGGATGTCATGCTCCTCAGGACTCAGACCCCTCTGAGACCAGAATCACAGGAAGACGAAGCAGGCTGCTTTGAGTTTTTAGCTGTTGTGAATTTATAGTTATATGGCATTTATTGATTCTGGATATTAAGGGGTTTATAGAGTTAAACATAATGTCAAAGCCATAGTGCGTGTGTCTCGATCCCTTGAACCTTGTAGCAGCCCTTAGATGTATTCTGTTTAATCTCAATAGGAACCTATTCATGGTAATATGATTACTGTCCCTATAATAGGCTAATTACAATAGCCTGTCATGTAGAACGATTTATGCTGAGTAGGCACGATGCTTTTGACCTGTGTGTGAGTGTATGTGTGTGTGTCCTCCCTCCCTCCCTCCTCTCACACACTGTATTCATTTATTTATTTATTTATTTGCCTATTTATTTTCCTGTCCACCCTTTATCATGGCCTCACCCCCATCACTCTCTCCGTGTCTCCGCACTTGCCTTTTCCTTGTCTTTCTAACAGATTGTTAATCAGTGATTACTGCAGCAACAAAAGGTTAGGTGAGAGTGTTGATGGGATTCTGTTGTCATGGGAAGTGCTGAAGGCAAAAGGCAGCATCCGCTGAGTTTAATGATCCTGCGCGCGTGTGTGTATGTTTAAAATCCCTCGCTAAATCATGCATGAACATGACGTAGTTTGTTAAAGAGCTGTGGGCACACACACACACACACACACACACACACACACACACACACACACTTAGGCATGCAGACTGTAGAAGATGGATGTTCTAGGTTCTCAGTAATGCCTCTCTGTCTCAATCTGTCTTCCTGAAAATGACAACGTGCCACGATCATAGTGGATATATAGCTACACACACATACACAAACAGATACACACAAAGGTACAGATACAGATTAGGACACGAGTAGAGAAACAGAAAGAGACAGAAAGAGCCAGAGATAGCCACAGAGACAAAGTGACAGAAAAAGAAATAACAGTTGGCTCCACACACATTAAAATCCTGAGACATTTTTCTGAATATTTTTAGGGCTGTTAAATCCTTTTTAACTTTATTATTTTTTCTTTTCTTGAGGAAGCCCATCATATTATGTCATCTTAAAGTTGCCCCATGCACCAGTGTGTGTGTGTGTTTGCCTGTCTCTGAAGGAGTGTGTGTATCAGCCTGTACTGTATGTACGCGGTATGGTGAGTTAAACAGTGATGTGTGTCTCTGCCTGATTACTAATAATCATATTGTTTCTGGCATTTGTGCGTGTTTTTTTTCACACGTTGCATAATAATAACTCTGCAGGTCGGTAAAATGGGCACATAGAAACTGTTGCTATAGAAACACCAGAATAAAAGCACCCTCCCTGGTAACGACACAAGTTTTCATTTCTTCCTGTGAGATGGGAAAGGGGGTTTCACTCTTTGTGTTCTCTCTCTTTTTCCCTTTTTCCCCTCTCCCTTTGAAACGAGACAACAGTTTCTCCCTCTTCTCTCTCCATGTTCCACTTTCACTCCGTTTCTCGCTCCCTCTCCTCTTCCTTTCAAGCTCCCTTTCGACTTCCTCAGAGGGCCCTATTTCTGTGAGTCAAATCCACTGCACTGGTGCACTTGGCCGTGACTGACAGATTTTCGGTAATTTCATGACCAGGGGCTGTGACGTGCCGACGGTGCACCTGCAGCGCTAATGTAAAAGAGGCTGGATTAGGAAGAATAAATTATTGGTATCAATCATGAACAATCAGATCAGCTCCTCTCATCCCATTTAACAGCAGCATGCTCCCCCCCGCACACTGACATTTTGTAATGGAGAAAAGAGCCCAGAAGTCTCCCATGAGGAAACTGATACGCTTTATCAGGAGGCGCACAGTCTCAAAGCACAAACACACACTGTACTCTCAAATATGCAACAAGTGTGTATCAGTTTGGGCGCTAGTTCAGCAAGATTTTTTCAAGGATGAGGAGTGTGAGCTGCTTTGAAAATACACTCTATCCTTCAAATTATAGGCTACAGATGAAGCACCCATACCTCTTTTTGCTGCCTTTAGATAGCAACAGAATTTCATCAACTGAAGAGGAAAGCCCCTCATACATAATACAAGCAGTGGTAGATGACAAATACTGGCAAGAATCATCCCTCTTTGTGAATTGTTGCAGTAATCATATGTTTGATATGGTTGTAGTCTGTGTGTGCTGCTGACAACACGTTCAACTACACAAAAACAATGCATTTTCTGAAATAAGCTGATACTGAGCATGGAGGCAGAGGCATAATTTCAATTTTTGATACCAGACAACACTGACCCATGTAATTTGTGTTGACATCCTCCTCTGGTGTGCCCTCTCCCTAATGTTGGTCTGGTAATGTCATTCCAAGCTACAACATTATTGAACTCATGCAGGCAGGAAATTATCCACTTGCAGCCAGCAAATTTACCACTGCACCAGTGGAAGATTGCTGTTAATAATCAGCTCGGGCGTGACATTATGTCTGCGAATAACTTATATGTGACACATTTATACATTTCACCAATATGCTAGCCCACATTTGGCCATGATAAGGAATTTGCCACAGTTTAGAAACTTTGAAGTAGCATACAGTAAATTTATTACTGCAAGCAAGTACACCATTTAAAGCATCCCAAAATGTGGTTTCACGTCTTAGGTTTTTATCTGTAACATTAAATATTGGCTGTGTTGGGGTGTAGTTAACTACATGTAGTTCAAGCTACAATTTGCAGTAGTTGGGTGGTAGTTTAACTACGTTCAGATCTCAGTAGATTTTAGTAGTATTTTTAGTATTTTAGTATTTTAGTAGTTAACTACTTTTGGTCATCTAGTTTAGGTAGTTAATTACAAACATATTCATAGTGTTCTCATTACGTTATATTCTATACAATATGGTGCAATGCCACAGCCACTCAGCCACTATTTGATTAAAATACACCAAGGTGTATGCAATCGAATACTACTATCGAATAATACTTGGACATCTAGCATTTTCTACCTCAACAACTGGTCCCTGTTCTTCTTAAAACATATCCTAAGGATGCTTAAAGCAACAGCTCAGCTTAAAATCAAAAATACATATTTTTCCTCTGGCTACAGTGCAGTTTATCCATCTAGATTGTTTTGGTGTGTGTTGCCAAGTTTTGGAGCAAGCCACAGAGATGTTTGCCTTATCTCAAATATAATGGGGCTAGATGGCACTCAGCTTGTGGTGCTCGAAGTGCCAAAAAATAGATTTGAAAAACTCAGCAGCAATGTTTCATTCCACAAATCATGACCTGGTTATTCAAGATAATCCACAAACATTGTTTGTGAAAAGTTCCGTATGGTAGTTTCTACCAGAACATAGAAAGAAATATAAAGAATTTAGTTCCTACATGACATATGTAGACCCATAACATATATAAATATACACTGAACAAAATTATAAACGCAACATGTGCAATTCTCAAAGGTTTTCATAAATTCTTATTCTAGCATATAAATCAAA
This sequence comes from Lutjanus argentimaculatus, assembly GCA_034769285.1. Classification (NCBI taxonomy): domain Eukaryota; kingdom Metazoa; phylum Chordata; class Actinopteri; order Lutjaniformes; family Lutjanidae; genus Lutjanus; species Lutjanus argentimaculatus. The sequence continues at coordinate 2,784,891 of JAWZSL010000045.1, read as the reverse complement.
ATTTACAGCAACAAACAGTGATCAAATTCTGACTCACAACAAAGAAAAAATGCAAACAATACACTGTGTAACATGTGTAAAATGGCGTCCGAACGCACCAGGGGTCAATCCCCAATTTTCACACAAATCAGTATCTGACTGTCTGTGTGGAAATTCACCTGTTGAGCAAACCAGCAAGTTCATCAGCTGTGTGTGTGGCAGGTTGGAGACGATCACGCAGGTGCAGGAGCCGGATGTGACGGTCTTGAGCCCTGGTGGTAACATGTGGTCTACGTGCGTGTGGCCGGTTAGCTGTGCTTTCCAACTTACGGAAACGGTTCTGTAAATGACTAATCGTCGAATAGTGGACACCTAGACGCCCAGCAACTGTCCGAAGTGACATTCCAGCATTCAGCATGCCAATTGCACGCTCCCTCAAAACTTGCGACATCTGTGGCATTGTGCTGTGTGATAAAACTGCACATTTTGAGTGGCCTTTTATTGTGGCCAGCCTAAGGCACACCTGTGCAGTAATCATGCTGTCTAATCAGCCTCTTGATATACCACACCTGTGAGGTGGATGGATTATCTCAGCAAAGGAGAAGTGCTCACTAACACAGATTTAGACAGATTTGTGAACAGTATTTGAGAGAAATAGGCCTTTTGTGTACGTAGAAAACGTTTTAGATCTTTCAGTTCAGCTCATGAAAAATGGGAGCAAAAACAAAAGTGTTGCGTTTATATTTTTGTTCAGTATATATGGATAAATAGCACTACAGGTAAGAGGAAAAAAAAATATTTTTGATTTGGGGGTGAACTGTCCCTTTACGTGAGGACTGCCCTAATCCATAAATAAAACACACCTAACTTTACATAGTGTTAACTAGCTGTAATATGAGGTTGTGATCATTTTCCATGATGTACTTTAGATGCACTTTCACTACTTTTTGACAGTAGTTTTAGTTTGAGCAGTTTCTCCAGAGTTGCTTGCAGCAGATGTAGATAAACTACTTTTCATTGTGACATAGCTAGTGCTTTGGTAAACTACAGTTTTGAAGTAGTTCCACAAATGCATATTTGCATCAATCAAAAGTTAGGAAAAACATAATTAGGTATTATTTATCATGATCTGAGCAGTCAAAACCTCAAGCTAATCTGCTTCATCAGAATGGTGTGGGTGTGGATTGTTTTAATGTCAAATCACAAAGAGTGTTTGAACTTTGGCATAAAATGTGTTCATTACAAGAAGCTGATTGAGAAAATAGGTTTTCTTGGCCTTTAAAGGCATCCTAATTCTTTAGAAATCGATTTTAGCTTTCATAAAAGTTATTGTTGGCACATTTTTTATGTCCTAGGGCCATAAAACTTTTAGACACTTTACTCAGTTATCCATTTTTCAGTTTGAAATGTAACTTAATGAACACAATTCTGGTTTTCAGAATTATTATGCATATTTCTCTGACCTGTTTTCTCTTGACTTTTTTTTCCCACTGGCTCTGACAACTAATTACTGTTATGCATGATAATGTACAGTATGATAAGCTAGTGGCCCACAAGTCCTCTCAACTTAACTCATCTTCAAGGTATAAATGACCCAGTTCATAATTATTTGGACAACCAAAGAAAGAATACTCTATCCCATAAAAGTATTAAATGTTTTAACTTTATAATGCAGAACAAGTTATTTTATGGGAGCTGACACTTTTTAAAGGGTGTTCATATTGAAACAAACCTTTCTTCAACTTTCTCTCAGTCTTTGTCTCAAGTTTTTGACTATTTTTCAAAGCTTTTTGCTTTTAGTCGAATAACAAAGACGTTAAAATGAAAAACTTTTACTCCGCCTAGATAAAGCAGACTTCCTTCTGTCCTTTACTTTGTCCTGTATTCGGTCTGCCAGCTTTTCTTGGGTGCATCAGCTCTTACTTTCTCTCCTTCTCACCCTTTCATTTTGACTGTCTCTGTTGCTACATCTTCAGTATTTTCCCAATCTTAACTCTACCTGTCCTCCCTGCTGACCTTCTGCCCTCCTCTGCCTCTGTTTCTCTCTTGTATCTTACACAGACCGACGCTTGGTGCCTTCATTCCTCTCTGTCGATTGTTTTCCACTCATAGTTTTAACCCCGCTTCCTCTTTTCTCGCATCCTTGCCATTTCCATTTTAACTTATATACTCTGTTTCATTTCTTCTCGCTGCCTGTGTATGTGTGTGTCCTCTCTTCCCTGCTCTCATACACGCTCAACCTGCTAGCTCATGTGAAACATCAATGTCCCTACAGATAAATAACAAAGCATACTGCAGCATATAGAGTATTAGTGCCCCAAGGGCAAAGAGCTGCATCTCTCTCTCTATCACTTGCTCTCTTTTGCACTCTTTACCTCTCTCCCTGCTCATCATGTGTATTCATTTCTACCTCTTTCATTGTATTCCTCTCTTTTGTGTGTCTATGTGAATTTAAAGTTACAGGAAATTTTTTTGAAATATCCTTTTTTGTCTCTTTTTCCCCTTTTGAGCCTTTATGAATCAGCTTTATGCAGGTGTGGGGTTTTCTGCTTTTTAAGTCCCAGCAGCAAAATTTGAATTTATGTCAAATTTGTCATATGATACTTGATAACTATGTACACAGTGTTATTAAACATCTTCACATAAAAATATTTACTGAATAATGTGATTTAATAACATTTATGAAGCATTTTATGTGTCCAGACACCACTTTTGTTCATATCCCACAACTGTTTTCTCAGTCAGAGTCCTGCATGGGTCCAGTTTTGCAAACACACCCCCAACCACACTTGCAAAGATGAAAACCAGAGCCGACCCGGTACCCACAGTTATCTCTGATTCAAATCCACACCCATCCAGAATTTAGAGTACAAGCCCTGTGACCTGACCCGCACCTCATTAAACACACAGTCACTCACTTGTCATTCACTTGTGTTGTGATGTGGCACGGCACCTATCCTCCTGCCGCTGTCGATGTATTTCCATAGTGACGATGGGCCTAACTTGCAGCTATCAAAAGCAATACTTTTTGAAACTTTGTACATAGTTTGGCAGATTGTGTCAAAGCCTTTCGCAATAAAATCCTGCTTGATATTACTGTAGATGTAGCCTAAATGTTAAAAATACTGCACAATCATTTTGATTTCTGATTTTTCCAGGAGAAAAAAGAGATTCTTGTATTGTATGTTTTTCTATATGAATTTATATAAAATATATCTTTTACCCATTGGTTAGTTAGTGAAATAAAAAAAAGTCTTAAAATTTTATTGAAATTAAAAAAAAGGAAAGTGAACATTATTACATTATTATAATGTTGTGGTATGAACATTTTGTTTGATTTTTTAAATTTTGGCGAGTCTGCCCGTAGTTGCAGAAACACCTATATACTGTCTATATCTGCACACACACTTAAGCTCAAACGCAGCAGCGACCTGTGGCTGTGTGTTACTGTGGTGGTCAGTTGGCCAGCATCTGCACCTCATTGGAATCACAACCACTGGACAGCAGCTGTTATACTACCCTGTGTGTGTGTGTGTGTGTGTGTGTGTGTGTGTGTGTGTGTGTGTGTGTGTGGTGCTTGCATGCTTTTTAACTGTGACGCATGCACAGTTATTACACAAATCGCCCAGCAGAGCATCTCTGTCTGTCTCTCTCCATCTCCCTCACCTCTTGTCTCTCCCTCTCTCATATACACATGAGACAGAAAAATCCACAGGGACCAAACTCAAGAGACAGGCGCACACACAGAAAAAAAACAGAAAGGAAGACCTACACAGACAAGCCCTGACAAAGTGAATTTACAGGGATCTATGTTCCTTTCTTGCTAACTCCTCCTTACCTCCAGAGAAAGCCTGGTTAGAACTGTAAAATACAGAGCCGTTGCAGGTGTAACTAATTAGGTAAATACCAGAATTGACAGAACCCAATTAATTTCAGCGGAGAAAGGAAGCTGAATTATTTACAACTGAATTACTTGAATCCGTCTCTGGTCATCAGTTTAAAAACGACATGCTGTGGTTTAGGATGGTAACAGCCCAGGCTTAAAGGCATAATTTCTCCCAAATTATTTCTTTCATAAAACATCACAGTGTCTAACTCATCAATATAAAGAATAATGTTCTCGTCCTGAAGGCTTCTTTCAGGAATGGCCATTTAATTGTGCATGTTGTAAGAACAGCCCACTTTTGCATGAATTTTGAAGGTTTTTGCTTTTCAGAGGTCCCAGTGTGTAAGATTTAGGGGGAGTCTATTGGCAGAATATGGCAGAATAGAGACAGAATATAGAGCGTTGGTCTTCTAAACATTTTGTGGGTTTATTTTATTCATATATTGAATATAGCAAATATAACATAGTGAACACATCTCCCAGCTGAAATGAGGCAGAGGGGACAGCAACACACACACCTGCACAAATATATTGGCAGTCGCTGGTTGCTGGGCCAGTGGTGGTTGGTGAGAAAATTGAACATATCTCCCAACCCTCTTGCACCACCATATTTCTGTAGTAGCCCAGAATAAATAAAGCAAACACTGGCTCTAGATGTGGCCTTTTCGCAGGTTTTGCAGCCACCACAGGTTCTCCTACATGCTTTGAAGTGGAGATTGAGATAAGGTGGTCCTTTAATAAAAGGCAATCGCCTGTTGTAGCCTCATAACGCGCTGTAGCAGATTCATACTGTGTTTTAATGCATTGACATCCTGTGATGCAGTTACAGTGTAATTATTATGCAGGGATCATGATCACATTAAATGCAATTAAAGAAGTCATACCAAGAACATTTCACATGTACCAATACAAACAGGTTACCTATCACACTTTTTCTAAACTCATGGTTATAGCTGAATAAATGTGTGAACAGAAAATTAAATCAAATTGAACATCACCAGATGACAAAAGAAAAAACATTTCTACTGGAGAACAGAACGATATGACTGCTTCCAGATCTTAATTAGAATTGAAAGAATAATTCTCTGTGGAAATTTTCACATCAGTTTTATGGTTTAAATGAGGTTTGAAATATCTATGAGCAACAGGAGGTTAACAGGCAAACAGAGCTCATGTTGCTGTAATCTCACCATGAGGTGCTAAACTTGTCATGAACATCTTTAGAATTAATACACGTCTACATACCTAAATAAATACCTAAAAAATAATGAATAAAGATAAATAATATAATGCATATAAATAATGTAAACCACATCCTGAAAAATGCGTATTCATGTTTATTTGATGGCTGTAGGGAAGAAGTGTCATGAGACCAAAAGGAAGGGTGGGAAGATAAGTGAATCATTTTCACAGCAGGGAGGGATTCTAATAGAAGTGATCATAACATTATAAGAGACACACCTCAACCAGTAAGTCTCTGATTGCTTGTGAAGTTATAATTTGGTTTTCCAATTTCTTCTTCTCTTGTGTGCACACATACACACTCACCTCCAGATAAATATGCAAGAACACATGCTGGCTAAAGAAAAAACGCGTGCAGTATTTATTAATGTGCTAAAATCTGTCATTTGATGTGATTACATATTTACTTGTGTTTATATAGGTTGTTTGTTGTTTACAGCTGATAGTACTTACTAATCCAACAGCAAGAAGCTCAGCTCTGTCTTACAGCCATTTATTTCACAAAGTTCTCGCCAACAACTTGGAGCCAGTCTGACATGAATTCTTGTCCAGTGTCCTCTTGCTTGATCACTCTCTCCTTCGACTCTTTTAGCTTCCTTTGTCAACATGCACTTCTGTCTCTTTGCCTCTGCATTGATGTCCATAAAGTCATCTAAGCCTGGCTATGTTGCCCGCTCGCCCTGCTCTGGTTCTGGCATGCCAGTTTACTTCACTGTCCATCAGAAAACTCTGTAAATCACAGAGAGTTAAGGCAGAACAGCTGGGGGACATCAGAAGGAAAACCAGAAAAAAATTCTCTATAGAATATTATCTAGCTTCACCAAAATCAGTGACATAGGTGGTGTTGTGTGACTTGGTGCTGTAAAGTGTCACACACTTGTTGTGGCAGCAAAGTTGCACAGAGTGAGATTGATGGAGGTACCAATTACTCTATTACAAGTCAATGTTGCATCAAAATTACTATAAAGCTGTTACTTTAAGAGGAAAATTACATAATGGGGCTTGAATATATCCATGTTTTTTAACATCAAAACAGACTGCCGTATCCAGTTTAAAATTACTTGGTCTTTATCCTAAATCCTCACATCTCCAAGGCTAAATAAGAAAATGTGATATTGAAGTTTGTAATGTGACATGTATCTGGAGACTTACATTTCTCCCTGCTGCTGTCAGATTATTAACAGTAAGCAAAGCATGGCATAATGCGTGTTGATGTGAAACTTGGTATCAATAAAATCACAAAACAAACAAAAACAAAAACTCGCAACACTGATTAAGGCATCTTTAAAGAATAAAAGCTGTTAACTGTGAGGGACTATAGAGAAAAAAGAGCAGCTATTTGGTGTGTTGTTAGAGAGAGAAAAAAAACAAAAATAACAAAGGTAACTACCGCTAACTGTCATATGAATTGGGCTACAGGACCACTTTCATTTGTTTTTCATTTGCAGCAAAAAAAAAAAAAAAACAGCATTGTTGTCAGATAAAACAAGCAATTGATTTCCACTGTCGGGGAAAAAATATTTTATTGAGAAGGGGAGAAAATTAGAGAGGGAGAAGACCAGAGGGAGAGTGAGAGAAAAGTAAATGGGAGAAAATGATTCAAAGAAAAATGTGGGACTTAGGTACTGGAGGAGTGTGTGTGTGTGTGTGTGTGTGTGTGTGTGTGTGTGTGTGTGTGTGTGTGTGTGTTGTGTGTGTGTGTTTGTGTTTTGTCAGCATGAAAGAGTGACCCTGCCCTGACCACTCGCTACAGTTTATATTAGAACATCTCAGCATAATAGTACAGTTAACCACATACAGATACACACCAAATACACCCAAGACCACGCACACACACACAAACACACTCACAAACACATATACAGAGGATTGCTTACCATTGCTCTCTCTCAGCACCCATTTTGCTTTGCTGCGCTCAAACACACGTTCAGCAGATTGCTGAGTTCATGGATTTGATATTCCCACCTAGCCTTGACCGCAGAAGATCCTAATGTGTGTTTCTGCTGGAATATGTATGTGTGTGCTGACTCTTTGCTCTCTGTATTACATTTACGGGTTGACTTTTCAAGAATGCAAAGGAATTCATAGGCTTTTTTTCTGTTTCAGCTTATCCCAAGGGTAAGTTAAATATTGAGCACACCACCTCTTTTTTTCAGCAATAACACTGCAAGCTAGTGGGGCATCAGTGATTTTCATTGTCACATCTTTTCTACTTAGATGGCTCTGTGTATATCTGTGTTTCCCCTTCATTGACTCAGCGACACCGCTACACGGTTTCGAGGAAAACTCAGGCCCAGAGAGTTTGACAGTTTAAACTGCAGCAAACTCCAACTCCACAGGGAATACACACAACTTTGCCTTGGTGAAAAGTCATAGCTGTGTTGATATAAGTAACCTCTAAAGCTAGTAATCCTCAAAGCTGCTATAATTTTATATAAACAATTGATCTGTCAGTGATGAAACCACAGACAATTACCACCTACCACCTTCTTCAGTTCCCCACAACAAAGTTTTATAGCATCTTTCAGCTCATTGTGCTGTTTTGAGACCAGCAACTTTGCAATTTGCACTCACTCTCATTGGCGAATAGTGTCATTTCCAGCTGCAGCAGGAAGGTGTTTATAGCAAAAAGCTTACAAAAAACGCAATATGCTACCTACTCTGCACCAAACACCAGACAGACAGTAGCTAGCTGGTGAGCATTCAGTGTCAGACCATCTAACAGCAATAGAGATAAATATTTCCATTGTCAGTTGTTTCAGGTCATTTAACCACTGTTCTATGGTGGCGACTTTATGAACATTAGTCAGCTCTATCTGACCACATGATCAAATGACTTTATGAATAGTTTCATGATGTTAAGAATATTGTATGGCGGTCAGTCCACATAAGCACTTGCTCTTGCTATCTCTCTGTCTGAAAAATGAAGCCTCTCAATGCAAAAACTGGGACCTGTCTGATCTGGGACATATGCTTTCGATCTTAAAGCTAAAAACAACAACAACAAAAATTCATTAATTATTTTATCATAGAAACTGCAAATATTGTATTTCCTCACTTGTATTTTCCTCACGACATCATTCTGGTGTGCTCCGGCAGCTCTACACCTATGGATATTTTTCTAAACCAGAGATAAAAGACAGTGAATATCTGACTAATGTTCATCAGGTGGACAGAAACACGACTCCAAATGATTACTAATGTTGCTTCATGCGTGCTTTATGTGTAGACAGGCAACTTATTGTTAACAAGACCCCATGGAATGGAGCAAAGCAGTAAATCCTCAGTGTTGAACACATGCTATGAAATTATGGCTGTGATATAACTTTTCATGGGATCTTTTAAAAGTGACATGATGAGTGTATTGATCAATAAAAAAATGAGGTAAAAACACTTCAAGAATGGACTGCTTCAAAGATGCTCTGAGATAAAGATTAAAGGGTTAAAGTGAATAGATTCAAGAGGAAGTTGTAGTTCTGAGTGCTTTGGTATTGTCTAGTATCACAGTGTTCACCTCTCCAGAACTTCTGAAGACACAACCACTGTTATTGATTGTGCATTGTTTTCACAATGCAGTGACATGCAATGCATATCTGCAACACATTTACCCATGAGAACCCTGTTTTGACCGCTGGTGAGCTGTAGACAGAGCACCACATGTCTTGCTCATGTTCCTGTCTTAGACATGGCAGCCATTTAAGAAACATTCTACATTTTGACCCTAAAGTGGCCGATCTGCCCCACTCTTGTATTTCCTGACTGTGGGGACACATTTGGTAATGAGCTGTCGTTGTGGCAGAGTCATGCACTGCATTTGCCATCACTTCATAAAACTGCCCCCAGTGCTTTGGCATCACTGGACTGACAGCAGCTCCCAAACCACCAAACAAACAAGCATGGGCTGCTCTACTGAGACTGCTGGAGCAAATACAAATAATGGAATGACAGAATTTCAGCCCGAGCCTGTGAGCAAACACATCTGCAGAGACGGTAATACCTGCACTGAAAAATACATCAATCATGATTTGTAAAAGATTTTGAAAGATGTATTATGTGTAGCTCCAGAGATATGACAGGGAGAGGCAAGCAGTAGTAAGGCCAAGGATGTGCTCTCAAATTATTGTTTTTCATAAGTTTGTTGAATATTTGGCTTCTGCGCTTCATTTTGATTTGAATCCCTTAAATCATCTCCATTCACTCCATTCAGAACGTAAAGCTATTGAGTTGTAGGGTGAAGGATGATTGATTACAGATGCGGAGTAGTGGCTTCCCTCAGAAAGAAAATCAGTTTGTTTTTCAAAGCGGGAATGATGAAAAATGAAGATAATGTTTTACGATACTCACGCACATGCAAACACACGTACACATGCAATCACATGCAATTCTCTCCTGTGCACCTCCCTGCCTGCCTCACTTTGTCCTTATTCGGTCTCCTTCTATCTTTGATCGTGTCTCTCTCCGTCACACAAACACACACACACACACACACACACACACACACACACACACACACACACACACACGGGAACACACCATCCATCCTACCTATCTGTGCTATCTTCAGACAGCAAACCCTATTCCTTGCTGACAATGTTTGGGATTTACTCTGGGCATAGCCTTGATTCTCCCTGTGTGTCTCTGCGTGTTTGTCTATTTGTGTGAGTGTGTGTGTCACATGAGGTATGATACATGTCTCTGCTCCACTCTATGGTTGTCATGGTGACTGGTGGCAGGGCATGTCTTGTCCCTTACCTCACCATTCATTTAGCTAATCACCTTCACTTTAGGTTTACTGATTTTACTCATTTTAATGTGCATCTCATTTACATCTGACAAGTATTTTAATCTAGTATTTCACAAATAGACTCTTTGATCAACTTATTGAAGTGTAACGAGTGCTGTGGTGGAATTTTCAACACTGTTTGTTCAGTGTTTATTAGTTTGCAAGTTTGCGGTTTAATGATTTTCACGCTATGTTTACTGGCCAAGCACAAACAAACTTTGCACAGCCCAAAAAAGTAAACAAACTGAGGTGAAATCACAGCCAGTTTCTAATTTAAGGAGGGTTTTCTTTCAATTTTTTTCTTAAAGCTACTATGAGGAGTTTTTAACTGGTTATGAAACAGTCTCAGTTTCTTACTGATGCCTTTATATGACCTACATAAGTTAACAAGAGCATCTAAACTATCACCTTTGTCTGCAGAGGCCTCCAAAGTCATCAAAATTTAACCATTCCTTGTAGTAGTTTTAACACATTAATTCTCAATAAAATTCTTGAGACAAGTTGGATTTAGGAAAGTAGATGCTGCCACTCTTTCAGCAACAATTCAGAGTGAACGTCATGGCTGCTCTAAAAAAGTTCAAACTGGTGAGAAAGTGCTTTCACAGGAGAACACGAAGTCTTTTTCAAAACTGTTTTCAGCATAGTTAACTGCATAGATGGATTTTCATATTATTTTTCCAGAGACCTGCTTTTATTCCCACTGAGCAGCGGCTAAATGGCCTAAACGCTCGAATCTAACTGCAGTCCCATTTACTTAAACTGTTTGACAGTGGGCTGACAGGGAGTGCGAGAAATGGCGATAGAGAGAAAGACAGACAGAGAGAGGTTGTGGTATTTGTTCTTTGTGTGATAAATATAGGAGGTGAGTGGGTGGAATAAAAACAACCTAACACTCTAGCAGGATAAGAGAGGAAACAGAGAGATAGATATAATGACACCAGGAGAGAGACAGTATAACATAGCAGTAATAATAGCGATAAAGCAGGGAAAGGGATGTAATGACACTTAGGGGGAGATGCAATGATTCTAATACGGAGATAATTGTGGCGAAAGAGGGATGGAAGGAAGGAGGGAAGCGGGAGGGAAGAAGGAATGAGAAAGCAGGATGGCGGTAGAGGGAAGTGATGACAGAAGGCTGGGGAAAGAGATAGAGAGAGCTGCAGGGAGGAAGAGATGCATGGAGAGAGGTGCAGGGATAGAGATAATACCGGCGTTATAAAGAGAGCACGGATGGACGGGAGGTTAAAGGGAGAAAGAGATAGAGGGGGAGAGATCGAGAGAGGTGGACGGTCGCAGAAAGACAAACATAATGTGGGAGAGACACAATGATTGTGACACCGAGATAATGAAAAAGAGGGAGGGGGTGGTACATGAGATAGAGATGGGGAAGAGGTACAGGGAGAAAGAAAATAAGGATACCAGAAAGATAGACAACAGATTTCTCTCCTCTTTTCTCCTCTCCTCTCCTCTGCTCTCCACTTTTTCATAGCCAGTATTGAATCACTGCAGTCAATAGTTCTACACAGCGTAACTTAGAAAGATGCATTTGATTTGTGGCCCAGCACGCCGTGGAAAGAGGAGGCCAGGATTTGATTTATGAGCCAGGGACCTTGTGGTCAGGTTCGACTAGATCCCTCCACCTCGCTGCCGCTTCTCAGCACCTAAAATTCAACAATCTGTCTGATTGTTATGTAGATTCTTGCTCCAGCCAAATCCATTCCTGAACAATGCAGATGAAAATAATTGAGAAATAATAAATTTTTCCCAGTTAGAAATATCTAACGTTTCTCTATTGTGCGAGTGGAAAAGGCAGAGTTTAATAGAGTTGCTTTGATTTGATTGTTCACATGTGGCACACAGCTCTTGGGAATGCCTATTAGACGGCAAAATGAACAAGTAGCCACCGTATTTTGGGACATGTGTCACAACAGTGTCAGTGTGCCTGTAACATTTTTTTTTTTTTTTTTAAGGGACACACTATAAATAACAAGACAAAAGCCTCAAAGCCTGTGGGATATAAAATCAAACAAAACATACCTGTAAGATTTTGCCCTGTGTTTTAATGAAGACTGACACTGTGTTTGTGGTCGTGTCTGCACAGCACACATGCATATGACAGGATATTTTTATATCTGCATGTGTCTGAGCTGCTATCTAACACAGTAACTTATAGAGACTCACATTCACACTGAGTCATTATTTTCCTTTTTCTCTTTCTTACATGCAGCTAAATGTTGATGGGTCTGTCAGCACATTTCACCCATGGAATGAAGGAACTACAAACAAAAAATCACAGTTAATATACGTAAATATATTTGTTAGATCTTCAAAGGCATGAGTAGTTAGAAGAAGCACATACTGGGTGAGGAGGACAGATGCAGAGCGAGAAGAAAATGTGGGGAAAAATAATAATCACCCCTGCTGTGTTTTTGTGAATATCAGCACTACAGTATTTCTAATTTGTTATCATGTGCCTGTCTAACCTTTTCACATTAAATTATTTGTCAAGTTCTGATAATTAAAACAATAGGCAGAGCCTGTATTTAGCCAGGCAAGTGAAAACAGTACTTTGTGTTTCAAGGGCACCACTCATCGGCTGACTGATGGCCTCCATCAACAGGTGTTTGTTTGTTTGTTTGTTTGTCTACAAAATAGTTTCCACAAGACATTAATGTTACCAGAACCAAAAGTTAATTTAAGCCTTTTCAGTCATGCAGTGGCGTTGCTCAAAGGATGGCAGTCGTTCGGTGAACGGGTTTAACTCTTTGGTTAAAAAGGTTTCAACTACTGAATAGACTGCAGAGTTATTATAGTTTTGTATTTTTCATTAGTTTTTGTTTTTATTTTGTTTTGTTTTCATTTCAGTTTAGTTTTTATTGTTTGAAAAATGTTCTCTTTTTATTAGTGTCAGGGGGTATTTGTCAAGGGCAAGATTTAAGACAGGGATTTTCAAACTGAGGTCCTTGAGTGGGTTGTAGGTGGTCCCCAGCAAAAGGAGGAATAGAATATTTAACTTTTACCATTTTTTTGGAAGTTGTAACAACAACAGTAAAAATAGGATTGTCCATTTTGATTTATTGTAATTTATGATGATCCTTGTTGGGCGGCACAGTGGTGCAGTGGTTAGCACTGTCGCCTCACAGCAAGAAGGTTCTGAGTTTGAATCCTCTGGCGGGCTGGGGAGTTTGTGGCAGGGGCAGGACCTTTCGGTGCAGAGTTTGCATGTTCTCCTCGTGTCTGTGTGGGCTCTCTCCGGGTACTCCGACTTCCTCCCCTAGTCCAAGACATGCAGTATAATAAGTTAATTGATAACTCTAAATTGCCCATAGGTGTGAATGTGAGCGTGAGTGGTTGTTTGTGTCTATGTGTCAGCCCGACTTGTTTAGGGTGTACCGCCTCTCGCCCATTGGGGCTTCAGCGCCCCGCAACCCGTTAGGATAAGTGGTTATGGACAATGGATAGATAATGATCCTTGTTTAATGATTGAATGATTGATCTTCAAACTTGAAAATAAGATAATTACTCAGGGGGGATTCCTTCAGACAAAATTCTCTAATGTGCATTTATTGTGGAGGTCACTGACCTGAAAAAGTTTGGGTAGCACCGATTAAAGAAAAATACAAACACACCACTGTGGAAGAGGTGGACTCACAGTCTTGATGATATCCAAGTCTTTTTATTTTGAATAGTTTTGTAAGTGCACAATATTGTTTAGTTATTATAAGGTCTAGTATTTTTTATTTTTATATCACATATGTAAAATGTTTTCATAATACCTAGATTTGCCTTTTAGTTTAGTTTTAGTTAACCATAATAATCCTGATGGACTGCCATGAAACTTTTTTACAGACCTGATTGATTTTGTGTTCCCTTGGTCTAGTGATATCGTCAAGTCAAAACTTTTGTTTGTCCATGACTTAAGTTCATGACCAAGTACTGTACTTGCAAACATAAACACATTACCATCACCCTCAGCTGCTTTGCATTATTACAGATTAGTTAATGTTAGCAATGTTAGCAAGCACACTATATTAAGACTAAATGAACATGGCAAATATTATAAATGCTAAACATAAGCATGTTGGCATTGTCATTGTGAGCTTGTTAGCAAGCTGATATTGGTATTGAACTCAAAGCGCTGCTGTTTACAACTTGATTCTTTCTCCTCTGTCATTTCTTACAATGAGAAAGTGTTTGTTGTCTTGCTTGCATGGACAGCTGTTGGAGGGACTGACCATATGGTTGTCAGTTACTGGACAGTCTCTCTAAACTAAACTAACAAAATCTAAGCATGAAAAAACAGAGGGGGGAGAACTCAAAGCCACATCAACAAAGAGGCAAAGCAAAGTACCCTTTACTGAAATGCCCCCAGTGTGGTGCTACAATATGGTATCCGGCTTGATGCAAGTATCTGCTGAATTCTACTTACCCCATCTGCTCAAAGGGGGCGGAGGGGGATCTGGCAGCGGAAGAGACCATGGACAGAAAGAGAGAGACAACTGGAGACAGAATGAGAGACAGACACAAAGACGGCTGAGGGGGAGAGGTGAATTGGGTTGGAAAGACAGTGGAGAACAATCTGAAATTAATCTGGACACTCCAGATGGTTTGAAGTTTGTGTATGTGTGTGAGCACATATACATGTGTGTGTCTCTCTTGCTGCCAGCTTGTCCATTTGGGCTTGTGTATAGGTATTTATGTGTGTTTGTGTGCTTTGTGTTACTTGAGACAAATAAGAACATCTGGTATGTGCACAATGCGGAAGGTCTGATCTCATTTTGATGGGAAAACACAAAAACACACAGAAACAGAAGCACACATATTTTGTTAGCATTTGGTTGACTAGATTGTGACCTAGTAGTTAGCTGTCTCTGGAGTGTATAACACATTTCTGTGTGTGTGTGTGTGTGAGAGAGAGAGAGAGAGAGAGAGAGAGTGTGTGTTCTCAGTGATATAAGGTTAATAAATCAATAGCCATCGCTATCTGAGAAACAATTACTGCTGGCTTTCATGTTGGCCACACACACACTCACACACACACACATGAACACACACTGTGCTACGTGCCCTGTATATTTGAGTAGCTTTAGGAGTAAACTGTATAAAGTGTTTCTCGAGGAGAGAGCAGCAGAAGATGAAAGATGGAGGAGAGAGAAGTGCAGGGTGAGTTTGTAAATGACGAAAGAGGAGCAGAGAAGAGAAGAGGAGATACATAAAGGTTGAGGCACACTGTGCCATAGTGGAAGATCTTAAAACCTTGATTGTTTTTCTTCTTTTGGTTGTTTTTTTTAGGTTTTTCCATGTGGGATTGTATTGTTTTGCCTTTAGTTGCAGCTGCAGCTGAACAAAACTATGAAACTAAAAGTTGCGTATTGTTTTTTTTTCCCATAAAATCCTTTTGTTTTGCACAGTTCAATTTTTGTCAACTAAAACTACTTTTGCTAGCTAGCGTTGGCCTTCCTTCATACACAAACATATTTTATTTAAGAGTGTGTGTCTTTGTTTTTTTTTTTTGTGGAAGGTGTGTATAGCATATACTAAAAAATCAAAATAAAGTCTTATAATTGAATAAAAAGAAGTCACTGTTCAGTGCCAGTTTGGCACAGCAAGGAAGAAAAACCCAGTGCGTATGAATACATCATCTTGATGTGCATGTTTGTGTTGGCATGCTTGATATGTTTCCACTCACACACCCTACAGCAGTGGAGCAACACTGACACACATTCCCTGACAACTTTTTGTCCATTGTAACTGACCAATTGTTCCCAAACACCTTCCACTGTACTTGCACGAACTTTAACACATGTGGCTAATGGCCAAATGTTTCCAGGTCTCTCTCACACATCATAACATGTCGTCTACAGCTGTAGTTACAAGCTATAAGTTTTGGTCTGCTGTTCAGTCAGATGACTCACATTTGAAATGTTTATTACAGAACCTGAACATAGTTAGGCTCCAACCTCATCATTCCCCGCAGATTATGTTTACATAGATTGTTACATAGACTGGGGAGTGAAGAGTGCACATCTTAAACCCCCTGCTGGAGCCAGCAGGTGGATGCTGGGGTGGTTGTTGTGCTGAAAGAATGGGCATCAATACTAATGCAGGGTGGCAGTGCATTCAAAAGCAGAGGGAAAGCTGGGAAATTTCTCCAGCTTAAAGGTCCAATTTTTAAGATTCATGGGGATTTATTGTCAGAATATGGTAGAGATAGAATATAATATGCATAAGTATGTTTTCATTAGTGTATAATCACCTGAAAATACCAGTCACTGTGTTTTGTTACCCCAGAATGAGCTGTTTATCTCTACAGAGGGTGCAGATCCTCCTCCATGGAGGTTGCTACTTTGCACTGCCATCTTTCTTGCCAAGAGAGTTGCCAAGAAAGAACAAACCAATTACTAGGTCCAGATATGGCCTTTTGCATTTTTCACAAGTTTCACAGTCACCGTAGGTTCTCCTACATGCTTGGGAGGGAAAGATAATGCATTTGTAGTCTGCAAACTCATCACTAGATGCCACTTAATCCCAGACACTGGTCCTTAAAGGATAACTTTGGTATTTTTCAACCTGGGCCCTATTTCCCCATGTGTGTGTATGATTGATAGATACAACTCGTTTTAAAATTGGTTCAGTATTGAGGGAGGCGGATGCAACCGGCAGCTGTGAAACAAGTTATAAAGGTAGATATGAGGGCAAATGTGTTTCGTAAAAGTTTGTGCATTAAAAGTGCTTTTTTATCGCCACAGACCAGCTCAGATCATCAGTGTAATCTTTGTCAACAGCATGCAAAGTGTCTTTCTTACCCTTCACTTGCTCTGGGCTGTGTGTGACAAAATCTTGCGGGATCTTTGCTTGGATAGCTATAACGATAACTCGTTGCGCAGCTGCCGGTTGCATCCGCCTCCCTCAATACTGAACCAATTTTAAAACGAGTTGTATCTATCAATCATACACACACATACACATGGGGAAATAGGGCCCAGGTTGAAAAATACCAAAGTTATCCTTTAAAATAGACCACCAGATTGGAAGGGTGTGTTTGGTAGATGACGGTGGAGAGTGAGACAGGTCACGTGTGTATAGCAGCTTGAATTGACTGCCTGAACTAGCTCACTGGTGTTGCTCCACTTCTGGCTGACACTGGTTAGCTGTGGTTTGTTTTTGTACGCTACAGTTACATGTATAGCTTTCACCTGATTTTTTACACATTGACTTCGCTTTTGGCAGCTTTAAGAGCTGCTTTATTATTAATTTACTGGCTTTTTTTTCTCTCACTGAACTTCACACTTAAAAGCTGTTCATGAATTCTTCAAAACATAGCCTGCTATACAGTCTGTTCTTCTGTGTATGTGTCTGTGCAGCTATGTCTCCTGTGTTCATACATGTACATGCAAGTGTTCAGCAGCAACTGACACTCAGTGAGAATGTCAAGTGCTGGAAGCAGAGCTCAAATAGCATGGATAAAAGCAAAGATGATCTATATTATATGTTCTGTTTTTCTAACTTTAAACAAGTTCATAGAGGTGGTTTTAATAATTATTTAAAATAATAATCATACCTTAATCATTCTTTAGCATTTACATGCAAATTCTGAAGGACTTCTTAATGCTAACGTCATACACTAAAGAATTTAGTCCGTATGCGTGATGTGCAGCATTTCCTGATTTTGATGTGCTTATGAAAAACATGATTTTGATGCCTCTATGTAGTTAATGTAAAATATATAATCTCTTCGTTCATCTATTCAGTGTGGTGGGAGGACAATGAAACGATTGTACAAAGTATTATGTCTGCATGTTCAAATGTTTGAGTGTTGAGAGCCTGTAATGGGATTTTAATGAGTGAGCAATGTGATCACACGGTACATGCTGTTAAAACAACACCCTATTCCGTGCACAGTTAAGTGCGTGTAAGTGTACGTGTCATGGGAGGTTATTTCTGGTCTGAGATCACTAGATTGCTGAACTAACATTGTCAGGATTAAAGGGTGAGACATGAAATCTAAATATATACAGTATGTACTTATATTCATTCTATTTGCATGAAAGCTTCATAGTGCATATGGTGTAGTGTCATGGGAGGCTGTGAGGCATGTGTTACACTATGTTGGACTTGCATGTGAAGACAGGCCCTTGCCACTCTTGTGACACTTGGCTTGGCACATACTGCATATTTAAGCTGTGCTCAGTGGTACATTACATTATTTCTAAAGGTTTTGGAGGACAGAATTAAAAATCACAGTGGTTTGAATCTACTTTCACTCTTTATTTTTGTGTCCTGAGCTCTATACAGAATTTGACAAATGTTAGACAGCTACAGGCTAAAAATGACAAAGTCTGTATCTTTAAATTCTGAACTATCCAAGGC
Source organism: Lutjanus argentimaculatus (assembly GCA_034769285.1). Classification (NCBI taxonomy): domain Eukaryota; kingdom Metazoa; phylum Chordata; class Actinopteri; order Lutjaniformes; family Lutjanidae; genus Lutjanus; species Lutjanus argentimaculatus. The sequence continues at coordinate 2,766,631 of JAWZSL010000045.1, read as the reverse complement.
AGTAGTGAAAGGCACGATGTTACATCTAAATGATGTAATTCAATGCATGATGTTAGATCCCAATATCCTAATATGATTTTGTCCCGTCTTTCTCTTCCAGCTGAATCTTGTGGTGGTGTAGTCCAAGGACTGAATGGTACCATAGAGTCGCCTGGTTTCCCTCATGGCTACCCCAACTATGCCAACTGTACATGGCTGATAATAACAGGGGAGAGGAACCGAATCCAGCTAACCTTCGTCACGCTGGCACTGGAGGAAGACTTTGATATTGTATCAGTTTACGATGGACAACCATCGCCTGGCAACTTGAAAATGAGGTTAGAAACGATTCTCGTATTTACATACTGATGTTTTTTCCCATTCCTCTGTTGCTTTTTTTCCCCTCTTTCTCTTCGAAGCTCTACTCATCTACCTCAACTGAACAAAAAGTTGACATTTGGACAGCAGCATATTTCTTTGAATACTTATTTCTCCTAAATGGGAAATGACACAGTGTCAAAGAACAGTGAGTGTCAGCTTTAATTTAAGTGGACTTTCTGTCATAATGGATAAATAGTTTAAATAAGGACATCCATTTTCGTGCACGGTCCACTCTTTTTCACCGTGACAAAAGTGGTTGGACAAACTAAATGTAGATTTGACAAAGCAGACACTTTGGCATTGCACTGGCTGGGAAGGCCTTATTGTCTTCTAAAAACTTTATCAGTAACACAGTCCTCTAGAATAGAAGAAGTTTTGTCATGATGTAGAAAGCTCATAGTTCAGGTGAAAAGGCAGTTAAAGTTCAGTATTAAATCTCTGCATATGAAAGCGCTGACTTTGCTACTTGCAAAGGTCTCTTCCCATACTTACTTTACATTGGCAAAGAGGCAAAGATACAGTATATTGCATGTAAAAATAACTCTTGGATGCTACCATCTATAAGGATTCAGTGATCAGTTTTACAATGCAGAGTGTGTATTTGTGGAGGGAACAGTAGTGTAGTACGAACGTATGATTCATGAGAGGTCAGTTAATAATAGGGCACAACACTTACATTATATTGTCACCTTACAGTATGTTGTAGGGCTTTGACTTTGCATAGAAGTGCATATTGAACAGCAAGTATAAGAATACTATGATATCGTGGGAACAGGGGTTGAGTAATGATCAGTCACCACTGAGTCCTGATCATTAGCACTAGCAGTGTCCCTGCAGAAATCTATTTCAAATTAAGGATGCCTCAAGCTGATCCTAACAATTGGTATCTGGGCTGATCTGAGCTTATTTTGATGGATCTGTACTCGTTAAAGTAGAGCTGATCAATTGACCATGTTTGATAATTAATTCTTTGAGGCCTGTTTACATCAGAATTATGGCTTGACTGGAAGATGTATTATTTTAATTTACGACAAGGAATATTCAATCTCATCTCCAACAAAAATTACGTTAAATGTCTTTCTTTGATAGGCTCAAGGCAGTGTAGCAAAGTTCAATACTGTAATTTGGGCTGCAGTGGCTTTTGATTAACCATGAGGACCCATGGAACTAGCATGCCAGCCTTGTCCTGTTTTAACCACGTACTTTAGAACATTGGGAGGACAGTCCTTCAGAAGGCCTGAAGCAAAATGAAAAGGCTAAAAACACTTTTCTACAAAGGGGGAATAATTTAAGTGCTTTGTAAAACATTAAGGCACAGATGGAGCAATGGCAGAACAGAAATTGGTTTCTGTATTACATGTAATATAAGCTGTGCTTTTCAAACTGAGTTCTTTCTCTCAGGTAGTGTTAAGGCTGTTAAGGTTGGTACTCCCCAGAAATCTGAGAGAGTAAATGACATAAGAACAATGAGGAAAAATAGAAAATAAAGTTCTAATAGGCCTATACACACTGTAGGCCAAAAGAAAAATATTCTTTTACAATTCCAGATAGTTTCACAAAATCAGCTAATAACACATTAATAATGTTGGCAGGCAGCTAACACTGGTGCTACGGAGGAAAAGAAGTTAAGGATTTGGATGCTTCCCTTTTTGACTGACTTTGTAATCTCCTTGAGAAGGAGCATGACAATACCCATAAAATGAGCAGCTTTTGCCTTTGTTTTCAGGTTCATAGTACAGTACACTGCATGTTTATACAAGAGATATTTAGTAGTTATTTTTTACTCCATTGCAACTGAAATTTAAGCTGACCATGCAACTGAAACTCACAGAGAGTTCAGAGGCATTTAGTTTTTATATTAGTAAATGTTAAATGACTCACACACAGCCGGTAGCTTTCTGTAGTAATGTAAACATCACAAAAAGTCTGTGAGCCTGTAATAATGAATCAAAGTTATACGCTGTAAATACAACATGATCATTTTCAATATGGATTAAATAGCTGATTTGTCTCAAATAATCAATCAATGTATGGCCCAGAAAATGTCAGGTGAAAAATGCTCATCTCTATTTCCTAAATCCCCAAAGAGACTTTGTAATTATAGAGGGAGGAAACAACAAAACAATGACATTTGAGAAGCTGGAACACAAATTGATCAATTGATGAAAATTGCTGCCAGTTAATTTTCTGTCAATCGGCTGATCATTTAATCTTATATAAAGCTTTACAAAGATATTCAAAAGTCTAAAGCTTAATTAAAATCACGTTTTTCAGATGTGGAAAACCTCACTTAAATTTTAAATGTGCCTTTTTATTTTGCTGTGTTGAGTGTGGCAACGCCCCCAGTATGCAGATATAGCCAGTCCAACTTGATAAAACAGTGCTATCTGGTGGATCATTTAAATCTGTATTTTCTCTGTTGATCAACAAAAATGTGCAGGAAAATATAAGTCATTGATGAATTGGCAGCATCAGTATTTGGTGAGTTGTAGGACTGTAATATCGTTGCAAAAAGGACAGATAGAACAGCATCTACAGAGCTGGCAAACTGTGAAGCTTATTCATAGTGCTCTGCTTGTGTGTAGGAGGGATGAGCTGGGAATGCACCAAGTAGTGTTTGAGGTTGGTGGTGCAGTTAGGGATAACAATGGGTTTTTCCTTGAAAATATTGTATAGCTGTATTATGTGTCAGTGCTTGAGTAGAGTACTTTTTTATGTGACTGGCTGGAGGAGAATAGTGTAGTCGACAGACGATACTGAGTGGCTTGTTTGTGTGGAGGCTTATAGCATTTAAGTTTGGTTTTGTACGCAAAGATTCTCTAGTTGTTTGCTTCTTTGCACAGCCAAGGAAACAGTAAGCACAATTATTTATAAAAACATTCATGTCAGATGATGAGGTAAATCAATATAATGGCTAGAAAGTAAGTCCATTACTCAAGACTGAAACATTGTATTGAGGTGTACTCTATGTTAACAAATGGGCCATGTGTTTTGTAGCAGTTATAATCTTTTCTTTGGGTATGTCAATGTATTTAAATGCACAGTATGTAATTTCTGTTCCTAGGGGTCTCTTACTCAAAACAATAACAAACAATGGACTTTGAAGATGTCACGAAGTAGACTAGGATCATGGGAATTGTTGTCTTCATTGTTAATCAACTACCATTGCCAAAATCTATCTGATTCATGCAGAAATTATGTTCACACGTGGTAATCTAATTAAGTTTCATGCATGTTACATTTAGTCACGTTCGCCAACTTCTGTCCTCACTCTTCGATGTGTCATCTGGTGTTTTCCATGTTTCCCTGGAAGTAAGCAGCCAGAGGAGTGAAGGGGATGTGATGCCATTGACAGGCAACCAAATGAATTGCAGTGTTACCTTGAATAAAACTGCAGATTTCTCTGTATTTGACCACTGTTGGACACATTTGTAAGTACACAACTCAGTATGTATATGCCACAGTTCTAGTCGTGCCTTTAAAATATCATGGGTTTGGAAAATCCTGGCCCATACTGACACATGAATCTTGGAGCTGCTTTTAGCTCTTGACATTATTGTTTGATCTATGAATACAACACATAAAGGTTTTGTGTTGAATCTAATCCCTAAATTACACTCTCCATTACCACCACATTTAATGTAGCTATTAATATAGCAGCTGTTTGAGAGAGCTTAAGTAACATTGCTGTTTGTGATCTCACCTGTATTATTCTACCTGTTGCTCGTGATTAAGATTCACAACACAAGCTAGGACTTAGAGAGTTTGCTTTGGGCTTATGTTATGCTTGGCCTTACTGAACTGTGGTGTGATTATATCATAAGATAGACTGGCTCAAGAGACCACTTCAAAACATAGATTAATAAGATCCTTTACTAATTAATTTCCAAAATGTCTTATAAAAAGTAAAGTCCTAATATGTCTGTGAAATGAGCTTGAACCACTGTGAAGTACAGACTACTAAAAAATCAAAAGTAAGTGACAAAATATATGAAATATGAAAATCTAATTAAAATTCCCAAATAATTAAAACCATAACTGATCTTGTAAGATTTTTAACATCTTCTCTTTATTGATCTTTTTCATCGCTTAGTCCCTTTACTAACTTCTTTCTGTCCTTTTTCTTTTTTCTCTATTTTTCTCTTCTGCCTTTTATTTTTCAAAATTCATCTTTATTCAACCTGTTGCCTCTGTGGTGGTCAGACATGTTTAGTCTAGAATTTAGTCTTAACTGCATGTCTTCACAAAATAAATAAAGATTCTCTTACAAATAGCATCTGGCCAGGATTTCTTGGAGTTTATCACTTTCTTGTGTTCACCCAGCACATTTTGCATGTTTATGCTCAGAAATTCAAAATCAACCTGATCGTAAAGTATGGGCCTTCTTCTAGCCGCTGCAGCATACTACATAACCAAGCCTAGCTTGTCAAGCACTGCACCTGGGCAGACCCCCTACTGACTGTATGTGTTCGAAGTTGTTGGCCCGAAGCATGCTTCTGCTGGGATAGTCAAACCACCAGAGTGTGCTGTCTGCAGGCACAACACAGGGTGAAGTGACAGCTGCACCAAAAATTTCCACTGCTCTTCAGAACTACAGCTGCGCTGTGACGACAGGGAAGTGAAGTGCACCAGCAGCTCACCTGTACCTGGCCCTCGGGCCATTCTCAGATCACCTGCTGCTGTGTGCTCCTTCCATGACAACAACGTGTGCCTGTCTTTTCTCTTGCCAAATCAGTTCTGTTGTTTAATGCTTTTTGCTAACACATGCAGCATCACATGCAAATAAACCAACTATTTCTATCTAGCTATGTGCTCATGTGAGAAGTCTGTTTGAAATGTTGATGCAGGGTGTGGTGGGGCAGAACTCATGATGTTTTTATCTGGATTAGGGATGTATAGGGGTGGTGTGGAAAGTACATTGGTATGAATTTGCCCTATGGTAGGAATTTTGACTTTACCATACTGATCAGTAGAGCCCTCATTTTGCTTGACAGCAAACCAAAAAAAACCCCGAGATGTTGTCCCAAGATTCGTTGCAGGATTCATCGTCATCAGCCTGCTCCAGCTAATCGTCTGGAAAGCCATGACAGCGCATCATGAAATCAAGAAATAGCTGAAAGCACAGCACAGTCAAACTAGCGCTTAGTGCTTGTGTAAAGCATAGTGGCAGTGGATGAGAGACTGCGGACAGAACAGATTAAAATATTGCTTTCTTTCTTTCCCTGTGCCTGTGCATATTTGTGAGTGTGTTAAATGTTTCAACTCATCTGTACTCCAGTGTCCTGTAGTAATCCCTCAACATAGGTGGAACTGATAGTCATGGCGATGCTACTCCCACAGCTGGGAAACAACGCACACACATGCAAACACAGGAGTTCTGCTTCAGTCTTGAGAAGCTGCAGCTTTTATTTGCTGACAAACTCAAATCTACACTGTACATTTACTGCCAGACCAACAACTTCACTGCTCACCTTCTCCTCTGCTCAGCACACATTCATCACCACCACTGTCTGCCACCACAGACAGTAATTAGTCTGCCACTCACCCTCTATCACATTCGTTAGAGTTATGCACTCACTACGCTACACTACACAGACCAGTCGGTAGGCTGCAGTGTTTGCTGGCTCATCTTTATCATCAGCACTAAATCCAAATTACTCCAAAAAACGGGGCCGCAAATCACTAAAATACAGCATCTCCATATCAGTTTAATAGACAGAGGAGCGTCAGTATTTATAATGGTACTGAAAATTATACATTTTCTATTCCCCTGGTTTACCATAACACTTTCATACAGCCCATATCCTAATGAATATGGCTCAGGTTTGAAAAGTCAGCCAACAAGCAGAAAATGATAATCTGCAAAACTACGTTAGACAACAGTGGTTACAAGTGAGAGAGAGAAGCTTTGTATTTTTTCTATGTATTATTCCAGTTTTGCATTTAAATGTTTTTAAAATACATATGTTTGTGTAATATGTCCTAGTAATACATCTAAGAGTACAATAATAGCTGCCATGCAGTTGCCATACCAGTGCTTTAGCCCTTTAGAAAAATTTATATAGAAATGTTAAGAAAAACCTACCATATATATAAATATACTGTAAATATACCATGATATATACTATTACCATCCGTGCTTCAAATCATACTGTGATATAACTTTTAAGCCATACCACGCAGCTCTAGTTTGGATGTGGGAACTCTCAAGAGATTGTTGCTGCTTATTATAGGACTACCAATTCATTAATTTTACAAGAGTTTGATGCAGATAACTGCAGTGGCAAGTGAGGTGGCAGCTTCAACCCTTTGACAGCTTGGAGGCTCTGTCACTGGTGTTAATTAGCCCTGCAGTTATTTTGCTCACACATTATAAACAGCCAAACATACCAGGTGTATTTCAACTTTTCTGTCTGCTGCAAGCCCTCAAATGTAGAAGATCAGTAGACGAGCAGCTCATGAGTTGCTTCTCGAGCTGATGGCCTAACGTGCAGTGAGCTCTCACAGTGAAACCATTCCCAATGTCATTTAGATCAAGTGACTAAGCTGAGAGGTGCAGGCTCATTCTCCGCTTAACTCAGCTCCTCTGTTGATGTTAGCACTTCTCTGAATGGTGTGGACATTACTGAAGACAGGCAGCGTAGTGCTGAAATTAGATCACTGGCCGGCCTTCTTTTGTGCCCTCGGGGTCTCCCTGGTGTGTGTCACTGCAGGCAAAGCTTCAGCTCAGCTTGTAAGGCTTCCTCCAGCTCCAACTCCAGCTGAGCGTCTGTAGCTATTGTATCACACCCACCATCCCCTCCTTGCTTATTAGAGTGTAACTTATGTTTTTACATAAATATAAGAGCTGATTCCAATTATCCTGCTGCTGCCTGTTCTCTGTCTGAGCTCCATGAGGGCAGTGGTCAGCCGGTTGACCTAAAAGCCTCTCTTCCTCTCAGCTTCTGCCTGAATGGTGCAAGACTCGCTGATATGAACCCATCAGGCTGCCCACATGGACAGTGGGATGAAGCCAAGAGGAGCTGACTGCCCTCTCTTTGTTCACAAAGAGGAGCACAGAAGAGGCAGGATGCTATCTTTCAGACCTTGTGTGTGGGAAATGCTGCAATCTCATATATAGAAGAAGGGCTGACCTGGCATCTGTGGCCTCTTCTTCCCAGCCCCAGCTGTGCGTCAGCAGCATCAACTCTACTCCATCCCACTCACTCTGTTGACTGATGTCAACAGTGTGAAAATATTTATTTCTAAAACTGAAAAGCTTCTCTCATACGGGAGCCCCTGCCTGCACTCTGCCTCTGTCTTATAGTGTATGGGAAAGACATTTCTCAAAGTCCCAGTTGCCTTGCACTCAGAGGTTTGCCAAAATTTGAAGTGGTGCAATGAGATATACAGTAGTTTGACCAAACCTTGTCTCTTTGGAACATACTGCACATATAGATGGACAGCTGGGATGAGGAAAATACTGAAGGAGTAGTTTGAAAAGTTTCGGTGTATTTTTCAATACTTTTTCACTGTGACAGCCTGTCTCCATTCGAACCCACTTGAATTCCAGCTGAATACCAACACTGTTTTACATCAGTAAGAAAAGTAAAACTTTTTACAGCCATCATACTGGTTGTGAGTGAGTGATAGTCAAAAGATAGATTGTAGTGTTGTATCACTTTTATTTGTCACTTTCATGATAGTCGAGTCTCCTAAGAACATTAAGTTTATTGCAAAAGAACCGGTGTATTGGCTGTCTCTGATATGTCTCGCTATGCAAAGTGTTGATCAGTGTCCGTTCTTACACCATGTTAAGGGAAGGAGATTCCACTCTGCTTTTCATCATTTTCAGTGTATGCATTTTATAAATCTTCTACCAGTGAAGACTGTTTGAGCATTTGTCAAGTTCAAGTGCCACTGGGCAAGATGTGATTGGTTTGTCAGGGTGTGTTGGATCATGGTTGATCTTGTTTAATGTGCCCCTTCATTTTTCTCTCTTCCTACAATTCCCAACCCTATAGGGTGGAGGTAAGCTACAAAGACATAGCTGTGCTGGGCCATTCTGCTAATGTGATTAGACATATTAGAAGAATATGGAAATTTTAAAATCCATTTCCAGCAGTTACTGTAAGTGACATGCAGATGTGTTCTGAAAGTTTGCTACAAGCACACACTGTTAAAAGATTGCTGTACATTTACATTATGTATTTTCATTTGCAGTATAAATAGTGTCTTTTTTTAATTTCAACACCACTACCATCAAAAAGGTTAAAACAAACCCTTTGCCATTGGACAGTTTCTCATGGGCAGGATTATTACTGTATCAAATAACGTACTATATACATGTTTCACAGTATCTTACTGAATGTATCATAGTAAAATACTGTTCAATTCACAAATATCATTACAGTGTAGTTAAGGCAACCAAGGCAAGGCTGTCATCCCAAGAAGAACTAGAGCATGAGTTGTTTCAGCCAGTGCCCCAAAATGACATACCTTTACGCTGAAATGACAAAGATCTATAGCAGTCATAGTAATTATGACAAGAGCCATGGAGGAAGTTAAGTGATGGTATTATAGAGTGATGAAGTGACTGCAGGGAGGAGGTCAGGGTGGATGGATGGGTCAACATATCATTGGACTTTGATACGGGAGGCTGCTGTTCATTTCCTGTTTCTAACTGACAGTCAGTGATGTCTTTTTTCTTTTAAGCATGATCAAGATTGTTCCCAAACCATATGTTTATTTTTGTAACCATGATGACAAAACCTTAGCAAAGTTTTAAATAAGAAATCTAAGTAATAAATAAGTTTTAAATAAGTCCTTATTTTAACACAAGGCATGATCTTTCTCAAACCTAGTCAAGTTGTTTTTGTGCCTAAACCTAAATAAACCTTATCCAGAGAATTATTACATCACAAAAACAGGAACTGATAAAGGTTTTAGAAGGCACAGAGATATTGTATTCTCCTGCCAATAGGGGTGTCAGACCAGAAAATGCCTCTATTGTATTTGATGGTTTAGAGGCACAGTTTTTTGCTATGGTGCAGCTAGACTTACTTCTCATACTGAAGTTAGTTTCTCAGTAACAGATAGAGAGCTGTTATGAAGTCAGGTCAGAGGGTAGAGCCGGGCAAACCATTGACATTCTCACTGTCATATATCCTGCAGGTCTTGTGTCAGCAGCTCACAGTGTACTCACTGCAGCTGCTGCATATGAGCTGTTTGCAGGCTGCTTTTGGACCTGCAGTTTCACAAGTTAAGTGCTACCTTTTTGATCCCTGTAGGGAGATTTATTACTTTGTATGTGACCCACACTCCAGCAAATTAATGAGTTCCTCAGCAGATCACAAACTTCTTGACATTGTATTTATTTAGAACAGGAGTACAATCATGTTGTTACCACCCTTTTTTTTTCTTTTGTCCATGTTGGATTCAGAAATATATTCTTAAACTGCAGAATTGTTTGTACCTGTGTTCTTATAATGATGAATCCCCTTGTCTTCATAAATGCCAGTTGTTCCTAATTAGCATAGCACCTCACCAATCTTCATATAAGGGCATGAGACTGCAGGGCCGCGTGCACACACAGAAATCACACACAGAAAAGTTGAGAGAAAGTCAAGAATTCCCAAATGAAAACCTAAAGATGGTGGAGTACCAGACTCCAAATGTAAAAAAAAAAAAACCTTCAGTAGTTTTGAAGTGGAGGTTCTGCTGCAGGAAGTAAACAGCAAACAAGCTGCCACATATAGTAGCATCAGTAGTGAATATAAAATAACAAAAAAGATGTATGGGATCCAGAAGGGTGCCAACTGCACAACCAAGAGAGAGCGGCCCAAATGCTACACAGATGGTCTCAACACTGACCAAGATCTCTGAGACATGTAAAGACATGAAAAATAAAGATATACACTGAAAGTAAACTAGAAAAAATATTTTAAGCCATAATTCTTTGTAGAATTGAAGAAAACAGGGTTTGCTATCTGCAGTCATTCCTTCTGTTCATACTGGCCATTAAAAGATCCCCTCATAATGCTCAGTAAACATCCTATGTAAAATACATTCAAAAGTTTATCTGAAGCTAATATAAGTTAAACAAATAACTTGGATATCTTCTTTGTGATACTACCCTTCCACTGCAGCTCAACAAGGTTGAGGTTGCACTACTATAATAAAAGGAATGAAAAGGTTGCCAACATCATCTAGTTTAGATAATAATCTACTCCAGCACCATGGTGTTAAAAGATGTGATCAAAAACAGAACTGCTTTGTGTGTTGCCAGTTAGAGGCAAATACATCTGTCAACTGATCATTGAATTTATAAATAAAAAGTAAGTGCCACTTCCACTTGATAAGTTAATTTCTATCACAATTGTTCTGGTAGCCAGAGAACTTGGTTCAGTGTTTCACTGTGAACAGACTTCGCTTCATAATTCATCCCTATTTATGTCAGTGGGAGTGGACAGGAGATTAGAAACACCTTTTAGTACAGTGCACACGTAACACAAAGCTGTTGCACTGCATTGCATTAGGTTTAGTTGGGTGTATCTAATGAATATATGTGTAAAAACTATCATCTCGTATCATTAGTTCTGTTCTCATATTCTTTAAATAAAGACATGCTCCACTGTGTTTATTGTGTGCACACAGGTCTGAGTGTGTTATGTGCAGGTATGAAAATAAAGTGTGGTCTCTAAAAGTATTCTGCAGACGCTTTTGTATTGATTTACGTGTGCGTGCATGTGGATGCGTGTGAAACCATGCACTGGCATTAGATGACACACTTAATTATGGAGTACAGTGATTGTGGCAGTAAGTGTCGCTATATTTTAATCAAAGTAATTAAGAAAAAGTTATATAGCTATAAAAACGTACACATGGATGCACTCTTATAACACACTATGAAACTGCTAATGTCAGCAACACACACAACGCGCGCGCACACACGCACTTGTCTTAATAGTGCAGCTCATTGTGAAGTGGCATGGCATTCGAGGGAGACCTCATTGTGTTACACTATCACCTTGGCTCACACAAAGAGGTAATATAGTCCTAAAAAGACAGAAATTTTGGAAGATATTGATTTCATTTGACTGATTCAGACTGCTGAAGGCTCATGAATTAGTGTTACATTGGATAAGGATCACTTCAACCACAGCAACCAATAACTCTCAATGTCATTTTGAAAAAATCTGAACCTGTCTTTTAATACTTTTAATACTACTTCCCCTATCTTAGTCTTAATAGAAACATGCTACCTTCTTTGAAGTGAGAATCAGACTTTTCATTGCTGTGTATTTGCTTGTATTTGTTTCTGTTGCTGATCTTTGCACCTCACAGTTTATACCAAGAAACCCTCTTTACTTCCAAGTATTTTATTGCTACACTTGGTCTTAAGGCAACCTGTGATTACAGAATTCTCATATATGATGGGATTATTGGATTATAGGATTTATAGATATAGATAGACCACTTCTGCACTTACGCTCATGGTAATCTGAGTAAGAGCATGCTGCTGAGCTGCTGCAATATAGTTGTAGACATATCAATTGAGTTTTAGTGAAGAAACTACCTTGTCTAAATCTCAAATGTGTCTAGGATCTGTCTCAGCTGTGAATAGATGTTTTGCCAAATAAAGTTAAATATTATGTACTATTCAACAGTAGTATTGATTATCTTTGTATAGTAAAAATTGTGTTTGCACTGTGGTACTCCACAAAACAGTCACTAAAATGGCATTTAGACCACGTAATGAAAAACTCCACTAAAATGCATATTAATGAAATTATTTTAGGAGGGTTAGCAGCTACAGGACACATCTGTCCTTGTCTGTAGTCTCTTCCGGTGCCAGCGGTAACATTTGTCATAGACCAGCACAAATTCAGCTGGAGGGAGTATGTGAAATGTTTTTGGTAAGTCAATGCAACCAGCAATTTAAGGGTGTAGTAGCAATCTCATTCTCCAACATGTGCTGCCTGACACAAACCACACCCACATTTGTTGACATATTTTTCCTCAACACTGTCTTTTCCTGATCCCCTCTCTTTATTAATAATTTACATGACCTCATCACATGTAGGTCATATTTTTTAGGTAAATGCACTACATTATTTTCTCACACATTTCATTGGGATAATCAACCTTAGAGGGATAATATACAAGATTTTCCATGCTTTCCTTCCCTATTTCTTTGGCTCACTGTTTTGCTCTGGCTGATGGCACTCCCTCATTCCTTTCAGTCTTAGTGTTGCCAGATGCAGAATACAGGAACTTTGTACTGTAACTTTAAAATTATTGGGCCAGGACACTACACTGAATGGCAAAACTATGCCATGTGCACCATATTATACAGAGGCTCTGTTGTCTGAACAAGAAGGCAACTGTGTATCGCTTTACACACAGTCAGTCACAGCCCATTACACAATCACTCCTTCTATTCATACCCGTCAAAACAAAAGCCCCAGATCTACACATTGCTCACTGCTTTGGCTTTACCAGCTGCTTGATCACTGCTGTGCTCATATGATTAGTTGCTCTCAAATCACAAACAAAGTTTTGCCACAGGTTTATTGAAATGGCATAATCAACGTACAATCAGCCCTTTTGGATCGTATATGGCACTGTTGTTAAAATAATGGTACAATACACTAATTATCATACATCTGGCAACACTGTACTATATCGTTGTTGTGTATCTCATTTGCAGAGCTGGGAGGAGGGACAAACCTTGAATGGTGTGTTTACAAACAGTCCTGCATATTTAGTTGCTCTTATCGCCAGTGGTATTACAAAAACAAAGTTAAATGAAAGCACGTCTGTATAACATTTTACAAGAACTACGTAGAACTACGTTCATTTTACAAGAACTATGTATTGTTTGGATTTAGATAGTGATAATGGTTAAATAAGTGATCCTGGAAAAAGTATGAGAATACGACTATCCACCAAAACTGTGTGAGGACTAGACGTTCAGGAACTGGTTTGGTTATATGAGTAGAGAACACATAGAACACATAGAACACAGAGCTGTATCGTGTCTTTGCATATATATGCTGACAGAGGCAGGAGGGAGGGGGCAGAGTGGGGTTATCAGTAAGGTGTTGTGTCTGTGTTGTAGAGAGAGAGACAGAGAAAAATCAAGAGAGCAATACAGCGAGTAAATAGAGACAAAAAGACAGACAGAATGAAGAGGCACAAGGGTAAGGTTCATGCTGTTCTCTGCTACTCTCCTCGCTACACTTCCTCACCCTCTTCTGTGCTCTCCTCTTCTCAGCTCAGCTTCACTTGTTAATGTTTTGATTTTTCAAGCTGCTACCATGCCTTTATGAGATATTTCATTATAGTATTTTTAATGGCAAGTCCACAGTGTTAAATTTACTGCTGATAGTCGCGCTGTTCAAATTGAAGCCTCATGTCTAAAAATATTGCTTTTATAGGCAGCTGGTGTAAGAATGACACAAAATAAAGTGAATAATGTGTTGATTAACAAACTCTAGTAATACTTTATCAAGGCAGATGGCGAGTTTCTTAATTTTTAATTTAAGTGATTTTAATATTATATAAACTCCCTTTCAGTGATTCTGTCATATATTGTTGCTTTTTTGAATACCAGACTAACATCAACAGATGTTTTCAACACAAAAATTGGATAAATTATCACTGAAAACACTCGTTATTGGATTTATCATTATGGATTTCTTTTACAGTCTCTGAAAAGACACTGCAGCTCAAGGCTGGATTACAAAGGATATGATCACACTGGAGCCAGCGTTATAAAATTCCAATACTAGGGTTAGGGTTAGCAATAGCATTAGTTTAACATTAGCCTTTCCTGCTCAGCTTACTCTGGGGATAAACTTCTTCACTTTTCCAGTAGTTGGGAAACAACATATGAGACTTATCTTGGTCATGAGAAGTTGGAGTTTTTATTAACTGGCACACTGTAATCTGTGCTGTATATTTACTGCCAGCCTAAGCTTAAATTTTTGCTCTTCTAGCTGCACCATTACTCCGCTGCTGCTCGCTCTTCCTCCATTGCATGCCACTCACACATTACACACCACCCTTTTGCTTAAAGGAGCTACACTACACTTATGATGGTATCCTTCAGTAAAGTCCAATAAAACAGATTTATTTGGGTACTCTTGGTAAACTGCCATCCTGCGGGGATATGTTGCTTTTTTACTATGGTCAGAAACATTCATACTGTCACATCACAAATGTAACATTAATTTGATATGTTAAATATCAAATTTACACTGGATCAAAGCACATATTGTTAAAATTGAAGTGGTACCACAATGCATTTGACATAACTCCTTGTAGTTTTTGAGATACAGCCATTTCTGTATCATAATTTAGGCTTTTTTTTTGTTTGTCACATAAACACTAGTGGAAATACAGTTCAGTTCCTATGATTCCCTGTAACAACTAAAAAAGCATGTCAAGAAAACCATGCTGTTCCCTTATACTTTGACCAATTTGAGAGAAAATCAATGGATGCATGCTTAGCTCACCAAGTACTTGTGCTGTAAAGGAAATTTCTAAAATTCCATTGTGGACATTAATGGGTTAATACAGATACAAAGCAAACACAAGATTTCTGGCTATTTTTGGAGATGCAGGCGCTAGTTGAGATCTTTATATACATTTTACTGCCCAAGTAACAATGAAGCCTCATGGAGTTTGGACACTGACTTCAATTGAACCTAATGAGAAATATCTAATGGGTTACATTTTCAAAGTTATCTTTTAATCTTGTCACAAAACACATTTCCAGGCAACATCTTTTGAACACGCACACACACATACACCCACGCAAACTTAGACTACCCCCACTAAGTGCAGAGTAAAAACCACACTTTTCTGAGGAAAAATAGGCCAACACTAGATAACCAGGCAATGGAACTAATCCAGGACTACCGCTAGGGAAGGAAGGAGAGACGTGAAGAGAGAAAGACAGAGAGGAGGGAGAGAGAGAAGGTGGGGCTGCTGGGGGGAGGAGAAGGAGACGGAAGGATACAGAGAAAGAGACATAGGACCAGAGAACGACACACACACACAAGCACAGGATGCTAAAGCTACTAGAACTAAGTCTCTCTGCGGTTGGTAGTTCTGTCCGTCTGTCTGTGTCTTATTGTATTCCTGATAATTCTCTAAGCTGCTTCGACTTGTCACCAGCACATCAGAAAGTTGAGTGCAGTTTTCACATTATGGATAAGAGTTCAACGGAGATGGAAACTAAAGGAATATGCACAATTTCTGCCAAATAAGCATTTTGATTTTTTCCTCATCTTGTTGTTTCTACATTTGTTCGACTGTCTGTCCAACTGAGTGCTGAGCAAAGTTACAGCTCCAGCTGTATTTGTCCATGTAGGCTTAAAAACACTCCACTAAAGACTTTTGTTTTGATTATATGACTCATACAAACACTCCTCCTTCCATCAGTTTGAAAGGTAGCTTAAAAAAGTCTGTAGCTTGTTCCTTTTTGGAGGATGACAGCTGCAACCAGCATGGAGCCACAGCAGTTACAATAAATTCCAACCCATTTTGCAGCAGAAAAAAATCATCAGACTCTACATAAAAGTTTCTCAAACTACTCTGCACTTATCACATAATTCATTTACTTTCTCTTTGTCTGAATGCTCAGTATGATCCAAACACTCACATTTGTACCAAAATACGCCTGAATATGCAACAGCCATTTTTCACTCTGGGCTGTAACCTGTTTGTGTTTGTCACAAGCCTTGTAGTGTTTTATAGGGCCATAGCTAACGGTTATTGTTATTATTGAACAATCTTTCCATTATTTTTATGATCAATCAATCAGTTATATGGCCCATAAGTCAGTCAGACAGTCATTTAAAATTCTCATCACAATTTGTCCCGAGGTAATGTGTTCAAATTGCTTGTTTTATCACCAACAATCCAAAACCCAAATATGCTAAATTTACAATGATACAAAGAAACAAAGAAAAGCAGCAGATCCTGAAAATGGATCCAGTTAAATAAATGACCCAAATGAATAATTGATCATCTCAGGATTGTTGTTGATTATTTACCCATTGTAGACTAATTGTTACTTACTGAACTTTGGGTTTTTTCTACAGGTCTTTGCAAACTCTGGTTTATACCCCAGATTCCAGTGTAGCCGGGAGTATTTTGTCAGCAGAGAAAATGAATGTGTATTGTTATCAAGAATGAAAGTGACCGAGAGGAGCGACGTCGCTGGAGCAGGCTGTGGACTGATGCTGAGTTCAGCTGTTGGGCTGGACTGTAGGACTGATGAGAACATTTAGATCTGCAGGCCTCCTGCCTCACCAAACACCTGTTACTGCTGAGACACAGTGGGGGGGTGAGGGGATTCAGAAGGGGAGACGAAGCAATAGAAGGAGAAAGTTAAAAGTAGACTAAGAGATAGAACCAGACATGGAGTAGAGCAGAGTGACACCATATGAAGACAAGAAAAAGAAGTTAAGAAAAAAAATGTATGCCAGTGGCCAGACACATGTGCATACACATATGCATACACACACACACACACACACACACACACACACATGCATTACATGATCCTGTCTGTAACAATGCTGCCAACCTGAATTCCAGTCACATTTACCAGACATTGTCAGTAAAAGTTTAATTTACTCTGAATCCAGGTTGGTCTATGTCACAGAAGTTTCACTTCAGTGAATTATCTGACTCACTTGTTTGGTTTGTTTACACAGTTATAGAACATGGAAGAAAAGTGCTAAAAAAAACCTAAAAGATACAGTGGCAACAAGCAGAAAAGAAAGTAAAGAATGAAAAAGAAACAAACTCCAGGGGTTCGCAAAACAGATCTCACCCCAAACAAAAGACACAAAGCAAGAAATCCATCAACCAAAATCGACATGACAATTCAAAGCACAGCACTACTGGACAAGGCAATGTAAATGACATACGCACAGATGAATAGTTCACCATGAGCATTGGCCAGCCAAACTGATGTCATTCACTTTCTTTTAGAAAAATACAATGTAGTCAATCCTGTGTAGTCTTCTTCTACCCATACAATATTTGTGATGATTCTGGCAGAAAATTATCTCTATGCTCAGGAGATGACAAACTTCCAGACAAACAAGAATGAACAAACAAAGCATCACCTGCCATATGTAGCTACTAAAGTGTATGGTACAGCTGTAAAATGCAATACTTATGTCAGTAAATCCTCAGATAACTTACAAACTTATGTGATACAGTGTTATTGGTATTGATGTAAATAAGTACACATAGGCATCACAGACTTACTAGAAAATAATGATGATGAATAATGATAATAGCAGTATATCTTAAACTTCTAACTTCAAAATCAGGTAACTGACAGTATTTGATCAGAAAAATACTGGACCTCAAATTCAAAAGGATTGTTGTGACACAGATTAGTGTAATCAGTTAATACTGCAACAACAGTCTGTAAAGCAATTTTTGGCTATTTTTTTCACACATAGATGGATGTTAAAGTAAACAGAAGATATAAAACGTTGTTAACAACGTTGGATGATGCATAACGTTATGTTAGCATGTTGACCGATGGTTTGACCATGCTTTGACCAGGTGTAGCCATTGCAACATGCATTTCCATAATCAATTATGCTGATGAGTCATTCAGCCCTAGACTAAAACCATTAAATCAAAAACATTATCTTACATAAATAAAATTTAAGACACATCTGTCTTACCTAAAATTTTGACTTTGGCAAGTCAAGAGCACATCAGACAGTCCAACCTGTAATACATTCATGAGGCTTATTGTTCTTGGCTTTAACAAATTCAGAAAAACAGGCAAATGCAACAATATTTAGAATGTCCAGTTCAATTAGTTATGTGATATCAGGTGGTTGCACATGTAACCACACCCATCAGTGACGTCATGGTGCACTGACACTCCAGGTACATCAATGCATCACAGTGACAAATTAAACCACTGGAGGTCAGCAAAAACAAGAGTTTCAGGTTCTGTTAAGTTTCTCTTAAAACTGGTTTTTATGTCTCCACACACCCAAACGTTGTTTCTGTCTTTTCTGCTGCAAGAAGACAAAGTAAACAAGATCCTGCAATGAAGAGGTGTTCTTGCTGCTGACCACCCAGAGCTACAGTATTTGATCTCAGAGAGAGAAAGGAATACAACATAAACAAAAAAAAAAAAAAAAAAAAGAAAGAAAAAAGAACAGAAACACCAGGCTTTGTGGAGAAATATTAGTTGGCCCTTGGAGCTTCAGGTGGGTTTTGTTTCTGTTACTGCTGAATTCTTAATTGCCTGAATGTAGCTGGTGTAGCTTGGATGCCACATGGTTAAAAAAGCATCATGGTGCACCACTCCATTTATAGTCTGTGCTGTACTTGTCTGTGCTGCACTTAAGTTGTTTGTGTTTACCTGGATTTTTGAATTATTAGTTTTTCTCTCATTTTCAATTTTTGAAAGAGGTTGAAATTCTGGACTTGTTTAAAATAAAAATGAAACCATAAATAATGATCGCTACTCCTTCATTACAATCACAAACCCTGACTGTCTGTCATGAAATTTACCTCAATATTAATGACTGTTAAATGTTTCAATGCTGCTCTTCAGTTCGTTAGATGTAACTTTGTTTGACAGTACTACTTTTAATGGGCTATCATCACATTCATTTTTAATGTCACAGCTGTTGTCAAAGTTCAAAATGTGTCAAGTAATCCTTTGTATTAGTTTGAATTTAGACATGCACACGCTGAGCTTGCATTTATGTTTCGTACATTTGTCAAGAATAATTTAAATTTAAGTAGGAAATAAAAGAAGCTAATATTAATGAAAGGTACATTAAGATCCAAACAAAATAATTTGTTCTGCTACTACATTCTCATCATGATCATCACCTTCTTTGTTATAATATTAATGTGGCTGCTGTCTTGTAGCAGACCTGCAGTCTGATTTACCTTTACTGCAGTAAACCAACGCAATGACTTTTCTACAGGGATAAATAAATTATCACCTTAAAAATAAACATTTCCAATTTGAGACAGTGCTAAAATATCACTTCAGACACGTGTAAATTGTGACACTCAAGAGTTTACAAGGCAACAGTCAGATCTACAGTAACAGCCATTCCTAACTGTCTCTTATTTAGTTCTATCCCTTAGGCATGGCAGTTGATTTATATTTTGCATTTCAAAACATCATACATCATAAGATGTAATGTGCACAGGCATTTAGACATGAGGCCCCTGGCACTCCTTTCCACACTGGTTGACTGACTGACTAACCGGCTGGCTGAATGGCTGGCTGTCATTTGTAGAACATCTGAGCTGGCATTTATCCAGAAAATCTACTGTTGTTTTTGCTCCCTTTGGGTGTTTGCTGAGCAGTAATATGGAATCTACACTTCCTGAAAATACAGATAAAAAAATTGTTTGTTTCAGACACATCAAGGTGGAAAGGCTGGCTGGTAAAAAGCCAGAGTTTGAATTGCCTCCAAAAGAATCATTTTTTTTCCTACAGATACATCAAAGTACAGAGAGGGAAGCGCTTTGATATCAGAGGCAAAAACCAAATGATGCTCTCCACTTTTCTAGCTTCCCGTTTTATTCATACATCAGGAAATAACAGTTCTTTTCATGCTTCACACTTAAAAAAAAAAACTTTTAGCTAAATGGCCAAGCAAAAGTACCACTTCATCTAAAAATGGAGAACAATTTTTTGCACTCTTCAAATATGAAAATGTGGGCGAAGGAAACTTCTTTTCAACATGGTCAATTTTTAAAGCTTTCTTTAGATTCTAGTTCTTTGGTCTTTTATTCATTAAAAGCTTTGCAGGCAGGGTGTTTGTGATATTTCTCCCCTGCATTTCATTTATAATAAGGAAAGAGTTGCTCCTGTTATTCACGTTGCTGACTGTAGAGACAGAAGAATATTATAAGATGGAGCTGTGTTTGTTTTCTTCCATCCATCCCTCCTGTTAACCTCTCCTCTGACTTTCTGTATCTTCTCTGCATCCCCACTCTGGGTTTGCTAGAGAAAAAAAAAAAAGCTACTTTATTATCAGTTTTACTCTTGCAGTATTTTTCACCCACTTGTTGCCTTTCTCTCCTCTTTCATTTGTTTCGTTTTTTGTCTCCGCCATTTTGTCTCTCCAGCTGTGTTTTTTACCAGCAGATTTTTCCAATTGGAAATCTTTTCTTGTTTCTTTTTATATGTTGGTATGAGCGCACACACACACAGAAACACATGCACTGCTGACACCCAGTGTGGTAGGGCTATTGGGAAGGAAGAATGAGTTTTTCACTGGAAGAACTCCGAAAATAAAGGAAACAAGTGGGAAAGTTCAGCAACTGAGGATAATGGGGAGTATAGAGTCCCATGAATCCATGGTGAAAGGAAAAAATAAGATTTTTTTGGCATCTCTTTTGTGTTCATAAACTAACTTTTCTGTTAGAAAACTCATATAAGCCACATTAGAGTGAGAAGACCAGAGAGACAAATTGGATTCCAAAGTCAAAGCATAGAATTTGTTAGCTACATCCAGCAGTCACCTGTCTTTTGCTCAGAGTTGAAAGAGTGTGTGAAAACTGTGGCCACACTGTGAATATGGGACTTCTGCATTGCTGTGTGCAGCCACTGAGGCTATAGTAGCTGCTGATGGTCAGTGAATAGGTTCAGTGTGTAGGCAGGATGTAGTAATCATAAGTTCTTGTTTCTATTTGTGCTCTTGTTAAATCTGGGAGATGTGATGTGTAGGTGTGGTGAATTTGATACTGGATGAAAGTACAGAACAAAGTAACTGATTACTTCTACTGCTGACTTATTGAGAAAGTTCAGTCTTGATCTCGAGATAAGACTGTGAGGTGCAGTTGAAAGCCCTAAAAAAAGCTTGAGGGTTTTTGTTGTTTTTTTTTTTCCAGGGATTGCAACTTTACAGTAAGATTACCCCAATAAATGATTTACACATGGTTTATAAAGGATTATTAATGAGGTTGTAAAAACCTTCTAAATCATTAATAAGCTGTTAAAACACATTAGATAAAATGGCAACAGTAAACTGTTGCTTGCCAAATAGTGAGCCCACATCAATGCAACTTGTTTATATGTTTTTATTAATGATTTATGAAGTGTTTACAAGCTCATTAATAATATAATTCTAACACATTTATAAATCAATTACAAGGGTAGTTTTATTGTAAAGTGGTAACTTTTTTGTCAAATTAGTAAAGTAATGGGCCTTTTTCACAGCAAGTATTTTGACTTGTTTTGGTGGAAAATCACAGGTGTTGCTGTTGTAACAATACCAGGACCACGAAACTGAAGGACCTGCAATTAAGCCATTTTATATTTTTATTATTCTTTGACATGTCAGATGTCACTTGAATAAGCTATGTGATTATTTTTTTGAGACATATACTGAGAATAAATGGCATTTGCCCAGCATTGGTAACAGGTGTGACTCTAACATCACAGGTTCAATCAGAGTGTGGGGCTACATGTCACAGAGGCAGAAGTAACTGTGCAGCACAGTGTTTTCCAGTCTCAGAGTAGGCTACCTAAATAATATTATTAGTAGCTTCGACTTTAGCTTTTCATCATGTGGCTCCTCAGGGCTTCGATTCAAAGCAGCTCAGAGGAGGTCTTTTTTTCACATGAGCCAATTCTCACCCATCTGCCATGATGCTCATAAATGATCTTGCTTTAACCTCCTCAACATGGTGCACAAACAAGCAGAAATGTTTGGGAACAAACAAAGTTTGATTCTCTGATGTTCTGACTTCCAAGTGTGTTTTTCAATAAAGGTTTAATTCTAAGATATTGTCATATTTATGAATGTTTGGGGACCGTGGAAGACAGTATGGTGGGAGTATTTAAATGTCGCATTTGCTTGTGTGGGCTGCCAGTATTGTGGATAATTGGAAGATTCAATTCTGTGCTGCTGGAGTGTGTGAGTGCATGTGTCCACACATGCATGTGTGAGTAGGTTGAAGTTGTATTTTTTCTACTTTAATTTGCAAGGTTTTCAGTCATTACTATCCTGATCGTACAGTATGTGTGCAAAATGTAACTAGGTACATCCATATAGAACACATGGATAACAACACATGTATATCAAATGCAGCATTTTATTCACTGCCTGTTACATTAGCACACAGCCACAAAAATAATGCTGTGTAAATACCACTCTAACTGTATGGCCTGTATTTATGAAAAAGCCCCAATGCTGGAGAAAGCAGACTTTATCTTGACTTCCATGTGAATTGAGCTAACTTATCTCACTGAAGGACATACCTTCAAACTGCTCACAGAGCCATGAAAAGGCAGCCATGAGTTTGTCTCCTTTTGGGTGGGAAAAGTTCCCCCAAAACTGAGCTAAGTCTCATATCAGCCAATGAGTCAGCATACTTAGCATATTTTTAGCCCTGTGGCCAATTGCAGCACAGCACCTGGCCTGACTTTGAATTTATAATGAGTTTTTCCTCCTACACAGGACCAAATGGTTGCTATAGCAACTGAAGATGAGTTGTGATGGGTGATTGACAGCTGACAGATTAGCGTCAGGATGATTTGTCACTCAAAGACACCCCTAAAATCACAGTTTCCCCACATGCTTTTCAAAAGAACCTGCCTCTGTCTCATGGTCCTCTCTCTGCCTCTTTTACTCTCTGATAGCACAAAATTCAAATCATGAAACTGACTTTGGGGTTTATAGAGCGAATGTTTATGTTTCAATCCGATTTAAATTTCAAAGAAATTTCGACCAGTCAGGAGGGGAAATGGAGAAAAGAGCAGGAGAATGAAAATAAGAAGACTGGGGGATTCAGAGGAGAAGAGATGAAGAGGTGAAAAGAGAGAGTAACACTGTGATGTGTTAAACACTGAGTAACATTGAGGGTTTAAAAAAGGAGAGATGTCACAGAACTGCACACGCTCGTGCGCGGCCCACCACACACACACACACACACACACACACAGTGAAAAATGATTCACAAAAATGCCTTAAAGGAATACTGATTTCCAGTTTATGAATATGGAAAAGTTGCTCATAATATTGTGCGTGCCCTTACCTGTTCCTCCATGACAGTACTGCAGTTGTGTGTGAGTGCAGACTGAAACGCATTAGAGGGCAGTAGAGAAATGGCAATTGACAGATGGCTGATGGGAAGAAGATAATGTCAAATATAGTGATGGAAAGAGAATGAGGACAAAAAAGTAAGAGGTTAGAACAAGCTCTCTGTTCTGCTAAAAGAAAAAAACCCTCCAAGACTCTTTGAGGCCCCAGAAAAAATTGGATTGTATAGTAATCCACAATAAATCAGTCAGTATTTCTTTTTTACAGTACTTTCTGTCTCAGACTATGATATTTTTACTTGTAAACTACAAACTTAGCTGGCCATCTAATGTCATATTTGCGCTCATGGAACTTGGCAGAAAAAAGCCTTTTCAATAGTAAGACTTACCAAACAAACACAGATTGTAGTGAATGATATCCTTTTATGAAAAATGTGCCTCTATTTTTTCTTTTTAATATTTTATTTGTTTCACATGACTATGCTAATTGACATGCTTGAATGACTGATGATTGATCTTCTTTTGCAGCACATTGCGTCAGAACTAAACATACAGTTTAGGTCAGTGCTTAGTTTTTGGTTTTGATCAGGATTAAGATTTGGGTGAAGTAAGAGTGAAATTAATGCAAAAAAATGGAATTCCCATTTAAACAGGTGTAGCCTGTTTTTTGTAGGTGTTGGTAGCCTTGATATACACTCGTACTCCTCACTGCATTTTTGCTATTTGTTTATCTTTTTTCCTTTCCTTCCTTTTGCCAACAGAGAAGTTTCAAAATACAGTATGGATTACGTCTCCTCCCAAGGTTTTGCCTTGTGTGTGTTAACTAGTTTATTAATTCACTTGATAGACTTTATTGAATGGCGGCTTCATGATCAAGAGGAATATTTTGTTTTCTAAATACCACATGAACCAGGAGATTCGACATACCACTACATCCAGAGGAAAGATGATGGACAGGGACAGCTGAAAAGGAGGCTTCAGTAGGTTGCTTTTATACTAATGATAATTATGAGGGATGAAACTAAATGTCGACATGTAGCAAACTAACCTTCCTCAAAATACAACCTTGTATAAATATTCATGCAAACAAAACTAGTTAATCAGATTTCGAAAACCATATTCAGTCATCCCTCTGTACAGGTAGAAGAAAAGACTCTCACCAGTTTTGTTCAGATATTTTGCCTGAAGAAATATCAGATTATGATGAGGGACATCTCAGAGTCACTGCGGTAAAATACAGCAAATATCATTTTCAGTCATTAATTCCAACTGAAATGTGCCCACTGTGACTTTCTTTGAATAATTAAATAAAAGTAATTAATTCTATGTACAGTAGACCCATGACACACATACACACATGCACACAACACTAGATTGGCCCAGCCAATTATCAATCAATTATCAATTACCAATCCTTCATTAATAGATGCACTTAAATACATGTTTCTTGACTTCTGCCATTTTCCTATTCTTTTTTAATGAACTATCTACTTTATCAATTTATTGTAACTTTTTCATTATTAACTGTGTTATTCTTGATGCTTTGGCAATATTCTATGACATTCGTGCCAATAAAGCCTGTTGAACTGAATTGAATTAACGTAGCAGATTAGCTTGCTAGTAGTTATACTAGCTAATGTACGTTGTGCAAAGTTCACCCACTCTGTTGAGAGTCTCTCTAAATGAACGAAATGTCCACAAGGGCAGCAATTGAAAATATAAATTAAGCTAATTTTGAGCTAGCCTGACATCAGACTGAATTGTCAACTTATATTTCATTTCCATATTCAGTCTGACATTGCCTCCACTCTAAATGGTTTCTCTGGGAAGGGTGGGGGGATTTGATTTTCCCTCACAAAAGAGTAGAGACCAACATCATTTTGACTCAGTCCTGCATTGCCATGACAGCATACTTTGCCCCCACAGTCTATGGTTTCACTAAGAGAGAGAGCGAGTGTGTGACAGGTAGTTATGTTAAGTGTGTAGAATAACTGTGTGTTGTGTTTGCTCCCACAGAAAAAAGAAAGTCCCTGCAATGTTACTATGGCATCTTCAAGTACTCTTCACAGGAGAGTGACTGTGGAAGTTAACTACTTAGCAGCTAAGCAGCGAATCAGGCTAAAGCAAGTTAAAATAACAACCAGAGGTCCCCCAAATATGCCTTGGAGCTGCAGAGCTGCCTCGCTTCGTATTACACCCGTCTGGTAGCCGTGTGTAGAGAAAGAAAGCTGATTGATTGTGACATGAAGTTAGCTCACAGGTGCTAATTAGCTAACGCTAGCTCTGCTTCTGTTTAAACACGTTACATAAACGGGAACTTTTATTTCTTTTCTGTGACAGCAAGCACAACACACAGCCTTTCAGTAACTATTATACTGCAAACCGAGCTGCAAGCTTCTCGTCTTTAGTCCACCTTAAACAGACTCCATAGCAGCGTCTATACTGTCAGCTTGTTGCTATTACTCCTCCTTGGTTGCAGAGCACAGCTTGACAACAGCCTTAATCCTGTCCCGTGGCACCGATTGGCTAATTAGTGGTCCCCCCCACATCGCTGATTGGTCAGTTGTCTTTTGTTTTGAGAAACCACTGTTGCATGTCAAGATGCCTGACCAGAAAACACACAGCTCAGCACAGTGAGCAGAGTTGAAGGTCTGGACCCAGACTAATTTTGAGCCTTTTGTGACATCGTAAGGTAAATGTTAAGGATATTTAAGGATCAACTCAGTAAAGTAGAATTTATGTAGGTTTGAATTATAGTTCAGCATCAGGTCTACCTGTTGATGTATCATACATGATCATCTGTATCTTGCTTTGTTATATTCCCACAACAACAGTGTTTACCTCATTTCATTCACTTTGTGATATGAGTGATGGAGGGAAGGTCTGCCTCATTTCACTACTGAATATGGGATTATGCCATGTAGTGGCTGTGTTTATAGAAAGGAGGTGCCGTGGTAAGCATAAGGTTTGCAGAGGAAATGACTTAGCAAGATGTGTGTTACAGAAAAGGAGAAAGTATCGAAGCCTTTTTCAACTTCATGTTGTATCCACTCTCTACAGTCTGCACTGTGGCACTGTGGCGTCAGAAACTCCAACTTGTTGGAGAAAACACAAATAACCATTTCTTAGTTTACTTCTTTTTATTAATATTTTTCACTTTACAGTTTATGTTGACCTAGAGATACATGTGTACTTAAATAACCATTTCTTGCAGTCCCCTTGTGGTAGCTCTTGAGCTGCTGTATTCCTGACATGGAGGTGTGCATTCCATGTGTTTGAGTCTGGTCACATGTGTCGGATGTGAGATGTGTTCAATGACACAAACACTTGACTCGTCTCATTCAACTCAAGAAATGTGTGTGTGATTATTCTATTTCCTGTCCTTATTTTAGGAGATAGCCAATTCATTTGTGACTTTCTCTGCATCCTCTCTGTCTTTCTTTTTCTATCTCTTCATCTCTGTCTCAACCCAACCCTGTGCTCATGTATACAGAAAAAAAAGGGATGCAGCCGAATGTCAGAGAGGACTGAGAGGAGAAGAGAAAATGGCAGGGTAGTGTTGATGACAGGAGGGGGACAAGAAAAGAGAGAGCGAAGACGAGGAGAAGAGGGCAGGAGAGACGATACAAGGGGCGAGACAAACTAAGGGGGAACGAGTACGAGTGAAGTTGAATGAAGGAGAAGCAAGTGCAGATGATTCGAGGAGATGTAAGAGGTGCAGAGAGCAGAGGAAACTGGAAAAGACTGTTTGAGCCAATGAATCCTAATAGCTTTTCTGATAAAAATGTGAACATAATGCAAAGACTTCTGCTACTACAAATGCAAATTCATAGATAGATAGATAGATAGATAGATAGATAGATAGATAGAGAGATACATAGATAGATAGATAGATAGATAGATAGATAGATAGATAGATAGATAGATAGATAGATAGATACATAGATAGATACATAGATAGATAGATACATAGATAGATACATAGATAGATACATAGATAGATAGATAGATACATAGATACATAGATAGATAGATAGATAGATACATAGATAGATAGATAGATAGATACATAGATAGATAGATAGATACATAGATAGGTGGTGGCTTAATTGCTTGCTTCGAGTTAATCTTTTCCTTTCAAAGGTGTGATTCTATGCCAGGGCTTTCTCCTTGGTTCTGTTATCTACCGGTGTTACATGTTAGACACTCTGTGCGTAGGATCTGACTGTCTGAGTCATTTTTAAGGTCTGAACGCCTGAATCACAGTAACACTGACTAATATTGAATCGTTGTTATACTCCAAGCGGAGCTAATTTCTCATTGCAGCCATTGTCACAGGCTGAGAAACAGTCATTTTACCCCAGTCTTTTGTGAGTTTGGCCTTTTGTCATTTCTAGCACTGGTTTACTTTGAATACTTTAAAAGGGCAATAAGTAGGTCTTTTACGGCCCAATAAAATAAAAATGACTTATTATTTACACTACGAGGTGCTGAGATTGCTGCATTTCAAAACTCTTTTCAGACCTGCTCCTTCTTTTGTTTTAGCTCACAAACTCATGGCAGACTTTCAAGGCACCATCTGTGCCCCCAACCACCTCCACCCATTACTCACTCACTCTTACCTTGTGCTAAGTTGTTAGTGATTTCTCTCTGGACATGTTTTAAGGCAGAGGTTTTCAAAGTGGGAGGCAGGTGAACAGTTTTAGGGGAGGCTCAGTGAATGGAAGTGAAAAACATCTTACAATAGTTATTAGCAGAGGTAACTATTTTTCTGACAGTTTTTTTTTTTATTTGTACCCCCTACATTTTAAAACAAATATCTGTACTTTTTTACTAACATTGTCATAACAAGCTTGTTACTTTAGTTTTAATTCAAGTGGAATTAATGAATATTTTTATTTTGTATCATTACATACCACCTTTCCAACATCAACATCAATTTTAACCAAAATGGATGGGACAATGATACATAGAAAAGACAAATTCCTTGATGAAAAAGACATAAGACAGCAAAACAGACAAGAGTGGGAGACTTGACTGTGTAGAAAAGTTGAGGTTCAGTTAGCTTTGCACAGAAACAGCCAGTGGAAATGTCATTTTTGTCTAAGGGATTGCTGTTTTAAGGTATACAGTACACGTTGGAGTAATAATTTGTGTTTTTTCTCTTCGCAAAAGTTCAGTTACCTTGTAAAAAATTCAAAATTACATCCTCTTATTCTCTCTCATTGAAAAATCTAGACCCTATGATTATGCAAATGTTGTTCTTTTCAAAGGTTTAACCACTAGACACAAGATGTCTCCTACTTCAACGAAAAACCCACTCTCACACGCTCTGTGCGCTGCAGGTGTCAAGAGTCTGTGTCACACTTCTCTAAGTTTCACACTGGACCGTGATTGGCTCCTAAAGTAGTTGTGATGTCACAAAATCCTGCTTGTATGTACACATCTGAACCTCAGATTTAAGGTGAGCGCAGAGAAACTTTCCCCCATTAGCAAACGAAAGTGAAAACAGCCTTCTAGTGTCAAACTCTGCCTGTCATTCTGCACAGTGAAGCGCAAACATCCAAGTGAAGTAGCAATAAGTGGAACACATTTTTGAGTGGAAGTGGACTTTAAAGTAGCCCGCATCTGCTACGACTTAACAGTGCTCTGTAAAGTCAAAAGATGTTAAAGAAAACAAAATTATGTGAAATAATGACTTTATATCCTAAAATTCAAGTGAATTAGGACCCCAAGTCTCCAATATAGTCCCACAACCCCCAGGAATCTTGTCTGTCCAGCTTCTCTTTCTTGTTTGGAAAGCACAGTGATGGATTACGGCTGCAGCAGAAGGGTGGCAATCAATCAAACAAGGATGAGTAAGGCTGTGGAGGAGGGGAATTCTCTCATGTCAGTCATGTTTTATACACCAGAGAACGAGTTTCAGCAAGGAACTGCATGCTTTATTTCACTGATAATTTCACTCTTTTTGTTTTATCGCTGCAGTCTTTATTTACATTGAACCTTCACATTCTGCTCTGTGGTACCACAAATTGCTGAATGCAGCAGAAGTACAGCACATGCAGGGAGGATATGCAGAGATTTATGACTGTCAATTTAATCAATAATGGTCGTCTGCAGGATTGCATGCAGACATATTAACTGAGCTTTCTTCTGCAATTGCTATAAATGGCTGCATAGATTTTCCCCCCAACAAGTATAAAGGCAACAATTACATAACAGCGTAAACAGCGCCTAATTAAGGATTAAGAGCTCTGTTCTGAATGCTGAGTTATCATTGGAGCCAAATTTCTGAACCTTTGTTTGGCTATTATCAGTTGTGGTTATTTTTTTTTTCTTTTTGTTGCTAATTACTAATTACTAATTAAATCATTTCAGTTTAATTTCCTGATGCTGTAGAAGAGATGTTAAGACAAGGTCAAGCATGAAGACAGAGACACTGTAGCAGGTGCAGACACAGTGAGGGAAGAAGTCACTGTCATATAATAATGATAATAATAATAATAATAATGATAATAATGATAATAATAACAACAATAATAATAATAATAATAATAATAATAATAATAATAATAATAATAATAACTTTATTATTATTATTATTATTATTATTATTATTATTATTATAGAGGCATCAGTATTAAACTTAGCCTGTTTCATAACCAGTTAAATAATATATTTTAACTTCAAAATATATAGTATTATTTTTTTAAAAACCTTAATGTTTTCCTAGAGCAGTTATAAATCTAATATTTTCAGTTGCAGATTTGATGCACTACAAAGCACTACTGTAGCTACAAGATAAACTAATGTCAATAACATCAAAGATTAACTACATATGAGAAATTAACATAGCAACATAACAACATTTTCACCTTAAGTATGTGCAGTTTACCTCAATGTGCTTGTGGCGGTTAGAATATACATTTTTAAAAGTGGGGATCTCAGTGTTTTTTGGGAGGCACAGTAAGCACTTCATTATGTAACTGTTGTCTTTTTTAGATTTTCAGGTTGTCCATCCATCCATAGTACATATGGAAAG
Source organism: Lutjanus argentimaculatus (assembly GCA_034769285.1). Lineage (NCBI taxonomy): Eukaryota > Metazoa > Chordata > Actinopteri > Lutjaniformes > Lutjanidae > Lutjanus > Lutjanus argentimaculatus. The sequence goes on along the minus strand of JAWZSL010000045.1, from coordinate 2,736,176 downwards.
TTCTCTAGATTTGGCACAGATGACTCAAAGATGAACTTGTTAGATTTTGGCAGTCTAAGGTCAAAGTCACTGTGACCAAACACTTTTGTGGCCATAATACAAGAATTCATACACTAATGACAATGTTACACACAAAATTGGATAAAATGATGCAGGGATGACATTTATATCCAAAAGGTCAAAGGTCAACTTTGCTTTAACATCATGATGTTTAGCTGTCCATCAGTCTTCTGAACTTCTCTGTAAAAATAGTCTCTAAATGAAGACAGCATGTTTCTGACTGGTAATTATTGACTGGAATCAAATGTAATTACAATGATAACTTCCACTTTGCCAAAAATACACTTAATACTTTTTATTAAATTCTTTTGAATTCTTTGATACATATATTGTATGAGTGGAGACAGTGGTTGAGGCATACAGTCACGAGGTGGTAACTCTAGTTGTATAAAAAAGTTTGTTTTAGTTGTGCTCCTCACGTGATCTTCTCCCCCACACTCCATCTCCACATTTAGAGCTGACCCGTAACAAAGGTATAAATGGCAAATGTAGAGAAGTGGAAAGTAGATCACTGGTTCAAACATATACCTGAATAAAGGGTAAAAGTACAGTTTAAAAAAGGGCATCAATTCATTGTTGGCACAAGTTGTCGCTTCTGCTGTTGCTATATGAAAAGAAGTGATGAACTTTTTGGGGGGTTAAAAGTAATAGCACCTCTTGAGCACTAAAAAACAAGCGAACAAATAAACTACAAGGCAGCCTTGAGAAGACAGTTTGTGAGTGAACAGATGATGTAGACTGAGGGTGTGTTTAACACTGAAGTGAACCGAGTCAGAGCACATAAGAGTGTGCCACTTGAGGCTGGTGCTCAGTGAAGTTATGCTGGTCAGCTGTAAATGGCCATGTTCCATCTAAAGAAGTGCTGATTCCTCTGTTTGTGTTCACCTATGCAGCAGGTTAGATGATAAGCTACACTATAGCTTAGTCTTTTGATACATCTATGCATGTGCGTGTGTGTGTGTGTGCCTCAGTGCGTATGCATATATGTGCATGTAAGTGCAAGTATTTGTGTATGCATGTGTGCGTCGAGGCGTGTGTGAAGGTGCCCTTCCCTCAGGCCTATGGGTGTATGTGACGGTAGAAGCTTTTAATGTTCACACCTTGTCAGAAATCTTTCAGTTACCGCACTGACACGCACACACACAAGCATGTAAGAGGACACATGTCATGGACTTCTAAACAAAACCTGACAGAGAGGAGGGGAGAGAATGAGATGGGGAGAGAGGGAGAGGGTGCAGAAGAGGAAATGGAGGAGGAGGGAGGGGTGTTGGGGGGGCGAGGGGGGTCTCCTAATTCTCGCTTCCTCTCTCTAATCCGCTCCTTCTCTCCTTTTTCTCCCCCTCTCTCTCTCACTGTCTCTCAGAAGCATAGAGAATCAGTTTTAATGGTTTGTCAAATAATGCTTTTCTCCCCCACAGTGGATTGGTGATGCGGTGTTTGTGTTAGCTGTGTGCGCATCTGTCTATGTATGTGTGCGTGTATGTGTGTGTTTTAAAGGGAAGCTTGCCCTACTTTAGCCCAGTGGTTTTCTCTGTTGATATTGCCCATAGCGCCGGATTATACGCTTTTCAATGTGGTCAAACACACACACACACACACACGCTGCACACACTCGAAAAACAATGCAAACACACAAAACGCGCACGTACACACGCTGGGGAGGACAAATCTATGTACGTAGGTAATGTTGAAGTGCTCATCAGTACGGACTCAGACCACATAAATAATATATGCAGACACACACAAACGTGTCTACACAGTGAGTCATGGTGTTCATTACATATATGTTAATGTCTTCTTACTAGTTGCATTTTTACTGTAGCCTTTGGGTTATTGTGTGTATGTGTGTGTGTTGTTTAAAGAAACAAGGTAACACAGTTTTTTACCTAATTTTATACACTGTACATTATGTGTGTCTTTCTGTGTCTGGGTGAACAATTCTTTATGTCAACACTTGTGTCTACGCACTCAATGAGCCATGTTCTCACTGTCTGGCTCTGTAGTTGTGTGTGTGCGTGTGTGTGTGTGTGTGTGTGTGTTTCGCTTGTGATTTTTATATGTTTGTGTATGTGCATTTATGTGTATGTTTTATGTATTTGGCTCTCAAGGCTAGTTATGACCAATGTCTGCGTGAGGCTAAGAGTGTGAAATTGATGTAGTAGTGTGTGTGCACAGTCAAGGTTGAAACACCTTACAGTCTTTGCAGACTGTGTTTATGTGTGTGATGCATATAGCTGTATATCACAAGTATAGAAGCTATATGTGTGTTTTATATATGGCATTTGTGTGTGTGTGTGTGTGTGTGTGTGTGTGTGTGTTTGTGTGTAACAGTAATGGTTCGCCTGTAAGCACTTGATGGATGGTTCCTCATGGCCTGACTGTACTGTGCAACAAAATGAGAGAGTTAGACAGAGCATTGTGAAGGTAGAGAATCACAGAGACAGAAGTACAGAGAGATTAAAGCAGACAGACACAGGATTTTTGGTCCAAAATGCTCAAAAGCTGAAGATTCCTGCATTTCAGCTTAGTGTCTGGTTAGGTGTCTGAACCTGCTGCTACAGATACCAGTGAGACAATCAAATGCAATGCAAAAAGACTTGTGGGATAAGGTCATTGATAAACAGATCCTTGGATTCGAAGCATTGACTATATGAAGATGGACGACTTGTCTCCACTTTCTCCCACTGTCCAAAAATGAAGCCAAAATATCCTGGATACGAGCGCTGCCATCTTGCATTGGTGACATCATTTGGAGCCAGAGTCTGCATCAGGGTTCAGGGTTGGATCTTCACTATTGAGTTCCCGCCCATACAGCCAGGCCAAGTCAATTGCAAGCAGGGCTCAGCTGTCAATCATGAAGTGAAACATGATTTTTATAGCATCAAATAACTAATTAGAATCAATCTTATCAGAAAAATGAACATTTGAACATGCATCAGCATGATAAGAACTACCTTAAGTGACAGAAACCATCTTTGGCAAAAATGTATTTGATGTGTACTTTGATATCTTAGTTTGGCCCATGTCCTGTCTGCTAAAATGGAGGGGCAGGGTTTACGACCTATACTGCTGCCAGCCACCAGAGCGTGATCAAGATGTTGTGGTTTCACTTTTGGGGAGCTCCCCTGTGGTCCCTGTTTACAGTACATACAGTAAGTCAATGAATTAAAGGCTTATCAGACACCAAAACATGGCACAGTGTCTACTATGAGAAAGGGTTTTACAATGAGTTGTCATTATAGCAACACTTCTTTTATCCTCCATCTTAATGATTGTGAGGTAAAATTACTGTTCACATTACAAAGTAAATTTAACAAAAATCTGCACATATTTGTTAGCCAGATGATGTTGCAAACATTGAGCCAGGTTCAATGTTTTTGTTGGCTAACACCATGTTTATTTTGTTGTTGTTGGTTTGTTTCTTTGCTGTAGCTCTCACACAGTGTGAAGACATTCATTAGATTTATGATATAGTTGTGTTGTTGGTCTCAACACCAACTATTGAGAGAGACTGATAGAACACAATAGTCAGTTGATATTTTTTGGTGAATCATCATGGAAAATGCATCTCCCTAATCCCAATAATTTAATCACAATCTCTCTATCTTTGTTTTGTTTTAGTTTTTTTTATTTTTCAATTGGAAAAGTATATTTTGCCAAGAGCCCCTGTGTTTGGCAAGTATCCACAACTCACAACTTTGAGCTTTTTTTTTGTTGTTGTTTATGTTCCAAGTGTCCCACATTACTGATGGAAAAGAGCCAATGTCAGGCTATGGGCCAGTTTCCATTTTAGATTTCTACCACTGCCATGTGCACCAGTGATTTGTGTCAATGCACTATGTCAGTTGAAGTTTGAGAGAGTCTAACTTTGTGAGACGAGAGACTTGTCATTTGGACAACTTTTTTGGCCTTTATTAAATACAGTAGAGAGTTGATGAAAATTATGTGAGACACAGAGTGCATGAAATGCTGTAACGTCTCTGGCTGCACTTGAACCAGGCACGTTGCAATTACTGTACATTGCAGCAGCAGCTTAAATCCCACAATAAAATACTTTATATTTTGGGAAAAAACCATTTTGTGTGCCTGCTTTGTTGAAAGTTTATATGTATGTATATATATATACATATATATATATATATATATAAGTACATATATATATACACACATATATATATATATATATGTACATATATATATATATATATATATATATATATATATATATAATATATATATATATGTATAATATATACACATATATATGTATATACAGTATATGACTGTATATATACATATATAATTGTTTATTGTAATTGTTTATTTTTATCAATTTACAAAATGCCAAGTGCGCGAACAGAAAAAAAAAAATCTAAATCAAATCAATATTTGGTGTGACCACCCTTTTCCTTCAAAACAGCATCAATTCTATGTACACTTGCACAAAGTCAGGGATTTTGTAGGGTCAAAGTCAGGGATTTTGTAGGGTCATAGTCAGGTGTATGATTAACAAATTATACCAAACAGGTGCTAATGATCATCAAATTCATATGTAGGTTGAAACACAGCCATTAATTGAAACAGAAACAGCTGTGTAGGAGGCTTAAAACTGGGTGAGGAACAGCCAAACTCTGCTACCATGGTGAGGTTGTGGAAGACAGTTTGATGTCACAGGTCAGACACCATGAGAAGACTGAGCACAGCAACAAGACACAAGGTAGTTACACTGCATCAGTGAGGTCTCTCCCAGGCAAAGATTTCAAAGCAGACTGGGGTTTCAAGATGTGCTGTTAAAGCTCTTTTGAAGAAGCACAAAGACGCGGGCAACATTGAGGACCATAAACGCAGTGGACGGCCAAGGAAACCTAGTGTAGCAGATGAAAGACACATTATGCTTACTTTCCTGCAAAATCAGAAGATGTCCAGCAGTGCCATCAGCTAAGTACTAGCAGAAACCAGTGGGACCCTGGTATACCCATCTACTCTCTGGAGAAGTCGGGTCAGAAGTGGTCTTCATGGAAGAATTGTGGCCAAAAAGCCAAACCTCCGACATGGAAACAAGGCCAAGTGACTCAACTATGCATGAAAACAGAGGAACTGGGGTGCAGAAAAGCGGCAGCAGGTGCTCTGGACTGATGAGTCAAAATTTGAAATATTTGACTGTTGCAGAAGGAAGTTTGTTCGCCGAAGGGCTGGAGAGCAGAACAATAATGAGTGTCTGCAGGCAAAAGTGAGGCATGGTGGAGGTTCCTTGCAAATTTGGGGCTGCATTTCTGCAAATGGAGTTGGGATTTGGTCAGGATTAATGGTGTCCTCAGTGCTGAGAAACACAGGCAGATACTTATCCTTCATGCAACACCATCAGGAGGCGTCTGATTGGCCCAAATTTTTTCTGCAGCAGGACAACGACCCCAAACATACAACCAATGTCATTAGGAACCATCTTCAGCATAAAGAAGAACAAGGAGTCCTGAAAGTGATGGTACGGCATCCATGTGATGTAAAAGAAAACGTGATTCATCAGTCCAGGCCACTTCTTCCATTGCTCCGTGATCCAGTTCTGATGCTCACATGCCCATTGTTGGCGCTTTCGGCGTGTGGACAGGGGTCAGCATGGGCACCCTGACTGGTCGGCAGCTATGCAGCCCCATATGCAACAAACTGCGATGCACTGTGTATTCTGACACCTTTCTGTCAGAACCAGCATTAACTTCTTCAGCAATTGAGCTACAGTAGCATGTCTGTTGGATCAAACCACACGGGCCAGCCTTCGCTCCCACATGCATCAATGAGCCTTGGCTGCCCATGACCCTGTCGCTGGTTCACCACTGTTCCTTCCTTGGACCACTTTGATAGATACTGACCACTGCAGACTGGGAACACCCCACAAGAACTGCAGTTTTGGAGATGCTCTGACCCATTCATCTAGCCATCACAATTTGGCCCTCGTCAAACTTGCTCAAATCCTTACACTTGCCCATTTTTCCTGCTTCTAACACATCAACTTTGAGGACAAAATGTTCACTTGCTGCCTAATATATCCCACTCACTAACAGGTTCCATGACAAGGAGATAATCAGTGTTATTCACTTCACCTGTCAGTGGTCATAATGTTATGCCTGATTGGTGTATATTGTCTTTATGAGCCTTCATATGAAATGGTTATGTGTAGGATACACACCTGTCAACACATGCTGGTGCATTCACATGTTAATATGCTGTGGCGAGTCTCTTGTCCTCTGAAAACGAAAGTTGTTTTTATTAGTTGTGATTTTTAGTTTTTTTTTCTTTTACCTTTGGAAAATACTGTTGCTGTGTGCTGTTATGAAGAAATCAGACAGGGCTGACTGACAGATGCATGTTATGTAATCTATTTGTTTGTGACTGTGCAACACTACAGAATATGAGGTTCAGGAGGTGGCAAGTGTGTGACGTGCATTACGCCTCTATAGACTTGAAAACAAAAGCAAGTTTGGGTGTTTGTGTGTGTGAGACAGAGAGACAGAGAGTACTTTAGTCTGAAGGACCCAGAGTCTTGGCTAACAGCCAGCAGTCTGCATACCCACAAACCCTTGCTGATGCTGCTGCTAGGCAGAAAGTGCAGTGAAACCTTTATAGTCACATTTGAACTTGTATGCCTGCAGGTTAGATTAGTTGAAATTCCACAGTTTTAAGTTTGTTGAGTGTTTGCCAGGTGCCTAGATGTTGCTTTGCAGGTAAAGTACAAAAGTGATTTTTACTTGAAGTGAAATGTTTTCTGTTTTGGTGACTGGATAAAATGTCTTTCTCAACAGCAGGGCTTCATATAAGTCAATTCCTCACTAGAAACTGAACTGCTCTCTTTATGGTCCAGTGACTAAATGTACTCCCTTATCTTGCCATCTAGGACCAAATCAGTGCTTTTATCGCATGGGACCCCCGTTCGCAACCTCATTGTTTCAACCTGAGATCCCCATTCAATAAAACATCATCTTGTGAGGGCCCACTTGAAGCAACCAGTGACCCATGTTAGGGCCAGATTCACGGATAGAAAAACACTGGTCTAAGACCCAGTGAGACGTGGCTCGATGCCAGCTGCCTACTCACAATATCCTGCTGCCCTGCCTCTGTTCCTTACCACAGCTCAGACAAATTGGTCCCTCTGGGATTTTGAGGAGCTTTTTTGTACCTATTGTGACCTAAAATTATGTTGACTTTTCTCAAAAATTGCAAAGCAATTTGCATTTTTAATGTAGGCTATTTTTGCAATATAATCGTAATAATTGGTGCAAATTGCAAGTCAGGATAGTGAAAGATAACTGAGGTGGCATTTATTACTTTCAGCAGGAATGACTCGTACCCAAACTGTAAGTATGTGTCACTGAGAAAGAGACGTATATAATAATTTCCTGTGATAATTAGCATACTGCAAATCACAGAAAGCTACTGGAAATACCTAGGTGTTCATCTGTTGAATTTTCTGACAAGAAAGTTCAAAGCAAAGGAAATACATCAGTGCTCTTAGGCTGCAGTCCTGATAAATATACCTTCACCTCAGTGTCAGCACAACAAACACCAAATAAAATGCTAATTTTAGAACCTCTTTCAAGATTTAGAAGCATATGGTTTGATGTAAAATATCCACATTTATTTCTGACCTTGGCTTTGTGATCATCTGAATACCATTTAAGGCCTATGATGAATGGAGGCAATGCTGGTTAAATGAAACACAAAGTGCTCTAATTTCCGTGTTTTTGTGTTGTGCCAAATAAAACTCACATCAATATAAAGCTCATTGTCCTCCAAATCAGCCTTCATTTCCATGTTCTTAAAAGTTTCTCTTAGGAGTTGTGATTGTTGTATAAGGACATGTAAGAAGCCATACTGGAGATTGTTTATGCATTATTTTTTTAAGTAAATAAGTGTAAAAAGTTGATTGTTGACTGTTCATTTCACATTTTCATGTGGAAAAATTGCACAAATGTTATGTAAATCGATTACCTCTGTTTCACACCTGAATGTACACTCACTAACCAATGCAAACATACACACAACACACACACACACACACCCACACTCTGGTAGACAGACAGCTTGACAGACACTGTGGGGTGGGTGGGGTTCCTGGTTTAAATATACAGGGGGATTGTGCAGCAGGGTGTCGCTTGAGGACACCAGAGGATCAGCAGGGTTCTTTCCCTCCTATCACACAAATCAAATGCCACCTACTGCCAAAGTGCCCTTGAGCAAGGCACTCAACTCCTCACAAGACTGCAGCAATGCTGCCATGTAGATCTGTGTGATCTCAGGTCTACCTCTCACGTTGTGTGTTTCTCCCCTCTTTGTGTATGTGTGTGTGAATGGGTTTATGTATCTCAGTGGGTAACGTACACTCCCAGAGGCAGAAGAACTGTAATTCCTCTTTAGAATAAGATCTGTTTGTCTGTCTGCCTCTGCGTTTGTCTGCATGAAATGTGCTCAAACCTGTGAAAACAAATCTGTCCCAAAACCTCTACTCCAACTTCTTGTCTTTTCTTCATGGGTGTAGTGCTGCTGGAGTGCACTGGAATTACATTACACTTTTTTCTCCAAGTGAGGAAAAACAATATTCATGGTTCACATGTATATATATATATATATATATATATATATATATACATATATATATTTATATATATATATATATGTGTGTGTGTGTGTGTGTATATATATACATATATATATATATATATATATATATAACACAACACATATACATATATGTATATATAATATATATATTATATATACACACATATACATATATATATTTTAACATGCTTGAAGATGCAGTCATCCCTTAAGTGTTTGGCCCTGCTCAGATAGAGGACAGTTTTTGTAGTGCAGTTGTTCTCTATAGGCAGTAAGTGGTTTGCATGCTGTTAATGCAGCCTGGGCACCTCATTTTAAATGAGAGACAGGAGAGCCAATAATAAGAAAAGTGTGATGCAGACTTGCAGTCACATCAAAGACAGAGAAAGAGAGAGAGAGAGAGAGAGCTCATATGGACTGACTGTCATGTCATATTGTCAACATGATGAAACTATTCATAAAGTCAGTCTAACATTTGATTGTGTGGTCAGTTACAGTCGACCAATGTTTGTAAACTTGACACCACAGAAACAGTGGTTACATTGACCTGAAACAAACCAAATTTTAAGTGTGCATGCATACGTCATTGGTGCGTCAAGGGGGCTCCGGTACTTAAAGCTACTACAAAGAACTTTCATATTTTGTTGAAATTGGAGGCCCTGTGTTTTCAGTGTAATAACAACAAAATATAACATCAAAAACAAAATGATCTAAATAAAAAATTCCTCCAACTAACATACTACTCACTGTAACTTTGGCTGAGAAAATATCAACACAGGCTTATTTCATGTGATTTCACAGAGACTTCGACCTGGTGGAAGGCAATAAGATCAACTAGCCTATAAAGAAATATCTCTTCTCTTCTCTTCTCTTCTCTTCTCTTCTCTTCTCTTCTCTTCTCTTCCTAAAACAAATAAAAGAAACTGCATTAAACATCTTAGTATCACTTTTAAAGCCAGTCTTTAGAAGTGTTGTTAAAAAAAGTTAGCTTAAGGCTACAATAGCTAGCCTTGGGTAGACTGTCAAATTGTTCTATAGCCAGGGGTCTACAATTGAGCCAAGAACTAATTATCCCTAAATACAACTTAATATCTTCTTAAAGTGCTGCACATAACAAGTGGTTGGGAAATAAGACACATTATTTTGCTTTTATATTGATGTTGTTGGGTTTAAACGTCACATATCCAAAACACCAACTGCCCTGTATCTAGTTTTTGTGGTTTGGGCCCCATGCATTTTAAAAAATCATCCAGTGGGGTTTGAAGATGGAGTTACAAGGATTTCAAATGGCTACAGTAATATGTATTAAGTGTTAACACAGAGAGAAACTAAAAAAGGAAAAATGCCCATCTTGCCTAAGGCCATTCTTTCCTCTTTTTTTTTTCTTTCAGCAGCACATAGAGAGAAAAGAACCTCTGAGTGTTTAGTGTATCTCTATCTGGCTTCACAAATTTCCAAAAATTCACAGTCCTGTTGCCAGAGATTTATACCACCACTGTTTACAGATTTATACCACAGTGTTCTCCCCAACATATTGTCTACAGTTTGTACAGGAAGCACTGCCAGCTAAGCCTATAATTTTAAACAAATCTCCTTCTTTACATAACAAAACTGCCCATGTCCTCATCCTGTTTTCTGCCATTTCTCTTTTATATGTAAAGCAAAAATCTTCCTACTGAAAAAATTAGGTTGCTTATTGTTTTCAGTGTGTTCTTCTTTTGAAGATTTCTTCCATCATCTACTCACTGCCTTTTCTTCCTCTCTTCAGCTCTGTCTTCTTCACAACAAGCACTTCTTGTCTATCCATTTACTCTGAGCTGTGTTGTGTCACTGATAGACTAGTGTTCCACCAGACAGACGGAAAAAAAATGGATTACACTCCCAGAATGACAGGTTGAAACAAATAGTTTCAGCCAGGAACATACATCTACTGTACAAGTGTGAGGTGTATCTGGTGTTGGCAAGAAGAAGCCAAATGCTCTGCAAGATGGAAAATAGTAATATTTGTTTTATGAGTTTACGTTGGTCTCCTCTCTGGTTTGTGTGCGACAATTGTTTTTCTAGATGTCAGAGCCAATAGATATATGAGGAACCAAAGATATAAATTGCTGCTGTCTCTCAAAAAGCACACTTTTCTGGGAAGAAGAAAGCCATTCTTGTGTTTCAGCGGGAAGCCATGTTGTTTTACATTTGCTGAATAGAGTGCTGCAGGGATGACGTTTTTTGTAGTCTGACCCGGAAGTTGGCATCAACAAAAAGCAAACAGGATTTTTCCTTCGGATTTTAGATTATTGTGTAAGGCAAGTTAATTTGTATAGCACATTTCAACAACAAAGCAAGACACATTGTAAAAGGAATACAAAGCAATATAAAAAAGACATTTCAACACAATTAATTGAAAAAAATTAAGAGTTAAATAGAGAATAAGACATATATAACAGGAAAAGTTACAGCACAGTTTAAGATGTTTTTCACAATTGCTAAGACACATTTCTTGAAACTTCCACTCTTTTCTCAAAACCAAATCTTCAAACTGCACTCACAAAACCACTGACTCTTCTGGCAAAATCAAATAATGCTTTCAGATCATAGACACAGCCAGGCAGTACATAAACACTACAGAGCAGTCATTACACACTACATCAAAAAATGGAAAACACAGTGTTCACAACATGTAGCGACAGGAAAACATTTTAATGTGTTTAAACACATTTTTAATCTCCAAAAAATATATATATGTAAATTCATATTCACAGCTTGGTACCAAAATATTATATACTGTATGTTCATCAAGAAATACAATAATACAGACGGCAGATGAATTCTGCTTCAGCATTATAAGTGTATTTGTACTGGGTTAGGCCACAGATCTAAATCACAAGCAGCGTTCTCCCTTGCTGGACAATGGGGGGTGGGTGGGTAACTTTCTGTGCTGGATCAAGACTTGACAGGACTCCACGTCTATCACCACAGGCCAGGTGTCTTGTACCAGACTTTTACTGGTATAGGGCTTTCGGCCATAGAACATGCAGGCATTTATTGTATGAAACGCCGGTTGACGTTGAACCACTCACATATCTGGCTTGTGTTCTAGTCAGTTGGTTACTGTATGCTACTAGTGTTACCCCTGTGAGGAGTGGGTGTTGCCATTGGTAAATACTATAAAACTGTCATTGTGATTGGCGTTGCTTTCCAAAAGGAACAGAAGAGATTGTACTGTAATTTTGAATGTAGAGTTTATGTAGAATTGTGTGTAATGTTTTGCAGATTGCATGTCAAGTCGCAGTTTTAGTGTGTAATAATTGTGGAAAAACTGCAATTCACATCATTAGAAACAAGTGTGAATAATTTTGAATTGCTGTCGGCAAATGGTGCCAGTTGTGTTGTAGTTGTATTCAGCTTCTGGCACCTGTGTGTACCATTTTGCAACACAACTGCATCAGAGTGCAAAATGTATTTTAGTGAGCAAAAATGTGTTAGGGGTTTTGACAAAAGAGTGAATGATTTGATAAATGGGTTTAGGGTACTGAGCATTTGGTTCAGAGAATGGGGTTTATTGTTTTAGCAAGTGAGAAAAACTTTAATCAAAACCCTTCGATCTGGTTTATTGAAAGGCAGGGGCAAACAGAGAAGTCTTCAGCCTTGGTTTAAAAGTACTGAAGGTTGCAGAAAACCTGCAGTTTTCTGGGAGTTTCTGCCAGATATGTGAGATTGAATGCTGCCTCACCGTATTTAGCTTTGACTTTGGGGACAGAAAGTAGACTTGTCTCAGATGATCTGAGAGGTCTGGGTGGTTCGTAACATAGCAGCAGATCAGAAATGTATTTTGGATAAGCTGTTTGGCAAAGCTCTGTGGCAAACATAAGTTCATGACAAAAAAAGTCATTCCTACAGCATTTATGGACTTCCTATGGTTTCCATAGCCTAATGGTCATGTATTCAACTGGGCCTATGTCAAGTTTAACATAAGTAGCACAGTATCACAAAGGTGTCTCAGCTGGCAGAGGAACCGAGTTTATTGATTTTTATGACACAGTAACTGAATACCTAGAAAATCCAACTGATTGGACCTTATGTTTGAGTAATATTCTGGGGAAATTTAGATTAATTTTGCAAATAAATTGATCAAAGTGTAACTCATAATTCACCTTAAATCATCACCATCCAAATTGTATTTGAAAGTGTTTTCCATCATATTTTTGAGGAGGGTGCACTGTTCACATCTTAAGTATAAAAAAAAATATAAACAAACCAGAAAAGAATCATTTTTAGGTTGTGGGAGCCTCAGTTATGATGAGTCATCGGAAAGTTTTACACTGACATGGACAGTGGAAATCTGGTCTTTTTTTTCCACTTAATTAGCCCTCATATTGTACACCTATATGAACATCCCATCACAGCCGTCTGTTGTTCCAGCTTCATTAGAGCAGTTGGATGTCAAGTGTCTCAGTCAAATACATTATAATGGTCATTGAATATGTCTCTTCTTTACTTCCCCTGTCAGGTTTTCCCCTGGTGGCTGGTGGACTTCAACTGACAACTGCCACTGCACAAGCATTGTTTTTACCTGTGAGGTGTTAAAATCCCCAGGCTGCCAACATCACTCTCAATTTGACCTTGTTAAGGTGTGATTGATACAGGTTGTCATGGGCACTGCAAGAAAACAGTGCATGAGACCCATAGAACAAGTGTTTTGAAATACATTCAGTCAGGACTGGTCAATATCAACATAAATCCTTAGAGAGAACAGAAGATCAATCAACATTTAAACATGCATAGTACAGTAGACATTAATTAAGAGACAGTAGTATACTCACCATAAACAAATGAGACCAGCAACATGAGGACCAGCAGCCTCTGCAGGCCCTTTAATGCTACATTTTCATGTATTTTAGCTGGTTGGATTTCACAGCTGGCCACCTGGGATGCTTTATGTAAAAAATAATGCTCTGTGGTCCAAACCTGAGAGAGGAACCTGTTATTCAAGTTAGAACTATAGAGAGTAAGAAAAACAGTTTTTCCGATAAGTATACATTCATGGTTTGAAGTAGGTTAATCTGCTATTTTCTCTCTATCCACGTGAAATGAAACGAAGGCTGTGAGCTCATTCAAGCAGCTGACTCGAGTCTGCTGCTACACTCACATGGCACACTCCTCTCACTGCAACATACACTGCACCCTTTTAATCATGACGTGCACGTAAGCCGTCAGTGCTCTGCTCACTCTTTTGCTTCATGCCTGCTGCCACATCACTCACATGAAAGCTACTGTATGCTGTCATGAGCTGCTACTGCTGTCGCCACCGCTACTGATGTTCATGTAGCTTTTTAAAAGCCCTACTTCCACCCCAGCATCCACCTGTAAGCTGTGAATCTGCCTCCCCGTCTCCTTCCTTGGTGCTTTTGTGTGAGGAACGATAAGGTCAGAGCCCGATGCCAAACATCAATGCCGTACATATTCTACATTCACATATCAACTATTCCACATGAGTTGACTGACTGAAATACAGTGAGCTTCAGAAAGCTGTCTCAGGCAACTCTGAGTGTGTTATTGAAATTTTCTGCTTGGAAGACCACTTGTAAGACAAATTTACCAGAAGACTGCATGGACATGGTAAAAGCCACCAGGCTTTGATCTAGATGTATACATTTACACAAGAAAGACAGCATTAAATTGGATTCCTTTAAATAACTTCTACTGAAATTAGTAGATGAGGTATGTGTTAAAGCCAACTGACAGTATATTTCATAATAAATAGACAAATGACCTCACAATCCCATTTGTAAATCTTGTTTTAACAAGACTAACTAAATGACTGGATGCTATTTTAATGGCATGAAACAACACAACAGTGCATGTTGTGCACATGGATGGACAGTCAGGGCGTTTCTAAGCATACCTCCTATTTTCACTAATAAATGTGCAGTGGTACTGTGTTGTCAACCTGTCACTTTTTTGATAGAAGGGTGGTGTTGAGATGGAAAAAGACCTGGTTCTTAAATGTCTATTCTTAGCAAAACAACACATTTTTAACCAAAATACCGACAACTATTTCTGCACTGACTCATTTGAATAAAAGCTCCTGTTTTCTTCCTCATTTTTCAACTTTGTGCCAATGCAAATTCTTTCTTTGAAGTTTACCAGCTTTAACAGGTGCAATGTATATATTTTTAATGCACTGCTATTGGACTGGTACTTGGTATCAGCCAGTACACAAAGTTCAGGTATCATTATCAGGAAGGAAAAAATGGTATAGGAATTTCTACTAATTTTAATAGATGGTTAAAATATGCTTGTGGTGAGTTTACAGTATCCATCACTGCTTTATTATACAGTATCATGCCTCTAGAGTGTACATGACTGATACTTTTTTGGGTTTTATCCCCCCCCCCCCAAAGTTAAAGATGGGGCTGCAATGCCCCCCCAGTCCTAAAAATTGCTCTAAAGTTGCCATAAACTAATACATTTCATTGGTGTTTGACAGAACCACAAATACAGTCATAGAATATGCTGTATAATTCTTATATGTAAATCATATTATGAAGCGTAGTGTGTGTTTTGTTGTTCTAATGTGCTACTGGCCCAGTACACTGTTATTAATTGTGTTGTAATTAATTAGTTAACAGGTGCAAAGTGCCATGAATTTCTTCTGACTGTTATTGAAATTAGTACTGTAACTTGTGGCTCTACCATCTAAATTAGCAACACATAAACACAACATGATTTCTGCCATTGGCTTTGTGTGGAAATACTTCAAAATATTAAACAATGAAGATGCAAAGTGTGCACTGCACTCTAAGGAGGGATAAAATGTGCTGGACTGAGGTTCAGCTCGTGATTTGCTGTCATATTCGAAATCTCAGACAAAACTCAGAGTGAAAGTCCAAAGCTTGTAAGAACATTGGCTTCACACTTTATCCAAACACTTCTGGATGAAATACTGACAGAGATGGCAGCATATGATGAATTTACCTTCAACAGTTGGCTGTGGCAATCAGGCCTCTCACTGAAGAAAGGCGCCACAATCTCCTGTAGAATCCATTCGAAATCTCACAGTGAGTGAGTGAGAGCTTTTTTAGAGCTGTGCTTTTTAAGTGTGAGTAATCATTAACTTTATTAGGCTGACAATTTTGTGGTGCACACGGTGCCAGCCTTCTGCTGGAGTTGTGGCAGCAGCTTCTGAATGCAAACAGAACATGGGATCTGTCTCAGCTTAATAGAATGACTGAAAACACCAAAGGACTTGCTTTAAATCAAATTACATTAGTTTATAATATTAGGAATTGTAAAATATCACTTCCATGAGGCTGATCAGAGGTAATAAACTTGGTATTACATTCTTGCAGCTGTAGCAAAGGTCAAGCTGTATGCACAGTTGATCTTATCTTCATTATAATGTTGATTAATGTTGAAATGACATTTCTGCCTCAGTAATTATAATCCCACCAATGATACACTAAAATGGTCAGCTTCAGAACCACATACATGGGATAGTGTACTTTTGTTCCCAGGATGGAAAATATCTAACTTGTGGGAAAAATATTAATTTATACTCTTCACCACATCTCATCTCACATCACATAGGCTGACATTTTTTGCTCCACCAATGTTCTACCCAATTCAGTGCCCATGTGTAAGTTTCTATAACTTTCTACCTGTCTTTATCAGGTTTTCCCCTGTACACGCTGCCTTTTTCTTCTTTCCTGTATACACTTACTATTGATCAGAGACAAATGAGGGCCTGTCAGTGGTCATGGGCTGCAGCTGCAATTGGAGTTGTTGAACTTAATGACACACATATCTTCTCAACAGCCAGAGACTGATTGACTTCAAGCAGGGAATGTCAGTTTTGAAGTATTCCCATCTCTTGCTGTCACTTTATTTATGAAAATCTTACATACAGCTTTACCAAGATTTGCTGTGTCTCCATTTTCATTTGGTACAAATCTGAAATGCTGCCAAACTGCATCAGTTACATTATTTTGAGTGACCAACTCGTTTACACTAACGCCAAGTTTTTTTTGCCCTGTCTAATCTGTGGAAGAGTGTTCATGTGATGGCAATAAAAATAACACTGATGTTATTTTCTAGCGCCATGGTATGTCTTTTTACTGTACTACCATCCAATCTAAACAGTAATCCTAGCATTATAAGAGTCTGTCAACATCAGACATGCCAGCAGTTTGATAGACTGGCAGGCAGAGCGCGAGATAGACTGTTAAACAGGCAGATACAGATGGGCAGTCAGACAGATGGACGAAGCAGCAGAAAGGCACACAGGCAAGCTGGCTGGTTGGTCGCTTGACTGTAAAGACCGGCTGGCTGGAATCTCTTGAGTGGCTGTCTGATTACATAAGCTGGTTGACTGGTTGGACAGTTGACCGACTGGATAAACGGTCACATAGTCTTAAACCGGCTCACTTATTTTTGCATAAATGTCAAACAGCCGTAGGATCAGTGTTATTGGGAGGGAGCGAGTGGGACGGAAAGAGAGCAGGAAAAGAAGGAGAAGAGAAAGACGGAGAGAGAAGAGAAAGACTAAACAGGGATATAGAATCATGTCAGTCCATCAGTACAGTGACAGCTAGACGATTACTGCTCATTACCTGACTGACCAACTGACTGACTTACTGACTGACAATTGTGGTGTGTGTTGTGTGTGTGTTGTGTGTGTGTGTGTGTGCGCGCACATGTGAATGAATTCTCATCTGTCTCCTGGTCAATCCTCCATTTGAGACACAAATCACAGCACCATTTTATTCCCAGAGACTGACAGGGAAATGGAAAACAATAGTGCTTGTGTTTGGGTTTATACTACCCATTTAGCTTAAAGGAGAAATCTGTAATATATTTACTAATAAATCATAAAATCTCTATGGCATGTCATCATAGACTAGGGGAACATGCCAAGTTGAAATACTTGCTTCTCTGCCACTTCTCTGAAACACCTCGCGTCAATCATACAATGTATACTAAGTAGAACCCATTTAATATATCGTTTATAGCTCCAACTCGCTATTTGAACTGCAGCATTTATTTTTGGTCACCCAGTTTTTACATATTGCTCCTTTATCGTGTACATTTTGCATTGCTTAAGATGATTTATTACCTTGAATTCAGTTTAAGTAAACAGTGCAAATTAATAAATGCACTTGATAAAAAAAAAAATGCCAGACTTAGCCAGAATACTATTTTTCACCTGTAGTCCCTGTCCAAGGTTTAAGAAGCTATCCTGAAATACATCAAAACAAGAACAAAACAGGTGCTAAAGACAGTAATAGCAATAGTCACACATTGTAAGTATGCAGTGCATAGCAGCAGAAAAAATAGAGTTTGGTGCTGATATGTGTATGTATTATCCATTGTTTTAACTAGTTGATAAAAATATGTTTAGTTGTCTGATGGGATTAGGAATTATATTCCACTCTTCATGATCCTCTGACAGACCAGGCCGATTGGCTAAAGGCACTTTTCTGCAACAGAAAATATGTATATATGGAATATTGCAATGTGACATGTTTTCCCAATCAATACATAATTTATTTATAAACTTGTTTGAGCTAAATATTCATCTAGGTCAATACCAGAGCTTGCTAAAAGCTCTTCACAACCTGTTTGGTAACTCCATGATGCAGCCAGTTCCTCTTTGAATAATAGAAGTCCCAGCCAACCTCTAAAACCTCTCTAAATCTCTGACCAGTGTCAAAAATTAACCCTGGCCCAAAGCAAAAATGCCCTTGGAAGTTCATATGCCCATGAAATTAAAAATGAAGCAGCAAAGTGTGCTTCTAATAATTAGTTATACCCATTTCACTTTATTCACATTTTATTTGTTGAGTGGTGAAATATTCATGCGAGAATGCGACTGCTGTCCCCTGTGGGCCACCAAGGTGATTTATTATAGCCTGTGACCAGGCCATTCTCTTTCGTGTTGAGAAAAATAGAAGGTGCTCCAAAAATGCAGCACACAACCTGAAAAAGTAGACAATGGTCACAATGCCAATGAAAGAAAACCAATCGCATGCAGTCCACAGAATCATAAAATATACCCCTCTGTATATATAATATATGACATAAAGCTCAAAAAAGTGTGAAATGAGGTGCATGACAGTTAAGATAGATGCAACATAAGCTAACATGTATTAGGAAGAGAAAAGGGAAGACTCAACATCTAATGGTAGCCAAAAAGAGAGAAATAGCTCACAATAACTTCCTTAGCATTACTTGTATTGGCAGGTTTTAAGTGCTTCAGCAATAAGCATTAAATAAGACAAGAGTGCTGTCACTTCATATCTTCTGGTATTTGACATATAATAGCAGATGGAACATCATGGATAAACAGAGATTTTGTGGTGCTTTGGCATCCATGAACACAATGTACACTTCTTTTGCCAATTTAAAATACACCTAAATAAAACAAATGTACTCTAATACAACAATGCAATGATACCTGCAATAGATCCTACCATCATGCAGGTCATTATGTTCAAGTTTTGTTGAAACTCTTTTAGAAAGTTGTTGTTACTCTGACAGGTCTATTTTGTTTTGAGATTGGCTAAATAACAAAAACACCCATCAGCGTTACGTTTAGCCATGTGTACCCAATAAACTGGCAAATAAGTGTACAGTATATTCATTTAAAGTGAACTATAGTTACACAGAACTACAATGAAAATCACTTTCACGAGAAAAAGCTACTGAATTGCATTAATTACTAACCAACAAACTTGTGCTATTTTGACAGCACTTTTAACTTAAACATAACAAGCTAAGTAGAAGTAGTAGTAAGCAAAGTATATTTTATTTAAAAAAAAAAAAAAAAAAAAAAAAAGCAAAATAAGAAAAGGTTGGTAAAAAGACTGTTCTGTGTAGGTCAAGTAACCTAAAATAAAAATACAATGAAATCTATTGCAGATATTGTCCATTTCAGCACACAGGAGGAGAGGTCAGACATTTGACTAACTGGATTCAAATATCAAGGAGTGTGTAAAAAGGATTTGCGCCCACAATGAGTGTATTGATTGTCATTTGTATTACCGTAATATCCCAACAAGCATGTATGTGCATATGTGAACAGCTGAAAAAATCAATGAATGGGCTATTCTCTGATATTGCTCTTCAGTCAATAATAATGAAGTGGTGTTATTACTGTATTAAACAACTACACAAGTACAAGCAGTTGTAATCAACACAGCTTCACAAATCATCCACTAAAATGTATAGTTATATAGAATCATGATTAATAATAATCATAGTCTTCACTGGGACTTTGCTCACAGATATGGTTAAACTATTAACATGACCTACCCTCTACTGGTATAACGAACGCAACAGCATTTAATTAGAATAGCCACAGGGACCTGAATTCTCAGTGTAGAAAAACATCTGAAAACCCAAATAACCTTAAAAATGTGATTACTGGCTCAGTGCATACAGTTGAACTACAAAATAAATCTGAGATGCCAGACACCACTGTGACAAAGCAAAGTAAAAATCATTTCCATTTCTAAGAAGTAAAACCTTTCTCCTCCTCGCTTCTCTTTTCTCCTCTTGTCTCATGTCACCACACACCTCGCATCCCTCTTGTTCTGTCCTTTCTCCATTTCCTCTGTCTCGTCTCTTCCCTCCATCTCTCTTTCTGTTTGTCGCTTTTTGTGTGCTCCCTTCATCTGCTTTTGTCTGTCCTTTGCGTCCTTGCTTTGAGGCCAGAGAGTTAAAATTATTCATTTTTCACCATTCTCTGTTTTCACTCTCCTCTGTCTTGCCTGGTAGTTAAATGACTTACTATTTTATTCTTTTTTTATTGTCCATCCATTTCTCTTTCTCTTTCTACAAACCTTTTTTGGTGCCTTTCCTCTTTTCCATTTTCTCACCTTAATTCTCTCCTTTTGTGTGTCACCCGAGCCCACCTCTCTCTTGACCTAGCTGACCATTCAAATGATGAAAAGTGAATTGTATAAAATGATTGCCAGTATTACAGAAACCAGACACATTACTGTGGCTGCTTTGATTACGTTAGCACTTGAATCCCGTTTTAATATCTGTCCTTCTTTTCCTTTATTTTCTCCTCTACCCTTGTTCCCTTTGGCTTTGTCTCTCCTCCCTTTTCAGTGTTGCATACTTTTGTATGAAGTGAACCAAGGAAAATTGATTGTGTCCAAACTTGTCGTCCAATCATTCTTCTCTTGATGGATATATCAAGAGCTACTTAACACTGCTCTTCAGTTTGCTCGCTTCCGTGGACACTCGAAAGAAAAATGGTGTCACTAAATGCTCATTAATTTCCTGCTCTGCTTGAACAGTGACAAAATGAATGTAAATATCAAATTAGGCATAGCATAAATCAAAACAATATCTGTTCATTTGTACTTTTGCTGCTGCTTGTCAGGCATTTTCTGCAGCTCTTTCTGTGAGATATTCAGGTGGTCCTGGGTGAGACTGAATATGTATACTCGTCTCAGTTGGTGCTTGGTCTGCACTGAGGTCTTTTCCCAGTCGGACATGGAGAGACATGCACAGGCATTCTGATCAGATTCTCAAATCACCTCAACTGGCTCTTTTCAATAATAAGAAGCAGTGGTTCTACTCAGAGCTTCTTCTACATTTCTGAGCCCCTCACCCTATATCTAACAATGAGCTCAGACATCCCATTAAAGTATTCTCACTCTTGCCACTAGGAGCTTCAGGGTGAGGATTATGGCATGATGTAGTTCTACTGGGAACATGAGAACTTTACCTTCTTTTGGGGCACCAACTTGCTCCGAACCCAGAGGGGGCAATCCACCATGTCGAGCAGAGCACTATGGCCTCAGATTTGGTGGTGCTAATCCTCATGCAGGACAAACCATTCACCCTTAGCTGCAAACCAGCTCAGTGGGCACTGGAGGTCATGGTTTGATAAAGCCAACAGAGCCAAACTACATCATCTGTAAAAGATAATCAAAATTGACACTTTTTTGGCTGCACCTTGAAATACTGCCCATGACAGTAACAAATAAGAGGTGACAGGGTACAACCTTAGCGAGTCCAACACGCAGAGAAACAACAATTACAACACTGTTGTCTTTTATTCACATATTTGAAAAACATACTGTTAAAAGTTATCAAATTCAGTTTGACACAAGAAAGTGTTTTTATTTTGTAAAAACTTTTGCTGCCACCCACCTAAAAGGGAAAATCCAGCACTTTTCCTATGTCCAGACAGTGCTGATGGTAAATATGGTCAATTGAAGCAATAAATTACTCATTGTGTATTATGTTGACCAAGAAAGTTGAGTTCTCCTACTCATACCTTCCTACATGTACCAGGGTGCATTGCTCGTGAGCTTCTGTTTCAAATGACTACATTTACCATTGACACTTATTGGGAATTCTCGTAAAAAGTGGATTTTCCTTTTAAGATTTTGATATGTGATATTGTATTTTTGTGGAACAAAAGGTGGTCAGTTTAAGCAGCATCTTTGCCTTCTGTGTGGTGTTTAAACAGACAGCAAAGTGAATTTTAGCTTTGCTTCTGTGTTCATTCACCCCAACCAGCCAATGCACCAACCGCCCAGACATTAGTTGTAAGCTAGCTAGCAACCAGGGGCGTTGTGGGAGTAAACCCAAGTAAACTCAGTTTATCCACTTCTTTGAAATAATGCTGACAGTTTGCTCACCGATTTCAGATATCAATCAATGAGGGGAAACAAGGATTGCCCATCTCTGTATTTACCACTACACCACTGCTAGGAACTGACGCACCAACCATGTGTGTGGGAGTGTGTTTGTGTACTTTTATTCAGCTGACTGAACTCAGAACCCACCAGGAACTCCTGTAAGGACTGGGACTTACATCTGTTGGTAAATTGAGAGCTTGGCTGTCAAGAGCCTAAAATACTTGAAGTGCATCATCTGGGGCAGCAACAGGCTTGGAGGTGTTTATCCTCATCTTAACCATTTAGCCTTGCCTGCAAACCAGCCCAGTGAGTACTGAAGGGTTATGGTCTTGGACCACAAACAGAGCTGTGTCATCTGTAAATGGCACAAATGCAGTCCTGAGGTCATCAGACTGGACACTCACCACTTTTTTGGCTGCACTAAGAGATGCTGGTCATGAAAATCACTAACAGAGCAGGAAACAGATCACAGCCATAATGGAGTTCAACACCTACATTAAATAAACTTGAAAACATGCTGTTGAAGGGAAAGGTTTTCATGTAGAAGTCCAGGCAATGATGGCGGTAAATGTAGTCAGTTGAAGCAGTGAATTCCTCAGTGTGTGTTGTATTGACCACGAAAGCTGCTTTATCAGCTTGGATTTCTAGTCTCCTCTTTTGGGGAGTCAGGGAGCATGCTAAGTCAGTATTTTTGACACCTAAGGCTATGTTTTGGCCAACATGCTGTAGTAACAGCTATAGGATAGGGGGATCATGCTTTGCAACATGGGTGTGGGCGTCAGAAGCTTGCGTGCAATGCATTCCGGTACATGAAGGCACTGCCGGCACAACTCCAAGAACAGGAAAACTCTGCTTTCTTTGTCAATATGGGAATAGGATATGAGGAATATATTGCTTATATTGACTACCATTAACACTGACTAGATATCCAAATTTTTGCCTTTGTGTTTTACCTTTGCAATGACAAGAATTCGGTTTTGATATACTGTATGATAGTGAGTCTTTGTGGAGCTATAGATGCCTTTGTCTACTGCATCTATATGCTTCTGTCAAAAGTGCAGCAAGTTCAGTGATTTAGTTCACCTTGAAATTAACTGCCAGAACTTCCAGTCATAACAGTTTGAATGTCATATATTAGTTTCTCAATCGTATAAATGTTTCTTCATTATATAAACAGTATTCATCGACATTATTCAGGCAAGTCAATACACTATTCATCTCTTTCAATTTCGCTCTTCCATTTTGCGTTATTTGTTCCTTCAGAATCCTCCCTGTTCTCCTCCCTAAATCGTTTAACCATCACCACTCAATTAAGTCTCAAAGGGCTGTTTCAGCACAACCTCCAGTGTAATTAAGATCTCACCTCGCAGTATTGCACTCAAACAACACCTGACTTTTCCTATCACATTAGTTTGACTGTTCTAGTGTAAATTCTTAAATTACTGCACGTTTTTATTTTCTGTTTTTGTTCTGTATGTCTGGGCTGAGGACATGCTTCATGAATAGTGGGTCTCGTGCACTGTAAATCAATGATGTATCAAATTCATATCATTCTTTATTAGAGAGTGGGAAAATCACTCCCCTCACTCTTGTTTTACTCAGTGAAGAAGACGGCAGCAAACCTGAGTGTAGCATGGAGTTGGGAGTCGGGAAAAACACAAAAGAGAAGATCTTGGAGAGATTTGATCTCACACCAGCAGGGGTCTTTATGGCTCAGGGCTGGGGGTCTTAACCACAGCATCAATAGGATCAACAATGAACACACACAATTGTATTTTTGTCACAGACTTATTTATTTTTCCATGTTTCAGGATTTCAGATTTGATGCTGCCATATTGTTTGCTTTCAGATGTCAGCAGTAAACTGTCTTGCTGTGTTTCAGAGATGCATTTTCTTTGAAACATTTCTCTTTGTGTTTCAGGTTGTCAGGATTCATGCTGCCCTCCCCTATAGTCAGCAGTGGATCTATATTGGCCTTGTGGTTTACCACAGACTTTGCCGTCAGTGCACAGGGCTTCAAAGCTGTATACGAAGGTAAGACAATGTGTGAGTGTGCATAGTGGTGTATGAATGCTGGCCATGATACAGAGACAATTTCTGAGTCAATAATGATGACATACTGCACCTGCAGAGAGATTGAACCGTTCTGGAAAATGTTGTGTGAAGTACTACAGTATGTTACATGAAATGAAAATAATGGTGGATACTAGTTACTGATTGTGATTATTACTGACCAGCACATAAAGTATTTACAACAAGTGCATTTAGAAATAATATTAAGTTTATTAGAAAGTATCCAAATGACAGGATAGTAGCAGTTGCTTGGAGTGACTTTGATGAGCTGGTCGGCTGTTGATTAGAGTTTACGTAATTTAGGCTATCTTTCTTATCATTGGCTGACCTTTTAAATCATCACACTTTGTCTTCATATGAATCGGACGGTGTTTGTTTGGGGTCAGACACCAGAAAGAGGTTAGTTCTTCACAGTTTTGTCCATATATAGCACAGAGAACTCATGGGGCAGATTCTCCTTTTGATCAAACATGGTTGCAGCAGTACACATACAATACATACAGCTCTGCTTCTGATTTAAGAGATTAACTGTTCACGTTAATAGTTCTGTGTGGGAGACTTTTGGCTCACAGCCCAGGGACCACTGTAATGTATACACTCCATATGTATACACAGCCCTTTATTTATTCTTTATTCTTCATCCGGATCCCCTTTAGTTTCTGCACCAGCGGCTGCTGATCTTCCTGAGATCCACATAAAATTACACATAACATCATACAAACACTGACAGCACACGGATATAAAAAAAGACACACAAACCACAACTGACTCAATCATTTTAAATTACATATTAAAAGTCAAAGCAATTAAAATGTCATTTAACTTTATGGTGCAGTACCGAACTTCGATACTTTTATGGCACCAACTGAATTGCTTTAATTCTATTGAGTATTTGAAAAGCACCTCATCACTTGTCTTCAAATTTTGGTACCTAAAGAGTAAATCTAATCAACATCTGTGAGCAAATAAACATGCAGCATGCTTGTACCACAATGCTGGTGATTAGCTGTCTAATGTTACATGCTGTAGAGGTATGCAGGAAAATCACAAGGTTAAAGACATGCCTAAGGACAGGGATCTTGTTTTTTTATTTCTTTGCACAAATAACTAAGTGAACTTTGTATTGCTAGTCATCGCAGCTAACTTATTCCACCGCAGGGATAAATAACCTTGAGCTGAGGCGGAGAGTACAGGTACAGGTCCTGAAAATTTTTGAACACTACCCAGCCCTAGATAACTTACACAATGCATGTTGAGAAGTTATCGAACAAGTTAGCACTGGTGGAAAGAGTACTGAAAATCTGTATTCAAGTTAAAGGACTGTTGCATTACTACAATCTTACTCAATTACAGGTAGAAGTACTGGTGTTACAAATATACTTAAGTAAAAGAAAGACACAAATGGCACGCACCAAGAAGTTCAAATAGTCCCATGGTGAGCTGTCTAGCATGATGATTATGCATTAGACCTGTCTGTATAAGTTGTTCTGTAAAGAAGTCCGCTTTACCGTCTACTATTACATTTCTGACAAATATGAGAAGACTGGATGTTATTTATCCTTTATGATCGACCATGACAGACTGTTGCCACATTAGTCTCACAAGAGCAGTGAAGAGCTAGTCCCACAACTCTATTTTGTGCAAGCTGGAGTTTTTTTTAATATCTTTTTTTGCTGCAGAGGACAACACAGCTGCACAGTACCCTACAGTAGGTGTGAGAGTGTTACCTGCTTCCTAATTGATGGCAACACATAGGGGAAGGCTTTCCATGCGACTGCAATACCCTGCCCCATTTTTACAACAATAGCAGCGTCTATATTGTCTGACCATGACAATCGATTATGACGCTAAGTAATTTTGTTTTCTTCTCTTGGTGTATTGGGCATATATCTGTCCTGTATTCTTATGTCTGCACTGGGAGGTCCATGTTCATATCACTGCTTGTTGTGTTGACTTCCTCACTGCATTTTGTTTTGCTGCGTGTCTTACATGTGTGTTATGAGCATGGTATACAAGACTTTTCTATGTCTGCGTGCCTGTCGGGATGCGACATAAATGCTGAGCCTGACCTTTTGAAGATGCACACACACATACGCAAAACACAAACACACACACACACACACACACACAGTGTTCCATTACGCTTGCATAAGAGTTCATCTATGAATCATGAACTCTAAATATCAAAGACAAACTCAAGAGACCAGTAACACACACTTACTCCCCTGTGTGTGTGTGTATGTGTGTGTGTTTGTGTTCACCTTTATCTTATTCTGTTTGTGTATACTGGATATTGTTGTGTGTGTGTGTGTGTGTGTGTGTGTGTGTGTGTGTGTTCATTCCTGGATGTGTGCCATTTGTGTCTCTGTGTATGTTGAAAGCAAACCTGACAGCCATTAAACCTTTTCTTCCAGGAAGTGCTTTATTTTTTTTTTCTTTCCATTGTTGTTTCGCATCTGTGGGGACCTTTAAGTGTGTTTGTTGCCTCAGGAGTGTTGTGATTGTGTGTGTGTAAGTGCATGTGTGTGATTGTGTATGTGGTGTGTGTATATGTATGCATAACTGACAGGTCTTTCTGCTAATGTCTTTTTTTCCCCATGTTCCATGTCAGTGCTTGCGTGTGTGTAAAGAAAATGGCATTCACGCATCAAAACAAAGCATTTTTCATTCAATGCTTTGAGGGGGGTTTTGTGTGTATATAAGATCAGTCATCAGGTGTGTGATCAGTCCTGGTATGTGCAAGTTCCAGTTAACTGGTTAGCTGTCTACTTTATCTTCATGCCTTTAAGCACCACTGGAGTTTATTGAAAGCCAAGACAAATAGGGGAGAGGGAACATCGGTAACAGTAATGACAAAAAGAAAATGAAAAAAAAGAAAAATGAAACAATGAATAAAAAATAGATGTATACCACTGATTTAATTCAATATAGATGTAAGACAATGCAGTTTGGTTGGAAGTCTCACAGCAGGATATTTGAGAGAAGATAAACTGTGACACTTAAAGCCTCTGGAAATGTGGTTTTTAATTTTGAATACATGTATGATATTAAAGTTTAGTTTTTCATTAAGCATCCACAAAGAAAATAAATGTTCATAAGTATTAGAAAACCTGGTTGAAGAACAGTACATTTTGCTGTTGAGACCGTTTCTCCAGACTGAGTGGGTGTGACAGATGACGTTTTGATTGACATCTCCCTCAAACGTCCCAACATGGAAGCTAAGAAATGCAGCTACTGCTGTAGACAGGGCAGCAGCAAAATGTATTTTAGCCACAAAAACAGCAATATTGGTTTGAGTGTACACCATATTTAAAATATTGTCACTACTTTACTTTACCTTCAGGCAGCCTTTTCCAACTGGAAACTGAAGCCACTGTGTATGCTCTCTTCAACACCACCAGACTCCATGGACTAAATCACACATTTTACCTCACAGAAAACAGGAGTTGCCAATCTACTGTTTGTGTTATTTTTGTATTTTTTTGTGTTGTTTTGCGTGATTTAAGTGTTTTAGGATGTTAGTTTTTTTCTTTTTTCCAAGGAGTCTAGTGGCTGTGAAGACAGCATAGACATCATCTTCAGTACCCCGTCACAAAGAGCTGTCAACAGCAAAGTAAAGCTGTGAAAGTATTCTAAATATAAGGTACACTTTATTGATTTCTGTGAGGTAAAATTGCTGTTCATGTCAAAAGAGTCTGAAACGATATAATATGTTCAGTTCCCTGTTGTTTATTTGGCTCAGACTCAGACAGTAGAGAGAGCAGTGAGAGCAGAAAAGTTGCTGCACCCACTAAGCAGCTGATATGGATTTTTTAAAGATTAGTTTGTGGAATTATTGCATGATTTTCATAATAAATGACTGAGCACAAGCACGCCCAATTCAAACCCAAAACATGAAAGTGAAAAAAAAGGTTTTTAAATCTGGATTAAAACTAATTTCTAATTCATTTTAGATGCTTGCTATTTGACCCTAAATTATGTGGTTTAAAAGTTATTGTGTATTTGAGTCTTTAACAGTATGAGTCTGTTAAAGTATATGTGGAAACTTAAATCAATAAATTACAAGCCAAATTCAGTCTAGTTGTATTGCCTCACCCAAATGAGAAACAAACTGTATCCTTTGGCACATGTAATTCAGTTTACCAAGACAAAGTCATTGTGCATTAAAAAACATAATTGCATGTGTAATATGGATCAGATATTCATCAGCTGTGCATCTCGAATAGCTGACAATTTCAGAGAGAATTGACGGAGTGCTATTCACACTGCAATTTTAATTCTCAAATATTACTGTTAACTCAAATCAAGATCAAGACCAGTAATACCAACCTAAGCCTTACTTTTTGACTTGTGAAACAAAAACGCTTCTCAGCTGTCATCTCAAGTTGTTCAGTCCAAAGTCTGGCAGAGAAAAAACATGATTTTAAGCAATGTGAGAAGCACCACTGTGACTGTAATCAGTTAGGCTGAATCCAAAGCAGACCCACCATTCAACTCTGATTTTGAATGCTTGTCATAATCTGCAGAGTTCCACAGGCAAAAGTTTGTTTTTATCCAACCAAGAAAAATAGTGGAGCCACCTACGATGTGAGGATTTTGAGTTAAATGTTTGATGTTAATAGAATTTAAACAGTGTTCATGTTCAGTAAAGAGAAAGTTTTACTGTGGATGTTGACCTTTATGCCCTTTTATATATCCTTTAACCTTTTTCCCCGTTATGCTATTTAAAGCAGACCCTGAGAGACCCTGTGCATATCTTTCATAAATTGCTCATGTTAATACTGTTAAGAACGAAGAAGAAAAATACTAGTTGATAGGTTACAGGGTCAGGAACTTGAATTCATATCAGTTTGAGATGTGAAGTCTCATCTCATTGTACATTTTGATCCCATCCCAGCTCCCTGGCAGACTTTATCAGATAACAGTGACCACATCACATTACAGGTGTGGTCAGCCTGCCAAGTCAAATAGCCGAATGAACTGACTACTTAATTACCAGAATATACCAGAATATAAATATTGTGATTGTTAAAGGACAGGTTCATACAGCACCATGACTTACTCTGTTGTTGGTTTCTCTGCCTCCGCTCTCTTTTGTGCCACCATGCTGTCTTCAGTCATTCACCTGCGCTCCACACCTGTTGCCTGTTTGCTGACTACAGCCTGGGGTTTGTCAGTGTGTCTCTGTCCTTTAGGGGAAGTCAGAAAAAATGCTTCTGCATACAATAAACACACAAACCATAAAAGCAAACCAATCTAGTAAAGTGAGAACTGATTAAAAGGATCATCAGGAAAACACAGCAAGGTACAGAAACACAAACAATAAATAATCAGCAAAATAATTATTAAAAGATGCATGAAACCCATGGCTTTCAGTCACACACTGTAGTCTGCTAATCCCATTCCCAGGACATCAAATGCCAACATTTTGGGTCCCAAGCACAAGAAAATAATGAAAAAATGAGGAAATAAAGGCAGAGGAGAGGGTCAAGTGATGATTGAAAAGGGTTATGTTTACATAGATAATGTCTCTACATTATTTTTATTTAGGAAAATGTTTCATATTATGCCTTTTAAGACACATTCCCTGCATTTGTCACATTGGTTAAAACCATATCCCCAAAACTCTTCCTAGCTTACTGTTGATGTCTTGCAGTGATTACCTTTAATGTTTTGTGTCTTTGTATTTTGGCTGTTGTCCCTGTCGGTACTATGGCTCCATGCTACAATCGAATTTCCCTGTGGCATAAAACAAAGAAAACACAAAATAAATCACCAAACTGAACTCTACGTGAGCTGATTTAGACAGATAAAAGCTTTGCAAGAAAGAAAATATTAATTTAAAATGATGAGACAATCTCAGCATCTTCTTTCCCTCCTCTGCTATCTTCTCTCTGTTTCTCTCCCACACCTTTTTCTTCTCCTCCTCCTTGTCTTCCTCTCCTCTCCCCACTATTGCTCTGCTTCTGTTCATTTAAACTAATTCATACTAACAAAGAATCTATTCGGCCCTGTCTTTTTATTGGCCCTAACAACCTGTCTCTCCTGTCTGTCTGTCAGCCCCTCTCTGTTAACACAGCCAGTTCTGTTAACAAATCTCTTCTCTGTTCTATCCTTTTATTAACAGAAACCAAATTGAACTATAAGTCTGAACACATAGCTAACTGATAAGACCCCAGTCGCCTGAGAGAGGGATGGCTGGAGAGGGAGAAAGAGATGAAGGGTTGGTCAAATGAAGCTATAAGTGGTGGAAAGCTTGGCCTTGCTGATAAAAAAGCAAGTTTGCAAACCAGCTCTGCAAGACAAGATAATCATCAATTAATTTCCCCTGAAGCAGAAAGAGAGACAGACAGACAGAAAGAGGTGTGGAGAGAGATGGCTAGTAGGACGAGAGGAGGGAGGGGTAAATATAAACAGAAGGAGGAGATTTTGGATCTGTCTATATATCTAGTTTGTTGTCTCCACCAGCACAACATTATTCATGAGGACAAACACTCCACATATCATCATCTTCATCAAATTAAAAAAAAAGAAGAATTTGAAGTGCTTCACTCATCTTTTATTAATAGCGGTGGTGTTTTGATGGTATTTTGTATTCAGATGCAGCAGGGTCCCGGATGGAGGAGTTTTTGTCACTTGTAATTCTCCCATCTCCCCTACCATCTTCTCCGTCTGTTTCACGAAATATTTTAGAATATTTATATGCATTGCCTCTGTGTTCAGCAGTCAGTCAGTGAGCGTAAATTCTCCCAGCTGCTCCATCAGGAGTTGGACCTGCAGCCATAGCTATGGATTTTGTTGGAAGCAGTATGGATTATGCCCTGGGTCGTGTGTCCACCAGGACCGTCTCTACGCAACGTTTTTCAAATGCGAAAGATGCCTTGGTGCACATTCCTGCTAGAGCTGGGAGCTTAGCATGTGTTTAGCAGTTGTGGTGCCAAATGCTAAAAGTTATAAATATTTAAACTTTTAGTCAAAGATTGCCTTGCCTCATATGAGTTTGCCATTGTCGCTTAGCAACAAGAAGCACAACCAGTACTTCCCCTGAGCATTCATTAAGTGCTGCTACCTATAAGAAAAATCCCGGTGGATATCAGGCCTGACTTTTTTTTTTCACAATAGTGACTCAACTGTCCTGAATCAAAGGAAAATGGTATGAAACACACAACATACACTTATGAATGACATGGGAAACTTATGTCAATGCAGCTGTGGTGCGTATTGCTGTCATGATATAAAATATTTACAGCATGTTTACTGGGTTCAAGGGGTTCAACCTTAATGGCAATTCTTCTTTAGTTCAAAATAATTATGGATGTGTAGGCCTACAATATAAATATAATATGAAGATGAAATGTGTACCAAATGAAGAACTGGTATCTCATTTTTATTAACAAATGTATTTTAAATGGGTGAATGCTATTTAAGGACAGTTTACAAACGACCATAAAACTAATTATTTTCAGGAGAAAAGATGTTTCAACAATTCTCATTTAACATCTTGACTAAGAATACAAGAGAACTGCTCTAATTAACAAGGCCTATTAATTATAAACTGTGGATGATTATGTACAATATGCACTGCAACAGTTGAATGTGTGTGTGTGTATGCGTGTGTGTTAGAGCTGAGGTTCATACATATACACACACAGCAAGAGAATGTGTTTCACTCATAGTGCAAGCATAAAATAAATTGTATATTCTGATCATTTCAAATAATATGCAATAAAAAAAGAATATATTTATAAAATATAAATAAGAGATGACATAAAACAGTCCTAACTATAAGAGTGCACTGAATAGAGCGCAGATTCCTTTTGACCTTTGACCACCAAAATCTTATCAGTTCATCTTTCAAGTGGTCGTTTGTGCAAAGTTTGAAAAAATCCCTCAGGGTGTTCTTGAGATATCGAGTTCATAAGAATGGGATGACCTGAAAATATTTTGCCTCTGGCCATGGCTGTCGCCGATGTGGAGGCATACAAAAAGGTTTTTCAAAAATTGTGAATCACAGCAGTCCTTCTGCATACAGACATGAATGTGCACAAAAAATCAGACTGATCAGTCCAGAAGTGGTCAAGATTAGCTGCAGACAAGAGGCAGGTCTGTTGACCACTCACACACACGTACAAGGCTATAATGAAGCCTTAATAATTAATAATCGTTTTGTATTATGACAATTTAATTTAATGAATCTGAAAATTTTTCATGGACCCCGTGGCGGAGTGCCACAGACCCCTGGGGGTCCCTGTACCCCTATTTTAGAAGCACTGTGTTAGAGAGAGGGAGAGGGATGGAGAGATTATTGACTCCAAGCACCACCTTTTACTTTTACCTTTTACTTAACACAAAGTACAGTAGAAACATCATCTTCAAAGTCTCAACTTCCCACACCCACTCTTTCCAAACACACACACACACACACACCACACACACACACACACGCTTTGAGAGAAAGAGGCCGTGTGAGCGTTTTTCAGTCCCTAGGCTAGCTGCAGAGTTTCCTCTCCTGTTGAGGGACTTCTGTGAAAAACACGACTTGGAAACCCTTTAAAGGGACTCTGCACATTAAACAGAAGTGCATGCACACACACACACACATACAGGCTCACACTCACACACAGAACACAAACATATGCGCACCCATGCATACATGACTGCTGGAGATTACATAGGGACCACTATAGAAAAAGCAACAGCAGGAGCATAACGATAAGAAGATAGGAATACAGAGGAGAAGAGGGGCAGTATGTGTGCGTGTGTGTGTGTTCCAGTGCAAGTGTTACAGGTCACGGGTATTTCTGTTTTTTCTCATTCCTTGTTGTTATGGTGATACTCAGCATGTCACCATGTATGGGTTATTATGGGGTATCACTTTTACACTGCATTACAACATGTAATGTGTGAGTGGCCCGTGCCTGAATGTGTGTGTATCTGTAAAATTGCAGGAAGTTCATCCCCTTTGGTGTTGGCATTTCCACCGTGTCTCCTTCTCTCCCCCTCTCCCCGTCTCTCTGCTGTGTAGACTGGTGTAGAATCCATTAGGAACACTTCTAGGAGCTTCCAAATCTTGCTGACTTGATGCAAGGCTTTGCACAGACTGTGGCAAGAGCCCTGTAGCCACCAACCATTGGACAAGATGCAAAAAGATCGCAGCCTCCTGCTCGGGGATTTTGGGTCCTTAGACATGATGTTACACATAAGACAGATTTATTCATCTAGAGTTTTTTCCGATGCCTCTAGCCAGATAGTTTTCTTAGTAGTGCCTTTATTTCACAGAGTTTCGCCTTACTAAATCTCAGAAGGCTGCAAATAGCCATTGCAGAAAATTGCACAGTAGATGGGAGTTGTGACATAATATGAATACAAACTATGGGATGTTGGCTGACTGATAAAAAAGGAATGATTTTTAAATATAAAGGTTAAGATTTTTGATAACAAAGTTATGATGTACAGCTAGATTTTTATATTGCAGACATAAACTCAATATATCACCAACCTAAACTGACAAGAGTAATGTCATAGTTGTCTTCATTCATTATTACTGATAATAACTATTCACTCAATGAATAAATAATTCAGTTTTGTTAATAAGTTTGTTTGGAACTTGGTAATTTGGTTTCCTGGTTAGTTGGTTGGTTAGTTAAAGTTTCATATTTTACCAGCACAGAAGAGTCACATTCACACATTCGTGAAGCATCCATCTGTTCGGACAACATGGACTCCAATCTACGTTTGTCCATCACTGTCCTCAGAAGCAGCTGTCCTGTCAGCAGCAGCTCCTGAGGAGCTGAAAGGACAGCAACAGGTCAAACTGTCCTCACCAGGCTGAGTAATATCAGAAATTTACTAGACAAAAATAGTGTTGACGCATACAGGAAGAAAACAGAATTCATTGTCTTTTTTGTTCTGTTGATTTTATTTCCCCTCAAGATGTAGGCTGGATGGACTATGCCGGGGTCCACCTCCGATTTTTATTTAAGGTCAGAGGTCTGGAACAATCGACAATAACAAAATAACATTTGATCAACTCACTTATAACTTTTAAGCAATATACATTCAAGTCAAGACAGTCAAAATACATTTGAGCCTAGTGAGAGAAATGGTGTTTTTTTCCGTTATCAGTTTCTTGAACTTAGTCAACATAAAGTTCTTCTGAGGTTACTCACTGCAATTAATTGCTGTCACATCTCTTATGATGTGGCCAGCATGAAACCGACATGGCTCAGCTTTTCTGACTCAGACATGTTTTTACAACTAAATCTACTCTAGCTGTAGAAATTGTGTACTAGAGAGAACCAAACACATTTTAGAGAGCTTTACACTTCATAATATGTCGTATCCATAACACAAGCTATGGGCTGTGTCTGGATTGACTTGCCATTCTTCCCTGATGTGGGCTGAGGTCCCAACTTTGAGAGGCCCTGGCCTGTGGAGATATCAGAAAGCTCAAAGAGAACCTGCTGGGCTTGATCAGTCATTACTGATACCATTCATAACATATACTGTAGAAAGCAGAAGGCTGTGATTGAAAGGACCTCCTGTGGAGATTACCCTTCACTAAGCACTGCAGCAAACTCATGGCATTAAAAACTCATGGGGTTCCCTGTTGTGTGTTTGGCAGGAATCTGTGTGAATTGTTACATTTGATAAAATGGAATAGTATCTGTTCAATAACTGACGAACGTCAAGAGTTCTTTCTCTGCAGATTGTCCTGTACTGTTTGAATTATTGTCTTAAATCACAACCTGAATTAATTTCCAACTGTGCGCTCCATCCCACATTGCATTTCTAAATCCATTTGTCACCACATGCTGTACTTAGTTTTTCTGCTCAAATCTTGGCTGTTGTAATTCCCTCTTTGAATGACAGTCGACCAGGCTGTCAGGTTTCAAGTTAAATCCAGTTGGCCAGCTGGCTAAATTAAGAACGATCAACACAAAGCTTCTGGGGGTTCAGTTATCCAGGTTCAGAGATCATGAACGGATGTACTCAAGCTGTTTTGGTGTATCCATACAGAAAAATATATTTCTAATATTGAAAACATGCTTTTACCATCTGCTCACAAGCACTAGTGGCTAAAAACAGCAATGACTTGCATAAGGCTGTCACAATTGTGACGTGAGGTACCAGGAAACCAGAGAACTGGACCAAAATGCAGAAAGGAGGTAGCCTGCTGCAGTTAAGAGTGATTTAATGAAAACTCAAACACAAAAAAGGAGACTAGTCCAAAGGCAAATAAAGGCAAACAAATCCAAAAGTGTGAACAAAGTCCAAAGTCCATGAAATCCAAAGTAAGTCCAAACACCACAAGAAAAGCCAGAAGAAAACAGAAGGTACAAAGACAAACTGGCAACTCAGGAACTCAGGAAAGACACAAGACTAAATACACAGAGAGGCTAATTAGGGGCAGATGAAAACAATCTGTAATCAAAAAGGAGGGGAAAACACAGTAAGTAAAACAGCAGAAACAAGAGGAAAGACAAAGACATTTTTTCCAGTCATTGTTTCTGAAACTCTCACTCATCATTATACTTTTGAATCCATTCAGGTAGTTTAATCAGCAGTAATGATCAGCTACATTTCTATTAGCATACATGTCCTCTCAACACACTATAGCTGCTGATGTAGGAAAATGTTCTACGTTAAGCATTTATAGATTCACAATAATAACTTCTGTCATTAGGTCAGAGAATTATCGAGCTTGTAAATTTGGCATCAGCATCACAGACTCCATTTATCTGAGTGAAACCTAGAGGGTAAACAAGTCTCAGTCATTCCAACAGAGAATAAATTCATTTGGATTTCCTTTTGATTAGCTTGTTGAGGAAATGGGTTGCATGTATACGGATGAAATAGGTTATATTACTGTACATGTAAACTATTAGCTGTTTGAAGTGGAAATGGTTAAGAAGACTGAAATTAATGGGCTTGGTGTAAACATAATATGATGTTTATGAAAATTGCTTTGATGTATATAATAGGATGTCTTAAAGTAGAGCACACTGGCACAAATACATGTAAATGAAAACACATAAAAAGACTCTCAGTTCAGATGTTTAGTGTGTATGCAGGTTAGGTTTTTAAAAATATAACTGTACAATATCCCTTCATATCTTAAGTGGAAATGATGCTGCAACCAGCTGAGACAAATGATACATAAAACATAGAAAATGTCATTTCCTACCTCTCTAGAAACTGTGGGTTTTTTTCAGCAGGATATCAATGATTATGATTACCACTGACATTTACTGCATCTCTCTGTTACCATTGCATAGCCTATTTTAGCTTGCTATCGACCTGTTATCCCCCGCTCCTATCAGTATCTGTGTGCCCTTCATTGAGAATAATAGGTTGGCGAGTTTAGTCAAAGCCAATGGATTCAGCAGGGAAGCTTCTTAGAGCAAACACAGCAAATCATTAAAGGAAGGAAAGGCTACGGCTGGATTTATAAACTTGGATAGTCAGGTACTGCTCCATATTTGTGCATTTATGCGTGTGTGTGTGCTGGAGAGATAAAGAGAGCGAAAGAGCGACAGCGAGAGAGGAAAGGGAGAAGCAGTCCGTTACACCATTAACCCATATTGACTGGAACGCCATAGGAAGCTCTTCACTGTGGGAGTGTGTCATATAACGCTGTTGTTACTGACGCCAGCAGTAGTCAGCTACATCGATCTAAGCAGCAATGTCAACTATCCTGCTGTGGTGTGTGTGTGTGTGTGTGTGTGTGTGTCCATGGTGGGGTAGCAGAGGAGTGTTCAAGGGTGATACCACCGTCATCAAAGCATGTTGTCGGAGCCAGGACACACACTTTTCTCTCTCACACCAACACACATACTTGTAGTGAGTGTGGTGAGTGTGTAATCAACTTCCCACCATGCAGTAAAGTCAATATGACATCTAAGTGGTTTGAACTTGGCACCCTTTATGTGCAATCCTCAGTCTCTTTGGGAAAACTGGACTCTCTGCACAGTCACTAAGAGCAGAAGGTGGGATAAATGCTCACACTCACACCTGGGAAATGTTTAGAACACAAACAGTGTTGTTTTGTTGGCTACGGGATCTTTCTTTTTGAGCAGCTAAAGATATCGGACCATATTTGGAGTCAAGTTGCATATTGAATCTTTTCTGCCAAAACCGTGTACATCAGCATTCACACCTCAGACTTATCTGAGAACTCAGGGAGCTATTCAGACTTGGAACCTATGTG
This sequence comes from Lutjanus argentimaculatus, assembly GCA_034769285.1. Taxonomy (NCBI): domain Eukaryota; kingdom Metazoa; phylum Chordata; class Actinopteri; order Lutjaniformes; family Lutjanidae; genus Lutjanus; species Lutjanus argentimaculatus. The sequence continues at coordinate 2,698,565 of JAWZSL010000045.1, read as the reverse complement.
GTTTTCCTCCACACAAAATCCACTCCACAAAAAGACTGCCCCAAGTTCAGCACCACTGTCTAACAACTGAACTTTTCTCCCTGAACGCCTGAGTGAAACATACACTCACATTCAAACACACCCTCTGTTTTTGCATGTGATGTATTGCAGTAAAGCTCTTCTTGCAAATGTGTTTTTTGCCCTGTAATAGTTGACCAAACTGTTGATGTTAGACTGTATGAGACTCAGACCTCTTGTAACACGGAAGTCACTAGCAATATGGGGCACTTGCATTTAAAGGAGCATTGGTATTTGTTTACACCGTTACCACGGGAGGTTTTCAGGCCTGGGGTGGGGAGGGACCAAGCGGTGAATGCTGTTGGGAAGTATCGCCAGAATGAGCACCAGAACTGGAGCCAGGTGAGCGGGCAATTGAACTGGGTTCAGCTTTAAATGTCAGTCTTTAAATGCTTCACTCAATACAGACTGAGGACAGTCTCAATCTCAACAGCTTTCTTTGCTAAAACTGTAACTGCAAACGATTAGGGAGTTTAAAAAAACCTCCATTGCCGAACTAATCCAAAGTCTTTAGGACGTCCCTAAATATTAGGCCCGTGACATCATGTACTTACCACTGAGGAAGATGGGCAGAGAGCATCATCTCTGGGAAGGCATGTCCTTGAAAAAATGTAAGTAAATGTAAATGTTGCCATTCAAGCAGTTACCTTGCATTTAGAAATCCCCAGATGATCAATAAGCAGCAAGATCTCTTGTCTGGTATTGTGAGAGTAGGGCTGCACTGCCGTCTAGAGGAACATGGTGAGGTCGAACTCAGCCTCCTACCAACAGACCAACAGAGGTCAGTTTGACAAAGAGGGAATAAAGTACCAAGCTGATTTACAGCAGCTCTGACCAGGACTCTGACTCTGGGGATGATGAACACACAGCAGGTTAAAACAGACAAGAAGTAGGAGAGAAGCGAGTTTGTAAGTGTTAATTTGTAAGTGTGCATCTTCAATCTTATTGACAAGTCCAGGAGTTATTTATTTCTGCATTTTGAACAATGAAACTTGTGTGTTGTTATTCTGTTCTGCATTGTCTATAACAGGCTGCTTGCTTCATGCCCTAAGATTTGCTATTTAAAGGCTCATTATTACAATTTTGTATTTCTCTGTAATGTTGCATAAATGTGTGATGATTAGTCAACTAAAGGCCTGAACTAACAACAACTAGTCAACTAGAAAATCTCTAGTCAGGGGCAGCCCTACTATTGTGTAACTATTAATGATGCTGATTAAAATTATGCCTGCAACATTCACAACATCACAACATCACATCATTGTCACTAACAAAGTGAAATTCAGCCATAACTTATAACCCTCTAACACTCTTGTGCGTTCATTCAAAATGAAGCCAGTTATTGATGTTCTTGTCTTGTGTCCAAAAAGAGAACAGGTCTGTATGAGAGAAATAATTCTTACACCACTAATGGATGCAATACTTGCAATTATCACTTGATTAAAATCTGACAAGAAAGCCTTGATCTCCACTTTTTTCGAGGTAATTTCCCTTTTCTTGTTGGTGGAGCAGGAGCACATGCAGCTGCTTCATAATTTACCCTTAAATAATCACTTTGTGCACAAAAGGAAATCAAATTGAATAAATTGCCCACTTAAGAATAAAACACATTTAATACATCTACATTTTTTTGGGGTTTAATAAAATTCAATTGTACTGTTTGATTTATTTGGGCTTTGCTAAAGGTTTAAGGCTACAAACTGCGACAAAAGTTCATATTATAGTCAGACTTAAGATAACGATAGGTTATACTACATCACTATTCATTATTATCACATAAATTTCAAGAGTTTATTTTGTTTATCTTACTCAGTGCAAGGACAGTAAAACTACAGAAACAAGGGAACGAAGATGTGGCACATTGGAGTAAAAACCACTTGCGAGTTAGACCGGCTAAAACGTGGTCGAAGTGCAAAGTCTATGGCACAGTCGGTCTCTCTGGACAAAACAGCACCAGGCGCATTTGACCAAGGCACACACAGGCGTCTCCACAATACAACACATTTCATTAATGTCAAACAGCATGCATGTGTGTAAAATTATTCTCACTAATAAGGAATCGGCAATTTTTATTATAATTATGAAGCCTGATAAATCTCAACAGACCTGCAAAGTGTGCATGGGATGGGATCACAGCTGTCAGATCATCTTTAACAGATCAGTCAGCATGACAGCTGAAGCAGCTGTAGTGTTTGTGTCTATGTGTTTATTGGGATCCAGAAAAACAAGGATCGGACAATTACAATCTTGTATCATTATATCTGACTGCTACACCAGTCCGACCGAGGAGAAAACGATATGTGTTCTTCTGTCAGAGCCCAGTGCTGGGTGGATGACCTGTGCGTAATTTTGTGCACAGGTTGAAGCTGCACCTTAACCCGGCTCACGTGTGTGATTGAGGTGCAGCCAGTTTCTCCTCTCCCCCGCTCCTGCCAGCTGTGGAGCTGCATAATAATGATGATGATAATAATGAATTATAAAATATAACATAATTTCAAGGTGCTTTAGTGTAAAACATAACCAGTTACATATCTGCATGACTGTACCTGTTCATGTATTACATTACTTTTTGCAGGTGTAAAATAGATTTACACATGAAGCTGCTTTGGAGATGTCCTGCCGTCTCCATATATTTCACGCTCTGTCTGTCTGAGATCTGTCTTCTCACCTAAAAATCTTTCCTCTTTGTTTCCTCCTGGTAAATCCGATGTCATGCTGCCACCGCTTGCGCTCCTGGCACACCTGCTTCTTAAAGGTGATGAGAGCCGACTTTCTGATTGGTTTATTGCATGCTTGGCCTAAACTAGACTGTGAATCAATCAGGGTACTTGGGCACCACTAATAGGTGTATCCTACTGTGCACTGCTGGCACAAGGGGTGGGACAAGACAGGATACCCCTGTGTCCCTGGCGCAAGCCAGCAAAGGTGGATTTAGACACACCTTGAATAAATTAAATCCATTGTGCCTCATGCTTTCCACCTGTGCTTTAGATCAGCGAAAGATGGGGCCCTTAGTGTGTTTTCTTTCATGGTCCACCATTCAGGTTTGAGGCAGGTTCAGGGATTAAACATTCTACTACTGGTGCCACTCTAAATTGAGTCCTAATCCTGGGGGCGTCCCACTCAGACAGGTGGGAGAGCATGCCATTAAACACTTAAGTTGATGATTCATGAAGGAGATTATATGAGGCTACAGATGCTGTAGTGGTATTGATTTTCCTGCTCAATATTCTACCAGAAATAGTGTTTTCAAAGTCACACAGACACATGCTGTAGTTTGTATTTTAAACCTGGGCCTACCAGCTATACAGAAAATGTAAATCATGTAAAAAATCAAAGATGGAATTTTTCCTTGTAGAACGGATACATGTTTACCAAACTTCTTCAATGACCATAATAGAAAGTCTGTCACACCACCATTGTGCATTTGTTTTTCACATTGCTGATGTCAGAGGTTAAAGCTGCATCCAGTGACCTTCAGAAATGTGTACATTTGGATAAAGTGTGGGTTTTATCTGATCATGTGACATCAGACCTCCCAAGTTAAGACTCCCTCATGGGGACCCCTTATCTCTTATGACCAGTTACAATTCAGTGCAGTTCAATTGCACTGTAATAGCCTGATGGGAATTGGGGGGGGGCAGAGATAAAAGATTTCTGTAGCATTTTCATATCTCTGTGTCCCCATTTTATCCTCTGTGTTTCTCTCTCTGATGATAAGCAGAGCTTATGAAATCTGTGTGAAAATCTGTGAGACAGAAAGTGCTCGTTTACTGTCATTTAAGCTACGTTCTCTCTGACTCACAGTCATGCTTTCAGTTTCTCTCTGGCATTCACTGTCAGAGTTTCTAACTCTGGCTATGTCTCACACCTTAAATCTTTAACACATCAGTTCCTCCACTGGAAGGACGTGGATTATTATGATCAAGCTCTGGTTGTGACTTGGATGGATCCTGTGAACATATATGAAATTCTTATGACTTATTTTTATGCTTCTCTTTGCAAATTGACTATTTTCCTTTTCTGACAAAGTTTCCATCAAAACCATGTTGTTAGACTAACACATTTCGGCTTGTGGCCTTCATCAGAGTCATCATGAAAGACAATACAAACAGCATTTAAACAGGGCAGGTATGGATCAGAAAAAAAACATGAAAGGTAAAAAAAAAAAAAAAAAAAAAAAACAAGGAAAAGAAGAGAGGCAGGGGGAGTGTCCAGGGAAATATTTGGTCCATAAACTGGAATTTAAAAAAAGCTTCAAAGTTTCATCAAAAAATAAAAGAAACACATCATACACATACAACACACACATATATATATACAAGTCTAAAAAAACATATAAAACATACCACATAAATTAGAAATATTTGAGAGCCACCAGGACAAAAACTTTTGAAATAGAAAATCCAAAATGCTAGACATTACCACCTATTTGGCTGGATTTAATCCCATGAAAAATGGAGACGAAATGTGATGTTCCTTTTGACTGAAATGTCTGGCAACTGAAGTGGTTACATCATTCCTCTTGATGGAGCTTCTGTGTTCAGCAAAACACTCTTTACGGGAACAGGATGTTTGACCTATACATGTATATATATATATACATATATATATATATTACCACGTGAACACTGCATATGACAAACATTTTTTGTTTTATAAATAATAAAATCCTTATTGTTAATGGTCTATATTACTGAGGTTTTTGGTACCATATGAAAGCTCTACACATGCCTTGAAGAGGTTTAGACTTGAAAGGTGAAGTTGTAATAGGGGATGACAGATGAGTGATAGTCACTTGGGATTTTTTTTCACTCTAATATCAAATTCCTGTAATTGAAGTGTAGGCTAATAGTGTCCATTAAAAAGAAGAAGTATTTGTAGCTTTTAGTAAGAATCAAATAAGGACATCAAAATGGTACAATCAGAAGCTTAATCAGACTTCAGACTTCTAACTGCTGCAATTACAAACTATTATTTCCAGGAGTTATTTTTCACATAAGGTTATCTGAAATGTTTTACCTGTACATGAACCCTGTAGATGACAACTATTATAACTGTAACACATTCAGTTATTTTCTGCCATTATAGCAGATTACTGCAGACTGGCAGTGACATTCACTCTATCTTGTTCTTACTTTGTGTTTTTTGGCATGTTTAAGTAGTCGAGGCAGCAGGGGAAAAGAGAACTACACTTCCTGTTCAAAGATAGTTACCTGCTACATTTCAGATTTTTTTTCCCAGCACCAGATACACATTAAAAGTCGTGATAAATAACTATTAAGATTCTGTGTTAGTGAAAAGCATTTTTGTGCATGTGCATTGCAAAAAAAGTTTGCAGGTGTGTACCTAATTCCTAGATAAATTAATGCAGTACAACAGTTCTGCAATAAATCTTCCCATCATGAAGGTTATAATGTTCATGTTTTAGAGAGGTATTGATTCCACTGTCTGGTCATTTTGTAGGATGTAGTTTGTGGTGCTGTTGAATACTATTGCTTTATACAGAGAGGTGTTTCTGTTATTTGCCCTGCCTTCATTGATATAAATGAGGTGGACAAAATAATAGAAAGACCTCACTCTGTGTAATGCACTAGAATTCAACAGCATGCCAGACTGCAGGATCCTTGATGACCATAAAGTTGAATCAGTGCTTCTCTAAAACAGTTTCAACAAAAGCTGAACACCATAACCTTCATGAAGGGAGGATTTATTGTATTAGACCACATAGTTTTAGCTTGGTGTACCTTATAATAAAGCTAATAAACCTGGCAACTGAGTGTATTGCTATAGACAGTATGATTGTACAGCACCATTGTTCCATTCACAAAGAAAAGCCTGTCTCAGTTTGGGAAGTAGCTACAGTTCCTCAAAGATGTTAAAGGAAAAGAAAATATGACATTGAATTTGTGTGCAGTTCCTTTTTTTAACATTAATACCAGGTTTTGAAAAAATGGTGATGAAAGAACAATACTGGTGGCACTGGTAAAACTGGTGATCATTTTAAGCCTGTGATAACTGAACTGTAATAATTACAAAGTCATGCTGGCCTTACAGGAAACTGCAAAAGTCTGAACATTAAAATGAGATTCCAAAAAGCACGTTCTGAATGCAGAATGAAATTCTGAGTGGAGTTCAGAGAGGTTTCTGGGTCCTGCATTTCAAAGTCTGCATATTTTATTAAAATTAAATGCAGCTCTCACCTGAAGCTGAACTGGACATCTGTCCAAACTTTTTTGTGCTTTTTGTTGGACTCTCATGTTAGACTTTTGTGATGGTGGCTCTCTATATACATGTAATTATAAGGCACATTCATCCATACCACACAGGGAAACAGTTTTACTTTTAGAGTATCAATGGAGTAACCATCTTTTATTTCCACTTCATCTTGTGCAGGCTATATCCTGCAGATACTGTAACAGAAATAAAGAGTAAAGCTTGATTCCCTCATGCCTGAGGCTTATTGGTGAAAGTGAACCTGCAGCTGCTTCATTGACAGTCTGCACAGATTCTGTTGGTTTTTAAAAGACATGTTTTCAATGTACAAGAAATAGAATTGAAAGATGAAGTGAATGCACCCAGAATGGTGCAAATTTGATATATAAGTTGAAACTGTTTCAACATGAGCGAAAATGTGCGCGTAGCCAGGACTTAATAAATCTGATTCATAAACCTAGAGACGAGAGGAAAAAAGAGACTGGAGGGAAATAACAGAAAGAACTGGGGTTTCTGGTGAGTTTTGAGTTTTGTAAGAGGATGAGCTGATCACAAACACATGGGAGCTCTCACATGAGACATAGCTGGTGCAACCAAAACTTGTTAGCGCACAGCTATTGTCTGTACAGTTTCTACATTGGCTGTTTCGTGTGAATTAGCGGTCCAGAGGTCAAATGCACACAGGTGATGGGAGGCAAAAATTCACTGTGTCTGAACAAACTTTGAGGAACTTGCCTTGGTGAGCTCATGGTCCAGGACAGGCAGGATCACACCGAACACAGCATACAAACAATAAAACCATCATATGAATTAATTAGAACATTTTAAAATACACAAAATACCATAAATAGTAAAACTAAAAATAGTATATCCGAGAGTTATATCATCATTGATGATTTAGTCTTTTTCAGTGATAGTTTCTGTGTTTTGTTTTGTTTTTGTTTTTTTATGTAGTTTTGTCCCATTTACTCCTGTAACATTTTCACTGATGTAATTCCTCTCAGCTCTAATACCATTGGAGGAGGGCATTTAGAGGGCAGTTCCAACCTCTCTCCCAAATTCAATAATAACTCTCAACCAAAGGAAACAGTACACTGCTGCTGATATGTCACTTTGAAGCGATATTCCACTCTTAGATAATCATCCACTCAATATGAACTCACCCCTATGCCGATGTGAAGATGGCTGAAGATCTTCAGTTCACAAAACAATCCTGGAGTTTCAGCAGAAACTGATTCTAGGGTGGAATATCCTTTTAAGATCAGATCAATCCTTTTCAGCTCTTGTGGTCAAAAAAGCAGATCTTGCTTGTTGGCCTCTGTCACTTATTCTGTGTGTTGGGGTCCACCTCACTAACAATGTTTGTGCATGAGTGCCAGGGGTTTAAATACAGACAGTGCAGACAGTGTTGTTGCACTGGGGGCAGTAGTTAAGTTAAGTTAACTTTAACTTACAAGTTGTCAATGCAAAACTTTGTATCCTTACCTAATGTAATGTTAATTGCCTTCTCCCATGTGCATGACCGTGAAGCATATAATCCATCCTCCTCACCAAATAAGTTGGTAAAAGACATCCAGGTTTTCTGTTTTGTTTTCACATTCACAGCACTTCCATTATGATCAGCTCTGTCTGATCAGCTCTGGCTCTTCTCCGATCCAGTTGGATGTTACAGAGAGTGCTAAACAGACCCAGGACCAGTGATAATATAACAGGTACCAACCTGGACTCGAATGACCATATAAAACTTGGATCCAAACTTGTCTGGGTCCAGAGTTGGGTCCCTGGTCCAGGGATTTGTGTGGTCCCATGAAGACCTCCAGTGGGAGCCCATTGAAGGGTGGGTCTTCCAACAAAGACAAACTTGCATTCAGTTAAAAATGAAAATTCACTCATTATCTACTGAGCCTCATACTGATTAAGGGTCGGGTTATTATGTTAGTCCACAAAACACTGCTGGAGGTTCACAGGAAACAGCGTTATAGAATCTCCCAAACAACAGAAGTAAATAGTGACCAGTTTTCATTTTCTTGTTTATTTATGCTCGAAAACTGGTCACCATTCACTTCCACCATTCACTTGTTTGGAAGATCCTGCAATGCTGTTTTCCTGTGAAACTCTAGCAGTGTTTTGTGGACTACAAAACTAAACCTGACCTTCAATCAGCATGAGGGTGAGTAAAGAATGACCAAATTTTCATTTTTTTGGGCGAACTAACCCTTTAAAATAAATAAATGAATTAAATTAAATTAATTTTGGTATTTTTGTCATATACAGATATGCAGTGATGAGTGCTGGGTAATATACAGTATGTTGATGCTGTCCAATGTCAAGTCTCTATTTGATCAGGTGATGTCTTTCATCATCAGAGTGCTATCCATGGCTCTGATAGCTTTCTCTTCCTCTGTTCTGCTTTCCCAATATAATAGCCTACAAAGTAACTCTTGACTGCAAAATCCAACACATTGGTGGCACATATGATGTGTGTGTGTCCTTCAGCTAGTAAATAGTGTGCACTGGGGCCCATCATAACGACCTGATTCCACTGATGTTTACTCATTTGTATGTGATTCTGTATTTTGATTTTATAATGCAGAGGTGATGTATCATATTGTATGTACAGTATGTAGTTACATGTGATGTGCATATGTGGTTTGCATCGCAGAATAACAACCAGAGACTAATGCCTACTCACTGACAGAAACAGATGGGGAAAAACCTTTAATATTTTAAAATATATTTAAATAATATTTTTAAAGAGAAATCAGGACTGGAGAAGAGTGGATGTAAATACATGGAAGAGGGGAGCAGAAGAGAGGAACAAAGAAGATGCACCAAGAAGCAGGAGAAGATAGGTGAAGACAGGAGGAGAGGAGTGAGAAAAAAAGAGAAGAGCAGGAGAGTAGACTGGAGAGGAAAGAAGAGCAGACAATCCCTAGAATACCAAGCACTTCTCTGGCCGAGAGAGAAAGAAGAGAGGAGAGGAGGGGTTGCAGTGAAAGATGGAGAGCATCCACAGAATACCAAAGAGAGCATAAATGCTAGGAGGCTTTTCAAGTTATTTTCACATTAATTCCAAAGTCTTTGCTAGTAGTTAAAAATAGACGTGTATACTTGAGTTTAGTTATTGGTACCTTATTTTAATAAGTGCTTTTATTTGCTTAGTTGGTTTGATGACATCGATGCTAATTAGTTAACAAACTGTAGGCATATATTTGTTTTTTACAAACAATTTGTCAGTAGATGAAAGAATTCAAACATGTTACAGTTGTGGAGCAGTGGAGGAAGAGAGTTACGAAGAGGGAGAAGACGGGATGGAAAGATGAATAAGTAAGGGGAAATAAGAAATGAAAAGAGAGATGATAGTAAAGGAGAGGAAAGGAAGAAGAAAATGAGTAAAGAGAGAGAACTGACTCTAAGAATCATGCTCGCTTGGCTGAACTCGTACCTTTCCCAAGATGCATTCTGTTTGAGAAGTGCCTAAAAATAGAACACACACGCACACACACGCACACACATTCAGAGACACATACCTCTCCCTGGGATGCACACTGAGACATATACACTGCAGACAAGCTGCAGACACACACAGATACAGACTCAAGACATCATGTTGTCTCACCTTAACTACCCGCCACAAGTTGTTAGCGTTTTCATGGAGAGAGGGAAGCAGCAGGGAAAAGAAGGAGACAGAACAAAGAAAGGTAAAGAAAGAGACAAACAGGGACCGGACTGACACAAAATAATGAGATATGCAGTGTAATGATGGCTAAAATAACAGCAAAGGCTGCTCCCATGAACACAGACCAGCATATGTGCAATATCCTGTGGAGTACATGAACTATACACAAGTGCATCATGATCACACTTACAGTAATCATCTGACTGCTCTCTAGCATTGCATGCAAAGCACTCTGTATATCTTTGCTGATGGATTACAATCTTGTAATTTGAGTTTTGGTGATTTTCATGCTTCCGAATTAACAGCGTGATTACATTCTCCTCCATGAGTCGGGACACATTTCCAGGCCCTCAGGCATATGAAACCGTCTAAAAAATCTTTTGCATTTTGCCAAACCTGCACTGTCATCTAGCTTAAAACATGTTTTTTTTTTACTGAATGCACAAAAGTTGACATTTTAGAGAAACATGGGTTTCACCTGACAGCAGTGATATCTTACCGTGATTATGTTTACTCCAAAGAAGAGCATAATTGCACTGCATAATCACTGCATGGCATTTACGCGGGTCCAGCTTTTTTGTCTTAATCACAGTACAATCACAGTGGTTTGTGCATGTAATTTTTTAATCAAGGCTGTCAGCGACACTTTTTAACACCTGCTTGTTTTCTCAGGTGTTTTGAGCAGTTTGGCATTTCCACATCTCCTCCAAAACATGTGCTTTAGAATATTTAATGGTGCTTAATGCTCTTCTGTACATGTCTTCTGCACCTTTCACACATGCACTGCAGCTCTGCACTTAACTAGACATTACTCAGAGGAACTGTATGTCGGAAAGCAAATGTCCTCATCAGTTGCCCCATACTTAACCCAGCCAGCTCCCTATAGTCCAATGTCCGGGTGAGCCACATGTATGAATAGAGCAGGTCATTGTCTGGACCAAGCAAGCAGGGGTGTTGATGACGTTGCAGAGTGGAGCTGCTTTGTTTTTTTTTTGCTTGTCTGTATATTGCTTTTTCATTGATCATTTGGTTTTTGTACAGACTATCTGCCAATCAGTCTCAGCCTATGTGAGTCTCATTTTTTGTGATGTGATACCGCCAGATGAGTCAGAGAAAATAAAAGTGTGCGTCCTGCAAATATCAGCACACTACGAAGCGTCTCTCTTGCCGGGCAGACAGACTGGAGTCACGCTACCCTCTGTGTCAATCATCCTTCTCCGCTTCCATCACAGTTAGGTACAGCTACTGTAAGAAACTTTCATATTTTGTTGATTTTCAAGGCCCCTTTGGACAAAAGCTGTAGTTTTTCAACCATAATAACACAATGATATAACATCAAAAATAAAATTAGCTAAATAATAAATAACAATAATGAATAAAAATCTCTCCCTGCTTTTTTTAACTGGCTAATGTACTACTCACTGTAACTTTGGCTGTGAAAATGTAAACACAGGCTCATTTCATCTGATTTCACAGAGAATCCAACCCAGTGGCAGGCGTTAAGAATAACTATTCAGAAATAGCCGACCTTCCTGCAGAGGGTTTCGTTAACTTATGTAGTTCATATAGAGGCAACGTTTTTAATTGAGACTGTTTCACAGTTTGTTAAAAACTCCATATAGTAGCTTTTGTTTTGAGACTTGGTTTGTATTAATATCAGTGCAAAAACATTATGGAAGAGTCTTCCTCTTCCTGCACGCTCCACAGGCACCACCCCTCGCCTAAACCATATGGCATTTCTAACATGTGTAAACTGTTGGTTTCTATACATCTAAAAGGGCAACTTAAGCTAATCTCCTGATCTGATTCTCAGGACTTTGTGCAGAGTGCATATGTGAAAGAGACTTTAGTTGGCTATGCTTTTAGTATGTCATATTATTAGGGAGAATGCCTTGAAATAGACACCATCATGACATAGCTCTTAAACAACAGCAACATCCTCTGTGATCTTTTCTTTCTGTTCTTTCCCCGACAATATTATCCACTTTGTTATTTCAGGTTAGATGGCTTGTACTGCTTTAGCTGCAAGGCAGCCTTGTGCCCTTTGAGCTCCTGCTTTGTCTGTTAGTGAAAAACTAGAAATACAAAAGAAGAAAGTGTTGCATGTGATCACAGCCAAACAGACACCAATCAGGACATTTATGTGCTGTAATCACAGCTCAAAGACTAATCATGTTCACGTGTTATCTATTCTTCATGTTGCTGTTTGAGACATTTGTATTTCTTTGTCATTCCTGCAAATAAACAGATGTCACACGGGTTGTATCAGGAGGCTTTGCTTTATGGAGTCGTGAAAATGGCTTAATTGCACTCATCATCTGATTTATAAGAGTCACGTGATAGTGCATGAGAGGTAATGAGAGTGAGAAGAGCAGAGAAAGTCCACTTATGTCTGCCTGCAGCCTTTTAGCTCCTTCTTTACCTTTCAGAAGCACCTTGTCATCTCTTTCTCCATCCCACTCTCACTCTCCTCCATCTTCCATTTCACAAGAGGGTCTTATGGAGTGAAGATAACTGGCTTGTTTTATTACCAGTCTGTCTTCATGCTGTCAGTCCATGGGCTATTTACTTTCACAAATCATGACTCAGCTCATGAACTGCATGTACAGTACAAAGGTAGGAGGAGAGGTAAGGTGTGTAGGTAGATGCAGAGTAAGAACAGATGTGGTGTGTCTCCTGCTCTGTGAAACTGGATTGGGTTGTATTTAATTGTGTTATTAATTATTATTATAATTATATATTAGTTATTAATTACAGAGTACTTATATTTTAACAACATATAGTCATATAGGTTGTAGTATGAGTGGTTCAGAGCCAAAACACTAGAGTCCAGTTAACAACCCAAGCCAACCTGGAATATTTATGTTTCATCAATAAAGCACACAGCCAGTAGAGTATGTAAGCACACACACACACACTATGGTAGACACTCCATAGACTTCAAATCCTTTTCTGCTACTTTGATCTGTTGCACAAGTTTAATGCAATCTCTCCTCTCCTCTCCCTCTCCTCTCCTCTCCTCTCCTACGTGGTATACCTTAGCGTAGCTATGGGGTGTATATAGGGGAGAAAAATACATCAATATTTCCCTCAGTTTGTATTTGATGTAACAGACAGAGGTGGAGATATGTGGGATAAGTGAATGCAGTCAGGTACAAGTTTTATCAGTTGTCCCAGTCTATGTGCAGTTCAATAGGCCGTGACATTTTCAGTTCTGTCAGTGTACAAAACGCACACATCAAAACACGACTAAGAGTCTACAGCCATGCTAGTGGCTCTGTGAGGCTGGACGACGATGCTTTGAACTAAAATGTCAGCATGCTAACATGCTCACATGTGATGTTTTGCAGGTATAATGTTTATAATGCCCACCATCTTAATTTAGTGTGTTACCATGCCAAAATGCAATAATTATCACTTAAAACAAAGTAGAAGTGAGGCTGATGGGAATGTCATTTGTCTTGTAGGTATTTGGTCGAGGGATGCACCAATACTGATACCATCATTGGGTATCGGTCCAGTACTGTTGTCATGTACTCATTCTCATACTTATAAAACTACTCCGATACACCGCACCCAATACCACGTCATGAAAAGTAGCAGAACGACTCTAGCAATTTGATAAAACATCCAAAAAAACAACATGACAAAGAGTTCAAGGAGTTTTCTAATGCTCACCCTCTTTTCCTGGTTGTGGCGTGATCATCAGCAAGAGACTCATTGTCCTCAACGTCATCCGCTAATGACTGCAGAGGCATGCTGTAAAGTACTGAGGGAAAAAAGCTTTGGTCTGCATCTCTCTTTGGCATCTGTCAGTAAAATTGTTTAACAGTGAATGTAAAACTGAAACAAACTTACAGAGTGCACCCGTAGACCGCAGCCTCTGTCCAATAAGTCTGTATGTGGACTACTTAAATGCTTTGACTAATTAATCCAAAGACATACAGTAAGTCTGTAACTGTCAAGTTCAACAAAAGAACAGAACAGCACACCCAGATTCACTCTTTCACAGGAGGGTGAACACTCTCTTAAACTCATACCTGTCCCTCCTAAACGATGCCAGGTAAGAACTCATTAGCTCTCAGGCAAAGGACACACAAAGAAACAACTTAAATACTACACATGTGAAAGTATAATTAAAATAACTGTTAACGTGCTGTAAATGCTAAATAATAATTATCATATGTAACAGTAAACTTAATTCTGCAAGTCCATAGTAGTGTTGTTGAATTATTGCTACTGGAATATATGATGTTCACGGTAAACTGCACAGCTTAATAAGAAACACAGAATTAGCAAAGTGACTTAATAGAAATAAACCTAAAAAGATATTAGATATTTGTCATATTTTGTATTTAGCCTGATGATCGTGCTAGATGAAAAATCAGGAGGTCAACAGAGTAACTAATCGTCCTCTGGGTGTCATGAATATTTGTACCACACTTCATGGCCTTCCTTTCCAGTAGTGGTTTAATCTGAGTTTGGAGCAAAGTGGACAACTGACTGACAGACTGACATCGCCATTCTTAGAGCCAATGTCCATGTAGCATTTTTTTTTTCTGTCAGAAAACTGATGGCAGGGCATTGGGAGCGGTGGGATGTGTATGTGGGGTGATAGACAAAAATGTGCAGGTTTGACATTATGATTGACATTAGCTATGAAGCTAACTTAATGCTACGTTAACAGAGGGTTGAATACACAGCTAACAGCACATTTATAATATGTAGGGTGATAAAAGCACAGCACTCACCAGCAACATGCAGTGTCCGACCGATCTGCCCCTGCTAATGTGCTTTTCTGTCTCTTTTATAGTATCTGCCTGACATAGACAGACCAAGCCTCTCCTCCATTTTTTTGGTTACCTGGGTGACAAGTCCCTATCTGATAAATGATTGGTTGCCTGAAAAAAGTGACAGTGACAACACCAGCTCCTTTCTGAAAAGCTGAGAGATTTTCAAGTGGAAGTGCTCAGAGTGGCTGCAAAAAAGGTAAAGCACTCTTAAAAAAGACGCTAGGTGCAGCACCTTTTCTCTAAGCGGCAGCATGCTGCTTCTTATTGGGAACAAATGAAAAAAAGACACTTCACACTTCATGGACAGAGGCCCTATATGCATAAGATATATTATGAGAGAAAGAAAGCAGGCTCATGCAGCTGTTAACTGCCTTGAACCACCAAAAAACAAACTGTTATACTTTGAATAAGACGTGTTGTTTTTTTAAGGCAGACAATGTATGTTTGAAATTTGCTGAGTTAAAAAAGATATTTTTGCATTGCTGAGAGGTTGCCCTGACCCTGTCAGTGCAGGTAGTCCTGATGTGGAAGATAACTGAAGCTGTGCTGTCAAACCTCTATCATCTAAGTGTGCTGTTGTCAACATGCTCACCATTACTCTTGATTTTGGATATTTTTTTGTACTGCTGGGAGGGTGCCCTTTCAATGTCAGCAAGTTCTGCTATTTAACAGGTAAAGCTGTTTTATCTCTGTCACTGCCAGTGGGCCATTCTCTACACTGCAGCTCATATTAAGGACAGATGGTTGTTGAAAAGTTGCCTTAACCTTGTCAATGTAATTTCCAAAGCTGGCATTCCCGTTATGGCACATTATGACAACTTGACATATTGAAACAAAAGTTGACTTTGCTATTTTGACAGTGGCATTTAATGATTTGAGGATGAACCATATTAAACTTTTCTTTTACAGATGTGTCATTTACACCGCCTCCCTGAGTTCAGCTTAGGACAATGCACATCTCGTTCTTTTTAGTGTAACAGGTGGTATGGACCTAACAGGGAGACATAGGGGTGGGTTTTATGAGAGGATTAAAAGACTGCCACCCTGTTTATTGTCTCTTATGTTTTCAGACACACATATTAATGTAATACTAGATTTTCGAAATGAACTTCTAGACTTAATCAAGGAGAAAATGATCAGACTCGTTAGTCATCCCAAATCATTTAAATTTTAATATTTATAGAAGCTTTTCTGTTAAATTACCAAATAAATCCTGGATCATGGCATTAACACAGATTATAGACAGTATGCTTCTCTTCTCAGAAAAAGAGAAAAAAAGAGCAAAACAATGCTTCTCCAGTCATCATCCCCTTGTTACATTTGAACAATCCCCTTTAGAGCAGCTTTGGACACCCAGCCAGCCAGTCAGCCAGGAGTCACATCCAGCTCTCAATGTGTCCTGTCATTTACCAATCAGAGCTGCAGCCATAACACAGATGGATTTGGCAAACACAGCCAGCTCCAGACTGAGTTGGACATTGAGCAATCTCTGGATTTTTGGCTCAACAAG
The DNA here is from genome assembly GCA_034769285.1 of Lutjanus argentimaculatus. Lineage (NCBI taxonomy): Eukaryota > Metazoa > Chordata > Actinopteri > Lutjaniformes > Lutjanidae > Lutjanus > Lutjanus argentimaculatus. The sequence continues at coordinate 2,682,310 of JAWZSL010000045.1, read as the reverse complement.
CTAAATAAGTAGTATTAGCATCTCCAGTGCCAAATCTCTGTGCATGTAGTTATAAAACCATAAGCATTATCATCATTTAACCTTTTGAAACTGGCTCGCTCCCTTGAAATTCTCCTGAGTAGTTTAAGGTCAGATGCCTTTCCACGCTGTAAGACAGTGACACACACACACACACACATATAGTATATATATGTACATCTGTATATGTAAAACAACCTACATTAGGGCAAGAAACAGTTCAGCACATCAGCAAAACCCTGTGGGACTTTACAGAGATGAAATAAACAAGATATTATTAATTTGTGAGCATTAGTGCATTATTGCTAGTAGGCAGATTTCTTCTGGGCAGAGCCAGGCTAGCTGTTTCCCCTTGTTTTCAATCTTTATGCTGAACTAAGCAAACCTCTCCTGGCTTTAGCAAAACGTGGCAAAAGTACACATTCTTTGCTCAAGCAGAAGTACAGGTACTTATGAAAAAGTACAGGCTCCAAAGTATACTCATAGTATATTCAGTATAGTATAGTAAAAAAGTATAAAAGTGAAAAGTTGCTCCCTGAAGGACATTTCTACCTGCAACTTTTTCACAGTGGTCAAGTCTCCCTGTCTCGACTGTTTCATCTTGTTACATGTTTTACATTGCTTTTGTCATGTTACGTCTGTGTGTAAAGCTCTGATACATAAACTAAGAAATCGTCTTTTCTATGTGTTATCGTCCCATCCGTTTAAGTTGAAATCGGTCTTGGTGTTGGGGAAACAGGGCACATTGCTAAAAATAAATAAAATAATAATAATTTCCTGCAAATGCATTAACACTTAAAGAAAGAGCATGTTTTGAAAGTGAAATTAAAAGTACAGATATTTGTGTTAAAGTATAGGTAGTAAAATTGATAGATGAAATATTGAATAGGTTGAATCCCTATTAAGTGCTCTTTGGTTGAAGCAAGTTGTTTCCCCCCACCCCTCCTCAGACTCAGCAAAGCTCAGACAGGCTGCAGGAACACTGCAGGAACAATGCAGGAATGCAAGACGAGCACAACATTGTAAATTGACAATAACAAGTAATGACAAGTCCTATACTGTAAGTTCATCAGCTGTCAATCGTCTGTCACTGTAAAGTTAAGCCAATTATCCCAAAAGCTCACTGCTCTAAAAATTGGAGTACAGTGACTAACTGCCAGACCCCATTAACATTTTGCTTAATTTAACTGTTATAAACATCTACTCCTTCTACAAGATTATTAATGATTTCGCACAACTCATAAAGGGACACTTACTCAATCAACAAACATTTGGCATGAATTTGAACTCTAATTAACGTGAAACAGGTAAATTAAAACATGTATTCCGGCCCAGAATCGAAATTTCCAAAGGACGACACTGCAGCTGTAGTGCTGATGTCAGAGAAATGAGTCTCTCAACTTAGTATGTTTCCTTAATGTCTGATGACATATCATGGTCATTTTATGATAAATTACAGTAATTATATTACATATTTCTCCTTAAAGTACAGTAACAAGGTATTTGTGCTTTGTTACTTCCCACCTCTGGCTTTGCATCATATTTACTACACAAATGTAGGAGTGATATCAATCTTTTCCTCAAACTCTCTGCAAGAAAACAAATAAATACATTTCCTAAAAATGTTGAACTGTTTCTTTAAAATCATACAGTTTTTTGGGAGTGTTTAACCAGCGGCATTGAGTAAGACCTATTCAGTTAGCATGTGACAAAAACAAGATTATGAGTGTTAATAACTACTGTCAGCCACCTGCTTAAAGTTGATGTTCCCTCCCTGCTGTGTACGCAGTGGAGAGGCGTAGTATTTTCACTGTTGCAGAGTGGCAGCTCTCCTGCCAGCAAGTTTATCTGATTACCTTAATAGAATTCACTCCGGTGAAATTTGAACTCTTCTCCTTGGCCAGAATGCAGTGGGGGTGTGTGACGCTCTGAATAAATGAACAGGATCTCTGATAGCACTCTGTCAGAGTGTACTCAGTGTTTGAAAACACATTTTAGAAGTTAAAACTGGAACACTGTAGGCCGAAAATAGTCCCAGCCCTCTCTATGATCCCTCTGTTTGGTAGAAAGCTGAATGTGACTGTTTGATTTAAGACATGATGGTGCATTATTGTCCAGTCACATCAAGAGTTGGTGTTTGATCAGCAGTCTTAATTGTCTCTACAGTTGGTGATTTAGAGTGTTTGACAACATGAAAATGGTTGTTTCGTGTCGGGCACAAGCCAGTTAATGCGTCAGCAGTTTTGGTTAAAGTCTGAGAAAGCTCTTCTGGAAGGATGACGCCACCCTGAAGAAAATACTGCTTTCTGTTTCTCTCCTTCCCTCCCCTCTCTTTCTGTCTCCTAATGCGTCTGTCCTTCCTCACGCCTTAAGGGTCATTCCCAGTCAGACACATTAACAAGGCTGACTGCATGGACGCCTTGCTCATTGATCAAAACACACTCACACGCACACACACACACACACACACACACATACACACACAAGGTAACATTAGGCAAAGACATGCATAAGTATTTCTCCTTCACTCTGCCTGGTGTCTCTCTCACTTTGTCTCCTTCATTTCAGTCCAAAGCTGTTTCATAGAGCAGACAGTCCAGAAGACAGTACTGACAGCAGCAATAGAGGATCCATCAAAACCACCTAAAGGTGACAGATGGCTCAACAAGACGTGGATGATTTCTTTTGACCTACTGGTTCTTGTTCACATTAACAAAGTGTCTACAGAGAAAGTGTTTCGGCTGCGTTTTTCAGTTGTTGGCCTCAACACGTCTCTGACAGAACAGATTCACTTCTGTTTAAATTAATCCAGCTATTTCCCCACGTAACGACTCACATTTCATTCATACGCAAACACTACGCAGCCATTTCAGGTCAAGTTCTTCCGTTTTACGTGTGCAACTTAGTGATTGTGTGTGGCTCTCAATGCTGTGCCTGAATGCATCCTGTGTAGACATGGATGAAGCAATAATGCTGCTTCTTTTTGGGGGGTTTGAAAACCTATACCAACACCAACATTTTACACATCTTTTATTAAGAGCATCCTGCAGTGTTGTAGGAAAAATTGTTAAGACCTGTGTGAAAATCATGGGGCAACAGCAGACTGACCTGTACCACCTGCCCCTGACCAGGTTGGCTTAGAAGGCAGGCAAGGTCTGCATGGACACATCCCATCCAGTCTCAGTGGTGTCCCAGCCACTTCCTTTTGGTTGGAGGTATAAATACCCGAAGACCAAAGCCAACCAAAAAACTAATTGATTCCCATTTCAGTAACTCTATTAAACAAGATGCAATAGCCACTACACTTCTGGTGGAATACATGGACTAGGGGATGTGAAACACATGAAGGGGTTGTGCAGAATACTCACTGTTTATTTTGTTGTTACATAGTTACTGACATGCACATTAATGCCTGCCTGGACTGTGATAATATTTATGAGGGCTGCTACAGATGATCTTAGACTATTGTTGTTTCTGTCTGATGTGCTTTTAATGTGTCTATATGTTTCTGTGCTGTACAACAAATTCCCTCTGAGAGGACATTAAAGTTTTTCTAAGTCATTAAGTGTTGTCCGTGATGCATTACACTGTACTGTAAAATATCTTTTTTTCAGTTAATGTTGTCCATTATCATTTTTAAAGTTATGTTGACGAAATGTTGTATTTTTCTTATATTGCTTCACTCGCTCACAAGCACACATGCATATACACACCCTGAAAAGGGCCCCTGCATGGCTTTTCAACAGTTTACATGCATTCCACAAATGCGACCTTGTGCATGCCACTGTGAAAGAAGCTGAGACAGAAAAATCCCTGTTGGATCAAACTGCTCACAGCTCATGTTCACACTAAGGCCATACCTTGTGACAGTGCTTTGTTTTAAGCCAAGCCAAAAAGGTTGGGAACCACTCCTCTAAAACTATATAAGCAATCATGATATATGTTGGTTAAATTGTGGTAATCAAGTGTCATTGTTCCATCTCTACGAATGCCCATGGCAAGGCACACTATGTGTAGCCATACATCTCAAAATAGAGACACTTGAGTGTTTATTAGAACAGCATCAAAAGATCAGCTGTTGACAAAAGAATGACGTAGAGCTTCAGGGTGGCTTTTAAGCCCTATCTAATTCACAACTCGTCACGTACGGAGGATTTGTCTCCGCCCCTTGGCGACTCATACAGATGCGCATGGTACCTGTTATCAGCTGAAAGTAACACATCAGGCTTTTCAGCTGACTCCAATGTAAACCCGTCTTTGGCTGTATAAGTGGCCCTGGGCTGTTTATGTGGTATAAATAGGGAGAGAGTCCACATATGGAGGAGGTGGGGCGGATAAATGGCTCAAACAATCACAGGACTGTAACCCAGGAGACTGCAGTTTGTGTCCTTATGTTCTGTTTGTGCTCCATACCATGTGATCATGGTCTTGAGTCACATAAGCAAATAGAGCTGCAACAATTAATCAATTATTAATTGGTCATTAAATTAATTGTTACTATTTTGACAATCAATTAATCAGTTTGAGACATTTTTCAAAAACAATATTATGATATATTTCCTGGTTTCTTAACTTCTCTCTGATAGTAAACTGAATATCTTTGGGTTGAGGACAAAGTAAGACATTTGAAGACATCATCTTGGACTCTGAGAAACTGATACTGATTGGCAATTTCTCATATTTTATGGACCAAACAACTAAGCGATTGATGGAGAAAATGACCAACAGATTGATTGATAATGAAAATAATCATTACAGGACGGATGAAATGAAAATAATTATTAGCTGCAGCCTACAAATAAATGAAATGAAACGTTATTAAAAGTTGTAAGGCGCATAATATTACATGCATCACCTGACTTTCTTTCATGCAACTTTTGTGTTGCAGGTCGCTTGAATGACACGTGACTTACATAATATGACTTTCATGTTGTGAGTTGCTTCAGCGAAATACATCATGTGATGTAGTTATTGCAACGCCAAACATGGTGTTATCCTAAACCTAAACAAGTAGATTTTGTGCCAAACTGTGACTGCAGAGAGGACAACAGTTTGTACATGGTGGTTGTGGGCATCTGAATGCATAATATTTAAACTTCTATACATACATATATTACATTAACCATTGTATGTGTTTTCATTTTGATTTTATTACCTTTTTCTCTTATGTACGTTTTCATCCAAGGTTTCATAATTTCACCATGCAATGTATATAAATATGTAGCTAATATGCCTCACACAGTTACATGTACATGCTTTTGTGTCAATGTGTCATTAAACAATTTAAAGTAACCACAATATGTTACACAACAGTGCCAATATGTGTTACATATATTAAGATAAATAAAACACTGTATGTGGGTACATTATTTTTTTCATTTTGTTCCTGATGTACCATGTTCATGGACATGTGCCTGCAGCCAAAGAGAGACTGCGAGCATCCTTTTAAAGTGTAAAATTACATTGTTTCTCTTTCTTCCTCTTAGTCTGTCTGGTTTTTGGACATTCTGCTGTGGTTCATCCAAGCATGGACTCGCTACGAAACAAGTCGTGAGACAACAACTCACCGTAGTGTCTCTTAGTGTGTGTGTGTGCGCGTGCGTGTGTGTGTGTGGTCACCAGTTGTGTCGCTTCCAGTTTTGAGATACAGGTCACTTCCTGCCTACCCAAATGTCGCTTTCTCTCACCACCAATGACTCACACACACACACACACACACACACACACACACACACACACACACACACACACACACACACACACATCCACTTGTCTTGCCCTGGGCTGCAATGAGCATATCAGCAGTCAAATTCCCTCCACAACTGGAGTGCAACAAAATCACTGACCACACAGATACTACCACACCACACACACACACACACACACACACACACACACACACACACCACACACACACACGCATACACACAATTCACTAACACTCTCCCACTGGTTAGGTTGTAGAGTTGTGGCCTATGTTGACAGCTTTCACTGTGAGAACTGAAATCAGTCAAGGATTATTCTGCTTCGTGTGTTTGTGTGTGTGTCTGCATCTGTGCATGTGGTAACCAAACCAGCAGATTGCCAGCAGTCGCTTGGTTGTTTTCTGCCTGCTCATGCAACAAATTCAATTCCGGGCAGTCAGCAAACCAGAGATGTCTATCTAAAAGAGTTTTGCCGCCAGAGTCACTGAGGCCAAAATACAATTTTGGCCCGTAAGCAAAGTTTTAGCTACTATTTCTTCACAACTTAAAGAAGTAAAATAAATTCAAACATCAGGAGCCCGAAATGCTTAAAACCTCTGTGTGACAACTTCAAGAGGTGAAATCAGGGCCGGATAAGAAAGTTTAGTGAGATCTTTGGTTCTCAAACTTTTTGGCCCCCAGAATGAAGCCATGTTGTCAGCTAGTTTGATATGATTTGGTGTCTATCATATCTGTCATATGTATGTATATTTATTACAGCTCAGTGTTTATTTCATAAACCCCTTTCACACATGCACTGCAACTCTGTAATTATCTTGAAACTACCTGGAGGAGGTACATGTGTGAACACAGATGTCCACATGTTTTTGCTCAGACTGAACCCTGCCTTCTCCCAGGTCCTATTTGTAGGTGAGCTGCATGTGTGAAAAGAGCAGCTAACTGTCCAGAGTGAACAAGAGGGTGTGCTGATGATGCTGTTCGATGTGCAGCTGCTCTCTTCTATCATTTCATTTTCATACAGTCCATCGGCCAAATAGTATGAGCCTGCATGAGTCTAATATGTTTCAGCTCACAATTTAATGCCTTTCTTTATCATCAGTGATGCGAAAACATCAGAATACAGTCAGAAAAGCAGCATACCACGAAGTGTCTCTGCTGCCAGACAGTAATTATTTTTTTCCCAGGATAGCAAAATAAGTCCCTCCCTACTCTGATATGCCTTCACTATCCTGGGAAAAAAGTATCGCTGCTGAGTCTGCACTCTGTAGTCAGCTGATCTCCACATCTATCATCCTTCTTTGCTCCCATCACAATTTGTTAATTAATTGACTGTATTGATATCAGTGTGAAAATGGTAATTGTTACTGATGAGTCTTAATCCTCCTCCTCACCCTGCAGGAGCCACCCCTCGCTAAACCACACAGATTATTTCTAACATATATGAACACATCTGAGGTGGCCCGTCTCCTCATGCATGGTGCATGTGTGCAAAGGTACATTTGGATGATGTCCAGACTTGGTTCTCAGGACATAATTTGGAGTGCATATGTTAACAGTTTTAGACTTGTTGGCCCTTCTTAATCAACATTCTTAAGGTTGCTGACATTTATACACACAGTCATGTGTGATTTCAGTCACCTTATGCATGCAGTATGAGTTTGTAGTCCTCCCCCTGGCTCTTCATGTGTGTGCAGTTTTACATAACAGCAGCTATGAAGCATATATATGTGTGAGTGTATGTGTGAAGTGTTTAAATGTCCAGACAGACCATCCAGCAAAGGCCAAGTAGAGCTCTGCTCTTCGTTACTTTCCACTCCACTGCCATTGCTGGCTCTCGTCTGTACACTTGATTGTAAAAGTGCTTCACTTGTTCAACTGCATTTCTCTTCAGCGTGTGAAAGAGAAAGGGAGAGAGAGAGAGAGAGAATGGAATAGAAAGGATAGAGTTTGAAAATTAGCTTGCAAAAGATGTTGAAACATTATCTCCATTGTGACAAATGCACAGTAAGAAAAAGGAGCAAATTCAACATGTCATTGTCTCCCACCCTGATGAATACCAGGCAACCTGCTATGACATAAATGGCTTGTAGCAATATTAATGACTCTGTGGTAGTGTCAGCGTGGCAGAGCAGTGCAGAGGATTTATTCAGACTTGAATCTGGAAGGTTGAAGAGGTCAGCTATCAAGTGCTCCACTGCAAACGTCGGCTCTATTTTAACCGAGACTCAACGCACCGGCCACTTCAATTATTTAACTACACGACTCTGTGAAAAGCAGGGCAGGTGGAGAGTGAGACCGAGGAACAGAGAGGAGGAGACAGAGACAAAGGTAAAGAGTTTGGGTTGCAGTTAATGATGACAATCATCTCACTGATGAAGCTAATGAAACTATCAGTGTAGAAACCTTTGCCTCACAATATGGCTAACTACCTGGTGAGTAAAAAACATTTTTACTGTTCATCAAGTCACGATATTCCTTCAGAGGAAGTGCTGAATCCATGATGACTAAATGTTATTACATATGCATGGAGATTGTTAATATTAATGGCCACATTGCTGTCAGCTTTTTAATATTCAGAGAGAGAAAGACAGAGAGTGGAGGGCGAGAGAGGTCAAGTGCTGTGTATAACAAAGATCAGCGAAGCCGTACTCTACATAACACTCGATGCTAAACCTGTAATGTTTAGTATTTTCCAGCAATTGATCATTACAGAACTAATTCTCGGACATGTACACATTTTTTTTCTAATAAATACAACTATTGACTGGCCTGTATAATTGTTTTATATATGTGTAAGTGTTCATATTACACAGGTGTTGGATTGCTGTATGGCACTTCACTGGGGTTGGGTCAGTTTCCAGTTTTCTGGTCCGGTTGAATTTGACACTAACTGACTGAATTGGTGTTGGTTGTTATTACTATTAAAGAGATGAAAGGAGATTTCAGCATCGTTAATCCTGCAATGACGTTCAATGCAGGGCTGCAGCTGGTGTCAAAAAATGTATGGTTAAAACTATAATCCAGCACAAAAATAACAATTACCAATATAAACCACAACGTTCTGTCACACCACAAACACAAAACAGTAACATTTGCATTTTGTAACACAAAATGGCAAACTTCAAGTACTGAGTGGTTTGTTAAGTTTGCTTATGTTTTCCTGCACAAGGAAGTGTCATGGGAAATGTCTGCAGCATAACAGAGTGAGCATCACAGTTGATCAGATGGTAATGTACAGCTAAATTGCTAAGTAGCTTGTGAAAAACAGTGCTTGGAAGTTATGGGGCCTTTATGCCTTTACTCAATAGGACAGCTGAAGTGACAACAGGAAAGGGGAGAGAAAGTTGGGGAGTAATGTGCAGCAAAGGGCTGCAGGCAGGAGTCGAACCCACAGCCACTACAGCAACTCAAAGCTTACATGGGGCACACACTCTACCATCTGAACGAGCAAAGTAAGGTGCAAGGTGCAAGAGAGGTTGTATTTAGCCAATCAGAGTGTCATCTCCCATCCCCTTTAAGAGCCAGGTGCGCATGCCTCTGGTGTATCGCTATTTGAATGACAGATTTAGTGAGTTGGAGAAGTGTCCGGAGATGCTGAGCAGCTGATGCTGCAGGTGGGTGAATTAAGCTGAAACTTCTCCCCTTGGCCCATGTGTGCTTACAGAGGGATGACTGCTGGGACATTACAGTGCATATGGAAATGTTACTACAGTATGATTATTACTGTTAGAAGCCTCTCTTATCATTCAAGTAAATTGTTAAAGACAATACAACCCATGAGAAAGAAATGACTGACTGAAAGCAGGTGCTGCCCAACATCATTTCAACAATGGTTTAATGATGAGAGAGCCTGCTTTTTTTTGGTTTCCATGTGTGCAGTAATGCCGCTGACAGAGATATCGTTAATATTTAGGCAGAAAAACTAAAAACTGTAGTTATGAACTTTGTAGGACAGAGGAAGCTCTTCAGAGGAAACAAGGTTTTTGATGGAAGTCAGGATTTTTACGCTGCTTTACTCCAAACCATTTCACTGTATAAATGTGTGAGTGTGAGATGTTGTGGATGTTTAGAAGAACACAGGCATTGATTAACAGAATCAGAAGTTGCAGCTGCTGTGTGTAAATGGGCACAGTGTCTCTCTCTTTTGTGCACATTAGCATCTTCATCCTATTTCACCCACCTGAAATCATCCACTATTAATTAGAATTTTAATTTCAATGACCCATGGATTGACTGCAGTGTCCTAGAAGCAGAGTGTGTGCACCTTGTGAACCCTCTTATGTAGACACAATTTACTATCTGAGTAATGCATCCTTTAAATAACAGGAAAATACTGTGCCATTCACGTTAGACTAGATTTTTGTTGGTGAATGGCACAAACACTTTCTGTTGCCTCAAGATAGCAATACAACAGCAATTCACCTCCTTTTCAGACCAACACACCATCAGCACACAAATGGGTGCAAGTGCATTTGCTATCTAAACAACGTTGACCCTGGGTGAGAAAATGACAATGGCAATGGTCGGAAAATAGCAATGACAGCTGGGCTGCACTGTGCACTACTTTGCACCAAACAAAAATAGAGCCCCCAGTGGTAAAATTCAGTATTACTGGTCTCGTCTGGTATTTGGCTGAATATCAAATCAGTTTAAAAATGTTCACATTGGCCCAACCTAAGCACAGACCAGTGTCAGTGTCTACTTGTCTGTGTGCAAAGGGTAAGGTTAAAGTTTACTGCCAATAGCCACCCATTGATCTTTTGACTCCAAGTTTTAAGTTATGTACATGCATACAATAATGTGTTTTTTTTTCATAAACTCAAACACTGCTGAGCTGCAGGATTGTGTTTCTACGTCAGCTGAAGCTCAGAAAACCAGAGGGAATGGAGCAAAATGGTCCAGCATTTTTCAACAACCACTCAAAAGTCACTGCCGTTTAGATGCATTTATTCCAAATTGTGTCTATCTGTCCAAGTAGAATAAGCTTAGCTATGTTGCGTAATTAGAGTAATTGTGGTCCCAGTTACATTTCTTTTTCTCTGAAATTACTGATTTTTACTCAGAATATGCACTCTCTGAACTCAGAGGACCCAGCTGTTCATCCCATTTCCTTTCTCTTTCCCTCTCTCTACGCCATCCATTCATGTCTGATGTGTCAGTCAGTCAGAGTCTTAGCAAATCAAAGTGTGTGTGTGTCTTTTAGAAAGTGCATGTGTGTTTGATGTGTGTGTGTGCTCTATCTAGTGGAGCCAGCCTTGTGTTAATCTGACGTGCTTGGTTGACGTTCTTTACTTGAAACTTTGCATGACTCCATGACAATCTCTGCTTAAGCTGAAAGAAAGGGCAAACCTTTGTGTGTGTGTGTGTGTGTGCATGTGAGTGAGAGAGTGTGTGCTAAAAAGACACAGACAGACAGGCAGACATACAGAAAGACAGACAGGAGAGAGTGAAAGGCAGAGGGCAAGAAAGTGAGAGAGAGGGCAACAAGAATATTAAGTATGTGTTCACGAAAGAGAAGGAGAGACAGTAAGCCTTTGAATTTGTATTGGGGTTTGTGTATGAGGGTTTAAACTAGGCCATTGTAGGATCAAATCTGTGTGCGTGTGTGTGTGTGTGTGTGTGTGTGTGTGTGTGTGTTTTGTGCAGGTGTGCTTTTCTTTATAGAAAAAAAGGAAATCCATTATGTTATGTTTTCCACTTGTGAGGAAAAAAATGCTAAAATGAAATGTAAACTCCTGGGGATTTTTTCTTTTAAGGGAGCTATATGTAAAGATTGGCCAGCTGTCAAATTCACAATCCAGACAAATTAGGGACAGCATATCAACAGAAAGTTGTGGTGTGGTTACTAACGTTTCAACCTTCATAAGCTTATCACTAAATATTCTATATTTAGCATTAACAGCTTGTTACTCATCAGAAGAAATATTGGGAGTTCAGGATCAAACTTCATCCTTTTTCTCATCAAGAGCTGTATCCAGTGCAATGTCAGTTCTTGCTTTGCCTCTATTTCTATCTTGTTTTTGTTTTTTTTATCTCTCATGTTGTTGCCTCTAGAGATACAAAGTGGTATTACGAGTCAGGACGGGCGGGGGCTAGCAGGTTAACAAGCTTCAGCAGATATCTCTTACATACACATCGTTGACACAACGTTAAAACTGGAATTTCTTCACATTCTTTCGATAGGGCAGCTCGGTGGCTCAGTGGTTAGCTCTGTCACCTCACAGACAAGAAGGTCCAGGGTTTCTTTAACATCAAAGATGCGGGTATGTTCGGTTAATTTCTGCTGCCAATGCCCTTAACCAAGGTGCTGGCTTAGAAGTGGAGGTGGTCCTCTGACACTGTACAGTGGCTGAGTGATCACTGCTCCTAATGGATCAAATACAGAGAATTTCACTATATATGTTGTACTTGTATGACTTATGTCATAAATAGTTAATTCACCTTTACCATTACAATTTTCATTCATTTTTGACTATTTTAAATTAAAATACATACATACAGCTTCTTTAAAAGTGTACATGTTCTGTTCACTTTTGGTTCAACTAATCTCACATTTTTTGTTCTTCATGGTTGCTAGAATAAGTTCCCAGAATAATAATGCAACAAATTCAAATTTGTTAACTGAACTGCACAGTGTGCAGCAGAACAAGCTCAGATCAGACCCTGTAATTATCTAACTTCTAAGAATTGCTCTCAAGAATGTTCCAAAAAAGCATTTTTCTAGGAATAAAAAAGTGCCTTTCTAAAAGTGAAGAAAACAACACATTTCAGTTTAAATCTTTGATATCCCCATAGTAATTAACAACAATCTAATGTAAATATATATTAGTGGGGATAAAACAAGAGAAAATTGTCTAAAATGTAAACAATAAGCAACCAAACTGGAGCAACATTACCATAATTGTGAACAAAATCTACATCAGCTTTATTCTTGTTTCTTCCCCTGATATACATATTAAAGTATTCTGAATTATACATTTTACTTCAGATAACATAATCTTCATTATGACCAATGCTATATTTCACAGCACAGTGTCTATGCAAAGACATATTTAAGGCCACGACAGACTATTCTTAACCAACTTGCTAGACCTCTGGGGGGATTTTATATTTCATCACATTTTTAAATCAGCAGAAATTTGATAAAAAGATATTATTCTCCATTTCTTATTCAGAGCAATGTCCTACTGGAGTTAAAATGTTTTTTACTTGTGTCCCTCTCTCTCAAATTAAACAATTAATATTTAGCAGTTTGATAAATATGGACCCAGGTAACAGTGTTGTTCTGTTGGAGATAGCCAACCCATCCTTAAAGGTAGCGTCATGTTAGGTGACTGTTTAAGTTGTAATGTGGTTTAACAAAAATGAGCTGCAATCAAAGCTGTCTTGCTTTCCTGTGGAAATGGTTGAAAAGTACATGGCATGGGGTTTCTGACTACCCCAATTCTCATCCAAAAATCTAAAAATCTCAGAGGAACATGATGCAACGATATAAAAGCAGTCAAAATGAATCAATGGGAGACTGCTAAGAATGTGGGATTGTGTGCTTGGCAGCAAAGTGCATCTTTACACCTGTAACCAGTGATGAGCTTTCAGGATCGGCACACCGGCAGGGTAATTATGGAGCCTCATCGCACTCCTGCTGTGAGTGAGTCAGCATGCCTCCATTTAATTGCCCTCAAATGATCCTGACCTCAAGCGGGACGTCCCAATTGTTATCAAACATGCTTGATAGTTGTCTTTGGTGGTCTTCTGGTATGAGCGGTCAAATGAGCAGAACTGTCACTCTGCAGCATCAGGACAGCAATTACGTCGGGTATGGCCAGCAGAACATAACACGAACAAAGGACAAACTCGTCTGGCACAGCAAAAAAGTTGGTAGTCCTGTCATCCTTTTTGTTACATTATATATGTTTTCTTCTGTATTTCACTGCCAGTATTACCCTTCAGACCTTGAACATAATGTGGAAAAAGAGTTATCCGTTATTTTTGGTTCTGGAGGCAGCTTGTGTCAGACAGAAAGGTGCTGTTATTAAGAACAGAGCAACGGGATTTCTCCAAATCCTCCATCATACACAAAACCACACAAACACTGTCACGCTTCAGTGCTTCCCTCTGTTTCGACTTAGCTTGATCTAATCGAGCCGTGTGCATGACACACATATACACACACACACAGAAACACGCAGACATGTGGAGCTGGAACGGTTAGCGGCTTTATAAATTTTTCATGAATACAGAAGGTGTTCTTTCACTCCGTTTGTGATGTGTGTTGCGGTGTGTGCTGGTTCTCGCTCTGGGCTTGATCAGATCAGAAATTGAAAAACATCTGTGGATGTTTTTTGCTGGTGGCTTTCAACAGAGTGTGTATGTGTCATACATGAGTCCGCCGGTCACACTAGCTGGGAAAATTGAAATTAAACATCTTTATTGTGTTGTACCATTCACGGGAGTGGACTGGACAAGACAAGATAAGATAAGATGAAACTTTAATAAAGTGTGTGGAGAAATTAGGTCATCACAGCAACAAAAGCAAGGAGACACACAAATGTGAGTGCACCCACACTAACAATAAAACTGTACAAAATTAAACCGTAAAAAAAAAATTAAATAGACTGTACTGGCTGGAAATGTGATAAGGAGCATGATTCACTGAATACTGAGGTGTGGATAAAGTTGGTACTGCATTTTAATTTTGAAAAGCAACTGCACTCAGGCAAGTAATCCGGCTTGTGCTGCCATTAGTGGTGACAACATGTTATTTCCCCACACAGTGCAGCGCTGATGCAGTTTTGCACTTTCGTGCGATGTAGGCTTGAGTGATTGGACAAATATATCGCAGATTGGCAGGAGTCCATCTCTGGTTGTTTTTTGAGAGACATTTCTGGGCAGTTTTTGTCATTTTATTTTGCTGCTTTAAGGGTCTGCCTTTGAAGAAAGAGCAAGAGCCACTACTCAGGGACATTGTTTAATTCAGAGGTGCAGTAAACACCCACTACGCAGACAATGATTGCACTGAGCTGGAGAATGAGTGGGAGGAAAACAGCCTGTAGAGCCCAAATATTTTCACATCAAATGCGGCAAATTAAGGACTTGTTTCAACCAAACCAGAGTTGATGAGTGTTGTAACACTGGAAAGACTATCCAAGATGGTTTTGGTGAGTTATTATAATATTTATTATTTAGTTTTTCTGCTTAGTTCTGTCAGGTTTATAATAAATTTACAGGGCAATTAAAGCTGTTTTTGTTTTAGAGAAACTTAGATTGAGAAGGTGTGGGTTGTATTTTTCTGTGTAAAGCTATAATATGTAACATTTCTGCATCAAAATGTCTAAAAAGAGAAGACATATGTTATATAATTTTTTGAGTTGTGTACTTCATTATTATTCATTATTATTTCATTATTATTACATTGTACCAAAAGTTTCCAACAATGTTCAAGCCAGGAGAAGTCCATAATTTATTGAAGGTAACAGTGTGTTTTCAGCTTGCTGCTAGTTGTGACATATAACTTCCAGGAAAAAACACAATACACCGGAAATATGACAGAGTTAGGGAGGAAGTCCAAAAATGTGACTGAGCATAATGTGAATAAAACTTTAATATTACCTCATCTGTGAGCACGATTTCTGCCTGGGTCATGTCAGATAGATTTTTATTTGAAATGGTGGTTGTCTAACAATGAAGAAAAAATCTCCTATGATCCCATGTCACTTCACGACGTCATCAAACTACGTCTTTTGTTATTGTTCTAATGTGAGAGAGACACCTAGTTGCTCAACTTACATATTGTGTGTTTAATTTAATTTAAGGAAAATAGGTGTAAGAATATTTCCTGACTTGATATTTGGTGAGCTGCTTTACTGGATGTAGTGAACATACGTAGCGAACTGCTTTCACCGGTTGCTGGGCTGACAGTAGTCAGTTGGAAAAATTACTGTCCAACCCTAGTGTGACAGATGGCTGTGGGTCATCATCCACTTGAGAGTAACTCCTCATGGCGAGTAAACTGAACTTCCTGTGTAAAATTGTTGGTGTGCCCTAGGCTTAGATGGTGACACAGTATTACATTATACCAAGGTATTAAGAAATGATTTCCAGTGTCATCAAAAACACAGGAGCTGCTCTTTCTATTAAACTGATACAGAGATGCTGCATTGAGGTGATGTATTGCAGTGCGCAACACGTACCACCAGAGGTCAGTCTCTCTCCTGGTGGACAAGACAAAGTTACAGGGCTATCAAGTAAAAAGTGCAATTGAGTTGAGTTAAGCCATTTTACACAAAAAATTGTAATACCGTATACCCCAGTAAAATGTTGTGAAGGTTAAAAAAAATAGAAACCCCCCAATTCCATTTAGATACACATGTAAAATACAATTTCTTCTATGGTTGGCTGAACTAAAAATGTGATATATCCTTCTACATTTCAGGGTTTCACACAGTAACAGCCATTAAACAAGTAAACAGTATACTTAACATTGTTGCTTAGAGACACGTCCACGTCATTCAGTGGCTGAGCCTGCTGTTGAAGGGTATTCAAATGGTAATTTGTGAATTTCCAAGATTTCGATGGATACTACAAGCACCACTTACCCATCAGGTGCCCTATCCACATTCACTTCCTAATCCTATATTTTTTTTCTCCCTCATCTTTCTGTTGTCTCTTGCCCTAAGCCATTCAAAAGCATTTACTGAGAAAAATAATCTGGAAAACAAGATGGAATGTCATGCTCTCTTGCTGTATTTTGCTGTTTTGCCTCTTTTCTCTCAAAGCATGAAATGTCGAAGCAGAGAAAAGCACTTTAATCATCTGAAGGACATTAAAAACATTACAAACGGTATTTTTTTCAAAGTGGACACCAGTCGTGTTTCAGAGAGATTTGTAATAATGGTTTTGTGCATCCATTTTACTGTTTGTGTATCACAGCTTGCAATAGAGGAGTCGTGCCCTACATCTGACTACAGTGTATGAGTCTGTTCACTCTAATGGGTTGGATATTTGTGTGTGTGCGCTTAACCAGTTTAAAACTAGAGCTTTATGCCAGTTCATGCAGGGTTAAATAGACTTACTGAGGCCCAAGGCTCAGCTCATTGGGAATTGAACTGGCAACCTTCAGGGTCACACAGACTGAATCTCTTCCTGGCCGTTCTAAACGATCTAGATAACGAGCCCGTTGAGAGTCGATGAGTGTGTAGATTAGCATAAATTAGCATAAATTAGGAAGGCAATTAATATTCTGTTCAATCTGTTCAGAAGTCATCTGACTATCTAGAGGGAAAGACAGAGAGAAAGGAAAACAGGAAGGTACAGGCGAGAGACACAAGAAAGAAATCAGGCCATACCTAATGATGTGCCGTCAAAGAATGTGATCAGATGAAGTTATTTGATTGGTCGTTTTTGTCATCAAAGACAAGTGAATAAATACTTTCGAGTAGGAACAAATACTATAATGTATTATTAATTCAGCTGAAGTAGTGACTACTGATCTGATGTTTTTGATGTGATATTTAGAGATGACAGTGGTGGTGGCAGTGATGATATTAGGTCTTAAAAGGGTATTGCTGAGATATTTAATACATAATGAGCTCACATCCCTTTTTTGAATTTAAAGATCTTTTGAGAACGCATACTCTTTAATTACTCTTTCACTCTGAACTACATGGACAGTTAAGCATGAAAAGTCTTTTTTCACCTTAAAGGGATAGTTCAGGTTATTTGAATTTTGGTTGTATGAAGTAGTTATCCATAGTCAGTGTATTACCTACAGTAGATGCTGGTCAGAAGCCCCCAGCTGAGAGAAGCTGAGAGGAGTACCAGCAGGGAAGCTAAACAATGATCTGCTGTAAATGGGCTCAGCAATAAAATGTATTTTAGCCACTTGATAAAGATCCACCTAAAAACAATCTATATCAGTTTGAGTGTATGTTATATTGAGGATGTGTTACTGCTTTACTTTGTTGTCAGACAGCCCGCTCTGACAGGAAACCACAGTTAAATGAGCCAAGTATTGCTTTCTCCAAACCAACCAAACTCCATAGGAGAAATCATCATTTTCCCTCATGGAACAAGAGAGTTGCTGGGTCTTGATTCTTATTTTGTTTGCGTTATTGTGTAACCTTGTGTAACCTTGTGTAACGAAACTATCTAACCCATCACAGCAGCGTTAGAGCAGCAACTCCTGTGTTCTGCAAGGTAAATTACTGATTTCACCTATGGAGTTTGTTGGTTTGGAGAGAGCAATATTTGGCCTATATAATGGTGGCTGCCCATCAGAAAAGGCTGTCTGATGGCAAGGTAAAGTGATAAAATTCTAAATATTGCGTACACTTAAATTTATATCGATTTTTTTTTTTTTAGGTGGGCCTCTTTTTAAGTGGCTAAATACCTTTTGCTGCAGACCCTGTCCACAACAGTTAATTGTTCAGCTTCCTACACCAGTACTCCTGCTGCTTCTCCAAACTTGGGGGCGTGTCGTGCCAACTACTATCTACTGTAATATGGTTATACACTGACTAGGGATACCTCATAAAACCCTGCATCAACCCCAGTATGAACTATCCTTGAAAGATAGTTATTTTACAAAAGAATCACAACTCGAGGTTCACGGACTAGTTTTTTTTTCCAGAGCTATAAACTGTGTTGTACAATCATTATTAGTAGATGGACAAGAACATGGACACATACAGAAAGTCCTAAGACTTACAGTAGTATGCCCTCAAAGTGCTATAGATGACAAAACAGCTATAAGCAAGAAATTGGACCTTGAGCTGGGTTTGTTTTTTTTAAACTACTTGGAAGGTGTGCCTTTCCATCATTATCATTTATTGATGCTTTGGGCTACACATATTTTTCATCTGCATCATTTTAATTAACCTCATTGCTTCAGTGTCCTTTGGTGGTTATCAGTCGCAGGATTTATTTCAAACACAATCTCAGTAAATGTTAAACAAGGTTATGCAAAACTGTTTCCGCTTTGAAGATATGTATTGATAATGGTCTGACTTTACTGAAATAAGCCTTTATATTAATGTGTCTGTGTAATCCTATCTTTGTGAGGTGTTTGATCGTGTACAACACACTTTTTCACTGCAACATCAACATTTCCCCGAAGGGAAATAACACTTATTAATCAATACAACATGTTACTGAACATCAACAAGAAGCTAAAAGATGGCTGTACAGTTTCATCTGAATGACTTTACACACACACACACACACACACACACACACACACACACACACACACACACACACACACACACGTTCAACACACACGTTCAACACACACACGCTCACACATAATTGAAACAACACACACATGCTACAGTAGGAAGACAAATAGCAGTGCAAGATCATTTAAAGGACCACTAGAGAACATTCATCATAACCAAAGGCTCAGTTTATCCTGTCCTGTTAAAATCAAGGCTTAAAGTAATGAGGGGGCAATTTCTGCTTTATTAGACAAAACCATATCAATACTAAGGGAAAAATAAGTAGCAAGGATACTGCCCAGCACAGGTTGTCACTTTAATTTAAATTGTTTTTATGTTTTTTGTCATTTCTCATGTGTTAGACAGTAGGGATGTATAGGAAAGAGGATCGATGAGAGAGAGAGACACACAGAGAGAGAAGAAATAATGAGACAACATTGGGGGATACTGACAGGGCTACTGACTTGCACCATGGATATCTAAGGACTCATAAAATCCAGGCATTTCTTGACTGTATTATGAGACCCCCCCCCCCCTTAAAAAAACAACACACACACACACAGGGCTCTTACCTATTCATGCCTCCGTGCTTCCCTCACTTGCATGTCTTCTTCAGCTCCTCCCACTACAAGCCCAAGGGAGTGATGCCAGGGACGGGATGCATGAGCAGAGGAATCAACACATCACATATTTGCCCACTGGGACATCCTTGCCCAGTCAAGCATCATTTGGAAACAATGTCATTTACCTATGTTGCTCAGCTGTATCAGCTGACACAGAGCTTTTAACAGATTGCGCTGTTTCGTTATGTCACCTCAGAGCTCGATTTTTCTCAGATAATGTGATGTTCTACTCATCTGAATGCTGTTTTTCTCTGTGATGTAATGCAACACTTGTTTCACTGTTGCAAAGGCTCATGTATCACTGCACACGAAACACAAAACGTACTCCCTCACAGAACAAATGCTTATTTCTATAGTTCTACAAATTTTCTTATACAGAATATAAAATGAGGCATATTATTCCTTGAATTCTAACTTTTTAAGTGCAGTGCCCGTAAGGTCCACACATGTACGGCCAATCTATAGTGTGTATAAAACAATCCAGATCAGAGGTATTCAGCATTTTTCAAGCCATGAACCATGAAGTCAACTGTCCCTTTAAATCAAAATATTCTTAGACATGTGGGACAGAGGTACTTAAATCTTCTTCTAATTAGGCATTAGAGAGCCCAGTCCAGTCCACACCTCTGAGGAATCCCAGTTTTTTTCTCTTGAGTTTTCTCTGCATGGGATTCTCTAATGTCTCTAGCTCTGCCCTGTAAAACAAGTACTTGTCTTTAATGCAAAAAAGTGCAGCAAATAAAGGCAAAATGCAGTCTGATAGTGTATAATGTATGGTACTTAGTTGTAAACAATAGTCAGTCTCAATGATAATCACATTATCATGTGTTCTTGCATGGAAAATTTAATAGTCACAGACCAGACTTGTTTATTCCCACCAGTTAAACATTGTTCCTTTTTTCCACAGCTGCCAATCAGTACCTGAACCAGCTGATATGAAATTAACGAATAAATGTGTTCTGTGTCATTAAACTGAATACACTATTAAAAGTGTAGCAGTCTTAAACCTGTATCACAGCAAGCACATATGATCCTGCAGCCTCCAGACAGATCAACACGCAGCCTGCAGTCCCTGTGCACCACCTCAGGGGAAACACGTCTTTTTAAAGAAACCCACATTCCTCCCACACTACATCTTCAAATTGGCTCATTCGCACTGTTACATTTCCAAAGTGGTTTATTTAATGGATTTCATTTCCGTGTGCATTGCTGATGATAATTAAATGTGAAATTCATTACAGATTGTGGGCAACCACAACTATTTTCACAGTAACACCATTTTTAAAAAGGTGCATTGCGCAATTTGCACTTGACTGCATTTTGCACCCTGTGCCTTGAGTCTCACAAAAAGCAGGCTTAATAAAGCAGACATACACACAAACATTTTCATGCTGGCCAAACGGACCACAAGCATCATAATTCATGTGCTTAGATTATTCAGTCTATAAAAGGACACTGCAAGGCAGAAAAACGGCAAGCAAAAATATTGTAACAGTAATTGAATGCTGAGAGATAAATAAATATTCCGATGTATAAAAAGAAGTGATCAGATGTATGTGTGGGGGCCATAGAGATATTACCTCTGGACTTTAGTTACTAAGAGACCATTTAAAAGCCAAGCTTTTGAAACAGGAATTGAAAGCAAAAACGATCCAGAGTCTATTTAAAAGGTGAGCAGCAGAGGGAGAAGAAAATCAAAAGAGAGAGGAAACAAAATCACAAAGCGTGGTTAGTGAGGAGAAAAAGTGATGCACAAGGGCTATGGAAATTATACTGGGATATGATTCCAATAGATGAATATGGAAACACTTAAAGATGAAGATATAAAAGAGAAGATGAAATGGTAGATGAGAGAATGGAGTCTGATGTATGGGGTCCGTGGAGACGACACTGAGAGTCTTGTTATTTAGAAATGCTTTAAAGGTAAGAACCTGAGGTGAAGTGATGTGAATGCAAAATGCTAAGTGCTAGCTAATACATAGAGACAGTTTACAAAGGGAAGATGGGAAACACCAAAGAATAGGAAGATAAAATAAAGCTTTCAAAGGTTAATGTGGATTCAGAATGGAAAGGGGGATAGGAGACAATGACACGGGAAGAGTGGGTATTGAGGGTGGGTGAGGGGGGATATCGAAAAGAGTGAAATAGAGGAAGAAAGAAGGGACAAAAGAAAGAATAAAAGGAGTGAGGGCGAGAAGGCTGGCTTCCATTCCAACCCCTCTGCCTTTTCCTTCATTTCATTTTTCAATGAATGATGTGCATTTGCCTCCGTATAACTTTAGGGGTGTGGGGTGTGTGTGTGTGTGTGTGTGTGTGTGTGAGTATTTTATCTGAGTGGGCGTAGGTGTGTGGCTATCTGTGTGCATGTTAGATGAAAGTGTTGTGTGGTGTTTACGCTAGCCGGAGTCATGCCGTGAACAATAAGAATCCTTGATCATACATCAAAGACTTGGCATTGACACACACACACACTCACTCTCACTTTGACACACACACACACACGCATACACTACACACACGTACGCTGCCTCTGAAGAAGGGGTGAGAAAGTTTAAACATCTTTTCGCAGTGTTGTGTACTTCTTATAAGTACATCGGTAGCACCTCAGCCAAACACACACAGACAAACACAACTTATAGGCCGCCTGGAAACATTCATTAAACTCATAGGTCAACAGTCAAACAGTCAATCACATGTGCAGTGACTTATCCATAAACAACACAAATCTCAATGAACATTAGTTTTATTTTAACTGTAGACTTGAAGTACTTCAGGGCTGCTATATGACAGCTTTAAACACAAGCTGCATGCTTGCATTCAATAATCCACTCTCATATATTTTCATACAAAAGGCGGCTCAAGGGATGATAACGGCAAAACAAAGATGTCCAAAAAAAGTAACTTCATTTGAATCTTCTACAGGCATAGGTTTAGAGAAATTAATCAGAAAAAGTAATCCATTTCTACATATTTAATGGTTCCCTAAAATTTGGCAGATGGCAGATGCTATGTACACTCGGGGTGGAATAGCCAGTGTGGCTACTTATATTCTCTCCAATATAATGGGATTAAATGGCACTCGGCTTGCTCAAAGCACCAAAAAAAAAAAAAAAAAAAAAATTGAAAAAAAAAAAAAAAAAAGCCAGCATCTCGTTCCAAAAATTATGACCTGGTTCCTCAAGATAATTCATAGACCTTGTTGTGAGCAGTTTCATGTAACTATTTTCTTTCGATAGAAAAGTAGTTCTAAGATTCTACTGCAAAAAGAATATTGTTCCCACAGGCCAGGGGGAAAATATGTTTTTTTGATTTGGGGGTCAACTGTCCCTTTAAAATGTGTAATATGTAAATAATAAGTCAAAGTGCAAAGTGCAAATAGACACCCCCAAATTGTTATTATAAATAATAATTATTTATTATTTTACTCATTAATCACCTATGAAAATATTAAAGCATTTCTTTATCACTTCCCTTTAAAGTTAGATTATTTTTTGGCCACTAATAGGCAGCCTAATGAGCTGAGAAAACAACACTGACACATCACCCCATTTTCCAAGTGCCAGCAGACACAGAGCTAACATCAGCATTCATGTATAGTAACCTGATAAATTAAAGTCCAGTATTCACTCTTTTTTTACCTTTGTTTTGGTCTCCATCACCTCCAGAGAGAAACAACTGGCTCCACTGGATTTTTCAAGCTTTTTCACTGATAACAGCTGCCTGTGCTGCTAGAAACAAGAGTTGGGTCATAATTCTCAGTTTTTTATTGCTACAAATGTCCACTTTTTTTTTGTGCTTTTACCATCAACCTGTGGAGTATTTCCTCTACTGCGCAGCATGACACATATCTTTTCATTT
Source organism: Lutjanus argentimaculatus (assembly GCA_034769285.1). NCBI lineage: Eukaryota > Metazoa > Chordata > Actinopteri > Lutjaniformes > Lutjanidae > Lutjanus > Lutjanus argentimaculatus. The sequence continues at coordinate 2,658,892 of JAWZSL010000045.1, read as the reverse complement.
CTCCCTGTGTTGCCCAACTGGCCCAAAAGTTTGCTAGCAGTAACGTCTTCTTACCTTTCCCACCTTTCTCCAGTCTTACCTTTCTCTTATTTAACCTCCTACCATTAGTCTGCTGTAAGCCCCTTTTTTGATTAAATGCTTTAGCAGATCATTTTTTGGCGTTTTCTGCCATGGACATACAGTAACTTAGTTTTTAGACTGCTATTCTCGTCTTTAGTGATACAAAAAAAACAAAAAAAAAATAAAAATAAAAAATAGAGTACATCCACTTGGCAAAGCCTCTAGCTTCCTCTGCCAATTCGTACATTATTTTCTTTGCTCTCACAAACAGCACGGAGACTGCATGCACATAGATTCCAAGACCTAAAAAGAAATAAGCCAAGGCTAAATCAACTTCCATGCATACTGTATATAGCAATACATGTTTTAAGTTGATGCATCATAACATAAATCTGCTGAATTCAGTAATTATAACGTAAAATTGTAAGTGAAAATTTTCACCACTGCCACATCATTGCTGAAAGTCAAACTGTAGGCTGGTACAGTCCCTTGTTTCTGGGAAAAGTCATTCAATTACAATAATGCACCCTTTGTGATGCTCAACACTGTTCACATCTCGCATTTTGTCTGTCATATTTTTCATCCAGCACAGGCAGCAACCAAGATCTATGCTACAGAAATATGGCACAGAAATAATCTCTTAACTGGGGCATAAAATACCCCCAACAGTCACTGAATGTGCAGAGTCTTGATCCCCCGACCGCTGAAGGTTAAAGCGAAGGTTAATTCACAGAACTACTGCTACATAATCTGGTTTAGTATTGTTGAAGGGCAGTAAATCCAAAAGCCACCTGCCAAAGGGTAGTAAGAGTTTTGTTGTAGCTGATAAGTCATAACCACTTTTGTAATAATCAGCATTGCTTCAGTCTTTTTTTTCTTCACTGTGACAAATTCCCTGCTATGAATTACACTGCCTCATGAAATCTTCTGGCTGTGGTGACCTGGTGACAAATGAATTAGTTACATTCCCTTGACAGAAATGAGACACATTTCAGTCACTCCAACAAGGTCCAGTCACTGTCGACATTGCCCACTGAGCTACTGACCCTTGGCTATGAAATTTAATTAACAGAAAAATGGAATGAGGATTTTTCGACCTGTGCTCTGTGTTTGGTGGCAATGTCACAGGGCTGCTTCTGGCAGTACTGAAGTGCTCCTGGACTGACTCAGCAATAGACAGATATGACTAAAAACAGCACTGTCAGTGCCACCAGTCTTTGGATTCACCTCAACTATTTACCTTAGGTACACAATGAAGTGTATGTGATTTGCGATCCAGTGAGCCATTGTTGCGCCAGGCTGTTGGTTAGTCTGGCTGAAATATAACCAGCAGTGGGAAAACAAAGCTACAAATCAAATGAAATACACATACCTTGGCTCAGGCTACGTTTTATTGGAGTAACCTTCAAAAAGGCCACAAAAACAGCTATGGATCACAGGAAAGTGAAATTGTGGCTCTCGAGGAGAAACAAGGAAAGAAATTAGTGTAAAACGTATAGTTGAACGGGAACAATTCAGGTTTTTCATTTCACACAGGAAAGGAGACTGTAAGATTACTGGCCTTACACATGTTCGGACAGACCCAGTCCATCAAATCACATATGTACTGTTATCTTTGATTTTTCCTGCAAAACCACAGGCAAGTGCAATCTCTGGGGTTGAAAAATTAAGCCTATACAGAAGTGCCACAAAGTGACGGCGGACACAGCAAGTAGGCGGAGAGAAAGGTGGAGAGAAAGAAAAAATACTTGGAAGAATCACTGATTCTGCCTTTTCGATTTGATGATTGAAATTGAAAACTCATTTCGATGGATTTGAATTTGTGAAACCCCTAATATTAAGGCTGAAAGTTATACATAATTAGGGGAATGTCCACTTTGAATGACTGGTGGGTGCCATCACAGGTGGCTAGCCGCGAGGTAGCCTCTTTATTCAGCTACCTCAGTTCCAGCTCTTTGCCCATTTTTGGATTAGCTGGGAGTTAGCCGAGTTAGGCACTGCCAAGATGGCAACGTCCAGAGCCACCACACTGTGAGCTTCAAAACGGTTCTTCAGAAATCTATGGGTGATTTCAGTTCAGTATTTATTATACAGTCTATGACAAAAACTTATCACATTGGAACCACAAACACTCAGTAGGACCACAAATTGAAGTTGTGCACAGAGACTCACAATGACGCACACAAACATGTTCAATTTGTGAAAACTGAGCTCTCTCTGCGTCCAGGGAGTGAAGAGACAAACCAGAAACTTGATGACTGCCTCATGTGACACAGGCTAGTGTGTGTGTGTGGTGTGTGTGTGTGGTGTGCGCGCTTGGTCTAATCCTGGTGATTCAGTTGTCAACAGCACATGCCAGCAGCAGATGCTTAGGGGTAAAATTCTCCTTTCCACCTACATATCAGGGTCCAGTGGCCACCAGACATCCTAAAGTATGAAAACTGGCACTACAGCCTAAAATTTTTGAGTAAAGCAAATTTTGTATTGCTTTAACACACAGAGAGAGACACACACACTCAGATCCAGCTGTTTAACTCAGTGTATTCTGCTTCAGCTTGATTTAAAAATAGCGTATATTCCAATCAAACCTGTCACTGTCTGTGGAAACAGAATAGAAAACAATAAATATTCAGCACAGCCAAGAACACAGTTCATAGCAAAGAATTGTAATGCAGTTGAGAAAGACTTGGCTCGTTCTGCATGCACCACAGTCTGTGAGGAGTGCAATGAAACAGCCAAAACAAAAACTTTCTCCCTCCTGAAGTACTGAATTTTCAGGTAACACATTTTATATCCCCAAAAGAACAGAGCTGCTACAGCATGCTAAGATATTGCGTGGCAATACTGTAGTGCTCTGATGATACATTGGCAATATGCTAAACTGATTAGGCCCTCATTTTTTTTCAAGGTGAAAAATATACAAGTCTAGCATGATGAAGTCATGTCTCATACTGACTTCACAGTCAGCAGCCTTTCAAAATTGTCTTACATTTGCCAAAATATGCTTGAGAGATAATCCACAACAAGGTTCTTCTTTCTTTTTTTTTTAAATAACCCTCTACATAGAGGTTAATTACCCACTGATGTGAAGCAGAGGGAGGTTTGCCTCTGTGGAGTGTTTTTTTTTATAGCTCAAGAGAGATTATCTTGCATTTACCATGACTACTTGCCAAGCAATCCAAACAGTCATCATGTATCTTTATTTTGGAACAGTACACTTTTTAAAAGGAAAGCTTTTGTTAGCACTAGGGCACATGAACCCTAGGGTGCCTGTGCTGGGGTAGCACAGGTACATCTGAGCCATCAGGTCTCTAAAAATAATATATATACTGTAAGTTTAGTTTAGTTTTTATATAATGTGAGGCTTCATAATTTAAAGATGACAATTTATTAGCTACCATTTCTGCAAGAAGTTTTATTTCAGTCACTCTATTTCTACTGTATCATGAGTCTCTTGTTTGAGCTAGTTAAACATTGACAGAATATTATAAATTTTGTTTTTGTTTCTATGTACTCTTTGTGTCCAAAAGTTGTTCCAGATTTCTTTCAATGACAAAATTAATTTTCTCATCTACAAATAATATAGTCTTTAGTATTCTGGCAACTCCACATATGTTATTAAAGAGGCTATATTTTAAATAGCAATGGCCCCAACACTCAGCCCTGAGGACCCCCACCAGTAACCTTCAGAAGTTGTGATTTGAAGTAATTAATTTAGATGTACTGGTGCCTGTTCTCCACGTAGATGCATAACCAGGAGAGTGGCACCCTTTCTAATTGCATATCGTTGCCTTTTCCTTATTAATAAGTCATGGTCAACTTGTCGAATGCTTTTTTGAGATCTAGACTGCATATACTTTATTTTCTTTATTAATTTCTGTTACTTCCTCAACAAATCCTGCTGTTCATATACTGCATTGTGATTTGTGACAAATTTATCTAATCACTTGTAGAACATCTTTTTCTAGTATTTTGGAGAATTGTGGAAAGTCCAATAATAAAATCTAAATATTCCTATTCAAAACAATCAAAATGTACAGCCTCATGAAAAATCTGCTAATTAATGTTGTTGCGATCTTGTAGTGGCACTTAATAACGTAATGTAGAAAGTGTAGTTGAATTTGAGGTGCTTATAGAGAAACAAACACACACACACACACACACACACACACACACACACACACACACACACACACACACACACACAAAAATAGGATTTTAATAGTGCAGTTTGTTAAAATTTTATTGAAATGCACTGAACTGATTAAACAATATAAAGAATTACAAGGACTTTCTTCTTCTCCAACTTTCTGTTGTGTTCTTCCTAACAGTACTGGACAGTAGTCAGATTTTACTGGTCTTCTTTATAAAAAAGAGCCAATAAAAAAAACAAAAAAAAAAACAGTCAATATTTAATAAATTCTAGCAATTCTTTTGCTCCACACTCTTTCTAGTTTTATTATTTTCTATTACTGTTTTCTTTTTATAGCTGGTGGAAAGTTTATTGCAAGACAACTACTGTATACTCTGCAGAGACATTGTTATTGTTATAAAATCAAAGCAGGAGGCTAGCGTTCCCAGTAGTAGCTACTTCTGTATGTCTGTTTTTGTCTTGGCACTATTTTTATTAGTATTAATATCAGTATGGGTGGTAGTCATCTCATCAGTCTCTTCTCTCGTCTCATTTTCTGTCTCTATCATGATTTTGTCAGAAACGTAATCTGCAGAAGAAGATAAAGGACAGACTGTTCCTGTGTGGGCTACAGGCGCAGTTGATTTTAATGTATTCAGTTTGGGTGTTTTTAGTCACATGTGGGTGCATGTGTATTGTTTGGATGAGCGTGAAAGCGGGTGGTTTTCTGAGATGCTTGTAATTATTCTCCCTGTTGTTTTTTTACGTGACATGTTTCACACGGGAACATCAAAAGTTTCTCTCCATTGCACTTGCCTCTCACATTCCCTCAACGTACCATCTCCCTGCGCTCCTTCTCCTTCTCCTCCTTCCTTAAAGGTTTCTTCCACTGCTCTTTCATTTTCTATTACACATTGTGCTTCTATCATCCACGTGCTCAGCTTCTTGCTTTCATTTTTTGGAAATATTTTTATCTCTGTTTTCTTGGTGTGTATTATAACAGCATCACTTTCCCTCTGTCATTTTCTGCTTCATGTTCCTGCAGTTCTTCTATCTGTCCTTTTCTTTCTGTTCTTTCTTTAGCCCTCTATTCTTCCAGCCGTCCTTCACCCTCTGCTGAAAGATGGATGGACGGAACAAAGTGCTTAATGAATCAATGAATGGTTTGTATGTGTGCGTGTGTGTGTGTGTGTGACAGAGAGGAAGATTGAACGTGTGTGTGTGTATTCTGCATATGTGTATCTGTCTCTCTGCGTGTGTGTCGTGGGCATGTGTTATAGAGAAGTGAATGATTGTGTCTGTCATTTAGCCCACTATGACTCGTCACACTGTCAGATTTATTCCATTTAACAATTGCGTGTGTGTGTGTGTGTGCGCGCCCCTGTGAGTGTGTATGTGTGCACAGGTATGCAAGTGCAAGACAGGATATGAGTTTCTCCAACCGTAGAAATGGTTTTCTCTGGACTGAACACTATTTAAATGGAAACACTGTAAAAAGTTATAAAAAGCTGTAAAATTCTGTAAAACCACAGTGCATTCAACGTCGAGTAGTTGCACGGTTCAGGCTCACACCATCAATCTGCTGAGATGATCTTGACTGCTGCAAGATACACACATCTATGCACACACACACACACACAATCAGAGGTGTGTGTATGTACATACAGCTGCACAAATACACTAATATGATTCCTTGTTTTAAGGTAACACATGCTGCACACACACTAACCTTTAATTTCACATTGTTAAGGTGAGCAGACATACTTACACACACACACACACACACACACACACGTACCCACACACCAGTTATATTCTGTTACACACTGATCTTTTGTTTTATGATGTGAAATGCGCACATGCTGCCATGCCTGTGTAGAGATGATTAATGGTCACTGCTCTGTTGGATAATGAACTATAATATAATTATCATTTAACTGTGTTTTATATATCTGTGTGTGTGTGTTCTTTTTCTTAAAGGTCCAGCAGTCTTTTTCAGGTTTACTGAATGTAAGTCATGAAATGAAATGAAATGAAATGAAATAAGTCCCTTGTTGGAAACGTGGGTGTTAATCTTTGTAATCCAGTGGTGTGTGTTTGAGGTTGCATAACCCCATCAGTCTCACCACAGGGTAATTCGTGAAATAGTCATAAAATTATTTAACTGCCATTATTCTTCATAACAAACTTTCAAACTTGAATATAGTAGAGCTGTGCCATTGATTTTGAGATAATTATAGTGGGGATGCATGATAATATGAGAACATCATCGGTACTGGCCGATAAAGGCTGTAAAATCAAATATCGTTATTGGCCCCAAATGAACATTTCTGCCAGTATGACAGGTCGATAGATGACGCTTTAAATATGCACACACAATGTGGCCATGTCTATGGTGTGGAGTTCAGATAGCAAAGTTGCTATTTGCAGTGATTGTTTAGTACTGGTCATGCAAGCAGGAGCCAGATCACATTCCTTCAACACCAGAAAATTAATTATGCATCTTAACTCTTTCCCCACAAAACATGAAGTCGATATTCTGCTTAAAAATGTGTCTTTTTTCATTTTTTGCTTATAAGAAAACAATGAATGAAGCTAGAACAAAACATTTTTGTTCTTTCTTTTGATATATTCCATGTTAACATATTCATAGAACTGAATATTCTGTGGGTGTTGAAAAATCACTGAATTTTGTCAAAAATGCTGGCGCTGGCGGGCAACTTTAAAAATAAAAGGTGGTGGGGAAAGCCGTTTTATCATTCCAAAGCATTTGCAAAGAACAAAGAGAAACAGGCACCAGCAAAAAACAAAAAACAAACAAAAAAAAAAAACTGTCAGTAGTAGTTTTTTTCTTGTTTTACGCAGTGAATGTGTACATTCTGAAAGTCATTGTATTTTATGTCTGCATCTGCCAGTGAGCTATCATGATAAGAGGAGCCATAATAATATGTTAATTCCACTGCAGCAGAGACTTGATGTTTTCTGCATTTAGGTGGAAAAAAATATGTGCATATCCTTGTTTTGGCAAAGAGCAGTGTATTCTCGAACGACCAACTCACATAACTGCTCATGCGTCGACATTGATCTATACGTACATCTGGTTTGTGCGCAGTTGATCTGGTTTGTATGCAGTTGTCATCAGTAGTTGGTCATTAGACTTCAGAGTGTGCTATGAACTTCTGGCTACTTAAAAAACCAAAGGGCGAAAATATATTTAATTTTAATAGTTATGACACACAAAGGAAGTAAAATTGCTACAACATCTCCATGCTGTTTTTGTTTTTTTTGTAGCAGACTTTTATGGAGAGCCACCCGGAGAGTTTATTGCCATATTTCTACAGTAATCATACAGCACTGCCAGGGTTCTTGTCTGTGCATTTGCATGTAATTAACTATATGATCCATGACTATTGCACCTATTAAGTATATTATGTGTTAAGGCTTTTATCTCCCGCTACAAGGCTTGTCGAACATGCATTAATGAAGCCAATACATTAAAAGTGACATTTTAGTATATAATTCTTCAGTGCTGCAATCTTCAACTATTTGAAATATTAAAACTGCAGACCTGGAGGTTTGGATGAGTTGTGCATGAACCATAATTGCCTTGTTTTCAATATTGTGAGGCTCAAAGAATATATTTTAGAGCCATGTGTTGTTTTCAGAGCACTGTGACAGCTTCGTAGCATGAAAACATGAAGACAAAAGCAAGAGTGCACTCTTGAATGGCTGTGGATGATGCACATGTGTCTGTCTTATCACAGTTGCCATGACGAGGTGAAATATGAGTGAAATTATCTTGAATGTTTCCAAGGCTGAATACAAGACTCACAGCTTGTTGGTTCATCTTTCTGCCATATTTATGTTGGTTTCATGTTGCAGTACACTCCAGAAACCACTGAGTTAATTTGAAAATCTGAGGCACAGCGTTGTTCTTTAGTCGCCGCGGAACATGAGTGTGTTACACTGTAGGTAGTCATATGCATCTTAAACACACACACTGCAGTGAGCTTATCTCAGATACACGCATGCACAAAGACTCACAAAGAACTACACACTCTTCAACACAGTTTCCCATTTATCTGGAAATATGTTGCAGATACGGAGCACTTAAGCACAGAGGGCAGAGGGTATGAGTCTATGTGTGTGTCTGTGTGTGATTGCATGTCTGTGTGCATGCGTGTTCAGTTACGCCACAGACAGTCCTAAAGGGGCTGTTTATTTCCCCAAACACAATATGTATTGATCCAGAATACATGAAACGCCCACAAACCCACACTGATTCAAATGCACACACACACACACACACACACACACACACACACACAACCACACACGCACACACACACAGTGGTGTACACAGGTCTACATGAAATTCCTATCTCTTACTTTATCTCTCTCCCACACACAACAATTGAAACACACAAATTGAGCTGGGATGAGAGTGTTAGAGTTGAAATATGGGGAGGTTTAACAGGGCTTACATTGTTTTTATGGTTAACACCCACAGAGGAACACGCATACACACACAGACAGGTTGGCAGAAAGAAGAGGAAAGCCAGGGATAAGCTATGCGATCACACACACACACACAAACACACACACAAACACACACACACACACACACACAGGTCTGCCAGCGACATCAAAGTGACTTTCCCGTGCTTGTGGAGCAGAACAGAGCAGAACCAGAGTCAAAGATCAAGTTCGGCATTTTCACTAGCCAGAAAACATTATATTTGATTTTATATCCCGTGTCTTAGGTAGTGTTCTGCTTGTAACTGGGAGTGCTGCCCATCTACATCACCACAAAAAAAAACCAGCATTATCTCTCTAAGAAATATTGGACAGGAATCATGGCAAATGTCTGGCCAGGTTGTGTTATTGGCCCCCGTTTTGCTATTTTATTTGAGACGAAAATGCAAGTTTGTGTCTCCCTGCCAAGTCATTTGGTTTGAAAGCAAAAAATGATGGTTCATTTTGGAAGCAAGTTCCTCATAGTGCTACCAGGGGGTCCCCAGCAACATCAGCAATAGTTTAATTTCACTCTAATTTAACAGGTAAAGCCATAGGCTGACTCTACTGCTGGTTGTTTCAATTGAAACCTTAATTTCCTTCAAAACTATCGATGTAATATGCTCTATTTTTTTAATAACAGAAATATCAGAAATATACTCTGCATTTCAGTGTTATTCAATCAAAACAAGTACACTTAACTGTAGAATAACTCTACATGTTATATGTTAGTGTCCTTCCTTCTTCACATCACATTATGTAACATTTAGGTCATGTTCACATCTAAATCTGTTTAGATAGATTATTTGAACCCTTAAGGATTTACTCTTTAACGCTGATCGTTTAGATGAACACAGTGCCACCTCAATCTTCTTAACTGCACTAACCTGCAGTCTTTAGTACAAAAATCAGTTCCTGAGTCATTGACTTGCATGAAAACAAGCAGGCTCTGTATTTTGGACACACTGATTTGAGAAAATATAGGAAACACATTACATTATTACTATTATTTGTTTTTGTTTGCTTATTCTATTTTTTGCTGCTCATTGTTTAACTGCTGTTTCATGCTTCGCTTACTGAAAGAGTCAAACTGCAGTCCCAGCGTCCTTCAGGTATTTGTTCCTCCTAGATAGTTAATGAGCCACATTTAGTCTCAGATACAAAGTGCGGCTCATTAACTTTCAGGGAACAAAAACCTGCAAGACATCTGCCCTTGACAAACAGGGCTTGACACCCCTTAACAGGATTATTGGGCTTTACACCAGTATTTACATCATATTTTCTCATCAACGGAGAAATTTCAATCGACGCTTGGTCATCAGTCAAGATTATCTGGTGCTGTGAGCTTACAGATTCAGCTTTTATCACACTGATCTGAGATGCTAGCTCTAATACTAGCTTGTTTGATATCATTAAGTAACATATGCATGGACCATTTCTGCTAGAAATGTGTAAATTTTGAAACAACAATTGTATTTTAAATTATTATTATTATTATAGCTCCTCATGTAGGTTTACTGGGGTTGTGGAGGGATGCAGTCCTTGCAAGCAATGTTGAGCTGCTGTGAGCAGCCATTATCAGAGGTCATGCCAGTTATTATATCCCTTCAATCGTGGTTGTGATTTTAGAATTTTTGAAAAACCTGTTTTATTAACTGCTGTGTTTTATAATGACTACTAACTCCTCACTCCTCCTAACTGCAGATGACTGCAAGTCATCAACAAGGCTTACCTAGACTTTTGTAGGCTGCATTTTTGCCTTTGCTGGCATTCATAGAAAAGTTTTGTTTCATCTCAAATAAGAGCATCTGCAGTTTAGTTTGGTTTGTTAGCTTTGCCACTTTCTCTTCTATGCGTCTGCATGATCACCATATCGGAGAGTTCAGGGCCTGTTAGTAAACAAATAAGAGATGCAGAACTCACTACAATGTTGATTGTTCTTGCAAAATTCTGAGTGGATTTTCGTGAAATGATGTGTTATAATCCTAGGATATTGAACATGGTAGTGGTTATTTGTTTGTCAGCTTAATTCAACTTAATTCAATGTAATTCAGTTACTGGCGATCTAATCAACTCTATGCCAAAACATCAACCTTCAGAATAGCCATAACGTCCACTGGGACAGTGGACAGGACTATACCTATTATAATGTTGTAAAGCTGCATTGGTGCTTGTTAAGTTCTAAATAAATAGAAAATGTTATAAATAATTAACAGTGGTTAAATAAATAAGTTTGGACTTATTGTCCTGTTTATGTTTCCTCATTAAGTCTTTAGTTAGAAATAATTTATTAAGTACCATTACACTGTTCTATGCATCTTAAGAGACTATTCTGTACAAAGACAGTTTATTAAAAACTTAACATACTTCTATATAAGAAAACTTACACTGTATCAGTGGTTCCCAAACGGGGTGGGGGGTGGGCGTAGAGCCATTATATGGGGGGCATGGATGACCAGGGGAGTAATATAAGAGTGATAAAAAGCTGAATGAATATGATTTATGAAGGGGAAATAAACAGGCAATAGTTTGCTGATCCTGTCATGCTGATCTTTATTTCACTAAAATTCAACTTGAAAAACCTTTTTTTATGACTTCCCCAATTATTGTTAATGATGGATAATAATTATGTGGTGGAGGGAGCATGAACTATTTTCGGCTTTGTGGTGGTGGGGGCTCTTCTAGTAACGTCTTTATCACATGTTGGAGCTGTAAAAAAGCTTCTACATCTCTTAACCACGTCAAATATGTATAAGGCCATTTTTCTTCTTTTTGTTAGCAAACTGAAACCAAACTGCTCTGTTTCATAGCTTCTCTAGAATGGTTTTTCTTTTTTTTTTCCACCAGTAAAAAATGTATTGTTGTTACATCAGTCCTTGATGCTTTGTATCTTTGGCCTTGCGATGTTTCAAACTGACTTCCTAACATTAGTTAACCTCAATGGCGTTGTCACCACTTTCCAAAGAGGTTCAGAAGGCCCACCGCTGCTTTCCCATTTATTGTGAAGCAAAAATGCAGGAAGTGTTGAGTTAGTATCAGCAGCAGCTTTCAGCCGAGCAGAACAGAAAACAATGGGGCTCCTGCTGTGACAGTGTTGCTTGAGTGACAGAATGACTGCTGGAAAATAGTGATAAATAAGGCAATATTATACATGGGGGATTGCAGAGGAGCTGAAGATTCAGGGACAGCATGTGAATGAATGTAGCAGAAATTCTGGTCTGGGTCCTGGGCAAGTTCTTTGGTGTGGGGAGATCAGACATTTATCCCAAGTGCACAGACGGCAACACCAAAGACAGCAACATTTTGGAGTGGTGGGGAAGAGTCAGCAAAATCTGCCTGTCCAGCTCTATTGTCGATTTCATGTCACACTGGATCACAGGAGTACCTGTGAATTTGGAGGTCCTGACATCAGTGATTTATCAAGAGGAAGCAGTGTTATCTCAATTATGTCAGTCCATTCATGCTTTATTGCCTTGTGTAAGCATATTTAGAGCTGACAGATGAAAACGTCTGTGCTGCACATCTTTTAGTTAGCTTTAATTTAAGTGACATGATCAGGAGACATTAATATAGCCTACTGTAAGACTGGTGGACATGTTTGATGATGATTTGGCATTGACATTTTTCATTTTTTATAGGGAATTTGGCCAGATGTGTTCTCTTGTGGTGTGCTGATGGAAGTTTTTTCATAACTGCCTCCTTTGTGGTGAACATAATAGTCTATGTTGTCAGTGATTGTCAATTTCAAAGAATTATATGAGTGCAAGTCTATCTGTCCAGTTGTGAAGGAACAATGGTCTTTTTTTTCAGTATGTGTGTTTAGGCATGTCACACAGCTTTAGCTGGAAGATTTAACATCCAGTGGTGGGTAGAGTACTGAAAATCTACTGCATACTCAACTAAATGTACAATTACTCCCATAAAAATTGACTCAAGAAAAAGTGATGATTTCCATTTGATAAAACTAGACAAGTAAAAGTAAAAAAAAGCACCTGATTAATAAGGTACTCAAAGTACAAGTTACTTTCCATTTTAATATTTTAGGGCATACCATTGCCATCATGAAAGTAATGTTAATATTGAAGTTGGCATTACATTAGGTTCACTGCTTTCCAAAGCACACCAATTTAAAATCCCAACAGACCTCTAAGCTACAAGATAAGTTAATGTCAATAACATCAAAGATTAACTTTACAAATTAAAAATTAACATAGCCAACGTTAGCTAGCTAAGCACATTTTCACCTACAGTATGTGCGCCTTACTTCAGTGTGCTTGCGGAAGTTAGAAGAGAGGTTTTTTAAAAAATGATCTCAGTGATGTTTAGGAGGCCCAGCATGCATTTAATTTAACTGTTGTCTTTTTTAGATTTTGGTATAAAGTGCTGCCAGATGTGTCCAGGGATTGTCACTAGAAGCTGCCTCTTGTTCTGGGTTTTGCTCTGTTATCATCTCATCTTGGTCAAAACACATGAGATGCTTATTCTTCTTTCAGGCAGCAGCGACTGGCTATTGTAACAAAGGTATGAATGGCAAATGTAAAAGTAAAAAGAAGATTCCTGAATAAAGAGTGAAAATACGTTCCTTCTTTAAAAACAAAGAACTTAAAAAATATTTTTTTTACTATGTGCAATACTTGCAGTACTACTACCCATCCCTATTCACATAGTTGAACCACAAACAAGAACAAGAGAAGACATCCACCTGAAAAAGAAAGTTATGTGGAGAGTCGTCTGTGTTTAGAATTGAATTATACCATATAAAAGTGTACACACAGTATAATGGAAGATAATAATGATGATAAACATAGTTCAATGCAATATATGACAAGCATCATCATTCTTCATTTTTATCGGGGCAGTTTCTAAAGGATCAATGATGCAGATGTTACATCCTTGCAAACTCAAATTACCTGAACAAAGTCTCATTTTACTGGGAAATGCTGTGATAATAAAGCAAGAAAGGCACAAAGAATAATGACACGCATTTTTAACCATTATCCCAATTCATCTGTTACTCTAATGCAACCCACTTTTGTGAATCAGAGGAAAGCTTTAGTGAGTCCCCAAAACTGCCCAGCAGATAATGTTGCTCTGCGTCATCTGGCAGACAATAGAAAAAACAGACTTTTTCTTCTTTGGTTTTAAATCTCCCGTACAAAGTCATCTTTATGTAAAAAACTGTGTAGTGAGAGTAAGCTATCCTTTTTTATAAGATAAGTTTGTTGGATAAAAAGATAAAATATCACACTGAGCAATTTAAAGAGTACAACAACTGAAAGGGTAGAAAAGATGCAGCAATTCAGTGACATATAATGTCTAATTTATACATTTACACTGCCTATTGGTTTCCCCATGAGCTATGATGCAAACTCTCACACTTAATGGCAATAAAGTATTATATTGTGTGTTTGTGTAGGTGTGTGTATCTCTGTATGTGTCAGCCTGATGATATATGGGAATAGTTGTGACATCGAGTTTACCCACAATTCTGTGCTGCCCAGGGGACCATGAACTGTCACCTACCACGGAAATTGACTATTTTGCACACATACACACATACACCCAGCCACCCACACACACACACCCAGACACAAAAATGTTAGTGTGTCTATACAAATACACAGAAGCCAATATGCATCTGCCTACATGTACATATTAGAAGACAATGAGACACACTTGTCCTTAAAGATATACAAAATTAAATACACAACTCGTACACACATAAACACACAGGAAGATAAATGGATTCACACACACACAAGCCCATCCATCCATTTTGTATAGTGAGTTGACAGATGTAAATGTGCCCAGAGGACAGCAGGACTAAATGAAGATGCATTAGACCTTTGTTGTGTGTGTGTGTGTGTGTGTGTGTGTGTGTGTGTGGTGTGTGTGTGTGTGTGTGAGAGAGAGAGAGAGAGAGAGAGAGAGAGAGAGAAGAGGGAGAGGTGCAACAAGCAACAGCAGTGATTAATGCCATTTATACATTTGAACAGTGAACACTTGTATTCTCATCTATTCCTTTTCTATTCTTAGCATTCATAAATGTCAGATACTACCACTGTAAACCTTTTCCTCCACTGCTTAATTCTGTTTTCTGTCATGTCTAAGCTATGACCTTAAAGGGACAGTTCGCCCCAAAATCAAATATACATATTTTATGCATCCAGATTTTTTTGGTGTGAGTTGCAGAATTTTGGAGACATCAGTCGTAGAGGTGTCTGCCTTCTCTCCAATATAACTAAATGGCACTCAACTTGTGGTTTGAAAATATATTTGAACAATTACTCAAGATAATCCACAGACCTTGTAGTGAGCAGTGTCATGTAAGAACTACTTTCTTGAATCTACCAGAACTACTTTAGAATCTACTGGAATTACTTTCTTTTTGTGGTCTGTGGATCATCTGCAGTAACAACGTCATGACTTTTGATAAGAGACTCTGGTTTTGAATTTTTCAAGTGTATTTTTTTGGTGCTTCACCACCACAAGCTGAGTGCCATTTAGTCCCGTTATATTGTAGAGGAGGCAGACATCTCTACAATTGATATCTCCAAAATTCTGCGACTCACACCAAAAAAATCTACATGAATAAATATCTCTGCAGGCCAGAGGAAAAACAGTATTTTTGATTTGGGACTGTCCCTTTAAACTTGGATTCTACTTCACACACACTGCACATATCAAAGACTCACATGCACAGGTATAGATTCATTCATGCATTCATACAGTGCATTCATGCAGTATAGGTGAGCTCACACATGAACAGATGTGAATGTGAGTATTGATGAGGCAAGTGATGTTATTGCCCCAGTGTATTTTTCCCCTCTGACACACTACAGCCCCAGGGCAGGCCACTCTTACCATGGGAAGTCACAGCCAGGTCAGGGATGTCATAGCAATGATGATAGGAAGGAAAAAGATAGAACAGGATGCGTTGGCAGTGCACGATGGAGAGGAAGGAAGAGAAGGCTGGCGAGCGGTGAAGGGGAGTGATGAGGGGGACTGGGAATGGATGTGGTTTTAGAAATGTTGAGGTTTTCTGGCTGAATGAGATGCTATTTTATCCACCGCCCCCTCCTCCTCAGGACTGTCTGTCATAGTGAGGTGTGGGACCTTCAGGAGTTATTGTGCAGGGCTCATGGAGCCCGAAGAAAAGTTTATTACATAGAAAAATAGACGTGAACAGAAAGTCAGACAGACAGACTGACATTTTGCTGACTTTGTATTTCCTTTTTCTTCAAGTCATTTTTGTGATGCACTTAATACTTTTTCATTTCAGTAATGCATTTCTCAGAGAGTAGCACAATTAAACTGCTGCTTCACTGGTTGCTTTCATATTAACTAGATAGTTCAGGCCTCAACTACAGTATGAATATGCCAGGAGTCCAAGCGTAAAGCAATTTTTTGGCCTTATGAACTTTATTTATAATAATGAAAATCGAATTTTAAATTTTGTGCAGGCAGTGAACATTTTACAACTTTGTAAGTAGAGTATGAATGTTTTTTCACTTTGACTTTAAATATTAACAAGATTTCAAGCCTTCTGCAACTTCACAATGAAACTGGGAGGTGTCACACAATCAGCCTTTTAGATTAGTCATTTAGTTTGAAATTAAAAATGTGTTGTTAATGTCATTCAAAGGAAAAAGAAAAGAAGTAAAGCCAATTAGTAAACATAAACTAAACTAGACATTACTAATGTTGCAGCGCTTTAAAAACCGAGTCCTGTATTGAAATTATGTTCTGGATCTACAGAATACAGCCTGTGTCTCTGACATGTCACAGATTACAGTATTGGGACTTCAGATTATCATATTGGAAGCCAGTTGCTCTTATTTACAAATCTAGGCTGAACTGTCCCAGATCAAAACATCTACATATGTGAATACTACTTTAGTGCAGATGTCCCTTTTAAGAGCAAATAACTGCGGGTGTGTTCTGTGTGTGTTATACAGAGGTTGACTGATGTTTCCCGTTTGTCCCCTGCAGCGCTGTGTAGCCTCTGGCTAGGTCACTGTTTCCATAGCAACCACTGGCTAGGAGCATATTTCCCAAAAGTGTCATTGGGTTATTATTGTTGCACACGCCATTAGTAGAACTCTCAGAAAATATACTGTTTCTCACAACTTTTTCACATATTCACCTCATATCATCATGTTTGGTCAGATGCACCAACAGCTCTGAGGCTTTTTTGGTACAAAAGATGAAGTAGCTCCTGCTTAGCCTTCGATATCCTTCCAATTGACTGTAGCACTTACAAGTGATAAAAATAAACCTGTTAGAAAGAAAACATGGAGGCAACATTATGAGATTTGAAGACGTCAGATGTTATTTAGCTAATCTTATTGAATATGGTGATACAGTTTTATATTAGTAGGTGTGGTTGTTCAATGCCATAAAAAGGTATTTTCTACCTGACCACAGTCAGCGTCTTTAGATGTGGCTTCGGTGAGGTCAGAGGTGTGCTCTATTGCTCATATGACCACACCCAACAGTGATGTAACGGTGTACTGACGCACAATCGATTGTTAGATGTTTTGACGCATAAAAGTACTCCTCTGTTCTATTATCAGTCTCCTAAAAAGGAAACTCGGATGTCCTGCTGAGGGCAACTTCCTTCTTTCTGCTTGCCCAGTGCTCCCAGTCCAGCTGGGAAATGTCATCTATCTAGCATGAGCTAGGAATGCACTGGAGGTCCCCTCCATGTCAGTCTTGCCTAGAACATCTCAAGTAGTCACTATCTTCACCTGGTATCTGAATATCTCTATTCAATGAAGCACGAGCTCCAGAATCAGTGAGCTCCTCATCTCAGCTACATGTATCCAGTGATTCATTCTTTTCCCTCACTGCCCGAAGCATGTGGCAGAGCTTCCTCTTCACCACCACAGTCTGATGCAAAGTAGATACTGGCATTGCAGCTTACCCCTACCCTTTGACTCGTAGGTGGCAAGCTTAAAATGGTCCTTTGTCACATTTTTGAGTTGTGCTCAGCCGAGCCACAGGGGTCACCCACTCTGCCTCCAGGCACTCGCATCGATTCCCAGGCCTGCCTCCAATGTCTCTATAGCAGATGAGATTTTCTATGATATTTTAGAACCGGCTATGGTGGTACATAATAATATATTTGAATGAATGAATGGTGGCTATTTAATAATAGTGTTTTTCCCCCTAAAGATCAGACAGAGGTTCTTATTTTTTAATTTGATTGTAATGAAAGTTAGACTTTGCTCAAAATACATTTAATCAGGAGTGGTTACCTTAAAGCCTTTGGAAATTTGTCATGAAATAGTAAAAATACATACATAATATCAAACTTGAGTGTATCATTTAAGCATCCACAAAAATGGTGAAAATAAAGTTCATAATTATGAGAAGACCTATTTAAAAAACAGCTAAATTTGCTGTTTAGACCATTTCACAAAACTGTGTAGGCATGGCAAATCATGTTTTTAACTATATTAAGAATATTTTCAACACTTGACTTTGCCATCAGACAGCCTTTTCAGACAGGACACTGAAGACACCATCTGTCAGACTTCTTTGACAAAAACAGTAATTTTACCTTGCAGAACACAGGAGTTGCTGGACTAGCACCGGGATCAGTTAGTTTGTTTGTTATTGTGTGACTTTTAGACTTTTACCGTGTTTTAACACGGTAGTTCAGATCCAGACTAATGTTACATGCTGCCGATTGAGCTAGCACTAGACCAGCAACTCCTGTGTTCGGTGAGGTAAAATAACTTTTTTGTCACAGGAGTCTGGACCGATATAATGGCTTCAGTTGCCCGTTGTTGTCTTGGCTCAGACTCAGAGAGGTTTTGTTGCACCTCTTTGAGTGGGACGACTGATTTGGATTTTTTTATGAGTGGTTTGCTGAATTAATTACATGATTTTCATAATAAATGTCCAAGCATAACCACATCCAATTCAAACCCAATATCAGGAAAGTGTACAAAAACTTAAATGACAATATTTCACATTTGGGTTGTAATTAATACTAATGTTTAATGCTTACTGTTATGGACATAACCCTTAAATTACAGAAGTATAAGGCCACTGTGAATTTGGGTTTCCAGAGGCGTTAGATGTTCTGTCTGTCCATTTGTATAACAGCTGTTAATAACTAAACGCCACTCGGTTTTTACAACCTAATTGCAACAGCTCTAAGGGGGTCATTTACAGGCTCTGAACATGCTTATGACCAACTTCTGCAAGCTTTTGGCACCCTCCCATGAACCTACTGCTGAGAACCTTGAACTATTATTGATCTGAATCTTTATCCTGAGCCCCATATTAGAGACTTTCTCCATTCAGATATGATTTCACCTTAATACTATCTCAAGAATAAGATCAGTCCACGTGTTAAGTGGTACTCACTCCTATCTCGTCCAGACTATCTTATTCTTCCAAGGCCTTTTTTCTTAACCAGAAAATGCTTAGCACAGCATAGCTCTCATGTGTCCCAAATGCAAATGCATGACTGAATTTTAAAACCTGCAGACCTGATCACATTTCGTCTCATTTTAATTCACATCAGTGGTGCTAGTCCATGTCAGGACAGATTTTAAAATTCTTACAGGTCCATGGATATTCAGTAGTTTGGCTTAGCATGTGTTTAGTCTTGAGGCTAATCTCTGATCCTAGAAAGTGTGAACTAACAACTATTTGTTGCTCTAAAAGGAAAACAGACATTTTAACTGATCTCAAGGGTATCACAAAGCAGGTGAACTGCAAAGGAAAATAGCAGTTATTGACACAGCATCTCCACAGGTGTAAAGATCTCAGCTATGCCAGCCTGTTGGTTTCTCAACACATCTTTGATCCCCCTCTTGGTCAACTCCCAACCCTAAATTCACCTGAATGGAGGTGTTGGTCATAATTAAAGTGGAGCACTCAAAGCTGTGTCGGTCCTGGAACTGAATAGGTAGAAATTCCTGTTGTTACCTGAAAGAATGCACCACAGTTCTCGACTGGAGAAAAAGTATGGAGCAAGAGAGGACAGGACTGAGGTGGTAGGGCCCTTCTCGAGAGGGAAGGAAGGAGGATTGAAGTGCAAGAGCAAGTTTTAAAAGCCTCAGGCACAAATCCCTCAAGCTTCAATTTAACAGGTTCTGTCTTGAAGTAATGATGTCTTTGCTACAATATTGTTATTGCCGGCAGATAAACCTCGATGTATTGTGTGTGAAAAGGTTGAGAATCATTATTTTGTAACTAACTGTTCTTGGTATCACAGATCAAGGGCACACAGACGCTAGAGCTCAGGGGTTGACTATTGTATACTGTAGCAAAATGATACAACACACAGTAATGACATGCTCTGACATGAAGGAATGAACAGTTCCAATCCAAGAAGCTTTTCAACTAATGTTCTTACAGCACTTTTCGCTATATTTCCATTGCTGGATCTTGAGCAATTGTGCCAAAAATAGTTTGAGCATCATAGAGCAACATGATTCATTATTTTTCGTATATATCAACAAGTCAAACAACTATGTGTAATATAAAAAGGCTTGCTTGTGCTGACAGATCCACAAACAATTATCACCCAACTCTACTGTGGCTCTCTGGCAGCTGCTTTTGGTGAAAAACCTCTAAAAACTGCACACCACCTACCAAGTGCCAAATAGCAGACAGACAAAGAAAAAAAAAAAAAAAAAAAAAAAAAAAGAGCTAAAAGAAGAGTTATTATTGAACTTTTCAGGTCACCAGGAAAACAAAATAAATATTTTAAATTGTTGCTAATATTTTTCAATGTCTGCTGGATGTCTACAGGCAAATTAAATGATTAGCAACAGCATATGTTTTGGGGAAAACTTAATGTCAACCTAATGTCTTCCATTCACATAATGAGGAAATATTGTTAATGAAGTTACCTGGCAAATCACAAAAAATGTTAATACATAAAAGTGCCAGTAAAATGTTCACTGGAAATGCATTTCATTTGTTTTCCATCAGAACAGGCAATGGTAGTGACAACAGAATTATTCAAAAGTCAGCAGTAACTTGAGACATTTTAATTAGACTAACATTCCCAGAAATTATGATCTTCCTTAACCTTAACCAAATGAGTGTGGACGCAAACCCCAGACTGTGACGTTCAAGTCCTGCATCTTGCACACCCACTATCCACCTCAGCAACCTCCTCACTCATCTAGTGCAAATGTATTGTTTCAAACAAATGTTGTCTGTGTGCATAATCCAGGCAGGCATTATGTTGTCACCACATATTTGTGAAAACAATTTAGTAATATACACACAGAGTTGAAATAGGCGACTGATATTAACTTCTATAAATATTTTATAAGGTGATGATACAATTGTGTTTAAAACTTCTGCCCACAAGTGGTCAAAATATCCATTAATGCTGCTTTAAAATAAGTCAGGGCAGTGCATCTGAATCGGCATGGTTTAATATTTAATATATCAAAATAAGCATATATTTAGAAAGAACTTATATTTTAGCTGGTAGCAGAAGGTGAATGAGAGTTGAAAAACAAAGCAATGCATTTTAAGTTTAAACATTTGTTGTAAGTGTAACATTAAGACTGCATTTCAGCTCCACGTCTGTTGGTAAATGCCTGGTGATTCTGTGGCTGCTGGTCTTTATAGTGCTTGCCATCACAGTATGGGGATGTTGTATATTAGCAACCAATATTTCTTGCTTTCATAGTCAAGCTAGAAAGGCTGAGGAGAGCTGGTGTTTAACAGAGTGTAGCTGCTACAGTGATTACTCTGTTTTGCAGGTGATTGATTAGAAGCACTGCTGGAAATGTCACTTGCCCTGCTAATATATTTTCACCAGGGGAACATAGGGAAGGCAGTGTTAATACATTTTAATACGTTTACTCTGAGGGAGCAGAACAGAAATGTAACTTTTAAGGGCTTGAGTTTTTTCCCAGCTAAGTGTGGTTTAGGTTTGAGCTTACACAGCTGTGTGTAGATGGGATATGTTGTACTTTTGCAGTGTTTGGTATTATCTGTACAAACCCAAGTTCTAATCCAACGGTGTTGTTTACTACGTAACTTGTGATTCTACAAGCCCTGGTTCATTAGGCTGTGGTTTATTCTATGGTATTCACTGTGTTGTAGAACAAAGTGAAGTCTGTACTCTGATTGCCCTCCTTCACTGGTGATCGTTGGGAATTAATGCTGGAAACATCACTAGCTGGCACACTTAAAAGGGAAATCCAACATCCAGAATTGTCAAGCAGAATTCAGATATGTTGTTCTCATTATCTTGGACAGTGCAGTCGCTATTTGAGATAATAAACAGCTCTCTGTCCCAAAGCAATAAACTCAGGAATGAAAGCTCAGATCTGTAATACAGTATCGTACAGGGACATACAGTGCAGCATGCTACTTTGAATATGAACCGAATGAACCTTCACCACAATGTTTGTTTGAGCTTCATCATAGTAGGTGTCTCTTGATTTTAAGTGCTGTTGTGAATGTCCAAAAGCTTGATCACCCCTAGAGCCTAAGTAGTACTGATTTTTCTAATCTACAGCAGTCTGATGAGGTTAGTACAATTGGAAACATCACTGAGTCACTCATGTTCAGTATAGTGTTGTCACAATACCAAAGTTTTGACTTTAATACGGTTTAGTATCGCAATATTTGATACCAAAACGATACTTGAGACCTTGAGATATCTGATAGATCAGAAACAGAATGTCCTCAAGGAACCCTGGACATACAGTATGCTGTTGAGAAACCATGAGACCCACAGACTGTACAAAATACATTTACAGTGAAATCTTAACAATTTCATTTTAATTCATATGAGGACAAACTGCTCATCTATGTTTATATTATTGGGTCAAATGTTAATATATTATGTATTGATCCACCCTGCACAATGCCACTGTATTACTATTAACCTATTCTATAAATAGGCCAAACTTTAATCACAATTGCTTTTTTTTTTTTTTAGCCAAGGGCACTATGCTCACTGTGGGCACCATTACGTTCCCTTAACTTACTCTCCGTTCTTTATGATACAACAGAGCCACTATAAGATTAGTAGTGTCATGAGCTATTTAATTATTAAACCATTTTAAAAAGCACCAAAACGAGACCCCGAAATAATTTGTGCATTGTGTTGAAGTTGAAAAGCAGGTTGAACGAGTTAAAAATATTCAATTTAGCAAAAAAATTGCATGTATCACAGGGCTTTGCAAAGTATTGTGTGGGGAGAACTGAGTAGAGGGACAGAGCTGCCACTTGTTGACAGACAGCTGCTAAACGCCGTAGAGCTCTGGAGGAGAGAGCTGGGGGCAGAGCTGGAGCTTCTGAGGAATTAACACCCTGATTCACATCGGATTCTGATCTGATGTGATGCACTTTACTTCATGAAAAGAGGAGAGGGGAAAAGGCAGAAAGACTGAAGGGAAATACTAGAAAGAAACAGAGTCTCCCGAGTGCGCAGTTCAGTCAGAAGCGTAACTGAACACAAACACACACCCTTGGTTCCAGCGTGAGGAGAGTACTGAACATTGGAAAATGCCAATACCAAACCATTTTTCAAAGAGTATTGAAAAGTACCTAGTTTCGTATGCCATGCAATACTAGGTCAGTATAGAGTAGGCGGTATGACTGATGACTCTGGCTCTGATGAAGACACAGCATTGTTGAAATGTTAGTCCGCCAATAAATGTCTTTTTGCCTGTAAAGTCTGTGTGCTCCGGTGGTACTTTTAAGTCAACTGAAGTTTCCTCTGTTACAAGGATGGCCCTGCTCTGAGAAGCACTGGACAGGCTGATGGCTGCTGGTTGTGGATTGGTTTGAGCACGTCTAACCTTTCTCTTTATACACACCAATATTGACCCTTAATTAACAAAAAATTAGTTAACAAAACAAATATTGAAAAGCACCCATATGGTATAGCATGCAATTCTAGTTCAGCATAGTGTAGGTAGTATTTATGTCACAAAATTAAAGCACACCAATACTAAACTGGGCTCTTTCAAAGGGAATCATATACAGGGAAAATTTTTATTGGAGACACGTAACCTCCATATCCCCACTGAAAAACTATTCTTGAGTAATTTGTCTCCACGTTAAAGCTAACTGCTTCAGCTGGCAGCCAAACATTTTGGTAACTCTCCTTAAAGGAGCTTTACCCCAAAAATCAATGCTCCTCTTACACATATCCCAAAACAAAATAGTGAAAATCAATTCAGAGGGCTCAGTTGGTTTGAACAAAGGCATGCTTAGAAGGTGAAATACCCCTTTAATGTCTTTGATTAATGAGTTAGTGCTGCTGGAAGTGTTGCGTTAGCTGTTGACACATAAAAACAAGGGGAGCACAGCAGGTGGTGAGGGGTCTCCGTTCAGCTTTGGCCCTCGGCCACAGTTGGCCAGGAGCCCCATTAGTGTTTGGTTGGTTAGAGTTATTATGTACTATGTGTCAGTGAAGCTGTTAATACATTTACACCATGGGAGCACTAGCGGCGCTGGGGAGTCCATTTAGCTCAGGGGCTTTGGCATCTTTCCAACAGCAACAATTCTACAGTCAGAGTATGGCGATTGCTATTTGTTAATACATGTACACCATGGGAACTCAGTAGAAGTGTTAATGGATTATGGATTGCACCCATTGAGAGATGCTTTCAGTGTGAACTCGAGGTCCCAGCAGAGGTGTGGATGGGGAGTGTTCAAACTCAAAATGGTGGTTGGTGACCAGGTAAAATGATGTTTTCTGCACCTTTTCCAACATTTATAAAAGGGTGTTGAGTGTGCTGTAAAAGAGCCAATCTGCAAATGTGGTATGACACTGCTTGTTGAGTTGTCGCTGTGTGGAAATTGCTGGTTTGATTATCTGTTTTCTTTACTTCAGAGTTTACTGACCAAAGCTTTTGGTGCGAGAGTGCCTTTGGACAGAATGTTAAAATGCATTTAGAGGATGCAGAACATGACTTTGTATTTCACCAATATGAATTCTGAGTTAAGCTGAAATAGATGACAAAAATGTTTCCATTTAAAAAAGTTAACTCATCTGCCAAAGTTTTAATCACTCTGAAAGATGAATTTTCTCAGACAAATTTCAAATGCTAACATCTGTCCAAAACCCTGTTTGGCAATATGTGCACACGGTCTGACATTTGTTCTGGTTCCGCTTGGTTTTAACTTTACAGCCCCCTGGAAACCAAACAAGAAATTAGTAATTTTTGCCAGGTATGAAGAGCTAGATTTGACAAAACATCTGTTCCAACTATGGCTTGTGGCGTGTTACATGCTGTGGATACAGATATAGTTCACTCCAGTTGTTTTGTTACTGTCAGGTAACTAGAGGTCATTTTCCACTCTCATTCCAAGTGTTTTTTACGGAGCAACATCTCACAAACAACACCACCCACGTGGAATTTTGATCAGGCAGAATAAATGCCTGATGTACTAATATCACCTAATTGTTTTATGAATTTATTTTTGACTCTTATTTGACTCTGAAAGCTTTAAGGTTTGTTTACTACTACCACTACTTTTGGAATCCAGCTGTGACTGTCATGTCTGTTCTGTCTCCATAATCTTTACTATGAGTCCAATAATTATGATTTTTGATTTTAAGTCATTTAATTAAGTTGATCCTTCTATGTGGAATTGAATTACAGTGTGTGTTTCTTTAGTGTACTGAATTTACACCACAGAGAGAAAGCAGGAGGTTATGGCGGTTGGCTTTTAGCCAGTAACAACTGCTTTAGTGCGTCCATAACAACACATTCAAGGAGCTGTTTGCGTTGCTATTTTTAGTGGATGGGTAGCTAATATGCATCACTGTATATTTATACTGTGGGAGAGAGAGCATTGTAGAGGTAGTGCAGAGAACCTTTCTTGATGGATGTTTAACTTCTCTTTTTAACAGTAGCTGTTTTAGGCCAGACCTCTGTCAGATAGACACATGAAGTTTTCAATGCGGATACAATTCAAACTCAGAAAGTCAGACCATATCTCGAATTAGTGAATGTAAAGAATTTGCATTGTAAGCCACGAGAAACTGTCTTACACATGTTTTGGTAAATTGGCAAGGCTGGCATTGTCATATGCTGATTGGCTTATTACATTGTATTTAAGAAGTGGCCTGTTATAGAATTACAGGAGAGACCACTGATAGTGATCACGTCTATCCAGGAAAAACTGATCACTACAAATGGATGATTATAACCAAATTTCTTTCTTCCCACTCTTTTTTCTCATGCAGATTGAGACCAAACCAATTGACATGTATTACATTATTTATTTTATTACATAAAAAGTAACAAAAATGGACAGGCTTTTCAAATTACTGCACAAATTGAATTACTGTAGGTTATTGTGTATAATTTAAATACACTATAATACTGTACAATACTGTCTATTAAAATATAGCTTACTGTAGTTTCGCTGCTGCATCTCATTGGCTTGTCTTTGGCAGTTTGTCATAAGCTTTGAAATGAGTTTTTTTTTCCTTTAGAAAGAGAAAATTAAAAAAAAAACATTTTTTTTCCATCATGATTTCAATGTGCACACAGCAGCCTCATATAGCTGGTTGGAGGCAAATGGGTTACTGCGAAGTGGGCTAAGTGGACTACTTGATTACTATTTAAACCGCATTTGTATATGAATGATTCTGCCCCAAACTGGGCCTGAGATTGTGATATTTAGTGGGAATGAAAATTTTTGCATCACAAATTTCATTTTCACTGAAAAAATTAAAATCTAACTAACCAGCTAACTAACTAACTATTACAATCATGATGATGTGACAATTGTTGATTGTTGGTTTGTTGTTGTTTGTTGTTCTCTGTACTAAACAAACATCAACAAATGTATTGTTACATCTGGAGAACAGGATTTGTAGGCCAGGACATCCCTGCAGCACTACAGTCATTATAAGGCATTATAAGGTTTTGTCACATATTTTTTCTTTATCAAAAAAAAAAAAAAAAAAAAGCTGAGATTTGGATATTGCATTTGGCCATATCGCTATTTTGATAATATGTAGATTAATTTTGGAGACTTAGTTGCCACTGTAGCTAAAATGTATGACTGTAATTAAAATGTATGACTTTACTTAAAGAAGGGGAAGAAGAAATTAAAAAGGATCACATGGAAAATATGTACAAGGTTACCACAAGACACTGATAATAATTTATTAACAATCAACACTTTTCTCATCCACCCTCTCCTGTCTCCCTGACTTCCTTATTCCTTCTGGCTCTCATTTTTTACTTACATTACCCGTCATTTCTTCTTCCCCTCTTGACTCTTTCTTTGTCCTTCCACTTTCCACTCTTCTCTCCTTTTATCCCATTACTGTCAGCCCTAAACCTCACTCACATCACCTTTCTGCCGTTACTCACCTCAGTATCACCATTAAAATGTTGCTCTGGCCTAGAGTTGCTATAGCAACACACTGACCTGCCCTGAGGCTGTGAAGGGCCGGAAGGGACAGTCACAATAGAGGAGCATCATCAATCACTCACAGTAGACACACACACACACTCACACACACACACATACAGGAAAATGCAGCTTTGAGGATATACCCACTTCCAGTGGTATGAGAGCTTTATATGTTACACTGCTGGGGTTTTGAACATTTCCATTCCCACAAAATCAGCTTTAATGAGATAATAAGAAGGCTGCATTGTCCTCAGGCTGTGATGCTCATGAAGAGCACCAGCAGTTCATAACACCCATCTGACCACGTTTTGTATTATGATTGGTACAGAATTTTAATGCACACTTTTCTGTGAAATAACCCCAAATAAACTCAAGCTGCACGTGGATAGAATGAAAAAAAATAAATAAATAAAAACAAAGAAGTCATTCAGTATTAAGTTATCAAAATCATTATTGTTCTGAATACAATTTCAAGCGGCTAATTTGAACCTTCCCAGGCATGAGGTTACAGCATAACAAGGTTGTATAGTACTGATTAAAAACAAGGCAAACAAAGTGTTGTGCTCACAGTCAGTATTATTCTCTGCATCTGCATTGTTAAGATGTTTCAGTAGTGACACAGAATAATTCTGATTTTTGATGGAATTTAAAGCAAGCTATTTGTCATATGTAATCTGAACTTGCAGTGAAAATAACTCACTCACTGTCTCATGATGAATATCACTCCAAACATTGAAGCCAAGGGGTCTGCAATTAGGTTCAGCCAAGAGACTTTTTCCAGCACTACTCACTGAGAGCCAATGCAGAAATGTTTGAAAATAAAGTAAACAGCTAGATTTATTAAGGTTGATATTTGAAATCCTCCTGTCATAGCCTGAGTGCAAGTCCTGGCCGGCGTATCAACCCCTGCTTAGACTGAGACCCCTTGAACTATGCCTGGTGGAATCTGACAGTATCTGTCTAATCAATAATAGTCACCAGGTCCAGCCATTACACTAAGCAGCTGAATGGACACTGAAGTATTATGTTGCCTTTAATTGGCATTCAGTGTCACTCTGCAGTATGTCTTTCTTTGCGTTGAAAACCGTTGCTGTTCTAAAATATCTTATTATTATCTGATCTTGTGAGGTTTTTTGTTTTTAGCACAACTGCTTATTGCCTCATCTACCTCAGTTATTTTATTTTTATTCTGTCTCTTTTTATTTATTACACTTAGTTTCTAATATATTTTTATATTGTGAATAGAATAATAGACAACACCAGGAAAAGAAAGACAGCAAACTTAGAATTTTGTCACACTGATAACTTGTTTGTTTCTGTATCTGACAATAAAGCCTTTAAATCCTTTGAATACTTTGAAATCCTTAAGGAATTAAATTTATGTGTGAATTAGAAATCCCTCAGTTCAGTTTTTTAATTTCCAAGGGGTGTTATCAACAGGTGCAGACCAAAATATCTGTGGATACAGTTTGATGGACCTACAACCGTGACGTAGCGCTGAGCAATGCATGCAAGTTTTGCGGTGCTTGGTCTCTTTTTAAGCAGGAAAAACAATTGTGGTCTGGTCTCAAACCTTCTCAAATTGCAGATTGCAACACTACACTAAAACAGTGGTTTTCAAACTGGGGTCAGACAACACTCATCCCAACTGGAAGACTGGGAAGACTGGAGGAGCATGACAGCTGATTGGTCAACTTAAATTTATTAAGGTTTTGCAGACACTCAGATTCAGGCAAGGTCACAAAATAAGTATTAGACATGTATATAAAACACATGTTTGTTTAACTCCACATGAAGGAACACAAGCTTTTCAAAATTGTAATTCAAAAACACCTCAAATTACATTTACTTCAATAGAACCTTCTGTTTTCTGTCCTCCAAAAGGGAATGTGGCCATAACAATTTGGTGAAGTACCTGTATGTGCTGGTCTGATGTATTCATTTGGTAACTTTAATAAATGTCTTTTCAGCACTAGGAGCTGTCCACATTTTGACCTATTAAACAATTGTATGCATGGTGCAGAACATCTGCTTCTGCTTTTCACATATTGATTTTTTGAAGCTAAAGTTGTGTAATTCTCAGTAGAATTTAGTCGTTATAGCAGCTGCAGTTTTCTTATTCCTTTATTTACATTTACAAAGCAACCACCTACTGTACACATGAACATCAGTGTAAAATCCTCTACCAGTGGGAGATGTCAGCTGTCAGATCTTGTCAAAGTGAAGCTCTGTTGGTCACCACTTCATACATACTGTATCTCACATCCATCCGACATCAGCACCGCAGGTAATCCACTGGTTTGCACGTACAGCCAAAAAAGTATGTTGTGATTCAAAAGTCTAATCTCAGCAAACCAGACTGCACTGTTAAATATTAGATGACTGAACTCAACAAAACTCTCCTGCCAAAATTTAAATGATTTCTCAAAAAATGCGGCTCTTGTTAAGCATGAGATTAGCTGGATACTGATAATACTTGTGAACACTTTATCCTTCCAAAATACCCAATGATTCTTTCAGACGAATGAGGGAATACCTTTGTGTACCAAGCTGACCCACTACAACATGCCAGCCTGGCAGACGCACGACTGTACAGACACATGAATGCTTTCATTCTCTCTTTTCTGCTTGCTTTTTTCCCTCCTTCTGTTCATTCTTCAGTAAGTGCCTTAGTTTGGGGTTTTGGATTTTGGCTGTGTGTCTCACCTTGTTAAAACAAAGCAGGCAGGATGTTTGCACAGAGGACGGCATGGTCAGCTGAGTGTGAGTAACTTGCCTCTGATGCATGACTTCATACAATCCAAATAATGAGTCAATTAGAGTAAATTATACATGTTTAGGGCTCACTGCAATTAGTTCACCTCTCTCTTTTCCTGTCTGACTGAAGTCTCTCAGCTTTCCTGTCTCTTCATCTCGCTCCTTTCCTTTATCATTCTGTCTCTAGTCTTTCCTTCTCTTGTTCTTCCTCTTCTCTCCTGTCTGTCTCTTCATCTTCCTTTCTTTTCTCTCCTCTTCCTCTCCCTCTTTGTCTTCCTCTCACCCCTCCACCCCTCCCTCTCTTTCTCTCTGTCCTAGTTCTCAGGGTCTCTTGGTGAAGCTTTGTCTAATTACCATGCTAGCGTTTAATTGGAACAGCGTACACAAACACACGGAGTGACTGACTGAATACCCTTTACATGTAGACACACACTGCACCGTGCGTGCGCACACACACACTCATACATAAAAACTAGCCATTTGGATACACATTACATGCACACATTACACACCCTGCAAGTTAACATGCTCCAGTTATACAAATACACATCAACACACAGCATTCACCAGGGTTAGATAGTGTGGAGTTCGTCCAGGTTGTACTACAGCCGCGGTGCTGATGCCCCTTCTGTGGCGCTAAGGCGTTTTGGCTACAGTCATACATTGGTTTTGGCCTAGTTATACCATGAGCAGTGTGTAGCTGCTCCCGCTGTAGAGCTGTGTCATCTAAGGAGTGACAACAACAGATGCACAGTGGAGGGAAAATGGTAGCCAGCAATCTAAATACCACACAGTCACTTTCACATATTTTTAGGTTTCTTGCAAAACAAACATACCCATCTTTGGAGTTTTGTCTTGTTGATGCTGCAAGCTTTTTATTGCTCTAGCAGATACATCTGGTCCCACTTCCTTTCAGACAGAATTCCAGCAGCCTTCAATCCAGCCGGACCAATCACAACCATTATTTAATAAGGCGCAAGCCACGTGTTGCATGTTCTGCTGCCCTGATTGGTTTTAAGTTTATTCAATTGTGTACAGTTAGCAGGTCCGTCCAGCACAACACATCAGGCTAACGGAAATTAAATCAAACTGTCAAACTAGGCAGTGCTAATAAAATATTGATCAATGTTGTTTCCCACCTAAAATGTTTTCAGAAGCATATTTTAGTGTACTGTTCAGCTGTAGAATGAGAAAGCAACCATGCAGCTACCATTTTGTGCCCTGCTTGGAAACTGACCAAGCACCACTACGTCACACATGTCTTTGCCCTGATTGGTTGTAGGTCTACTCAATTGCATCCAGAGGGATTTTGGTCTGTGCATGTTGAAAATGCTCCTTGGAAATCGAATATAAACTGAGCAGGGCAATGTCAGGCTGTGGTATTTGGTCAGTTTCAACTATAATGACTGTGAAATAAATAAGTAAATGATCAAATCTGTCTGAGCATTGATCTTATGAGATATATTTAGTTTTAGACAAATCATCACAAAATGTGCCAGAACAGTCAAGACATATTGTTTTCTAATTTAATTTTAATTTGAGGGGTCACAAGATGATTAAGATAAGAACGACAGAAGAAAGATGAAAACAAAATAAATCAAATAACTTTTCTTTGCTTTTTTTCTTTTGAAAAAGTGAATAGTTTTGCCTCTCAAGGCCAGTAAAAATAACTCAAATCAAACATTCTGAAAAGCTAGAACTGCTCTTTCATTAAACATGCTTTTAGGTCACCTATGTGATCAGTGATGTTGGGTCTCAAATAGACATCGATTTAAGTTCATATAGCTCACTCTCCCATGGTTATGATTGTTGTCATGGTGGGTTGCTCGGCTGATTGATGAATTTGTTTGTTTGTTGTTTTATTTTTTTTGTAAAGGTCAAAATATTATCATTTTTTAATTTAAGTTATGATATTCAAAACATTTTTTTGTTTTCTTCTCTGTGTTCCAGTCCTGCCCAGCCATACATGTGGCACCCCTGGCCTCATTCCAAATGGAGTCATTCATGGCTCGAGGTACAACATGGGGGACAAGATCCGATACAGCTGTGAGTCTGGGTTTGTCCTGGAAGGACACAGTATCCTCACGTGTATTGTTTCGCCTGGCAGTGGAGCACAGTGGGACTTCCCATCACCATTTTGTAGAGGTAAGATATGTTTTTCTTTCTTTCTTTCTTTCTTTCTTTCTTTCTTTCTTTCTGTCTTTTTTTCTTTCTTTTCTAGAGATGCCTTGCTTGAACTCCGACAATAAAAGTAAAATAAAACATGAGAAAATAAACAGTTTAATTGCTGGGGTCATGAGAATTGAAGGACCTTAACATGAGGGCACAGTCCTGCATTGATTACTGAACTAGATGGAGCCCGAAATCCTCAAAAGCCCTTCTAATGGTTCATTAGTCTACAGAGAAGAACAAATCTGTCCAGGTTTGATGTGGTGGTCCTCAACTCAGGGATTCAGCATCTTCTCTGCAAAACTCACTTTACATTTTTAGTGTTAAAATTTAATGATTTTCTGCTTTCCTTTGTCTAGTCAGAATGCTCTTTCCCTTGTTTTCAAATTAATCACTTTCTTAAGTGTTTAAAGATATAGAGAATATTTATAAAAAATTTATTGATTAGTTTGAGATAGAATTTCACAGAGATATTTGGATTGTACACACGAGGGTATGCAGGGGAATATACAAAAGCTCTGCATATACCTGTATACATGTATATATAAAACTGGATGATGGTTTTATGTGAAATATTACAATTGTTCTGTACAAATGAAATGTTCCAAATGAAAAATGTCAAAAAACAAAATTTATTGATGATAGAAATAGTAATGATGTTAAAATACTATACTAATGTTATTTTTGTTGTAATATTAAATGTATCTAATGTTAAATGAATTTATATGTTATATTATATGTTAATTCATGAACAGACACAAAAAAGTGAACTATTGAAGATGAATGAAAATAAATACGTTACAAATACATTACAAGTGTGGTTGTCAATCAATCAATCAATCAATCAATCATATTAATTTAATAAACCCTTATACACAGAAAAGTGCAATTTAAAATGTTTCGCAAATGACTGACAAGCTGATAAGACAGTACTAATATAAATATGAAAACACAATTATGAAACTGATAAACCAGACGGTATTTCTTCTCTTTCTCTGTCCCTCTGCCTCTTTGTCTTTGTCCAGCGGAGGGAGCGTGTGGCGGTACGTTAAGAGGAACTGCAGGTTCAATAACCAGCCCTGGGTACCCTGCAGAGTATGACAACAACCTGGATTGTACATGGTCAATCCTCTCTGAACCCGGGGACACTATAGCTCTTGTCTTCAATGACTTCTTATTAGAGGACAAATATGACTTCCTGGAAATCAGCGGGACAGAAGCACCAAGCATATGGTAAGATACATTTCAAACACATATCACAGTGTTCAGTAGATATGTCGGAGAGCACGCAAGCCTTTGTGAAACTCAGCAGGTGTGATACACCCCGTGCTAAACAGGGTGATAATGAAAGCAGTCACACACACACTATCACCTCTGACATTTGAGAGCTGAGTAGCATAGACATACCAAATAAAGTTGACACTATGTATTGTCTTGTTCTATAAATCAGGTGGGGACACAATAACCCAATTCAGACCCTGAAATAAAATGCCTCACATTTCAGATTGTTATCAGATATGATTTAACCTGATTAAATTTACATCTGGTATTAATATGTGTCTTCAGTGTCCACTTTGATCAGGATCAGTTTTGCCAACTTTCTTGTAATGAAAGTAGGCGGCAGTAGCTCCAATAGATGCTAAAATTGCCAGATGATGTCATATGCTCATTTACATGTTTATGACACCCTTGCACTTTCATTTGCATAAAATTTAGTGGTTGTGTTGGTTGCAGATCATAAATTCACCACAGTGACAGGGCATATTTGAAACAAAAGAGTTTTTTTAAATCAATATAGGGAGGAAGAGGATCAAACAAACA
This sequence comes from Lutjanus argentimaculatus, assembly GCA_034769285.1. NCBI lineage: Eukaryota > Metazoa > Chordata > Actinopteri > Lutjaniformes > Lutjanidae > Lutjanus > Lutjanus argentimaculatus. Next base: position 2,625,054 of record JAWZSL010000045.1, on the reverse strand, counting down.
ATGTAACATTATAATTCCACATTTATTTTCTTTTACAGATTAATTATTTTTATTGCACTCCTATGAGTCCATATAGGAACACCCTAATCCAGAGATCTGCAGAGAGAGGAGCTCAAACAAGCTTTACTTACAAGATCAAGCAAATTATTTAACATTATATTTCCACGTTTGTTTTCTTTTTTTTTTTAAGATTAATTATTTTTATGGCACTCTGATACCACATAAGAACACCTGAGATCTGGAGAGAAATAGTGAGAGAAAAGCTCAAACAAATATTTTGGATATTCACAAGCTATAGGAACACCCTGATCTACAGATTTGGAGAGAGACAGAGTAAAAGGAGCTCACTCCCACTTCAGAAAGCTCCAAACAGGAGAAAGTGTCAGAACGATAATGTCAATGTAGCCATAGAAACTCACAACAACTGAACATTTTCCTGTCACACACAAAACACTGACTGCCTGCACATGGTGCAACAGAGGGAGACCCAGCTTAGTTGCTTTTTAGAAATAAAGTCACTATGAGGGTCTGAGAAGTCGCCAAATCTAGTGACAAAGAATCCACACACTTTGTTGCATGAGGACTGAAAACACACACTTCCATCCCTGACCACCTCAGGAGCTGGTTTGAGCAATCAAATCACAATTCGTCCTTAATCCATCTTGAATGCACTTAAACCTGTACTTTCATCTATTCAAGCACTATCTGATTGCAATCTCCCAAAACACGTTTTATTGCAACAATTAAAGGGCCTGAATATCTACTTTCCAAAAATTAGTAACCCAGAGGTTTTATTGTGCTGCTGACTTGTTCACATTAAAGAGAACAGTTGATGTTTTCACTACAAATTTCTCTTAGCTTGTATACTTTTGAGGGGGGCATTTAATATTAAAAGAGGACTAATGATGTTGTTAGGGAGGACAGATACAACTACTGATTGATTAGCTGCACAGGAGTCCTGTTGATTTTCCTGATTTATTCAAATCCCACAGGGAAGGTGATAGATTGTTGTTTTCACTCCCATTTTCTTTGGTCGCCTTTGAAAATTGGCACTCTGTGGTACCAGAGCACACTCTGGTTTTTAAATTTAGGGCGCTGCTGGAATTCATGTTGGTTTGTTCAGAATATCACACATCTCTATTGAAGGCTTAGATGTGTTTTTGCATGGTTGGGGGCGGCCTAATGGTTAAGCATGCAGGGTTGTCGCTCAAGTTGCCAGAATTGGGAAAATCTAGAGAATGGGAAGTTAAGAATTAGTTTGGCCAACACAGATGCCTGTGAGTCAGGTCTGCTCAGAAATTGACAGCAGTAGACTGTGATTTTTTTTGTATGGCTCCTGGATTTCGCTGTGGGTCATATAATGCTTTGTGAAGCAGTGCAAGGCTGAAAAGGAACATACACATTTACAAAGCTTCCCTGTATGACAATTAGAATGACACATTTAAGAAATTCCATTGCAGTCCATGTTAGACTTTGTTACACCATGTTTTCTGTCACCTTTTTACGGAGGAGGAAATATTTTGTGTTTGACTGAAAAGAAATGATTGTTTTCACACAAATTTATAAATCTCTGCTAGTTGCTGCCACATGAAATGATATTTTTCCTCTGAAATGGAGAATCATTTGCAACATGTCCCTGTAAAGTTTAAAAAATAAGATGCTTTCACTATTTCTCTAGCTGATTTATCACTGCTGAAGTGTCCCAAAGGATCTGCACAAGGTGACATGGCATTTTTAAAATCAGTAAATACAAATGTCTGTGCACTGTGGTATGTTTTTATCTGGGGAGATAATGTGATGAGGCAATGTTGTGTAACAGCAGCACAACAATTTTGGAATCGTAATCTTTATTAATCATTTTTAAATGGTAAATATGATTCCTAAAAATGCATTAATAGATCACCATGTCTTGCAGAAACTGTCTGTCTCCCATTTTTCACATCCTCCTGACTTCAGCTGATGGATGACATTGTCTTCCATGTGCAGAAAATGGTTCATGATTGTGGCACAACCTGCAGAAGAATAAAATGGATATGTCGACAGATAAATAAGTGAAGTGCAGGAGGCAGAGAGGATAGCACCAGATGGAAACAAAAGGAATGGAGAATAATTGCACATTTAGTCCTGTCACCAGCAGAGCGGTACACATCAACCGTGGCGTTCTCATGATATCGTTTGTGTGTATGTATGTGTTTGTGTGTGTGTGTCTTTGTCAGGTCTTAAGTGGCCCTCTGACTGTGTGAGCTGTTGATCGTTTCTCCAGGCTCTGACAGATTACACACATTAACACACACACACACACACACACACACACACACACACATACACACATACACGCACATATCCTGTCTCTGACAGTATAACATTCAAGGACCACTGTCAACCCACCCTCTGCATTGCAGGAGCAAGACAGGGTGTGTAGTGGAGAGCACACCCAGCATTTTGTCACATGGAAAATGGTGACTGCAACAGAATCAGTTAATCATAACGTCTCCAAGCATTCATATTATTAGGTTGTAAATATATTTCTATGATTAGTTAAATGTAGGACTCAATTTAGATGTTTTTTTTCACTTGCCCCTCAACAGATTGTTTTATTAGTGGGTATTAGATGACAGCAAAGACTAAACTTAATTTTCATGTTTAATCTAGAGCTGCAACAAACATACAAATAAACATATAAATAAAACAGTTCATTGATTATCTAAATTTAAGTTTTAATAGTTATTCTTTTGCTTTTCTTTTTTTCCTTTCTTGTTTTTTTTTTTTTTTTTTTTTTTTTTTTTTTACAAAGGTAAGGGCAAGTCAGTCATCAGATTTATTTGCCCTGGGCAAGCAGGCAGGCAATTCTTATTGTTGAGCCCTGAACTAGAAAAAAATAAAAAAAAAAATAGATCAGATGCAGATGAATGCATTGTTTAGTTTTGATCATTCATTAAGATCTAATTTCAAGGTAAAATATGTTGTAAAATGCATGAATTGATATGAACTTCTTCAGATTATATTTGTGTATATGCGAATAATAATTGACCTTTCCAAACTAAAATATCAGCCTATTTATAAGTGGCATTTTGTCTATTAGACTGGGTTTACAAACCAACTGACTTTAATATTCACTATTACATAACAATAAGAGTAGTTATGTGTGATAAATTGTTTGTCTGTTTGTTTGGCTTTTTTCCCTTTATTATATCAGTTACAGTGCAGATGCAGATGCAAAACAGAGAGGAGTAGAGGAGACCCACAGCAAAGATCCCAAGTTGAATTCAGAGTAGAGATGTTCGAGTTATATGGTTTGCATCTTAGCTGCCATAGGCCACCCAATTAAATTTAATTAAATTTCACTCATCCAGGCCTAAAACAATATAATTATATAAAAACAGACAGAAATGGGCTTCTGCCATGCCCAATCTAATGCAATCCTAAGTACTTTTCTCCAGAGGTGGGATTAAGAGATGATTGACGTTTTCACTGAGGCGTGTGGGCAGGTCATTGTGAGAATGACTGACACCTGACAGGACCACTGTGACGGGTTCTTCCTGTTTACCAAGAGCTTTTTCTGATTGGCTGTCCCAAAAGCAATTTCCTGTTTCATGTTCCTGTCTGCTAGCTGGCAGGTTGAATGTCAGGTTGACTAGCTGTTACGTACACACACACACACACACACACACACAAACACACACACACACACACACACACACACACACACACACACACACACACACACACACGTAAGTAATCGTGTCTGGATTATTTTACTGTTTTATTTAACATAACTTGATTTGATCCAAATTTGTCAGAATAGAATCATGATCATATTGTGTTGTATCATTCCTTTCTTGAGACGAAAATGTTATTTCTGCAGACAGTTATAAGTATCTTCTTTTCATAACCCTCAACTATCATAACTTTTCTCACAACCTTAGTCTAATTTGAAAGATTATGTCCCAGATAATCTAACAGTTGTACCCATTTTTCAGGCCACTAACCTGCCAAGCTGTAATGCTTTGAAACCTGCTGAGTGAGGTCAGACTGGCTAAAGTCTGCAGTTACTGGCTATAGTGTGAACTTTATTTCACCAGGATTATTTGTGAAATATAAAGACAGCTGCACAGGGGATGGAGCAGAGAATAAAGGCAGCCAAATGGGAGACAAAATGATCGACAGAGACGAGGTCAGGAAGGCAGAAAGAGCGATTTCATAAGACCTCTAGGTGTTGCTGGTGCCTATAGTCCAATGGTTTTATCACACTGTATGGCTTATAGAATGAATTTTTTATAGTTCTCTATTTTGCAAGTGAAATGTCAACAGGTCACAGAGCTGCTTCTGTATGCAGTGGACAAGGTCATTAGTCCCTCTCACTGCATGTATTTGCTCATGTTTTCCATGAATCAAGATGACGAAGCTGAATCATTTGGGAAACAAGTGATATGACCAGATACTTAAATCCGGAAAGAAGAATGAGACACCTTGGATTTTTTATTAGTCTGTTTCATTAAAGCTATTCTAATGCATAATGTGAACTAACCTTACATCTCTAAATATCCATTTTGTCTTAGTGTAACTTTTTGTTAAGTTAATTGTATAATTACATGACCAATGACCCTGATTTCATGAACAAACCTGTCCACTATTAGCTAACCATGAATACTGGACTGCATAATATCAAATGTGCACAGAGCAAGTTGTCAAAGAATCAATCAGCCTTGTCACAACACATTATGTAATAAACCCTATTATGTAATTACTTAACAAAATGTAATAAATCTTCACTTCATTATGTAAGAACACCCACATTTTGCAACAGACAGCCTGGACACAATATTTAATAAATTTCCTCAAATGTTGTAGTAAATTATTAGGGCCCGAGCACCGTAGGTGCAAGGCCCTATTGTTTTCGCTCAGACTGCCCAAAAAATGAATTGCATTTTTGGGGGCTTAAACATACTCAAAAACTCACCAATTTTGGCACACACGTCAGTCTTGGTGAACATTTACGTGTCATGTGCTTTTGGTTGGTGGGCATGGCAAAATGACTTGGCCACGCCCTTTAAACGCCGCCATTACCCGCACGTTTCACCGATTTGCACGAAAATCGGTACACACGTAGATCATGCCCAGACACACAAAAAAGTCTGGGGACCCTATAGGCTAAACCCAACAGGAAGCCAGCCATTTTGAATTCCGTGGTCATTTTTGGCGTTTTCCACATGTTGTATTTTAACGAACTCCTCCTACAGGATTTATCATAATGACTTCAAAATCACTGGCTACCATCTACACTGCTTTGTGATCAAAAGTTATTAAAAGATTGCGCTATCGTTGAAGAGCGTATCGGCTTTTTGGTGTCGAAGTTTGACGTTTCGCCATGAAACACGAAATCGCTATAACTTTGGACTACATTGTCCATTCCTCACCAAACTTTGCATGATTTGTAATAGTCCCGCCCTGAAAACAGCTACATGACAAAATTCCGTGTTTGTCATAGCGCCCCCTGCTGGCGACAGGAAATGACATGTTTTACACTGTGAAGTGCTGCTCCCAGCACACTGACCATATCCAGCTCAAATCTGGTCTGAAAGGCCTTAAGACCTTGGCGATGCTATATCATGAAGATTGTGACGTATCGTCAAACGGCGTTGCCCTGACGGCATGGCGAAGGTCAACGTTTCACAGAACACAGGAAGTGACCCTGGCTTCAGTGTACTTGATCGAATCTGTCTGAAATTTCACATGCTTGTTAATGGTCCGGGTCCGAACGTGTGCTATGAGTTTCGTCAATGGGCCTGGCCAAATGGCTTGGCCACGCCCTCTAAACACCGCCATTACCGCCACGTTTCACCGACATGCACGAAAATCGGTACACACGTAGATCATGCCCGGACACACAACAATGTATCTGTCAACCCATAGCCTAATCCCAACAGGAAGTCGGCTATTTTGAATTTCGTGGTCATTTTTGGCGTTTTTCATGCGTCAAAATTTTAACGAACACCTTCTACGGGATTCATCAGATCGGCTTCAAAATTGGTGTGAACCTTCCAGACTAGTTTGTGATTAAAATTTATTAAAAGATTCCGTTTCAGTTAAAGGGTGTTGCCATGAGTTGGCAGCTAATTTTGATGATTCGCCATGAAACAGGAAATGGTTAGAACTTTGGCATACATGGTCTGATCTGCACCAAACTTAATATGTTTCATAATAGTCCCACCCTGAACACATATGCATGAGAAAATTCCGCAATTGTCATAGCGCCCCCTGCTGGTGGCATGAAATGTTATGTTTTAGACTTTGAGGTGCTGCTGCGCACATTTTGACCGTATCTCACTCAAATTTGGTGTGGAAAACCTTCAGACCTTGCTAATGCTATGTTGTGCAAGTCGTAACGTTTTGTCGACGGGCTTCGCCCTGACAGTGCAACGTAGGTTGACGTTTCGTACAAACACATTCATGGCATTAACTTCTGTGTACACGTTCGCATCACCATGAAACTTCACACGTATGATAATAATCCCAGCCTGAATACATCTACATGAATCTCATGAGCCACAGTCATTGCACAACCTAGTGGGGACAGGAAGTAACACACAATTGCTTCCTACTGTGTCAAAAGGGGGTGAAAATTCAGCACCTGATCTACCAGTGGGCCTCTGGTGACATGGTCGCGGCTGCAGACGGCTCCGAGTGGCGCGGGGGTGCGAGGGCCCGTTCAACGCTGCTTGCAGCTTTAATTACATATTGCAGTGGTTATTACAAAATGCAAGATTTGCACTTTTTTGTGATGAGAATGTAACAGTTTGGTGCATTATGTAATAACAAACCAAAATGTATGTCTTCATTCATAAAAATCATTGTGACACTGTAACTACAAATTATTTATTCATTTATTTTATGCATTCAAACATGAATCTTACTATTACTATACTATATACTATATGTATGTATCATACATTTTAAATACATTAATCAATACATTTTAAAGGAGGTTAGCATCTTCCACTGACCAAAACTATAAGATGTCATTGTATTCATAGAGACATCAAAACTGTACAACTCTGAATATTATAAAATACAAACACACATGCGTACAAATGCATGCACACATGCACGCACACACACACATACATATATATGCACAGCTGTATTGATTTATGAACAAGCAGCATTGCCTTATATTAGATTCTGTGGCTGACAAGAAGCCAGTGTAGGGACTCAAGAACTGGGGTGATGTGGTCCATGTAAGAACTCTGGTAACTGAATTTTGAATATGTTGAAGATTTTTGATGGTCTTATTGGGCAGCCCTGTCAAAAGAACATTGCAGCAGTCAACCCTGCTCAATTTAAAAAAAACATGAAGGAGTTTTTCCAGGTCGGCTTTTGACATGAAGTCCCTGTGTTTGGGTATAGAGCTCAACAGTGTCATTACAATGACATTACAGAAGATCCTTATGTAAAGAGTTTTAAGCCTGGAACCAAGCCAACCACGTATGAGATGGATCATGATCACAAAACATTTGATTTGGAGCAAAAAAAATAAATAAAAAAATTGGACAATCTGAACAACCTGAACACCAGGATTGTGGGTAGTGTAGTACTTCTCCATGGCATCACCAATAAAACATGTTTGTCTTAAAAACAAGCTGATATTATACAGTCTTGTAGCTTCTACAAGAGCATATAGCATTTATAGCATTGTTTCACAGTCTCATAACTTGTGGTAAGTCTTGGTGAGTTGGCTGCAACATTGTGACTAAAAATCTAGACCCTGTACTCAGAATATGAATGTAATCTAATCTAATATAAAGAAACTGCCAATACTATTGGGAGAACATAGAGAGAGCTGCAAGTTAGCAGCAGAATATGTCTTCACCTGCCACACTTTGAGGAACAGTGAGTGACAACCCCGAGATACACACACCCACACACCCACACACAAACACAGACACACACACACACACACACACACACACACACACACACAGCTTAATGTTATTATTGTTATTATTATAGTTATGCCCAGTTTCGTGTTCTTGCTTAGCACTTTAAATATTGTGTGTTACTGCTATTTTCTTGTTTCACTTTGAACAATGTGCTTTGGCAATACTGTATTTTATTATAGTCATGCCAATAAAGCCACTTTGAATTTGAATTTGAATATGAATGGGATATTCACTTCGTGGAATCTGACTGTTGAGCTCTGTATCACTTAGATGATAAAAAGCTGATCTTGTTGATATTTTTGTGTGGATATTCAGACTAAGATTGGAGTTAAGTGTAGCACCAAGAGGGGCTCCACAGATTAAGATCAGTCTAATTTAACATTCAGGAAGTTTAACTTACCTGTCTTAATTGTTAAAAATGTAACATGTACAGAAGAAGACATCCATTTTGGTCGATAATTACATAATGCCTGTAATATTATTTTTATCATTGCATAATTTAATTATTAAGTACCACAATAATATTTTATTACAAAATGTGAGGAAATTTATTACAAATTGTGTGTATTACAAAATGTGGCACATTATTATATAATGAGGTGGCAATGTCTTACATTTTATTGGGCAATTAAATAATGTGTAGCAATGTAGTATTATTACATAATGTGTTACAAGCCTGTATTTATTATACAGGTAACATAAACAAAACAAAATGTATATTTAGAGATAAAGTAGTAAAGTGAGTTCACATATGTCCAGGTTCAGTATGCATTACAGTCATACAAATTAAATAAACAAATAAAAAAATCCGTCTCCATCGATCTGAATTTAAGTCAAATTGTACTTTTTGTAACATGCGCAACCAAGACCCAGCCTGCAGTGCATGGTCAAGACGATGAGTAGGGTCATTGGGTTTGATCAGATATCAGCTGCTCAGTTGTATAAAGATCTCATTGTGAATAAAGGTTGAGCACATCTTCAACAAGCCTGCTCATCCTGCACAGAGCAGCTGAGTCATCGAGGCAAGGGAAGGTTTCTGCAAAGGAAAATAAGAATGGCAGGTTTTTCTGACTGTTAAATTAGAGGAACAGTACAAAAACATAGGATTTGATGCTCATTAATTTGTTCAGGTGCAGTGATAATCCTCATTAAATACTTGTACAATATATGTGTTAGTTGATTATAAAGTTAATGTAGAGTTAGTTCTCAGGATTCCCAGCCCACTGCATATTTCTGTGTGTGTTAAGGGGATGGGAGGGGGACTGCATATTGTACTTTTTTATCTGTCTTATGACCAGTTTGTGTATTTTTGCACCTCAACAATTCAAATTTCCTATCTGTGACAATGAAATTTACTTGAACTTGAACTCGAACTATTGACAAGTTGATGATTCCGGACTGATCATATCACATCCTCCTTAAATGCATACCTCAGTGATAGTCTGAAATGGTGTCAGGAGCAATATCCTGTTAGTAAAATAGAATATTTCAGCATGTTCATGTAAACACTATTTTTCTATTTCAAATAGCATGGATAAGCATCAATAGTCCTTGGTAAATCACACATGTTTATTTGTGTGTAGCAGGATTTTGTTGACCTGAATATGAAGATACATAAACAGCTTATCATGAATGGAGGCTTTACATGGAGTATAGGCTGTTATCTGTGATGTTGTTGCAGCGGTTATCTTCAAATCTAAACAGATTTTCTTTCTGATTACTTAAAATGAGGTCTGTTTATCAGTTTCATTAATATTTACAGCAGGTCTTCCCAGCTCTTAAACTCCTTTCCTCCATTCTACTTCTAACCTCTACCCTTCCACCTTTTTCTCCCTCCTTCATTTTTCTCTCTCTCTTTTTGCTCTGCCCTCCCTCTGGGTTTCTGTTCTTCTTCCCCCTCTTTCTCTGCCCTTTCATGCCCCTCCTCTCCTCCATTTCTTTGTCTTTAAAAGCTCAAGACAAAACTGAAATACTTAAAGCCGAACAGTGTTAGTACTGTCATTTTCTTCAATCGAATGAATTCTTACTCTGCTAAAGGCCATTATATCCAAGGAGCACGACCAACAGCGATTAATCATATTTTGTTTCTTATTGCTCACTACATTATTCACATTGATTTTAACCCAGTTGCCAGTGCTGAAACTGAAGAATTTGCAGTAATGTATCATCACCATGATAGTCAAGGATTTTTAATAAGCAGTGGTTTGTTATGCTGATTTAAAGAGGATGATTGAATCTCTGAATTTTCACATTAAATGAATCCCTTCCCGTCCTATCTCTCCCAGACTTCTAACTAAATGAAAGGCCCTAATTGGCAATTATTCCTTTAATTGAGTAACAGGGTCACTACACATAATGTGATGAAACTATTACCCACAAATCAGTTCTCCTTCCTTAATCCTCGACACCTGAAAGATGTCAAGGGCCTGTTTTGGTGGGTCTACACGTGATAAACGCTTATTATCTGATAAACTAACTTCAAGCCATCACATGTAAGACTTCAAAGTCATGCCAACCTAATGTGAGCAACATACTATGACCTTCTCAGTTCAACAAGTAACTTTCATTTGTTCATAAAGTTAGTTATCTATTCAACCACTCATTCACTCCCTCTCATGTTTAAAGGGATAGCTCACCCCTAAATCAAAAATAATAATAATTTCCCCATACCTGTAGTACTATTTATCCATCTAGATTTTTGGTATGATTTGTCTTGTGGGGCTGTAAGTGTCAACAAATACATTTGAAAAATTCAACACCAATGTCTAGAAAATATGTTTTCTATATATCGTAGGCCACTAATAAGGTTTTTTTTTTTTTCAGAATTATTTTCCTTGAAAATTTATTAATGCAGATTATAATCTTGGTTAAAAGAGAATACAATCCACTTGTTCCTGTAATTACTGGATGCTGCCAATTATTATGGACCCAAGTAAGAACAGCAGCTAAATGAATTTGTAGAATATGGATTAAATGAAATTATAAAATGACACCTTATTTTATTGTAGGTGTCATGTAAGATATGCAAACAAAAGCTATACTGGCATTTGACGCCAAACAATTAGGCCAACTGTCTTTATAGTGCCACTCTTACTGTCTGTTTACTGTTACTGTTTGTCACATGAAACACCCAATTTCCACTTATCTGATATTGATACAACTGTCAAATATTAATATCAGGGGCTCCCAAACTTTTTCCCATCTAGGGGCCGAAGGTAACCTATTGTATCTATTGTATTGTTAAAGGGAGGGTTCTCCCCAAGATCAAAAATACGTATTTTATGTCTGGCCTGTAGTTCTTATTTCTCCAGCCAGATTGATTTGGTGTGAGTCACAGAGTTTTGCAGATATTGGCTGTAGAGATGTCTGCTTTCTCTCCAATATAATGGAATTAGATGGCCCTTGGCTTTTGGTGCTCAAAGCGCCAAAAAATAAATTTGAAAAGGTCTATATTAATGTTTCTTTCCAGAAATTATGACCCAGTTATTTATGATAATCCACAGACCTTGTTGCAAGCAGTTGAATGTAGAAACTATTATTCTATTTACCAAACTACACCTGCTAACCATATCACCATGTAGAAGACATCTACTCATAGACAAGACTGCCGTGCTTGTGACAGTATGGGATGTAAACATTAATGGCATCTTTCTGATCTGTAATTTCTTGTCCATGAGTAGATGCACACTTCCTTCTGTGCAGTGATACAGTTGGAGGCACAGACACAGAGCTGCTAGCATTGCTGTAGGCCTTCAGTCCTGTTTTAACTGCTTCACAACAGTGACAGTTCATCTTTGGTCTTTGTTATTTCATCTTTCCATCTTCCTTTTTATTGGTGGTCATTTCTGACTGATAACTTAAGTATCAGTATAACTTACAGTATAATTTAAGAAAAGTAAACAGGAAGTCATTATAATATGAACACACATCATTACTTATGGACCACAAGCCAGTAGATAAACTACAGTTCCATGAATGGATAATGTTAAAGTCGAACCTCCTTTTCGCTTTTTTATTACCTCTGACTTCTCTGTCTTTTTCACCACCACCTATCACCCTGCCTCTTTGCTCTCTCTCTGTCGTCTCTGTCTCTCTCTCTCTCTCTCTCTCCTCTCTCTCTCCTCTCTCTCTCTCTCTCACTCACTCACACATACACACATACACACACACAGTTTCATTTTTAATTACTTTATTGGCTGTGATAGAAACAGTAGTAGCAAAGTAATTTCCATTCAGCCATCCATTTTCTAGTTGCTTATCCAGGTCATTTTCTAGTCATTTAACCAGGACAAAATCCATTCATTCAGTGGCTACGGGGTAAGAACAGCAGCACAGATGTCATTTTTGTGAGAACCTTTTCCACCTTGTATCGGGGGATCCAGATTCACAGTCAAGGTCAGGTGGGGGATGTAGCTTCTCTAGATTGTTCTGGCTGTCCCTCAGAGCCCCCTCTCAGTCGACTGGCAAGGCATCCTTAACTTTTGCCAGAACCGCCTCAGCTTCTTTCAATTGACATCAAGTTCCTGCCGTTCACCAAACTTCTTTCATTCTTGCAGTCATCAAGCCTGAGACCAGCTATTTCACCTGCTGGTATAACGTCTTTATGTCTACTTACTGTCTTTGATTCTTCAACTTATTTAGCTACATTCTTTTTGATTAAATGAGAAAACACTACCTTCTCTCTATGAGGCAGCTGCTCATCTTCATGGAACAAGCAAACATCTAATCTCAGTCATGACACTGTCGATTCTTATTTTAAGCAAATCAGAGTTTGTAAACACCTTCAGGGGAATCCAAGATGACAGTCTTTTGAACCCAGAAGAACAACATCATCTGCAAACAGCAGAAATGCCAAGCTAATGTCACTGCTGACTTCCTTGCCATGTTTAATAGAAACAGAAGGAAAAGGCAGGGCTCACCCTTATCAGGGTCCCCTGCCTTGCTTGAACAAACTTGACGCCCCATACTTCTGCAGAATCTTCCACAAAAACCCTGGGGTACACAGTCTTAGACATGGCCATTTTTAGTTTTTTGGGGCCCTGCTATATGAGAAATGTTGTTTCGGGACTCCTATTTTGTGAAAATCAGGTAGGGGGATTCCAATCCCTCTGAAGTGGCCTGGGGGTAGGCTTTTAACATTTAAATGTATCAATCTGGTGCACTTTAAGAGAAAAAAAGCCCAGATCAGCCCAAATCAAATATGATAGGAAAGCGGGAGAAAGAGTGGGGAATGACATGCAAAGGGCCACATGCAGGAGTGAAACCCACGGCTGTTGCAGAGGACTCTCTCTCTGCTCTACCAACCCAGCCACCTGGCCACTGACCCCAACAGTTTAAACCTACAGAATATGATGATAAATGTGAAATAGCTGGGGCTCCCCTACATCAGAAACTCTTGGTAACTTATATGATTTACAGAATATGCGTTATAACATCTGGCATTTGCACTTTAAATGCTGCATTGTTTCTTAAAATGTTTATGTAAATGTTCGGAACAAATAAAATATAAACATTTGATAATAACCCTTCAAAGTCTGCATAAGCAAGAAACTGCACTGATTGTAGGCATTTGACAAAACCCGAAAACACACTTAGACAAGATTAGCAAATACCTATCACTGCTGAAATAACTTGACATGAATAACATGATGATCCATTTTTCCATGAGCAAGACAGAGCCCACATTAGTCATCATGTTGTAAATGTGAGGCCCTAACAGTCAGACAGAAATTCTTTGCTAGCACCTTGACCTTGGTAGGCTTCCCCAGAAAAGGTTTAGCTGGGTAATTCCTTCATCATTTGAACACGCCCTCCAGCTGCCTTACTGAAACTTGGGAATGGCTGCCAATTCAAAGGGCACTACAACAGGCCTGCAGCATCTGAGGATGAACCTTGTCTGTCCTCAGTGCCTTGCCATGAAGAGTTCAGTGACACCTGCCAAAGAAATAGGCTCAGATTTTTTCCCACCCTTTTCTAACCTGAATCTCTTCTTTCATCCCATTTATTCTCCCTTAATGTCACTTTGTTACTTCTTGTCTCACTCCCTCCTTTAAGTCCCTTTTTTCTGATCATCTTCCACTTTGTCTCTTCCCTTGCTCCCCTTTTTGTAACCACCTGCCCTCTCTCATTCTCTCTCAGTTGCTTTTCTCCATTTTCAAACACCTCTCTTGTCCTGTTATTACATTTACATTTTAAATTATGTTTACTGGCTCTGCATTTGTCTTTGTGTGTGTGCATGTCTGTGTGTGTCTTTCTGTGTGAGTGCGTGGGCGTGTTATGAGATTAAAAGTACCGGTGTACCAGGGTTTTGCACTAAGCACTTGGAATAAACAGCTATCTGTTGTGGATAATGTGCTTCCCAACTTTTCTGACTTGTATCCAATCATTTATTTTTACAGCGCCTTTTTGTCATTTTGCAGATGCTCACATCCACAGGGACGTGCAATAAGTGCAGCAGTGGAAATAATGTATTGCCAGCAATACAAGCAGCCAACAGGGAGGGCAAGGGGCTGAAGCAACAGTGGCTGGACAGTAGAAAGTTATACCTGTGTCTTGGTGAGGTCCATGTATCACCAAAAAGCTAGTGGTCTAATAATAGAGAAGTGCTCCAGCAAGCAGAAATATTTCTCTCCTGCTCCTGGAGTCCTTTGTCCCTCTCTCGTCTCTGTTTTGTGACTAGGCCTCTCTTCTCCTATTGTCTACTCCTCTCAGGTGTGTCAAACCTCTTCTCTCCTTCTCTCTTATCTCCTCTCTTTTTTTATTCCGCAACCTCTCTTTTCTGTCTCTCCTCCTGTTTTGTTTTATCCTCATGAGTCCTTTCTTGGTATGTAACTTTCATTTTTTTCCTTTTCTGTTCTCCCATCTCCTACTTTCTCCCCTCACTCCTTCCTTCCAGCCTCACTTGCTTTCTCATCTCTCTCTATCCTTTGCAACCTGGTGTTTATAATGTCCAGCCTCATTTAGACTTGCTTCCTTGCATCCCCTTTTTTAACTTTCAACCTCTCCTCACGGCTTGTGTAACCTCTCTCCTCCTGTTCATTTAATTTCCCACTCTCACCTCCTCCCCCATGTTCTTCATCCATCAGTCCCTGTTTTCCTCTGCAGGTTTTTCTCCATTCTGCTTCCTTTCACCTCCTTCTCTCACATTTCTCCTTGTCCTTAACCCGCTTTATCCAACCTGTCCTTCATTATCTGTCTCTCCTCTCCTCCCCCTCATGTCTGTCATTTTCACCAACTAAGTATGTCTTCTTTCAAACTTTTATCAGTCTCTCCTCTCTCCTCTTCTCATTTGCTCCTTCTCCTTCTTCTTCTTCTTTCTTCCTTTCTGTTCTTGTCTCATTCCTCTCTCCTCCTCCTCCTCTCTGACCTCTTGTCTCTCCCTCATTCCAGTGTCAGGCAGCTGGCCAGTCCTTATGAATAATGGAAGAGATGCAGCACATCTCTCACTTTTTATCTGTTTCTCTCTCCACTTTTCATATTCCCCTATCTTTTTGTCCTTCCCAACATGCAATGACTGTATTGCTCTGATTTAGTTCAACTTATTTGTACATCAACGTGCATCCTTGTAGCTCCATCCTTAACTGAAGTCCTGACTCTATAAAAGCCATTTGAAGGGGGGCTGTTTTTCAGCAAGCTCCCTGTACACTTGTTAAAGCTGGTTAAAGCTGCGATAATTGATTTCTTACCACTGGAGAGCAGGAAGGAGACACCAAATCACCAAAATGTGCAAAGAAACACACATTTATTAAAATACAGAGGCTAAACAAGAACAAATCTTCCAAAGCACTATGCATAAAGACCTCCTCTGGGAACGACTTATCACTCTTAATCTTTTTGAAACCCTTGAGTTGCTGGCCATTAGTGTCTGGCAACTTGACACACTGAATGTCATTTCAGCACTTACTGGGTCACGTGACAGTGCAAACTTATCCCCAAAAACCTTTGAGCTAATCGGTTCAACCAAAAAGGGAACTGGTTCACCTTAATTGAATTATGAGCTACACAAATGGGTCTTTAAAATTGGATGTTATTGTTGAGACATACATTGTTGAGATGTATCCTCATGTGATTTGTCAGAGCAGACATACTAAAACACTTGAATTGTACCTAAAATGAATAAATTTGCAACAATATCGTATCACCAGCGGCTCTTATAAATAGTATTTTTGATTACATAACCACCATTTTGTAGATGCAGAAGTCCTGAGGTGGTAACACAAAACAAGCAGTTATTTCCCAAAGTAATACTGGACAGACAAAATTGTTTCTCTTTCAGACAGAAATGTGTTGATAAGACCTCACCGTCAAAAATGAGTCAGCACCACACACATATTGTTTCAACTAAATCAAACCACATCAGAAACAGAAACAGGTTCATTGCAAGAAGGGTTTTCACATGCAAGAAATTTACTTGAGTGTATATCAAATCACTAAATATTTAAATAAATACATATTTCCATACGAATAACATGGTATGATAATGCTATCAGTAATTTCTGTGGAGAGGACCAATTTCCAACATTAATAAGGCATCAATCTATGATCATCACGACATGATGCTTGAGTCATGGTCAAGTTAACAGTTTATTAATATTAATAGCTTGAGTGAGAGTGTTGTCCATCTAACAAATAAAATAATTAGAATAAAACTAAAATAAAATAAAATAAAATATAAATCATCTTAAGCCCTATTCACATGGGTTAACTATTACCTAGGGACCTATCATAATTTGTAATAGTTCCAAAGGTCCTCTGTGATCTTGATCCTGTGCAAATCTACCATCTCTGTAATTTGTAAAGTAAAAATTCCACAGCAAATTACCAACCATTTTTCACACAGAGGTCATGTGATATTATTATTCCTTTGAGAATTGTTGCATTTTTTAATTTATTTTCTTTAAATCTTTTTTCTGCTGTCAGATAACTGAACAAGTATGAAATCACAGCTCATAAAAGGGGGAACAGCAGTCAGCAGCTGTGCTGTGAGATTAGCTATATTGACGTTAGTTAAAATTAGTGTTGATGATAGAGAAGGTTAGCTGCAAATAAATGCACAAAGTGGTCAAAACAACTCTAAACTATTTTGTTAATATGGCTTCTGAAGAACAGATGCTGCACTTCATAAACATGTTACATAGAGCCTTGGCATCATGTCATTTGGGGGATAATGTCAGTAAATATGTGTAAAATACAGACTTTGCTTATTCTGTGAGAATGTGCTATTCCCATGCAAATAATCCTTTAGATGTTTATAGCAAGTTGAAGTTTTTTGTAATACAGATCTTCATAACCAACTTCGACTTCGATTTTCTCCCACTGTTGTTGTCAGTTCACTTCCATTTTTACATGACTTGAATATGGAAAATCCTGAACATCTTGAATTGTTCTTTCATTGACTTTTACTTCATTGAAATATATTCAGTTGTTCTCCCAACTTTGATTTAAAGTAGACTGACTTCAGTCTGAGACAAAACATCAAAGTTCAAGATTCTGTGGTTACATAACAGTAAGCTGCTTCATCATATAAGTCTTTTTATACCAGACAGTTTGTCTAAGAACATTTTATTTTACCAGGACGATTTAGCAATCACACACTTACGTATGTACCCAGGGTAAAAGTGCACTGAAATTTGAAAAAAGAAGCTCTTACTAGACTAAAAAGTCCAATAATATAATACTTTATTGCTGCCTGCAGGGACATACATCGGTTCTGCTTGAGCACCTGCCGATGGAGGTCATAGGTCAGGGTCTGGGGCAGAACTTCACTGCCTACAGCATTTGCATTGTATTCGCTGTATACAATTTTATTTAAGTGTTACTTTTATGAATCATACACTGCCCTCAAATTCACGTAATTTTTTCCTATTTTTCCTCTGGTTTTTAAGCTCATAACTCACATGTTGTTATGTAACACTGCTATGCATGTCTATTTAATCACACTAACTGTTAAAGACCAGCAGTACTCTACTGTAGTCTCTTCATTGTGCGTACTACAGTTAGGTTGCCCTCAGGGAGACAGATTGGCAGTGCTTTTGTCTCATCTGACACACCGGTACTTCATACTCTTTTCCTCTGATTTTCTCGGGCTGTCTCTTTCACAAAAAGTTTTGTCTTCGATAATAAGCATTCAATAAGGTACTCTAACAAGTGCATATGTATGTATGTATATGTACATACATAGACATGTATATGTATGTATATTTTTAACACTTCTTATATTTTGTTTCTGTCCTTTTCCTTATCTGTGGTTCCTGCTCCCTCACTGTCTCTCTATCTACTCAGCACACCTGCGGCATTATTAAAGGGCAGTTACAGTGGCTCTCGTTGCTCTAGGGAGGATGGTAGAACATTGGCTTCCAGGCAGTCTCTTACATCATTTCCTTTTTTGTCTCTGTGCACCATTTTCCCCACATTTAAAATTTTTATTTTTACCACCGCCTTGGTTGCCGTTGGTAACGAAATGCGAGAGCAGCTACAGCTGATGTAAGACTTACCATAGGCAACCAACTCATCGTCTCAGTGGTGATGCTTTGGAAACTGTTTTGGAGATGTGAACTTCGCTGACTTTCTACTGCCTTATATCTTCACTTACCTCTTTTACTTAACTGTTCTTAATTCTTCTATTTTCTGCCTCTATTACTTTGTTTTTTATCACATAGGTGTAACACATCTGGTTTCAGTGCAGTGGAAACCTCTTACAGTGCTCACATCTGTCTCGGTCAAATTGATCATTGTAAATGGATGATTATTATAGCTGACTTTTTTGTTTTTTCTTTACTTTTTTTTAAAAATTATTTTTGTGCTTTTTGCCTTTATTTAGATAGTGACAGTTGAAGAGCAGACAGGAAACAGGGTAGAGAGAAAGGATGACATGCTGCAAAGGGCCACAGGTGGGAGTCAAACTGACAGCCCCTGCAGAGGACTGATATCCTCAGTACAAGGGGTGCACGCTCTACCAAATGAGCTACAGGGGCACCCTGGTTTTTGGTTAATTTCTAATGCAGCTTACTATCTAATTCATTGGTTCCCAACCTGCAGTCTGGACCCCCCGTAGGGGGCAGCAGAAATTACAGTGGGTATCCAGGACTGTGTCTGCTCTGAAGTTGTCAAAATTAGATTTCAAAATGTTAACTAAAATCACAGTTTATACAAAAGTATGTATACAAAACTAGCTAAATTACTGTACATTATTGTATATTTTTGGTCCTCACTCATAGATAGCAGGGCACTTAGTAGGCCACACCTCTTTAACTTAAACTCATACTAGAAAAGAGACATTTACCAAAGGTAAAGGTTCTGAATGGAAACAATTATAAATCATCTAATTTTTTGCTAATAAAGCTTTGCAATCTAAATCTTTTCTGTGTGTGTGTGTGTGTGTGTGTGTGTGTGTGTGTG
Source organism: Lutjanus argentimaculatus (assembly GCA_034769285.1). Classification (NCBI taxonomy): domain Eukaryota; kingdom Metazoa; phylum Chordata; class Actinopteri; order Lutjaniformes; family Lutjanidae; genus Lutjanus; species Lutjanus argentimaculatus. The sequence continues at coordinate 2,605,717 of JAWZSL010000045.1, read as the reverse complement.
TGTGTGTGTGTGTGTGTGTGTGTGTGTGTCTCTGTGTGCATGCCTGCATGTGTGTGCGGATGGATGGCAGAGCTTTTCTTAAATAGAAGTAGGAGGGTGCCAAGGAAAAAGGTTGGGAACCACTAATCCATTTGTATATTTATTACATGAATATAAAGTAATGAAATGGACAGTTTCACTATTCACAGAGTTTTATTGACTGTTTCAAAATACAGGACACATTAAATTACTGCCCTGTGTTCAGTATTGGAGTAATGCATTGCTGTAATTCTACTACTTTTGGCAGTAAATAGACATGTAAGTAATTAGTTTTTTTTAATTAATCCCGCAATTACAATTAAGTTTATTATGTCATGAAAACATATTTCATGTCATTGTCATCATGTTGTCATGTATGAAAAGACCCACAATAAACTCTGAGGACTACTTGATTACTTTATGCAAATTATTTAAACAGCTTTTCTGTATGACTGATTCTGTTGCAAGCTTTTGATCAATATGTGGTGGCTGATCACTGTAACTGTGATCACTAAGCGGTTTGCACTCTAATTCTATTTTATTTTGAGCCCAGAACCACAGATAATCATAAATATACACCCCAAAACCATTATATCATAATTTAGACAGCTTCACCATATGGCTTTCTATTAATGAGAGCAGTTTTTTTCTATTGTTGGATAGATTTGGTGAATATTCCCCCAGTTGAACTCATGCTTAGGTGTGGGAGTTATACTGTACCCAGTACAACCGCAGTGCTCTGCTTCTGGTCAGTGGTGATCATTATGGGAAGGGATAATATCACTCATTCAATTCCCACATCCACACTTTCCAAGCCAGCGGAACAAATTGCCTTTCAACTAAAACCTCCTTAAATTACAGCCAGCCTCTGCACCTCAGAGGACAATGCAACGTGACATCAAAATCATACTCTGAACTCTCTAGAAAGTTTTGCTTCAGAATAGGGATATTTTTTTTATGTACAGGCCCTCAGATGAACAATTTAGATCCTGGAGTTGTTCACACTTCTGTGTTTTGCATTGTATGCCATGCTGTATTTACGATTGTTTGTGATGAGTAATTTCACAACAGTGGTTGGTCGTGCTGCAATCTATATTGCTGCAGTCCATAATTACATTGCAGCAATTTTAAAGCACTTTTCCTCCAACAACTGCATTTCTTTTTTGCTACCTCTAATTGAAATATGTAAAGCTCATCTTCCATGAGCACATTCATGAACTGAGTGCATGCGAAGTAACAAAAAAGTTATAACAAACATTGTACTTCTCTGGCAGAGGATGTAATCTCTCTTTCAGTGTGATATTCACCAACAATGTGGACCATACAGAAGCATAGAAAACATTAGACAACAATAACGTACTGCAACACAGTTTATTCACTGGAGAGAGCCCTTGTCTCTAAGTGCGGAAAGGTGAATGGTATGGATGTGCAATAACAACAGCTAGAGTTTCATTACATCATACAAACTCTCTATTTCCTGTCTGCCTTGTCTTTGTCTGCTGAATTCTCTATAGTATAGTATAAAAACACAAAGGAACAAAAAGTAAGTTCAAGTAAACTAATGTAGAAAGGCTGACACATTCCAGATAGTTAGAAAATAAGAATATCAGTAGGTACTAAGTTTTGCCTCCACTCTTGCCTCCATTGCCTCCATTGTTCTTCTACTTCTGTTTGTTTTTTTGTTGTGTTTTGTATAAATAATGTCTTATTTGCTTACTTTCAGGCTGACTGGTACAACTCTGCCCTCACCAGTGATATCAAGCAAGAACTGGCTTCGGATACATTTCACCTCAGACAGCAACCATCGAAGGAAAGGATTCAGTGCTCAATACCAAGGTATATCACACTCTTTCAGCCTCATTATGCTGGGCTCACACTTCTGGAGTTTTGGGCTGATTTACCTCAGATTCACCCCTCTTGAGAATCAGAGGAGAAGCCGGAGGGCCGGACCTTAGATGGTACTGAAATTTGCCCCAGATTACCCACTAATGTGAGGGGTTTACAGATCCAATTAACCCAGCCGAACTGCTCCTAGACTCGTTGGGGCCACCCCGATAATTTTCAAACATTTTTGATATTTACAAGTTAAGATCTTAATGATTACATCAGTATGGAAGTGAGATAGAGGTGTTGCCAAGCAACGGTAAACATTTTAGCTTGTGGCTAACTACTGACGACAGATATGAAAACTGACAGCTAAAATCTCACCTCCAGTTCTCTCTGAAAAATAGACAAGCCATGTTAACTGCATCTCCCCAAACATTTTTCACCCAGACTTGTTTAACTTGTGCTTTTGTTTTTTTTCTCACAGCAAAGCATTAATGTTACTACAGCAAGTTGTTCCGCTACGTCTGTTTCCATTGTTTACATCTGCTCCCTCATTAAATCATGTGAAATTGTGCTCTGTCCTCCGGCACACTAATCTTGATATTCTCCTATAGTATGTGATGTGCCATTATTTATTCTGTAGTGTGTGCATGTTTGAGATTAGACAGAAGATAATCTGTAAAGTTTCTCCTTATGTGTGTGATGCAGCCAGTTTTCAAAATTGGTTAGGATTTTAAAACTCCTGTAGTGTGAGCCCAGCATTACTTACCTTTTCTCTGCCTCCCTGTCAGGTTTCTTTAATGGTGATTTCACACCTACTGCTGGGTTCATTAGGTCCAGACCAAGGGGGAAAAAAGATACATTGTTGCATTTTAGGTCTGGTCCGGTTCCTGTTCATACTGATTCACACTTTTACAAACAAACCAAGACAACTAAACATGAAGTTAAACAGACGGATGGGTAACTTCTTGATTGGACAGTTTTGGCAGTTGTCTTCCTGCATCATAAGGGCCCACTTGGGGAAATCAAATGAGTGAGTGACTGTCACAAATTAATCCAGTACTTGAATGCTTCCGATGTGTGTACTTATGTTCTTTGGTGTCACAAAGAGCTCAAAAAACAAATAATAAGCATCATTAGTGTTGTTAGACCCTATGGGCCCTATCTTACACCCGGCACAATGCCTTGCGCCACTGGCGCAAATGACTTTGCTATCTTACACCCAGCGCAAGTGCCATTTTTGCCATGTCTGCAAGATAGAAAATGCACTTGCACCTGGTCTGAGGTCTAAACATGAAGGCAAAACGAAGGCGTGGTCCGGCGCGTTTGCTATCTTGTGCTCGGCGCACTGGAGTAAAACCCACTTGGGCCTTAGAGCCCTATCTTACGCTGGTCTGAAGGATTTAATTTATTCAAGCTGTGTCCAAATCCTCCTTTGCCGTCTCCCCCCAGGGGTGAGAGTGATATTTTGCCCTGCCCCGCCCCCTGCGCCACCGGCGCAAAGTGGCATACACCTATCAGGTGTGCCCAAGTGCCCTCATTAATTCACCGGCGAGTTTAGGCCGAACATACAATAAACCAATCAGAAAGTCAGCTCTCATCACGTGTAAGCGGCAGGCGCGCCAGCAGCGCAAGCAGTGGCAGCATGACGGCGGATTTACAAGGAGGAAACAAAGAGAAAAGATTTTCAAAGCGAGGAGACAGATCTCCTGGTTCAAGAGGTGAAAGCGTGAGAGCGCGCAATATATGGAGACACGTCTCCAAAGCAGCTTCATGTGTAAATAGTTTATTTTACATATCAGCAGCATGTTACAGAACTATGGGATCGCAGTCACAGACTTTTTAATGGATTTAATGAACTGATAAAGTACACAGAGAAAGATACAGCACTTTTAATAGCTTTTGACCCATGAATCAGGGAAAATACACGTTTTGATATGCATACATGTTACCAGGGGTACCAAATGATTTGCATAAATATATACATAGATGTACATGTACGTATGTACATGTCTTATGCAGATCAATTACTTTACATAGGATCCTTTACAGAACAGATTTCACAATCAGCAGATGGATTTATTAGTAGTTCAGCTTTTGAAATCATGCTAAAATCACATACCTGTGGTTGGTTCATTTGCTTTCACACCACAAATGAACAGCACCATTTTGAATGAGACCACCTTTTCAAGTATTCTGGCTGTTTGGTCCAAACCAGGTTTCACTTATTTGTAGGGAAATATTATGTATTTATTTAAATATTTATTTAGTTTTTTGGCGTGCACTCAGCTTTTTAACTGAACCAAACAGGGTAGGTGTGAAAGCCCCTTACACATTCACTGTACAAACTAATCTCCATATAAAAACACAAACAAGCTAGTATTGGGAATGCAGGGTCTTTGGATTGGTCTTGCATTTATATTCATATACTGTAATTGAGAATAGCAATTATTGAGGACAGAAGTCTGAAACCACCTGACTGGACTTTCTAGACCTTTCCTGTCATCTAATTGACTGGTTGTATGACTTAATTAGCATATTAAAGTGCATATTAGTTTCCATGTGGCGGCTCAGATTTAATTGGCTGCTTCCAACACAAAACACAGTGATCCAAGACCTGTCTCTCTTCCCACACTTCTGCAAGAGAGACAGGTCTTGGATCACCATGTTCTGTCCGTCCATCTCTTTTTCTATTCACTTTATGTTGTCTCTTTTCTTCCTGAGTTATCAGTCTCTTGCTCTTGCCATTGGTACTTCTGTCATTTCCTCGCTGTCTATCTATTCTGTATGTGATGTGTGTGTGTGTGTGTGTGTGTGTGTGTGTGTGAGTACTTTTCATGCCAAGTCTGTTTCTCAGTGGAATGTAGTTTGGTTGTAGCACAGATTTTTCTGTTATCCTCTGCAATGCTGCTACTTAGGATAAAATAGATGGAATAAATTTTAATGCTGCTTCACTGCTTTGCTCTTCTCCCTCTTTTCTCCTCTCTTGTCCCCACTTCTCTGTGGCTTCTAATGTCTTCTCCTTTTCACTGTTCTAATTTTCATTTTTCTGCCACTGTTGCATTTAGTGTGGGTTTGTTATAGGAGAGGTGAAGCACTTATTGGATTGCACACATAGTTGATGTGCACTGTATGGCAACCCTGAAAATAATAATCACTTAAAAGATATACAGTAAGTGCTTATAATTAAACTAATAGCCTCTTGTTCCTCTGTTTCCTGCAGTGAAGAAAGCAATAGAGTTGAAGTCCAGAGGGGTGAAGATGATGCCCAGCAAAGACTCCAGTCACAAAAATGCTGTCTGTAAGTAAACTACTGTCTGCTGTGTGTGTATGTGTGTGTTTGTCAAGTCAAGTCAAGTCAGGTTTATTTATAAAGCACATTTAAAGCAACCGAGGTTGACCAAAGTGCTGTACAAGATAGTTTGTAGATAGTGGGACTGTGTGTCTTGTAAACTTGAAACCCATTTGGTTACACACACATACACATGTGCACGCCCACACACACACACACACACACACACACACACACACACACACACACACCGCACATACATACTGTATATACATAAAGACACGCGGCCTGCATCCATCTTTGATGTGGCAAGGGCAGTAATTTCATCTATTTTTCACTGTGGTTGCTCTTCTAGGAGAAAATATTTTTTCTGTCTTTTTCTTCTTCCCTTCAAAGGGTCAAAGGTCAACATGAATCCAGTTCTATAAATAGAGTTTATTTGTGTTTACAGAAGCAAATGTATATTTAATACACAACCAGTATTGCAAAGAAATGTTATTTTTATGCTACTTTAGTCAAGTTTTGAGTCATTTTAACTATTTCTGAAATTCTGTTCATTACAAACCAGCCAGTGATGCAAATAAACATTCTCCTCTTTCAGTTACTTCTCAGAAAATAAAATAAGCCCAGAGAGCAAACAATTCAGAATGTGCAATTTCTGTTTAAAATGTGAATTTTTGTGTCAATTGGAGTATTTTCTGCTTTACTCAAAATGCCACAAAGCCATGAAACATATAAAATCTATATTTTTTGTTGATACAGTAAGAAGTGTTTTGTGTAAGTGTATTTTCTGCTTTTCTGCTTGGTATTCATGTCACTGTGTCAGCCCCCTGTACAACCATCATGATTGGATACCAAAAGGCATACTCGTGAGCCTCTATTTTGTTTCTGTTATGATGGTTTCTTTCATTTTACCTTTGAAGAGATGTCTTTGTCACACACAGTGAACCTCCCTGCGTTGTTGTCAGGATGATAATCTGACTACAGTCTATAATAAACTCAGCACAGCTCAGTGACTCACTCTCTGTTGGCTGAAGCTACTACTTCCCAGAGGATAAGTCCTTGTATTGTCCATTTCAGCTTTTTATTATTTTCTAACTTTCTAAATTTCCAAAAGCTAACTGGAGGTGTTGTGTTAGGATTCTTCATGGCCAACGCTGGAAATGCGCCCACTGCATCTTATTCATTCCCTCTGGAGGTGCAGCCAAGAATCCAGAAAGAGACAGTGTAGTCTCCGTCAGGTGAAGTTATTAATGGGTACATTTTTGACAGGCCACCTCTGAGACATATTGTACAGTAAGCCTGTAGAGAAATGATGCAATCCTGTAGTGAACTTCAGTGATGGACTGTATGCTGTATAATCCAATTTATGGAGCATAAGTTAAAAAGTGCAAAGTGTCCCTTTAGTTTCAGTCTTGCTACAGTGTTTTCTACTCTCCTCTTTCCCCTCCTGTCCACTTTTCATGTGCTCAGCTCTTTATTAATTACTAATTTTAATGTATTGTATAGAGCACATACTGCACATGCATAATGTCCTAAATGGGATTTAAATGGATGTTGTATTGCTTTTCACCACAGCTTTTGTGACATGGTAATAGGCACTTCTTGTACTTTTAAAATAATTTATATAAAAAGGAGAGTTTTTAATGCAAATCATGACTATATGCCAAGATTAATCCTTAGGTTAATATGCATTTTGAGGCTGTAAATGTTTAAAATTATTTTAGCTTTCTGCTCATCCTTTTATAGTTATTTTTTTAAATTCAGATTTTTCTTTGACAGACTGGACATTGACAGACAGGCTACATTACATACATAGACAATGCATACATATAAAATACAAGTGAAATACGAAATTGTAGTACAACATATGTGCACAAAAACAAACAATAGAATATAGGCGTCGGCATCAATAAATACTTTTATTTTAAAAACAAAAGATCCTTGAAAATCTTGTAGTAGCTCATCATATCATATGTCATTACACATAGTCCAGTAAGGAGTTCAGATATGACCATACCCCTCTAGACCCGATCAAGGTGCTCTAATGTGACAGCAGCTCTCTCTCTCTTTCTATTAAATCTGTTAAGTCTTTCAACCAACTGCTCAAGCTAAAACAGGTCGGAGCTCATATTGCTTCGCTCATCCATGGACAGTAAACAAGACGGAGTTACTACTGTAGTTTCCGATTGTTTCTGCAGTAAAAATATCATTAGCCAACCAGCTAACCAAGTAAAATGAAGGTGTTATTTTCTGCAGTGATGAACAGGATTGACATTGTCAGTCAGGGAAACTGTCCTTCCAAGAAAAACAACAGCAAATGTCCAAAAACACAACATGTTTACTTGAATTGACAAAGCCCTCTAGCAGCTGTTGCGTTGTCCGTTGGGGCAACATCCACAGAGGGAGAATGTCGGGGTGGTTGGATGGGTTAACAAAATATCTGATATAGACATGGGAATAAACAGTTTGCTTCCTGTTTCCTTCTGACGGTCAATATTGGTTTCTGTTAACTGTGATAAGAATTTTTACATAAACCACCATTATGCTTCTATTTTATATACCATGAACTGTGTTATTTTCTTGTTGTTGCTTGTTTTTTGTTTTGATGTAGCTCAGCATTTTTGCCTTTATTTGTTAGCGGACAGTATTGAGGCAGACATCAAATGAGGGGATAGAGAGAAGTATACATATCACAGAAGTCCTGGAATCACACAGACGATGTTGCAGTTACATGGTATGCACCTTAACCATTCAGCTGTCAGGATACGCCACCACGGCGGCACAGTGGTTCAGTAGTTAGCACTGTCGCCTCACAGCAGGAAGGTCCTGTGTTCGACTGGGCAGGGCCTTTCTGTGTCTTCTTCCCTGTGTTTGCATGGGTTTCTGGGGATGTTAGGTTAATTCTCCTGTCACTGCCCTCAGGACTGGAGCTGGTCCCCGGGCGCTGCACAGTGGATGCCCTCTGCTCCTAATACTTAGGAGGTCTTAAAAGCAAAGAATAAATTTTCCTCAGTCAGTGATCTTTCTCTAACCAGGTTATTTGTGTGCCTAACCTTAACCAATACCCAACCAATAACCATAGCAACAGCAGATCATGAAGTAATTTTATTTTTGCAGCAGTGATTTGTAATGGTTTTATAAAGCACAAGCATATCAAACGAATCTTCCTGCTGATACAGTTGTCAGATCAGAGAATCCTTTTTTCTTTCGTTCTGAAGGGTAGTTACAAGTGATGCATTTTGTCATTTAGTTTTGAGGACTTTCATCTTTCTTCTAGGACAGGTGTGACTTGGAAAACTGTATGTTCAAATATTGAGTAACTATAAAATAATTACAATACTGAGGATTAATTTAAAAGCAGGCAGATTTTAAGATTTCCAACTAACGATGGTAGTTTTACAGTTGTTAATTAAAATAACCACAACCATCTTTGTTGATTCTTCCAATGTACAGCATGTTGCAGAAACAAAGCTATCTCTCTGTCACTCCTTTTTACTTGCAATTTTTTTCTGTTAAATCAGATTTTGCCACGATCTCCATAAGCCAGTCATACCGTTGTTATGAAACTTTAAATCTTTCTCCTCTCTGCTGCTATCAGCTGTTGTTTTAGAGAATTATCACGGCCTCTCCTCCACCCCATTCACCTCCTCCACCATTGTGTCCAGTGCCAGATTGAGCCCATCTAAAGACCACTCCTCATCATGTTTTCAGCATTTTTTTTCATTTCGTCATCATCACCACCACCACTGTCTACATATCAAAAAAACGTACATGTTCACTCAAAAAGAAGTCACTCCTGACTGAAGTTAGCTTTGAAATAAAACTAACATGTTTTTAGTTATATTGAGATATAAAAACTCCACTCTGAGTGCCTCAAACCTCAAAAATACAAATCAGTTCAACAGTAAAAAAAAAAAGTTGGCACACCATCAAAACAATCCATGCATGTAGAGCTTCTCATTTTATGAATATAAAGTATTTTAATAGTAGGGTTGCCAATGTGTTTTGGCCATAGATCGCCAAAGGCAAACACAAGATAAAATGCTTTGTGTGGATTTGATCTCACATCAAACCATTAGTGTGATATGAAGAAAACGGTCTAAGTTTCATGGTTATCTTAAAAACTGCACAATAAAAAAGCAAAAGCTTTCTCAGAGAAGGTCTCAAGATGATTCATAACTAATACACCATTAGTTTGTTTTGGTGCTGGCAACCAATGTGCACAGTAGGTGTCAATTTTTGTGGTTTATTTTGGTATTCAGGCCATTAAAATAAACCTCTTTGATGGCCATATTTGAGCATTTAAGTATTTACTTTAGTTTCAGTTTCTTTGTGATATCTTCACACCTAATGGACCATTTTTGCTACCTACTGATTGTACAGGGAATAGAATACACGAGTTGTTATTTGGAAAGTCACATTTTAAAAGCAAATAAGCTCCTCCATTAATACCAGGAGCAACTGAAGCTCTACTGTGTGTACAGTGTTTGCGGTCGAGGCTTACAGTGTTTTTATGTGGACAGGAAAAATTGTTTTCACCCCAGTGGCAGCTAATGGGAATCTAAATAAACTTAAACATCATATTGACCACAAGGCAGTAAAATGATGAATTTATTGATGAAAGTGATAAATATCTCTACAGTCTGGGGTGGCAGACATATTTCTTGGAGACATCTCTAAAACAGTATTCAGATCATGTGACAGAGGCTTTTAATTATCACGGAAGCACAAGCTCATACCTCATCTATTTCTTAGCATTTAGCTTCATAATAAAACCCTCATCAATAATTCTGCTGATTTACATGCTCAGCCAAGCATGTGCTGCTGCAATTAACATTAGTACGGTGTTTGTGTCTATGCGAAAAAGAAAATCTTATGTGCTTATGTGCTTCTCCATGTGTTGCAGCAATTAAAATTAAGACTGGTATGCTTCATGTGTGTTTGAGTGTATGCATGCATATGTGAGGAGTTCCCAGGGCAAATCAGTTTGTTATATTTGTCAACGATGTGGAGGTTTGTGAGCACACACACGCTTTCTTTTTACTCTCGTTTACACAAACTCAGCATGCACACACAGATGCACACATATATGCAAACACACTGGTATACAAAGTAACTTCCATGTGAGAGAATTGCCTGAAGTCAGTCTGCTGAGCCCAAAGTTGTTGTTACAATAAGGTCCAAGCTAACAAAAACATCTTGTTGTGAAGCAACCTCTGTAGAGGTTTCTCTCTTGCTGACATGTAAATGTATTATAATAATGCTTTTGATATGTGATGTTCTGCCTGCCTACTAAATAAATATTGACCTAAAAAACCAACTAACTCTGCAAGCAGCTGCAGTTAACCTTATGACTTATAGTACACATTTGCTCAGGGGGTCCAGATCTCATTGCACAATGCCCTGTGTGGATTTTATCATGATGTAAAATCACATTGAGCACCAGTTGTTTCTTACGTGTCTGCTTAAAGTCTCTCAAAAGTAGCTATCCCACTTGTAAAATTATTTCTGCACTGTAGAGAACCACGCTTTGTTATCTGTTATCACAATGTGGAGCCAAAGAATGATGATAATGACTGTTAACTCTGTAGTCCAGGGATCCCTTAAGCTTTCACAGCCCTGGACCTAAATGAGAAATTTAGTTTCTCACCATGGGGCCCATGCTCATTAAAACATACTAGCATTTTTATCATGGGGACCAAAAACTGAGTAAATGTGGGTTTTCAAATTGGGCTGAAGGCTCAGTGAGGTGACACCAACATAGTACACTGAGGCCATCAGGCAGGGAACCAGGATCATTAAAACATAAAAAAGGTAAAGCCAAGGTCCAATTTTGGTCCCGAACCAGTCTTTGAACAACACTTCTTTACACTGTATGAGTCCCAGTGGTAATATTATAGCTGTATGGCAGAGAATGTGCAGTCTTTATGCAATATATAATCATTACAAAGAACCAGAGACTGATGATAATGAGTTTTACCTGTCTGGAGAATGGAGTGCTTATGAATCATAATCTAAAAGACTGTCTGTAACAGCCTCTAGCCTATATTAAAGCACAGGCTAATAGATACACACACACAAGAATAAGTTTGTGAACCGTCTGTTTATTGATAATTTTCAGATTGACTATTAAGTAGAATTTGAACTGAGATGGATGGATGGATGGATGGATGGATGGATGGATGGATGGATGGATAGATAGATAGATAGATAGATAGATAAAGATAGATAGATAGACACATACATATGTGTATCTATGCATGCATGCACAGATGGTTAGATAGATGCTTACATAGCTACATAAATAGACATTTAAGTGACAGTCAATTAGAGACAAAGAAATAAACTAAGACTTGTAACTAGAGCAATTTAAAATGGTTCGACTGAAGGCAGCCTATCCTGTGGTTACCCTCTCTCAGCGGTAACATTAGCTTACTGCTGAGGATGTGTCATAATTATAGAGAGGCTGAAAGATTGTGATTAAGGAGTTTTACTCCCTAGACAATGACCTAGAACTGTAATGAATCATCATTGTGAGAGTGTGATTTATAATCAGTGTTTTCTTCAGGATTGTCAGGCAAGGTGGTGCTGGGTTGCAGTCTACTCAAATGAAAGTGATGCGACCACTTGAAATTTGGATGATACACAATGATACAGCAGCACAGCTAAATAGTTTGGTGGAAAATCTCACAGTAATGCAGTTATATGAAGTGATAGTTTGAAGTATTTGAGGTGGTACTCATCGATAGTCAGTGTATTACCTACAATAGATGCTGGTTGGCATGCCCCACTTAGGAGAAGCAGAGAAGGGGATCAGCACCGAAGCTAAGCAATGTACTGCTGTGGACAGTACATTGCATAGTCACTTAAAAAAGGTCCACCTTAAAAAAAAAAAAGATCTATTTTAGTATACACTATATTTAGAATATTTGCACTGTTTTACTTTTCCATCAGACAGTCTTTTCTGATGGAAACCATTATAGAAGCCAAATATCGCTCTCTACCAACCAACCGGACTCCATAGATGAAATCACTAATTTTACCTTGCAGAACATGGGAGTTGTTGCCTCAATTTGTTAGTTATTGAGTAACTTCTGTGAAATGGAACTATCCTTTTAAAACACCAAATTCACATAATAACACACAAACTAACAGACTGAAGCAGTGGTAGACCAGCAGCACCCATGTTCTGTGAGGTAAAATCACTGAATTTATCTATGGAGTTTGGTTGGTTTGGAGACAGCGATATTTGGCTTACTTAACAACAATGGAAAAGACAGTCTGATGGAAAAGCAAAGTGGTGGAAGTATTCCAAATTTAGCATACAAAAACTGATATTGATTTTTGGATGCAGACATTTTCAATGGCAATACCTTTTGTTGCTAACCCATCCACAGCAGTGCGTTGCTGTGGACGGGTGCTAGTGCCCCTCTCTACTTCTCAAAAGTGGGGGGTGCTGACCGCCATCTACTGTGGGTAATACACTGACTCTCAACAAGTAGCACGTGCAACCCCACATCAAATAATACGAACCATCCCTTTAACCATCCAAATTTAATTTTATGCTGTCTTTCATCACACGTGGCTCTGCCTCTGACCCTGACCCAGCATCTTAACAAGTGTATTTACGCTGAGAATCTTGTGGGCTCAACAAAATGATGCTGGGAAGATGGCTTTAGACTTTAGTCTAAACTCTTGGCTTGATTGACCTGTGAGCACGAGAAGGTGGGGGAGAGAGAGAGGGCAGAGTGGATAAGAGGCAACGAGGAGAGCAGAGGAGAGCGGCGGAAGAGAGCATATCAACAAACTGCACTTCACACATTTCTCTCCTCATCCAGCAGGCATCTGAAGAGCACCTCAAAAGCTCTTACCTGAGACACATGTCAGCTGATTACACACACACAAAACAAATACTCTCCCACGCTCTCCCTGCCTCTCCCTTTCTCCTTGCACCGTCCCTCATTGACTCTTTGACCACATTTCTTTTTCATGGTTCATCTGTCAGTTGTTATAATAACTGAACTTTCGTGCTACATGGCTTTGCATTCTCAATGCAAATGTATTTTGTGTTTATCCGTCTTTATGTTGCCCTCTAAGCCAGCAATTGCATGAGCCAGTGGTTTGTAACTCTGTGTCTTGGGAATTTTTAACAACAGTTTCACAACAACGAAGAAAACAAAACTAAGAGCAGAAAAGACATAAAACTTTACGTACACCCTTAATATACACATTGGTTATGACCTTGTTTCATAAGCTTTACTCTGTTTTAAGACTTTATTAAACTCTATTAAACTCTATCTTTTTTTAAAAATAATTTAACTCCGAATTAAGTAGCTTCCTGTACTGTATTTTAACAGTGCCTGTAGTACCGCCTAACCTGCTACTGTAAGTGTCAACACCAAACACTGCAGCTCTGTGCAGCAGACTGATTAAACAATGGAGACAATTGTATTTCTTCATGACTTTCAGTTTGTAAATTAAATCCGCCCTCACCAGCAGAATGCCTTGGAAAAGGTTTCCAATATTATTTCATCACCATTCGAAAATACAATGATACCTTCCATACTTTTGAGAAGGATAATAAAATATTAAAAACACATCATCTTTTGGAATCATAACAAGAATTTATATTGTTCACATTAAAATGTGATCAATAAAAAAAATGTCTCAATAAAATCGATTTAGATTTGATGGATAATTGTCAAGTTTGTGTCACATCTTCTTGAGTATTTATGATGTGCAGAGCTAATAGCTCATGATAAAAACAGGTGTCATGTCTAATCTGGCTGCATTGAGGGCTAATGGTGATGGCAGCAGCCACATAATCTCTTTATGCTTGTTGGCATGTCAAATACTGTTGTAATACTGGCTGCTCAGTGGTCTCTTTCTTTTCTTCAATTTTTAATCTTTATGGAAATAACATCACTTACCTTTACAACTCATATATAATAAGCAAATTTCATGAAGTATCAGTGACAATAACAAACAGAAACACAGGTGAATAAATCAACAAATAAACAAACAACAAAGGGCAAAACACTGAACCAATAATTTGACACCAAACCTTTCAAGCAACTGGGCTTAGTTTTTCCAAGCAATCTAAAAGGAGACCCCAAACTTTTCAGAATGAGGAATCTTGTCTTGTTAAGGGGTATGGCAATAGCTCAGTGATAGGAGAAGAATTTTTTAAAGTTATTTTTTGGTGGCATTTTTATGTCTTCATTTGATAGGTTAGCTGAAGTAAGGACAAGAAAGAGGGAGAGAGACTTAGGGGACGACATGCATCAAAGGGCTGCAGTCTGGAATTGAACCTACGGCCGCTGCAGAGGAAAATGAAACACTTGAACAAACACTGGCATGATAAGAACTTCCTAAAATGACAGACACCGCCTTTGGGAAAAATTTATTTGATGTGTACCTTGATGTTTTAGTTTGGCCAAAGTCCTATCCATTAACAATGAGGAGGCAAGATTTATGACTTATACTGCAGCCAGCCATCAGGGGGTGATTGAGATGCTCTGGGTTTACATTTGGGGAGCTCTCATGTTGTCCGTTTATATATATGTCAATGAAAAAGACAAAATGAAAAATGTCTCATGTCAGCGGAATTCTACTGGATTATTATTAGCAATACATTGAAGTTTAAAATTAAATTTATGTTGCGGCTGGTTAACCTGTATACACCTCTTTGGTAGATCCATCTATAGCAATACATTGTACTTTGTACTTTTACAATGTATTGTATAAAATAACTTTACCTAGTACGTAAGATAACTATAAATTAGAGCTGCCTCAGACATAGTAGAAATATAAAGGTGCGTAAAATGAAATACTGAACTGAAGAGCAAGTACCTTTAAACTGTAATTAGTTGTGTTTCATAACTACAGCCACTGCATAAGCATCTTTCAAACACACATTTTCACACATGCAGTTACATTCAGGAATATCTTCATCATGCACCTTTTCACACGTGCTAGGGCAATGTTGGAGTAGATGAGGCAAGGGAAAGTCCAGCAGATGGTGGTAATGCAACACTGAAGGCTGCCAACCACCATAAAAGTCAACAGAAGAAGAAGATAGGAAGGCCAGATTTATGTGTACACAGTGGAAGATTATTTTCAGGAACATGCAGAATCTGTTTTTGTAATGTTTCAAAAAGTCAACAAGTTTGCGAGACTAATGTCAGATGTCAGGAGTCTTTGTGACTTTAGTTGTTGTTGTTTAGCCTTGTGATTGGTTTGCTCGCTCCACATGAAAGCATCTTCCATCAAACCACCATTAACTTTTACGGGCATGTCCCTGTGGTGTTGCTGATTTCATTTGCTACACAGCCCTACCAGCATTTTCCCTGAAATGTTACTTGGTCTAGAGGTGGGAAACTGGTGGTACAGATTTCCCTGAATATTGATCCCTGCTCCCATTCACACATGACCCCACACAGGAAATGTTCCTGAACATTTCAGAAATAAACCGCAAGTGTCAAAGGGACAAAAGTCTCTTTATCCTTATTATTATGTTGAATACTCTTTATTTCAAGCTATAATATGAAACATTTCTTCATTAAAATGTCTAAAAATGGTGGACTTATGTTATATATTTTGTTGAGTTATGTACTTAGATTATCAGAAATGTTTCCAACAATGGTCAAACCCAGAGAAATCTGTAATTTATTCAAGATAACAGTGCGTTTCCTACTAAGTTGCAATAACTTCTGGTAAAACACGGGACACATTAGACATCAGACAGTGAGGAAGGAAGTCGGCAAATGCGACTAAATGAAACATGAATAAAACTTTCATACATTACCTCATCCGTAAGCATGATTTCTGCTTGAGTCACTTCAGATACATTTTCATCAGCAGTGGTAGTTGTTTGACAATGAAGACTCGACTCCCACACTATATCGCAACATCATCAAACTATGTCTTTTGTTATTTTTTTAATGTGAGGAAGACCCCTAGTGGTAGAATCTACATATTGTACATTTAGTGGCCAGTGTAAGATACGCCTTTAAACACTCCCCTCCAGAGTACTAATATAACAGTTTATGGCACAGAATGTTACTTACTTGTAAGGATGATTATAAGCAGAAGGAACTGAGTAATTTAGTGAGTTAAATATTTATCTATAATAGTGGGTGGCTGATGTGACGTGATGGTCTGTTACAGAAATCAAAGATGCCAAACATACATGGGCACCAATGAGAAAATTAATCACTTTTTATGAATTCCTAAAAAGTTGACTTGTAGAGATGAAAGGTTTGCTGAAGACACTTTGATGATATGGAAATGACATTATGCATCATAAGCTTGTGTTTAAATGTTGAATGGTCTTTTAAGTGCAAATATGGGATTAAGTCAGCTTCAGGATTTTTGACATCAGCCCAGCAGCGATATTTGGCAGCTTTTTTTTTCCCCTATAACAATCTCATGTTGTTTGCATGAGCTGGATTTGTTTCGGCAATATGAACCTTTGTATTTGGTGCCAATGAAAGCCATTTGAACACGAGTGAGAGAGAAAAGGATGAGAGAGTGCAACACAGAAAGTGTGTTTTTGAGTGTTTTGTGTGGTGATTTTTTGGACAGAACATCAAAAACACAGCAGAGCAACAAGACAGCTTGTTCTATTTGCATCATATCTCACACAAACACGCATAAACAGCGTCTATACACTCACAACCCCTCAGCACACATAACACAATCACACAAACGCAGCAAATCATTCATCCATCTTTTATGCTGGGGTGCACAAAACTTCGGCATCCCTTTGTAAATTGCAGCTAATGTGTTGAGAGAGGAAAGAGCGGGGTGAGCAGGCAGAGAATACAAAAGTAGAGAGAAGGACGAGTGGGAGCAGAGGCAGATGACGAAGACAGGAAGAGAGACGCGAGTGAGAGAGATACAAGAAAAGAGACACGTTGAGAGGTCAGATATTGCTCTTTTTCCAGGTCATATTTTATAACCCACCTTTTTCCTTTGTGCTATTGTAGTCCTTTTCCAGCATTCTCTCCATTTCTATTTTATTTATTGTCTCCTTCTTTTCCCTTCATTTTTTATTTCTTGCTAACCACCATTTTTCATCTACAGAGTTCCATTAACACAGAGCTGGTCTGAACTGGTTTCTGTCATGTTGTCTGGTCTCATTTACATTTACATTACATTTTAGGCATGCAGCAGATGCTCCCAGCCAGAGCGGACTCTAAAACCGATGCAAGATCCCAAATATGAGCTGGTCAAAAATTGTCATGTGTTTTGCTTTTGTGTTTTTTTTAGGAACTGAACAGATTGTGCAGATAGATGTGAAAAGGGAGGGAATGAGAGGCTGAGATGTGACAGTTCATTAAAGCTCATGTTAGTTTTCATTTCCACAATGACAGTTGTGCCACCATTTAAATGTTTTGCAAAACCTGTTTTTTTAACAGTATCTCCCCAAAATTTCTAATCTTCTTTTAATTCTGAACACTATATTATGAATATAATGTGTAATATACAAATATTAGACATTTCAAATATTTAAACTTGACTATGAGTATATATAGATAAAATTTATTATGAAACCAGGCAAATGAGGCATCATTCTTGAAACAACTGATGCTAGTGCACACATACTGGAAAACTTTAGGGTCCTTTGAAATTTTACTAGTTTGAAACGAACAGTTGCAAAATGAATGATACTGTGTCCTATATAAAAATATGTCAGATTTTCAGGGTTGGAAGAAATATTCAAAACCTTTACTTAGTTAAAAGTAGCAGGGCAATGATATTAAAAATACTCCGTTCAAAGTGAAAGTCCTGTTATATTTAAAACGTTAATTTATGTAGTAATCATTGTAATCTTTGGGTTATCATTATTGATGTATCAACCTGTAAACAGTATTTGAATGTAACAGCAGGTCAAGGTGGAGACTTTTATATAGCCTTGAGTTAGGTAATTTTGTGTAAAGTTCAATATTTATAAGCTTTTCCTGTATTTTGGGATATAAATTTAAATCTGTATAGTGAGTAATGAGAATAAAAAAGGTGACTGGACAGTCATCCATGTGAAGATTTGGACTTAAGAGGATGAGTGGGGATGGTTGGGTGGGTTGAGTGCAAAGGAGGGGTAGGTTCCTTTCATTATTGTAATCATTTAGATAATGCAGCTGTTCTATGCTTGTGTGCACTTTGAGTTCCAAACTAAGCTGCAAACAAATGTGTGTGTTTAATGGAAAAATCCATAAAAATGCTAAACAAAAATAAATCAAGAAACAAACAAACAAACAAACAAAAAATAAAGTGAGGCAGACAAATAGCATTTTTCCATATGAACTTTTGCTGAGTTTAAACAAAAAAGAAGCATAAAATGGAAATGCCAAAAATATAAGTACAGAATCTTGAAGACTGCTATACAGCTCTTGAGTAAAAGTAGGCCTCGGGTACTTTTTACCTCTTCAGATTTCCATATCTTTTATCTGCTTAGAGATCTGTCAAGTGTCTGCGTAACACGTGGGCAGATTAAATTAAAGCTGTGTTCAGCAACAAGCTAAAGTTCAAAAGGTAGGACCCGTTCACAGCTGTTTCGTTAGGAAGTGAATGCCTCACAACTGACGGCTCTTAAATGCATGTTGACCTGAGGCTTGTCAGGCTGTGGTTACTGCAGGACCGTTAACATGTAAGAATGAAGAGGAATGACTGAATACAGGACAGAGAAACGCTAAAGAAATGGAAGTTGTTTCATTTTGTACGTAGAAAGACGTGTCTGTCTTAAAGCTGTTTTAAACTAACAAGTAGTCATCAAAACGGTAGCTAATGTCAGTGCTGCAGGTGTAGTTTGGTCTCTTGTAACATACTAGGTTTGCAGTTACTGTAGCTATTTACGTTAGCATTATTAGCGTTTACTATTATACTATGAGCACATTAGCCTTGTGAAGTAACTACATCCAGAGGTTTTTGTTTTAATAGTGAATAGAAGCTGATTTTATTTTTCAGGAACCTTAATCCTTTATGAACCTTTCCTCCTTAGTTTGAAGTTGCCAGATGACATTTTTCCCATATTATTGTAGCCTTTACTGTGTAACATCAGCATGTATGGAAGTTTTATGTAAATTATACAGTAGCATTTTTTTTTTTTTTTTAATTCTGATTGGATAATGTTCGTATTTGCAGAAAAAATGACAGTAATGGTGATCTACTCTTATTATTCTATATGTATTTTATTTAGTAAAAAAAATAAAGTTTCCCCAGCCTCTCAACCTTTCTCACACCAAACATTTTGGCTTGTGATAATGTAATAATGTCAATCCGGGTGTTACCAATAATACTAATTAAGGTTCTGTTCCATACTCCTCAAACAGAGACAGGGTGGCAACTATTGTACATGTTGGCTCACTGGAAAGGCTCTGCTACACTAAATGGAACACAACCAGTGTTAACCCTACTATTTAATTACAGTGTGACTGCCCTGAAAAGACTCTGTTGATAACATTAACATTGACTACATTCCATTTAGGTCTAAGCTAGTTTCAGGTCTGCTGTTGTGCATGCTGACTCACTGCCAAAACTTCATGACTTTGAGACACTTGATGATGGATTGATTAATGAAACTTGTTTCACCTGTGTTCTTCCTGATCTGACAAGTCAAAATGTTTGCTATAAAAAGATATCTACTCAGAAATACTATGCTGAAATTCTTTAGTTTAAGATTTTTGTTAGAACAAATTACTGCTGCACTGTTCAGGGTTCTTACTGGTGCTGGAAACACTTAAATTTTAATATAGTATTTTCAAGGTTTGAAAAGTGCTTGGATTTTGGATAAAGTGCTTGAAACCTCTTGAAATTGTAATTGTGCTTCTTTTATAATAGATCGCTGTCTGACAGAATAGGTCACTTTTTAGATAAAGAAATAAAATAAGTCTGAGAGCCTAGTTGCTCTTGACTTCACACAAAATGGAGACGATTGCATTCTGCTCGTGCCACAGATGCCACTCTGAATGTGAGGCTACATTTTAGTGTGATCTGTCAGACATTGTCGATGTGTGCCCTCTGATGGAACAGTGAGTGTGAGCATAATAGATATTGGAGGGAGGTTTCCAGGTGGTTGCTGTTTCAATGAGCGTTGCCTTGAAAATGAAAAATTAAAATTAAAAAATGAAACAGATTTTATTGAAATTGAAGTTGATTCAGTGTGATGAAGAAGAGAAATAGGGCCTAATCATTTTGAGCATACCTCTAAATGTGTTATTTATCACGTTGAAAGGTCCTGGACAAGCCTGAAGATGCACCTTGAAAATGCTTGAATTTGACTTTTGAAAAAGTGTAGGAACCCTGACTTTTACCTCAGTTTTTCCTTTTAAGGAGAGAAACAAAAACACAGAGAGATGTTTGAGACTTGTTTATTTTGTGTTCGATGATCTCCATAGACAGATAAATTACCAAAATGCTGATCATGGTAGAGGTGTCTATTGCTGCTCTTTGATGAGAAACTTTTTATCTTTAAATCTTTTGTATTATTATTATATCTGTCAGCTTGAAAAAAATGAACACAAAAGGAAAAGATCTTTGTTTTCATATTGAGGCCTGTACATTTTTCATGTTCCTGAGTCGGCAGAAAATAGATCTATTTTAAAATTCAAAGGGTGAGTGCCTCATTTTGTGAATTCTCAACAACAGTTGGGGATATTTCTCACAGTTGGAGTTATCCTAGTTTTGTTTAACCACTTGACCGTCATCACATATTGAAAAATACTCAGATGCTTGTGGTCACAATGACAAAAACGATTTTTTTGCCCCTGTCACTTTTATCTTACTGAAAAAAGTGGTATGAGAAGAAGTTTAATGATTTTCCTGTCAGCTTAATACGATGCTCTGCATGCCACCAACGATTACAAGATATCCCTAAAGTGTGTAAAAAATATTCTGATCAATTTCACATCCATTGCCTCAAAAAGACAGACACTGCTTACCATATATTTTTCCTTTTTTTCAGTGAGTCAAAGTGGTCTTGCTGGTGATGTTTGTCCAGATCCTGGAGTTCCAGAAAATGGCAAGAGGATGGGCTCCGTCTTCCAGTAAGTTCACTTTATTCCAGACAAATGCCTTGGATATTGTTGAACTTATGACCAACACAGGATTATTATTGTATGTGTATCAGACATGTAGAAATCAGACTACAGAAATGATCTCACACAAAGGTCTTTTCCTACAATGTCTTACATTTACAAGCCTGGCACAAGTCATCAAATCATGTAGATGACATGTGAGAAGAGGGATGCTTGGTCAATTGTATGTTGAGCTGTTGTAAAATCTTTAAGCACTAGTGTGTAGGTTTTAGTGACATCTAGTGGTAAACATCCTGATTGTAAGCACCTCGTGTCACTTTCCCCTTCCAAGCATATAGAAGAACCTACTTTTAGCCACGAAACTCATGAAAAATGTGAAAGGCCCTTTCTAGAGCCAGTGTTGGTTTGTCCATTCTGGGCTACTGTAGAAACATTGCGGTGCAACATGATGACCTCTGTGCAAGAGGACCCACACCCTCTGTAGAGCTCCTTCTAAGGTAATGAAATACAACAATTCTTTTCCAGGTGATTATACACAATTGAAAACATACTTGTGAATATTATAGTCCATTTTGTCATATTTTACAAACAAAGCCTTGTAAATTTTGCTGCAAAAAACACACTGTCAGCGGTTGTGTTAGACTTTCTTGTTGTCTGTCATTTTGATGGACAATGACAAAGTCTACACCACTGCAGTAAGTACTCCCTTAACAGGCAGAGTTGCAGCTTTTATCCACTGACTAAGTCAAACCCACACTGTACATTTACATGGTCGCAGCACCTATACTGCCAGACCAACAACTTCACTGCTCACCTTATCTTCGCTCAGCATGCTTTCACCATCACCCTCTCTTTGCCCTCTTTCTAGCAAACGTTACACACACAACATGCTACTACATGCATTCAGTAGTTTGCAGTGTTTTCTGGTTTACCTTTGTCACAGGGACTAAATCTAAAGTACTCCCAGGGCAGAGGTATTTTTCTATTAGTCCTGTAACTTTATCACCCAGACATCATGTTTCTCAGCTCAGCTGTGTTGCCATGTCTACCAGTAGAGAGACTGACCCTGGTGGCACATGCTGCCCACTAAAATACATCACCTCAATACAGCATCTCTGTATCAGTTTAATTAGAAGATCACCGCCTGTATTTATGATGGTATTGAAAATTATATAGTCAGGATTTCTTAATACCCTGGTATACTGTAATACGTTTAGACTTCCAAAGCCTAGGACAGGGTTGTAAAATAGTCATCTTAATTGTATTTTTTTTAATGATAATGAGACATAGACAAGTCATACACAGAACAAACTTAGAGATTATGCATTTATAAAGGCATGGTGAGAAAAGACAGACAGAGACACTGACTGTGTGGTCACTTTTCATGCCATAGATGAGGTCTGCTGAAAACATGAAGTGCTGCAGCAGGCTGATAAACATAGTTTCAGCCACTTGTGTATCCATCGTCCTCCATCGTATTAATCGCTCTTTTTTCAACTTGTTTATTAATTACACTTTCTCACTAGATTTAGGCCCAATCCCAGTGTCCACTGTCACGGACTGACAGACTTTGAGGCATGTTCCCAGTAAGTCTGTGAGGGTTTAGGGCTGTCCCACTGTCCAAATTGCTAAGTCTGTGAGGGCTCTGAACTTTTTGAGCCCTTTATGCACTCTTTGCATGAGTCTGCATTTCTGCAGACTTCTTGAGGAATTACCCACAGTTCATAATGTTGTGATGTTATACACAGGGTTACCACGTGAATCCTGGAAGTGTTTTTTAAAAAGTCCGTAGATGATAATGCTCTTGATTATTTTATTTGTTTGTTTGTTTTTTATATGGAAAGTTTTTTTTAAATTCACAAACAGATCTCACCTTTTCTTTCTGAACTGATTTCTTTACCACTTAGTTTACTCCAACAACAAAAGTAATAAGCTTTTGAAACATTATTAAACATTTTTCCATGAAACCTCTGACTTAATTTGTGTATATATGGATGCCCCTTTTTTATTTTTATGTTTGTCTTGTAATATTTTCATTTTATATTCTTCATATGTATTTGTGTAATTTGTGTCACTTTGACATGCCCCAAAGTGCTGTCCCATTTCTGTTTATACCATTCCAAACCCTTACAGCCACTCCCACTCAAACACTGCAGGTGACGTCAGCTTAAGTCTGTGAGGGTTCAGGGCTCAAGGCTTTAGGAGGGGGACAGTGGAATTGGGCCTTTGTGACTTTTCAGACCCCCTTAGCAGCTTTGTTTCTAAAAAGCGACTAGCATCAAATCTAGTGACTCCAGTCCACAGCTCTTTTGCCAACAGAAGAGCTTTCCTCTTCTGCTGCAAGCAGTCAGGTATGGTGTGTAGGGCAGGTAGCTTCTCTCTTGCCCTCCAGATCTCTGGATATGTAAATAGTTTGATCTTCTCCCTCCCATTATGGATTTTTTTTCACTTAAAATACTTGATGTCCCTGTAATGAGTTTGTGATTGTTTGACTAAAGATTTCTCTGTCTTCTGCATGGCTTAAGGTGATCTCTTCCTTGCTGCAACTGTCACAACCACTTATTACAGTAGATGGCCCTCAGTGTTTTAATCTTACAAATGTGACAGCCTTCAGATTTTTCCATCATTGTTAAAAAATGATGGAAAATGTTGTTATATACTCTGCTTGTTTGCACAGTACAACCTGGTTTACTAGGTGAGTTGCTTCCCCTCCCACCCTGCTTTGGCTTTATTGTCTGTGCTACATGAAAGATTAACAATTGATGTAGCGGGGGACAAAACTACAGATCTTAGTTTAGATCTGATGACTCATTGACTCTTCGTGTTTGAAATACTAGTTCAGGATCTGAGTTAGAGCTTCATAAATCACAATGTGTTTTACTGCTTGATTCCGCTGGGCACGGCTGTGACACCTTCTGGCTCCGCCACAGCCCCCAGAGCTGATTGCGGCCAGTCTTAGAAATGCTTATGAAGCCACCAGAGCCGCCTCAGAGCATCCCAGAGGTGGCTCTCATCTCTCCTCTGTGGAGAATATGTAAGGGGTCTATTTTGACTTAAGCCGTGTCAAGCTGCACAGAGCAGATCCAGCCGGGCAGGAAGTCAGACACAGTAATGGCATAGAGAACCTGGCCAATTTTCAAAATAAAAACTGTGCAGACTCAAAATCGGAAAAGAAGCAGAAAATAAATGATTTAACTACATAGCCTGCTTGCACATTGTAGAAGCACAAAAATCAAGGAAAAAGACCAAATCACAAAATCTGAGCAAGTCAATATAATCAGGAGAGCAAACATGCCACTCTGAAATGCTGCTGGTAGGACATGAGGCTGTGTGGAGGATGGATCAAAACTGTGTCATAGACGTGATGTGTGACGTGGAATCAAGGCGTTAGTTGTCCCTCCTCTCTTCTTAGCTCACGGGCATCCTTCAGCTCCCAGGCTGAGAGTGAGTGCTGCTCTCCCCCTTTTCTGGTCCCTGAATTGGTCCTGAGCAAGGAGCAATGAGCAAGGAACTTCCTCACCAAAGTTCCCCTTCATTTTCGTTGAGACTGAAGTGTTTTGTGGTTTATGTATCATTATGAATAATTTATGTCTGTTGGGGACCTGTCGTTACAGCACCGGCTTTTTAGATGTGAAGCACCTTATGTAACTGGCTTGTAACAACTTGAAAAACTCACATATTCACATTTGCAGTCTTTTAGAGTGGAGCTGTTCAGTGCTTGTTGGGTCAGCTCCACACCTGTCAATCTGTGTAACTTTATAGGAAAGGAAATTATTATTAGCAGTAGTTTCAACCTGCAGATATAGACATGTTAATTTTGCCATCACACACACACACACACACACACACACACACACACACACACACACACACACACACACACACAAGACAAAGGTAATTACTAAGAGAGTTTAGCTACTTGAATTTTGCATGTGTACCACCTGCAGGAAAAAGGTGTTACATTTTCTTCTTTTATATCTGCTGTTTTCTATGTGTGTATGTGTTAGTATTTTTTGAAACACTTTTGAGAAGTTGCATCACTTGTTGGCTACATAAGATAATTAATGAACCCAAAAGTACATTGTGTTGCTTTCCCCTCAAGTAAATCAGAGAATGGAGGAGCTCAGATTACAACTCACGCAGAAGGACTGTGTCTTCATCCTGTGCTCAGGGTGCCATCACTCCACATGTCTTTACATAGCAAATAGCTGTTTTTTTTTTCATATATTGAATCTTTGATCATTCTTATAACTACAGGGCATCACATAATTCCAGCATAGCTTTGTCCGCCTTCAACCTGAGCACAGGTCTAATCAGCCAGAACAATTGAAAACACCTGTGTGGGTGTGCAGAGCCTTTAACATTGAACTTTGCCCTCCGACAAGTGAGCCTCATTTTCTGTAGAAATAATCTCTCCTTTGCAAAACAAACTGTTCTACTACAAAAAAAAGGATATACAGTATTTAATTGATTCTGAAAATACCCAAGGTTATATACAAAATGTGTTCAATGACAGAGCTCACTTAACCTACATTCTTAACTTTCCTGTATTTTCTTTCTCTTAATTCTGTCATCTCTAGCTTTCTTTCCCATTTACAGGTTTAAAATGTATTTGTACCATGTCAAACACAAAAACAAACTAAAAGAAATACAGTTTCAATGCTCACTTCCAACAGGTTGCACAAGTGTTGAAATTTCAGCAGCTATTTTATTTGCCAGCAGATTAGAGCTTTAAAGTGATATTCCACCCCAGAATGATAATCCACTCAGTATGTACTCAACCCTATGCTGATGTGAGGATGGGTGAAGATCTTCAGTTCACAAAACAATCCTAGAGTTTCAGCAGAAAACAGGGTTGCAGCCAAATCTAGTACAATCGCAGTGAATAGTGACCACAGATAAAATGTAAAAAAAGAACACAAAACAAACACAAAATGTCTCCATCCTGCTCGTGTGGTGTAATCCAAGTGTCCTGAGCCGCGACATTAAAATTTAACCACAAAACACACCATTTATACTAGGGGTGCAACGGATCAAAAATCTCACGGTTCAGATCGTATCACGGTTTTTAGTCAAGGATTGAATCATTTTTCGGATCAGCAAAAAAAAAAAAAAAAAAAAGAAAAGAAAAAAGTGGTGGGATTAGGGTTAAATTATTTTAAAAATGCACTTGGCTTTGATCTCTGTCTGTCTGTAAGCACTATCTGATTGGTTAGAAGTTATGGGTAATCAATCAGCACAGGCACACTGTGTCACAGACAGGGTGAGACAGAGCTGCACCGGTGAGCAGAGAGGAGCTGTGTAGTAGTTAAGACAGCAGATATCACCAGAGTTTCAATAATAATCACAATCTTATGATCTGTTTCAGATCAGCATAGTTACGTCGGTGAAAAAAGTCATGGTCTAGATGTCACTCAAGGCGATGTGACGGCTTTTAAATCAGTTGCTCTTCGCAGAGATGCGCTGCGCACAGCAGCATCTGTCCTGTCTTTTCACTACAACTCTGCATTGAGATTTCGGGTATTATAACTTATACAAAAGTAACAGTGACAGTAAAACTATGATGCTCCACGGATCACATGCATGCTGAACCTTGGAGGGCGATCCATACTGGACACGGGTCAACTGCGATCTGTTGGACCCCTAATTTACACCATGTTTTTAGCCGAAATGTCGACTGTAGCCTCCCAGGTGCATGTAAACATGGCGTTGATCGCAAGACTTCGTATATCTCGCCATATTTTCACACGTGCATCCATTAAGAGATATACGAAGTCTTGCGATACATCGACGCCATGTTTACGTGCTACCTGGGAGGCTACAGTTGACATTTTGGCTAAAAACATGGTGTAAATGGTGTCTTTTGTGGTTAAATTTTAATGTCGTGGCTCACGGACACTGGGATTACACCACACGAGCAGGATGGAGACATTATGTGTTTGTTTTGTGTTCTATTTTTTTATGTTTTATCCGTGGTCACCATTCACTGCCATTGTACTGGATTTGGCTGCAACCCTGTTTTTTGCTGAAACTCCAGGATTGTTTTGTGAACTGAAGATCTTCACCCATCCTCACGTCGGCATAGGGGTGAGTACATATTGAGTGGATTATCATTCTGGGGTGGAATATCGCTTTAATGATTTGTCAATTAGCTGATCAGTTGATCAAAGGAAAATTATTAGGCATCTATTTTGATAATTAAACAGTTGAAGAGTTTGGGAAATTATAACAGACATTTCGGACATTTCTAGCTGAAACAATTCAGCAATAAAACAATCAGCAGATTAGTAAATAATGAAAAAAACACTGTGAGCTGTTTTGAGGAAACACGTCATTCACTCTGGAAACCGTAGCGAAACAATGCACACTGTTTTCAGATTGAATGTGCCCCAGTTTGACAGCAGTGTTGGTCCTGCCTACAGCTCTGATTGGCTAAGCCCTGCATTGCTCATTGGATCCTTTTTTTTTCCCCAATGGAGAAACCGATATTTCATGTCATGATGCCAGACAAATTTGTGGGCAGATTCAAAGGTCTAGACCCAGGCAAAATAATTGTTCGTTGGAGCCCTTCAGTAGATATCGTACATGTCTATGTCTGCAGTTCTAAGCTGCTGCTGCTGTTGCTAGTAGGTGGTGCAGGTTGGCCGTAACTGTTGGTCCAGAACTGCAGGTCTGAATCCTCAGTTCTCCTCAGCCAACATAGGCTGAGCCTGTTTTGCATTATTCACTGTGTGCCCTTGATTATAGTCATTTTGAATCATCATCAGTAGCTCCTCTTCAAGAGACATACTGTTAACCATCAGTATTTACCAATTTACATTAATCACCTCCAGGTATTTATAAGTGTGCTTACACATATAGGGATTGTACACAGAGAATGAGGAATGTTTCAGAGGTAGCATCTTGGCTAATAAACAGGGTCTTGGTAGACACAGGGATTTTTAAGTGCTTCACTCCATGGTGTCTGTCATCTTATCAGTAGAAAGGGAGCCATAATTTCATTTAATCAGGAGTGAGCAATTATAAAATAATCACCTCTCCCTACGACTCATCCACTTAGCATCAGTGGCAGCTAAATTGTCCTTATGTTTCTGTCGTGATTATGAGAGAATCAAAATGGGCATTCCATTTTTACCTTTATCTGAGCCTGTTTTAAAGCCAAAAAACTTTAAAACGATAACCATCTTTCACCCCCCAGCTCCTGCTGCTCCTCTTTACCATTAGCAACTATGATTGCACAAACTCTGTAGGACTATTAGTGGAGACGTCTGAGTTAGTTAAAGGTCATTACCTCCATTGTGTTTGTCTGTGAGCGTTTATGTGTAAGTGTGCATGCATGTTGGCATGGATTTGTTGCGTGTGTGTTACAGATTTATATCTCATCATCATTAAACACTGAGATGCAGGAGTTGGAGCAGAATCATGGTGTGATGAAGGAAAATAGGAGAAATGGAGAGAGAACATGAGCTGCAGAGAAAACAAAACAATTTTCACTGTTGAGCAGTGCAGATGTGCGAGATGGCTGTAACTTAGAGTGTCATGGCAGTTTTGATTCTCAGGCAGCCACTTACACAACTGCGATGGAAAGTTCTTTTCAAGGCAATAGCAATAACAGCAAAGTTTTCTTTCCTGTAATTGTAAATTTCACAGTGAGCGGCTGGATGTAAGGTATTTTCAGTGTCATCAGCATTGCCAAAGTAACAAAAGCTGTAAAGTGAATGACCCAACTCTCCGTGACAAAGGCACTAACAGAGAGATTTGGCCAGGCTGTGCAACTCTACAGTGTTTAACAACAGGGTGGAGCCACTGAACAACCAGAACCCTACGTAGCGAATGTTTGGCCAGGTGGTAGACTGTGGTGTGTGTCAGCGGGGAAGAGACATTAAGCTTTACAGACAAGACACCATGCAGACTTCCACTTAGATGGCTGAATGTCCCTCTCACGTGTTAGACAGCGGGATGCCGCAGAGAATGAGAAAACAAGAATGATCAGAACAACTGATGAGAGACAGGGCGAGAGGAGTGGAAAAAAGAAAGAGAAGAGAAAAAGGAGAAAAGAGCAAAGGAAAGCAGAAAATAAAAAAAGGCTCTGGTGAAGAAAAATACAGGGTCTTACAGAAAGAGAGGATTTATAGATCCTAATTGGATGATCTGTGGTGACGGTTGTCTTCCACAGGGATCTAAAAGCCTTTGCATCATTAATATCATGACCATGATTCATGCATTATTTCTACAATTATCTCCTGGAAGAACTCAGTGATGTAAGAGGTTTCCACATGTATCACAATATCACCTGACTGTGACTTCTATTTTTGACAAGTGTTACTGTTGTGTCTCCTTAATTAGGGTTGGCTCCAGCGTCCAGTTCAGTTGTGATGACAGCTATGTACTACAAGGATCTAAAAGTATCACCTGTCAACGAGTCACTGACACCCTGGCTGCCTGGAGTGACCACAGACCCATCTGCAGAAGTACGTTTCAACTGTCATTCTCTCTGACACCTGTTATGACTTGTTAGTGTGTGTGCATAACAATGAGAGTACAGTGGTTTTGCATGAAAACCACATGGTAAAGAATTAAAGGGATGGTTGGAATTTTTTTGAGTGGGGTTGTATGAGGTGCTTATCCGTAGCATGTTACCTACAGTGGCACGTCCCCAGTTTTGAGAAGCAGCAGGAGTACCATTGAAGGAAGCTAAGCTATGTACTGCTGCAAACAGGTTTAGCAACAAAACGTATATATACAATGACAGTTTTCTGTTAGAAATGGTTGTCTGATGGCAAGTGGTGGTGAAAATATTGTAAATACAGTGTACAGTCAAACTGATATTGAGTTTTTTAGATGTAACTTTTTTTAGGTGGCTAAAATATGTTTTGCTACTCAGCCTGTCCACAGCAGCACCTTGCTTAGCTTCTTTCACTGGTACTCTAGCTGCTTCTTCGTACTGGGGGTGCCGACCACCATCTACTGTAGGTAATACATTGACATTCAGGGATGTCACTATTCTCCAAATCAATGATTCAGTTTGACTTTCAATTGTAAGGTCATGAATCAGTTTGATTTTCGATATAACCTTATATTTTTTGCACTGACATCCATGCCATTGTTAGAATATAGAGTCTTGGTTTGTAAATATCAGCAGACCATTGGCTTTATACACTGACAACTGCCATTACCATTTTCAAATTATTCTTTAAAATTGTAAAAAAAAAAAAAAGGGCAGCTGTGGGTTTCTAGTAAGCTTTACTGAGAGAATTGCTGATTCTGCTTTTGATTTTGATCCATTTTGATTCAGATTTAAAATTGTGACAATGGTAGAGCATTCAGGCAGGGTCCTGACCAGCTTATCTGGGATTCAGTGTTACGCTCAAGGACACTTCAGGGTGCTGTTAGGAGGAGCCAGGGGTTACACCATCAACCCTGATGACCCACTTTATGAACTATTATTGAGGTTCACAGGGTCAAAAAGCCTGCCATCAGAGATCCCACTGCTGTAGGCAATGTAGCACTCAAACTGGACTTGCATGTCCATTAAAAGGCAGGATAATGTCACCCAAATGCAACATTATGTATCTTTAATGACTTCTTAATAGTTCTTAGATAACAGCTGATTTACATGGCAAGGATATGTAGGCTTTATCAGGATTTGGTCACACACACACACAATTCATTGTTAGCTTAGTTTCTTCAGGGGATTTGTTTATGATAATAAAAGGGTAAAGTAACACAAACTTTAACCTTTATAATATGGTATTTACTGCTCCGTGAGAGACAAAGTCCAAATGGCAAAAGCCTGTGCATTAGCCTGGACACTGAAACAGTTCCTCCAGCAAGGAATCTTCTGCTCATGTGGGATGAAAAGTTCAGAACAAGCTGGGCCATGCAGAGCCATAAAAATAATCAATAAAGCAAAACAAAAACATATAAACTAAGCCAATATGACCTCAGAGCAAGGTCATCTTCCTGTGCTTGAACCAGAAAAATGG
The DNA here is from genome assembly GCA_034769285.1 of Lutjanus argentimaculatus. Lineage (NCBI taxonomy): Eukaryota > Metazoa > Chordata > Actinopteri > Lutjaniformes > Lutjanidae > Lutjanus > Lutjanus argentimaculatus. Next base: position 2,574,554 of record JAWZSL010000045.1, on the reverse strand, counting down.
TGACAGAACATGATCGAAAATTTCATAAAAGTCATAAGCTAAGTTGAAAAAATAACAACTCCTAGATTGGCATGTTTCTTTGTTCAGTCTGAAAAACATTAACTGTCCCTCGCAACCACTACCGCAACGGAAAATGACAAAAATGTATGCCTTGACAATCTAATTCAATCATTATTGAATCCCTATCCCTATCCCTATTTTAAATAAAATACAAAATTTGTGGTTATGTTATTTAGCTAATCCAGAGGCTGTAAAAGTATAGTACCACAGACTGATAATAAATATTACCACTGTGGTATACATTTTGTCGTTTGTTGATGTGTTAAAATCATGATTCACTTTGTGACTGACTTGGCTGAGTGACTAAATAAATAACTGTGTGAGTGGCAGTGCAACGATGCAGGGGCTCTCACTGCCCACATGTTTACTGACAATACCCTGTTGGGTTTATTGCTCCACAATGAAAAGGCAGACAGCTAGCATACACACCACAAGTGTGTGTGCACACAATACACACTTACATTGACAGCAAGTGTCCAAAGGACAATGTCACATACCTCATAGCTGCAGCAGTACTTGCCTTGAGCTGTGTGTGTTTGACAGACAGGGAGTCCCAGTGCTCAGACACACACTATAGGGTCCCTGTCACATCATATTATAGTGTACGTGTGTATGTGAGTGCATGTGTGTGTGCCTGTTTTGTGTCTTTACAGTATGTCTGTCTGTGACTGCTGGAACCTGTCTGACTTCATGATACTGGCTACTCTTGTCTGCCAGGGACAGTAGAGATGGAGGAAGAGTGAGATACTGAGAGAGATGGAAGGACATGTGGATGTTATTTCCACAACTAGCCTTTTCACAAAGTTTATCTGAAATGCTCCTTTTCACTTCTTGTGTTTTCATGGGATAATAATTGCTACATAAATTTGATGCTGTAAAATCTTTAGAAATAAAAGTAAAATAACTTTTTCACACTAAAAAGAGTAAAAATGGCAAGAATTTAGAGGTATGCCACATAGATTTCTTTTCCATCTGTAATCCAAATGAAAATAAACCTGTATTAACCAATATTTTTGAGATTAACACAGAATAAAATAGAACAGGCTGAACAGTTTTTCAGTGAAGAACGAAAGATGTGTAGAGTTTCTGCTGTCTTGATGTTGGTGGGGAGCTAGTTCCACCATTGTGGAGCTTGGACAGCAAACTGTCGTGAATAAAACCTTAATTATCCACAAGACTGGAAAATTTGTCCATCTGGTAGTTCATTAAAATATTACTGACAGCACTGATGGTATGAATATTCAAATTGATAAACAGAATTCTGAAAAGTTTAAAAGAAAAAGATTAAAAATCAAGTTTTTATGAATTTGTCTGTGGTATAAATGACTTCTTATATACATTTTTTGTTACCATTGAATCAAATGGATCTACAGCCTCTTTATTTAAAAGGGTTTCTGTTAGTGCATAAATGACAGAATATTATCAATCAACTTTTCAGCTCTGTGGAGCTTTCTAGCCTCTTTTTTTTTTAATTGTACATCTCTTTGACACATAGATAAGGTTATTGTGTGATGGGTGAGTATAGTGTTCAGGTTATTGTTCTGTTGTTTTACAATGATGATTACTAGTGAATAGTGCTTCCCTGCATCATTAGCAAGCCTCAAGTTGAAAAATCTTTGATATTGTTATCTTCAGTGTCGCATGACAATTTTACTTAAGCATACTATATAGACTTTTTAACAGGTTATGAAACTGACTTAATTTGATACTGCTGCCTCTATATGGCCTACATAAGCAAATGAGACCAGTCAATGAGAAGATCGGCAATTTCTAAATACTTATTCTTAATGCCTGCCACTGGGTCGGATTCCCACAAAATCAAAAAATTATTTACATGCACACAGACCAGAAGAGCCGTTTAGATTTTACCATGTGATGTGGGTATTATGTTAGCCACTCAGTGGGAAGCAGGAGGAGATTTTCCTGTAGATAATTTTATTTTTGATGTTATATTATGTGGTTATGGCTGGTACTCTGGTAGAATCAGCAAAGAGAAAAAGGGACAGTGATAGATCTTTGGAGAAAACATGAGTCAACCTTGGTCTGTCATTCAGCAGATGGAGAGAATAGAAGGATCTTAAAGAATTCAAAGCTGTTCTGTTACCAAGGTATATCTTGCTTTTGGCTTATTATTGTGACGACATAGAAGGAATGTTGATAACTTTAACTTTGTCAACAAAATTACCATTACTGCACAGGCCAGTCTGTTAGTTGGCGACTTACATGGTGTCTGAATGGTGCTAAAACAAAGTTTACTTTATTTCACAATCATTTTACTATAATTGTTAATGTCATATAACCACAAAGAAATACATCACCTCATCGCTATCCATCCTGCAAACAGCTGTGTTTAAAAAAGAAAAATACTAAAAAATAAGCTCATGCATGTGCTAGCCAGATTGAGATCTTTACAACACAAAGTGGTACAAGCACCCCCGCTTCATCCACAGGGGCCATCAGAATCAACACAAAATAAAGTTTCTTGGTGGTGGCTTTAAATGACTTCAAATGGCACTTTACACAATGTAAATAGCTTTAAGCACTTCAGCGCAGCTGGACTCACTGAAGATCCATTATTTAAAAGAATGTGGTGTTGAAAAGAGTTGTGTAAACCTGACTGTAGAATTATATAGTAGATCTAAAAGTTTTCAAATATGCCTCATATATTAAGCCAAACTAGAAGAAAATATGATTAAAGATATCTACGGCAGAATATTTCCATTTGAATAGTTCAGCAATATAGACACACGTAGTAAAAAGAGCTGACACAGAAAAAAGGTGTGATACTTCTAACCTGTGGAAAAACATGTTTTTCTTACCTTGAAACTACAAATGGATACATTTTAGGGGAAAATCATAATTCAAGAAGTGAATTTTCAGTTTGACACAACATACTGACAGTTGGAAATTGCACACTCAAGGTAACGTGTTTGACAGTGATTTATGTCTTTTGATATTTTTCACATATAGAGGGATAAATACAGAGAGAGAAAAGAGGGGAAAAGAGAGAAGAAAAGAAGAAAGCTTTTAACACACAAACAAGTAGGCAGGCAGAGGTTAAAAATTGCTTTAACTCTGATGTATTGTGTTATCTAGTATGATCACTCTCTGGGGATTCAAACCCATGAGCCTCTCTCATTCTCTGCTGAGACTTTAATGTTAATTAGAAGCTGGTCTCTGGGATGAATCGCCACGAGTGTGTTTCTGTGTGTCCGTGTATAAACGTGTGTGTGTGTACCTGTGTGTATCACAGTGTGTTTCAGCTCTCTTTTCTAATTAACAGGCAGATCAGTCATCTGAGGTCCTCCTCTCTCTCCCTTTCTCTCGTGGTATTTTGTGTCTCCGTTTCTTTCTTGCCTCTTGCCCTTCTTGCTTCACTTTCTTTTCTCTTCCTTTCTCTCATTATTATCCTTTACCCTCTCTACTCTCTCCTTCCGTCTCTTCCTAACCTCTCTCCACTCTTCACTTTGGCTCTCAACCTGTCTGTATTTGCAAACTTCTTTTCTTTATTATTTGCACCCTTCTCTCTCTAACTCCTCATCCTCCACTGTTATTCTGCATTATTCTTATGTTCTTCTTAGAACATAAGAACGTCTTAGATATCCTGACTTGTCTCGGATGTCATTGGCCTTCCCTCTCGCTAATGGCAGTGATCGCCTCCAGCTAACTCATTATGACAGATAAAGGGCAAATATATGATCAGATAAAACTTCCTCCGCAGTGTGACAGTGCTTGTTGACTAAAACTGACTGAAAATGTCAAGTAAGCCCTTTAATATCACTGCGCTCGAGAGAAGGTTTTTTAAGAGGACTTTTGACACCACACTTTTTTTTTTTTTTTTTTGCCAAATATCCCTTTAAGGCAATAACACATTGGTGACTTTATGAGGTACTGAAGACAAGAAATATTACCTTGAATATCACACAGGACAAAATCAATACAGATAAAATAAAGCACTAGGAAGAATATTATGAAAAATGCTGTTGATAACAGGGATCTGCAGGCTCTTCAGAAGCAAAGGTGCTGAAGGTTTTAGCAGCAGAGGAGGAGAGTTTGGGGGTCATATGTTTTAAAAATACCCATCTTTATCTGTAACATACCTATTTCATAAAATAGATAAATCAAATTGTTAGCAATTTTATATATGCCAGCTGGCCAGTTTTTTAGTCTGTGGTGAAATATATTGGATGGGGTCCAGGGCTGCAAATAATGATTATTGTCATAGTCGTTTAATCTGTTGATTATTTTCTTGGTTTATTGATTAATAGTTGTTTGTGAAAAAGTCAATTAGTTTTTCCCAAAGTCTAAGATGACATCCTCAAAAGTCTTGTTTTGTCCACAGCTCAAAGATATTCAGTTTACTGTCACAGAGGAGTAACAAAACAAAAAAAACAAAAAACAAAAAAACCCAACAATTATTTGATTAGTTGATGACCGGTTTAATAATCGATTAATCATTGCGGCTCTAATGGGTTGTTTGTTGTCACTGCGCTACATTATTGTAAGTCACGATGAAGTGTCCAGGCGCTGTCTGTCCCTCTTCATCTCCCCGGTGTGTGCCAGTGTGCAGTTTGCTGTCTGCTGTTGTCTAAAACATCCTCACTGATGTAAACAGTCAGAGTGACACTGATGTAAATGATCCTGCTACCTTAATATAAAAAGTAGGGATGCACCGATCAACCGGCCGGAGACTGGAATGGGCCGGTTTTCAGCATGACCGGCCCTGACCAGTGACCGGCTGGTCAGCGTCACATAACCGATTCTGTGCCCGTCAATGTCACACACGTGTTCTGCACAATGATCACATCATGTGCGCAGCAGGCAAACTGGCCATGATATCACATCCACCGTAGTGCGGATCACTACACACTCTCAGACACATGCTTGCATGAAGTCAATTCCAAGCACAGGATAAAGAAGACAGACAGTCTACAACGAGACAGAGCAGCTGACAGTGTCTCAGAACAGCGTAAACTTTGTAGCTCTTCAGGTTAATGTTAGCCAGCAGCAGACTGCTGTTCACAGAGGGACAGTTAAAATCTCACCTCCTGTTCTGGATGAAGAATAAACAACCTGTGTCTCTTCAAACATTTTCTCATCCAGACTTGTTTAACTTCTGCATCTGTTTTTCTCACGGAAAAGTTTTACTGCAGCAAACTGTTGCACCACGTCTGTCTGTTTGTTTACATCTGCTTCCACAGGAGATCACGTGAAATCACGTCCCGTGAAATCCCGCGAGATTCAATGATCTCGCGTTCCCCCTATTCATAATCTTAATATAAACCTATGATAAGGCCTGCCTGTAACCTTGAGGACTTTGGAGAAAATGTAAAAATAATATTTAATAGTCAGTGTTTTATTATGAACATCTAATTTAATTTTTACAAGAAAAGTGTTTGTGAATGCTGTCAATTATAGTTCTTAGAAAGACCGAAAATCGGAATCGGCCAAAATCGGAATCGGCAGGTCAGACCCTTCAAAAAATCAGAAATCAGAATTGGCCAAGAAAATAGAAATCGGTGCATCTCTAATAAAAACATGAATATCGTGCACCGTTTCGTCATTATATAGACTGAGCTGAATAAAGGTCAGGTTTTTCTCCTCAGAGGACAATGTTTTATTAAAGAAATAAACTACAATAATAATACTAAATAAATAAATAAATGCATATAAATAGCGACTTTTCCTGAACTACTGCTGGTTCTGTAGTGTTGGGATTTTAAATCTGAAGCCTGCAGTTCCATAGAATCTTCAGTTGACTTTTCTATTGAAGTTTTAAGTGAGTTTTGGCCTTAATATTAAATTGAGCAGGTCAATATACTCATCTGTGACTGATGGGTTTGTCATGTTATTATTTGAGCACCATTTTTTTATGCCAAATGCAGTGCCTGTAAGGGTTTCTGGACAATATCTGTCATTGTTTTTGGTTAATGTATTTTATTTTATAAAGTTACATTTGAATTACATTTTAAACACTTGAAAAATATCCCTTTAAAGTACATTTTGAACAAATTAAAAATGTGTGATTAATTTGTGATTAATCATGATTAACTACAGACAGTCATGCAATTAATCGTGACTAAATATTTTAATTGACTGACAGCACTAGTATTTAGTAAAAAAAAAGAATGAATGAAACTTTTGCTGTGTTTCACCTATAAATATGTTTGTTGTCCTTGAGTGAGTGAGTGAGTGGACTAAATAATTGAAACAGTTCCTAACTGAGAACAGGTTTTTTGTGTAGTGTAAGTTTTCTTATCTAAATGTATGCAAACTTTTTAAGCAAAGATAATCCTTTCTTAGTCACACAACGGGGAAGTTTGCAGTGTTACAGCAACAACATGGATATCAAAATAGGAAGAAGATCTTTAGGATACATAAAATAGTGCAATGGTATTGTAATCAAGTGCCCTGGGTTCCCCTAATTGTAATGAGGACACAAATGGAACAATAAATCTTAATTTCTAGATGTAGAAATCTTTTTTTTTTTTTGAAAATTGTCAAAAGCTGAAATTCTGAATAATTTACACTTGACATTTCCTATTTATAGGTCAGAGCCTGCATGTCCTAGTAGTTGCTGTGGCTTTTCAGAAGGTTAATGTTTGACACAGAGCTGTTTAAATCTGCCCCCAGAAACTGAATTTAATTCCAACAAGTAACAAGTATCATGTTTAAATTTCAGATTACAGTAAGATGGATATGGGGATATTATCACGCTTGAATACAGTTTGGTCTTTGAATCAACAAGCGTCTCAGCTTTCCATTCATACACAATTTATATGCAATTCCGGTACTGTACAGGGACCCCAGTATGCAGGAATACACCATTTCTAGAATAGACCAAAATAACACCTTTACACTGCATGTAAAAAACTTCATGGTTTTTAGACAAAACTGCATTGAATACCACATAAATTGGGAATGTTCTTGGGTGCCCATAGAACCCATTTCCAATCAGATGTCTTGAGGTGAGAGGTTAAGGGACACCTTTGAAAATGGCTATGAATGTTTTAAACTCTGCAAAATTTATCCCTACTTTGGAGCGTTATTTAGCCCCGTTCCCGACAGGCATGGTTGATAACAAAGGATGACTTAGGTCTCATTTCGTATGATGCCAAAATAATTATTCCAGCTAAAAACTGAGCCCTCTGCAGGCTCTGAAAGATGAACAGATGTATTGTAACACTCAAACAGCCATACACACACAACCAGGGCACACGATCCTTTCCAGGCTTAAACCTGGGGAAGATAATAAGTTGTATGATTAGTCTTTGCCATGAAAACAGCTTCAGACCCCCCTTGATCATCATTATACTAATATTGAGCAATATATTTTGTATTACTGGAACATTTTTCTTGAGAGAAACCTTGAGTGTTTTTAGGTGACTTGACATTTAAGTTAATCCTGGATTGTAGATCTTGAATTCTGTTCTTTATTTTTGGGGTCATTGTGACCTGACAGAATTTTAACATCATGAGAAAACATTGTTTGCTGGACTTGACCTGACCCGATGGCAAAACTGAAGATTTGGTTCAAATGAATCCCCCTATGATGGTTGCTGATAACATTTGCCTCATCATTATCATGTATGGCAGCAAACAGTTTGGAGCAGAAGGCTATGGCTTTCTCCAACGCACAAATCTAGATGTACGAAAAGGGATGAAAGAAAAAGTCAGACTACAGCCAGTAGTATTTCTTTCCACTGCACAGGGCTGTGGGTTTTGTGCTCATTCCAGCGTACACCTTTTTGTGTTTGTATCCTATGCAAAAATTTTCTGAAAGGCAGCACTCCTGTAAATTCTAGATTTATGGTGCTCATGTTCTTTTTGACACAACTGGTTCCACTTTCTACAATATTATTCTCTCTTGTCCCCTGTGGCATGAAAATATGGCAGGTTGTTCTTTAAATTTACATTGTCACAATATTGCAATTTTAGCTTTTAGTAAATGGATAATTGGAAGTTACAATTTTGACAACTAGTGTGTTATTTTTGTAGTTCTGGTGTTAATCAGCCATGATAATACTGCCACTAATACTCCTAAGTAACTTAATTTATAGAGTACTAATCATAACAGAGTTACAAAGTGCTTCACAAAGAAAAAATAAAATAAAATACCAGGAGAGAGATAAAACCCATTAAGGGCCATGATGTCATTTTACTCATCAGTTTCATTGCTGAGAAATGGCTTTATGTTAGAGTGCATTAGGCGATTGCAATAAGGTTTGCAGCAAAAAAAAAAGAAAGAAGAAAAATCATCCCTCATGAATACAGTACATTTCATGAGTGAGAGGCATGATGAACACAGTCATGGAATCACCTTAATGATAAAACAAGTGACTGACTGATGCGAATGACCAATGAAAGGCTAGACAGTCACATCATTTTTTTTACTGATGATCTATAAAAAGCTTAGTGAAGTTGAAAAATCACTTAGCATATGTACATATATATAATATATATATATATATTTATTTATATATATATATATATATATACACATATATATGTATGTATGTGTGTATTTATGTGTCAACCAAAAGACCTGTTTCAGTTTTGGTTTGCATTGTATGCAATAATTTGCCTTTCTCTCTGTCGCTGCCACACCCTCTCTCTGTCTTTTCTCTTTTTAAGGTAAGAAGCCTTTTGCAATCTGCAAGCGTAATTTTAATTACCCCATAAATCTTTTTTAAAACTCTGTGTCCCTCTGTCTCTCTCTTTTGCTGTCTTCCTCTGTAGCTCGTACCTGTGGCAGCAACCTAAGGGGGCCCAGAGGGATCATAACTTCTCCTAACTACCCTGTTCAATATGAGAACAACGCACACTGTGTGTGGGTCATCACTGCAATGGACTCTGGGAAGGTGAGCTCATTTTCATTATTTCAGTCCCGCTATGTTTCACCAGGCTTTTAGATCAGGAAAAGTGATTATAATCTGTCGTGGGGAAAATAAACTTTACATATATCACATTGTATCGGTTACAAATGTTTGATGAGTGCTTAGTTTTTTTCTGTCAAAGGTTGGCCAGCCTGTGTAATTTCATCAGTCAATAATGTGCAGTATTGCCAACTTAAAGTTTTGTATTGGTCTTCAAAGTTTATATTGCTTGTAATGTAAAATAGCTAAGATGTTTACATAGTGATGAGAATATTATGAAATAAATTTGCCTCTGCAAGAGAATGGATTCCTGTTTCTTGCAACTTCAAGATCTTTGGCAAGAGAAACAAATTGTCCAGAACATGGATATTAAGAGTGCGTCATTTTCACTTTATTATTATTATTATTATTATTGTTATTTTCATTTGCTAGAAATCCAGGGTGTGAGTGAGTATAACTACATGACTGTGAGGCAGGATATTGCTCAAAATTGAAAATGAAAACATTATTGCATTCCTTTCTGTGGTAAATAGAAGGGATGCACGATCCTGTCGGCATATCATTTGTATCGGCCAATAAAGTTTGAAAATTAAATACTGTATTGACCTGAAATGAACATTTCTGCTAGTATGACAGGGCAATAAGATGACACTTTAATTATCCACACATGACACGACAAGGTCTGCAGTGTGGAGTTTTTTTTTCAAAGTATCTGAAACAGATAGCAAAGTTGCTATTTGCAAGGACTGGTCAGTGGTGGTCATGCGTGGAGGTGCCAAATCACATTCCCTCAACACTATATATTTAATTGCCCATCTTAAGAGCCGTCATCTGGATCATTACCACTAATTTGTGAAGAACAAAAGAAACCGGCCCCAACAAAAAAAAAACCTGTCAGCAGTAGTTATTTTTTGCCCAGTGAATTTGTACTTGTTCAAAAACATTATATTTTATGTCTGCATCTGCCAGTTGGTCATCATGAGAAGAGAAGGCATAATAATATGTTAACTTCGCTAAAGGAGAGACTTCTCTGCAGTTGCACGGAAAAACATATGTGTATAAATTGGCATTGTTAATTGCAGTCTGGTAAAATGAGTTGTAATGTAATGTATGCTGTCATACAGGATATCAAAAATCCAATATTGTGCATCACTGGTAAATAGAGACTTAAAAATGCAGTGGAGAGAGACAACATGACTTGCAGTATAAAGTTGTAAGCTGAACTGGAAACTACACAAATATCCTCTTATGTGGTCCAGTGTTGGGAAAGTTGAAGGGCTGCTTTCCTGTTTTCTGTCTGAATTCTGTTTCCATTGCTGAGCTCATGGTCAACACACATCCCCAATTTTATGAAAGCAACTTTGTTGTGAGTCATTGTTATATAGACATGAATAATTCATCTACCTGTGGTACAACATCTCAAGTTTCTCTATCTACAGTTTCTTTTGTGGTATTATCTTCTCTTCATGTCCCCTCACATATCTTGTCTTCACTTCGACTCTCCTTTCCCAGCTCCTGTGCTTGCTGCTTTCCATTCTTTCCCTTCCCTCTCCCCCCTTACCCTGTGCCTGCCTCTCATTTTTTTCCATAACATCTCTGTTCTTTATTCTCTACTCCTCTCTCCTCACCTCTCTCCCTCATCTACTCTGCTCAGCGCCGTTCTCTCCCTATCTTTCTCTCATTCATCTTTCTCCTTCTATCATCTTCCTTCCTCCTTTCACTTTGATTTATCTAAAATGTTAAGTTTGAAGATGGTGAAAGTGGAGAGAGGGAAGAGCAAAAAGAGAGCTAGATGGCACTGAGCTCATTGAAAACTACAGAAGAAAATAGAGGGGGAAAGCACAGAGGAGAAAAATGGGGCTGAATATTTAGCTAGCTACTTCACGATTAAAAAGCAAGCACCAGGAAGAGAGGAAAGGGAAAAAAAGACTGAATGTCCAAGCAGGTTCTTGACATGTGACACAGAAGTTTTCTCTAAAAATGGATGGAAATGGAGTCTACTCACCTCTGAGCCTCTGAGGGCGTAGGATGGAGAAATACTGAGATATAATTGAAGGGAGAGTATAAAATTTAAAAGGGAGAAAGAAATTACCTTTTTGTTCTCGTGTCTTTGTCACTCTGACCTTGATAGAAAGAAATAGCAACATGAGATGACCAAGAGCTTGTGTACGTCTGTGTAGATAAATCTCATTCACCTTGCAATGAGACTCTGATGATTTTGTATTTTCAGAGAAGTGTGCACTTTGGAGAGTCTTTTCAAACCAGCATCTGGCAGTCGTGAGTGGTCTGCGTCTGAAGACATTTCTGTTGAAGTAATCAGCTTTGCAGCCATTGTCGCTTGTTCTTTTTTTAAGTGTCTTTTGAGAAATCACAGCTATAAGTAAAAGGAATTTAATTGACACGGCTGTATTTGTATGTCATTACAAATGTAACACACATTATTGGTGATTTTGCTTGGTTTCAGAATACTGATGGAAAGTTGTCCTTGTGTCTCGTGTGTGTGTGTGTGTGTGTGTGTGTGTGTGTGTGTGTGTGTGTGTGTGTGTGTTGCTTGGGATTTAAAATAGAATACAATACAATAGAGCATAATAGATTCACATAGCTGTAGCTTATGACAGATGGAACATCTTTTATCTGTTCTGTGTACTGTCTGTGCATGCGTGCGTGTGTGTTGAAAATGCTTGAGGTTTGAGAGCACTTTAAGAATGTGCTATAATGACAGATTATCAGCTACTACAGCTGCTGGCATTTGCAGAATGTCACTATCTACATACACAGAGGGAGAGACAAGGACAGAGACGAACAAGAGGATAAAGACAGTTATGGACTAGAGTAGACTGGAGTAGAAAAGAAACGAAGAGAATAGAATCTAAATGAATGACACTGTAAATAAAATTAAATCCAATCCAATCCATTCACAATACTGAGACATCAGTGCACTGCATACAATAATATACTCATATGTTGAACAATTGTTTTGCTTTTCAAACAGTTTTGCTTTTCTAGTTAAATAATAGAAATTAGAAAAACAACCCACAGGGTTCGGCCAATGGACAATACCATCGTCCATAGTGATGGTGGACAGTGAGCTCTCTGCCATCGTAACATTGTAATTAAAAAGTCCTCTGTATATAAGATCGTATGTCCCGCCAAAGTTACCATAGAGTTGTTGCCAGAGTTCTGCTTTTGAAATATGGGAGAGAAAATAAGAAGAATCTGTTGCTGCTGTTCGTTGCACTATGTTTCCATGTTGGCTTTAATAATTTCTTTTTAGCTAAGTTATGGACATGTGGTGCTGAGATGAAGACCCTTATGAACCCAGCAATTATATCATTGTCCATCGCGATGTTTCACTGTGGACATTATCATATGACAATTTGGTAGATATTGCCCAACCCGAATGTATAATATGTAATCCTCCTTATTCCAGCACTTAGTGGAATGATCCAGCACGGCATGAACACATTCACACATGCTTTTGTAGGGCTTTAGTCAAACAAAGAAAATCTTGGTCCACTACTTACTCTTCAACTAATCGATTGGTCAATGTGGGGGCAAAATGTATGTCATCTCTAGACTATATCAGCCACAGTGCACTGAGTAACTCTACCTGGTAGCCTAAATGGATACTAATCAAAGTTACACAGCATTGTCAAGCAAGTTTATACCTGCAGTTTGACCATTTCTATTTCACACATAGTTAGATTCTTACCTTCAGGGCATGTCTATCAAGTAGATTGCAGCTAATGCAGCTCAAGCTGCATATAAACTTCCACAAAACAACAAGTAACATGAAAAAAGTTTCAGGCATCCAATCTGCTACTCTTGTAATTTAGTTGGCTTCAAATGAGGCTTAATGTTTCACACACAGTTTTCTCTTGACTGTCTCTCAATATTAAAACATAAATCGAGAATTGCCTCAGCCCATTAAAAAACAACTGAAACAAACCAAACACACATAAAAATCAAACAAACAATAAAATCCATACTGCTTGTCTGGTGTAATCCAAGTCTCCTAAAGCCCCAGTGTGCCAAGTTGACTTGAAAGATGTAATTTCAACATGTTTTTAGCATAAATGTTAACTGTCGATCCTGAGCTCGGAGCTGTGTTCACATGCACGTGCACACTGTCTGAACTGGGTGTGTGTGGAGTGTAGGTGTACATGTGCAAATGCATGACATGTTGAATCTTTAGGAGACTTGGATTATACCTGTGAAATTTCAGCAGTGTTTTGTGGACTAATAAACTAAACCCAACCTTCAGTCAGCTTGAAGGTGAGTAGATAATGACTGATTTTTCATTTTTGGGTGAACTATCCCTTTTAGGCCTGGATACACAAACGCAAATGTGGGAGAGTGGTCAATGCTTGCCAAGGTGAATGCTTTGCTTTTAGTTGAGGCTGTGACTCTGCCCCCCAAAGTTCACCAAAGTTACATTCTATGCTACAAAAGGATGCAAATTTGCGGCCACTCCCTTTCATTTGCGTTTGTGTGACAGGGCCCTTATAAAAGTAACACCAGTGGCTGTCTGACCAAAGAGCACTTGGTCAGACAAGAGCATATTGACCAACTGATCAGAAGATGTCAGCCCTATTCATTTGCATGTTCCTAATTTGCATGTTCTCCATTGGCCACTCTCTGTGGTCAGAATGACTATGACTTTTGTGTTCAGAGTGTATGGATCAGTTGACCGACTATGATATGGAGCTCACACTGAATATAAACACAGATCCCCAGTCTGTTGAGCTGAAGATGGCAGTGAAGTTCATATTTTATGTCCTTGCACAGTCTTAAGTTTACAGTTTTAACCACGAAATGTAAAATACTATAATAGTAAATATAACCTGACTGATACAGGATTTTTGTGGCCGATATTGATATATTGGCCAATATTAACTTTGTTTACGCAACGCATAACATATATAAACATTTCTGTATTGTGAAAATCAGACTGTGGAACTGCTCAAACTGCAATAACAATTTGTCGGAGAGCCAGATCATTGATTGCTCAGGGTTTTCATCCAGTGTCGTGACCCCCCTCAAATCAGTGCAGTGTCTGCCAGGCGTTAGCCACACAGTTCACAGAAAGGTTTCCCAGTGTAAGAAAAATGGCTTGACCATAAAAGTTTCTTAACAAGATTTGCCCTGATCCTCTAGACTTTCTCTGAAATGTGGAGCAGAGATTAGACTCAGGCTTGTTGGCTCTGTTTACCACTTTGGACAGTTTAATCCTTTACCTTGATATTGCTGTATTTTGTATGAAGAAGATGTCATTCAGGTTGACAGATTGAAAACTAAATTCATTTGAACTTTGATCTGAGTGTCTTAAATGGTAAAAACTTGAATAATATTAACAATAACAATAAAGTTAATCTGACAGGTCTCTAAGAAGCTCAGTCTGCTGTCTAGGAATATCCCTGGTGTCGAGGAACATTCCTTAATATATTCTAATAACTTAGTATTTTTATCTTAATGATCAACGGAGCCTCAATTCTTGAGGTGTGAAGAGTCCATAACATGGTCAGCTAGTTTGTTTTTTAATCAACAATCCTTTCTTTGTGTGGACACCTTGCTGAAAGGCCTTTCACTTGTATTTTTTAACCTGCTTCCCAGGTGCATCTTCCTTAAGTAGAAGACATATGTATTCCCGCTTGAACATTGATCTTTAATCATGATTTAATTTGTGTATACAGGGAATGAGACGGGTGATTAAACACACCACTTCAAATCCTATGTGAATGTTCCCCAGAAAAGAAAAAAAAGGTGTTTGTATGTGCTCTCTGTGCTAGATAGATTTAGTGCAGAGAGAATAAGATATTTAAAGAGAGCAAATGAGCATGAATTAAGATGAATAACAGTCATCTTTCTGTCGACCTTTCTTTTTTCTCTTTACATTTCTCTGATCCCATCTCAGACTCCTGCTCTGTCGCTCTTTGTCTCGTCTCCTCTTCCTCTTTATTCCCTCTCTCGCTTGCGCAGCCACTGACTGACCATTATTCCAGATGACTTCTTTCATCAATAACATGTTATACAAAATTGAGACAGAGACGAACGTTTTCATCGAAGTATGCACTCCTTTTTGTTCCTTCTTTGTGTAGTTTAGCACACACAAGTTTCAATAGGCAATAAGTAATTCTGGCTGGTTGTGTGTCTGTTGTCATTCTGTTAAGTTCTGAATGAAAGCAGCACAATCAATATAGTTTGTAATGGCCTAACGGCCTGTCTGCAAGATGCCGTGAGGGTGCTTTGTGTGTGTGTGTGTGTGTGTGTGTGTGTGTGTGTGCGCCTGTGTTATTATTTGTGAGTGTGTGCACAGGCAACTGGGTGTGTGTGATTTTATGAATATTGACTGTGTGTTTTGTATCTGCCAACTTAATTGCTAACTGCCAGAGCTTGTGAAAATATGTTGTAGGGTAAACTGTCAACTTTCAGGTAGTAGTGAGGAAAAACAGCAGAAAAAGGACTCAGTGTGTGTGTGTCTGTGTATGTATGTGTGTGTCAGTCATTTGATTCATCAGTATCAAGCAGATAATTTTTTTTGTTCAAGTCTGAACCATGCCTGACTGCTCACACACGTACACCCTGAAACGCATCGTCACACATGCCCATTAGGCCTCTAATCATTGCTGTCTTTTTCCTGATGAATACATATTAGTGTGTGTGTGTGTGTGTGTGTGTGTGTGTGTGTGGTATTACACCATTGGATGTTGGGTCATTCTCATGCATTGATCATCATCAACATCACTTAAGTGTTGGCAGGACACATTCTGTGACGTTCTATCAGATTCTGTTAAATTTTACTTGATACAAAAATTGAGGCCAATAAAGACCAATAAAGGCCTCAACCAGAATGTTAAAGTCCTATCTGATTCTCCAACAGAACATTGTTTTGCAACATGACTACACAATTGCTCAAGCTGTTACATGATGAAGACATAATACCAAATATTCAGTGCATTATCATAATGGTATGAGTGTAAAATCAAAGTAGACATCCCAAGTTTTTAAGGTTAAGTTTGGTGTATAACTGAAGTTCAAGGAAACAACTGGTTTATTTCAGCTTGTTTTTGTAACTCTGGCCATTGATGCTATGGGATAGGACACTTGGTTGGTTGGTCCACAAAAATTTTCCCATCCTTTAGTGGCCAAAATTTTTACCCAAGGAGGCTGAAATTTTGGTATCGAGGTCAAGAGTGTGTGTTTGTGTTCATGTCAGTTAGCACTCAGTAGAGTTCCTTTTTTCGTTTGTGACTTATACTGTCACCCTCTACACTTTAGCTGGTAGCAGCTATTGCAATTTTGCACTTGTTTTAGTGATAACTCTGTGATATCCCTAAAAACAAGTGCAACAGGGCAATAATCACAAGATTATTCATGTTGTAAACAAGCCAACTGTTTTGCCAGATTAATGATTGTTACGACAGACAGTTCATAATTGGGTCATAATTTTACCTTTAATTTTATTTTCTCTTCTAAATAAGATGTTTTACT
The DNA here is from genome assembly GCA_034769285.1 of Lutjanus argentimaculatus. NCBI lineage: Eukaryota > Metazoa > Chordata > Actinopteri > Lutjaniformes > Lutjanidae > Lutjanus > Lutjanus argentimaculatus. The sequence goes on along the minus strand of JAWZSL010000045.1, from coordinate 2,558,127 downwards.
TGGGGTTTGTTGCGATATGTCTAATCCTCTGTTTGTTGTCGCCCACTTGGACCTATTTTTAGTTATGTTGCTTTTGAACGCCTATATTTTACATAGTGTTACTGTAAGCTTAAGCTTGGCTGCTAACTATTGTATATCCAGTACTGTACATCATATCTTTTTGTGGTTGTAGGACTTCATTACTACTACAGTGATTTATTGTTTAATTTCTGAATCATTACAAGTTATACAACATATACCTCATAGCTCAGCACAGGCGTTGATCACAAAGACTGAGCTAAATGCATCAGTAAAGTGCAGAGTAAATAACCATCAGTGTCCATGGTAATGGAAAGACATTCACCAATAGCTGCCTAATTAGCACATTATCTCAATTCAAGGCTTTTTGCTATTCTGGCTTTTGACTGTAATTTGGCACTCTGAATGACCATAATTCACTGTATTAGCTCTGTCTTTGGCTCTCATTCCTGAACCTTACACCTCTCTACCAAAGGAGGCTGTCCCTGGTGATGCATGAATGTCCTGAGGTCACGCTTTTTAGTTCTGTGCGCTGGCCTCTTCTAATGGTGGTAATACATAAATTAAATTTTATTTTTAGAGCTGTAATGTGAAACATTGTTGAGTAAAACATCTGCCAAAATCCAAAAAAGTCAACCCACAGTCTGCTGTTGTCAGGTAGATTTCTGCTGCATTACAGAACGTTTTATAATGCGGTTCCTACAGAGCTGTCACACAGCTGTTGCTCAAACATAGTATGCAGTTTATTTTCCTAAATTGTCCAGCCAACAGGTCAACAGCACTCAAAGGTGCTGTAACACCTCGATGAGGGAGTTATTTTATCAGACAGCAGCCGTTTGCTTTCTTACCACTTAAAGCAAAGGTCACCTCGGGGCAGGACTGCAACACATAAACATGGCACATCTGGGTACTTTCAGGGTACAGCCAACAGGCTAGCATCCTCGCCAGTCTATTTTTATAATGACTGGTACTTTATTTTTCCCACACGAAAAATCACTTGTCAGAGCATATAACAACACTCAGACACAACTAAGCTAAAAAACATTGACATATAAACCTAAGATGCAGTAATCACAAAAATCGCTGCACCCTCTGCACCGTAACGAAACCATTTTATTATAGTGCAGATGTAATGACCTTGATACACGCTTCACCTCTGAGGAAATTAGTCTCTTGTGGCCACAGGTCAAGGAATTCAGTCATTCTTCCTTTTATCTTTTATCTCTATCACCACTTATTTCTTGTTTCCACTGAGCTGAGATCAAGTGGATATGCTGAAATCTTGATTGGCTGCACAGGTTCCTGGGGTGTCAGTCACTACAGTTTGGTTAGAATTCTGTAACACATGCCTTATTGGGATTTATGAGACTTTTTTGTTTTCTTCTTCCGCTTTTGGGTGAAATAGAAAATATTCAGCACATTCTTCAGTGGTGTAGAAAGGTGTTTAGATCTGAGAGAGGCACAGTGTTTCAGAGCAAGAGGGTCCTAGGGACAGTTAGCAGCCCTAGCCTTCTATCTGTTGGTTTCATTTTCTCCCTGTGCTGCTCTGTGTTTCCCCTTGGTGATCCTGTTTCCTCACACAGTCCAAAGACATGCAGGTCAGGTAGACTGCTAATGAGTGATTTTATATCTATGTTAGGCCTGTGATTGCCCGGCCATCTGTCTAGGTCGCTCTCTGCCCTCTGGTCAGTGCATACTGAGACAGACTCTGGCCCTCAAGACCTTGGAAAACAATAAACATCTAAAGAAAAAAGCAATGAATGAATGCTTAAGGGCTTACACACTGAGAGCAGCAAATTCACACCTCGATTTATTTTAATGAGGGGCTGGTAATAGACCATGGGAACCACCCACATTACAATTAGTATAGGAGACATAACTTCTGAAACATTTTACTTAAGAAATAACAGTCTGTCAACTAATGAGTTGACCCTACAGCTAATCTACTACGGTAGCTCATATTCTCACCTAATGGACTGTATGGGGCGGTGGCATTGGACTTACTGTACTTAGACCTCTGCTGCAGCAGTCATTTCTTTGTAGAGTGGTCACAATGCCAGAATTTTAAACTTTGATTGGATACTAGTATAAAAATGATACTCTATGCCTCTTTTGATACTGCAGTAAAAAAAAGAGAAGGTTTTAGGCACACAAAATAAAAATATTCTTTTCTATTTCTAATTAACTACCCAGACATAGTGCTGGTACAGAAAGAAGTCACTGAACACTGTCAGGCTTTGTTGCAGTGTAAATTTCAGGCTGGACAAAAAAGACTGACCTGAGGTCTTGAATGAGCACTTACATGTAGATCTTTTTTTATATGTAGCTACTATTGGAGGTTATCAATTATAGGTGCTTTTGAGACTATAATTAACAGATATTGGGCCTGATTTACTAAAGGTTTGTAAGTATAAAAATATGTGTGAACTTGATACCACCGACAAACAAATGTGCAATCTGATCTACTAACGGTACGCACTGAGGACTGTGTCTTTCAAATGTGCAAGACAGCACACACTGTCCATTTAGTATGTTTGCCTTAATGTGGGAAGTATGGGGTGTTTTCTACCCTAGTGTGCAAAATACAGATAGGAGAAAATGCAAATAGGAAAATTTAGCATACACACTGCGATTTACCAAGCCTGAAAATACTTTGCGGTGACTATGACTGCGTCTGTATTTAATACATTTGAAAGAAGGCGCTAATCGGCCCCGCAGCGCGCACAGATGGCTGCTGTTATTGTGGTGAGGAGGAAACACTCTGATTTAAAGTAATTTCTGCTGAGCTGTTTGTAGGATGCATTTATTTTTATTTTCATTTGAACTGAACTGAACTGAACATTCACAACCACTGTACCCTAAAGAAAATTAACTCTGACCTTTATTATGTCCTCCTATGTCCTTCTTTTCACCAACATTACATTTTAAACTGGGTATTTATGGCCACTGTAAGACCAGATATAGCACTGACCATTGGGCGCTGGGCGATATGGCAAAAAATATTATCATGATAATTTCCCCCGTACTGATCGATATTGATATTTATCACGATATATAATTTGATAATGCTGTGAGTGTGAAAAGTGTCCTGATAAAGTCTGACAACTGAAGAAACCAAATGATTCATTAGATGAACTTTTATTAACATAAAATTAAGTAATATAATGTAAAGAAATGTGCAAACATTTTGTAATAACACTGTAAACATGCAAATATGCTTTGTGCATGGACATTACTTTTGCTTTTTCCAAGAACAATGGTAATATACAAAAAAGAAAATAAAACAGCTCTCTTACATGAGTAACTATTAATTGCTAAGGTAAAATTACAAAGTAAAGTAACTTTACTTTTACTGTAGTACCTTACTTTTACTGTAGTACCTTACTTAGTACTTTTTACTGAAGTGCAAAAGTAAAAGTAAAGCATTCATGTCTGCAGAAACCATGAACGAATGTTGGTCACTCTTTTAACTGAAACAGTCACCAGAATGCTTAATTAACATGTTAAAAATTACGACATGTTTCTTCTGGGGCAGGATGCACCCAGACCCCCTACAGGGGACTGGTTTACCAACATGTCACCTCTAACCTTTTTCTTCTCTAATGAGTTTACAAGTCTGATTTAGTAATCAAAAGTACAACAAAAGCAATGAAAATGTTGATTTTTAAAAAAAGGAAACAATTACATGCAAGATTTTTACTTGTAATTAGGTATTTTCACATTGTGGTATTAATGTTTTTACTGAAGTAAAAGATCTGAGTACTTTTTCCATCACAACAGGTCGGGATTAGTGTTTCAGTGACTCTCTGTGGTTCAGTGAATACAGTGTTTTATTTATGGCGGCTTGTCACATTAAAATAATCTGTACCACGACATGATTGTCTATTCTTGGAGCAGCGCACCGCTCTCGGCCGTGTCTAGAAGGTACTCTTTATTTGCACAACCCCCCCCCCCCCCGCCGTTTGTTCTTGAGAGGTCTGATTTCTGACAGAAGAAACAACGCACTCTCCTGTTTAATGTAAAAGCCTCCTTATATAGTTGTCTAAATCTTATGTAGTGGAGCTGGTTGGTATCATTCAGCATCACGTTGTTTCGACTGTTTTAATAAACTCTCCTCTACATGCAGCTTCTCTGCTGCTGTGAAAACTGATTCGTGGCTGAATTACATGGAAAAAACAAAATGCGAGTTAGGTTTTGGGGTGTCTTTATAAAACATCCTACTGATGAAGAAAGTCAACAGATCAGACAGACAGGGTAAGAGAAACACAATGACTTTGCTCTGTGTTTGTACTGCATGTGTGTATGGAGGAGCTGCATTGACACAGAGAGGAGAGGTGCTGCAGCCGTGTGATAATAAATTGCATCAAAACTTAAACTTTGGAACTTATCAATACTCTGGTCTTTAATAATTCAACCGTTTAATTCTGAATTCCAGTACCCACACCTACGTACGAAACAGAGTGCGCTGTACAGTTGTTCAAATTCAAACGAGGCCTTGAGGCAAAAAATTTCGGGTCTGTATAGGATGGCGTCTGGGTCTGGACTCTGACCACAGTCCGCCTTTGAGTGACTAAGGATCTAGGTCTATCCATATCGAGTAAAAATGACCATAGTTTATCATCGTCATCGACATACATTTTATTTTGATCCCGTTTCGAAATCATTTTATCGCCCAGCCCTACTGACCATTATTGTGTTTTTTTTTTTTTTTGTTTTTTTTAGAAGAAGAAATTGAAGAAGTTTTATTATAATTTTTCTTCTGTTCTTTGCCTTATATCTTGCCATCTTCTCTTAATTTAATTTGTTGTTCTTGACTTCTTTTACTGTAGCTCAACAAGATGTTTATTTGCCTCTTCCACTAACAGCTCCATGGAATCGAATTTCATTTTGCTCTTGCAGTCATTCTGCTTTCTGTCCAAACTCCCCATGACGGAAACCATGGCGTGAGTTACACAAAACCCTCATTTAAATACTGCTGTCTCCACAGTGTTTGCACCTGCTGTCATTTACACAATTGTTCATAGTTGATCACCCACAAAACACTCACAAACCAAATGTACAATATGTCAGAATGCACAACGCATGCAACGCAATTTAGCACTCTTTATTTGGGATCTTAGTAAATTAACACATAGTATTGAAAAAAATATTGGAATATCTATACTTTTGATAACCTTACTTCTTTGTGTTAGTCAACAGTTTGCAGAGGCTCTTCACTGCTGAGCTAAATTAATTGTGTGGATGAGAATCTGCAAGCAGTGGCTTGGCATGCGTCCTGCTGCTGTGTTTGCCCCTCATTGCCCAAGCTGCACGGTGTGAAGGCATCGTAAAATTCACTGTAGCTGCAAGATGCATCACACTGTAAAGATTATTTATAACGCTCTCTTGAGCTGCAGTGAGCAGAAAAAGTGCTGCTAAAATTCTGATTAAATCGTCAATGAAATGTGCTTAAGAAGTTGAATCTAGAATAAAAGAAGAAATAGAGTAATCTGATAAATTTTTGATTACAGAGAGTTTGTTTTCTGTGACTGATTACATTTTGAAAATAGCTTTACCAGGCATGAAGGGTGTGCTGTGGGTCATGTCCTCAAGCAGGGTTTCAGGTTATTCTATACTTGTTTATTTGGCTGAAAGGCTAAAAGTAATCTATTGGAAAAAAGGCCCCAAACTGCCATTGTGGCAGCTCACCAATGACTCAACATAGCTGCATAATCTCAGCAAGGGAATTCTCCTGCACTCTGCTTTCAGGACAGCTGTTCCCTCTCTGTACTACTTCTGACAAGAGGTCACCTCAGTACATAGTTTTCAACTTTTTCTTGACAGTTTATTTTTGACTCAGGGTTATAGAAATGCATCAAAGCTCCAGTGGGCTCAATATTTATGTAAAAATACACCTCTCTTAAGCCCAACCCCACTGGGCCTGCAGCAGAACAGAGTTTTTCAACCCTGACTCCACCCCTGTTAAGAGGTGTATGTTACTGAAATTGTGGCATTAGGAATGGTCTGTATTGTGACACTATAAATATGGATAGGAAGGGAAAAAACTGATGAAACAAGTGCTCTAACAAGAGGAAGTCAGACAACATGATTTTGCCTCTCTTGTCTGTGTAGCGTCCTCAATCTCAGACCATCCAAGTTTGTAATCATCAGTGCTGTGCAGTTTACTGATGCCATGTTGTATAATTTCTGGGCACTTCAGTGTTTAAATTATAATGCCTCACTTGTCAGTTGGAGTTGCCAACTTGTAAAAATGTGCAATCTAGCTTCAAAATATTGGATTTTCTGTTTTAGTTTTGCTTCTATTATGCTGAGAAGTCACACTCACTCTTTTGGTTAAATGTGTATTGTTACATGCTTATTGTTTAAAGGGTTTAACTACAAGCTATACAAATGACATAGTAAAATGTGAAGTATCAAAAGTAATAATACATATTAGGCTGCAGAATTATCAAAATTGGATCAAAGTCAGCGTATTGCTATCAGTACCAGTATCGAAAACTTTTGAATGATGAAAAAACAAGAATGATGAAAAGAATATAAATTTCACTGTAAGTTAAATTTTTTTCTTGTTTATTTCATTTTATTATTTACTATTTTACTGTATATTCTGTTGCATATATTGTATGTATGTGACTTTTTGCTGTGGCAGCATGTTTGATCCAAAACGTAATGCCAATAAAACCAATTAAATTAAAATATAATACCATGTCCTATTTATGGGTTCTGAAAATTCTCCTACTTCTTAAGCTAAATTAACACTTAAAAAGCCCTCTTGGATAATCTGTAAAATGCACCGTCACAAACCTGAAAACAGGGATTTTTCCTACCAATGAGAAGGCTTTGCAGAGAGTACATTCACTGCAGATTTTTCTTTATTTAATCGTTAATTAAAGACTGTTGCTCAGTCAGCAGCTCGTCTCATCCCTCTGCTTCTTAAATGATTAGAAAAGCTCCTCCTGTTGCAGCAGGAAGTCCTTGTCCTGGCAGAGGGCCTCTTTCTACACTGATGAATCTTCTTTTTTTGAGAGCCTCCACAACCTCTGTGGCCTCCAGTTCGTAGTTCTATGTCAGAACCCTCAAAGGCTTTTCTTTATCCAGCATCTGACTGAGTCCCTCGTGTCTCCAACAAGACCTTTGTGCTTCTTTTCCTCCTCCAGTCTTTGGAAAAAGACCTTTCCGATTTCAGTGGCTTCCAGTTGACTCTTCTCTGCCTCCACCCTCAGTTTCTTCTCTTTTGGGATCTACTGGTCGACCTCTTTACAAAAGGCCTCCTCATACTCAATGTTGGTGAGGTTTTCAGCTTCTGCTTGGTACCTCAGGCCCTGTTCTCTCTGGAACGTTTGCTGTGGCTCCAGGATCTTGTGATGAAGTCATGATGAAAGCAACTGGCTCTCAGCTGAACACTTCTCTGAGACCCTTTGCAGGTCTTCCGGTTTGTGGAAAAGAGTCATTAGCATCTGCCTCTCAGCTGAATGCTTCCTTTTTCTCTCCTCGAGCTGTTGAAGAAGTTCCTCCACTTTGAAGGGACTAGCCACCTCCTCTCTGCTCAGCTCATTGGCGTTCATGGCATCAACTCTCTGAAGCTCTTCTCAGCTCCTTCTTCAGCTCCTCCTTTTCCAGGAGCAGGACCTACTGCTCCTTCCTCTTTGCTGAGATCAGAGCTTTGTAGTGGTGTTTCAGCTCCTGGTTCTCCAGTTGAAGGGCCTCCATGTACTTGGAAAGGATGCCGATCTCCCCGTGATAGATGTTACAGAGGTCATTGTGCAAATGTTTGGCTTCAGTTTCTCCATATCCGATGAGTTGAATATTTGCCTGACTGTAACTGTGATGAATGTTTGTCTGTAAAGACCTGTGATTCTCCTACTGGAAAGTGTCACAACAGAACGAGATGTTTGCGTCTCATATACCTCCCATAGAATTCTAGAACATTACATCAAAGCATCAAACACACCCTTACTATACATTGTCACTGCCTGCTCCTCATTCAAGTGAGTCAGTTTTGTTAATGTGCATTTCGTTGGAAAATAATGTACACACATAACATTTTGTCATGTCCTGAAAAAGCTGTACCAAGGAAATGCCTCAATTTTATTAAAGATACGTTTTGTTTTGCAATAATTGCTACATTTACAGTGGGTCAGTTGACAGGTCAATCAAAGCTAGAGTGAAAATATTGACTGGTGGTGTTCTGTTAGAAATCACTGTGTGATGTGAGGAAAATTTACTGTTTATTGTAGTTTTGTTGGGTGTGATAGTAATAAGGAAGTTGGTGTTACTGCCAGCAAGATTGAAATAAAACCTATACCCTTGTGTTCTACCCTTGGCAGGGGTCATCTCAACTTATTCTGTAGTTGAAATGGCTGACTGAACATAATTCATTAGAAGTGCACAGAGTGTTGACATTTTAACAGGGCCCAAATCAAATCTTAATTTTTAGGAGAGCATATGGGCTGCACAACAGCATAAGTATGGTGTGGAGGCTGCCCTTTGACCAGTAAAATAAAAAAAAACAGAGAAGAAGACGAAGACCAAGAAAATAATCATAATTATACAACAAGTAGTTCTGACTAAGCAATCTGATTGTCAACTTGACATTAAGAACATGATCAAACTAGCACACTGTGCTTATCACTAAAAATATTACTATGCCCAGACAGGAAATGTTTCTGAAACATTTATATTCATGAAAATAAATCATGAACCACTGAATAGACTATGACCTCCTGTGTGGCTATTTTTGTCAGCTGTTAAAGTAACATTTATAGAATCATTAAATCAACTTTCTTTAATTTATGGTGCTGTTAGATTGCTGCAGACCAATGGGTCACACAGAAACTTTATTCAGCATCCTCCATCAACCATGCCAGTGAGTCTGTGATAGAGTGCTACTAGCTTAAAAATACATGTGATGTTCACAGATGAACAGGAAATATCTTAGTAACAAGATTGAACTAGTAAGACAGTTTTCTGTTTATATGTGCGGTATTTATTCAGTTTGGGAAATCCCACAGTCTCTACAAAGTATGAACGTTAGCTCAGTTCAGCTGGCTGACTCAAAAGGGACTAGAACTCGTCCTGTTGCTAGGCCGTTACTAAGGGTTGGCCTACTTGCTGGAGTGGTAAACGAGGTTCATTTCATAGGGTCATCATTACATAGTCAACTGATGTGACTGATTGTTTTCCAGTTATCAGTCAGGCCCAATATGTTTTCCAGGGAAACAGAGATAACACTAGCAAAGTGTATTTTTTGTTTTGAAAGTGATTTGCCCCACAATATGAATACATTTTGATTATATCTTTTGATTTTGTTAGTTATCATTATATAATCACAGTGTTACACTCGAGGGTGAGCTTTACCACCACTACTGAACAACGGTGATGCGGTCAGGACTAAGGCACTTGTACACCCTCTTGTGTGTTGTTTGCATTGTTTCATACAACTCCTACTTCTACAGAGAAGCATCTCTGAACTGAAGTGCCTTAGAGCAGGACAGTAAACCTTTACCAGTTTGTCTGTAGCTGAGGATGGATGAATAGATAGTTAGATAGAGAGACAGACAGACCAACAGAAACACAGGTTTAAGGATTTATATTTACATAATAATTTCTCCCCACTGTTGCTGCTCAGCAGTGACTCAGCACTGCTGCAGCCTCAGCTCAACAAGGGAATTCAGGAACTAGTCCACCCAATTATGGCTGTGTGTTCTCCTGCACTACTCTGACGTAAGGTCACAACAGTGAGGGCAAGATCAGCAGGCAGAGTAGAGTTTTTCAGTTTCAAGATTTTTTTTCTGGGGCAATGGAGGGCGCATTTCAGGGTAGGTATGCAACCTAATAGCCTATTGTTCTGCATAAATGACTGAATGGGTAGAGTGTGCATGGTGTATAATCTTTATAAGACTCTGTTGACTGACACTAACCAGCAAAAGTATGACCTAGATTGTTTGACCCAAGTGGGAAACAAATATCTGCTGTGAATTTAGAACCAAAGTAAGAGAAAGATTGACATTGGTTTTCCCCGGCTGTGAGCGTGCCCTGAGGAGACCCTAAAATTCACGGCACTACAATTTTACTGGCTGACTGACTGAAGGTATTTCACTGTAAGTTTGGATTGCACACTGCTCTTAATGTTTAAATAGCCTATTGAGCTGCTCTTAGCTGCTCTGCTGCTTGCTAATGACCTCAAAGTGATAACGCTTCACTTATCCTTTCAAAGAGCATCCACCCTTAAACAGAAACACTATTTTTTTTTTCTCTTTCTGATCTGGGATCTGTACGGTATGAAATTTGAACATGAGAAACTCTCTCCTGAAATACTTGGTAAGCACTGCAGGAACTAAATGATAGAATCAAAAGAAAAAATACAGAACTGCAGACATCAAACTGAAGGCAAATTTGTGTTTACTGTCAACACTGTTTGTCTCAGTTGAAGATTTGTTGAGGCCCAAAGTATACTTCCTGTCCTTTTTTTTTCTTTCCTGTCATGGTTGCTTCATTTCTTCCTTTTATTCTTTCTTTTTTACTTTGAGAAAATAAAAAAGCTAATCTAATGTAGTTTGAGGTTGCAGGCTGCTCTTAATGTCTTTCTAAATGGGCCCATTTGGATCTATTGAACAGCACTGAGCTTCTTGCTAATGACCTTAGTGTGATAACGCTTCAGTTGCTTTAAGTCTGCTGCTACTATGCAATCTGGTTTGACTGTCTAGACACATATACACACAAACATATAAATAAAGACAAACATGTAGGCACAGAAACACAGCCACACTATGCTCACACATTCAGTGAAAGAGGTGTGCCTAAACATCATTCTGCTTCAGTTGTCAGGACAGATATACCTGAGAAAATCACGTCCTATACACAGACACAAACAAAAACACACGTGGATGCACAGAAAACCAGTCTATTTCTGATTCTGTTCTGCTTCACTCCCTTTCTTTATGACCACAAGCTGCTGTACAGTCTTAACAATAACCTTAACCGGTCTGACACTAACACACATACAGTCTGCAACACCTCATCTTTTACTCTTCTTAGTCTGATTGTTATGTTTTCATGTGGCTTGATTGAAATCCAACTAAAATCACGGTCATGTTGTTCCCTCAGTTGAATGTTGAAGCTTCACTGTGCAAAATGATATATGTGCAGAGTTTGACCATAGAAGGGTTACACATTAGTAATGCTCCTTAAATCTCAAAGCCTCTGAGTGGACAGGCACTGTGTACAGGTTTAATTAATAAATAAATATATTTCACCCTTTTGGGCTTTTAAAGAAAGAACAAGAAAGCAGATGTGCAATTTACAAACAATATATATATGTTGTAGCCAAAAAAAAAAAAAAAAAAAAACAAACAAAAAAACTTGGGCTGTCAAACGATTAAAAAAAATAACTTGATTAATCGCAATACTACCCTGTGATTAATCGCGATTAATCGCAGTTAAAATACATATATATACTAATGTTACTTGTATTTTCTTCTATTCTTTCTTATATAGTATTGAAGGATGCAATACAGTTAATCCATTACAATTTAAGGATGCAATTTTACAGATTGGTGAAAAATAATAACACATCATAGTTGTTTATTTTTTCACATCAGCACTACATTTTGATTAGTGTATTAAATAAATTCCTATGTATCCGTCTGCACACTTCAACTTTCATAAACAAGTCACATCCATACAGTCTATGGTCACTTCATTGTGAATGGAGAATATTGTCCCCCTGAAGCTGCCGTACATCTGACAGGCCACCGTCCGTCATAGGAAACAGTCACGGAATTACAACTAGTATAACACTGTCAAACCAAGAGTTTAACAGTGTTTTCCACTCTCGTGTGTGATCAAACCACCAATTGCAGCGAGTTTTAGTCGGACGGCTCTTCACCGGGCGGTGGGTGGGATGAAGCTGCATTCAAGATGGAAATATGAGACAAACTCCCTTCCGCACTGATTCAAAACGGGACGTGTTATTTAATCCTCAAATACAGGACAATTCTGTATCTCAGCAGACGGGTGACAAGTCCAGTGGCGACACAGACCACAGACTGTATACACAGACAGACTCTACCTAAGTCACGTGATGCGATTAATCGTGCATTAACTTTTTTAACGCATTATTGTTTCCAGATTAATCTCATGCGTTAATGTGTTAACTTTGACAGCCCTAAAAAACATGCAGTTTAATTTAAACTTGGCTATAAATGTGTTTATGCCTGTGAAAATGTATTTCCATTTGGTCATACACTCTTTAGCTGTCTCTAATATTAGTTATCAAACTTAATAGTTTGACTTATGTTTGACAGCCAAGAAATGGTTTCTGTATCCCCCATAACACTTGTATAGTAGATGTGATTAGCACTACTGTTAATGGATAAAATACTCGGTGCTTGAAAAAAGTTTAGGAAACATCAGAAGAATTTAACAGTGATGATGATATATCTTTGAAAAAATTACAGAAACCCATGTGAACCATCAGATAGAGTGGATAAAAATACAGAAGCACATAAAGTGCAATGGTTTATTAATGCTCCCTGTGATTTGTTGTTAGCCAGGAGTTAATACCTCACAATGTTGTTTTGCATCTTTTTCTCATTATTTGTAGCCATTTGGAAGACTAAACATTGCCAGAGGCTGTAACATTCAGTGTATAATAAGATAGTAAAATGCTTTATACAAGTATGAGTCTCATATTTATTGAGGTGCGTCTTGAATGTAAGTTGCTGATGTCAAAAATAAACATGTTTTTCTTTTAAGAATTAGCCTTTTAACAGGCTATGAGGTTACCCTGTTATAGAGATTCTGTGTGTGTATGTGTGCATGAGTGCATTCAAACATACAGATTTATACAGCTATACGTGGCCTCTTTGCCATTCCTGTCATTATGGCAGTTAATCCCTCAGATAGCTCCATATCCTTTTACATTATTTGAACATTTGCTCACCATTTTTATTTTTGACAAAGCACGGCCAAGGGCTTAGCTATGCATTGCTGATTCTGGCGTGTTGAAATGGTTTCTACATCCTTATCACCTGCGGTTAGGTTTTTCTTCACTGTAGTGTGATTTGCCGTGTGATGGATTCTCATCATCCACAGTACCACATGTTCATGTTTCATTTTAGTCCTCTAATACACCACAAACTCACTGGTTGAGACCAGCTCTTTTCTCTTAGAGGTTTTCTGAACACAGGTCTGCCATCTCCCATTCTGTCAGGGATATGATCTACAGCTAATAAATAATGGACAAGCAGCAAATAATAGAATACCAGTATTACGGCATTTTAGAGTGCACAGTAGATTGATGATCCTGTGCTGTATGCATGCAACTACAGCCACGAACGTGCCTGCAAGGAAGGCATTTAACACTGAATTTCTCAGTGCTCAACAGCAGAGGGGTGTTCGCAGGGTGCAGTGTGTGTATCTCCCAGAGGTGATTTCTATAACTATAAATGTAAAGGAGGATGATGCCAAACAAAAGCAAGGGTGTTTTCAGTTTTAGAGTTCTGGCTCAAAGATGGATTATTTTGAAAAAGTAATATGTCACTGTCAAATTAATAGTTACACCTATGGCATAGCAGCTCTAATTAAATAAGATGATGGTGCGGACTTTCACATGCTGTTTTTATCATTAGTAAAACATTGTTTTAGAATACAATTTTTCCTCCAACACTTGTTGTCTCCACCTGCCTTCATCACCTTTTTTTGCTCTTTAATCTAATCATTTTCTTTGTACTCGGAATAAACAGGATAACTGTGATTTCCCCTTTGTGTGATTCATTTCACTCTCTGGCATATTGGGGGTCCAACATAATTTCTGGGTTTGATGATGCTATCAGTTTTCAATATATTTTCTCTGTTATTCAAAGGGTGTATGCAAATGCACTTTCAACAAGTAGTGTAGAATTTAGTGCTTCAGAGAGTGTTTTAGTGCAGCACCATTGGTTCACCTGTGAAGGTATGCCCTTTATTGTGAACAACTGTGAAACTGTAGGACTGTTTGGGCTGGGATAATAGAAACCTGCTTCCTATTTTCTGATCTAAAATTATTTTCATTTGTGCTGCAATTAACTATGAATGGCATGAAGTCATATTTAATTACAGGAGTCATGAGGTCGTGAAGCTGCCAGCCTTTTCAGAAAGGACCTTTATTGTTTACTAAATTCTATTTTATAATAGATGTAAATTTGTTGTTATTAACATGCAACCCATAATATCATATAAGACTTTCACTGCTCAAGAGGCAGTGTTTTGTAAAACAAAACTCTCATTTCAAGACTATATGTAAATATAAATTCTAAGAGGGAAAAACACAAGACCATCCCTGCAGGAAATGATAATAAATCTCTTACTCTTATGTGTCTGTGTTTATAACTGGTTTATTGTTTGCTTTTTTGTGTTCTTCTAGGTGATAAAGCTGTCATTTGAAGAGTTTGACCTGGAAAGAGGATATGACACACTAACTGTGGGAGATGGAGGGAAGATAGGTGACACACGGAGAGTGCTCTATGTGTAAGCATCACTTACTGTATATGTTCTGGCCTATAATATAGTAATATCGACATGCTTTATTGAACAAGCTAATGGTCACAAACAGAGAAACAACTGGAAACACATGGATGCTTTCCTACAGGTAGACAATATATATATTTCCATTGGATTGCATTATGAATTTATGATGCTTTGATGGAATTGTTGGAGTACTGATGGTACACTAAACTATTTGCAGAACAGTAGGAATGTCAACTTTTTAAAGTATTCAAACCAGTGTTGTACATCAATCATATATTAGGCCATCTAAACATTAACATCTTATTTAGGTATGTAAATAATTTTTTGAAGTTATAATATCAACATAACAGTTCCACATCAAAATATCTAAAAAGGCAAAACCTTTGTTATATATTTTGTTGAGTTGTGTACTTGCATTTTGCCAAATATTTCTGACAATGTTCAAACCCAGAGAAATCATTAATTTAGTCAAGGTGATGGTACGTTTCCTACTAAGCACATTCTATACCTTCCAGGAAAGCCCAGGATATGTTGGATACGTCAGAGTGAGGGAAGGAACATGAACTTAAATATTGCCTCGTTATGTCGGTTAGATTATCTTCACCAATGGTGGCTGTTTTAACAATGATGTTGTCACCCTACGTCTGTAGGGTGACAACATCAATGTGAGCTTGTGTTTAAATGTGAGAGAGACTCATAGTGGCAGAACACACATACTGTATTGTGCGTTTAAGCCAAACGTAGAGAGTGATAAACCAGTCATGCTTATTAACAGTTTGTGTTAATGTGAATGTTTTTTTGTGTGTTTTGTGTGTGTAGGCTTACTGGCTCCAGTGTCCCTGACCTCATTGTTAGCTTGTCCAATCAGATGTGGCTACACCTGCAGTCAGATGATACAATCGGCTCTGCGGGGTTCAAGGCTGTGTATGAAGGTATGGGCTCCTTTTTATAATCAATATAACAGCTTTAACTTCAGCCATTCTTTTCTTCCTCTCTCCTTCTCTTTGTTTCTGAAACACACATGCGCACACACACACACACCACACACACACACCACACACACACACACACACACACACACACACACACAACACATGTATGTACACCCACATAATGGAGTGTGAAAGTCATGGCGTTGCTGACGTGGTGATTCAGTAGTAAACACAACTGGTGTTGTCCGCCCTTGTATATACATGTGAATGTGTGTGCGACTGTGCATTACAAGAAGGTAATAAATGAATTATGAGTCAATCAGTTGATCGTTTTGCTTGGTTATTTTTCATATTATGCCAAAGCTGACACTGATAATAGAGATAAAGACTGTGACAGTTACAGTCAGTGAAGGTGAGAGGAAGAGATATAGTTGTTCCTCTAAATACTTATTATTGAACAATCCATTTATTTAATTTATGTATTTGATTATATACTGCATCTTATCATGCCAGTGCAGCTCTTTAAATTGAATTGAACTAAATGGAAGTGAACTAAATCTAATTCACTTGAGACAAAGAGGTGAGACAGGTAGAGAGAGAGAGAGGTAATTTGATAAATGTAGAGACAGAGGAAGAGGGACAACAAGAAATTGACAGAGTGGGACAGAAGGACGCAAAATGACAAATTGAGTGAGAAGAAATAAACTGTCTCAGAGAGACCAAGG
Source organism: Lutjanus argentimaculatus (assembly GCA_034769285.1). Lineage (NCBI taxonomy): Eukaryota > Metazoa > Chordata > Actinopteri > Lutjaniformes > Lutjanidae > Lutjanus > Lutjanus argentimaculatus. The sequence continues at coordinate 2,541,944 of JAWZSL010000045.1, read as the reverse complement.
AAGTGTGAGAGAGCAGGGTGAAGGTTGTGCTCTTGGTTCTGCTTAGCTATGTTTGATTCAATGATGTTGCTGATGCTGTTGTCCAGGGTCAGTTACTATTCAAGGGACAGTCTAGCTATGGAAACTCATGTGTGCCTGTACATACAGCTGTAACTGTGAGGAGGTGATGTTCAGCATCATGTTGCAAAGCTTCCTTGGCTTCAACATGAGGCTACGATGGTGCTGACCTTGATAGAGGCTGTCCTTGATTTTGTGTGTTTAAATGTACAACAAGAGGTTTTTAACAGGTTACGAAACGGTCTCAATTTAATACTGATGTCTCCATATGACCCACATAAGTAAGTGAGACCATCAATTGGAAGATTGGCTATTTCTATGCAGTCATATTTAATGCCTGCCACTGGGTTGGATTCTCCTTGAAATTAGATGAAATGCTTTACTGCATGCAGACCAGAAGAACGTATGTTTACATTTTCCCATTCAGTTGCAGTGAGTAATATGTTAGGAAGTAAAAAAAAAAGAAGCAGGAGGAGATGTTTATAAAGATAATTTTATTAGAGATGCACTGAACAGCCATTTTTCAGCCTGACCGGCCATGACTAGTGACCAGCCACTCAGCATCAGATATCTGATTCAGTGGTGGTCAAATTTACATGCATGCATTGGATGATGGTTCATGTTATGTGCACAGCCACACAGACAGTAATGTTACAGCACTGGTCACACCGACACACCACACACAAACGCTAGCATGTCATCAGCATCAATAAGAGGAGCAAGACTCCAAGAACAGGAAAAAGAGAGGAGAGACAGCCAACAAGGAGAGGATACATTACTGTAGACAGACTTAAAATCTCACATCCCTCGCAAAAGAATGGACAACCCATGTTAACCTTGTGTCCCCAAACATTTTTTTATTCAGAATCCTTTAACTTCTGCTTTAGTTATTTCTTGCTGCAAATCATTACTACAGCAAACTGTTGCACCACATCAGTGTCTGGTTTGTTTAAATGGTTCATTAATTTTCACCCAGCTCCATAGTTGAACTTGTACTAGCCCAATCCCACTTATCGCATTTACTTTATTCTATACATATCATACATATAAAGTGTTCCAACACAAGTACTACATCTGCTTCCCCATAAGATCACGTAAGATCACATTCCCTATGAGATCACATGAGATTGTGGTCCCTCTTGTACGATAATCTTAATATGAGTGTGATGTACCATTATTTTAAGATCTTGTAGTCAATGTTTTATTGACTACTATTTTTTTGTGTGCTGTCAATTATAGTTCTTCAAAAGAAAGAAATTCAGAAATGGCCAAAATCAGTCTTGGCAGGTCAGACTTAAAAATTGGCCAAGAAAATTGCAATTGGTGCATCTCTGCCCTTAGGACAAATATTAAAGGGAACTTTAATATTGTGTTGACTTTGGAGACCATCGTGGAGAAAAGTTGTAGCATTTCCCCTGGCATAACCACAAAATATAATGTCAGGAATATAATTTAGGAAGGACATTTTTATCTGATATTGTATATTTCATCAAACACGTGTACGTATGACACTAAAACAGAAATAAAGCAAGAAACAAACAAATAAACAAACAGTATTTAATGACCTCTACTTGATCTTGTAGTTTCAGCGTTTTCCCTAGGATAACAGAACAACTGCCTGGAGTGTGTTTTGTGTGTGTGTCCTTGTATATACATATACGTGATGCTGTCACATTTTATAATGTCACCATGTTACACACTTGGATCAGTTACCCCCTGAGAGCTCTTAGGTTTTCAGCCCTGCAAGAAAACCCAACGTGTGTGTGTGTGTGTGTCGCTGTCTTGTTTTTGAAAGCTGTCATGTTGCACTTGTTAATAACCGGAGCTCTGTGTGTTTTTGTGTGTGTGTGCATGTTTAAGAAAAAGAGAGAGTGAGAGAGAAAGAAAGAAAGAGTGAGCAAGTTAATATCATAAACACGCACACAGCCCATTATGATAATTGAAGCTTTCAGTGAAATGCTGCTGCCAAGTTTTCAGGCTGATGGCAAGTGGTTGTGAAAAGAGTAACGATGTAAATAATGTATTTATTTTTTTACCTCATCAAAGGACTGAAAATCAGCCTTAAATGTCTTTAAGATTCTTCTGTAGAAGCAACAGTATCAGTATGCAAAACTAGTGCATCTGGATACTATCCTTGTTTCATTACTGCAGATTTAAAAGCTCGATTTTGACTTGACTTTGTTGTTGCAAAAATCAATCAAAATGCAAACAATAAGCACACATTATCATTGTGAAAAAAATACTTTGGTAGTTGTTTGCAGTGCAGTGATTGCTGTTTGTCAGATGATGCTCTAGTTTTACACAAGCAATGGGATAAACCAACAAAAGGAAATTTTCTTAACACTTTCATGTGATGATAGCAGCACTTTATTTTGTGACCTACATAAGCAAACCAGACCATCAGTGAGAAGGTTGACTATTACTATACAGTTACTCTTAATGGCTGCCACCGTGTTGGATTCTTCTTGAAATCAGATGAAACAAGCCCCTATTTATATTTTCCCAGATAGTGAGTAGTACGGTAGCCAGTTAAAATGAAGCAGGAGGAGATTTTTCTCCAGAAAATTTTATTTTAAACATTATATTTTGTGGTTATGGCAGAGGAAACACTAACGTTTTTGTCCACAGGGGCCTCTAAAATGAAAGTTCCTTAGTACCTTTAAGACTGTAAATTGTTCACTGTGATTGATTGCCTACTTCAAAGTATTTCCATTCGCTATAAGTTGATTTTCCTCCCGTACTGGCATAAACTGAAACCAGATGTGGCTTGAACATATTGAAATACATCTAAACCTTAGTGCTATGCCTGTGAATATGGTTGGCAACAATGCAAAGTTTATATGATTTGTAGTTAATGAGCTAAGTAAGTAGGTCCCTGAGTATCCATCAGTGTACTTTTTCTTCCTTTTGCTTTATAACATTTGAATACATTTATCTTCCCTGTTTTTCTTTTCTTTTCTCAGTTATGTAGATTATGTTGTATAATATGTGACTGTTGGACAGGAAAAGCAAAAGAAGCATAAAATGTTGCTTTGAGTTGTAAATCTATAATCTGCACTTAAGTAAAAGTCTTCAAACTTCAAAAGATAGGGAAGAAAAAACATGTCAAAAAAGGAAAAAAAAAGAAAAGAAAGGACTAAAAAAAGACAAAGAATGAGTGAGAGAGGCAGTTACCACCATAATGACAGACTTACCAGGGGCTCAAGATTGCTGATATCCATCCTGACACTCGTCAGCTGTGCGACAGCTAGCTGTGGGCCACACACACTCACACACACACCCACATACACACACATGACTGCTGCTTCTTTGATTATTCTATTCTTGTGGGGCGTGCTTCCACCCCAACAGATAGTAAAAATGTAGAACACACACACACGCACACACACCCACACATACATTGCTCACCTTGAGATGTATTTGCCCAAAGCGAATCCAGGAGCATGGTGGAGCATGTGTTACAAGATGACAGACGTCTGGTAGAATGTCAAATTTTAAAGGAGGCGAGCGAGAGAAGAGCAGTGGATAAAACCACACTGCCATTAAGGGGAGAGGGGATAAAGAAAAGTGTGACAAAATGAATGGAATATGATTGCAGGCCAGTTCGGCAGTACTGCTAATGTGACACTCATGCCAATAAAGCACAGTGTATTGAATCAGATTGAGAGAGTAGGAGCGATAAGAAGAAAATAGAGCACAGTGGGAGGGAAGGACAGAGACAATTTAAAAGGAGCATAGACAAAAACGAATGGATAAGGAGAGAAAGGAGGAGCGAAACGTGTGTCTGTGTTTATATGGAAAGCAGTCATATTTTATACAATGTCACAAGCATCATGTTGCTCTCCTCAATTTTAACCTCCTGCTGGCTACTTAACAAGAGCACACATGGATTGTTACCTGTGTGCTTCCACTTATTGTTTCGCCTTTCTCAATTAAAACTGAATTACACTACAATTATCCTGATGACAATTAGCTGTGAGATGGGAAACAATAAAATGAATTTCTCATAGGCTGAGTTTCATGTCTTAACTGGCAATTTAAAATAACAGACTCCAGACATTTTTTTGCTGCTCCGTAGAGCCACATTCTCTCTTTCAAGACTTGTCAGATCTTCCTGTTTGTCAACCTTTTTGACAATCAGGATTGCTGACAGCTCTCTTCCAAAGAAAGCAGCATGCATTTTAAATATGTCTCCTGTCTTCTCTCATTGGCTGATTTTGTGCCCCAGCTGAGTGGACAGTCTAGTGTGAGACTTGAGAAAGATCTGTTTGCTGGCTGCAGACTCATTCGAACATACACCCACATTAATCTTAACCCTAATGATAACTTTTCAACAAAGGCAATGGGCCCTATCTTATGCTGATCTAAAGTGCAGGTGGAAAGAGTGAGGCACAATGGACTTAATTTATTCAGGGCGTTTCCAAATCCACCTTTGGGGGCTTGTGCCAGGGGCGCACGTGTATCCTGTCCTGTTCTGCCCCTTGTGCCAGCAGTGCACAGCAGGATACATCTGTCATGTGTGCTCAAGTATCCTGATCAAGTCATAGGCGAGTTTAGGTCGAGCATGCAATAAACCCCAGTCTTGACTGCAAAACTATGTTGGCTATCTCCTACTTGGCATGTGAAGTTGGTATAGAAACTCTTGATGAGAAGGACAACTTGTTCTGGAATCATGTATGCCTGTAGTATTCTCCATAAGCTATCTCTGTGAATACTATCGAACACCTTCTCAAAATCCACAGAGTTGATATACAGTTCCCTCTGCCACTCTATGCACTGCTCGATGATGTTGTGTAGGGTGAAAATATGGTCAATACATCCTCTGCCTTTCCGGAATCCAGCTTGTTCCTCTGAGTTGTTTATCTATCACAGTCAAGACCGGGGTGAGGCAAGGTTGTGTGGTGTCTGCATTACTTTTCAATCTGGTCATGAACTGGGTGATGAGAAGGACCACCGAAGATGAACCTAGGGGCATCAGATGGACTCACATCTGGAAGATCTCGACTTTGCAGATGACGTGGCTTTGTTCTCTCACACACCCCAACACATGCAAGTGAAAACCTCCCATCTAAACAACTTTGCAAAACAGGTCGGTCTGAAGATCAACCAGAAGAAAACAGAGCTGATGATGCTAAACATCCCAAACCCCTCACCAATACTAGTAGATGAAATAAACCTACCCACAACAGAACATTTCACCTACCTTGGCAGCATTGTCAGCCACGAAGGAGGTGCAGGCAGTGACATCATAAGCCGACTCAGTAAGGCCAGAAATGCCTTACAAAGACTCTACAACGTCTGGAAGTCGGCCCAGTACAGCACAACCACCAAGCTGAGGCTGTACCAGAGCTGCGTCCTGTCCACCCTGTTATACGGCTCAGAATGTTGGAGAACAACTGAAAATGATCTCAACAAACTGTCAGCCTTTCACACCAAAAGCCTACGGAAAATTCAGAGAATATTCTGGCCCAAAACAATATCCAACCAATACCTTCTTAGCCTGTGTAAACAGGAAGACATGGTTACCATCCTTATGAGAAGGCGATGGAAATGGATTGGGCATGTCGCACGTAGAGAGCAGGACAACATCACCCGAACTGCTCTTCACTGGACACCAGACGGTAAACGCAAAAGAGGCCGACCCAAGAACACCTGGCGCAGGACAGTGCAAGGAGAGCTGAAGGCCCTGCATCACACCTGGGGCTCCATAAAGACGCTGGCCCAGAACAGACAGGAGTGGAAATCCTTTGTTGCTGCCCTACATGCCAGCCGGCATAAAGGGCAGTAAGTAAGTACGTATGCAATAAACCAATCAGAAAGTTGGCTGTCATCACTTTTAAGAAACAGATGCACCAGGAGTCCAGGTGGTGGCACCATGACGGCAAATTGCTGATAGAAAATATGTTCAAAGGACACTTTACTAATCCACACTCCTGTGTGGGAAAAATACTTAACGTAAATTAAAAGGATATTCCACCTTTACATGATAATCCACTCAATATGTACTCACCCCTATGCTGATGTGAGGATGGGTGAAGATCTTCAGTTCACAAAACAATCCTGGAGTTTCAGCTGAAAACGGGGTTGCAGCCAAATCCGGTATAATGGCAGTGAATGGTGACCATGGATGAGCGAGCGAGCGAGACTTCGTATATATCTTAATGGATGGACGTGTGAAAATATTGCGAGATCGATGCCATGTTTACATGCGACCTGCTACATGCTACAGTTGACATTTCGGCTAAAAACATGGTGTAAATGGCCTCTTTTTTGGTTAAATTTTAATGTCGCATCTCACGGACACTTGGATTACACCACACGAGCAGGATGGAGACATTTTGTGTTTGTTTTGTGTTCTTTTTTTTTTTTACATTTACATTTGGTCTCCAATCACTGCCATTAGCTGCAACCCTGTTTTCTGCTGAAACTCTAGGATTGTTTTGTGAACTGAAGACCTTCACCCATCCTCACAAATCGGCATAGGGGTGAGTACATATTGAGTGGACTATTATTCAGCGGTGGAATATCACTTTAAGGTGTTTTGTGATTGTGGAGACGTGTGTGTGCCTCGGCCAAACATGCCAGGTGCTATCTTGTGCAGACAGGCTGATTGTGCCACAGACTTTGCGCTTTGACCAGGTTTTAGCTGGTCTAAGGCACAAGTGGTTTTTACTCCAATGTGCTGAGCACAACATAGCAAATGCGCCGGGCCATGCCTTTGTTATCCCTTCATTTTCAGACCTCCCACCCATGACCGCACAGACCAGGCACAAGTTCATTTGCTATCTTGCAGACATGGCAAAAATGGCAACTGCATTGGTGTACGATAGCAAATCCGCACTGTGCCACCAATGCAACGGCTTGGACTTTTTTATGCAGGTCCGCAAATGACAGATAGATCACTGTGAGCAGCAAACAGAATTTCAACATTGATTTCTAGTTGGAAACAGATTGCTATTCAGTCTGAATGTCTAAGACCTCTTTTCACCCTCTTCGGTAAAATGGAGTTGCAACACCAATGTGTCACAAAACACAGTTTTGTTTAATAATTTTCATAATTTGATCAGCTGTTGTTTGCAAGAGACACAATATTGATTAGTATGAAGGTGTTTCTCCAAAGTCATATTTCACAGGTAGGTGAAATGTGGTCCACATGAAAGCGTAATTTCATGGCATTTAATGTTAATGTCATAAATATGAACTCTACAGGCTGTGTTCTGCCTACAAGAAGCTTCCAGGACATCATAATGGAAGAAGTTATTAACGTAAAATAAAGAATTTACTCAGGCATATTGGTTTAAGCTTCATCTACTCCAGGATATGTGCATTGGGACGTAATATAAAGAACTAGTGTATAAAGTATATAAAGTAGCTGTGGTGAACAGCAAGTTGTGGTGGATGAATGGGTTAAACACTCATCCAGGCAATTGGGGTACAAGTCCTTTGTGTGGTAGAATTTGTTTTCTGGCTTTCAACAGAGAAATATGCATCAAGTCCAAAGAGGGTCCAAAGTGACAAGATGCTTTTACTTGCACATTGCAGACGTTTTCAAAATGTCAGTGTTGCAAATCCTGGTGAAATATGGTCTAGAGGTGAATGTTCAATCAACATCTTCAAATAGTTGGTGAAAAACTTTTTGAACCTTTTCTGAACATCTTTTCACCGGTGACCATAGTCGTTTCAACAGAAAATGCTCACTGGGATCCTTTGCATGGCCTTTGTGTGATCAGCCCTTTTGAAATTGAGGTGGATGTATCACAAGTGTATCAATATCAGCTGTGCAGTATTCTGTTGCCTAGTGCTTTTATTTAGTACTTGTCCTCATGGTCCAAAGAAGTTGCCTATGAGAAAGTCTGAAAAGTGTTGGAAAAAATCAGTTTAGTGACAAAGATGCAAAAAAAAGGCAACCTTGGGAGACAGAAATCTATGTGAGAATAAACACAGCTTAATTTCTATAAACACTACATACATAATTTTACATTTCATTAAATAAAAATCAATGTATGCACGTTTTTGCCATTTTACTCCTCCTCACAAACAACAACAGACAACCCCTTATCTGAATGTCACCGTGTCACATGTTGACATTAATTATCAATGTAAAAACATGACTGTCTCTTTGTCGTGTGCGTGTTTTACAGAGATCGAACGAGGAGGCTGTGGTGATCCTGGGGTGCCAGCATTTGGTCGCCGTAGCGGTGATCGCTTTCAACACGGTGACGTGTTGACCTTCTTTTGCCAGTCGGCCTTTGAACTAGTGGGAGAGAGGACTATCACATGCCAGCACAATAACCAGTGGTCTGGCAATAAACCCAGTTGCGTCTGTAAGTACACACACCTTTTACGTCTGTGTTAGTTGTTCTTTCTGCTTGTTTTTTTAAATCCTGTATTCTTATTCTTTTTCTTTCTTAGTCAGTTTTATGTGTCTGTCTGTGCCTTTCTGCTTGCATTCTTGCCCAATTACCTTATCAACTCATTCTCTTTTCTTCCTGCCTTTCTTCCTTTGTTCCTTCCTGTTTCAGTCTCATGTTTTTTCAACTTCACGGCTCCATCAGGGACTATCTTGTCCCCAAACTACCCAGAGGAGTATGGGAACAACTTGAACTGTGTGTGGTTGATTATCTCTGAACCGGGGAGCCGCATTCATCTCCTATTCTCTGACTTTGACCTGGAGCCACAGTTTGACTGGCTGGTGGTTAAAGATGAAGGTAATTGTATATTAATCTTTCACCATATTTTTGAAAACTTAGTTCCTTAATTAAGACATTAAGGCATTTTTTTTATTGTTTAAAAGTGGATGGGCATGTGTCTGCAGCCTAAAAATGGTAAAATAATTTGGAGGGCAATCGAGTGCGTAAAGAGGGTTTCAGATTGATTTGGTTGATGAATGGCTTGATTGATGACTGGATGAATAGTTGTCTTGTTTTTTTTTATTGTTTCATTGTTTTGTTTTTTTTTTTGTTTTGTTTTTACACTACACACAGGCCAGGGGGCAGTTAGATTGCTATTCACCATTGTAATAAAGGTTATTGATTTAAACTGAGTCAAGTAAAGCCCTGGTTTGACTGGCTGGTCATTAAAGATGAAGTTGTGTTTAATTGACTGGCTGTAAAGCTGTCTCTCTGCAGGGATGTTATTTTGTAGCAGCATTCTGAAAATTGCAGGGCAATTAGTGCTATTGGACTGGGCAAACTGAAATGAAACTTGTCGCTTCAAAGTCTTCCAGTTTGTTCCACTTCGTGATAGTTCACTGCTGTCACATGGAAATTCATGTGTTTTTTTCAGAAATTGGTATTAAAAAATATGACTGACATGCACCCTCTCAAAATTAATCAAGATTTTTGAATCTTTGTGATATTTAGTTTCTACAAGACCTATTTGTAAACTTTATAGCTAGGTTACGAAAGTAAGTGAAAACTGCAGGTGTTTTTCTGTGATGTAAGAAATATTTCTTCAAAAATCATGTGAACTTTTAAGTAGAGTTCTAAGGATTCACACATAAGTGAAGTCAAAGCCACGAGTGCATTTACTGAGTTAAGTATGACAGAAATGGTTTCTTTTTCAGCAACTAAATCAGCCATGATATGTTGGTAAATAGGATCTGTATTCACTAATATGACACCCATTACAGTAAATGGTTACTGATTGGCCTTTAGAAGGTTAACTACTGTATGAGTGTGCCTCGTTTAATACTCTGCATTTCAGAATCACACAGAATATATTTATGAATCAATCTGAACTTAAAGGCTGCACCACACTTCTCAACAGGCTGATAGATAAGAAAACTGGCTTAAAACTAATACAAGCTGGCTCTGCAGTCGTGCTTCAATTTAAATCATTGATACCAAAGTAAAAAAGATGCTTATTTGGGAGTTATTTGAAGAGGTAGTTACAAATAGATAACCAGATCTCTTCAGATCGCATACATCAATGACTGACCAGCATTACGTAATATTATGTCCTTAAGTCACATTTGAATATAAAACATTCAAATCCTTATAATCAACAACTTTGCAGTTATGCAGCCAATGTGGTGATCCACAGCCCGGTATTATGCTTTTAAAATATGCATACATAAAAGAAAATCAAAAGAGATGCTTTAGTCCAGGAAGAAAATAAATCTGCATCCTAAAGCAATAAAATAAAAGTTTCCCTGCTTTAAAAAACCCAAAGCTTTTCCATTCAACAAGAATTTTATGTGACCTTGATACTCATGACTTTCTCTTGTTTTCTATTCCTTGATAATAGAACATTGAAATACAAACAAATGACAAACAGAAGTGAACAGAGCAACCACAGTAATAACTCATAAATATCCTGAGCAGGGGAACAGTAGCATGAATTCAGCTAAAAAAATCTAATAAAGCATCAAGGCAAGCTTTTAAAAACTATGTACAGTAAATGGTTAAGATAATCAGAAAGCCATTGTTGTCATCTAATATAAGAGAACATAGTGATAGAGTATTGCAAAAGGCTTTTCTCTAAATCTCTCCTCTTAGATAAGACAACATAGGACCTTGTCACTCTTTCAGCTATTGTCGCGTTGATTCTCTTTCCACTCCTGGTCTCTTGCCTATCAATGCAATAATGACTAAGTGAAAGAGCTTTTGGATTGCTGAAGAACAAAGAGACTGACACTTTGTAACTCAGTCGCTGTGTGGCTTAATTGCATCTAAGTGCATGGGATCCAAAACTCCAAAGTCAAGGAGAAAATAGAAAGAAAACTTTCTCTGCAAGTGTTGGTGAAGAATCTCCATCTCAGATTAGTTTTATTACTGAAGTGTTCTCAAGGCCCCTCTTCTGTCCCTTGCAGGCTTGTCAACTCACACTGCTTTCATTGCACCTTTTGTAGTTGGATTCATAAGAGAGATTTTGAATATTACTTTCAATAGAGTGCATGTACTTAACAGTGTAATCTAAAACATATTGCAGTGGATCATATTGATTGCTTTCTGTTATGTTTAAAGGATTGCGTCTTACCTCTGCAGAAGTAGCACATGAACAAATGCATGCAACAACAACTTAGACACATTTTCTCTGTATGTGAATGGATTACTGAGAGGGAAATTAAAGATTGTTGTCAGATTTTGAAAAAGACATGATTGGAGATGCCAGATGGTGAGTTTGAGCATCACTAAGACGACAGATTTTCTAGAAAATCTGAGAGATGGCATTCTCAAAGGTAATCAATGGCCCTCATGCAAGAAACCATTTGCAAACAAATTTTCTTTTATTTTTGTTCACATCCATGTTTTGTTCTTATTTTGTTAGTACACATTGATTTCTGGGATTCACCAGTGTTTTTAAGAGAAAAACGTTCTTGTTTTCAGTCCACTAATTGTTTGTCCACTGCAAGGAAACACATATTCATTTGTACTTTTTAGTTATAATTATAATGAAAATATTTATAGTCATATAATAATCAAAAAAATTAGTGTTTCAACTAGGTGGACACCTTTAACAGTTAATCGTTAAAGGCGTCATATTTTACAAGTCTTTCTGCAGCTATTTACTGCTTCACAGATTTGCTGCTTTTATCTATTTCATATCATTTTATGTGCCATAGTTAAGGGGTTTTTGTTAGCTAATAACAAACAATTTGCTGCAACCCTCCATTTTATGATCAATTGGAATTTATCATTAGAACATTTAAGTGCATCAGGAGTTGACTTCTCTTATTTTTTCTCTTTTAAGAGAAAATATAAGAGAGTTTAAGAAAATGTTGCTGCATGAGACCCAATGAGTGAACCAGAACACAAGGTACACACATCAAGCCATGTGGGTAGGTGGCCCGTAGTGGATGAACAAGGGAAATGTCGCCATAATGAATAATCACTAGTGCTGTTTCTCCTACCCATGCAAAACTGCAGGTGTTTTCTGATGAATCACAGTTCCTGCTGCAACACCAATCTGCTAGACTCCTGGTGGGCCATCAACAACAACCAGCATTGTGTTAATTCTGGCAGCGAACTGGAGTCATGCATGCCAATAGCTTATCAGCATTCGTTGACATTTATAATCACCAATCACACTCAAAATAAATTTCCAATCATATTCAATCAACACAATGAGGTGGTTTTTATAATCCCAAAATCTCTCTCACTTATGGCCTGATCATTATGGTGCTGCTGCTGGTGGTTAATCTATTTATTTCTACCTGCTACAAACTGCTGTTGCTGGCTGTGGCGATTGATTTCTCTATCAACCACCTCAGCCTCCTCCTGTTCAAGTGTCTTATTACCATATGTGGGGATGGCATTTCTTTCTGTGTGCATTGTGTATACTCCATATCTCACTGATATGGGCCTGCTGGGTTCTGTTCTGTGTGGCTCTTTAGGGTTTTATTGTGCACCCCACTGAATCTGTCGCTGCCGGTTGGATCATTGGGGAGCCCCCTCACGAGCCAAGTGTATTCTGCCAAACAAAAGTGTACAACCATTTGTAGCGGTAAATGGTCCTACGCTGTGACACAAATGTCTCAGACAGAAATGAGGTGATGCATGGTTACAGCTGTACAGGCCAGTGGGGGAGGTGTAATGGTTTCTGGTCCATTCAATTGGTATACAGTGGGTCTTTCAATGGCTACAGAGCAGTGCCTTAATGCCAGAGCACACCTTAACATAGCAGCCAGGTTCAGACATTCATTGCAATCATGTACCCCCAAGGGGATGATGGGTACTTTGAGCAAGATAATGCTCCCTCCCATGGTAACAGGATTGTCCAGGAATACATGGTTCAAGACACATACAGGTGAAATAATGTTAATAACCTGGACACCACAATTCCCTGATATAAGTCTATTTTTGATTGACTCAAATGCAGCATCTGTAGAAAACCGAGTCTATGCATCAACCTTTACCAGTGGTGTGAGGCACTGATGCCTGTCTGGTTTGCTTTAACACCAGAACTGGCTGGCAGGTCCCTTGCTGAGTCATTGCCAAGACATGTGGAAGATGTTGTTAGGGCTAAAGGTGGTCCAATGCAGCACTGAACAGGGATCTGGATTTTTCAGGTCACTGAGTTTATATTTTGTCTGTTTTAAGTTATAGATAAAGTTAGAGCTAAGAAGATCAAATTTGATTCATCCTATGAATTGGTTCATGAGACAATCCTGGAATAGTGTACAGCTACAGTTATACAGAATAATTGTTTCAGTTCTCTGTATATTATTAGTACTTTAATAAAACAGACTGAATTACTGTTTTAGAGACATCTAAATGTTTATTTATTGTTTTGGCTTATTAATTTATTTTTCTTCTTTTTCTTCATTTGTAAGCCTATATATGTTCACTTGAAACAGCAACTGTCATGCTTTAGTAGGTTCATTTGTGGTTACGATTAGTATAGCTCACACAAACGCTTTGGGCAGCTTAGAGGTCCTCTGGGTAAGATGCAGGAGGGCACCTGTGTCATTTCGTAGACCTAGGTTTTAGTGTGCAGCCACGTTACACTGTTTCTGTATTTCCAGTTGGGCAAAAGTGGTGAAAAGATGTATAAAAATAGCGACACAGATGTATAATGAATCTGTAAGTGTAATGGACTATTGATAATGTAAATATGAGGTTTATATCAGAGTTTTGCAGGTGAAATACAAAAGTATGTCATGTGGTAGTGTTTCATCCAGTGATTCTCTAATAAGGAAATCAGTACACCTGTAGTCTGCTAGAGTACAAGTACAAGTTTAAGTCTGCAGAATATTGTCAGTGTGAGTATGTTTATGCTTTGTGAAGGTTATAGAGTAAGCAAACATTTTATGATCCATGTAAGTTCAAAAGTGAACATGAATGTTTGAAGGAACAGTGATGTGCCTGTGTTTCTGTATTTCCGGAGTGAAATAAAGGGAATCAAGAAATTATTCTAAACTTATGCACACTTGGAAGTCTGTTCTGTGTCCAAGAGTGAAACAAAGTGCATCACTTTGGAAGAATGTCTGATTATATTTATTTATGAGTTAATATGAAGATTGAGATTGAAAGTTTATTTGTAGCCTTAATAATGTTTCTTGAGGTCTCTTAGGTATGTTTGTTTTTTTCCTTTACAGGAGTCCTTCACTTTCCAAATGTGTCTTCGGCCTAATGTTAAACAGACATAATTCAATAAGCACCATTAAAACATGTCTCTAAAATACTGTTTAAACTCTGTTCTATTTTAGGCCTGTCTGAGCCAACAACATTTGGGACATTCTCGGGAAAAGACGTTCCATCACAGATTGCCTCAAATGGACACATCATGAGACTGGAATTTCAGTCTGATCATTCTAATACTGGAAAAGGCTTCAATATCAGCTACACAAGTATGTACTGCCTATCTATCTACCTACCTATCTCTTTCACAGTCTGTCTGTCTGTCTGTGCTTCTGTATGTATGCCTGTCAATTAGATTTAGCGACATGTAACACAAAACTGCCACAGATTAAGTCAAAATATATTATTTGCAAAAGACTTATTCCCATCATGACCATCACAATGCAATATGAGTGATGCCATTTTGCACGTTAGTCCTACTGAATTCAGTGCATCTTGTCTGAGAACCATAAATCTGTTGCCTTAGTCACCACAGTCTAACACTGCCAAAGTATTCAACAAAAGCCTCACCAGCTTTCAGTCAAAATTGTTTGTATTTGACTTTACTGTAGCTTTTTCTACATCTAGGCAAGTCTGCCTGGACATCTTTAAATAGAGCTGTTAGCGCACAATCACATGCACTGAAATCAAACTTAAATGCAACATAAAATGGTTTAAAAACAGTTATTTGTGCTGTGGCATTCCTTTGTATGCCAGTTTTGTTGTGCATTGGTGTATTTTCTTTATTTCTTGCAGTTATCCAGTCAGTCGTCAGCATGACATCACGTTTGAGATATTTCCAGAGCAGCTACAATGGAGTTTTGATTGCAGAAAATTGTTCAACAATCTAAAAATGACAGCAGTGAACATGAGCAGCAGATTTTTGAGGTCAGCTCCACAGAATGGAATAGAAAGGGCTTCTTGCGAGATACAGCAGTTTGTACTAGTGTATGATCATACAGAGAGATGAAAACAGAAGAATCAGTTCTCTTTAATCCAATGCAGTCAACGTAACAACATAAAGTACGTTTTGAACGAGGGGAGATGGTCTCATCTTTCTTTGACCAGAGAAGCACTTACAGCCTAAGTCTTGCTATTGTTTTATCTGCATGTGCATGAAACCCACAAAACAAAGCAACAAGTTAATGCCTCTTCCTTTAGCATTAGCATGAGGCATTTTGGCAAATGGATGGAATCATATGTGAGGTAAAAGTACACAAGATAAAGCTGGGTGTGAGTAAGGACATTATAGTAACAAAGCAATATAACACTTTGCTTAAAAAGAATATATGATGCACTAGTTATAAAAATTGATATCTAGCTCAACAAGAATATTCAGGGGTGAGTTTTCTGTTTGAATAAAAGCCCCTCTGTAGATCTCACATCAGTCATCTGAGTATAGTTATTTAGCTTTGGAAAACTTTGAGAATACTAAAAAAAAATTAGAAATTCTTTTTTGCATTTATATATGCCTAGTGAAGCTTATTATTAGCACTAAATTTCTGACTATCAGCATTTCAGGCACTGGCTTCAAGTGTCTCCATAGCTTCTATCTCTAGATAATATCCGTGAAAAGCCATTCAGACACACATATTAAATACAGAAATACAGTAATAAGCTCAGGTTCAGCATACACTAACCAAAACTGAATAATACTTAGATGACTAATAATTAAACACCCATGCAAACTGCAAGTCTACCCTCCATCTGTTTGCCTGGTTCTGCTTGACTGATGCTTCACCTAGTTAAGCCCATTGTCCCATTGTCAGCTTTGAACCTGACTGCTGCAGCTTGTATATTTATCTGTTCTAAGCTGAACCAGTTCTGCATGACTGATTCTGATTAATTCCCTGTGATTTCCATGCGGTTTTGCACCATTTCACACACTGCCTCCCAACTGACCTTGTCTCTGACTCTTCCTTGAGAGGTGGCTTTTGACAAATGAAAGTGCTAAGTGAAATTTTGCCTCTCCAGCACCACAGCATATTTATTAAAAAGTCCTATCTCTAATCAACACAAATATTTTTTTCATACTAATCCTAACACAAATTAAAGTTTTGATGCACCATTGGAAGCAAAAAATATGCTTTTAGAGTCACTCTCAAATATTTCTAAAGGTAATTCAAGAATACATACATTGTCATTATACACCATTTTAAAAGATATTTTAAAATTATTGTGTGTGAACATGTATGTAAAAAAACACAGTTTGTTGTAGATAAATACCCATAGTCTTAAACCACTTATTCATATATTTTTTGATGGTGCAACTTTTTGAAAATGTACCTTGAATGTCTGATCACATATTCTACATTTGGGACTTAAGAAAGATTAGACATCTTTGTGCTGTTTCACTAATTTGATCTATTAACATTTTAATGCATGCTGAATATTAATAGATGTTGCTTTGGGCACATCAGCGTCTGTTTATATGAATAATGTTTGAAACTCAAATATGAACTTTGACACACCAGACTGTGCAGTTCTATGCAAAGCACCATGCATTGTGAGCAAAAGATTGGTCACAGAAAATAATTAAAGTTATTAATTTATGATTTTAAAGTCATGGTCATTGATCCTATTGGGTATATGGGTGCCACATCTTAAGATTTACTTCAGTGTGATGACAGCTATGGTTATTAATGCTATGTTTGACTTAAGGGCCGTCCACACCAAGAGTGATAACTATCATGATAAACAGGAATATATCGTTTTGAAAATCGTTCTAACTCAAGTGAATGGTGGAATCCACACCGCAACTATAACAACACAGTGACGAACAACAGAAACACAAACAGCCAATCAAAATCCATGAAAATATTGCAATATAGAACTTAAATGCTTATATAATGTAATATTAGGATGCAGATTACACATGACAAAATATAATTTTTCTTGAGACATGCTGCCAAACGATCTTAGGCGCTGATGGGTTCCCTGAAGTTTGTTTGGTCCTTACTGATCCTCTGATTCTGATCACCAGGATGCCATCGAACTGATGTTGACTCATACGAAAGTGTGAGTAAAACATGTCTTCAAAAGACAACAACTCTAGTAACAGAGTACTGAATTCTTCTTATTCTTCTCGTCTTTGAAGAATTTTGTGAACCCATATCCTTCTGGTTTTTCCTTTTTTCTCTCTCTCTGCGTAACATAAGTAAAAGGTCATCAATATCCATTTTCCTAAGCAGCTGACACAGCTGGAGTGTGCAGTTTGAGCTTAGTGCCACTGTATACAACCTTATTGTTGTTCAGTGTGGATGCTAACAAAGTTATTGTTATAGTTATTGTTAATAGTTATTGTTCTTTGTTGTGGAAGGCCCTTTAGGCTGTGTTCAAACAGTATTGTCACAACTGCCAAACAGGAAACAATCCATAATCTCTTTTCCCTAAATGCAAAAAGCCACAGCCCAGCCACAGCATGGTGCTTTGCTGACCTTGTCTAAGTGAGGCCAGATGTAACAGTTGCTGCAAAATTACAGCAAAATTCACCTTGTTCATGGGAAGAAACCAAAATACAAGAAAAAATTTGTACATGAGAATAAAAACTCTCACCCTTAAAAAGTCACTCTTTGCTAACACAAAGCTGCACCTTGTACAGTGTTCTCGCTTGAAGATGACAAAAAATGTCTAACATGTGGTGTCAAAGTTAGAGATCATCTCTTAATTTCTCTTTCTCTCTGTCCTAATCACATTCTCTTTTTTTCTCTGTTTTCTCTCAAATCCATCATGCTGATCTCTGTCTCTCACTCTCTGACTCAGACCTCCTCTCTGTTGTTTCTCTTTCATTCACACACAACCTTGTTTCACACTCTCACTATATGAAACAAAGCACACCCTCTCTTCTCCCTCCCCTGAGTTTACACATATAATTTGAATATTCTATGTATTGTGTTTTATTCTGATATATATACACCTCTCTCCTCTTTTTATTTTCAACCACTTCCTTTTATATCAGGTGTGTGAATGAGTGCATAGTTATTTTGTATGCAGTATATGTCTGCTCCACATGTATATTTGAACACATGTATGCAAATGTTTCCATCCATCTAACAGTATATGTGATATTTGTGCATCTACATTGTGTTTGTGTACCTGACATTTCCTCTCTGGCTCTCATTTTTTCTCTCTCCTTCCTTTTCTTTCTCTGCTCTCATTTCCTCTCCATCAGTAGCTAATCAACCTGAGACATGTCCAATCACTGGGTGTGTGCTCTGGGTGGGATCAGGTTAATCTCTGGAATAAGGATAATATAAGCTAAACATGACAGGGTTGAATCCATGTGAAGATAATTCCATTCCCATATTTCCATATCAGTGGAGATGTCACATTCACTGACAGAGATACAGCAATGCTTTTCAAACTATTTTTCCCCTCTGGTAGAACACAATTTCAGGTATTGAAATAAATTGAAAAAACATGGAACGATCAAAATAGGAAATACAGACATTGTTTTCTTTTCTGTCACATTTTCTCTCTGCTCATTCAGTTCCTAAGTCATTTCCCTTTGTTTCATACAGTGTATTTGGTGTGCTGACTCCATTTTGAACTTTTCCGTCTTTGCTGTGTCTCTGTAGCCTTCGGTCAAAATGAATGTCATGACCCAGGAGTTCCTGTCAATGGTCAAAGGTATGGAGACCAGTTTCAGCTGGGAAGCTCTGTGGCTTTTCGTTGTGATCAAGGATTCATTAGGACACAGGTAAAGATCTGACATCTATTTAAATCTACCTTAATAGAGCATTATTTATGCAAGTTAAATACCAAAGTATTAGCATTATTAGCATGAATATTTATTTTAATATTAGTCAGTGTTGGGGAACGTTACATTTAAAAGTAACTTATGTTTGTTTGTACTGAGAAACAGCATTACTTATTGAGAAAAGTAACTTGTTGTTGTTAAAATACTTTTGCATTACCAGAATCCCTTTGTGATTCCTTGTACATGTTGGTTCCATTGTCCTGACAGCAAACTGGGCAAAGGCAGATCACACAGCTGCCTCTATGAAAACAATAAAACATGGGCTTACTTAGCCCACAGTACATCATGTTTCAAGAACGGAAGTAATGAACTAATGTGCGATGTTGATTGTAATCATAATCTGAGTACTGTAATGAGTTACTTTGCAGCGAGTTAACCCCAGCAATGATAATTGTAGTAATAGAAGGTGTAGTGGCATAGATACAGTATATACAGCTTTGATTTAATTTACTTGTATTTAAGTAGTTTTTAACTGAACAGTTTAACAGTTTCATTTTTTAACTGATTACATATAGATAGATTACTATATAGTTCCTCTTAATGCCTACAGCCTGGTCAGATTCTCTATGAATTCAATGAAAAGATCCAGTGTTTACATTTTCTCAGGCAAAATCAGAGTGAGCAATACAGTAGCCAAAGAAGCTTTTTATTTAGATTATTTTATTTTATTTTTTGTTATATTTTGTGGTTATTACATTGGAAATGCCACTGCTTTTGTCCACACAGGCCTCCAAAATCAAGACAATGTTTAAAGTTGTTATAGTAGCTTTAAGGTGTACTGTAGTTATCCTAATGACTTATTTCCTTTCCTCTGTTTTTATCTTACCTTAAAACAAGTTTAATACCTCATTATCATACATTCATATCATATTTCCAGGGGTCTGATCAGGTCACTTGCATCATCCAGGATGGAAATGTTGTTTGGTCTGCGGCTGTGCCTCGCTGTGAAGGTAAACAAAGAGTTTACTTTATGTATGAGCAATGGGTAATCATTGAAAATGTTCCACTTGCCAGAATACAAGGTGACAAAGCATCCAGCTATTTGGCTCTCTCTGCTTAACTTAAATGTGCGTATACACCTTAGAAACTGTATAAATTTCCTCTTCTAATTGCTTTAGCCTCCAGCCTCCCCACACTTATTCAGCCTGTTTGCATGCATCTGTCTCTTTCAACAATAATCTTAAATGAGATTGGCACAAGTTCTGCTGAAACGCATTCAGGGAGACACTTCATTATATGCAGACTCATATATAGAAAGATGTGTCCATAGTGTGCTGATAAGCTAATATGTGGAAGTAATAATAAAAGGACAGTGAATATGCTGTTATTTCAACACTTTTTAAAGGCCAGTGGCAACCACTGGCCTGTGAGTATTTGCAGTCTTTTTTGTGTCCCCTCCATCTTGATTGTAATGTCTAAATGACATTATCAAATGTTGCCTGTTGTTAATAAATGGGATGGAGGAGACAATCAAATTGTATATTATTGAATCCAACCCTTTAACAACCTCAATACGGCCATTTCATCATTTCTAAATATGATAAAAAGTACATCATTGTGATTCTGACTGAAGTTGTTTTTTAGAAGATTGTCATTTTATTTGGAAGCTAATTAGCCCATTCACTTAGGTGAGTCAAACTGAATGAAAAAATATGTTAAATGCAAAATTGTGTTTATTAAAACAACAAGCTGCTTCTAATCTAGGATTACTAAGGTGTGTTGTTTCTCCTGTTCTTTTGTACATGTTTCTTATGTGAAATCTAACAAAGTGGAGAAAAAAGGTATATTGCTTTACATGTTATTCCTACCTTTCAAACCCATTACAGTTCAGATATTGGAAATGTAAACATCTGGCCCCTTGACACTTTCAAATCTGGCTTTCCTAACCAAGTGATTGAAAAGACTTGCTCTGCATGTTAGCTTAATGCTAGACAGCCTGAAAAAAGGAAAGAAACTGTGAAACCCAGTGCTAATATAAAGTTCTTTAAGTTATAAAGAGTTTTATTTTGATTGAAATGGCATCTAAACTGAACTAAAACTAATTCTCACATTTTAATGTGCCATAATTGAGATTTTGTGACTCTAAGTTAGTTATAAATTAGTGTCAGGATGTGCCAGCTTTGCTGCCTGCAGCACTCTGAGTCGCAGGGAAATGAGGAGCCATTTTCTGGCATCATTTGACGCATAAATATACTTGATTTCCCCTATAAATTATCATGCTATAATTATTTTTGCCTTTTTCAAACATGAGCAGCTCAAAACTGTTTACTGTAGCACACGGTTGGCGCAGCACATTTTCTGAAGGTAAATGTTTATGTATGAAATCTAAAAATTCAGAAAGGATTAGAGAGCTAAAATAAATTGAGCAGATGATGAATCTGCTAACTCGGTGTAATATGAGCGTTGTGCTCATGCCGTAACATAGTTACAAGAAAAAATGATTAATTTCTCTCTCTCTGTGTGCTTGTGTGTGTGTGTTTATTTCCCTGTAGCTCCGTGTGGAGGCCATCTCACAGCTCCTACTGGTGTTCTGCTTTCTCCTGGTTGGCCCTCCTTTTATAAAGATTCTCTGAGCTGCCAGTGGGTGATTGAAGCGCAGCCAGACCATGCTGTGAAGATACACTTTGACAGGTTAGTGATTTTGTTATGTAGCCATAGAGAGATGTTTTGTCAGATTTGTTTCGGTTGGCTCATCAGTTACTCAGAAAATTACTCAGATTGTTGCATAATATAGTCATGAAGTATGAAGTCATTTTTCCACTTCTTGTTTTTCAGCTAGTACATTATTTAGTTACTCCCCTGGTCAGTCTTTCAGAATCATTATAAGTTAGTCAGATATAAATGTAGTTGGTGAGTTACTGCAGCAGTAAATGATTAATGTTAGCTTTTTGCACATTTTTCTGGAAACAAGCCATGAGCAGATGCAGCATAGCCTGAGATTGCTATAGCTGAAATTTGTCTTTCTGGGAAGTGATGTAAAGGCCAAGTTATCTTCATCACCTATGAAGTGATTCATTTGTGTTGCATTCGACATTTGCATTGCATGCAAAGTAAGGCTGGTTAATTGTTCACTTAGCTGGTTAGATATTCAGACCGTGTCACAGTGTGTCAATGGTTCCCGACTCTTATGTTTTCTATTCCACCAGGCAGTTAATTGCATTCATATGATGCCCTTTTTGTAAATCAGTTACTGCTGCTTTTGATGGTTGAAATTACACCCAGCAGCACTCAGAGTCTTAAGGACCAAGTGGTTCTCAGGGCCCTGCAGCCACAACTGTAGGTAATTGCTCAGTCAGTCAACAAGTCAGTTAATCAGATTGGAGTGCAGACAGAGAGGAAAGTCAGTTGTCCAGTTAGTTCATTACACAAGGTAGTTATGTGGTTATTTAAGTCCTCAGTTATTTATGGTAAATAGGCAGGTAGACTTGCGATTTTAAGTTACATTGTGTATTTCTAGACGGGTTGTCAGTCTGTTATTGTTCAGTGTCCTGTGCTTACAAAGGGTGACTTTAATAAAATTAACATTGCTGCAGAGTCCTCTTCAAGTGTAAATATTGTGTTCATTATTTTAAAGGGAAAGTTCACCCAAAATCAAAAATACATGTTTTTTTAGTACTCTTTATCCATCAAGTTTTTTGGTGCGAGTTGCTGAGTTTTGGAGATATCAGCTATAGAGATGTCTTTCCTCTCTCAAATATAACGGAATTAATGAAACTAAGTGGCAAAAAAATAACATTTAAAAAAACAGTCCTTCCAGGAATCATAACCCGATTACTCAAGATAATCCACAGACCTTGTTGTGAGCAGTTTATTGTAGGAACTATTTCTATTGCACTGAACAACAGTTCAGTCAAAATACTGATTGTCCAGTTCAGTGAAGAGTTGAAAGTCATCAGTTATTAAATTAATATGCGTCACAGGTCCTTTTGAATTTGAGGTCCAGTATTTTTCTGATCAGGCATCTGACATGGAGTCTATTAAATTAGGCAAATTTTAAAATAATTATTCTAATGTGCTGTGTGTGTCTGTTTTTCGGGATTATAATTGGATAAAATATCGAAACATTAATGAGACAAGTTTTTCATGTGTTTTAGGTAAATTAATTGTTATGTAATTGGATAATAATAATCATTAGATCATCAATAAATTAATCAGTAAATATTAATTAATATTAATTAATCAAAATAATCTACAGATTAATCATTTAAAAAATAATCATTAGATTTAGCCCTACTTTGTGCACCACAAAACTAGTGTCATCTAGTTCCATTGTATTGGAGAGAAGGCAGTCATCTCTATGGCTGATATCTCCAAACCTCACTTAGCAACGCTCACCAAAACAGATGGATAGATGTATAAATATATGGATAAATAGCTCTACAGGTAGGAGGAAAAAAATGTTTGTTTCTTTTATTATTTTTGGGGTGAACTGTCCCTTTAATATAATTTGCTGCTGATTGCAAATAAACTCATTAGCTGGTGTTTGAGGTAGCCTGCACACAGATAATGTATGCCAGTCATAGAAATGTTATCTTTGTGTATGTCAGGTTATTGAGCATGTTTTATTGTGTTTGTTTTTGTTTGTCTGTCTAGGTTCCAGACTGAGGTCAACTATGACACACTGGAAATCAGGGATGGCCCCTCCGCCTCCTCTCCCCTGATCGGTGAATACCACGGCACCCAAGCACCTCATTTCCTGATTTCCACGTCCAACGTCCTGTTCCTGTTATTCACCACTGACAACAGCCGCTCTGCAGCAGGCTTCAGCATCAGATATGAAAGTAAGACTGATTTTCTGACTGATAGAAATGTGTGGTAGATGCACGCTGAATTGCTAACTGGCAACAATGTTTTGTTGGTGTAATTACTCCATACACACACTCACCCTCTTGACTCTGTGATATTTCCACTTCTGTGATGTGATTCTCAGGTGTGAAAATGGAGTCAGACTCTTGTCTTGATCCTGGTATCCCAGTCAATGGTCGTCGCCATGGCAGCAGCTTTTCCATTGGCTCCCGTGTGTCATTTACATGTGACCCAGGATACACACTGAGTGATCAGGAGCCAATTGTTTGTGAGCAGAATCATCAGTGGAGTCACGCTCTTCCCAGTTGTGATGGTGAGAATCTTTCTTGAACACTCTTGATGAAGACCTGTCGGGAACGTAAACCCCTTGTGGCCTTTTCCATTATATGAATGAATTATGTTATAATGTGTAGAATGCATTCACTTACTGGAAAATGTGCCGCCTGGAGTTTGATGTTCTCTAAACACAGGAAACAGTGAAAAAATAGGTGATCAGAGACAGTTAAAGTTGGTAACACTGTAAAACCTCTTTCAAGAAAATGGAAGAAAAAACAAACTGGTACAGCAGGTCAGTGTGGTCACCTTGTTTCTTCTCCTCAGAGGACAAATACAGTTTGTTCCCCCAGAGTTGCTTAAAGTGGCTAAAAACTGCTGAAAAGAGGTTTGTAAATACACAAAAGCTGGTCTACTTCTTATGCTAGGCAAATAAAGTAATCTTGATCTGAATTTACAGGGGGTCTGGTTGATTATGTAAGATTTAGAGATGATTTTTTAATTTTCCTAACTAAACACAGCAACTAGAAAATATTATCTACAATTAACTGTTACGGTATTTTGGAGGCTGCTTTACATTGTATATATGAATGTGTTATTTGATAAAAAAATAACCCAGGAATGCAGAATAACAGTGGGACACTGACAAACATTGCAGTTTGCTAGATCACAAGGTCTTTTCTTCAGATCCGACCACTTACACATGCAGGGTTGCAGAGTGGTCGAGATGACACTGGGTCGGTACACCCTGGACGGGTCTCCAGTTTATCACAGGACTACCACATACAGACAGACAACCAGCCATATTCACACCTACCAGCAATTTAGAATTGCCATTAATGTAATACATGTCATGGGAGCATCTGAAGGAAATCCACGCGGCAAATTGAAGAACAAAAGGCCCCATCTGTCAGTTTGTTCCAACCCAGACCCACCTTGCTGTAAGCTGATAAGGCTAACCACTATACCATTCTCAGCCCATCTCTTTTTTGGAAATTAGCAAAAGCTTTATTCAATAACACTTGAAAACTTTGAAGGAACAATGTGTAGGATTTAGTGGCATCTAGCGTTGAGCTTGCAGATTAGAAACTTCTTGTGTCGCCCTCCCATTCTAAGCATGGAGAAGAACCTATGGTGGCCGTGGAACTCACCCAAATAGTGAAAGGCCGTTTCTACAATCAGTGTTTGTTTTGTCTGTTCTGGACTACTGTGGTGGAAACGTTGTGGTGCAACATGATGCACCCGCGCCCTCTGTAGATATAGAAAACATAAGGCCCGAATGGACTATAAGTGATAAACCACTTGACACATGTCAAATGATGCTCCTGTGGCTACTGCAGGCTCCATATTTAAAATGCCAGTACCTGTTTCATTTTGCCCTCTTCAAACACCTACTGCTGCTGCAGAAAAAAAAGCTTTGGTCCTCATTTGACAAATCAAGTTTGAAAGTGCGAGTGTCAAGGCAATTTGACGCGCCTCAAGATGCCTTTAGTGCGTGTTCTGACATTTTAAATAATGAGCGTACTTCATCAGCATCAATCACTTTTAGTGCATTTGGGCTTTTACTTACAAATATTATAGTATCAGAAATTTTGTCATCAAATACTGTATTTAATCTGATTTTACTCTTCTGTACACACGTCTATTGCATATCTGTCCATCCTGGGAGGGGGATCCTTCCTTTGTGGCTCTTCCTTGAGTTTCTTCCATTTTTTCCCCTGTTTAAAGGGTCTTTTGGTGGAGAGTTTTTCCTTACTCATTCAAGGGTCTAAAAGTCTAAAGGACAGAGGGTGTTGCACAATGTACACATTGTAAACCCTCTGAGGTAAATTGTGATTTATGATATTTGGCTTTATAAATAAGATTTGACTTGACTTGATATGTAATTTCTGCAGTTTTCTGCCAATAGATACCCTGTAAATCTTACACACCGGACCTTTAAAATTAATTGCCTTCTGACTTGTTTTAACTGAGTTGCTGATGGTGCCTAAAATATAAAATGCCACAAGCTGTCACGTAGAACTGGAACCCAAATACAAAGAAAAGACACAAGGCAGATGCAGTTAGTAGCCACTTTATACGGTAGTCAGACTGGCTTATATTTGGCAGTATGCAGGCAGAATCTGGCAAAGAGCGACCAGCACTGCAGCAGCGTCATTATCACACACAACGGCGCCCTGGCTTCACCACAGTTGCATTGTCCACTAGAAATAATTTTTCACAATTCCCTTTTGCAAGCCGCCAGCTATGTGGTTGCTGTGTGTGAGATAAGTTATGGAATAGTGAAGTGTTGTAAAGTAGTTAGTTTATTGACTTAAATTTCACAATACAAACATATCAAGTAACTTTATATGATCAAATTAAAACATAAGGTCCAAAAAATATTCCATATACAATACAATTTTGTCACCACACAAATAAAAACCCAAATAACATGGTCTTATTTCAACATTTTTAAGAGATACATATCTCTGTCAGTGCAGGCTTGCTGCTTGAGGGTTTTATTGTCCACTTCATTTTCCCCTTTCCATTTTTAACTGGTTTGAGATGGCCCTGAACATGTCTCTTCATGAACATAAAATCAGAAGTGGAGTGAAGAGGACAAAGTGGCTGAAAGAAGCAGAGGCTCAGAAGCAGAATGGGTGGGAGTTGGTGCTGGTGTTCCCACCAGTAACTTCTGTCATCCATATGAGGATATTAAAAAATGCTATTCCCAGTCCTCTGCTTTTTACGCATTTCACTAGGTGTAACTGGCAGCCATTGTGTTAACTGTACAATCAGTCCCCACTCCAAAGTACACACCACCACAATGGCCCAAGTTGGACATTCAGCCTCAGTGAAATCATGAGGGTCAATAGGCACTGCTGAAACAGATGCTCACTGGCCACCCGCAGGCCTCTACATCCAGCGTTTGCCCACAGCTCATGCTATCATGAGAGATGAATACACAGCGGCTGTGTCAATCTGCCGATTGAAAAGAATCCAATTTGAATGCCAAGTCAGGATGTTTCAACTTGGGAGTGAGTTCATACCAAGACAATCTATCTTACAATATGGCCATATAACATAAGCAGTTTTGAACAGCTGCTGTGACATTTTCAGTTTTCAGCCAAGCGTGCCATCTCACCAGACACACTGTTTTTTCTAAATGGTGTGTTGAGCCTTGCCGAGACTATTATATTCTAGAAGCCTCGACTAGAATATAATATTTCATAGTTTGCCTTTTGAGAAGATCATGGAGGTAAAATTATGTGTCAGAAATGTTTTAGCATGACTAGCTCTTTGATTAATCAGATAATTATTGTCTTTATCCATTCTATTAAGTTAGTCTTTTCTGACCTGCTGTATTGACAGTGTCATATGTCCAATTCAGAGCTGCTGCTTGCTATTTGGGTGTCCTAAGCGTAATTGCTTTGCCGTGTTTTGGTTAGTGCTTATTCATGCTGACAATATAGAATGTTGAAGGGCTTAAAACATGATAGAAGTATATGATGGCCGTGCCCATGCTCTTATCATCTTATTATGTCTCCTAAGTTATTGCAGCAGTTTTTTATGTTGATACCCTTTATTACACAGATTTGGTGCACAGTTTAACAATTTTTGACCACTTGAGAATGAATAAAAATGGTCAAAAATCCCTTCAAAATACCACATGAAGACACCAAGACCTTAAGGTACACCATAGAAAAAATCATGCTGTGGTAAGAAAAACTTTTGAAATTGGAAGATTTCTGTAAGATTTGCATTGAATGATGAGGACTTCTTTTCTTGAAATTGCTCAGAAACTCCTTAGTTGTCAGGTCTCTAGCTTATGGCTGTGGAGCTTCATGAGGCTGTAATTATCTAGAGGTCTCTATAGATCATTTTATAAAGTGAGGTCAAGTTTCAAAAAATGGTCTCAGTATAATGAAATGGCAACTATGGACATTAAATTCCCAGTCATACCCAATTTAGGGATCTCAGTATGCAGAATTATTCAAGTACACAATTTTAAGAAAATAACACATTAATTGCTCCATAGCATTAGCATAATGGGCATGTCTGTAAAAGGGAGATTCTTGGGTTACACATAATTTAAAAACTTTGGAGTGTCATATAACCTCCTTCCCGGCAAGCTGACAATATAATAGATAAAATAGTTCAGATAGCTGAACGTAAAAAACACAGACACAGGAGGGAAACTAAACTTAAAACCACAGAGATTAGCTTCTAATGAACTGAGAGCTGAACACACAGACACTTTTAGAAACGTCTTTCTCTCTGCTCTCCTGCACAGATGTGAGTTGAGTATGACAACACTTGCTTGTTCGAGGGAGAGAAGTGGGGTTGTTACAGGTTGGCTGAGGTTGGTGAGACGTCACTGCAGACCACTTGGAGACAAGTCAGGCTTGCTTTGGCCCCAGTCCAGAGTAGGTCCATCTTGGGTGCAACTCGGCACAGCTCGGCGCAATAAAAGTGGTAATGGAAATGCAAAGCAGTGCAGCACGGTTTGACTCAGCATGGCCAGAGGTGCCAGTGGAAAAGCCCTACTAGTTTCATATGTTACCCTTTAGTGTTACAACTGAGCCTGCAACAACCTCTGAAAGAGAGTAATGATGGCCAAGGACGAGGGCACCCCAGCAGAGTTTATTAGTGCAGCTGTGAGAGGCTGTTTTAGTGCCCCCTCCGGCACGTGGTGCCCTATGCACAGTACAGGATGAACGTGTACGTAGTGGCGGTGCTGGTTCAGTTCAGTTCCCACTCAAACACAAAGACTTAACTTACAAAGTCCCCTCAGAAATCGAATGGACATCTCATCAATTTGTAGGAGAAGGGAAATCATCTAAAAAACTCCCACAACCATACTCAACACAACTCATACACACACATGCACACATTAACGACAATAATCTTATTTACAGTACAGTCTCAGAGGCAAAGTTAACATTTTAAAAGGAAAAGCCTAACCTTTTTCTACCCTTATACACACTGCATTACACAGCCAACAAAAATCATTATTTTGACAATATTGTATCTAAAAACAAAGCCACAGTGTCTGTTGGACCCAAACTGCTCATTTTATTTCCTGCAGGTCAGTTAAATCAGCAAACAGATAATACAGAACACTGGCTGCTCTTTTATGTGTCAGGGAGAATATTGAAGGGGCTGCTGTGACATTTTAAAGCTTGCAGTTGGTGCCAAGACAACAACTTGTTAGAAATGACCAAAGTCACAGTATCCCTTATGGTAAAAAATGCCATGGCACCCTTTAAGAGGGAGATAATTAAAGATAGAGGAAACATGGAGGCAGGAGAGAGGAGGGGGCATGTAGCTGAAGTCTGCCATACTGTCTTTTTCTGTTTACCTTTCCCCTCTCTGAAAAAAAAAGCCATATCTTTTCGTATCTGCTTTTCGTTCAGCATTCAGTCTCATGCTCCCTCTCTCAACAGTGAAGGGCGCCACACTTTGATTTGCCTCTCAAATTTTTTGTTAGAGTCATGAATAGTCCTTTCTGTCTTATTCTTCTCTTCTCCTCACATTGTTATACAGCTCACACTTTCTTGCACACATACATCGACAATCTGTCTCTTATCCTCTCACACACAGATCATTCATATACACTGAAGTATGTGCTCTCACTCACAATAGATACGCACACACAGACGCGCACACGTGCCTCCCTCAGCAAGGGTCATTTAGTCAGACAGTGTCCTAGTTTTAGCTGATCCTGATGGGAGTGTGAAAAAACTGGCGCTGGTTACCACAACACACTCAGAAGGCAGCTAGTCAGAGAGAGAAAGAGAGCGGCTCTCATCACAGCTACTCAACTCAGCTCCACCTCTGCTGAAATATGATATGGAATGAGACAGAGGGAAAGACATTGATACACACAGAGATAGGGAGGGAGAGGCGGACACAAAGCCTGCTCTTGCCAAACACATGCTGGAATAGCTACAGTATGAAGAAATAAGAAAAGCTGCAACATCTGTCTTAATAAAGCCAAAAAAAGTCATTTTACAAACCTTTCACCAAATGAATCACAGTGTTTATTTTAGGAGCTAAAAGAGTCTTGTGCACCACAATATATATAAACCTTCAACAATCAGACAGGAGGGACATTACCAATCGAGAAAATATGTCATTGTCTCTGTTCAAGTTTATAGTCTGGGATGTATTTGTTTCGTCGGCTAGAAAAACAATCCTTTTTTATTTCCATGCCAGTCAAGCACCTTGAAGCACTTTAATTGAATTAAATGCAACTGAATTGAGCTGAATAGAATTGAAAAGGATGTAGGCACAGTGAGAGAGAAACAAAGAGTCAATATATTATCTTAGTTCAACAGTCTCGAATGCACGGCAAGCCGGCTTTTACTCTCCATTACGTTACTTTAGTATTTTCCCATCTGCTCTATCCCAAATGAGTTTGTCCTGTTCTATATCAGTGGTCAGGCTCTGTGTGGTGGCTAGGTGTCGGGTAACACACACACACACAAACAGATCTCTCACCCTTTTCAACAAATCACTCTCTCTTTGTCACATTCTCCCTGCTCTGTTTATTTTTGTTTGTGCATCAAGTGCATCCCTTCGTTTCTCTCTCTGTGGCTGTATGTAGAAGCTGCATTTTGTGTCCCCTACTCCCTTTAAAGTTCTACTTTTCACTGCAACACAATACATTGGGTGAAATGGAGTCTTCAGTGCCTGTGAAATACTGTATCTTATGGACAGACAACAAGATTATGTTCCTCCACAACAAATCGGATAATATCTTGAACCCAACATGCCTATGTTGATTCTAGTCAGTTAAAAACAATTTAGTCCAAGTTGGGAAAAAGTTTTTGAAGTCATTGTTTTAAGTGGCTACAGTAGAGCAAAGAATTCATTATTATGTGATGACCGTATTATGTGGTAGCTGTTCTGGAGATATATTGTTTGTAGGTGTTAAATTCTGGTAATAATTTTGCAGAATTTGTTGAGTTTTTTGTTTTTGCTCAATGCAAAAGTGTTGTACGATGGTGAAATTGAGATTTCTTACCCTCTCACCCTTTTCTGTCTCTCATTTTCTCTCTGTAGCCCTTTGTGGAGGCTATGTCTATGGTAAAACAGGGACAATTCTGTCTCCTGGCTTTCCTGACTTCTACCCCAATTCTCTTAACTGCACATGGACTATAGAGGTGTCTCATGGGAAAGGTAACAAAACACCTACACAGACATTATGGAAACAGGCCTTAATTTGCTTGGGATTTTTGTTCTTTTCCTTTTTATGTTATTAAATTAGATTTGCACATTTTGGAGATTGTTGCCTGATAGGTGGTCCTGGTTTCGTTTCTGTCGTCATTTGCTGCTATTTATGTATCTGTGACTAACTCTTCGTCTCTTATTGTGTATCTGTCCATCCATTCATGCATCCACGTGTCCATCCATCCATCCATCCATTCATCCATGGTTCTTCAGGAGTCCACCTGGTTTTCCACACTTTCCATCTGGAGGAGAACCATGACTACCTCTCCATCATTGAGGACGGCAATTTCCAGGTTCCAGTAGCTCGACTCACTGGCTCAGTGCTGCCCCCCAGTGTCAAAGCAGGGCTTTATGGGAATTTCAGCGCTCAGCTACGTTTCATATCGGATTTTTCCATGAGTTATGAAGGATTTAACATTACTTTCTCAGGTAAGAACACAGAAACAGAAGCTGGTTTTTGTTAACGTGGATGTAGCAGACAGTAAATTGGCCTAAAAATTGTGTGATTCCATTTACAGAACAGACTTAACCTGCCTTTTTAACCAGACAGAAAGACAACTGTATGAGCCAACCCTGTACTAATACGGTACATTATTCAGACATACAAAGGCAGAGAGCAGCACAGTAACTACAGAAACTGTGATGTTGACAAAAAGGGCTCATAGTCAAAGCAAATATATAAGTTGTAAAACTCATTTTTATGCCTTTTAGACTGCTAAAAATTGTAATCATTGAAAGAGACCTCACATAAAACTTAAAAAAAGCATTAAGATAGTGCACCGTTAGTCAGCTTTTGGACTGTCTCATCCACTGCATGACTGACAGTCCCGCATGATTTCATAGAAAACTCAAAGAAGTCGCTATGTGCTGTTCTTTAACAGAGATGGGGCAGTTGTACATTTTATCAAATAAATTAGTTCATCTTCATTCTTGATGTCTTTTCTCTTGTAAAACTGAAAAATACCATTAGGAAATATTTCCAATAAAGCATAAATATCACCTGTGAACATGGGACCTACTGTACGGGGCGACTGCATTCTTTGATAATATATGACAATCTAAATGTCGCAGGAAGAACACATCTAGAAACAAAATTTGTTCTTGTTTGTTTTATATTATTCTTGAACATTTGAACTAATGAGTTAGTTAAATAAATTAATCTTAAATCAATCACATTTAACTTTAAATGTAACTATTTAAATATAGTATTAGCTGTATCAAATCAGTGAATTTCTCTGAATCAAGAGGCTGCAATTACTGGTCTTCTGATAAGCTAGGCTACTTACATTTTAGCAGGAGTAGTTTATCTAGTGTTACTATTTTTCCCAAATATGTTTATATTTAGCTATTGCTGTATTTGTTTGGTATAAAAAACTCAATTACTAAGTTGCTGGAGTATCAGAATCAACCAGTCACAGGAAACAGGAAGTGAATTAGCTTTGGCTATGGTTATCTCACCAGTGAGCAGTAGTTTGCTAGAGTGCAGAAATTGCTGTTTGTAATTAACCCTTGCTTTGTAATTCTTCTAAATATAACATGCTGGTTTTTTTCCTGAAAAATAACTATGGCTTTTACTGTATGTATTAAAACAAATGTAAAAAAAAGATTCTGATCTTGATCAGTAATGTAGTGACTATTCTGGTGATATTGGGAAATATTGTGATTAAGATAACAACAGGCTCCAACAATTTAGCTACCACACTTCTAATACATTACAGTCTGAGGTTTAACGTTATGCTGACCCCAGATTTTTATAATTTTTTTCTTTTTACCATATATTAAGTTTAGGCTAACTTAACAACATTCCCGCTGTCATTTTGCACCACTGAAGTCTTCTCATAATAGCTCCTCAACAATGTTATTTATCTTTCCTGGATGTACAGAATACGACTTGGAGCCCTGTGAGGATCCGGCGTACCTGCGTTCAGCAGGAGGATGGGATTCAGATTTCGAGTTGGCGACTCTCTGGCCTTCTCTTGTTTCCATGGCTACCGACTTGAGGGAGACAGTAAGATCACTTGTCTGGGAGGAGGCAGGCGAGTCTGGAGTAACATACTACCGCGATGTATAGGTAAGACAGTCAAGTAAACAGATAGCCTCACTGAATAATGAGCAGTTGCAGTGAAAATGAAAAATGATCATATAAAGTATAGTTTCAGTCATGTAGTTGTCCAGAGTTTGGACATGCTCATTGGACTTTTCTTATAGAACACTGGTTTCTTACACAACATTATATATAGTGATGTTATAACAAGCCTTTAAAAGTATTTCTGCCTTCAATATTTATAGCTTTGGAGTGGTTTATCTCCTGTGAAAATTACTGGCAGCATATAAAATAGAACTTTCAAATTAACTTCTTCACCATATGAATAAGCCTTGAGGTAAAGTATCAGCATTTTCCTGGTTGTAACTCACCAGTGTTTTATTGCTGACACAATGGTAATTTACTATTATTTGACTGGTTGACTGTTAGTTTTATTTGCCAGGATTTGGGCTGTTAGCAGGTTGTAATTTGCTGGTATTTGATGAGTATCAGTGTTTCCTTGGATGCTACTGATAATTTATGAGAGTCTGACTGGTGGCTGCTGGTAATTTTCAAGCCCCCAAAAAGAGCCGACTGAAAATGCTATAATAGCGTTATCTGTCAAGAGATCAGGCCTGACTAAGAGGAAACTGAGCAACAGCAGCTGGCAACGTTCACTGGGTTCATCTCTCTCCCTCTCCATCTTCCCAAATATCCCTCTCTGTAGCTCTCTGTCTCGCTCTTTCTAACTTTCTAACTGTTTCTCCTCCTCTCCCTCTGTATTTAGACAGTCCTTGGGTAGATAATTAGGGCATTAGCTGCTATATGAAAAGTGTTAATACTGTGTCTTTTGTTACTCCCCTTTTCCCTTTTCTAATTTCTCGCTGCATATTTTCAAAAGGCCCTTGTCTGTCTTGGTTCATCTGCTCATCTTCTTTTCTTTTCTTCCTCCTCCAGCTCTTTGTTCATCCCTTTCTTCTCCCCCTCCATTCTCGCACTCCCGCTCTATAGTGCTGTCTTCACTTTCAGAAGATTTATGCTCCTTATCTCCTGCCATAATCTGCTTTAAAAGCAACAGAACATTTTCAAAAATGTTGTTTTGGATTTCAGATTTGGTAAACACTGCATCTATTGTTTTTTTTCTTACTGAGTTCCCTGTTGTTCCACACCAGCTTCTCTCTTGTCTATCTCATTACTTCCATTTCCTCTTTCTCCCTTCCGAGTAGTGGTGGTCCTCCTCAGTGGGAGTTAAAAGCCTGCACGTCTGTCTTCTCTTTCCTCCTCTCCACATTTACATATGACAAAACTCTATTTGCACAGTGTACCATTTATTTGAATTTCCAAACTTTGATAGCCACTGCACCTGCTAGATAATTCTGCTTAATTTGAAACACTTTTTAGCACAAAGTAATCCAGATGCGCTTTTATGCTATGTTGTTTTTTCAATTTTCCCTCTATTAATCTTTTGCAGTAATGTTAAATTACTTTGCTTTTGCATGTGTTTTTCTGTTCCTCATCCTTTTTTGTATTTTCTCATGTGAAGCACATGTCAAACAAGGGCTTTTAAGCTATGTTACACTGTATGATTCGGTATTATTATCATCATTATCGTTGTTATCGTGTCTGCAGAGTTGAATAAGGTCAGTGGTTATACTGGATATGCACTTTTCTCTAATCTCTTGTTTTCCTGTAATTGTGAGTCCTCTCCTCTCTTTTTTGCGCAACAAAAATGAGATATTCTGACTGCTCAAGGATGATTAGGTAGAAATGCTGTGATTTTGATCCACACTGTGCATTTTACTCTTTTGCTGTAGCTGAGTGTGGAGCCTCCTCACTGGGACCAGAAGGTGTTCTTCTCTCACCTAACTTCCCCTCCAACTATGATAACAACCATGAGTGCATCTACCGCATCACTACCGAAAAGGGCAAAGGAATCAGGCTGAAAGCTGAGAGCTTCTCACTGCAAGATGGAGACTATCTCAAGGTGTGTGTACACACATGCAAATATGGCAAGCTTTTCCCAATCAGGCGGTATGAAATCTATAAATTCATAATTTATTTACAGATTCAGATACACAGGATTATAGTCATAACCGAAAGCTGTCTATATGCAAAGATGCATGGTCTTTGACATGTATAAGCTTGAACAGATTATTTTGTGTTTTGGTTATTTCAAATTATACTTGAAAAGAACATAATAATTGAATTGTGGATGTTGGAATAATTGCAAACACAGGGAAAACATGCTGTCAAAAAATAAACCACAAGTGTGTTGTAGAGACCATACACTTCCACCATGAAAGTACAAGATCCGGCATGTGTTATTACAGTTGGCATGCACAATATAATTCACTCATTGCAGCAACGCAGTACATGTTTTTGCAAAGCCTTTGTCTATTTTCTGCTGTAAAATAATTGTCCATCTTGGCTTCAACTGCCAATACACTAACAGTTCCAAATCTTTTCATCTAAATCAATTGTCAGAGTTTAGAGGAAAGAGCTCAGGGAAAACAGTCAGACTACATCTCTAAATTTGATTATTCTGCTGCGTAGCTATTAGCTATTTACTATTTTTGAAGCAGGTATAACGTTGCACAGCATTTTTTAGTTTTTATTGAAATATGTGGGATTTCTTTTAGTCAGAGATATCAAAGAGTCTAGTTTGTATAGCCAAAAGCATGTTACTTTCACGATCAAAGCCAGTAGCCTTTGGTGAATATGATTGCAGATATGATTCAACATTATAACAAGAAATATCAGAATATTCAACCGCAACTTCACTTGCATATGTAGTTTCCTGTTAGCCACTTCCTCACTTTCCTGTGCCACCCATGAGTTCATTCATTCAAAAGCAAAGAACTGCCTTGAATTGCAATTTCTCATCCGCACATTTTATGTCTAGGTCCTCAGTAGTCATTTTTATGTTGCATCGCAGAGCCCTAACTTCCTCAATACAGTCCTCAAAGCCCACCAGTTCTGCAAGCTTTTGTTCCAGGCCATGCACACCTGGCCCAATTAAGGTGTCAGGGAATGTGTAGCCCTTAATTATATGAGGTGTGCAAGAAAAAGACTGCAGTAAAAACATGAACAACGGGAGGGTCATTGAATCCTTGGTTTAGCCAGTATGTAGTTAAATTGTATTAGCAAGGTTTGCCCTAGCTGTTAGATGTGTTAAACATTGTTGTGAGAGGCAGTAACATCCCTGCAGGGGTTTATTACCTATGTTCTCTATTAGTGCTGATGGTGCTCCTGCTGCAGGGGCCATCCATGGCTGAATGAATACACGGGAAACGGAGGCTCAAGAGGATCAATTCTTCCTCTGTTAACCCTCTAACAAACCCACTACAGTGTATTATTGTTGTATTAAGGGTAACCTTGGTGTTTATAAACTTTTATTTTGTGGTGAGTAAAATAAATAGCTATAGAACAGACTACTATGCAGCTAGTATCCCATGACTGCATTACTATTCAACCTCACACAAATTGCAGCATAAAGAAACTCAGCAGATTTTATATCCTCAATATGTTCTTAATGAGAGAAAAGAAAAATCTTAAGGAATGGGATGAAAGGAAAGTTCAGGAAAATTGCTTAAATATGATCCAACTAAAAATGCCTTTTTATTACAGGCATTTTGTGAGAAAAAAATGAGGAAGCTCACACAAATTCCTATAGAAAATCTGACAAATGTTCATTACTCAGAGAAGTCTCCTCTGTAACATGAAAAGTCATAAGAGATTCAAATGGTGGTTCAAAGGTGTTTCTTAACCATGCTCTAATTTCATACTCGAATTTAATTTAAATAAATATCACACTGTTAGTACACAATATGAATTGGCACTAATCCATATGAACGCTGGCATTGATTTACATAAATAAAACATGATTATTTCAATATCGCTTAAAATAGCACTTTTATTTTATGTTCAGAATATTTGTGACTGCCAAATTGGCACTAATCAACATAAATGTTGGCAATAATGAACACAAACTTGTAAACCTCATGAAAAAACTTGTTTTCATTTCAAATATATTGCAAGGAAACAAACTAAGAAGGTAAATTTGACCCACCTATGCATCTAAGAGTTACGAGACACAATAAAACATGAAACATTTTCTGGTTGATTGATTGTGAACAGCACTGAATCCTTCGACAAATCACTTTTTAACACCGGCGAAAATGTGGCGTCGCCAGTTTCAGTATTTTTCAGTACTTCCCCCCACTTAGTTTTCTTTAGACTTTTAATATGTTATAAATGACAAATTTATGACACTAGAGCAGTTGAAAGAGTTTCTGTTATAGTTTGTGTGGGGTCATGTCATACAATGCCTGGACTAACTGGGTGAGACGAGTCTTACTTGAAGTCAAGGGGAGGCAATGCAAACCTGATCTGCAATACGTTATGTTTTTTTTTTTTGTCTGTCTGCTGGTGCCCCTGTGTATTTAGGGGCTGGATCTGGAACTGTCACAATGTATATATGAGGAATTCATTGAAGTGTTTACATATTACAAACTTGGATGTGCATACTTGTGTACGTCTGAACTATAAAGAGAATTACAGATGTTCCCAAGGCTCATAATTCCTCATAAGTCCTCTCTCGAGTACATGTGCCCACTTCAGTGTCAGAAAGGAGCAGCTGTGTGAGCTGTTTTACAGTCTTGACGCTGTCCTCCAGACATCGTCTTAAGACTTTTTCTATTCACAATGTCTCTTAGCGGTATTAGGCCTGAGGGCATGGTTAAGCCAGTATGTGGTTAGAGTGTATTATCAGTATTAGGCCTAGAGCATTGGCTGAGCCTGTCTGTGGTTAGATTGTATTAGCAAGGTTCTCCCTGACTTTTAGGGAGGTATGACATCATTGGATATTTTCCCATTGTGATTGGTTTTCAATAAAAAGGAAAATCCCCTTACAAGAGAGGAAAGTGACACCAAGATGGTTAACAGACACAAACATGTTAACATTTTTCTTACACAGTAATTCCATTATAGCCTGAATTCTGAAAAAGCCATGAAAAGAAGATCCAGCTTCCTGAAGTTATTATTTTTTTTAACCTCAGTTTTCTAACATGCCTTGATTTACAATGCAGCCCCCTTTCCATTATGTAATTGTGCCTGTAATTCAACAAAAGGATGGAGAGCAGAGGGAGGCATTTGCTCTTTTCTAAACTATGACACACAAGGCATTTGACATATATTTACTGTAATAAATTGATTCCTTATCAGAAAATAACAGGTAGAGAGGAGCAGAGTACAGAGAATGACTGGAGATCACAAAAGTTAATGAGGACACACTGGATGCTAACATAGCAATCAAAACATAATGGGAGGCCCAAAACTCTTTGCAAGATGACACATCATGTTTAACATAGAGCAAACAACAATATTTGATTTTTGGCTTAAATTTTTATGCTTGGGGGCATAAATTACTGGTATCCTTTTAAAATAAATGAAAGGTAAGTGTTTGTTGTAGTCATTTCCCTTCCATGTACAAACCAACTTTTGCAACAGAGTCATGTACAGTGATGTAAGTACAGTGAAGTACAAAATACTCTGATGGTAATGCAAGTCACATTTGAACATCTTCATTAAACATGTAATATTACATGTAATATTGAACACATGCAGGCATTAGAGTTAGTTGATTGACTGTGCATACAGTTGAAATAATTAAATATACTCTTAGACTAACATTATGTTTTTCAGTATTATTTACTATACAGTATATATACTTCTGCCAAGGAGGTTACATTTTCAGTGACATTTGTCTGTCAGCAGGATTACAGAAAAACTACCAGCCCAATTTTCTTGAAGTGTGTAGCGTGTACCAACGAAGAACCCATAAGGTGTGGATACACATTCTTTTTTTTTCTTTTCTTTTTTCTTTTTTTTTCTAATGTTTGTTAACATTGTGAGGTAATGCATTTGGTCTTGGCTGAGGTCTGCACTCTCTGAGTGCCCTTCTAGTTATTATTGTTTTTTAATCTATTTTTGGGAAAGTGCAGACAGTTGGAAACATGTATATGCTAATTATATGCTAATCTAAATGTGTCAGAGTCTTGGACATTTTTTAATTTTCCATTGTGTTTCCAATAGCTCATGACCTTTACAATAGCAAAACCGGCCATAGAATATATACTTTTGAGTTTTTTTTTAAACTCTCAGGGCAAACTTTTACATTTTTGCCTCACCAGTAGTAGGAATCTAAGAATAGCTATGTGTTCATTGTATGTGATGGCTGACTGAGGCTGCTAGCATGACTATTGACTTTTAGCCTCATAAATTATTTATGGTTTGGTCAAAAATGAGTCATGTAAAAGTACTAATTATGCAAAAGCAGGTGTGTTGGCATAGAAATGAGCATTCATAAGGGCAGCAACTAGTAATACACAGCATGTCTGTTAATTAGAACTTTGCCAAAGAATTAGCAGAAAGCATAACTAAAATGAACTCGAAGGAAAGCCCCAAAGTGCCACTTAGGCTAGCAATTAGCATGCCACTCCCCAGGCTAACGGTAATGGAGCTAATGCCTGTTACTGCAGCAGAATACTCTGAACACAAACCATTTGTTTGACAGCTCCAGCGAGCTTCAGGCTAAAATCTCCTGTAACATATGAACCAGCTCATTACAATCCCTTTTGCTATTGGCTAAGTTTTCATCCTGGCACTGTTAAAGAAAGGGCTTACCAAGCTCAATTCGCCTAAAAATGCCCTCTAATACAGTGCTTGACCAAATTTGCTCAGATGTACTCCAACCCTGAAGGAAAAAAAAGAGAGGGTGAGGAAGAAACAAAGTGGGAGTGTGCAGGAATTGTTCTATGAAAATAGGGGTGATAGGAGAGCAAGCGAGAAAGAGGGAGAGTCAGACAGACACAGGGAGGAGGGGTGGCAGATGGTGACATGTTGATTTATGAGCCGCAGGGCTTTTCATTAACCATACTGAGTTTTACTGAAACAGAGAGAGGAGGAGAGAACGATAGAGAGAAGGAGAGACAGACAGACAGCGAGATGCAAAACTGGCCGAACGGGAAGGAGGAACAGGGAAGGAAAATTAAGTTTAGGGGAGTAATGCTACAGATACTGTGATACCACTGTTATATTTTAAAGGCTTTGCTCATTTACACACTGTCCTTCCTCATGTCTCTCTATCTTCTTCATATGTATGCTTTCCCTCACAACCACACACTCCCAACATACTGTAGCTCCTACTTTAGCTTCACGTAGAGGCATCTCCTCTGACTGGCAGTACTTGTAGAGATAGAAGAGAACAGCGCCTTAGCCCTTTTTTCTTTGGCATTCCTGCCACCTGCAGACCTGTCACCACCAATCTTTGGAAATGTCCCAGGCTTCCAAATATAAGCATGAGCAGTTCACATTTATATCCCAGCTGTGAGAGAATATTATGAGGTGCTTCAGAGTCCTAATTCTCCCCTTCAAACTGCAGTCAAAAGTAGACTAGAAGCAGCCAAACTACTGCTTCTACAGTGTTCACGTTAAAGCTGCATGCAGGATTTTGACATAAAGAAGGAGGAAAGTAGAGTACAAAACAAATTTAAATGTGCAGTAACTGATTCTGGAAAAAGGTAGATATTTTTTTAATTGGTTTGGATGGTGTATATTTTTTCATAGCTTCATACCTTCCTAACAATACGATATTATGACAGTATTGGTGCAAAACATGTAAAATGGCTTAACTCGACTCCACTGCAGATAGCACTCCCTTAAAGTAGGTGGAGCTGATCATCAAAGCAACGCTATTCCCGTAGTGGGGAAACAACACACACTCAGGAGCTTGGCTTTGGTCTTCAGATGCTGCAGCCTTTATTCACCAAAAAAAATCCAACTTACACTGTACATGTACTGCCAGACTGACAACCTCATGCTCACCTTGTCTTCTCCTAAGCGCACGTTCACAATCACTCCTTGTCACTTGCTCTCTCACGCTTGCTTAACTTAAGTAACATACTGACTACATTATGCTGCTCTGGCCAGTCAGGTGAGTCAGCCGCTGTGTGCTGACTCACCTTTATCATCAGGACTAAATCCAAAATACTCTCAAACAGGGGCAGAGACATTTTTGTTTTTTCCTCTTAACTTTATCCCCCAGACACCATGTTTCTCAGCTCAGTTGCGCTGTCTTGTCCACCAGTAGAGAGACTAGCCTTTTGTGGCATTGAGTTGTGCACCACAGTAGATCACCTCAGTACAACGTCTCTGTATCAGTTTTAATAGACAGACGAGCATCTGTATTTTTGACGTTACTGTAAATACCATCAAAAATCTAAATCTAATACCCTAGTATACTGTAATACCTTATTACTACCCAAGCCTATTGTTGAGTCTCACTCCCAGGACATCAGATACTTATGTTTTGGGAATGAGACTTAACAATCAACCATTTTACTGACCTGTGACTGGCCAAAGTCTTCCTTCACAGATTAGATTTTCTAAAACCTGAAAACAGAGTCAAGAGGAAGAGCAGATGTCTAGTTTTCTCTGAAACCACTTGAAATGCAATAAGCTTAAAGGTTACTATCAAACCTTTGCCCAATGATGCCAAAAATATACTGTCTATTCCAGCTCTCTCTCAGAATCAAATGCTTACCTGTAAACTTGAAAAGTTGTTTTTAAAAGTAAATCCATCCACATGTATTTTTCTAACCCCTCCTGCTGTATAACCCCTGACTCTGCTCTGTATACTCTATATGTTGCAAGCAATGTTTTCAGCAAAATATGCCAGAATATGGATCAAGATACAGCCTGCATTTGTCACTGGCATAGGTCTTTTTGTAGCATGCATGTTGGCTTACTCTGGTCCCTGACATGAAATGTAATCTGTAAACTGTGCTAGCAACAAAACTGTATATTGAGACATGTTTCAGAGACATCAAAATTATTGAGAACATAGTGAAAGCATATTTGTGAAGTGAATGTTTCTCAGTGATTTGTGCACATCAACCCTTCAAATGGACACTGTTTGTTTTTGCTTTTTCATATTTATGATGTTAAACTCTGCTCAACTTTCTAGTGTTGCCAAGATCTCTCTGGGAGCCATTACTCCACCCTCTGTATCTACTCGACTCACAGCGCTCATTTGAAATAAATGACCCCCAGCTGTTTTGTCTCTTGTTTGTGCTGCCAGTGTGAGCACACAGTTACAGGTTGATGATCATAGTGCAAATGATGGGAAGCAAAATTGGTAGGAGACCAAAAAGAGAGATTGAGGCTCGCAAAAAAGGCTAAAATGTCAACATTTTCATTAGTTTCATTATGTCCACAAATGGAAAGGAGAAAAAGCTGATAAACAAAGGGAATAAAAGCTAAGTCTTTAATATTAATCCAGTGAAATGATGTTTTTGTGTTGTAAATCTAACCTATTCTGTTTCTACTTGCCTGTTTTTCACTCCCACTATTTTCACCTCCTCTAATATGGATGACAGCATCTTAAACCAGGTCTCTCTCACACACACACTCAAATACACACACACAGCATACACATGGACGTGCTTAGTTAACAGTAGAGAGCATGCATCCCGAAACTTCTAGCTTTGCTTGGTGATTTCTAGGAAACACACTGTATTGTTTAGGGTTTTCTCTGCTAAAGTGAATCCACTTAAGGAGCATAATTTTTAAAAATATAAACAAAAATTTGGAGCACTTATCACAGCTGGAGATGAACTCAACTTTGAATAAGCTCTATTTTATTTTTTTAGTGAGAGCTGCAATACACCCTCTGCCAATACACAAATCTACTGCTTCCCACAGGTGCTTGACAAGGATTAAACAGCAATATTCAAGTGGTTTTGTACAACAGTTTGATTTGCATCACTTTTAATTGTTGCAGAAAAGCATTTTAAGTAAGGTAACCCAATTCATTTACCCACCATGAAACCCCTCAACTTTTTGTTTCTTTACTTAGGGGGACTGTGAGAAAATAGTGATGGCTAAACATAAAAAAGGAGGCTTCATCGGTTCTGCTGACTGTGTTAGCCCCCTTATCCACTCACTTGTGACCTCAGCAACTTTCATGTGATATTTTAGGCTCTATGTTTTTTGGTGCTT
Organism: Lutjanus argentimaculatus; assembly: GCA_034769285.1. Lineage (NCBI taxonomy): Eukaryota > Metazoa > Chordata > Actinopteri > Lutjaniformes > Lutjanidae > Lutjanus > Lutjanus argentimaculatus. Next base: position 2,498,686 of record JAWZSL010000045.1, on the reverse strand, counting down.
CACAAGGTCCATGTTGATACCAAGCTAGGCAAAGTAGCTTTTTCCAAAAGCACAGTGAGGGTTTTTTTTTTGCATCACTTGCCTTGTTTGGTATTTTGGTGACTCACATGCAGAGGAGAGGCACAGGCAATACAGCAGCGCCCTGCAATTTTGGTTTCAAGACTGACTACATTTTATGCTGTCTTTGTTTTCCAGACCAGGTCAGCAGTGTGCTGTGCACCCAGGTTCTGTGATACTCTCATTACTTAAACTGGTGGATGTGCACCCACATAAAATCTCTATAAAATCTTTTAACTCATGTTTTTATTCATGTTCTGCGGTCCTGTTTCTGTCTTTTGATTGACAGGTGTATGATGGAGAGAACACCTCATCTCGTCTCCTTGGCAACTTCACACGTGACAGCATGATGGGTCATGTCATCAATAGTACATCCAATCGCTTGTGGCTGGAGTTCAACAGCAACGCCTCTGGAACCAATCAAGGCTTCCGCCTCACGTACACAAGTGAGTTGTTAACTTCATTGATCAACTGATTAAACTGATTTAAAAAAAAACGCAGCCATACATTGCCTTTATAAATGATTTATAAATGGTTTATAATTAGGTTATTAATTAGTTCGTTAACGCTTTATAAATCATTAATAAACCAGTTATAACAGTTTTAATACATTGATGTGAGTCCACTATTTGGCACCTTCCAGTTACTGCTTACTACTAATTAATCTTACTAATTAGTTATGAACATTCTTATCTAGTAGAAACACTTTATAACCATCATTAATAAATGGCAATTTTATAGTTAATTAAACTTTAGCTAATGGTTATTTTACTGTTTGCAAACATTCAAATTATGTTTATATATGTTAATCAACCATTTATCAAGCAAGTAAACATTTATAAACATCAGTTGCAACTTCATAATGGGCATCCAAATAATTAAAAACATAGATTATTTAGAAAATATTTAAAAATAGAAAATATATGAAATGTAAATTATTAACATAATTTAAACAGTTTATTAATAAGTGTTCACAAACTAATTTATAACTAACTATAAACATTAATAAATCATTTATAAGGGTAGTCGTACAGTAAAGTGGTTTTGTTGTTTCTCTTAGTTCACCGTTTTGTTCAAGTATGGCCAAAGAAAAAAGGCACAGCTCTCTTTCTCTCTCACTCACACGCACAGTTTTTGCACACAAACACACACAAACTGTAATTTCCTAAATTTTGAGTAGCTCATCATGCCAGGCCCTTGTAAGGAGATGTTTTTAATTGAAAACTAGAGTGGTTGTGATTGTGTTCGATTGCACTCATGGATATATCCTGCATCTGTCCTGTGCCTCAGTCAAGTGACTCTTGAGTGCTATATACCAGAACAAAATAGGTGTCATGTACTACAAAAGTCTAGAGACTGGTCTCTCTCCGTCAGCAAATTACCAAGCTATTTCTTTCCCCTCTGACAGCTGAAAAGAGATCAACAATCAGTTTTCTGAGCAATTTCTAGCAAAGGTTGAGTCCAGACTGCAACAGCAGTGTACCAAGCATACAGAGAACGGAAATGAGCGTATAAATGCTTCAAACACACATGCATCAGCACTCTCTCTCACGCACACACGCATACACAAATCTTAAAGGCTCTAAAGAGAGTCTGTCAAGAAGGCAAGACCAGCTGCTGTGTAAGTCAAAGAGGCTATTAGAAGGAGCATTTATCTGCAAGTCATTAAAAGAAGGTGAGAAAGTGACACATCTGGAGTGGAGGAGCGCCTGGACGGAGGGACAAACGGATGGTAGATGGTATATGCATACTAGATGGATGCTCTGTATGTCAGTTAAACCATTAGACAGCCGTTAATCTGAAAGTCATTAAACTGGAGAAGGTGACACCTTCTGCAAAGTTCTGCTACAATGGATGAGCTGATGGATAGATAAGAGAGATTGATAGAAGGTTTAAACAGGAGAGAAGAGAGACAAGCATCTGAGCAGGAGAGGCAGTGATGGTTTCTTAAGTAGGGTCGGGCACTGAGTAAAACCTCTTTAATACTACACAGTGTTAGAGGCTATTTTAATAGAGTAATAAGACTTCAAACATCTGTTCGAGACATTAACAAGGAAGGTTGACAGAAGCGAGATGCATCCGTTTTACTGAAATGGATGCAGGAAGGGATAGAGAGTTGTAGACACACCTCACAAAACCTTGGAGACAACTCACTTACAAAGTTGCTGGCTGTGTAAAAGATGTTATTACAAGGCTTTATGGAAGAGTAAATTGTGATTGGACAATGAGTGCATTTTGATTTTGTGTCCTGATTCTGTCTAGAAGTAACAGATAGCAGGTATTGTTTTACATATAATTACCTTGCTCAAGAGAATTGGTGGAGATTGTTGTTGTCTAATCAAATAATTTAGTGACACCCTCTGCCAAAAAGACATTACACAGTCTCTACGGAAAAAGCTTAATTATTCATGAAAGAATGTTTGATGTATCACTTAATTTATTTTGGATAACATAAAATCTTTCACTACTAGATGAAGAGCCTGCAGCGTGAGCCTGAAACCACTTTACTCTAGTCATAGTTAAAGGATGTGTCTGTACATTCAGTATATGTGGTTGTCATTAGTGGTGTAAATCACAAGTTACCATATTGATTTTTTGGACAACAATACAATATTTCTTGATATCACAAAGTCTGTCACAAGACAATTTTGATTTGATTCAATTTCAGTTATCTGTGATTGATATGAGACAATATCATATGCTCATTTAACACAGTCAGTCACAGTGGAAGCTGCTACCCCCTTCTTTTCTGTTTACTTTAAATTAGAACCAGATTGATACATCGGTTCACCACTATCATTGACTCGATGTTGACCTATCACAGCTAATATATATATATATATATTAGCCTATATTGAGATCAGCATATGTATTGTCTGATATACGCCAATTTGTTTTTTATATAGATGGATTGTTATACCCCTGGGTGGTGTATGGTTTGTAAATGACATTTCACTTTTTGTGAAGTTATTTTAAAGCTATAAGTTTGATAAGATGATGTTTTCAGTAAGTTGGGTAATATACTATATACAGAGCCAAACATTATTGAAAAAAGAGTTTACAGTAGTCAACGCTTCAGTGTTCATTGTCCATTACATAGCAGCTAGGGACGTTTCTTATCTGTGGGAGGACGCTTTGTTCGTAAGAGGCTGACCTGAGGGAAAGAAAATATGTTTGTGACATTTTTGTGTCTTTGTTTATCCATCTGTCTTAGAGGCGGGAAACTTTCCTGTTCTCTGTTATCTTCAAAACACACTTACATCTCTCGCAGTGTGCTCGTTCAAGTGTACAGTATGTTTGTGTTTGTGTGGGATGTGAAATTATCATTTGATGTTTCCCCTCAGTTTCATATAGGAACCACATTTTCAATCCATAAAATAATCACTGCTGCTGCTCACTACACATCTTTATATCTTTCAGAAAAGAGACAAGCCAACACATTTTTAAAACTTCATAGAAACAAGCATCTGAGTAGAATCTTTAGAAATGTCCAGTAGCTTCACTGCAGAAACAGTGAGTTGAACTTGAAATTTTTGTTGGAAGTTGTGGGATTCAGGAGAGGGATGGTATGAACTTTTGTCCTCTTGTCCAAAACTGCTGTGAATCACCCTGTTCATTTATGCAATGTTGTCTTACTGCATGGACAGGAGGACCTAATCTGTATGTGTGTACATGCCTGTGTGTCTGTGTCTCTTTCTAGGTTTTGACCTAGTACGTTGCGAGGAACCAGGTGTCCCCAGCTATGGCTATAAGATCCAGGACGATGGTCATTATGCCAATACTTTTGTCCTGTACTCCTGCAACCCTGGCTACAGTCTCCATGGCAGCAGTACACTGACCTGTCTTAGCGGGGACAGACGTGTATGGGACAAACCACTTCCTTCTTGTATCGGTTAGTATGCAAACACACGTGTAGGTTCTATATGCATCAATAATTTAGAACTACGAGATCTGAATTATTAACCTCTGGGTTTTTTCATACAATTCAGTGAGAAATATAGCAGGGAGAAGACGCAGTCGTAGCTCATCCTGTCTGTTTCTGAGCTTCAGTGAGAGCACGATGATTCAAAAGAGAGAGTGAGTGAACAAGTGATTGAGTCAATATAGGTGAATACTTTGAAAAGAAGGCATGGACACTGATTCAACCCTCTGTGGGAAATATTCACAGTGGCATTAATACACCTCTGTGCATAAAAACAGCCCTTGATGATCCATCAAACTGTGCACACAGGACTGTCTGCGTTCGGACAGCAGGATGTCACCGGGCATGAGATTTTAGTGCATGAGGCTGTCTGTATATTTTAAGGATGGCACGGTTAAGGTGCAAAAATAGGGGATGACTGTCTGAATTGAACTTTGATAAATTTATAATGTAAGCCAGACTACTTTCTTGTACCCTGAAGGTGTGCACAGTATTTTATGCCAAGGACTCTGACAGAAGCCTTAGCTTTCTGTTCTATTCTCAGCGTGCACAATAAATAGAATATTCTATCAGCAGAGACTCTTTTCAGATGCCAGAAAGTGATGTGATGTAAAAACAATATTGATTCATCTGAAATTGTTGAGTGAGTGTACCTTTTTCAGATACTGGACAACAAAGACTGGAATGAAAGTGCACCCATACGCACTTTACCGTGACAACTCAAATCTGATGACTGCATTCTGTCTTACTTTCGAAAGTTGTAATAATTAATTTCCCTTGCCTGCAAGCTTTTATGTCAATATATTCAAAGTAGTGACAATAATTTCACCTGGAGAAATTAAACTTTTCTCATTTAAGGCAGTTTACTGCATACCCACATCAGCTGTGGTAGGATGACTAATTATGATCAGAATTACTTTGGAAAAAGGAGCCAGATTTTAGATAAATCTGACTTAGTCTTTAACAGAGAGCTACACAGTGTGATGACAAAAGTAACAGGTTAATATATCTGTAAAAAATATTAAACGCCAATCATGCGTCCTGCTGGTTAAACGATCAAAATTCAGTGATTCTTATTGACTTAATAAGGAAGACAGCTCATATATGAATGTCAAAAAAGGAACATATGAAACAGGAGTTAAAAAAAAAAAAAAAAAAAAAAATTAGTTGAAAGAACACAACTTTGAGAAAATTATGAGAACTGCCTGAGGCATAATGTAATAATAAGCCATCTATGTGACTGCTGCTGTGCACTCCTACATTATTAGGTTTTATTTTCCACAGTGTGATGACAAAAATAAAGGTTTCTCATTTGGCATATCTAAGATATATTTGAATATTTCTCAGGTTTTGAGGTAGATAAGCTGCCAGAGGGCAGATTTAGCTTTGGTTGGCACTTGGCAGCTCTTAATTAGGTTGGAGAGAGAGGAGTGTGCCAAACAATTCAGGTGCTTTAACATGGTGATTGTTTTTCTCTTTTGCTTATGGACCTGTGAAAGTTGTTTTGTGTTTTAGCTACAGTGCAGCATGTACAGCTGGCCATTCTTATTGCTTATTGTCATTCAGCAGCTGCCAGTGAAGCATGAACTCGGTGTTTGTTTGTATTGTTCCCAGCTTTGAAATCCCTAAAGCAAATTCCCAATTTTTAAAGTCCATAATTCCTGCCCCTCCATAAATATTTTGTGGCTTTGCATATTTTACAAATTAAAGCACTTTCCCTGTAAGTATTTCTACCTTGTTGGGTAGAAGTGGGCACTTGGCACATGTTAATTTGGAATTCCCTGCTGCAGAGCCAAGCCTTGTGTCTTTCTAACCTGCCAGCACACCTGAGCTCTCTGAGGTGGGACACGGCCTGATGTGGTTGCTAATGGCAACTAAAACAAATGTGTGTTGATAGGTGTGTGCACTGAATGTAGTTACGCGGGTGTGAATGCGAATGAGTATGCATATTTTTTTGCTGGATGTGTGTGTGAATCTCTGTGTGTGTTCCTGTGTACCTCTGCAGTCAGTCATTAATTTGTAGCTGCTCTGTAACTGCCTTATTTCAGGTAAGCCAGCAACCAGGAGAATACTTGCTGGCAGAGCCCTGGGCTAACTACCTCTATAGCTACCGTTGCATCTTCCTCCTTTATTTGTCTGTTGGGGCGTTTTACTTTCTGCCTCTCTGACTGTCTCCTTCCCTGTCTGTCTGGCTCAGTCCCATGTACCAGCATGGAGATGAGGAGATGGCTTTGCTTCTGGCTGTTTCTACATCTTTCTCCCCCACACCGAGTCAGACAGAGTGGTGGTCTACCTAAAACTCTTTTTGTCCTCTTCATGGCTCTCTATTCATACAGTGAACATGTCTATCTTCTTCTCTATATGTGTGTGTGCTTGTTATTCTCTTTTTCTACTTCTGTCCCCGGGAAATTGCAGTTGTCATTGGCCCAGGCTTACTAAATAACTCTCTTCTTGTGCGTCTGTGCCTCTTCCACTCTCTACCTGCTTCTCATGATAAAATATAGTATAGCAGAGTAGTTGCCTTTCCTCTTATGTTTTCTGTCACCAGGGACTGAAACAACTGGTTATATGGTTTGTGTTTGGGTGTGTGCATTCATATATGTGTGTTTATGTGAGTGTTTTCAAGTGTGTTTCTGGCCTTGTGTGTGATTGTGTCATTATCTTCTACTCCCTTTGTATTTGTGTGTACATGTGACTGTGTATTTGTGTGCATTCTGCCTAGGGTAATGCAACAGCAGTAGGTTGTCATTGTATTGTAGATTGCAGAGCCGTGTTAATGGCATCCTCTCAACTCACACAAACATACAATGCACACACTGATATAGAAGCCTTCTCTTTACCAAAACATTTTCTAATCAGCAGCAATCTGCTGGCTCAGTGGGGCACCATGTGTACCGTATACTACTATGATGAGTTCAAATCTGCTCCCAGCTTTTTCCCGTGCTTCCTTTTATCTCCCCTGTTCCTCACCACTCAAAAAAAGCATAAAAATAATACAGCGAGCCAGTTCTCTCTTGTGAATTAAACAGCATTTCCTCCCCTGAACTTTGAACACTATAGGGAGATCCTTAAGGGAAAACAGCCATCAGAGTTATTCACCAACCTTGAAACTGTATGGCTAGAGCTTAGATAATTCAAGGTTGATTTATCAAGCCTTTCTTAACCGGTTCTCATTTCACTCAACCTTCACACCTCAGAGTAATTTACGGCAAAGTAGAGGCGCTGCCTCTTATAGAGATGAACTGAAATGTTAATAGGGCTTGAATGAAGACCAAGAAATATGATACAGAGAATATGGTTCTGTTGAGAGTAGAGATCTTCACAGGTCTAAGATGCTGGACCAAAAAAACAACCCAAACTTGATGCGTATGAATCAGTTTTTAAAAATGAGAGACCCAACGGGGACCAGAATATACCCGAGGATAAGTGGACCCGATACAAAATTCATTTGACCTGAACAGACACAAGAGAACACCAACACTGACACCAGCATCACGCTCTACTGATTTATAACCCACTGCAGTTGAAAACAGCAGCAATATAATGACAATGTCCTGCAAACATATTGTCTTAATATTCTTAACCAATATTCTATAGTCAACTTGGCGATCGATAGTCACAAGGTCGTCATTTTTTTACAGTACACTAATAAGACGTAACAAATTGTATTTTGTATCAAATTAGACAAAAATTAGAAATAATATGTTTTCTATTAGACAGTATTAGACCCTTTATTAGACCTTTATTAGACTTTACAGGATAATTAGGGACACATCACAACAGAACTGTACTGTAAACAAACCATCAACTCCTTTCAAGGCACTACTGCAGGATGACCTGGGGGAAGAATTTGTTAAGGAGACATGGAACTCTATTCTAAATAAGATCCACTCGTCTTTTAGTGCAAGACACTGTCTTATACAGTTTAAAATAGTGCACCATGTTTATTGGTCCAGGGCTTAACTTGGAATGATATTCCCCAACACTGACCCTACCTGCCCTTGTTGTAAACTCGAACCAGCTACTTTACTTCATCAGTTCTGATGATGCCCCAAACTGTCAGATTTCTGGGGGTCTATTTTTAAATTTTTTTCAGAGGTCTTTGGGTTTGCCCTTATGGCTACCTTTGGGATATTACAGATGGGCTGTCCACTGTCATGTACCTGATACAGTAGCATACAGCTCTCTTTTGACAAGATGGGTCATTTTGCTCAATTGGAAGCTTACCTTTCTGCCCTCTTACAATCATTGACTCAGACTTATTGGGCTGCCTTAAACTTGAGAAACTTAAATTGAGCTCCTGTAGAAACCCTGAATGTTTTTATAAGACCTGGTCTCCATTCTGGGCCTACTTCGAGCATGTCGTCCCGTGAACCATTTTTCTTTCTCCCCATTCTACACTCTCCCACTTCTGTCATCCTATACCTGATGTCCTATATCCCTGGATGTGATATGAAATTTTATAGATATGATGTGAGATTCTTTGTGGTTTTTTTAAACTTTTTTTAAACTTTTTTATTTTTATTTTTTTTTTATTTTATGATTTGTTTTGCTGGTTGCTGTGTGTGATCACTATCTTGTTAAACAATAAAAAAAAAACAATAAATATAATTTCAAAGAAGAAAATCTGTTCTGTAAACCAAAGTGTATTATTTCCCACTGTTAGACCCTCATTAGACTTTATTAGAGGGTAATTTGGGACACTGCAAATTGAGACACACCTTATTTGGCCGGTCCCATACAATTGTCAGACTAGCCAGGACCGATGCCTATTTCTTTGATCAAATAACATTATCTCCCAAAAGTATTACAGTAAGTCTGTGTGGTCCCCCATAGACAAAATATTCCTCTGCCTCTATAATTCTGGCCTTTACTGGGTAGAGCTTGTTTTGCTGTAATGTCTTCTAAATTACCCTCTAAGAAAGTCTAATAAGGGTCAATCACTGGGTAATAATACACTTTAGTTTACAGTGCAGTTCTGTTGTAATTTGTCACTAATTTCCTGCTAGGAAAGTCTAATAAGGGTCAAATAAGGGGTTTAATACTCTCTGATAAACAATATATTATTTCTAGTTTTTGTCCAATTTAATACAAAATACTGCTTGTTGACATCTCATAAGTGTACTGTAAAAATAAAGTTTGACCATTTTTTGACCAAGCTAGTACTTGTGAATTTAATTCCCCAAAATAATTGACTTGATTTAATTGAATGCATTGTGCTTTACAGTGCCATGTGATCAGAGCTGATACGCTCTGATGCGTTCTGACCCATTCAGATATTAGAGTTATTTACACACAGACCCGAAAGCTGTGGCAGTAAAACAAGACCCTACTCAACCCAATTAGGCAGAGTATAATTTTAGCCCGGTCCAACACAGGTCTGTGTTGTGAGAAACTGAGTGACGTTGTGAAGATCTGTAATTGAGAGAGATGCTGAAAATGGATGAAAAAAAATCACATGATTATAACTTATTCAGATTTATTATTACAATGATGGTGATTTCTTCATTACGTCACCTTATAAAAAGTTATTTCAGGGACTCAAATATAGTTCAAATCTCTTTATTAATGAGATATTAATATTATTATAGTAAGAGTGGATGTTACGGCTGAGAGGGCTGGAAGGTGGCGACAGTAGCTACTGCAGAGTTTGTAATTCACAGTAAATCTGTGGTAATCGTACAATATATAGTTTTGCCTTCAATCCTTGCTTTGTTAAAGGCTTTGTTAAATTCTGTGTTTGATCTGCCCGTTAAGTGTGTGTGGTAGTGTCAATACCTACTGCGGTTTTATTTGTGTTTTTGTTAATTTGATAAAGATGAAAATGTGGTTGTTTGTTGTTATTTCTGACTGGATAAATATATTTTAACTGTTAATACTTAGAACTTAGATAAAAAAGAGGAGATAAAAAAGGTATTTTTCCCCACTAATAATCATCTCTTTGTCTCATTGTCCTTGTAGCGGAGTGTGGAGGTCACATAACTGGAGCAGTGTCTGGACGGATTCTGTCTCCAGGATATCCTGCTCCATATGACAACAACCTCCACTGTACCTGGACTATAGAGGCTGATACGGGCAAGACTATCAGGTAATTATGAAGCAGTTGGATGTACACTGAAGCCACTGTGAATATGATGATTGCCTGCAGTTATCTGGAGGGTTTTTTTGCATTAAAGGAAACTAGCCAAGACATTTTTTCATAAAGAAATAAGACAACAAGTATACTAACAAGAAGAATTGTTACATACTGAGCTTACTTATTAGCTTTATATTTAATAGGAGCAGGAATGCAGGTGTAGCATTATATAGAAGACACCCACATAACCACAGCCCTCACTCTGCATTACTACATTATACTACTATTATAGAGGTAAAAACTCACAAGACTGTCAGGTAATGATACATTCACTAATTATAGATAAATGTTCACTGTCAAAGCCACTGCTGTGTAGGAGAGTACACCACATTAGTCATTGTGCCAACATGGTGTTTCTGAACACTTTGTGGCCACTGCCAACATTCCTGTGTATGTGTGTGTGTCTCTCTCTCTGTGTGTGTGTGTGTGTGTGTGTGTGTGTGTGTGTGTGTGTGTGTGTGTGTGTGCACTAGTGTGATCTGTCTGTTGTGAGCCCCGCTTCATTTAATTTTATGGTTGACTTGATTTTTGGTTAAACTGCTGAATAAAGAGCAGTTGTTAATGTTTGTTTTGGATCTCCTGTGTAATTTCTGTGTTTTCTCAGCCTCCACTTCATCGTCTTTGACACTGAGGTTGGCCACGATATCCTGAGAGTTTGGGATGGTCCATCTGGGCCGTCAGACGGGGGGATCCTGTTGAAAGAATGGTCTGGCCCAGCCTTACCTGAAGATATCCACTCAACTTTCAACATACTCACACTGCAGTTTGATTCTGATTATTTCATCAGCAAGCAAGGATTTTCTATACAGTTCTCCAGTAAGTAGCCTTACCTCTAAATCAGAATTATTAGGGGCCAGGCAGCCTAAGCTGCCAGGACCCTATTGTTATCCTGCATGTTCTTCTTTCTTCTTCCAAGGAAATCCTGCTTCCCATGCTCGAAAAATCACCAAACTTTGCACAAAGATCTAGTCCCATGCCAGATTGCCTCAGCTGCAGAAACAGGCCAGTAGTCCTGATGGTGGCACTACAGCAAGCCTCTAAAGTTCAAAATTTTGAAAATTCACAACAAATCAACCATATGTGCTACAGTCTTGCAACTTTCACCAAAATGTAGCCACAATACTGAAGAAACTTTTGTGCAGTTAAACCTATTGCAAATTATGAAGTCCATCACTCTGTTTTTTTTCAAAAACTGTAAAACTTATTAAACCTATCTCCTCCCACAATTTTTGCTCAATTGACACTTGCTACAGAGCATCTTCAGACTGTCCTACACAAACGATCCACACAGATTTTTGATTTATCAAAAATTGAGCCTACAGTGCATCAAAATGTTTGACTGTAAACGGTATTGTAAACATATTCTTGCAAATTCTTGCTAAATACATTTTCAATGTTCATTTTAAAAAATGACAAAATTTTAGAGTCATGGTAGATGATGTTTGGAAAATATCAGAATTTTATCTCAAAAACTGACTTTTTTACAGCATTTTGAATTTTGCTCTCATGTGAACAATTGGAGTCAATGCAAAAATGGCATTTTTAAACAACAGTTTTTCACTTCTGGAGCCAATAAATCATTGTTAAAAACAAATTACCAACATCTCCATGCTGTCTAGATGCAATTTGTGTATTTTCGGATTTGTGTCTTAATAACTGAATTTTTGACAGCCATTTGAAATCTGCCATTACACGCTTACAGCTGCTGTCTTGCACACAGGTGACTGACTTAGTCAATTTGTGAAGCTACAGGTGACATTTCCATTTGCCAATTAGCTCAGTGAGATAGAGGATGGTTCTTGGTGTTGAAGGTTGTGAGTTCAATCCTCAGCTCGTGCAACATTTCCATATGAGAAATCTACCCAAACTTTTCACAGTCCCATGCCAGATGTCCTCAACTGGAAACACAAGACAATAGTCCTGATGGTGGCGCTACAGCAAGCCTCTAAATTTCAAAACTTTGAAAATTCATAACAAATCAACCATATGTGCTACAGCTTTGGAACTATCACTTTGAAATTTGCTTTTCCATGGCATGGATGGCTACTGTCTGGCACCCTGATACTTGGCTTAGTCAATTTGTGAAGCCACAGATGAACTGTCACTTGCCAATTAGCTCAGTGAGATAGAAGACAGACCTCAGTCTCAGAAATTGTGAGTTCAAGCCTCAGCTAAGGCAGAATGGACATTCTAACGTGAAAGTCCTATGTTCAGGCATCATGCTATGTGGATTAGAGACTACTAAGGTTAAAATAATTATGATCCAGGCAGTTTCGCAGAGAGACAAATACTCTTTATCAACACGTTTCCCTGTTATCCCTTGTCTCTTTTCCCTGTTTATTTGGCTTAGCTATCAGTCAATATGCAGAGTCTCTTGTGCCAGAAATTGTGAGTTCAAGCCTCAACTGATGTAAAATGCACATTAGAATGCCACCTTTTTTTCATCTTCCTACACTCTGCTTATTGCTCAGAATTGCCTAATTTTGCCTAAAATTGCCCGGCCCCGACCATTGCTGCGCAGCAGCTATAATTAAACTTGAAAATCACATGGTAGAGAAAACTCTGAATCACTCAAATAATGTGCCTTGATTCTACAAAATCGCTGCTTTGGGTGGTCTGCCCCACTCTATCCCCCACATCCATTGATGAAGAAAAACCAATCACTGAATTAGCAATTAAATTAGCTAATTTACAAAGCCATCACACGTATAGTTTTAGTTATTATATAAACCTCATTTACATTGGCTATGAGATAATTAATCTGGAAATAATGCTGCATTAACAGGATTTCTGAAAAACCTTTAGCCAAAGAATCAAATGAGAAAATTAATATCTCACCCTGGGACCCAGGCTTACAAAGCCCTGAAGGAGCCCACTGGGGTTCAGTTTAGGAAACCAGGAGGTACAGTAACAAAACTATAATCATTGGGCAGTTTTTCATACCTTCATACTTTCCTTTTTACTGGGGTATACGGTATTATGGTGGTGTTGGCGTAAAATTTGTGTAAAACTGCTCAACTCGACTCCATTGCAGACTGTGCTCCCTCAACATAAAATGCTATTTCTGCTATCCGGAAACAACACACGCTCAGGAGCTTTGCTTTGGTCTTTTGTGTATTTACTGCGCTGTCGGTGCACATATACTGCCAGATCATCAACTTCACTGCTCACATTTTCCTCAGCCCAACATGTATTCACTGTTAGTGTCTGCCACTCACTTGCTCAAATAAGTTAAATATGTCAAATACACGTTTAACACTTCCGAAGAGGGACAGAGGAATTTTTTCCTTTTTCTTGCTAGTCTTATACATTTATCCCCCTGACACCATGTTTCTGTGCTGCCTTGTCTGCCAGTAGAGAGACTGACCTCTGGTGGTGCTTGCTGTGCACTACAATACATTACCTCAGTACAGCATGTCCATGTCAGTTTTATAGAAAGAGCAGTGCATGTGTTTTTGAATTTACTGAAAATCATGCCAATGTGATTTTAATATCCTGGTATACTGTAATATCTTTATACCAACAAGCCAATGGTATTATGACATTTTTCTTTGAGAAACAGTAGTTTTGTGATATGGATTAATAAAAACAATAAGAACAAATGCTATAAATCATGTTATAGCTTGTAACTTAAATAGTAAATAGTGAAAGTTGTTTTTATTCCTTGTAGTTTTGACCTTGTAAAATGAACAGCTATAAATCTCAAAATTGTCTTTAAAGGCAATTTTTGTACGAAAAAAAGTGTTTTCATCACACTCTCTTAAAAAGATGTCAGTGAACATAAACTATTGCTGTTGTTTCTTCCTATTTTTCTTTAAAGAAAGGGCAGCCTGTACAATAACTGTGCCTTTGGGTGTAGGAATGCCCTTTGCTGTTTGAGCCACTGGACCCAAAAATGTCTTTGCACTGTCTCTTTAGAATCGTTGGCCAAAGTCACTGCGATCCATCGTAGTAGCAGAATCAATCAGAGGAATACCGAGTTAGGAAAGTTAGAAAGTTAGGAAGTGGGAGAACAGACAGTCAAGACCATCTTATTCTTACAGCTGCTTATTTAACTGCATACGCACGCACACACACACTCAGTCTCAGACACTGTTCTTGTTCATCTTTACACAGCCATTTATTACCAATACAAAATTCTTGCGTGAGCCTACACACCTTCACTTGCTCTGCAGTTCACATACATCTGTATGCAGAAGCACACACACACACACACACACACACACACACACACAGACACACACACACACACACACACACACACACACACACACACACACACACACACACACACACACTTCAACACACACACTTCAACACACATAACTGTCACTTCTCCCCATATTTAAAACAATAAATATTTGTAGTCACTAACATGCTAATCAGAGCACTGTTATCCCATTACTATGGTAATTACTTATATTTGCCTCCATGTTGATTTACTAAAGCAAAGGTAATGCTATTTACCACCAAACTCATTCATTTAAAGCAAGGGTGGTGTATTTATTGACCAAGTGATTTTTGGTGGTGATTTTCCTGCAAATGTCTTTCTTTTGTAGTTTTTTTTCCTTTCATTCTGTCCTCTCTATTTCCTTTCTGTGTCTTTATCTGCCCACTGACCTGATGGAATAAATACTGTTTTGTACAGGAAAGATATAATAAACGTGATGTTATAATGCTATGTTTGGCCTTACACCAGCTGTTGGAATATTTGTGCAAAAGATAATTTGTATTTTCAGTGTGGATTGTTATTCATAAGGCTGGCCTCTATGCACTCATGTTCCACTATTATTTTGGCCAGGGCTCTGGCCAAGATTTGATCTATAATTTTCACTGAATCTGAAGCTTCATGACTAATTGTTGAGTCTGCTGTATAATGAGGATTCAGGCAGCGGCAAATGCTGCCTTGTCAATTCTTTGGCAGATGATGTTGACCGGATCGTTTCCAACCTTTTTGGCTTGTGACCCATCATCAGCAGTTGCATACTGTACGTCTGTGGGTCTCAAGCAAGTAGACCAAATAGTAAACATAACTGAGGAATTTTTAGCAGCCTGAAGGAAAAATTTAGAAGAACTCAAAAAACTTAACTTAACTTAAACTTAACTTAAAATAATTTTGTGGAGCAAATGTTTTTATTTTTGCTGCTAATCTGTTTTCTTTTTTTTTTTTTTTTTTTTTTTTTTTTTGGATTATCTCACAACCGCTTAGATTTATTGCATGATCTCTTGAAATGTTCTGACCCCTATGTTGGGAACCACTGACGTACAGTAGATGACAGATACAGATGATAGATAGGAATACATTTAATTACCCAACATTTCAAACCTAAACACCATATATCTCTCAGCTTCTAGAAACCACTGGGAGCTGACAAAATTAAAAGTACCATACACAATAGCCATTAGCATACATTTGCACATACAATATGTTGTATTTTAATTAATAGTAATGGTATTAATTATTTATGGCTGACCCGAATTCTTTTAACCTTCCAAGCCTGTACTGTTGGTAATTGATGTCCAAATCAGTATTTTAATTCTGATTGAATTTTTTTTGTTTTGTTTTGTTTTTTTTTTCTTTTCTTTTCTTTTCTTTTCTTTTCTTTTTTTTTTTTTGAAGAAAGGAAGGAGACATTGTGTGCTGGTTGCACTGAAAAAGCATCAGAAAACTAAAAAAACACATACTAAAAAATGAGAGAGTTCCTCTGTGTGGAGTTCCTCTGCGGTACATGCATGTTATACCAGCACACAGAAAAGCCTTGTCAGGGAGCATTTCTGCTCCATGCGCACGAATGCATGAGCTTTACCCCCTGTACACACTGTGGCTGATGTCTCCCTTCCTGTTCTTGTCATTAGACTCCTAATTACAATATTTGCAAGCTTTGGATTTTCATGGGTCATTCTCGCAGAAGTGTTAAAGCCCCAAATGTGGTCTGGAAATATATGGCATACTGCACCAATGTTGTTAAAAATATTTTGCATTTTTTCACATTTTTGAGTCTATAAACACCAATAAATCTGGCATGTCAGTATATTTAAACCGAATTGCAAACCCAATTTGCTGAAACAGCCACACACAAAGGCCAATTGTTGTGAATCCCTACGAAGCACACTGCTTAGCCTGAAGGGGGAGCCACTAATTATAAAGCCAAAAGACAGCAGCAGGCCAAATTTGATTGAACCTGGAGGGACGATCCATTTAGTTACTAACTGGTCAGGCTGAGCATGTTTTTTCACTCCCAGCTACCTTTTAATAATAAATATGATGATTTGTTGGTCTGTCTTACAGTATGTCGATATCTGTCTGTTCCACACTCCCCAGCCACTACAGCAACGACCTGCAATGACCCAGGCATCCCTGTGAATGGTTCTCGGTATGGGGACAGTAAGGAGCCTGGTGACAGTATGACGTTCCAGTGTGATCCAGGCTACCAGCTGCAAGGCCAGGACACTATCATCTGTGTACGGATGGACAACAGATTCTACTGGCAACCTGACCCTCCGACATGTATAGGTAGGTGTTCATTGCTCTGTGGAGTGGAGCCGGACATATTGCATGCTAAAAAATAAGAATTATGAAAAGGGCACTAGATATTGAGTTTTTCTCGAAACAGACACTAACACGTACAGCAACAATACATCAAAAAATAGAAGACTGAATGCGCTGGAGGTGAAATGATTCCACAGTTGCATCTTAAGTCTGAAGTGTAGAGAGTAAACAACAAACATGACAGTTCAGGTCCCTTAGGTGCCTCTGTGTTGTTGTGCCACTTCTGACATACTTCTCTGGAGGCAAATCAACTGAAGCTTGCTGGTGAGGTGATCGCTAATCCCAAATGATGCTGCTGCTCTGAGCATCAGATGGTTTTCCATACTGCAGGCATGCTCTTTAAGATCAAGGAGAAGTTGGGCAGGTGCTAAAGAAAGTGCACTGGTGCTCACAGGAAAACCTCCTGAACCTAGAATTGGGATGGGACAGGAAAATAAGGTCAGAGAAAAAAAGCGAGGTCAGATTTAAAGCATCAAAAGTGTTGAAAAACCAGAGCTTGTTGCATTTTTTTCTCTATTATCACCACCAACAGGCCCACCTGCCGCTTATAACCCAGTGAGTTTCCACATCCCACTCCACACCTCATTCACACTATTCTGCTGCAGTTTGTTTTTCACTCTCCCACTTTCAGGTGTGCCTTCTTCCTTTATTTTCCTTCTCGCCTCCTTCTGACACACTTGACTCACTCACTAAAGGAAGGGAGTGACTTCTAGCCCTGAAGCCTGTCTTTTTTTGAGTCAGAAAATGCAGGAATAGCAGAGTCAGTGCAAAAGAAGGTACAAACTGTAATGCAGCAAGAGCCCTTCAGTGTCCTCACTGTGCAACCTACAAATTTCAGTATGTCTGTCCAAAACAAGCCTGCAGCATGTCCACACATTTCTGTGACCAGTTGTGTGTAGACTGCTGCTGAACTAGAGATAAAATGGTATGAAATTTTCATATCACAGTAATGTGTTATCACGGTATTGCAAAAATGTGCTGAAAATGTTCAAAAAGTGCTGACGCACAGACTGAAATCATTTAACCAACTTTTATATTGAAAACCACAAAATTAACAGCAATATGCACTTTTTGTTTGCATAAACATTAAAATAATAACACAGCCGTTGGCTAATACACACAATGACACAAACACATTCACACACAGAGTAGGACTATATGCAATGACACCATTCACGATTTACATAAAGACAAAAAAGTCTTTAAAAGATAGTGATAGTTATCACATTGAGCTAAACGGTAATTGACAGGAGCCTTGTGAGTTCATATTGTACCTCCTGTTGGAATACTTTTACAACCAAACAGACAAACTATGCCATTTTTCTCCATTCTGAAGTCCCCATATCATGCATTGAGCTAAAAGTTAGCTTACTTTGCATTTGCTAAACAGTAGTGGATGGTGGTCACATTTCAGACTTTGTCCTCATAGATTATTTTCAGCACATTAAACGGCAAAAAAAAAAAAAAAAAAAAAAAAAAAAAACCCTCACGATTTCAGTCACTGCCCTCCACTGTTTTCATTACCCCAAACAAACCGATGTTGCAAACTGCACATGTCCACCTGTGTTTAGGAGACTGTGACTGACTCTGATGCTGCCAGACAGTCTTTACTGTGAGTTTTTTATAACACGGTCAGGGTTCCACTTTAGGGGTTTTATTACTTGCCCAGTGGCAATTTTAACTTGCCCTCTCAGGCTGTAACTTCTGTAAACTGTTGGAAAATAGCAAAAAATGTGCATCCCAGTTTTTCAAGTTCAAGGTGATGTCTTTAAATGTCTCATTTTGTCAGTCTAACACCCAAAGATATTCACTTTAATATGATAATAAACAAAGAAAAGCAGGAAATCTTCATATTTGAAAGGCTTAAAATAGCATTTTCTGACAGTATGCATGAAAAATTACTTTAAGGACTAACCAATTATCAAAATAATTTAATAGTTTAATTATTTTCTACCACTTGCCTGGTCAGGTAAGTGAGTTGCCATATTTTACCTGCCTGAAATGGGATTTTAAAAGGGCAAAAGGCCAATCCATATTGTTGAGCACTGGCAGTAAACATTGTGTTAATGATAATTAGATTTTGAGACATTAATTTTAATCGTCAGGTTTTTCACCATGGTTTATCTTTAAACGGGGTATCGCTTCAATCCCTATGCTAACCTACATGCCTTACTGGGGGAAAAAATGCATCTTTTCCCTGATTAAGTGCTCCATCCAGTTCAGTTTTGATTTGCACATGAAATTTCATATCAAGCTAGTCAGAGTAGATGGATGCTGGGCTGGTGCATTTTTAATTATGCAAGGACCAGGATGAGGTGTGACATCAGACACAGCTGAAGGAGAGATGTAAACAATGTGAGTCAGCCAAATCCCTGCAGCAAGGAGCAGGACTTGCTACAGACATTTGCCTCTCTGTTAGATGCCACAGCCTCCCTTTATGTTGCCATCTCCTTCTCTTTATCAGCCAGCACTATCGGGGAGTCCTCCAGCACAGTCACAGAGACCAGTAATTTGCCTTGTAACCATGCCTGTGAAACACATTATGTTTTGTTCCTGATATTGCCTCTGACTCTTTGCCAGTGACCTCACGTGTAGATAAAATGTAGGGCTTTAAATCTCCCTCTGTTTTCTTTTAGCTTAGCCTGCATGTGCTTCCCTCCCCTGCACTTTCACCTCATGTGGTGAATCCCTGGGTGCTGGAAAGCTCCTAAGATTAAACCAACATTATACACAATAGTCTAGTGTGTAAGTGTGCGTCTGCCTGTGAGTGATTTGCAGCTGTTAATGCCTTTGTTTACCTCTATTTCGCTGTTGATAATCCATTCACACCCACCTGCCACCCCCAAGACACCTCTCCATGTTTCAAATTCTTCCTTCACATCACTAAATTGCTGCTTGAATGCATCTATCTGTCTCTCTTGCCAATATCTCTTTCCTGCTCTCTGGCTTGTTGTGGGATAACAGGACCGCTAGGGGTGATTCTCCCCGCTAACTACCCCCAGACTTACACTCTGTAACTAAATCTCACAGTCTCTCTCTATCTCTCTTTTGCTCCTTCACCCTCCCCAGCTACCTGTGGAGAGGGTGAAAGAGCAATATCAGTGGTCCTCCAGGGGTAATTCTCTCCCTCCTAACCTACCCCTGCCATACTTCCCATCACTAACTAACTCTCTTCCGCTCTGCCTACCTGTGGGGGCAATGTGAGTGGTCAATCAGGGGTGATTCACTTTCCAAATTACCCCAAGCCCAATGCTGTGTAATCATATTTATACCTCTGTCTCTCTGTCTCTCTCTCTTACTGTTCATCTGTCTCCAGCCACATGCGGGGGTAATGTCAGCGGCCCTTCTGGAGTAATTCTGTCTCCTAACTACCCCCAGCCTTACCCTCCGGGGAAAGAGTGCGACTGGAGAATCAGAGTCAACCCTGATTTTGTAATTGCTCTCATCTTTAAAAGGTAAGCCACTTAAATTTAAAACATGGCTCTGTATCTGTGTGTACACAATCACTTGTATATACTATGTTTTTAGGACAATGCATATTAATTAACATGAGTGCTTGAGTCCATAAATCTACTAGATTTAGACATACAGGCTGATTTTCATCTGTAGTCGCTGGCAGGTTGATGCTTATAGAAAACATCAAAGAATACATACAAAAGTACATCAGCATGTAACCACATAACGTAATAAAATTAAAGAAAATACACTGTACAAAAGCACATTAGCACATAAACACAGTTCAGCAAAATAATGGCATAACCACTACTCCAGATTATGACAGCATATTTGATTATCCAGGTATGTTCTGTACTATATACCTTTGTGATTACATTTAAACCAGGTACGGAGCTTTTCTGTGCCTGTAGAGACACTGCTGCATCTCAGCTGGTATTTCTGACATTTTCATTGAATAGATTAAAGGTTAAGGATAATATGTTTTCTTTTTAAATGGTCCAAATAAGCCAGCACATTTTTTCAGCAATGATTATATTGTTAAACACGTTCTGTGAGTGCTGGGACTTTGCGACTGTATTTGCTGTATAAAAGGCTGCCCATGTTGTTTTGGTGGAAGACATGCAGTATCTGCAGCAAGAGATGCAACAATAAGAAGTGTCTAAAATAATTAAGTAATTTGCACTCAAGCTAGAAATCATGCTTCAGTGTCATAATGTTGCCATAATAATCTTCTAATCTTTTGAAATGTAGTCAGCTGCTGGATACAAATTCCATGGTAATTTGTGCTGTAACGTAAACCGCTGGATTGCATTTTTTTTTTTAAATCTAATCTGACCACTTCTGGATCACTTTTGGATTACAAGTACTTCAAAATCAAACATTGAGAATATTGCACATTATACTAAAAACAATAGATGCAGCCACAAAAATGCAAATTGCGTAGGGTTCTTTTTTCCTCCTTCTGGTCTGTCACAAAGTGGAGCAGCTGTCTCAGAAACTCAGTACATCAGATGCACTGTTTATGAGTCAGTAGAGAACGGGTCATCATGACCAGTTCTCAAAAGTTTCAACATTTTAAAACTGCCATATTTTAAATATGTAACTGAAAACGTAATCAAGTAATTCTTGACAATGAAACTATAGTTTAATGACACTTTGTTTTTCTAATGTAATCTGGGTTGGATTATGTGAGGATGTGATTTTTTTTCTCAGAAAATACTGACACACACACACCTTGTGTTGCTTGTGTTGCTAAATTAAGTTTTTGTTAGACAACCATAAATAACACGGCACTACAATAAGAAAGGTGTATTTTTCTTTTTCTTAATTTTTGACCAATGTGGCTACAATAAACACGTCAGGGCAGAGCAATGCTCTCACTGATGATATTAATCTTTAATTAGCTTTTCCAAATACCTGAGAAAACATTAAAAATTACAAACTTAAAGATTTAGTGGATGGATAAGGGCCCCAAAGCATTTTCTGAAATATGTTTTTTTTTTCTGGCTCAAATTTAAAAATGTATCACCCTCCACGGACATGGTTCATGAGTTTAGTTTAAATTTATTTTTAAGTGTAGGCTTTACTGACCTGCATGACTCACTGTGGCCCCACACAGGGTAAAACAAAAGGTCTGTGCTGTCTAGTCAGGGATCAAGCCCACTTCAGTCTGGTGTTAATTAACACACAGTAAAGCATCATTAAAGTAACTAATAAAACCATTTCAGTGGGGAACACCCCTAATGAACATTACATTAGCCTAAAACACCACTATAAAATTCACTTCTAACATAAGTAAAGTAGCTTAATGGTTAGACTGTGGTGAGATGATCTTTATCTTTATCCTCTGATCTTTTTATTTTAAACATCAACTTAAAATTTAAATTAGAATTTTCACACATTTTTTTGTTTTTGTTAATCAGTGTGAATTTATTGGCGATTCCTTGTGCTCTTTAATGATATATTGGATTGTTCAAGAACTTTTTTTGAACACTTGCTTTGATTTGGAAAATGAAATTCACAAGTAAATGAAAAGGTTTTCTGACCATTTCCAAGTTTTGTTTTTTGATAATAGGGCAGTGTTTATTTACATTTCACACATTTGATTGTCCCTCAGTGGTGAATATTTTACAAGTCACAGTGGTTAGGGGCTTATGTCTGAAGCAAAAGTGAAGATTGGAGTTCCACATGTAGCAAAGGAGATAAAAGCAAAGCGGACATTCTCCAGATTGCCAAAGGAGAAAAAATGACCCAATTTTGGTTTCATGTTTTTCAGCTGGAGAGATAATTCCCTTCTGATGTAACAGCGAGACGATTTTTATTTTACTTTTAATTACGTTCTATTGATATTGGTTGTTTTGGGAATGTTGTGTGTCATTTCTTTGTCATTATTTATCTAATTTTAACCTAGTAACAGTGTTTAATAAACACAGTTGAACTAGACTTCTATTGACCCAATTACTACTGACTTTGTTGTTTGATCAGTCTTTGAATCAAATCAAACAACAATTCTTGTTTCTCTGATGAAGTCAGAACTCATTTTTGAGTATTATATAATCTATCTAACTATAAATGTACTGTCTACTGACTACGTACAATGAGTGGTACTAACCAATCTAAGATATACCTTCTCAAGTTGGCGCGATTGCTCTTAATTTGCATTCAAGTCTTAACTCTTACCAGACTCTTGTGTTACTCTTGTTCGGTAATGAGAGGTTATGATGATGCCCCATTTCTGCTCAGTGAGATCTTCATGTTCTTTTTATGACATTTAGTAGCTTTAGCATTCAGACCCAGAATGTATCACTAATGCAAAAGGTATTAGCACGGATCATTTTAATGCTTTGTCAGTGCAAAAGGGGCTTATGTGCAGTTAAGCCCATTCTGCACCAGATATAAACACAGGGCTTAAACTTGAGCATTCTTCACACTTATTTTGACTTTGGTAATGATTACATAAGGTCTTTTTAAGTTCAACAATAATAAATATTGTTGTCAGCCAGATGTCACTAACGCCTCTCTTGCCTCAAACTCAAGATTGTCATTTTGTGTCTTTAAGTGAAGAGGAAAAGTAGGGGAGACATGAGAGAAGAATCCTGTTAATATGCCAGATAGAGCAGCAACTATTAATTAATTTATCTGTTAGTCACTTGAAATAAAATTAGTTGCAGCTAGTTTGATAATCTATTAATTGTTTCAGTAATTTATTAAGCAAAAATGTCAGACATTTGCTGCTAATGAAAATAATTGTTAGTTTCTGCCCTGATTCCAGATTAATTTATCATTTCAAGTTTCAATTCAAGAAATATATTTTTTCTATATCAAAATCTCAGCCTGGTCCATAAGATATTATGTTGTGTTTTCAGTGTAAATATACATGTTTTAATATGTTGTGTATTTTGTAAAGGTCTAACAAACTTGTGAAATGTCTTTCCGACCTCCATGACCTACTGTACTGACCTATTACCATTTTTTTTTTTTTTTGAGGAGGAGGAGGAGCGAGCCAATTTATACAGTAGTTTATTGACCTTTCAGAATTGTAGTAAATAAAGACACTGAATAATTTTGCTGTTAGAATGAAACATAAATACCAAATAAATCACAAAATTTAAAATACACAAAAAATTTAAAATAGACCCAAATATTAATAATAATAATAAAAATATTAATATTTTTTAAAAATATTTTTCTGAGCTAAAATCTTTATCTCATATCACAAATCTGATATCATTTAGGAGTCTGCACATAGAGATGAGTGGTGATCTCCCATATCTCTCAGTTCGACATCTTGGGATGGTCAGTTGTCTGAAGACCTGTGAGCTCCTCCCTCAGGGGGGATATCCAGTCTTTAGAATCTTTCTCAGCAGAGGGCTTAGCGCGGAGGAGCAGATTCTTTAAGCTTCTTGAGGAATTCCGTAGAGTACTTTAAGACAGGTACTATTTCTGCCAGAGCTAATATGCACATACACGCTCTGAAAACGATATAGGTGAATATATACAAATTCGTTTGGGAAAAAAGACAAAAACAACCATTCCCAGAGCAAACACTGAGACCTTGTGTGAGTGTGTGTGTGTGTTTGTGTGTGTGTGTTTGTGTGTGTGTGGTGTGTATGCGCGCATGCTTGTTCCTTTACTTTACCGTCCTGAGGACCAAATGTCTTCACATATGTGTGGAGAGATGAGGAGAAGCTGTCAAAGTGAAAACCAGCTAAACTTTTACAAAGAAACAAACATTGAGAGTTGCTGTAGGTTTTGGCTGCACCTTAATGAAGTCATGGCGCATATTTGTTTTGGGCTTACACACAAACATAGGCACTAGCACACTGAGGAAACATAGATTGAAATAGATCATGACATGCATTTTCATAATGAGACAACAGGATGATTTCTAACTCACTTAACTTGTTTTTGACTGTATACTACTGTCTTAGATTGAAGAAGAAGAAGATAACAACAAACATTTAAAGTTTTAATTTTTAATGCAGTAAACACATCCAGAAAACATGTCAAACACGTCAAAATGAAAGTAAGGAGATTAGCAGACGATTAAAAGAGAGATAGCACAAACTAATTGGCATTCATTAAATGAGGCAGTGTTTGAATTTAACACACATCACTGGATTAATTGTTTGGAGAATTTGAACAAGACCACACACACAAACAAACAACACAATCAATCTCACTTGATTCCAAAACCCAAGTTTCTCAGTTTTGTTTTGTTTTTTTTACCCCAGTTTCAACATGGAGCCAAGTTACGACTTCCTGCACATCTACGAGGGTGAAGACTCTAATGGGCCGTTACTAGCAAGTCTCCAAGGCAACCAGGCCCCAGAGCGAATAGAGAGCAGCGGTAACAGTCTCTTCCTGGCATTCAGGTCTGATGCCTCACTGGGCATGTCTGGATTCGCTATCGAATATAGAGGTAATTGAACTCCCCAACTTCTCCTCAATATAATGTCCTTGTACACTTTCCTGCAAGGTCACATTTAAGGTGGAATTCTGTGAAAATGATCAAATGTTTTGAAACAGTCTAATCTGCAGACTATTGAATTGTCATTTTTGAGAGTCTTTGCAAGGTGTGTTCCTGTCCTTGTTGCATTTGGGTTGGGTTGCATTCTATTACCACAGGTCCCAGGTCTGTTTAACTTCATGTGTAATACCTGAGTGGATCCAAGAAGACCTGGGCATGATCTGCCCTGAAATTTCCATGTTCCATGTTCTAGGTGCACAATGCCAAAAGTAAACAAAAAACATGGCTGACTGTGACAAACTCATAAGTTTCTTAAGCAAGTGCACACACAAATTAACTCTCAGCAGTGCAGCCTCCTTGCATATAGGCTATAAATGACACAGCATGAGATAACAGATGTCATTATACATTTTATTTTAAGGCACTTAATAACATTGACAACATATTTAGACATCAGTTTATTGTAGAACATATTGTACTATATGATAGTATGTATTATTTTAGCCTCCACTTGTTATGTGACGCTACTTTTTCATGAAGTCGGGTTAGATGGATTTGCCCCGAGTTTACAAACAGTCGAGTTCTGAGTTGTCTGGAGCACAGCATTAGTGCCCCTGCTCAGGAGCTGAAAGGTCAGAAAACAGAGGTCAGACTTGTCTTGGAGAGCACAGGTGATAGCAGATTAGACAGGCTAATGTTAGCAGCCATGGTGACAAGCAAACAATTATTACTATAATAGGATTCGGTCTGTGTCTCCCAGCCATGTGCAGGTATGACATTTTTCTCAGTTCTGCATGGGTCCATGTCCCAGCTTCCAATAAGAGATGGGTCTGGTTCGGTTCCAGATAGTATACATCCTGGACTTTTTGGGTTAGACAGCGGCTGATTATGTATTAATATGATCATGCAAAGTTTTTGTCAGGTGGCCTAAGTAAATGTTTTACAATCAAGATCACTAGGTTATTATTTCTTTTCTGATCTCATATAATACAAGGTCTGCATAGTGTGTCTCACTTGAATGGTGTGTCTTGAAGGGCAGTCCTAGATTCAGTCCTGCAGCTGGCAGTGTAATGAGCTGCTGTCTTAGTAAATCAGTCACTGAATACATGCAGATTGCAGCCACAAAGTTAATGAAAATCACAGTGCACCTTTGTGCAATGCCATGTTCTTCATAAATCTGGCCCCGCATTAGATCTGGAATGGGTGTGCTGTCGCTCAAATAAAAAACAATCTCTCTCACTAAATTCTATCTTAATGAAGTGTAATGATTAAAATTTCAGTACTTGAGGGTTTCTTGTGCCGACTAGATAATATTTTAAGCTGTCTACTCTATTAACTTCACCCTTACTGTACATCAGAAGTATTTTTCAGTTGAAGGGGCATGCTGTTCCATGTCAGCTCATGAGTTGTTTACTTCCACAGATTGTGACTCATCCTGGTTTTACAGATGTTTCTTGACTGGGGGTGATTTAACAGCTCGAGTCAATGTGGAACTGATGATTAGTTGTTCTACTGACTAGGGACTAGATCTGCTCTGTCAAGTTTTATAAACTCTATTTTTCTCCTGTTTCTCTCACTCCATTTATCTCTAATTAAAAAAAGATTATCTCCTCCTCTGTTGTCTGTCTCCTCACGCTACCTCACACCTCTGTACTTTTGTCATTAATTCACTACCTTTCATCTGCCATCTCTCTAATTAAAATACAACCTTAATCATCTCCCTGTTTCACTTCCATCTTGCCCTCCACCTTTCTCCCTCTCTCTGTGTCTGTCGGTTTCCCTCTGTCAAGCCCAATATCTCATTCTTATTGGGCGATCACAATAAAGCAAACAAGCTGGCCCGACGCCATGTCATAAAGATGCAAGACAGTTTTTGACCGTGGACGACTCCTTGTCTTTTTCTCCTTTTGTTCTTGTCATCTTCTTTCTATTGACTCCTCTTTTATCCTTATTTATTCCTTCCTCTCCCGTGGGGGAAAATATATCAGAAGTTAATAGAAGATACTCAATAAAGCCTAAATTAACACTCAACAAATAGCAGTCTGTTGACTAAATTTGGCCCAAAAAAGTCTTTCCTCCAATGAAATCTTAAAATTTCCTTTATTGGGCTGTATAAATGATTTCGGCTTGTTTTAGAAATGTACGGCTAAAACTGTTAGCTATAAATATTCATTTTTAGTGTAATGAAAATGACAAGGAATTAGCAATAATACTAAATCATTAAATTGCCTTTTCCTGCACAACCTGCCTGGTGCTGAAATGGGATTTTAGTGAACTTTCTGGATGTCTTTCTCTGCAATCTCCACAGAAAAACCAAGAGAGGCCTGTTTTGACCCTGGTAACATTATGAACGCCAGTCGGACAGGTTATGACTATAAACTGGGATCTCAAGTCTCCTACAATTGTCACCATGGCTACACAACAGTGGGCGGGGATACCATCACCTGTGTCATGGGGCATGATGGGAAGCCAGTGTGGGACAAGGCTCTGCCATCATGTAAAGGTAGGTGAGATATCATCAAGAACTGCATCCCTGCAGTAGGGCTTTCACAACTGCTGCATTTTAGTAGTCATCAACTACCCCAAAAAGTGGTTGATGAGTCATGGGAGATGTATTGCATTTTTTCACCCAATAGCAATGATCAGTTCCTGTCAAAAAGATCTCAAATACAACCAGTAAAGGATTAACTAATGTAGGCGGGACCAACCTAGGGTTGGTAGAATAGTCCTCAGTTGGCTCTGAGAGGTTGTTAACAGTTGAGCTGCAGTCTAATTGGACTAAACCCTCATTAAGCTAGTCTGAGCCACAGATACTGTTTGACTGCAGTAAGAGCATGATAGTTTTCTTGCAGGAGTCTTTCCCCAGCTAAATACCTTAAGTTCTGTTCATTCAACATGGAATAAAATAGAAAATGATTGTTTAAACAATTCTGTGTTCAACAACAACCAAAGTTATGTCCACCTTCAACTGTTAAAAGGCCATCTCCAAGGCGCTTAATAGCCCACTATGATGCAGTATGATTACATGCTCAAACTGTTCGAAACACAAAACGAAAGATCAACATCAGTTATAACTGTTAAACTACTGTAGCAATCTCACCTGTGCTCTGTGTCGCACAAGTGATGATTCTCTTTGACCAGTCAGTTGTCTGCAAGTGATAAGTGTCTGTTTTCAAGCTCGCTGGGAACTTCAACCTAGGTGATACAAAAAAAGACCAGTTGATACAACTGGTAGGTAGTATCCACAAATTTTTCCAATGGAAACCCCCCAAAAATGGTTGCAAGTGATGCACTGTCAGCCACTGCACCAACTGATTTGACTCAGGTTCAGCCCTGCATTGAATTTGCACACTTCTGGAAATGTCAACGAAAAGTAACATTATTAACTTTGCAAAGGTAGAATTTATAGCACAGCTGTATTAAAATGTAATAGTGTGTACAGGTGTACCCAATAAAATGGTCACTTAGTGTATATGGTATACTGTAGCATTGCTGTCAAAACTGAATATTCATGGGCACCCTGGTAACCAAATGGTTAATGTGCAAAATATTTATTCAGTTTGATTTCAGCTAGAGATCTTTGTTAATGTCATACCTCTGTCTCTCTCCCCATTTCCTATCAGTTATTTAATAATGGTGAAAATGCCACATAAAACAATATTTACAACAACACTTGTTGCTACCATGGAATGACGTTTAGGTAATGATGGGATGCAAAATAATGATGACTGAGTTGTGATTGATACAATGAGATTCTGTGTGTGTGTGTGTGTGTGCAAGGCCTCAGAGACAGAGTCTGTCAGGGATTGGAAGGCTGAACTGTCTAATTGATTGACAGCTCAGAGAGCCAAGGAAGTGACACCTGCCAAACTGCCATTCAGAGTCTATATGTGATTTTGTGTGTGTGTGGGGGGTGTGTGTGTGTGTGAGTGTGTGATCTCGAAAGTGACAGCGACCTGGCCTGGTGCCATGTGGGTAAAAAAATTCAAATAAGCCACAGAGAAGGTGGCAGGACAAGGAATTTTAAAATGAGTACAAAAGACACACACACACAGAGACAATACACGCTTTCTTATACCTCTCAACGGTTTAAAAAAGGCTCCTGTGAAAGCTCTGCTTAATAATGTCTGAGAGACAGTGAAAAGGGGAGTTTGGGTGGGAGAGAATAAAGATGAGATAATTGCACTCAGAGTAGTTTTGAGAACAGCAATGAATAACAGACAGCAAGAAAAAAAGCTCAGGTCATTTTATCTCATGTTCACATTCATCTAGTTTATTTCAAGATAATACCACCATGTATCAACTTTATATTTGTTACAGTTAACCAACCAAAATCTGGAAATTTCTCTGTAGCATTTTATTGTCCAGTGGTGGTTTTGAACACAGAGATGTGATAATCTGTTTTTCAGAGGCATAAAAGACTAAAAGATGAATTGCTATCAAAATAACAATATAACTTTATGTCTTGAATGAATTAACATGTTATATTTGTCCACCATCAGAGCACATGCGGTAATTTTGCAGCGTTTCCATCCAATCAGCTAGCTAGTATGCCACCCAGATAATAAATCCGGAAGCCAGTCAGTCATTGAGGCCAGAATTTGACCAATCAGATAGTTAGTTGGTTATTTGGTCAAACCATTAACCAACCAGTCACTTCATCAGTGAATAAGTGAAATTAAGCTTTTCCCGTGTTGGGTAATATGAAGAACTTGTGTTCATTAGCAAATAGAGGTGGCAGGCTGAAATTGATTCAGTGTAATATTAAGATGCTTTCCCCCACAATAATGTATTTATGAACAGAAGCCAAGTATTGACATTTTAGTCACATTTGAAGGCTATTAATGGAAAACCACATAATGGTCCTCGATCAAATAAAAAATGATCCTAAACTCTGAAAGGCATTGAACTTTATCTGACAATTGATTCATGTCTTTTTACTGTAATTATTTTGACATAATTTTCCCATAGGGTGTGTTTCTTCCAGCTTGTTACTGTGGTACAAACATGGGTACACTGCAGTGTTTTAGCTCTAATTCACAGAATATCATAATTATAAGAATCATACTGTCATTCTGGGTAGATTACAGTGCAGGAAAAATATTGCGCAGCTGTATATTGTAGATTTCATAAACTGTCAAAAAAAACTTCTTCAATTTTGTTTTACGGACTGTGCTGTACATGGTGTCTTAGAAGTTCTTGATTGACCCAGAATTCAAAAATATCAGCCATGCTCTTTGTTGGATGAGTTGTTTTCTGATTCCTTACAGTAACACAGATCTGACAGATAGACACCAATATTTTTAAGCACCAACATTTGGTAGCCACTGTACATTTTTACAGATGTAACATGCTGTGAAAACAATACAGAAAAGGCCATTTAAGGTAACGTAACACAGCCTTCTTTAACTGTGACACTTGTTGTCCAAGTTGAGGAAACTGCCGACACACACCGCAGTACATTATATCCTTAGATGTGTTGTATTCTAGCCACTTAAACTCCAGCTTCCATTCAGTCCGTAATGATAATTGGTGTTTTGTTTTTTTCATAGTCTACCTTTGGTGTATCAGGTTCTTCTGTAAGGATTGCATTAAGGCTCATTTATGTTCAACATTACATAAGCATATGGATATGATTGGAGCCTTCTGTCTGTATTTCTGCACATGTTGCTCAAAGCTTACAGATACGGACGAAGTGGAGCAGTACCACCCGGACTTGTGGCGGGCAGTGTAGCATTGTAGCCAGTAGTTAAAATGGGCACAGCCACAGGACACAGCGAAGAAGTTTTAAAAATCCGAACGTATTGGAAACAATTTTTTCTTGAATTAGTTAGCGAGTAGTATGTAAACCCATACTTCAGTAGCCCTGACAAATTGGTAGCTAGCCGTTGAATAGTACTGTTTGCTTTTTTACAAAGAGTGTTGAAGTACAAGGTGTAAATGAATTTGCATGATTAGGAAACTTAAACATTGTGTTGGGGATAAAACTTTGCAGCCACAGAATAACCTATTGTGACCACAGGCCATCGGGCCATGGTTAATGTTGAACCCTGTTGGAGTTTGATTGCTGACCTGGGCCCTCTCTGAGTCCCAGATACATGGATTAATCTGCCAAGGTCACTCTCACCTACATTATAGTACAATTCACATACTCACAGCAGAACAATTTAACTAAATCCAGTCCTTCCCAGTAATCTTGCTCTTCTCCTTCCCTTGGCTCATATTGCACATTGAATTTTCTCACCACATAGTTAGGGAAGTTTCTCTGTCTGTCTGTCTCTCTATCTTTGGGCAGCTCCTGGGGCTTTTAGACCAAACTCATTAGACAGGGTGAGACCTCTTTAAATAATACATCTCCACTTACACTCCCTCTGTCTCCTCTCTTACTCCCCTTTCATCCCCCCCAACACTTTTCCTCTTCCTCCTCTTTCCTTTTCTCTGTAACTACTTCTCTCTCTTCCTGTTTTTCATCCTCTTCCTCTCGTATTCTACCTTCCTCCCACCACCTCTGTCTGTGTCTGATTTACTCTATATTTTTCTCTCACCATCTCTCTCTGCCTCTCTCTCCCCTTCTTGCTCTCTCTCACACACACATGCACACACGCACACACACACACCTCCCATCTTAAACCGCTCTTTTATTGGTTTCCATGGTAACTAAGAGCTGGTGCGAGAAAGAAGGAATTCTCCGTGACTGTTGATAGGGTTGTGTGTGTGTGTGTGTGTGTGTGTGTGTGTGTGTGTGTGTGTGTGTGTGTGTGTGTGTAAGAGAGAGAGACACACAGAGAGGTAAAGTGAGAGAGAAAGACGTAGCTATTACAGAGTGCCGCCTAGAGGCAGTGTTCACGCACTCAAGCCCTCACACAAAGACGCACTGACACACACACGCACACACATGCGCACCAAATACAGGATAACACTCATGCTTATACATGCAAACACACTTGAGTACTCCATCTTTGAGTACACCATATACAGGGCTGTCAAACATATGGCCCATGGGATAGAACCGGCCCACCAAAGGGTCTGATCCGGCCCACGGGATGACATTGCAAAGTGTAAAAAATTGCAGAGCAGTCAGTCTAGACCACAGTATACAGTGCAGAGTACAGTGTGGTCACATTTAAGAATTTGAAGATCTCGACAAGTTGTTTGAAACATAAAGAAGTAAAATATCACATTGTTACTCAGTTCCAAAATACATATATGTTTGTTGTAATGTGGATGTAATGACAGTTGACTGACTGACTGAATGTGGAAAAACTGAGACATTGTTAAAATTGCCTTTATTTCCTAAGATATCTCAGGATGTTTGTCATCTGTTTTGTAAACGGTTGGTTTATTAATTGTGAATGCTTTCAGAATGTACGTGTGCCTCTTATCTCTAAAAAGAGGAACATTTGGAGGTGTTGTAATTTAAGTAATTATACAATGGTTTTACTTTCCTGGCCCACCTGAGATTAATTTAAGCTGTATGTGGCCCATGAATTAAAATGAGTTTGACACCCTTGATCTATCCTGTGTTTTGAATATCAGTTAAAAACTCCACTCTATTTTTTTGTGCTGTACTTCTTGTTGGATATGATGTGAATGCAGATGATTTCTCCAACAAAATACATATTGTTCGTTAAAACGGCATTGGGTGTGACAGAACAGGCAAGACTGAGGTCTTTTATGAATGTCAGCTCCTGCGCGATGTATAAAATAGCACAATAGCTAACAATGGCTAATCGTAACCTTGGGTTGTCCTCCTCATACATAGCTGCTGGTTGCGTTAGTACTAGCCTGATAAGCAGAGCAGAAGAACATCATCATACATGTACAACATTTATTTCCCTGCAGTGTCACACATAAACACCACACATGGGTTCAATGATAACTGTGCCATCTTCAGAGCTTAACAAGATATTTAGGGCTGACCAACAGTACAGCATGACTACAACTGTGTACTGACAGAGACACACACACACACAATGGGGAGTCTCTCGTAGTACAGCTGCCAGCTCAGCTAAAACACAAGTATGTTTGTTTGTTTTTTTATTGACCGGACTGAAATAATTTTATTCACTCTGAAATTGCCCTTTTCACCTGAAAGTTAATTGCTATGCATAAACCTTTTTGAGGATTTTTATTATTTGTTTTGTGAATCACAGCAGGTCAGCAAAGAGCCAGAATGCTCTCTTTCTATCATCATCATCATCATCATCATCATCATCATCATCACATCATCATCATCATCCTGTCCAGACAATATCACTTCACTTACTCCATCACTGTATCAACAGAGACACATCATACTCACCACTCTGCTGCTTTGAGAGAAGTCATCCACGAGCTTCTGTAACTCAGTGTAATCTCTTATCCAGCGTCTCTGCCAGTGGTGTTTTTGAAAAGTTGAAGCATGCTCCTGGAGTTTACTTTACATAATCTAAGATAAATCAGTGTCCACTACAGCACTTACCTTTTATAAGTTTAAAGCTTCATGATTTTAACAAGTTAAACAACAATTAATTTGTTGACATACAATTAAAATGTGAAATTGTAGCAGTGCGTGCGTTTTGTCACACTCTCTTCTAAAATACTTTTTCCAGCTCTTGGTGTTATTACAGACATGTCTGATCTCACTGTGACCCGTTGACTTCCCTGTGAAGCCACCACTTTTGTCAAGCCTTGTCTTTTATAGTGTTCCCTTCCATTTTACCATTTCTCAGTTGCTGTTATACTACCCTTAATAAAATTCTAGTGGGCTTTTAATTTGGAATATCTGTAGAGTGTTGAATTTCATTGACAGTTAAAATAGATCACTTGAGACCTCATCTGCAACACCCATCACCATGTTCATGTTCCAACCTGTGAGTAGTCTGTAGCCATTACTGTTATTACATGAGTACTTGGACAAATGTGGCCTTTATTTTGATCTTAACTATACACCTGTGAAGTTTTCATGACTGCATCTTGCATGGTTGTGGCGCTATGGCGTTGACAAAATTTGTCCACGGACCAAAAGACATACATACAAACAACTGGCAGAGTATTTAAAACTGTTCAGTAGGTGTCTCCAGGACCAGATTTTGTCATGATGACCCACACACAGACTCACAAGATGAAAACAACACCAGCCACATTGTTGTGGATGGTTAAAAACATAGAGTACAGGCCACTGTAATTAATTAGTAACTGAATGCAGTATTTCTTTTAAGCAGCAGATTGACGAGTTTTACGTAGATGACTGTGTTCTTTTACTGGTGGAATTAGTGTTGCTTTAAGGGACAGGTCAACCCAAAATCAAAAATCTATATTTTCCTCTGACCTCTAGTGTTATTTCTCCATCTGTTCTGTTTTGGTGTGAATTGCTGAGTTTTGGAGATATTGGCTGTAGAGATTTCTGCCTTCTTTTCAGTATAATGGAACTAGATGGCCCTAGACTTGTGGTGTTCAAAGTGGCACAAAAATACATTTGAAAAACTCAACAGCAATGTCTCTTTCCAAAAAGATTTTTTAAAATTAATGTTTTGGGGTTTTTTTTTCTTTTTTTTGGCGACTTTGAGCACCAAAAGCCAAGTGGAGAGAAGGCAGATGTCTCTATGGCTGATGTCTCCAAAACTCTGCAACCCTCACCAAAAAAATCTAGATGCATAAATAGCACTGCAGGCCAGAGGAAAAAATAAAAAAAATACATAGATATATAAAAAATAAATAAAAAATATATAAAAATATAGATTTTTGATTTTTGGGGTATGGCTACCCTGACTTTACCACATGTACCATTAGAGTATAGGGTATTCCACCCCTTCTCAATATTCTTAACCTGACTGTTATTTGTTACATAACACTGTTCGTGTCCCAGTTATTGATTAAGAACAGTGAATCACAGTTTTGATTTGAGACTAGACGGTATTATTGTTGTATTAGTACAGAATATCTGGAATGTTTCTTAGTGTTTTGGCAGTAGACATTACTCTTGCTTGCCCTTCATCTCTCATGCTCATTCAGGTACATTTGAGGTGTGGGAGAACTTCTGCTGCCACTGCTGGTAATGACAGTCTGAGGGTCACCTTGCCTTCAATCAGAAACGCCACTCGCACATCTTTCGATGTGTGTGGCCTCTTTTTGATATAGGCTGGAAGGTTGGAAGATTGTTAACAGGTTAAGAATGCCACTGTGATACTATAAGAGCATATATTGTATATAAAAATGATTTGAATAAATTTATCTGCCTTTAAAAGTAGGTAGTGGGCTTCCTCTACACATTGATCATTCTCTCATTACTTTGTAGGTGTGGATGCATTGACAGACAGGCAGACAGGCAGGCACACTGCACATTGATTGCCTCTACTATTTCGCGAATCAGTTTCGTGATAAGAGACGGTAGAGGTCTTGCTCTGCATTTATGGTCGATCCCTTTAGACAGCAGTATACATGGCAAAACCATTTTTCTAAGGTTTCAAGAAATTTTATTCTCTCTGTGTTTTAGGATGAAAATAAACACACTCTATTGTGTATATGTAGCGTTTGCTCAAGAGTTTTTGGTTATTTACATTGTTGTGATAAATATACTCTCTGAAAAGTAGAACTCTGTATAACTGTTGTGTTTATGGTTTTGAAAAAGCTCCTGGAATAACTGCAACTCAACTTTAAAAAGTTTAGGACATTTCAGAAGTCTTTTCCTGTACTCTCTCTACAACCCCAAAGCCCTGCTGTGTGTGTGTGTGTGTATTTGTGTGTGAGTAGAAAAGGAAAATGAGACGCAGACAGTGAGAGGTAGGACTACAAAAGTGTTGTGTATGTGTGTGTTCTTGTGTATGTGTGTGAATGATCAAAGCGCATGGATGTGTGAGAGAAAGAGTGACTTGCATAGCATTTTTTGCATTTATTTGTGTGTGTGTGTCAGAGGGTGTGAGTGATCAAAGCACACGTGTGTGAAGGCTTTTGATAAGGCTGACACCTGAGCCTAGAGCAGCACCACTGGGGGATTGTGGGTAGATCAAGACAAGACCTCTAGACCTGAGGGTTTGAATGTAGAAGCACAACAAGAATCAATCCGAAAAAAATATCAATCAATATCAGTGTGCGGGATCAGGAGAAGTGGAAACAAAGAGGGTGATTACTCTGATGCTTTAGGAAACAAGAAGAAAGTAGGAAGGGATAGAAGTGGAGAGGAGGAGGACGAGTGGGCGGGAGCACAACAACTGTCTAGCAAAGGAGTAGAAGCCAAACCAAGTTTTGCTGTATTTTTCATTCCAGGCATGTAAATCGGTTTTAGTGAGCATGGCTTAGCCAAGAATACGTGCCCAGTCTTAATGTCCACACTCACGGTCTCACAGACTTTGACATGTGTTTCCTGATAAGTCCACAAGGGCTCAGGGCTGTCCCACTGTGAAATCGCGAAGTGCTTCAGGGCTCTCTGGTGTACTTTATGAGCCCTTTATGCACAGTTTCCACAAGACTGAAATGCCGAAGACTTTGCTTGAGGGAATTACCCTCAAGGGGATGTCTGAAAATCATCCAAAAGAACAAAAAAAACATTTGAGGAGTTGGAAAATGGCAGTTTTCATTTTCATAGCCCCAATGATTGGTTGATTTTCAAGTAGGGCATGATAAAGATAATTTGTTTTTATCTGTTTTGATCCAACATTAAAGTGTAAACAAACATCTTTTCAGCCCCTAGCATTTCCAAGTGGTGTTATTGCTATGCCACTGTGCCAAAGACAACAGGTGCTATCTCAAATTCTGTTTACCCGTCAATATGTGTTCCCCCTTTACCTTACTCTGCTACACCCAGAGCAATATATTACTGTAAAATTATTACTTTACCCAATAATATGTGGTGTAAGGGATCACAATTTCAGTAATAAAACACAGGAAGGCAGTAAAACAGTAATAATATTACAGTTACTAATCTAAATAACTCTGAGTTACTGAATACTTTTTGACCTCTGTAGGCTCTTATGATGATGTGTACATGTGGTGGGTCAGGGCAGCTGTTAGCCAAAAAAGGATGGAGGATGAGGGAGAGGGGGAGGGGCATGCTTTCACAGGTGGAAGTATTGTCATTATTTTGAGTTTGTTTGGCTGCTTTGTTTCCACCACAGCTGACATCTGGACAGCTAACAACAAAAACTTTCTGAATTGAACAGTTCACTGGATCAGCAGTTCAACTTGAGAACGCAATAAGGCCGCTAACAAGGTATAAAAGTGACTTTTGATATTTTTGATACCAAGTAATAATTAAAGTAATGTTACCACTTTTTAAAGGAGCACTAAGTAAAAAGTAACTTATTACACTTCCTTAGTAACTTGCCCAACACTGGCTTTGCCATAAACTACCCCTCATTACTGCTGGAAACACTGACAGACATCTGACAGAGGAACACACTACAACACTGCAGCACTTTCTGTTTCCTTAGAGCCGAACTCTGTGGAGAAATGATCAACAGCACTTTGGCAATAAGGCTTTAATAACACAATGTTACTAAAACTATGTTTACATATATATACATACATATATATGTATGTATATATATATAAAGTAAAGTATATATAAAGTAAAGTGGTTCAATCCCTGGCTCCCTCAGTCTGCATGTCAAAGTGACTTTGCAAGATACTGAATCCTAAGTTGCCCATGATGGCTGTCCCATTGGTTTGTGATTGTGTGTGCGAAGGCACAAATGTGACATGTAGTTGTAAAACATTTTGAGTGGTTGATAGACTGGAAACGCACTATAAAATACAGTGCAATTATTTATTGCTTTGCACAAACAAATAGCCAAACTAATTTGTTGAAGTCCAGTGGAGGGGGGAGTAATGTTAGAAGAAACCCTGGGAGAAAAAACATGACTTTGTTCATTAAATTATTCTTTAGTCTTTCTGGAGACATTATTTTCCTGGGAAAAATCAGTGGTTGACAGATGCAAGTGAGAATTATAGGTAACCAATCTAAATGTGAATGGTGTCATTATTTAATAAACATTACACTGTGTAATTAACATTTACTTCATAATGATAAGTTAAAGCAAAAAGTTGTCTGTTTCCACTTTGATGATAACATTTAGGCTATGATTATATTTTTAAAAATGAGCAACAGTCAACTTGATTAAACTACATGTAAAATCACATCCTCCCACCTGAGTGGCCACAGACAGGCCAATGACCCAGGCAGCATATTAATTCACAAAGTGCTGTCCCGTTTATCATACGGCATTTTCAACCTTTGCACCCTCCTGCTCTCACATTTTCACTCAGCACAGAGGTGATGATAATTAAAGTCCGTTAGGGATCACAGCTGATACTGTGGGTGGACAGTGGACTGGGTAACTGAGATACACACACAAGCAAAACAAGACAAGAGGAGAAGAGGCCAGAAGAGGTGAGAAAAGAAGTGATAGGAATACACCACAAGTGTATGTGTGTGTGTTGTGGCAATGACAGTGACAGATGTGCTTTTCGCTGATGTTTTCTACACATACACACCCCCCACACACATTCCCAGACACTTACACTAATTTCATTGACCTCTGCTGGCCTAACCTGCAGTATAAATGTGCCCACGCCCACATACTGTTTGCACACAAGGTTTGTAACTCTCTTGGGGGTGCTGGAGATGGATCAAGCTACTGTTAGGGCTGCCTCTCGTGGGTCATGCAGTGGTTGTAGGGATTAATAGGCTTTTTGAAATTGCAGTACGCTGATACTGGAGATCCCACACTGTGCCGTAGCTCAGCACCACATAAATTCATTCAGTAAAGTTTTTATCCTGCTGGGTTTTTGTGAAGAGGGAGGAAACTACTCTGCAGAGTGTGCAGCAGAACTGCCATCTCATCTCCTATAAACAACATGTGCCGCTACGTTAATTTGACATATAGTCACCAACTACTAATTTTGTTTTTAGTTTTTGGTTTCAATTCAGTTTAGTTTCAAATAGTTTTTAGTGGACTTTCTTGTTTTAGTGTAGGATTTATTTGTTTCAATATTAGTTAGCTTTTTATTTTATTTTATTTTTATATTATATATATATATATATATATATATATATATTATATATTAGTCAATTAAGGAGTTCAGAATAGGTGTAAGTACAATACAAACTCAACAGTCCCAGTCTCAATTAACATATGCACCAATGGCTCCTCATGCTTTCTCCGTTGACAAAATTTTACAAATTGACAAAGACTAAAGATGAAGACATTTTTATTTTATCTTACTTAGTTTTGTAAGCACACAATATCTTTTCAGTTTTAATGTTTTTCTTAAGTCTGGTCTAGCAGAGGGTGTACAGGTAGGCTGTGTGCTGACATCCACGTACCACTAATTTGTTGTGACCTTGCAGATTTTTCCGCAGACTTTTACATGCGGCTGCTACAGACCAGAGATGTTATAGTTTTCTATTATTCAATTTTTGGTTGTTGTTGTTTTAGTTTCAATTGGTTTCTAGACTGGGTTTGCTTGTGTTAGTTTAGTCTTTATTGTTTAACTTAATTTTTTTTATTTCAGTGATTTTCATTTTCTCATTTGCTTTTAGTTTAGCTCAAATTAACTAAGTTAATTATAATAACCTTGCTCCATATTACCACAATATGTGTTGCTTATAGGTAAATGTGTTTGCTTTTGACAGCTATCAGTCTATCAAAAGCATCACATATTTTTATAAAAACAATTTGTTATTAATTTAACATAATAAATCATGAGGAAACAACTGGGAAATCTTTGGTTGGACATTATTCACACGCACAAATACACATGCACACACAGATCAAAAGCACTACATTTTTGCATTATATAACAATGCCACAAGGGTGCAAGTGATATTTGGGGACAACATGAATTTTCTGCTAAACTAAACAACTTTTGAGCCAAATGCAGCCAGTTGGATTAAAAAAAACCCAAAAACATAAGAATAACAGATTAGGGTAGTGATACGCTCGCCAGCTTTGAGTGTAATGGGCAGTGCTCCCAGAAGCAGGGGGAAAAAAATAAGACACACGATTAAAATCTGAATGCTTCATTTCAACATGATGTCTCTAAATGATGGAAGCAGCAAAGCGGAAGAAACTGTTGGTGCTGTTGCCAGAAGTGTTGCTTGCAATACTGTTACCTTAATTCTACAGTAGCTATCAGTACATTGACTTTTTGTGTTGTTTTGGCTTTGTATCCGACAAGCTGGATTAAAGTGAAACAAAGACAGTGATGTTAAAGTGCCTAACTTCAGCGTTAAGGGTATTTAAGGATTTTGAACAATTATCCCAACATGCAGACAAGACAACCAATGAGTATTTTATGGCCAAACAGAGGAATGTGCCTCTCTTGCCAGCTCAGTCACCCATCGTCAATCCAATGGATCATACTATTCGGGAAACATACAATAAGTGAAGCTGGCTGCAGTACAGGCCTGGCAGGGCAACACTAAGGAAGATACCAAGTCTATGCTGATATCTGTGGGCTTCAGACTTCAGTCACTCACTTATTTATTTTAACCTTTATTTATTCAGGGGAGTTTCTTTTAGAGCCTCTCTTTTCCTGGGACACTGTGATATATCACACACACACATACACACACGTACACACAGTTGCACACATTCACACCTGGAAGCTGCCCAGTACAACCACAGCCTGATCTGTCTGCCACAGCACTTTTGGGTTAAGGACTTCACTCAGTGAAAGTAATGAAGGAGAGGCAAGTATTTCTCTTCAATTTTTTCCTTACAGATTTATCCCACTGGTCCGAGGATTGAATTAATTTAAGTTTCCTCCAACCTGCTCGGTACATTTTAGTCCCAATAAATTGAGTAAATAGATTTAGAATTTGCTGCAATCCCTGTGAAGTTCATCTAATGTGAACGTAAAGCCCACCAAATATAAGTTGAACATAACACTTACAATTATGGGAAGAAAAACATGGGAAGAAGAAAAAAGAAAAGATTTCATATAACTGTAAAGACAACAAACAGCAGTCAGATACAAACATGCCCAAAATGGTTCCCAACATGCAGTAGGTGAGAGGCGGTGTACTCCCTGGACAGGTTACCAGTCTATCACAGGGCTAACACACACAGAAAGACAAACATTCACACTCACATTCATGTCAGTGGGCAATTTACAGTTGTCCAGTTCACCTAAACTGTGATGTTCAGTGGTTGGCGCAAAGGTGACCGAGGTGAGCATTTTTCAAAAAGTGATTCCCTTACAAACATACCCAAAGTATATACCCACACTACCTCACAAAATCCAAATCTAACCATCGTATGTGTCTCCCTGTGACTTTAACCCACATTTACCGTGTGCACATGAAAGCTCATTGCAACGTTGCACTGTGCCTTTTATTCAGTTTGTGCTTGCAGTCCGTGTGAAATTAAATCTAGTTTACAAAGGTGATAGCTTATTACACAGTAAGTGACTAGGACTGCCTTTTAGATGAATTTTTTGAGGAGCACTCAAAAAGGTACAGACCAGAGTACCTTTTTCTGGGGTCGGTGAGGTCACAAGATGATGAGATTCAAAAACATTTACCAAGGCTGCAACTAAGAAACATTATTTCAGTGTATGACTCAGACCTCAGAAGGGATGGATATGACCATTACAAGAAAATGCCAAATATAAGTTGCGTATTAATGTCTTATTGAAATTGAGGTAGATATTAAAAGGAAATCAGTTGATATTGGATTGGTATTGGCAGATACTCTGTGTTGTCATTCAAGTATCAATCTCTTAACATTTCTTTATCAAAATATCCAAAAATGGCAGACCACTGTTATAATTTTGTTGAGCTGTGTACATAATGTGTGTGTGATGTCCAAGCATGTCAGGATCAAGTTGGACACAACTCTAACTGGCACGCATTGTGCGGCATTTGCCAGTGATTAATTCTGCACGGGCCTGGCTCATCTCAAGCAAGCCCATTGAAGCAACCAACTGTCATGATCCCACACCACTTCAGATGTCATGAAACTACATCTGTTGCTATTGTTTTAATATGAGAGAGATCCATAGCATCAAAACTTACATATTGTGTGTTTAAATGATACAGCTGATGGCTCCTCCTAGGTAAATACAGCCACATACACATTTGTAATT
Organism: Lutjanus argentimaculatus; assembly: GCA_034769285.1. Classification (NCBI taxonomy): domain Eukaryota; kingdom Metazoa; phylum Chordata; class Actinopteri; order Lutjaniformes; family Lutjanidae; genus Lutjanus; species Lutjanus argentimaculatus. The sequence continues at coordinate 2,456,529 of JAWZSL010000045.1, read as the reverse complement.
GTTAAAAAAGTGAAATCACCTAAGTGCATTAGTTACTCCGTGAGCATCAGTTAGAGTTCAAAATGAATGACCACAGCACCATAACTCAGAGTGCCCTCTTTGTTCTGTGTTATTAAATCCTCAGATATTGTTTTCATTTACTCCTTTCCTCTTTATTTCTCAAAAGCTGATTTTTATTTTGGAAATAATTCAGTGTGGCTCCCCTGCACATCTTTAAATTATGTGTTTATGCTTTGTCTGCTGAGATTTCTATAGAATATATTACTGGTTAATTAAATTCTCTCTCTTCCCATCGCAGCCAGCTACTTTTAATACATCTACAAAAAAAGTTGCACCTGCTCTTTAAAGGTGAATAATTTCCCACACATGGCCCTTACAAACTGTGTGAACATTATTAAGTGCAGGAGGTCCGCACTTGTATCATCCTGCCATTTGCACGATCCTTCCCTAAATGCATATGAATAAAGAAAAGAGAGATACTTCAAAATGGCTGTACGTGGCTTATAAACTTTCTTTTGTGCTGAAGTTGTAAAATATGTGTATTTGGTTTAAAAATGTAATTACCCCTCTCTGTCTCTGTAGCTCCATGTGGAGGACAGTATGGTGGATCTGAAGGAGTTGTTTTGTCTCCAAACTATCCTCTAAACTACACTACAAGACAGACCTGCTCCTACCACATCACTGTGTCCCCACAGTTTGGTAAGTACAGAAATGATCACGCACATCATATATGCTTAAAATGGATGTTGTGATTGAAACACCAACACAAAAGCTAACTTATATCTTTGTTTATTTCTTCTTCTTCAGTGGTGTTTGGTCAGTTTGCTGTTTTCCAGACAGCGATGAACGACTCAGTGGAGCTGTTTGATGGAGCCAATGAGAATGCTCGATTGCTCAGCTCCCTGGCTGGGTCACATTCAGGTGAGTCTCCTAATGGCTGATACTAGTGTCAAACACAGCTGAGGGAATGCTGCTGTTTTTTTTTTTGACTGTAATTAAGTTCTAATGTTTTAAAGTTTTCTCCCTTTTTCCTTGTTTTGTGCTCCTGAGCACATATTTGAAAGAGTAAAAAGTGAAATCGTCTGTAAGAAAGCAGCTCTTGGGGGCCGTAGAACACAGCACCAGTGGTTGTTATCACAATTTATTTGGCAGTGATGTATATGGTGAAAATCCATTATAGGTTATCTTTACAAGAAGGAATCAGCAGTGGAAAGTGTCTCACTGGGGCCATACAATATACAGTAGCACTTATACCCAACACAGTCCTCGCTGGGTTTCCTTATCCTTCAACTTTGAGTCATTCCTACTGGGCAACATTTTGAGATAGTACTCAGTAACACACACAGAGATTGAAATATGAGGCAAAATCAGTGTAAATGACATTAGATGGAGTATGAAATGTGAAGAAATATTGATTAATATAGTTGTTGGCAAAATGTGCTCTTGTTGCCTCAGAGTTTCGTGTTCTTCTGTTGTGTGGAATGGCCAGGGGGCATGCTGCTGGGGAATCCCACTGGAATTGACATTTAGTTTCTTTCTATAGAAATCAGGGCTTTTTAAATATTTTCTCTGTAGTGTTTGTTCGGTTGTGTGCGTATAGAATCATGAGTGGGGAAAATGAAGCTCTTTAATAAAGGATAAGCACTGCAACTGCCAATAAAATGATCTCTCCAGTACTGAAGTACAGTAGAGTTTATGATTAAAGGAATTAGCTGCTTAGGGTATTTCTTTCTATTTTTACACAATTTTTTTCTATGCTCTTTTTTTAACCATCCTTCATTGAGTGGATCAGGGAGCTTATTTCAATGTCATATTAAGTAGGAGGTTGTGACAGTTTTCATTTGGCTAAATGGAGCTCCACACTATGCATTTTTCTCTTTCCAACTACAGTACTATCCATCTAAGTTAGTTCAAAGGAGAGAGGCCTGTTTATATAATGTAGAATGGGTGGCTTATTCCTTAAAGTTAATTTGGGTTTGAAATTCCCCTTTTGGCTAAAACTGGCAGCAAAGAATGAAACACACCAGACTTTACAAAATAATGTTAGCCGCATCATTACCCTATCACACGCGCATGCATGCACGCGCACACACACAGGCAAACAGCTTTGTAGCACATTGTTCCAGCTAACTGACTGATTATCCTGACACACAAACATATTAACACACATACACGCATAGCAAGCTTAAGCATACACACACATCCCAACGCAGCTAATGATGGTTCTAAATGTCAGCCACACCAGACCATGTTCTTCTCATTTATCACTGTTACCTCGTTTGCTCGCGTGTGTGTGTGTGTGTGTGTGTGTGTGTGTGTGTGTGTGGTGTGTGTGTGCATATAAATCCCTGCTTGTATGTGCCTATGAGTTGGTGTGTGTGTATTTATTCTGGCATTCTTATTTTTGTGAGGACTACATTTTACTGCTAAGCGAAAATGAAGGAGAAACCCTGCCAAATGCTAAGTTGTGAGTGTAAAGCAGTGCAGCTGAATGTATGGTTGTGAGTGTGCGGTGCAGTTTGGTCAAAAAATAGAAAAAAAAACCCCAAAACAGTTGCTGTTTGTTTTCAGGATAGAAGGTTATTAACGTTGTCAGCATTAACATGCATTTTGAAATCAATATATGTGTGTGTGTGTGTGTGTTTGTTTGTGCATGTATCTAATTGTTTGTCCTAGGTGAGACTTTGCCACTGGCAACTTCCAATCAGATCATGCTGCGGTTCAATGCTAAGAGTGGCCAGTCAGCTAGAGGCTTTCATTTCGTCTACCAAGGTAACACTTACTCTGTTTATCTCTCTTTCCCTCTCTCTCTCCGATACACACACTTACACACTATAAGTTGCATTCACTTTGGGGGTGTCACAATATACCGGTATTGATGATAATCATGTTTAAAAAATGAAATATTGATATCATGTTACAGATATGATCGTATTGTGTCCATAATCCAGCAATCTTTAACACTGTATGCCAAGGATACTCAACTTGTTTTGCCCAGGGGCCACTTTTACAAAATGATGGGAGTTGATAAACAAACATTAATAATAGCATTATTTTTCAGATAAAATGAAAAAAAAAAAAAAACATTAAAAGGTCCATAACTCATCTTTTGTGGATTCATTTTCAATTTAATTGACATTACACATTAGATAACTACATAATAATAATAATTACATATTAGATAAACTAACTTGGTGCAAAGATTGACAGATAAATCAGATATTTTACTGCATTTATTAACCTCAGCTGCATTTTTATTGTAAATACTTTGGTTACATTTGAAATAGTTTCATAAACATAAACCATAAACATAAACTACTCCTACCAGGGACAGAATGATTAGTATATTTAGGCTCTTTTAGCGTGAAATACATATTTATGGGATGAGAGTTATCATCATTTCCATGTAACGTTTGCTCTTCTTCAGCTAATAGTTGTCTTCTCCTGCATAACTCACCATCTGATTCTACTGCACTTTGCACAGCCTGAAAGGCCATCACACAAAGATTAGTCTTCTCTTTTACCAGCAGCTTAATTTATCCTGTCATAGAAAACTGACATTACTGTTCCTCCTTCCCAGGAAAAACAGAATGAATCATTTTATTTTCATTTTGAATTAGAAGATGGCTGGAGAGCCAGCCTGCACCCTACTGGGGGGACAGATTTGGCAGTATCACTGCTCTTTGCTCCCTGAGATCATATGCATTTCTTTTCGTTCTTGCTTTGTCTCCCTCCCCCAAAGTCCCCCACAAACATACCTTTTCACTACGCATTAAGTGTAATTACGCTTTTTATGCACTTTTGTACAGTTATGGTTACAGACTCTCTCTCCACCTCCTTACACTTATTTTGAGTGTAATTCATATGCAAAAGACAAATTGCACAATAAAGTTTAAGATGAATTTGACTAATATATTTTTTTTTCAATTTTCTCTAGATATTGCAACAATATTTTATCATGAATTCTTTTGCCATGATAATCATCTTGTGAAAATCTGACATTCTGACAGCCTTAATTCCAATTCAAGTGCAACATGAAAGTCTTGTTGTCTGTTTTTTCTCCTTCTTATATTGTTTAATTCTGGTCATCATTGTAGCTGTTCCCGCACCAGTGACAGTCAGTGCAGTTCAGTTCCCGGAGCCCGGTACGGCAGGCGGATTGGTTCTGAGTTCTCAGCTGGCTCTGTGTCCGGTTCGAGTGCAGTCCAGGGTATCTGCTGAAAGGATCCAGTGCTATCCGGTGCCAGGCCGTACCAGGTGCCCTTGCACAGTGGAATGCAACAACACCGACATGTATAGGTATGACTAACCAACCATGAAATGTATGGAGAATATAACCAGATATCATATGTAGCTGCAAATTAAGAAATCAGTCATTTCTATGAGCCATCAAGTACTGTGCAGGTTGTAATTTTGACATTAATTCTAACAAACTAAACGTATCCTGCTGAAATTTCTTTCTGCTGAGAGCAAGTCTCTTGCAAACAGCTTCACTGTCACCTCAGTTTATACCATAAATAATGTTTGTTATCATATTTCTCTCTCTGGCTCCCTGTAGTGCTAATTTGAACACCATATTGTCTCTGGGTATGCGGAGCAATATTCCAACAACCTGTCCTATCTGTTAGCTATTTAGTTTATAACTTTGCCAAGAAATCCATATTTTATGTCTTCATTCCAGTCCCTGCAGTGGCAATTGACTGAACGTCGCGGTACAATACTGTCTCCTGGCTATCCTGAGCCCTACCCAAACAGTTTGAACTGTCTGTGGAGATCCATGTCAGCGAAGGAGCTGGGATACAGGTACACATATGTATTCACTTATAAATAAATACAATACTAATAATACGTTTATTTATATTGCACCTTTCAAGAGCAGACATCAGACAGTGCTTCACAAAAACAAAAAAAGCAAATAAGAGACAGAGGAAACATTAAAAGCAGGCACCCAACTAAAACTAAAATAAACAGAACAGATTAAGCAAAGCAAGTCTAAACAGATGGGGCCTAAGCTGCTTTTTAAAGGTGTCAACAGTGTCCACAGATCGTAAGTTCAATGGGAGAGAGTTCCAAAGTGTAGGACCATCCTCAAAAGCACAGTTTCCTTTTGTCTTGAGCCTGGAATGAGGAACAACCAACAAACACTGATCAGAGGGCAGCATCGGTAACTTACAGGGCATGACTCTGTCAGGCCACCCACGCTACTTTTTTTGTGTGGTCCTTTTATGTCCATTTGATGTTTTTATATCTACTTTATTGTATCCTTATGTGTGGTATGCGCCAGTGAAAGAGACATTTTCATCATTGCCTGCATTAATGGATTTTGAATCTGAGTCTGAATAATATGACTGCCATAGCTTTTTAATGTAGGCAGGGCAGGGGCTTTGCAGCCATGCAGGCTGTAAACGTAATTACAAGAATCTTGAACTGGATTCTGATTTGATGGAAGCCCTTTTAAAGACATTATAATTGGTGTAGCATAATACCCTCTGGGGGGCTTGGTAGCAACATTTTGGACTTCTCTAAGCGTTTAAACCGTCTGCTAAGACAGGTCAAAATGGAATTGCAATAATCAAGATGGAACAAAGTAAATGCATGTATAATCATCTCCAACTCATCTATAGACAAGACGAGTTCAGCAGAGTTTCAAAACTGGTAGAAAAAGGAGCAAACCAAAGAGATATATTGTATATACTCTATGAACAATACAAATACAACTATGGAGGATGCACAAACTTGTGCAAACACGCACAAACTTAGAGACTGGTATGTTTTTTAATTTTCATTGTTCGCTGTTTAGATCCAAGTGATGACGTTTGCTACTGAGCACAACTGGGACTCTCTGGAGATCTACGATGGAGGAGACATGACAGCTCCCAAATTAGGGTCATTTTCTGGTATGACAATATGCTCACACACACACATGAACACACAAACTCGTGAACAGACACAAACACTCCTGAGATCTATGATGGATGAGATATGACAGCTCCTAAACTATAGATACACACACACACACACACATATGGATTGACAGACACAAGCACACACACAAGATCTATGATGAATTGGATATGACAGGTCTTAAACTATAGACACTATAGACACACACACATACAGCATACACTGGAGATCTATGATGGATGAGTTGTAATACCAGAAAACATGATATATGTCTTAAATAAATAATGTTTATTGTTAAATAAATAATGTTTTTAAGACAGAATTCTTCTGGTTTCAAGGCAGTCAGTGAGCGCAAGAGAAGAAAGGAAGAAGAGGAGGGGGGAGGGCAGAGGGAGGGGAAGAGTTTTACCACAAGGTTGAGTGAAGGATGGAAGAAAGAGGGAGAGAAAGACGACAGGGTGGGATAAAGAGTGATCTAACCTTTTACAATTTCCCAACGGAGTTTCCCCTGTGACCTGCCCCAAGCACATACCTGTCACACACCTATCACACATAAAACATGCCGCCCATAGGGCAACACGCACACACCCACGTGCGCATGCACACACACACACATAAATGACTGTGCCCTTCTCAAGAAGGCACACCAGGGAGCTGCCCACTATAACCACAGTGATCTGGTGTTGGCCACTGAGCAGCTTCACTGGGGCAGATGAGGGTTGCTTCACATAAGGACACTAAAATGCTAGCTGTCCATGAGGGCGGGGGGTCGTTCACCTTCTCTGCACATAATTTCCCAGATGGTCTCAAGGTTTAAACAAGACTTATGTTCAAAATCTTGCTTGCTGAAAAAGTGTCACCATGTATTTTAAACGAAAAACTTCTCCCTGTATGCCCAGTGTTGTTTTTATAAACACTAGAACAGAAATATAAACTTTTCTATTTACTCCCATTTTTCATGAGTTGAAATAAAAAAATCTCACACTTCTGCAGTGTACACAAAAGATTTATTTATCTCAAATTTTGTTCACAAATTTGGTAAAATCTGTCTTACTGAGCACTTCTCTTTTGCCAAGTCAAATCAGCCACCTGACAGATGTAGCATAAAGAGATGCATGATTATTACGCAGGTGTGCCTTGGACTGGTCACAATAAGGGGCTACTCTAAAACTTGCAGGTTTATCTTACGGCATTTATTTGGTACTGAACTATGGCTATTTCACATAGGGCTACAGATACCAATATTTTTTCCCAGGAGGGCAAAGTCATGACCTGCCCTACCCTGCCTCTTATTGACTAGTACTTCTTGCCTTCATTGGGGTAGGGGTAGGTTTAGGCATGAAGAGTGATTGGTTTTGGTAAGATTATCAGGGTAAGACAATCACAGGCAAAAATAAGTGTTGTGTTGATATTTTTGTTAAGTGTAAAATCATTTTTATTTTTCAGAAAAATTAAAAAGGTATCACATCTCAAGTCTTCAACTCAAGGAGGACAAACTACACCCATTTCACTTAATTGTTTGTCTCACATCACGATAGTAATAGTAATAATGATGACTTCAGTTTTTATATGTTTTTTTAAATTAGGGTTATTTGTACTACAAATGTTACCGCTAATCATTTAAGGCCATCAAGTGTATGGTCTTATTAGTGTACGATGGCCAGAAAAAGTGTTTTGTGGTTCCCAAATAATTTGGCCCAACAACTAGCTGTGTGTCTTCCCTGCCCTGTCTATATTACCAAATTAAATCTGAAGTAAGCTCTGTGCCAAAACATGCAAGTGTGTGACTATTGTCACGTGAGCCAAAAAATAAGTGAAATGTAAGTATTTTGTCTTCCCTGACTTGAAGACTTGAGATGTGCAAACTTTTCAATTTTGTGGAATATGCTCACTGGAATTTAGGTCTAGCACTCCACAGAGAATCCCACTGACGAAGCGCTACCCTCTTTTCCAAATTTATTTGTATTTTTATCAACTGGTGAACATTTACCTGTAAAACTCATTGACTGTTCCGTTGTATGTTTATCTCTGTCTTTTACAGGAACCACCGCTCCCGCCCTCCTCAACTCAACCTCCAATCAGCTCCTTCTTCACTTTCAGAGTGACATCAGTGTGGTAGCAGCAGGGTTTCACCTCGAATACAAGAGTAAGTTAAAGCTTAGCTAGTTGGATATATTGATAGATTGATAGATAGAAAGATAGATAGACAGACAGACAGATAGATAAATAGATAAACTCAGAGAGAGAGAGAGAGAGAGAATATTGGCTGCCTTCTCACCAGAAAACACAAATGCACACAAACTCACAGACACACCCATACACTTGAGCACACACATCGCTGCAGCCAAAACTTCAACATCAAATAACAAGAGTCAGTGACCTGAACTGGTACTGCCTGAAAGCATACACACACACTGAGACCCACATTGGAGCATACACACACACACACACACACACACCTAGAGGGACGTAAACAGAAACTCATAAACTGACACATGCATAACCATGCACACATGCTTTTGCTTGTGTCACACATGCACATAAGTCCAAAGAAGGCCCATACACCCACAAATATGTAGACCAACAAAGGTATAGACATAGATATTAACATCATGCATTAAACACAAGCACACCTGTCAGGGCATGGTTGTGCTTTTCAGTCCTTTGTAGTTGTTTTAGCTTAGAATCACTTCTAGATCAATGAACATGTCCCCTTTTGTGAGTGTGCATGAGAGTAGTAGTGTGTGTTTTTATGTGCATTTCTCTCCTCTCTTCTCTCTCTCTCTCTCTCTCTCTCTCTCTCTCTCCTCTCTCTGTCTCTCTCTCTCTCTGTATATATATGTGTGTGTGTGTGTGAGTGCACATTTTTGGCTCAATGGTCTGTATGGTCTTTTTGTTGCCTCTTTGTGTAGTCATGACATCACCAGGAATAAAAACTTGGAGGAATGGTCACTTCTGAGGACAGCTCATTGTTTCTACTACTTCATTTTAGCTTCAGTGTATCTCTGACTGTGGTCACTGTGATGTTTTCAGTGTTGCTTTTATTAATTTTATAGCACTTACATTTGAGCTGGGTTCCCTCCTGTGCAGTATCATAAATAATCCTCAGATAAACGTGATACTTAGGATGGGTCAAGCCCCTCTTCTAATCTTATGCTTTGGCATTTATTTTGCTCAGGCCTGCAACACATATATTATAGAGTTGAGAGCAGGTGGTAGTCTTTCTGGGCGAGAGGATTTTGGATCGAACTGTGCTGGCAGGTTTTGATTAGAGGTCTTCACGTGCGCTCTCAATCCTTCGTGAAGTTGAAACACGAGTCAGGCTGCATCCAAGTTATATTCATTCAAATGGGGTTGTGTCTTGGGTGTGTGTGACTTTGTGACTGTGTGTAATACCTCAGTGGATCTGCGCATACTTGGTATCATCCCTGATCATATGGTGAATCACAATCATAACAGAACATAAAAGGGGTCTGTGAAATGCAGGAAACGACCAAATGGCATTTTTTGATCATGGGTCATTGTTAATTTGTGACATATCATGCTGCTTGTTGGTATTCTCTCTAGTTCAGATCAGGTCTGACTATACTTGTATTCATTTTCTCTCCTGTTTTTTTTTCTTCAAAGATTTACAATATGCATACAGTATGTGAATTTCTGAATAGGTTTTCTATACAGCCATCTCAGACCAGGTCCAAATTTCTGTATTCATGAAAAGTATTCCCCAGTCTGTGTGTAGTTTTCTTTCTTCATTTGACCATCATCTGACTGATCACCAGTTTGAATTCAAAATCTAAGATGGGAAGTATCAGTCATTCGTCCACATTTTAATCAAGTGCTGGCAAAATGGCCCTTTTTAATATCATCTCTCAGTTGACTACCTCACATCTGAAACACAGAGGATTACATTAATACATCAGTACATTGATTATTGATTTTAATGTATATAAAGTGATTTGATTTGATTTTTATTGTGTCACAATGTAATAAACAAATAATGTGCCCAACCCAAACAGGCTTACAGGATACTGTTATTTAGGAAAATAGACCAGCAACTAGAGTCACAACATAAATTACAAATAATACTAAACAAATAGGCCAACCTGGCATTTGATTAATATTGTTTTCATTGATCATCATAAAAAAAGGACAGGAGAGACAAAAATGTGACTCATTCTCAACTTTTCTCTCAACTAATTTTGCACAATTAATGCACTCTCACCATCCTCTTGGATGTTTTTAAGTCTGTCAACTTCAAGGGCTGGAGGAAGTACTTTCAATTTTGTTTTGGATGCAGGTGTTTCCATGTGTGTTAGTCTGTGTATGTGTAGCTCAACTCTTATAATGGTGACCTCTGCCTTTTCACCTACTCACATCGAAAGAACAAGTTGTAAAGCAGTTCAGGGGAGAGTAGAGATGTGGCGAGAGGGGAAGACAGAAAGGGAGAGATGGGTTATATAAGGAGAGTGAAAGGCAGAGGGACAAGGAGAGACAGAAATATTTTATATTGTATATATTATAAAGAATAATCATCTGTCCTCCTGGTGTATTTGACTATTTGGGTAAGTCGGTGTCTGCTATAATGTAGCAGGACCAACACAATGCATGCAGTTTCATAATGTAAGTCAGCAAGCAGGCTATTTGCTGTTATCACAGAAACCAAGTCCAAGTACAGCATGCTGAGCATTGAAGTTCATCCAAGATCACCTTCAAAAAATATATCATACATTACACCACCATAAGAGCTCTTGCAGGCCTCAGATGGTCGCTCTGCTTATCTCAAAATGAGTGCCAACCCTTTAATCTGTAGCAGAATTTGCTCCAAGTCTGCCTCAGAGGTTCTTTACAGGAGGTCTTGATACAATTAGGCTTTTTTAACTTTTTAACTTTTTAAATTTAACACGTTTTGCCAAGATTGGTCAAATGGCCTGTTCTATAGGTGACAAGAACACCAAAATTATAATTTTATTTTATTCTGATCCCACTCACAAGCACTCAAGTAAAAACAAATATTACCCCAAAACAACTTACAGTACATTTAAAATAAAGACTCTTACTACTAAGTGTAAGTGTATGGTCTTTAAAGGTTTAGTGTATAAGATTAACAGGGTTTATGGGCAGAAAATAGCAAATGGAATATAATATTCTAATATGTTTTCATTAGTGTGCAATCACCTGAAAATAAGAATCGCAATAGCGAAAGTAAATCAGTCTATTTGTAAAAGAATTGAAAAAAGCATTGAACAACACTGACAAAAGACTACTCATGAATCCTGGTGCAATCATGTGAGCTAGCTAACCTACTAAATGACTGTGTGGCTCAGTGGACTACTTAGCTACATATTTTTGAAACATATCGGCCAGTTAGTTGTATTATTATCCCAGGTGTACAGACAATCTTGCTAGTCACAATGGATCATTTTGTAACTTCACAAGCAAGAGAATGACACACCCTCCACCTCAACAAAACACTGGTGACAGTGATGAGGGTGAGTAATATTAACTGTGCTACAGCTGCTATTATTCAATGCAATATATGTAGTAGGGGGTCCCTGCTCCGTCTCTTCATCAGCTAAGGGATCCATGGCCGGAAAAAACACTGAAGACCCCTGCAATAGACTCTTGCTAATTTTCACTATATGGTTTTTAAAGGGCAGTTCACCTCAAAATCCAAAATACATGTTTTTCCTCTTACCTGTAGTGCTATTTATACTTCTAGATTGTTTTGTTGTGAGCTGCGGAGTTATGGAGATTTTGGCCATAGAGATGTCTGTCTTCTCTTGAATTTAATGGAACTAGATGGCACTTGGCTTGCGGTGCTCAAAGTGCCAAAAAGATGCATTCGAAAAATTCAACACCAGTGTCTCTTTCCAGAAATCATGACCCAGCTTTGAGGACCACAAACTGAGTGCCATCTAGTCCCATTATATTGGAGAGCAGGCAGACTTCTCTACAACCGTTACCTCCAAAACTCAGCAACTCACACCAAAACAGTCTAGATTGATAAGTAGCAGTATAGGCCAGAGGCAAAATATATATTGTTGATTTTGGGGTGAACAGTCCCGTTAAATTCACAATGAATAATCTTAACTCAAAACATCTGGAATAGTGGACCTATGTCTGGCACTGTTGCTCGCTGTGTTGTGCACTGATTTTTCACTGTGCTGTCTTCAGTTTTCTACTATGTTCCCTGTAGAAACAGGGAAAACAAGAGCCATCATTGAGCCATGCTTCTGCTGCTAAAACTTCTCTTTGTCAGTTTTGCAGTAATGTGGTAGCCTGCATGAGAGGACAAAATCATCTGCTGGGGACACGTGAATGATTGTGGTGATGATGTCCTCATCATTTTAAGCTGACTAAAGGGACTTTCCTCTTAAGGGCAGAGTGAGACATCTCTCCCCCTTGTCTGTCCTCAAGTAAACTGAAACAGAAGTATAGTAAATCCAGTCAGTTAGACTTAAATGCTGACACCGTCGAGTTGTAGTCTAGTGGCCCTAGTGGGGTGGTTTGTGGTGCTGTCAGCATTTTACAGAGCATCACTGCTCTGTCATAAGCAGGGAAAAGAGGGAGCAGTTTGCTAGCACACAGAGAGAGGGAGAGAGATGGTCAGCCAAATGGAATAGTTTCATTGATCAGTTGTCCTGACAGCCTGCTGATGCTCTGCCTAATAATACACTGTGTGTGTGCATGCGTGTGTCTCTGAGTTAGAGTCTCACGCAGCTATTTCAGTTATGCTCCATCCTTCTCTGCAAGAACGCACTCATGTAACAGTCAGTCACAAACACACACTCCTCACAAATGTCATACACCGGGGCTGGGCCACCTGGCAGTGTGTGTGGGCGTGTGGTGTGTGGTGTGTGTGTGTGTGTGTGTGTGTGTGTGTGTGTGTGTTGCATTTGTGAGCTCAGTGGGATCACATCGTTTTGCTGGTAGGAAGGTAGATAATGAACCAACAAGACCAGAAGCAAACACACACACTCCACACACACGCACACACAAACATTCAATCCTCTCTCTCCCCTTCTTTTACTCTCTATCCCTCTTCCACCCCTGTGTTGCCATGGTAACCGCTCTAGGGCAGTCTCCTGCGGAAGTTTCCAAGTGAAACACACAAGCAGACCCAAACACACACACTTACACACACACAGGAGCACACAGATACACCCCTACTGATGCTGTTTGATAAAGGGCTGGCTGCTGTCAAACTTATTAAGGATGTGTTTAACCTTTATTGTGTTGGGAATACACAACCAAAGTCATTATGTTACCTTCACATATTTTTAAGCACATTTCAGAGGCCGCTGTCACTGCTGACGATGTACAAGCTTTGTTATTGTATGAGCTGTCAATTCATAAATGGGCTCTTGTATGTTAGGACAAAAACATTTACATAGAGAGGCTATTATCCTGTGGAATGCAAACAAATGCAAGGTGTAGAAATTAAGTGAACTGGGGTTTTGCTGTGATTCTGTCTATGTTGTGTTCATTTTAAGGTAAAGGTCACATACAAGTGATGGAAGAAGACAGGAATAGTAATGGTAAAGTTTTTATTGATGTACTGAACAAGGCAGAGAACTGAAGAGGAAAAATTGTTTTGCAGTAATTATAATGCAGAATTATGATTTTTTTTTTCAGTTATGAAAAGTTTGATTAAGACAGGGTCAAGACAGCAATGTGAGTTGAACAGTCTAGAACTTAAACAAGTGATGATTGTCACATTTATTTTATTTTTCTGTCAATATCTTGCTCAAATCTTTTGTACAGGCATCACGACTTCAGGCAAAGCAATGTTAGCATAACAAAAAAGGTTAAAGGGACAGTTCATCTGAAAATTTAAAATATATATTCTTACTCTTATCTGTAGGGCTGTTTTTCCGTCTAGATAGTTTTGGTGTGAGTTGCAGACTTTTGGAGGTATCGGCTGTAGAGATGTCTGCCTTCTCTCCATATAATTGAACTAGATGGCACTGAGCTAGTGGTGCTCAAAGATTCAAAGTCAGATCAATTTTATTATCCCCACGTTTGTTTCAGTGCTCCAGACAGACACCATAAAATCCACAGTAAAAAATAATGGCACACAAAAGCACATGCTCTAAAGCGTGGACCTTGTCCCCACATGCACAGGAGCCAGAAAATACATCTGAAAGATAATCAAGATAATCCACAGACCTTGTTCCTACAATTTCATGTGGGAACTGTTTCCTTTCTAGAAGAAATAAAGTAGTTCTGATAGATTCTACCATAGAAAGAAAGTAGTTCCTGTAGATTCTATTGTAGATAGACAATAATTCCCACATGAAACTGCTCACAACAAGATCTGTTGATCATCTTGAATAGGATTATGATTTGTGGAAAAAGATATTGCTGTTGATTTTTTCAAATGTATTTTTGTGACACTTTGAGAACCACAAGCTGAGTGTCGTCTAGTTCCTGTTATATATGAGAGAGTGCAGGCATCTCTACGGCCGATATCTCCAAAACTCAACAACTCACACCAAAACAGACGATAGATCGATAAATAGCACTACAGCTATATATATATATATATATATATATATATATATATATATATATATATATACACATATACATGTAATTATACATGTATATATGTATATAGTTTTGATTTTGAGGTGAACTGAAAAATGAAAAAATAAGAAATAGTAATGACATAGTTAATTGTATTTATGTTATGTATGTTTTTCCTCTTTTTTGCAGCTGTTGGTCTTACCACCTGTCCAGAGCCAATGGTCCCAGCCAATGGCATTAAAACAGGGGACAGATATATGGTCAATGAGGTGGTAGCATTCACCTGTGAACCTGGGTACACTTTACAGGTAATGCAAACAGACACAGAAACTACAATAACAACCAATAATAATAATAACCAATAAACAAATGTATTAATATATATAAACATTTATGTTTTAGATACTGATTACACATAGTTAACGCCTGGGTCTCCCCTAATGGTGTTGGTATTAATACAACAGATTTTAATTTTAGGTAGAATTAGTAGGATTTTTTCAAACTATTTGTAAACGCACCAGAGAGATGTCAGTAGGTTAAATGCAGACATTCTGGGTTGGCCCTGTTTGTCCTGAGCACAGCAAGCTAATGAGAAAATAAGGAAATACAGGCAGAGGGTAGGGTCTCTGCAGATACAGCTACCACCACACACTTCTAGTGGGTCATAAATAATGATTTAGGGGGATTATGTTTATATGAGCTTATGCATTGTTTTTAAAGGAAAATGTTGCATATTATACCTTTAAATACACCAAAATTATTGTCATGTTCTTAGATAAAGCTGAATATCTAATTCCCAATCTCCACTTTTTTCTTCACTATTCATACTATTCATTTTAAAAGGAAAAATACACTTGATGAACATTTATGAACATTTACCACAGTTCTTTAGACGATCATATCAATAGTTTATTGAAATCTAACCTACTACATTATTACTTTCAGGGTCACTCTCACATTTCCTGCATGCCTGGGACTGTGCGTCGATGGAACTATCCACCTCCTCTTTGCATAGGTAACACAGACATGCACAAACACACTGCTCTGCTGTTATAAATGAGTCATCCAATGGGTAAAAATAATATACATACAGTACATGCATACATAAATTAAATAGTAGTGACTGAATGAGAAAGTGTAGTTCTTACTTGATCAGTATCTTTAATGTTATCACCCTGGAATCGGATTTGTGGAAGTACAACATCTTGACTGACATAGGGTCAGCGATCTATAGGATCAATATACTTGCTGGGGACAAACTGAATTTTGTACCTTGTGCTGCTGAGCGCCAAGTCCTCCTAACTTCTGCAATAGTGTTAAGGCACCTTGATTACATTGATGTTTGTGTTTAGGCTTGAATAATTCAGTTCTTGGTGAAACTTGTAGCGAGTCTGGGAAGTCAATTCCAGTTAAAGTCAACCTTGACATGTCAGTACTAACTTAACTCAGCCCTTCCACAACCCCCTTCAGTATGTGTCAAATCCAGTATTTTCTATTTCAGTCAGAAACACTTGCATCAACCAAATGATGTGGAAAATCTGTCAATAAAGGGGGGGCGCCATAATAAGCTGCCATAAGAATATATGTCTGTCACCATTTGTTTTATAGGATTTACAGAAATTCATCACACATGGTCCAAGCCCCTATGAAGGCTAGATTAGAAATTTTTGAACATGATATCCAGTCTCCTAATAACTGTCATGACTTTGCCCTGCTGGGGAAAAATGGTATCTGTAGCCCTATTTCAAATAGCCACAGTTCAATCCCTACTAAATGTCTTTTTTCAGGATAAAATTGCACATTTTAGGGTGGCCTTTTATTTTGACCAATCCAGTTGAGAGAAATAAATCTTTTGTGTGCACAGAAGAATTTTTTTTTTCTCCAAGTCATGAAATATGGAAGCAAAAAAAGTTTTGCATTTGTTTTTGTAGAGTGTACTTCAGTAAACACCAAATGAGTGAACTCAATTACACTGTTGAGTTTTTATTTTTATATTTTAATGACCATAATGCACCATATTTGCTACAAAGTATTACTGTTTGGTACCACTAAACTAAGAATACTAGACAAATAACAAAACAGTGAAGCGATATTTTTTATATAAGCAGAGGTCATTCACATCACCATAACCCTAAACATTAACTAAACATTCCTCTTATTTTTGAATGTGAGAGTAATAATACATACCCTCAGTTGCAACTTTATAAGACACACCTGTACAAACTATTGCAATTCAGTACAGCTGTTATGCCATATTTTTATGATGCCCATAATGTTCTGTTTCTTTACACTGTCACAGAGGTGTTAATTCATTTATATGTTTTAGGTCAAAGTTACTGGTAATGTTGTGCTGGACTGCATTATATTCAGAGGTGTTTCTAATATTCTGAACCCTTTATGTACGTAAACAGGAAGACAAAAAATAAGAAACACCTTTCAAAAAAATGTAGTCAAGTGCAACACCACTATTAACCATGACTTTACGTAATACACGTAATTGAATTTAAACATTAGGCAATGCCACAAAAAATTAAAAAACCCTGAACATTATAAACTTTGTAAAGGTAGAATTTATGGCAGAGCGGCTCATTGAATTGAAGTAGTCTGTACAGGACAGGTGTACCTAATAAAGATGCCACTGAGTGTACATATCGATACAACAAATCCCCCTGTTCCCCCTAAAGGATCTCAAAGCCCTTTGGTTGCTGCTTGCAGTTGTATTTTCTAACATTTTTGGCTTTTTGCTGCGGTGTAACCTTCTCTCTGTTGGAGCAGAGAGGATAAAGGGATGATCTCTACTGTACATTGCTCATGTGTTGCTTGTTTTAACAATGTGTTTTCTGTGCCCGTGTTGTCAGCTCGTTGCGGCGGGGTGTTGTCTGAGATGAGTGGTGTCATCCTTAGTCCAGGTTTCCCTGGCAACTACCCAGGCAACCTGGACTGCACCTGGCAAATCACCCTGCCAACTGGATATGGTAAGTATTATGGGATGGAGGAGCATCCCTAAAAAGACTGTGTCACTTTCTGTACATCTGTTGATGTAGTTGGGGGATGCAGACCGTCTTTAGCAGAGAATCTGCAGCAGTAACACATGGTTTATTGAAGGCTTCACCACATGTTTAATTGGAGGCTGACACATGGTGTGTGCTGTTTAATCACTACAGTAACTGATGGTTTGAATAAGACAGTTTTTATCTTTTTGTATGCATGGCATACATGTCACTGTGTGTAATATAATTACGTATTGTTTTTATCTTCAGAAATGATAATAGTATACTCAAAAGACAACAAAAGTAGACTCAAGACAACGTTATTTATATTGTTTCAGAAAACAAAACTGTAGCTCTATCTTTGGTGCAAGTTGTCAAAATATAATAATAACAATACACCAGAACCAACTAAAGATAGTAAATAAAAATACATATCAAAGTGTGGAGTACTGTTAACTTATTGCACTTGGCATCTATGCAAGCAATATGTCTATGTTGTGTGCACATGCTGAAAGCAGTATAAAATCTCAGTCATTATTCTCAGATCAATAAAATTTAGGCCACCCCTATGACTTGAAATTAAAGATTCTTTGGCAGTCTTACAGTCTTATATATTCTGTGTTTGTATTCTAGGAGCCCATATTCAGTTCCAGAACTTCTCATCTGAAGACAACCATGACTTCCTCGAGGTCAGGGCTGGACCACAGCACAGCTCTGCTCTCATTGGACAGTTTACTGGCTCACAGATCCCACCAACTCTGTTGAGCACTACCCACCTCACAATCATCCACTTCTACAGTGACCACTCGGAAAACAGGCCGGGGTTCAAACTGAACTATCAGGGTGAGCTCATGTGTGATTTTAGACCAATTAAGATTTGTTTTTATGGAGATGACTACAGACACAAAAGGCCACAAACCCTGAGGTGTTACTGCAGGCACTTCCAGTTGAAAGCTACCCCCTCAAGGGTCGCTGAGGGAACAGACCTGTATTCAATTTGATCCTGCTGTTTAGTTTATCCAGATTTGAAGTAGGGAACACAAGATGGTTATTTGAATGCTTGAGAAAAAAAAAGGTCTCTTGAATGTTCTGAATAAATTAATATCCAAACCTAGTTGCCAAATTACAAAGCCTTCCCAACTCCAAGAAATTAAGGCTAGGATGAAAAAAACGTATTGCTATGAGGTTTTGAGCTTTGATCCGTGGATGAGTCATGCTAAAGACTTAAAAAACCTTATGGCTTTCCTCTCATCATTAAAAGAGATGGATTGTTAGTAAGCCCCTGTGAGAGACTGGCATCTTGTCCAGCAGGCTTTACTTGTAGCCCTAAGTGCTTCACTTCAAAGACACAAGAGATGCACTGTGGGCCTATATGCCAGCAGAACTAGAACAAGGCTTACTAACTTACACATAAGCTAACCCACATTCACATGCACGTAATAATTCTTCGCCTTTTCTTCCAATTTGCAATGGCCAAGTTTCCTTACACTGCAGTCCTTGTCACTGTTAACGTCCACTGTTGGAATGTGGATGATGTGGATGGTGTGGATGTTGTGTCCTCATGTGGAGTTGCACCACATGCTTTTTTTCAAGTCAAGATCTTCAGTGGCAGGATGGAATACACACAAAGTCTCATGATGCTACCTTACCTTGTGTTGAATGAACACAATTGGTTGACTGTGTGGATGCTTTCACCCCTGCCCCACACAATGATAAAGCTCAGGCTCTGCATTCAAGGCCTAAGAGGTGATGTGTGCACAATTGACAAAACCTCAGTGGGATAAGTGCCAGGACCAAAAATTCAGCGTGAAAACAATAGAAAAGTACCCGCACACTGAAGTTTCGATCCAAACATTGCTAACAAAAGCATAAGGGAGCTCCGACTCCAGTTTAAGTGCTTGGCACTCTGACATTGCACCTTGTTGGTTGTAGTTTCACAGCTGCGGGTACTCCCACAACCGCATGGACAGCTTAAGGCCTATATTTTCAACATTCATCACTAGTTTTGTCAATATTTGTTTAATTTTTAGGATCTAAAAATCCCACAGGAGCTTAGGCCTGATGCTCTTAACCATCCTTTGTGGAATCTCCCATCTGGACTCAGGACTGTCTAACACATACCAGGCAGCAATACAGGTGTTCCTGTACACATCCTGTGCCTTGTGTGCTATGTAGTGTTGTCACAATAACGTTTTGACTTTGATACCAACACCAAGTTTAGTATCATGATACTTGATACTGAAACAATGCTTGAGACTAAAGTGATACTGATTTGATGAAGAATACCGATAGATCAGAATCAGACTGTCTCCAAGAGACAATAACCCTTGACATAAAGCATGCTGTTGCAAAACCATGAAACCTACAGAGTTTAAAAAATGCATTTACAATGAAATCTTAAGTATTTCATTTTAATGTTATGTATTAAAGACCTGCCCTGCACAATTCCAATGTATTACTCAATGAATAGTTTTGAATCTACAAACTATGATTTTACCAACAGGTCATTTCCACTTAAACATTTCTCCAGCAACCCAATAACATATTCTTTTTAGCCAGGGGCTCTGTGTTCACCATACTTTAAATGTGACATGTACTAGTGCAAGTAGCCCTACACTATTTAGCTGTTAAACATCTTAAAGGGCACCAAAAACCCCAAAATAACTTCCACTTAATACAGTGTTGCAGGTGACATTATCTTACATGTGTGTTGAAAGTGTGAGCTGAAAATTCAACTCAAGCAGAAAAAAAATTGCATGTATCGCAGGGATTTGCAATATTGTTTGGGGAGGACCGGGTGGAGCAGTGGGACGGAGTCACCACTCGTCGGCAGACAGCTGCTGAGTGCTGGAGAGCTCTGTGGGAGAAAGACAGTATAACCGAAGATTCTAGAGGAATAAACACCCACCTTAATGAATGAACGAAGAAAAGAAACTGGAGAGAAATGGAAAGAACTGGAGTCTCTTGAGGTCACAGTTCAGTCAGAGGCTGAATTGAACACAAACACACACCTTTGGGGGCTGCTCAGGGCAAAAATGTGCTTCACTTTCTGTGTGGACATACCAGTATTTACCTTCAACAAGTACTGAATGTTGTGGTATTCTAATGCCTAAACTTTTTTAACAAAAAAGTATTGAAAAATACCTGAATTTCTGTATACCCTGCAACACTAGTTGTATGCACTTCCCACCTCCATCTTAGATCCTGCTATTACCAGCATAGACTCTGAGATCAATTTGCACAATCACACCTCCGGTGCTGTAGACCCTGTTTGTATTGACCTGGCACTGAGTGCTGTCCTTCTCTCTCGCCCTTTCTACCAACTAGTTTTCCAGAGTCAGCCACGTCTGCCCTATGTTAATAGTACGTCTAATGCAGGGGCTTGGCTTGCGACACTCATGCAGAAGTGAGATGTGCCCTAAACAGACCTGTGATACTGATATTTCCTCAAGCAAGTGCTGGCATGCCATGCATACATGTGCCAGATAACTGTGTAGGAGATTAGAACTATTGATGTCGCTGCACTTACAGCAAGGAAGCCTCTGTGGGTCATAGATTTTTTTATGCTCCTTGAAGTCCATTAGCTGTAGATGGAAAAAATCTTTCAACACAATGAATCACAGATATAATTTTGTAGTTACATTTTGAGACTTGGGAGGCAGCCATTTAAGGCTACTGTGTAAGGCTTCACAGTAGAATAGAGAGAAACAAATATACAACTGCATCATAATTATTAGTCTAAGTAAGAGCAACTTATTTTATTTTCCTGGCACCCAAAAATGAGGTAAATCTGAAATTACACTTGAATAGTTGTCACAGATGTCAAGCAGGCTAGCAGGAATTTGAACCCATGCAGGCTGACCAGGTACAGTTCAAATGATTTAATAACGAAAAAGTAAATAGTACAAAAAGGCTTACAGAATCGTTTGGCAAAAACAGGTCAAAATCAGATAAGCAATCCAATAAGCAAACAATTTACAGGGGAGAAATTTTAAGTTCAACAAAATCAGCCTGGTTGAAAAACACAATGGGCCTCATGCAAGAACATTTTTGTATTCTTGTCTTAAATTTCTCTTTCTTTTTTCGTAAGAAGGCCTCGTATGAACACGCCATGTCACATTCAACAAACGCTCATAACTTCAGAAAACCGTGTAAGTTATCCACCTGTGCGTATTTGAGTGCACATGCATGAGACTTGTGAATTAGCATAATTAACGCCCCAGTAATACCATATAAGGCTGCACTTCCTGCTCCATATGTCACAAAGTGTTCATTCATGAAAATGGCATCAAAGAGAAAAAAGATCTTTATGAGTTTGAAGTTTGACGTCCTGCTTTCAGAGATCCATGAAGGAAAATCTGTCATTTTATCAGCACCAGCAGTGGATTTTAAAGACCTGCTAAAGCAACGAAATGGGAAAAGCGAGAGCTGTTAATGGCATGTTACCGGAGGGTCGAACTGTCACTGAAATAAAGAAGAAATGTCTTGATATGAAAATTACTTATGAGAAAGAAAAAAAAAGACTTGCCACAGCCACAGTAAAGGGCGATTGATGACTGCAGTGAGAGGAGAGGGTTAAAGCCATATTCCACCCCAGAATGATAATCCACTCAATATGTACTCACCCCTATGCCAATGTGAGGTTGGGTGAAGATCTTCAGTTCACAAAACAATCCTGGAGTTTCAGCAGAAAACAGGGTTGCAGCCAATGGCAGTGAATGGAGACCACGGATAAAATGTAAAAAAAAAACACAAAACAAACACCAAGTGTCTTCATCCTGCTCATGTGGTATAATCCAAGTGTCCGCGAGCTGCGACATTAAAATTTAACCACAAAAGATGCCGTTTACGCCATGTTTTTAGCTGAAATGTCAACTGTAGCCTCCCGGTAGCATGTAAACATGGCATCAATGTATCACAAGACTTCATATATCTCTTAATGGATGCAGTGTGAAAATATCGCATACACACCACTTAAGAACAAATCTGTTTGAAGGAGTGGTTCATGCATGAGGCCCATTGTCCAACACTGAGAGAAACATGAGGGTAATAGCTGGAATGCTTGACAAACTGACAAAGACAAACTGGCACAGAAACAAAGAAACACAAGGACTAAATACACAAAGAAGTAATTAACTAATGAAAATCAGGTGATGCATAAGACAGGCAGGAATGAACAAAGTAGGTCAAATCAACCAAGACATATGAGAAGACTATTTTAAAATAAAAAAAACAAATGACCAAAAAAAAAACCCAAGACTGTAACAGTATTTCCACTCACTCATTTTTCTTTATCTCTCTCTTTAGCCTATCAACTTCAAAACTGCCAGGACCCATTTCCTTTCCCCAATGGTGACATCATCAATAGTGACTACAGCGCGGGCCAATCAATAACTTTTCAATGCTACCCTGGTTACGTTTTGATTGGACACCCAGTACTAACGTGCCTGCACGGGACCAACCGGAAGTGGAACCACCCATTTCCACGTTGTGAGGGTAAGAACAATTTGATTTATTTTTTTTTTTCAGCGGCCTTATTATGCTCATTTTCAAGCTCATACTTTTATTTTGGGTTTCTTCTACAATAGGTTTACATGTTCAAAAAATACATTGTTCCCTTCATTTTTCTCATTTTTCTATATCTATTGTTCTATTGGCTAGATTTCTCTATATTGTCTGAAACCATTTGAAATATTTTAGCTTCTCCTATTTAAGGCCCCAAGCGCATTTCAAATTCCATTCCAGACTAGCCGCATGTTATGCAAATGTAGTGATGTGACCAACCAACGGAACAAAGGCTGGATTGCAAATGTGCCGTTTCAGGCAGGAGTGTTTTCTGTAGGAGCGAGTAACTCCCTTTGGCATGGACTATGGTCTTTGTGACTTTGCAAACCTTTCACATGGACAAAAAGCTATATAAGACATTAAAGGAAAAAGAAGCCCAGAAAGTATAGTGTAGCCACTTAAATGTCTGTTGACTGATGTTAAAAGATCACTCATCACTCACCTTCTCATATTAACCAGTTTATGTTTTGTTTTTGTGTTTCTACAAATGTGTTATTATCAAATTTGCCCTAGAACATCCCCATCACTTACATACCAATTGTAATTTAAAATCTAGACATTTACAAAATGTTGTTTTCTTAATTGAATTTTAGTAAATTTAATCTCATCTTTCATTGGTATCACAAGCCAGTTAAGTAGAAAGTAAATATTTCTGTGTCACTCGGATCATTTACTCCATACATCAGTAGCACAATCATTACTCTTATTACTACCACCACTGCTACAGCTGCTCCTACTTCTACTACTACTACACATAGTGAAGATAATTGTGTTCCTCACTGTGTGCAGTTCAACAGTTGTTCTTGTCGTCTTCGCCTGATCCTTACAGGTCTGGTACCTTAGAAAAAAGTGACAAATTTGCAAATAGATAATCTTCTAACTCTGCTTTTTACAGCTCCTTGCGGCTATAATGTCACGGCTGAAAACGGGACCATCTATTCACCTCAGTACCCCAATGAATACCCCAACTCCCAAGACTGTAGCTGGCTCATCAGTGTTCCCCACGGACATGGAGTTTATATCAACTTTACCTTATTGCAGACAGAGCCTGTCACTGATTACATCGCTGTCTGGTAAGTCTTGGTGCACTCAAACTTGAACGTATGTGCACACACACATGCACACGCACACACACACACACACACACACACACACACACACACACACACACACACACACACACACACACACACACACACACACATAAGAAGCGCATAAGCTTCTTTTCAATGTTATCCTTTATCCTGGGATTGATTGCATCACTGACGGGTAAGTTTTGAATGTACTTATTGCCTATCTCCTCTTTGCACACTAATAAGAAGATGGTGAAGTTGTATCAACTTTTACCTCTATTTTCTTTTCATT
Source organism: Lutjanus argentimaculatus (assembly GCA_034769285.1). Classification (NCBI taxonomy): domain Eukaryota; kingdom Metazoa; phylum Chordata; class Actinopteri; order Lutjaniformes; family Lutjanidae; genus Lutjanus; species Lutjanus argentimaculatus. Next base: position 2,432,176 of record JAWZSL010000045.1, on the reverse strand, counting down.
TCTTTCTGTCTCTCTCACATACATACACTCTTCTCTCACACAGACTTTTTGGAATATATTTTATTAGTGATAACCCTAACCCTGCACAAATATAGTCTTGCCTGTTCAAAGGTATATATCAATATGTGTCAGTTGTTTGTGACTTTATCATACAGGAAGATACATACAAAGCCATATGTATGTGACATGGTTATTACACAGGGATCACAGCTGCATTGACTCATAATACATGTATACATGCTCTGTGCTATGCATACAAGGACTCTCCTGCAGTAACAATAGGATTCAGTGTGAAGGTAAGAGTGTAATATAGGGAGCGTGAGAGTAATGCATTTACAATGGGACCACTGACCAATTCAATCTAAGTCAGTACCATGGCCATACACAGACCCGGAGAGGACTCAGGAATTCTAGCAGTAATGATGAGATTCAGTGGGGAGTAGGAAAATGTAATGAAAGGAGTGGTGGAGCTGGGTTCACAAATCCAACGGGACTCAGCTGGATCTGACAAGCTTGGGTCAATCCAAGAGAAATTTCTCACTTAATAGATTGAGTCAGCACCGTGTTTGCTGTCAAAAAATAATACTGGACTGTGAATTTATTAGGAAGTAAATTAAGATCAAATAGGATTTGGCGGGCTCTGTCATTATTTGGTGTTGGTTTGGTTTAGGAAAGAAATATTTGGTGCGTGGGTGTGGTCAGTCTTTCATTTTCAGGCTCGGGAGTCAAGCTCTAGGGAGTGAGCAGTTGAAATGCCAGCACTGGGAAAGTAATACATTCACAGTTGGTGACTACTCGCTTTCAATCTCGCCAGCCACCAGAGCCATGGATATAGCTCCAGAGAGGCTGGGCATTGACTTATTTTGCAGTTGCAAATTGATTATGGTGATTCATGTGTTTTTGGCACATTCCATGTGGAAAAAAATTATAAAATCAGATTCATAGATTGTCAACTACCAAAGGACATCTGTAATGTGAGATTAGTGAATGCATGATGGACTGTTGCACTGCTCAATCTAGCTATATCTCAAACACATGAATATATTTGGAAGTGACTGGGGGCTGACACTGAAGAGAGGAGTGCTTTTCTCCAACCCAGTGGGATACCATCTACCTTCCAGGGCCTTAGACAGATTTAGAGTGGGTGATCCAAAGGTCTACTGCGTCTGTACAGCCATGTAAATAGAAGAGTACTGAAACCAGCACTCACAAGTTAGTCTCTAAACGCTCTGCTCAGTAGAGACTGAGGACAGCTTTTCATTGGTAAAACTGGGTGGAAAAACCTGCACTGCAGAACCAATCTGAAGTCTTTACAGTGACTCTTCATTCTGGGGCAGAGCTGTGCAGGGTTGGACCAAAATTTGGCTCTGCCATTTTAATCTGTACCGGCCCCATCCAAACCTTTGGGCTTGCCTTTAGGTGTTTTTCAGCCATCTTAGTGTTCAGTCCAATTTTAATCGTCCTGGACAAGTGTCATGCCAAAAAGTGATTGTCTGCCATTTATTGTGTTGCCCAGTTTATATATGTCTACGGCAGCTTTTATCAAACATTCATAATTTGCTAATACACATCACTTTATGTCCATTGTAAAAACAAAAGTAGACCTATGTCTTTGTGAAACTTTAATGTTAACCTCTTAACATAACTGAATAACATCACAGTCGCATCACAATAGTGGCTAAAGAAGTGTTTGCAGTTTATAGCATCAGCCTGGAGAATTACTTTATTTATTTTTCTCTCTGACCATTTCTGCTCCACCTGTTGTTTTTTGTTTTTTTTCTCAGTCTTTTATCCATTTAATATTTTTCGATTCAAATGCCGCTCTTTCTGTCTTGAAGTAATTTGATTATTTTTCGCATGACCTCTGACATGGATGGATTGATCCACTTGAAGGGGTGTGGCTAGATGACGACCGTTGACACCACTCCCTGAACCTGCCTTGCAGTACTGGGACCATGTAACAATCAGATAAGCTGCTCCAACATCAAGTGGGCCGCAGCCGGCAGGTCAAATTAATTTATTCTATTTAATTTCCTTTGTTGTTGGTGGCCTCGCAGCTCGCTAGGTGGACCAGCCATCTGGCATTTGCCATAATTGTAAGATTGCCAGTCCAGGCCTGGTGACATGCAAAACTCATGTACCTACCACTGAGGAGAATGGGGGAGAGTGCCATTTCTGGTAAGGTGTGTCCTTGAAAAAATGGGGCGTAGGTTTGTTAGCAACTATTCTCAAAGTCATTCAAGCAACTATCTTGTATTTAGAAATCCCCTGACAGTCAGTAGGCAGCAAGATCTCCGAAAACCACATTAGTACACTAGACCTGAATAATCATTAAAGATGCAGCCTTACATTTTATTTGACTATTCAGTTTATCTAATATGTTTTAAAATAATAACTAATTTTAATATTATAGATTTTACAGACATTGATAACTGCAAACATGCTTCAATAAAATATTTCTTGTTTACTCCAGACAGCTGCACTGTCGGTGGTGATGTGAGCACAGGGGGAAACATCCATTATTGCCTTTGCAGTTGTTGTCAGTCAGATCAAAGGTTGTTGCATCAGTGATTCTGACCACCTTTCTTTTTGACAGGGATGCATATACGGCTCAATTGTGCTTGAACACATCTTATATTCTTTCTCATATAATTGTGGTTTAGGAGAAGGTTTGGTTGTTGTTTTTTTTTGAGTCTTTTGGTGTGAGGGGATTTTTTGTGGTGTGATATTTGGTGAGTTTTTTAAAGTGAGTCTTTTGGTCCTTTTCACTCACCCTGATAGAAAGGAATGTGCTTTTCATGTGGATAGTTGGGGCAGTGTGAGAGGTACAATGGATTTACATGAATTAATGGTCTACATTTAAACTATGAACACAGGCTTTCTGAAAAGGCCTCCTGGAACCTTTTAATGATGGAGTTTCTATTTAGAATGCATTTAATTATGTGCATCAGCGGCGAACTGTTAATAAAACAGGATAACTGACATTATCTCATTGTACTCATAAAAGGCTGAAGATTGGGGTCACTGCATTTGTCATGATTTGGACATTTGGCTGTTTGGATTTTTGAATTCAATTGGACAGAGAATGTAGAGAGACACAGTATACCCTGTGTGAGCAGCAAGGTTAATAAGAAATTGATTGGGAGCATAATTTCAATTAAATTTGGAACTTGCAATGGTTAACTTCAGGAGTTTGAGCCCAAAATGAGTCATACTGGATTTGTGGTCCAAAGCAAGCCTATTATTAATGACGTTTACAGAGAAAAGCTAACATCCAAGATTTCACATAGTTACTGTACAAATAAAAGGTGTTTTGTGTGTACATCAAATACCAATATAAAGAGGCTGAGAACTGAATTTGTGCAGTGCCATCAGATCAGTAACAGCTGACTCTTATAATCACTTTCACATTTAGACAAGTCAGGGAGATAGTATTTTACCATCTAAGAAGCCTATATTCATACATTGCTGATCATTCATTGTACCACTGCTGTCAGTGGTTTAGCTGATTTCCTCCTTCACCAGCCTCCTCTCATTCTGGTTTCTCATCAGTCAAACTTGCGAGGGGTGTCTTTTGCCTTGTGCATCACTATGTTCTGTATAATCCATATCTCAGTGATGTGTGTCTGCTGGTTTCTGCCCTGTACGCCCCTGGGATTTATGTGATGGCAGGCTGCATCCAGATGTCAGGGACTGAAGCCAAACTGTCTCTGTGGTCTGCCACCAGTTGTGTTTGGCTTATTGCCTAATATCACTGAAGCATTTCTAACAGTGGGCTGTGGATCTAAGACCAGAGTAACACAGTAGTTTATGATTTTGTGTGCTCACTTACATCTGACAAAATCAAATACAGAATTTTTGTAAAACACTGGGCCTCATGTAAGACCCTCTCATACAAATTGATTTGTTTTTAAGTGGTTTGTACAAATTATTAAGGAGAACTTACCACATTCAACAGTTTTCTTGTATTTTGAATTTTCTCTTGGGTACAAACACAATTTACAAGTGGTCCAAGTGGTGTACAATAGTCTGCTGTTATCCATATCAAAGTTTTTCACTAATGGATTGTATATTTCAGTTCTTTGAAACAATTTTGAGTTTGAAAATCCTACATGAATTACACTTTATAATTATTCTGACATTATCCTTTTTGACTCCGCAATTCAAATTGTAATATAATTATACATTTACACATGTAACCTAACAATATCATGATTAAATTCATTTAAATTGGCTGTTACCATTATGGTTAGGCCTATTGGCTGTACCTTAACATGCAGGTTTACGCATGTCGCTGTTGCAGTGCAGGACAGTGTAACATCACGTATTATGGCAGGTAGTTTTTCATGCATCTCTGTAATGGAGACTTCCCCTTGACCCCCCCTGCTGCTGCAGTCATTGATTGCCTAGCTGTGGTGAGATGTTTTCTTTTCTTTCTTTTTTTCATGTTTATGTCAGTGACAGTAGAACCCTCAGGTGACATGGCATTGACAGCAATGGTCATTATTATTTCCCATTTCTTGGCTTTAGCAGCTCTCTTAATTCCACTGCTGTTAAAGTGATAGATTTTCTTTTATGGATATCTGAAAGTGGGACTTTTCTTCAAGATCTCTGAAGTAAAATAAAAAAAAATCTTTTTACTCTTTGATGGATTCTTCAGGAATCAGGGTTTTCCCTGTCTGTCAAACTCAAAGGTGGGCCACCTTTGTATTATTGGCTGCCACCTTTGTTAAAAGTGGCAACTAAAATGCAGAGGTTTTCATTTTTTACACCAATACCTTTGTGCTGACATTCCTAGTGACATTAGTGACAGTTAGGATTGAAAAATTATACTAAATTGGTCTCATGTAGCAAGCCTACTTTGATTTATAATGTGTAATTAATTTATTTACCTTAAATATTTTAAAAGAAAGTAATTTGATTGTTTCTCAACAGCTTGTGAATATGAAAATGTTCTTGCATGAGGCCCACTATTTAACAACGCCCAATGTAATTTGTGTGCTATTGGTGCTTTTATGTTATATATAAAATATTTTATCTATCCTAGTGCTGGACATCTTAGTCTGAGCCTTACAGAATAGGAAGAGATAAAATTGAAGGTACATCACAATATTTTAATAAATAAAGTTCCAGAAATCTCTGCATTAATATCAGAATACTGTTGTTGTGTCAATGTACTGTCTCCTCTAACTCTTGTGTGGTCTCTTTATGTGGTCGTTTTGCATCTCAAGCATGAAAACACAGTTTACTTTTAAGAGGTTTTGTGGTGGATCCACTGTTCTCTCCACTGTTACGACAAAAGTGAACTGCTTTAACCACACAGGGAAGAAAAAGATAAGAGATTTATTTGGTGTTGAATCAAGTGAGTCCCTGTTACTCTGTTAATATACCGACAGAGTAGATAAATAGACAGTGCTAGTCCAATCAAATCAAATATATTTTTGATCTTCATTTCCTGCAGTGAGGCTCATTTATAATATGTGGGAGAATATCTCATTCACTCTTCCTGACCATATTGTTTCAGCAGGTGTTGAGATTCACCACTCTTATGGCCTGAAGGTACTGACATCATTAAATGGTTTTCACTGGTGCATATTCTCACTTTATTGAGGAAAGGTCACAAACCAGCTCTGTGAGTTAAGCCCAAGTTTTCTCAGTGCTGTGAGTTTTTGCACAAAAAAATAAAAAAATGAAATTATAAATGCTGCCCCCAAATACGTGTTTTAATAAAATCAATTGTATATCTTGTCGGGGTTGAGAAAATATTGCTTTTTGTTTTGTATATTTTTCATTTAGTGTAAATAGAGCCACAGAATTCTTACTCAGTTTTAATTTAAATGACCCAAATACCACATTTTGATTCTCCAAATGAGCTCCAACACCTTCAGAAGACCTTGAATTATTGAGGAGCCAAGAGATCCCAGGCACTCTTCATGAATTAAATTTTTAAAACCCTTGTTTAATCCAATGGCATGTTCATTAAAAACCTAAAACTGGGCATTTAGTAACTTTAGAAAATGTAACCTTTCAACAACATTCAATATTTAATGAGTGAAGTTAAGCCTTTAATCCACAGGCTTTGTTCAATGAACTTGTTTGAAATGGGTGAAAAAAAGCAAAGCAAAGGGGGAAAAAAAAGCTAAAATGTTTTTGCTACCCTTTCAAACGAAAAAGCATGTGGACTTAGCAGATATGTGTTTTATTTTATTAACAAAGGCTGCTTTTGGTTTCTCTCTCCTCCTGTAATTAAATCCAGTCAGTGAAAGAAAATCCACAACCAGCATTTCATCAGAGGTGCATACTGATCCAGAACCCTGACCTCCTTTTAGACCAGTGGCAAACACATGGACTAGCACATTGTTGATGTTTGACGCCAGTCAGCAGTTTGTTTACTCAGTACAATTTTAATAAGCAAATCACACCTGAATGTAGCCATTTAAGTTTTCATCACTATTATGGATTTCCATTATAAAGAATCTACAGAGGGAGTTTTAGAGATAATTATAAATTTGTAATAAAATATGTTTTAGCCTGGGAGGAATTTTAGCAAGAAGATCAATGAGGGAAAAATCTATATATTTTTACACCGAATATAAGAGAAGACAAAAATTGATGCAACCAAAGCTAATGGAGGTTAAGTCAGACAGATACAGTGCAGGTTCCTTTTGTTTGTTTCATGTCATTTTAATTCACTATAAATTGTAATGTTGCAAGTTTATTAAATGGAATTATCAACCACTCACTCCAAGTGAAACATGAAATCATTATTCAGAGCACCGGTTGGTTTTATCTTTATTTAATTATTTAAGTTATTTGCGCAGATATTGCACATTTATCAACATCATTAACATGTCAGTGTTAGCCAAAAGGCTAATTTTCAACTATTGTCCCTCGGCCTGATGTTAAATGCGCCATTATAAAAACAAATTTTAAGGTTAGAGCCACAAGATGCAAAACATCAACAACTAAACAGTTAACTTCAATGCTGCGATATGCCCCTTGTTCAATAAAATAAATAATTTCTATTCCTCAGTAGCTAATTTGTTCAATCTCAAATGCAAAAAAATATGTTACTGAGAGTCAGGCTGCTTAACTTGATCATTAAAGGTCATGGTGGGAATATGATTTGTAATTATTATAATAATTATATTAATAACACTTCATTATGTTTGACAAAAATGGCATTCTCAGTGAAGAAGCATGTATTGCTGTCTGCCACAGTGTCTTCTTCATGCTATCTCTGGGAGGTAGTATGAATAGAAATGCTCAGAAATGTTCAGATCCTATACAAGAGTCATCACTATTGTAGTGTGATAATCATTTTTAATTAGTCTCAATCAATTTGTTTGACATCTTGCCTATTATAATATCTAGTGTGACATTGAAATGTTAATACCTAAATGAATATATAAATACTATAAATACTCAACTGTGCAGCAGCATGTCATAAAATCAGTCATGGACCTTTTTTATGATTTTGCCATGCAGACCTAAAATATTCCATCTTCTTATAGAATATAAAGTATATGTAATATAAAGAAATGTCAAAGAATAAAGAGAAATAATTTGAACATACATGGAGTTATATTTAAGGATCCTGCTTCCAGTTTAAGCATCATCAGTTGTCTTTGTTGTCTCCCTGTCTCTTTTGTTAGGGACGGCCCAGATACGTCTAGTCCTCAGCTGGGAGTCTTCAGTGGCAACACGGCATTAGAGTCAGCCTACAGTACCAGTCTGAAGGTCCTGATCCGCTTTCACTCTGACTTTTCAACCGGAGGATTCTTCATTCTCAACTTCCACGGTACAGATACACACTCAAACACACACACACACACACACACTTTCACCTGAAATATGTAGGCAGGGGCGTGTCAAGACTTTTTTGATGGGGCTGGCCTAGGGGAGGCACGGTGGGGGGGGGGGGGGGGGGGGGGGGGGGTTAACCTTTTTAACAATTAAAATCAGGCTATATGCAAAAGAAAACAATGCACATTGAAAAAAGAGATTACTTTCCAACAGTTGGTTCAAACTGGTCCCACCTGTCCATGGACAAATAGCAAGTCATACTTGAGGATAATGGGGTTGCACCATCCCAACCCCCTAGAAATGCCCCTGTATATGGGTACCTTCAAATGTACATGAGTGGTAGAAACAGACACATATGAACACACAGGTGTAGGGACAGGTGTACCATTTTTCAGTTCTAAAACTTACTGAGCTTAAGGCATACTGTACTACAAGTTAATGCACAGGAGTGGTTTTAATATTAATATTTCCATATGTCAACTGTGTTTGTGAATACCTAACTATTTTGCTCAATGAAAAATACATCATGATTTAGGACTTGATCTAGTCTTAGTATGAGTGTGTGTAGTGCCTTTCAGCATCTACTTCAAGTGTCAGCTCCATAAGCAGTGAATAGTTATTAGCAACAAGAGGACTTTCTACAGTAAAAAAAAAAGGTACTGAGGAGAGATGCTAGAGTGGGGCCTTTTCTTCTTTCACCCTTTTCTGTCACTATCTCCATTACTGTGCTACCATTCACTATTTTTAAGAATAAACAAGTTCATATCTCTGAATAGGTCCATCTCAGGGTCTCTCAGAAACATTTTCTAAGGAATCACTGGTAGTTTGTGCACCCTGAGGTGTAGCTTTTGTTAGTGGGGCTCTAAAGTTTTGTTGCCGTGATACAGCCCCAGTGAAAACTACACCCTATTGCTCAGTGTGCACAAACAAACCTCAAACAACTGTTTCTAGGGACAAATACACACTATCTGCAACTCTGTTTTTAAGGATATTATGCTTTTTTAAAAAATTGCTACCCAACTTTATCTTCATTGTAAGGTCAAAATATGTTTCTGTTTATGGAGCTAGTGAATCATCGTTTGAGAAGGAGGCAGATCATCCACATTTTAAACGCCTGTTTCACATAATAGCAGCTGTAGAAAACCAAATTTCTCCCTCAGTATACAGGTTGAGGAATAGTGGTTTAAAATGGAATTAATAATTATGCTCTTGAAATTGTGGCATATGTTTGTTTTTCAGGTTACTGAGAAATATTTCTTGGTAGTGTGAATTCACTTCCAAAGTTGTTCTGAAGTTCTTGCAGAGTTTGACACTATTGTTTACTTGTGAATTAAATAATGTAGCGTGTCTTTGAACCTACAAGGCCACCCCGAAAGACTCTGCACCATATGTGAGAGTTTCTCCCCTTTTTTCTCTTCAGTTTTTATTGAAACTATTATTACTATTTTATTCTGTATTTTTTTACTTCCAGGGAAATACATACTCTCCTGTCTTCTACATTTTCAGCTGTCTGACTAGCGATTGTGTGCAGGTGAATCATGCTGGCTAGAGACCAGACACATAATACTGTGGTTTTATAATGTACTGTTCATACTAGATAATAATAGCATGTCAATGTACGGTAAGCGTGAGGTCATCTAGTTTCAGTATGCAAAAGACATGCACACTAAACATAACATTTAAAGCTCTAGTTCAGGTTCGGTGAACAGTGGCCAACCTTTACAGTTTGTGGCAGCTGGGACATTTTGAGGCACAAAGTAACCTCATGTCAGAGTCATATCCCCTGTGACACTCTGATACAAGCATGGCTGCCCCAAAAGAGCGACCCGGGTATTTTAAAGAATAAAGATCACACATTGCATCCACTGTCCTATTCTCCACATGGGTGCTGTTTCCAAAGAGGCAACTGCACTGCTTCTTTTTAATTATGTCAATAAACTCCTTCACAACAATAGAATGAAGAACAGTGAAGCAACATCTTTTTTTCTGGTTCATATTTCTTTGGTTCATGCATATCGATTTAATTATCAAAAGATTATAAAAGATCCTCCTCTGTTTTTTTCTAATCACAATCAAACTCTCACAAATCCACCCCTATTATGACAAATAGAAAAAAATATATCAATGCAGTAGACTTCATTGTGTTTTTTTTTTTTTTTTTTTTTCCAACTGAAATCTAAGGCTCCTTATTACATTTTTTGCACCTCTCTCCAGCCTACCGTCTGAAGAAATGCTCTCCTCCGCCTGCTGTGGACAATGCAGAGGTGATCTATGAAGATGAAGACTTCCAGATAGGTAATAATCCGGATAAATAATACGACCCTTTGATACAGTGAGACAATGGTTGATAATAATGAAAGTGAAAATACTTCCAAATAATGACCGATCACAATAATAAAAACACCTACAAGGCAGTTTTACTGATACCCAGACAGCTGAAGCATTTCCAGCCTTTGCTAGTTTGGACTGGAGCGACAAACCTGATCAGGCTTGTAGGTGGTCATTATTCTGCTGATTGTAAATTGCTCCACTAATGGGCCACATTTATCTAAATGTAGCGGCTAACATTCATCTGTCATTGTTCATTTTATTTTGCTTTATTAGTAAAGCTGAGCTTAGTCTACCAATCTGTGTGCGTGTGTATCTGAGTCTGTGACACACAGAAAGAACACAAGATAAACAGATTCACGAAAGAAAATTGTTTTACAAAAATATTTTTTAAATTATTTTTAATATTTTTCATTCTTGTTTGGGTTTTTTGTATAATCACTCCAGTAACAAAAAGAGTATTGTTAGTTGATTATTAGTGATGATATGGCATCCATTCTGTCAACTTTGGCAACAAAAAATGTGATGGTTGATAAATACTCGGGCAACCTCTTCTGACTGTAGCGGTTCCCAATCTGTCAAACTACCATGAGCAGATAAATCTGACAGATCACAAAAAGATGAGAGAGCTAGAGTAAATCTTTTTTTCTGTTTTTTTGACACATTTCTCTGTGAAATACTGGAAATGTTTACCCCTTATGGCCTTAATCAACAGTTTAAGAAAAGCAATTTTTTCTGGAAGTTTTGTCTCAAATGCATCTCTTTGCACCCAGTACTAAGCTTAGCTTAGACAAACAGGGGTAAACAGCTGGTTCCATCAGTGGAGAGCATATAAGCCTTCCAACATCTCTAAAATTGTCTTAATCATTATTCACGGTAAATGCTCTATCTTATGAGCTAGCAAGATAGACTCCAATACTTTTAAATACCAGTTTTTATATATAGATTTTATTGACAAGTGTGCAAATTAATTTCATAATAAGGACCAGGACCAGGCCTCTTAAATGCTCAGTGAATAACACTTTTGCATAAACTAACTGCTTATATAACCTAAAAGTCTTGTTTTCCATTCATACTGTGTGAATTGTGTTAAGCTAAGCAAAACACATATTGGACCAACCTCTTTCTCACAACTGTGCTGAAATATAACACCAAATATGTTCTCCCAAGCTTTTGAAAAACATCCATTTTGGGAAAAATAATCACTTGTCAAGTTCTCCATTTTCCCTCAGCTCCGTGTGATGTGATTTGCTCAAAGCATCTTACTCTTAGGTTTGGTGACCTTTTAGATCAGGAGCTGTAATGTTGAAAAAAGCAGACATTTCATAAAAGCTCACCAAGATCAATTTACCCTGCCAGTGCTATGCAGAGCTCAGATGCTTCTGGCAAAATATATAATCATTTCTCTGCAAGAAAACTTACATTTTGAAATGTCAATGTTTTATGAATTCAGGAAAGATTTTTGACTGATTAGTTGATTTTGGGATTTTGTTGGTTTTGACCCTTTAAAGAAACATTAATAGTGCATTAGTTAAATTCCAGGGTAATGAAAGACCTCATTTTGATATTGAAAAATGGTCTAGCAGGACACAGACAAATATAACAGTGATTCAGAAGGCAATAGTACTACTCCAGAGTGTTGATTTACAAAGATGAGGCTCAATTATTGCCACTTGCACTACCCCACAGCAGCACCAGGCCTGCACCTGTTCACAGCGAGAGTGAAGCCATTTACTGTGACAGCGTAAAGACCAAAGGGATCTACATTACTTCAGGATAATCATACATAGAAATATCACAAGCCCTCAGAACATTGGAGTGCATGTACTGTGATTTTACATTCATAAAACCTGGCAGAACAGAGTACCTCAGAGACATCACTAGCTTTGTTGTCGGTCAGTCTAATAGCCAATTATACAATCTTTGAACAAGCTCAAGGAAAGGTTGAACGTTCTTGTTTGTTCTGTTCAACATTTTAAAACTCCATGCACCATGCTGTGAGCTGTATGCCAGGGTATGCCTCCTGGGCAAATTTTGAAGCATGCATTACGTCTCTCTGACAGGTGGTAGATCTCCACCTCTTTTAAGATGGCAAGCCTGTCAAAACTTTGCCTCTCAAAATGGAGCAACAAAACTGACGTCTTAAATTTTTTTTTTTTTTGCTCTCTGCTTACAAAATAAACATTTTTCAAGTCAAGATTTTTGCTGTAATTGTTCCCTTTGTCTGTACTAGCTCTAAAGAGATCCATCCTAGTATAACTCAAATTTAATAGATGGGGCCAAAATCCACTCTGTGTCTTCATTCTGTGCAATGGTGTACTCTAAAGTTCAGGCCAAGGCAATTTTAGGAGATATTTCCAATATCACAGTCTTTGAGTATGACTATTAACATGGGCTTAACAATCTGAACCTACCTTGTGATGTGATTAAAGATGATCAAATTTTTACCTGTACAGTCTTCAAGACTCAACACTGCAGAAAAAAACTGTTAATGTATAATCTGTGGTGAATTAAGATGTTTTATTTTTTTCCTGTGTTAGGTGATATTGTGAAGTACCGCTGTTTACCTGGATACACACTGGTCGGAAAGGCGGAGCTTATGTGTAAACTCAATTCCCATTTGCTTTTTGAGGCCCCGCCGCCAACGTGTCAAGGTAAGACAACACTCAGTCTGACTCCTGAACCCTTTACACAATGTATTATCTGCTGTATGTGACTGTCTGTATGAAAATCAGATGGTGATACTTTATTGAAATGCTTTGAATCTGTAGATAAATTAAGTTGTGTTGCTTCTAACATTATGCTTCAACAATCCTTGATCTGTAGTACATGTTGGAGCATTTCTCTGAGCAGTAAGCATTTATGTTTTCCTCAGCATAGTTTCTTTAAAAAGCCTGTTCTGTTAAACTGAATTCATAGTGTGCATACTCTTGCATTTCATTTGTTTGCAGAACAGAAATGTTTGTTTCTACCAACATTGTAGATGAACTCTTCATTTGAGAATGCTATAGTTTGCTCACATGTGAAAAACTGTCAAAACACATTTTCATTAAAATAGTACCACAGAGAGTTACAATTGCATATTCATTGGGGAGCGTTGGGGAACTCACAAGAGAAAGACTGACAAAAAGAGAAGCCTGAATAAAAATAAAAGATGAAAAGATATCCTGACATTTAATTAGACTCTAATTCTCAAACTAGCAGATTAATACACTTTCACTAGAACAAGTTGAGGTGGCTTTTTGTCAGGTCCTCCCTGCCTGGTAAAGACCCCCATCTTTGCTTGCTCCCAATTTTGTTGACAAAGTTCTCAGAACCACAGGAGCTATTATACAGCTGTTTACACCGGCTAAATTGTTCTCTATATTAATAGTAAGCTGATAAATTTGTGAAATTGGTAGAAGTGGGGCACCCTAGTTGTTCAGTCGGTAGAGTGTGCACCCCATGTAGTGCTCACATCAGGATGGCAGCATATGTTGCTCCAAAACCTGTATATGTGACAGTTAGCCATGTTATGGGCACTAACAAACCCCCATACCATCACAGATGCTGGCATTTGAAGTTGATGCTGGTAAACATCTGGATAGTCCTTTTCCTCTTTAGCCTGGAGGTCACGGCATCCATGATTTCCAGAAACTATTTGAAATGTGGATTGCAAATCATTGCATTCTGTTTTACGTTTTAAACAGTGTCCCAGCTTTTTTGGTATTGGGGTTGTTTATCTTTCTATACACTTTTATAACACCCTTCATGCTAATGTGTACATAAATTGGCCAGTAAGGTTATTGTGTCTGTTTAATGATAATACTCATACTATATTAATCCCATTACTACTACGCACGGATGAACGAAATATTTCAAGAATCAAAATGAAATCCATTATATAGAAACAATACAATGCTCCAACAAATGTAGCCTTAATTGCTGAGCAAGCACATGTTCTAACTAAAACCCATAATTTTTCAGTGGGTTGTCATTTTCCATTTCTGGAAGTGTTAGCAAATGATTAAGTATTACGACAGACCTTTTTCACAGTCGACAGTTTGACTTGTCATAGCGGGAAAAGCACAGCTGAAACAAGTTTCTTTATCAATGGCCTAGTTCCATCAAAACTCCCATTAAGGCATGACAGTGAGCCAGCACATACAATACTAGGACCAGTGTTATCAATTACACCTGTGCTTTTCCTGCAATGACAAGCCAAAATGTCAGCTGTGAGAGAAGTCTGTTAGGCAGATTGAGAAAAGTTAATACAGTACATCAAAAGACATTTCAGACATCGAAAACTATTCCAGACATTAAAAAAAGTCTTGTTTTTGCCAGGCTGAATCAAAATTTAAATTTTCAAAGCCTCTTGTTTAATGATAAATTAAATAACCGAAATGTATTCAAGAGATTTTCAGCCCATTTTGACAGACAGTTTTTCATGGTCCAACCAAGTGTTGTGTGTTGAAGGTGAAAATGTTGGATAGAATTAATGGAAACCTGTTGCACTTTGTCATTTCGTCACATAGTTCAAAGTTTCTGAATATGTTTATTCACTAGTATAGCAGCTTATTGTGGCACGTGCATGACTTTTAAGACTAGAGACCTCAAGTCTCTAGTGCTGGTAGCAGCTTCTTCTATGAGACAACTGATTTGAATATCTCTTTTGAGAAAATTATTTTTTTTTCTGCTATGGCTGAGAGTTGAAGTGATGCTCAGCCTTCACCATCATGTGGGATGAACAGAGTGTCCTTTCCATTATAAAGCAAGAGAAAAAAAAGCCAGCACTCTTATAAGAGGACATGCAACCAAAGTGCTCCCCCACACACCTTAGAGTTCAGCTTCTTTTGTCTGAATTCCTGTTGCCTATCAGGCATCACACACAAAGATATGGGAGAGGCTTCCAGTGTCTCTCCTTGTCCTCAAGGCTTTTAAATGGATGCATTGTAAAGGCAGAAAATCAGAATCAGAATCAGAATCAGAAATACTTTATTGATCACCGGGGGGAAATTGTTGGTGTTACAGTTGCACCCATTTAAGAAAGACTAGAATATAAGTAAAAGTATATATATAACATATAGAAATATAAATATAGAAATCAAGATTGAAATATTATGTCGAGATAAAACTTTAAGAAATAAAAATAAAATATTAAAAATTAAAAATATGTACAGCATATTATATACAGCAATATGTACAAATATATACAGCAGTGGTACATATATATATTGTATATGTAACTAAAGAGTAACTTGTAGCACTGTTAAGATGAGTCCAAATCAGTCTATTTACTTGGAGTGACCAAGGGAAGAGTTGTAGAGCCATCAAGGCCACAGGTAGGAATGACTTCCTGTAGTGCTCTGTTGTACATTTTGGAGGAATCAGTCTGTCACTGAATGTGCTCCTGTGTTTAACCAGCATGTCATGGGCATGTGGCCTTCAGGTTCCAAACAATACTGTGTAAACCCCAGTACCACCCCTACACATCTAGCTAAAGCAGTTGCCAATGCTAGGAAGTTGTATAAAAAGTTAACAGGTAATGGAAGTGTGCATATAAAGTAGAATGGAAGGAAGGATGGGAAGGACAGAAATTAGGAAAGAAATGTGCAAAAGAAAACTCAGAGGAGTTTTCACAGTTTTGTTCAATCTGACTGGCTTTTGTCTATTACCCCTCCAGCCCAGTGCCCAGCCAATGAGGAGCGCTCCTCATCATCAGGGGTGATACTAAGCCCTGGGTTTCCTAGCAACTACCCCAACAGCCAGACATGCTCCTGGCTGCTAAATATGGTTCCAGGTACAGTGTGTGTGGTGTGTATGTGTGGTGTGTTGTGTGTGTGTCAAGGGGGTCCAACCAGTATATGTAGGGTGATGTGCGAGGGGATGAAATAATTGTGTGTACATTTATGTTTGTGGAAAGTGTGTGTATGTGTGCATGTTGTACAGAGTGATATACTGTCTACTGCAGGAATATTCAGCGTGCTTTGCTCAGGGGCCACTTTTGCAAAATGACAGGAAACCAGTGGCAAGTCAATAAACAAACATTAATATTTATCAGATAAAATAAATATGCATTAAATAACTTATTAACTAACTTAATACAAAGATGGACACTTGGTCAAGATGACAGATAAATCAGATATTTTACTGCATTTAATAGATGCTACTACATATTAGGTTAATATGGAACCACATCCATTGGCCACATCCAATTATTGAATATTTACTAATTTGTGTAAACAAACAAAAAGCGATTTTTGAGTGTGAATCAATTTATTCTCACTGTGAATTAGAAAATGGTTGGCAAGCCACCCAGCACTCTATTAGAGGCCAGATTTGGTTCATAAGCTTTAAGTTTAAGTATCCCCGGATCCTGTCTATATAAAATGTATCATAGTTTGTATTCACAGTGTATGGAAGTGCTGCTATATGCAAAATACTGAATATGTCAAACTAATGCTTGCAAGGCTGTGTGTGTATATAATATATATGTGCATTTGCCCTTTGTGCATAAATATGCATAAAAGTGTGTGCATATCCCCTGGTATTTGTTGTGTGTTGTATACACTTTATGTTGCATATTGTAGCTTGTTGGTTGTAAATAATTTTGTCTTCTTTCCCAGGTTACACCATTAACATCTATGTAGAGATGTTTCACAGCGAGAAACAGTTTGATGAGCTGGAGATTTTTGATGGTATGCAAAGCTTTTCCCCTCTAGTTTTGCTACACATACACCTAGACACACACAAACACACACATACTCACACACAACTTTAATTCATGTTTGTTTATGAAAAGTAGCACTACAGTTAATAAGATGCACATCTCCTAATTCTCATTTGTGGTGTCCCCCCCCCCCCCCCCCCAGGAGTTACAAGCAGGTTGTGTATCAGCAAATGTGAAAGTGTGTGGATTTCTTCTTCTTTATTTCTTTATTTATATGTATTTACATTGTATATTAAGAAGTTTACATAACTTTCTAAAACTATATTGGATTCACCCAGTAACACTTCACAGTGTTTTTGGTAGAAGAACCAGGATCAGATTATCACTTCCTAAAGCCATTTTGTCTGTCTGCCACAACATCTTAACAAGCCAACAAAACACAAATGAGATCTTACTGACTTTTGAAATATGTGATTTGTATTGGAATCCACAAGCAGGGATGAGCATACTGTATATACTACTATGTGTATCCCACTCAGCACTGTCTGTTTGTATTTATGTTGCCTGGTCCTATAGAGACTGTGGCTGCCTTTGATGTTGCCGACAGCAGTCACTGTAGAGTAGGCGGCTGTGGCTTTTTTCTGATTCCTTGTTGCATTGTTGAAAGGAACAAAATGTCAATAGGTGTCAACAGTGCAGCTTCTTCAATTGGTAAATGTTTATGTAGACTATCTAAAGGATAGGAAAGGATTTTAATGAAATGGTCATTTGTATATGCAACATACACATATATACATATTTTATATGTATATATTTTATTTTTTTATATAAAATAATATATAATATAATAATAATGATAATATAAATATATTTTTTCATAAAATAAATAATAAATTTAAATAAATATATATATTTAAAAGCTCACAGATGCAAGATGCATCTTTCTAAATATGACCAAACTTAGCTCAAACAACAGACATTAGCACAGGTGGAGGTTTGTGGTCTGTAAACCTGAGATGGAGCTAAATAATATGCTTCAGTCAGAACACATGTACAACAAGTAATTTAGGGGTACTTAGCAACTTTATGACGCTGTCATCCTCATGGGTTTCATGTCTCAGAAACAATAAAACACATTCTGACTCTAGCATATTGTTCATCTCTGTCTCAGGTGAGGCTACTAGTCATCTGGGAGATTGTAAGATTATTGAACTTACTGAACCACTGATATACAAATATGAAAGAAGTAATGTTTGTCTATTTTGTCCTTGTAATGAACCTACCTTTTTCCCCCAACACACACACGGAACACTACATACACAAAATTGCATATTGTATTTGCATGTACATATTACATACATACACATATGTATAAATATATATATATATATATATATATATATATATATATATATATAAATATATACAACATATATACATACACATATATATATGTATATGTATATATATATATATATATATATATATATAAGAAACTTGCAAATCAGGAATGGAGCACCAAAGGTGGATTTGTGCTTCGTAAAACATGGTTCCAGCTGCTCTTGCACCTTCCACCTAAGCTGGTGCTAAATGTCGGTCTTTGCATTCCTTTGGATCCCATCAGCAAAGCTGAAAGGGGGATTCTGATGACTGGGCAACCCAAGATCTCCATACTTTATGCCCAGGCTTGCACCCACTCCAACCTCAATCATGCGTGAGTGAGGAAGCAACACAAAAGCTGGCAATTACAGGTTACAAATCCCATCTGATTGTCATGGGAAAGGGGCGCCACAGGTCAGCTTTGCCGGAGGGAGGGATCATCATGTCCCCAACCTCACCTCATTGGTGAGCCACTGCACACACTGTCGTGGAAGCATCTCAGGTCTCATTGCTGGCGTCAGCTTGACCTGATTGTAACCAGGCACTCTGCTTTCAACAGTGTCCTCATCACCAGAAGCTACCACAGTGCAGATTGCAACATGATCACTCCCTTGTGGGCAGCAAAGGCACTTTCAATTACGCATAACGTCACTCCAAGTTAAAGAGTCAACCCTGCATTAAAACAACAGAGATGTCAGTTCTCCCCATGGTGGAAGTGTGTGTGTCCATGCTGGACGGAGCTCTCCAGGACCTGCCAGATCATGACACCTAAGAAAAGTGGAACACCATGAAGAACATCATTTACAGGACAGCTTTCATTTACAGGACAGCTTTGTCCACATTTGGGAAAAAGGAACATCCCAGCCAGGACTGGTTCAACTCATATCTTCCAAGGATGGAACGAGCAAAGGCCAAACATGAAGCCTTCTTAGTACACAAGACATGTCCAAATGAAGAGACACTCGCAGCACTTAGAAGGGCTCGGAACACCACACAGTGCATCAGCAGACAGTGTGCCAGTGATTACTGGCAGCAACTGTGCGAAGGAATAAAGCATTATGCAAAGTCTGGAAACATTTGTGTCATGTACAACAGCATCAAGAAGGCCCTTGATCCTTCTGTGAAAGGAGTTGCCCCTTTGAAATCTCTGTCAGGGGAGAGGATCACTAACTGGAAGGAACAGATGGCCAGATGAGTGGAGCACAACTGCTACTACTCTGAACTGTACCCACTATGTGTCCACTATGGAAGAGCTCAGCAAAGCCATCAATTACCTCCCAAATGACAAAGCACCAGGTAGCAATAACATCACACCAAAGGCCATCGAGTGTGGAAAACCTACCTTGCTTTAGACGCTGTGTGAGCTACTCTGTCTCTGCTGGGAGGAAGGCGCAGTCCCCCAAGACATGCATGATGCCACCATCCTGACACTTGATAAGAACAAGGGCGATCGCAGTAATTGTAACTGTAGAGGCATCTCCCTTCTAAGTATCATTGGTAAAGTGTATGCACATATCCTCCTAAACAAGCTGCAGATACTCGCCGACCATGTCTATCCAGAATCCCAATGTGGCTTCAGAGCAGGCAGGTCAACAACTAACATGATGATCCTTCCAGAGGGCAAGGTCAGCCACTCTACATGATGTTCATTGACCTCACCAAGGCCTTTTGATCTGGTCAGCAGGAAGGGCCTATTTGAACTTCTCAAGAAGATCGGCTGCCCCCCACGAGTCTGCAATTTAGTGATCTCCTTCCATACCAACATTAAGGGTGCAGTCCTGGTCGATGGAACCCTTTTCCCAGCTGTATTAAAGTTAAAGTTTTGTGTGAGCCCAGCTTGACAACACAGCATACTTGTATCAGCCCTCCTCAGGATTTTCTTTTCCCTGCTCCTGTCCTAAGTTTTTGACGGTGTCTATCAGCGCACCAGATCCGATGGGAAGCTGTTTAACCTGGCACAACTGCGCTCTAAGACCAAGGTAAGGACAGTCCTCATCAGGAAGATGCCATTTGCAGACGACAGAGCCATAGTGACCTACACAGAGGATGCCCCCCAGAAACTGGCTGATCACTTTGCTGATGCTTGCAAGCTTGAAGGAGACCAACGTCAGTGCACACGACATCAGTACTGCCTCTTCCATTACAATCAACAATGTCAAACTGGACACTGTGGATGAGTTCACCCACCTGGGACTGACAATCAGGAACAACCTCTCGCTTGATGTTTAACTTGACAAGCGGCTCAGGAAGTCAAACGCCATCATGGCTAGACTGACTAAGAAGGTGTGAGAGAACAAAGCACTAACAGAACAGAGATCCGAGTCTATCAGGCCTGTGTTCTCAGCACCTTATTCTATGGGAGCGATTCCTGGACCACCTATACAAGGCAAGAGTGCTGGCTCAATGCTTTCCATATGCAGCACTTGCAACATCCTAAACACGGCAAAATTCCCAGCATGTATTTCCTGCTGACCCAATGCCACCTTCAATGTCTGGGTCAAGTCTGACTCATGGAGGACGGGAGGCTGCCAAAGGAAATCCTATATGGACAGCTGAGCACAGGCACCAGACAAGTTGGTTGCCTGATTCAAGGACACCTGCAAAAGAGACCTGAAAGCCTGTGACATCTCTCCAGACAGTTGGGAGGTACTGTCTTAAGATCGGGACACCTGGTGTCAGTCAGTCTGCAAGGGTAGTACAGATGCAGATATGTGGAGAGGCCGACTTGCAGAAGAGAAAAGGAACCGGAGAAAGCATGCTGCAGCAACCATTGCAATCCAGGTTTCCTCGTTCATCTGCATTAGGTGCAACAGGGACTGCCACTCACACATGGACTGTACAGCCAAAGTAGATGATGCCGAGACCCTTAGACCAACCCCAGAGGCTCAACAAGCTTGGTCTCCTGAGGCTGAGCTGCTGCTGCTGATGAAATAAGAACATAAAAATATACAGTATACTGTCCACACAGCAAATATCAAGTCTTGTTCATTTGTTTCTCTAGGATCGTCAGGACAGAGCCCTTTGCTTGTTGCTCTAAGTGGTAACCACTCATCTCAGCTGAACTTCACATCTAAAACAAACCAGCTCTATCTACGATGGTCCACTGACCACGCAACCAACAAGAGAGGATTTAAGATACGATACTCAGGTATGTACAGTATCTTTCATTTTCTTCTTTTTCATTTTGTTCATTATTCTGTTTCTAATTGTTAACATGCAAACAATATTTTCAGCAAACTCAAACACTAGCTATCTCCTTCTACTCTATTTAACAGCTTCAACATGTGATATATATGTCTGCACACTGGTCCATCTCATTATTCCTCCATATGTTCTTTTATTTAAATTAAAATGAAATGTAAATATGCATTACTTACATGTCAGGGAGAAAAGCTACAGGCAAACAAGGCTTTAACTCTGCCTTTACACACAGTACATGACATTTTACTCATCCTGCTATGCTAATGTTGCCTGAATTGAATTGTCTCTACTTACATGAATAACCAATCCAAACCTTCAGCCTTTCTTGTCATTAAAATGAATGAAAATGAATACATCAAGGATGTAGGTACCTGAGCCATGATCGTTTAGAGAACACTTCTAATTGGAAACGTTCTTTTTAATGCATCCAGCTAATTAAGCGAGAAAGAGAATTAGGAAGTCCAATTTGTTAATTTGACAATTTTGGTTCAGGGTGTATTATCTCTGCAGGTTCTTGCCAGCACTGTGATGTTCTGACCATTAGCTTTATTCGATTCGGGTTGTGAGGTTTTTCAGCTGCCCTTTAATCATGGATTTTAACTTGTGAAAAATTTCTTGAAAACGACCACCAATCTCAGTCATAGAAAATACAATTTACAGTGACACTGATCCTGTTTGGGCTTGAGAGGAGTGAGTCACAAGGTCAGTCTCCTGGCTCTCTATACTGAAAAGAATGTGTGATATATTTTAGTTTGTGGGTTATATCAGCACAATGGCCCGAAGTAATGGTATTGTCTTTTCCCCATGGTGTTGTATTGCCCTGACAACGGCAGCTATACAGAGAACAGAAATTTATAGCAGATATTTTTCACTTACGATACGCTACTAATGCTCCGGTGTGTTTTATATTTAAGCACCTCATACATATAGTACAGTATGTATTCCATGTATGTTTATCAATTACTTATATCACGGATGCCTTCTACAAAGGGGAAGGTTTATGCCTTGGTTTTAAGGTTAAGGTAACAAATAAGATTAAGGCTAGTGGGTGAGGATGTGTTTTGTCTATCGGGGTCCTCACAAGTATAATATGAAATTGTGTGTGTCTGTGGGTTTGTGCTGCCTACAGTTTGAGCTGTAACAATCACTGCTGCATTTTTCTCATTATTCTTTACATTGACCACACATGCTTTAGCTGTGAACTGACCTTGATGCCATTGTTCATAATTGTATCACATTTATAACAGTATATCTACCACCATTCTAAAAGCAGTGATAGCCTCACTGCCTGCATACATGCTTCATGGTGATTCACTTTAACATTCCACTCCTCTCTCTCTGTCTCTGTCTCTCCACTGTATGCATGCTTGAATGTGCGTGGGAGGCACTTTGGTCAGGCTGTAAACAAGTATGGGACTTAATATGTTTTACATACGTTTCAGCAATGGTGGTAGTATCAATAATATGTATCGCACATTATTGTTATTATTGTGTATGTTGTTATGTTGGATTATGATTATTATTATTATTTCACATTACAGTATATGTGAGAACAAAGCTATTATATTTTTCACCTAAATATTTAAGGTTTTGTACTAATCAGCTGAAGGTATTTGAAATTGATCCAAAGCCAAAATAAATTAGTTTCTCAGTATTTCAGGGGAGAATTGTTTTTGGTAGCTGTCACAGATGGGTAAAAATAGGGCTAGATGATATAGCTGAAAAGTATATCGTGATAAAATGTTTTTTATTTCAGTCAATAATTAACTATTTTTAATAAATACCAGTAAAAAAAAATGAAATTGAAATTGGTTGAATTTAACCACTTCATTTTAAATTCAAACAACTTACTTTGAAATTAAATACTTTATTCATCAAGGCACACATGTAATACACTTTGTAAACAGCACAAAATAAAAGTGAAAGCAATCAGCATAGTTATGAAGATAGGCATGTAGTTGACTCTTCAATAATCTAGTATACATTTTATAGTTTCCATATCAGACTAAATCAGGGGCATGAAATTACTTGGTTATTGTAAGACTAATAAGTAAATAGATATGCATTGATGGTGGTTGGATGCTGGAGCGAGCCAAGGCATTCAGATGAAGCTGCCTATCAAGCCAGTGGAACTGGCCGCTGTAGTTTAGCCCAGAGCCCTAGAGATAGAAGAGTCGCGACACTCCCATAGGACTCCATTGTACGCTTTCTTCCGGTCTACTTCCGGGTTATGGAGCCTCGAATAGTTCCAAATATCGCTTCTACGGCGACGGACACCGTTCATTTGCATTGTTGGCCGTCGAGTATATTGAGAGGTAAGTTGATTAAATAGCTACCTCTTTTGAATTTTCAACTGTCTATATTTTATCAGAGGCTCTTTATGATGCATATGCTGAGCTTTATTTGTATGTGCACGGCGTAATTATATATTTTTTTATCTTGGTAGACGACCGATTTTCTGCTACTTTTTTAGTTGACTCTGCTAGCTGTGAAGGTATCTCCAGGGATAAATTGATTAAATCGCTACCTCTTTTTAATTGTCAACTCTCTATATTATATCAGAGGCCCTTTGTGATGCATATACTTATCTGTATTTGTGTGTATTGGTAGATGACCGACTTTCAGGGATGAAGATGAAGATGAATTCAGATGAAGAGGATGTCTCCCCACACACACACGTTCGTCATTTAAGTTTTATTTGAAAAAGAAGAATTATGTCAGCAGTCCAAGTGAACGCCTTCTGTGAGCAGGAGTCATATCTCACACACACACACACACCCACTTGTTCTTGTTGTTTCACCAATTGTTCAATAAAAAAATACTATTTCATTCATCAAAGCATAATGAGTTGTTATTCTTTAATATATTTGATATATATTTTGTGTATGGCTTAGTCTTAAAATGATACTGGTTGTGTGGTCAACTCCTGCCTCATATTATTCTTATTTGATATATAATTTGATATATATCATTTATTTGATACTTCGTGTATGGCTTAGTCTTAAAATTGTAATGGTTGTATGGTCAACTCCTGGCTCATATTATTCTTTAATATATTTGATATATAATTTGATATATATTATATATTTGATACTTTGTGTATGGCTTAGTCTTAAAATTGTTATGGTGCGTCAACTCCTGCCTCATCAGAAGAAGTGGGCTGGACACTAAATGCTAAATGGACTGTTGCTACTCTGCTTTTCAATCACTCCCAGACCACGGGTAAGTGAATTGGAATTAAAAGCAAAATCTCTGGAAATACAATAATCCAGTTATCATCTTAAATCATCTTGCATTTCAATGTAAAAGTCAATTCCCCACGGTAACACGAACGTGAAACTTTCCCTCCAAAACTTAAAAAGGTATCTACATACTTTACATAGTTTTCAGTTGTCACCTTACCACTCCAAATGTAAAACTGACATTTACAAATATGCAATAATGCAATGATAGTCAAACAAGTACTTGGATATGTGATTTTATTCATGTTTACCATGAAATGTCGCAATCGCCGCTGTTAGTCACGTAGAAGAACATGACAGCGCAGCGTGTGTTTGGAACTGTTCAGGCTTACATGAACCACGTGACCACCCCGTGGCAAAATCATAGAGTGTCGCGACTCTTCTATCTCTAGGGCTCTGGTTTAGCCTAACCAGATACAATGTAGATATAAGGCTGACTCTTATCTCTCGTTTCTGCTCTTTGTTCAAGAGAGGATTCAAGTACGGTTTAAAGGTGCATTACTTTGGTCAGAGAAGTTTTTGATGTAACTAGTAGCTATTTGAAAGCAAGTACAGTGAGCAGGGATTGGACTGCTGAACGGGTCATGACCTTCAGATGAAACTGCCGAAAAACAAACCAGTGGGGCCAGCCAGAATTGGTTAACCTAGCAGAGGCAGAAACAGATACTGGTCGAGTCAAGCCAGAGTATCTGCACTTTGCTTTGGTGAGAGTAGGATTCAAAAGCAGCTTTAAAAAGCTACATTAGGTCAGAGCTAGAGAGTGGTGTCACCTCTCAGAGGAGTCTGTAGGTTTATGAGACAGCCTGATAGCTGATGCAGGACCAAATGATCATTTAACATGAATTCTGGCTTCCATAGGAATGCTCAACCAACTTTTGGTACATTTCTTAGTATATTGATAAGTGATTGGCTGGCAAATCTCTGTTAAGAGTATGTATAATCTGTTACCAGAGTAACCAGACCAACAGCACTGATGCTTTGTATCATTTTAATGGTATAAATGACTTAATGTGAGAGAGCGAATCATGGTATAATCACAATAATATGCTGCAAGGTGCATTGTCCATTATCCTGCAGCTCATGGACAAAGGCACCGCTAACAAGTGCTTTTTTCCAATCTTGCGCATTGCAAAAAACATGTGATTTCACCTCACACAAAATAAATGACTTCAGCCTATAGCTGATTGTCCTGTGATAATGAAAACATACATTTGATACATTTGAATGATAGGAAAATCTCAACAAAACCTCTCTCTTCAACAATTTCCCACTGGGCTTAATGAAGGTCTGCAACCATATGTCTGCCTATTGTAACCCAGTTAAATATAGGTGTGAATTCCCCAACATTTTGTTTTTTCTTCCAAAGATAATTTGAGATTTTTTTTATGCAGGATTTTAAATTTCAATGTGTCCTGCAGACTGAAAGGGAAGTAATTTCTACCAGACAGTCACAATAAAATTGCCAGTGCAATGCAGTATTAAACAACAACTGATCCTCTGATATAGAGGCTCTGAGATAAAATCTTATCCAGGAGGAGTTTGTGCCCCTTTATTAAAATTGCAAACATGCAGTAGTAAGAAATGCAAGAACCAGGCCTCCATCCCCAGACTGAATATTTCTGCCACTGCAGAATGATCATTTTAGCGAGAAGTGCTACGATAAGATATAAAATTAGTGGTGCAGATAGAGCAGATTGATTTTCGAGCAGATTGAATGAGCAAAAGAAAGGCTATATGGCTCATTTGTGAGAGGGAGACATAACATACTTTTGAAAAGAATAGGTGTAAAGATAAAAATTAAAATTACAGAGTGACTCTGTTGTCCTGACTGGAGTGGGAAAGTCATTCCTCCAATGTGAAGCTAAAAGGGAGAAGAGCCAAGACCAGGTTGAGCAATGACCACATCAGACAGAGGAGGGAGAGCCAAGTGGCCCTATGTGGTGTGTTCTGCTGAATGTTGAGATTGTTCTCCATGATCTAGTAGTTGTGATTTTATACTCAGGTCCAGGAAGACAAACACAATGCATTACTTGGGAAGGTTCCAGAATTCAGTATTCTGTTTGTATTTATAACTTGTTCACAGGTTTGTGAATTGTTCTATGTTGTCTAAACTCACTGGCACTTAAGGCCGCAGATCTCATTACAACTTAGGGGCAGACAGTGGTGTACTGGGAAAGAAATTCAGCCCTTGAACTTATCCTCTGTCTCTATTTTGATAGCTATTTGTGCTTGTGAAGCAACCTTGAGTAGAAAACAGGTCGGTTTTAGTCCTACTTCCTGCGTTACTTTATGCTGGTTACAAGTTCAGTAGAAGAAAGGTCAGCTAAATTCATGTGAATTAACAAAGACTTTTCTGATTCGCTTCGATCTACAGGCACGATCGGCACACATGTCATTTACTCAGTAACATCATTAACCAATCTGTGGTGAAGTGATTGCCACAGACATACACAGTGCTTATTTTTATCCTACAACAGAAAAATTGTGTACGTTTGCAACAATTTAGACCACTGACCGGGTTACATAAGGGGTCCATAAACAACACCTGCCAAAAGTGTGTGATTTATTTCAAAAGTGGAGCTGGCTTCTATTAACAATATTTTTTCAATTACATAATTAAGTTAGAAATAATTTACTAGGAGGGCCATAGATGATAGTTGATAGGTCTTGTTTCCAAAATGCTTGTTAAAGTGAGTATCAGTGTTTTAATTTTTCCAGATTCACCTTTATTCACTAAAAAACCCTTGGAGTCTCTCTTGCTAATTATTTTCAGCATATAAAGTGAATTAGATTACTCTGGTTATTTGTTTGAGCTTCCTGTGAAGGGCCACACTTTTTAATTTATTTTTTCTTCCTCTGTGTCTTTCTACAGCTGCCTACTGTAGCATTAATGATCCTCCACAAAATGGGGGTGTTGTCAACCGAACCAAACTACGTCCAGGTAGCAGACTTCAGTTCTATTGTAACCGTGGTTACCGCCTGGTAGGCTCAAGCAATGCCACCTGCAGGCTCCATCCCAACGGGCTTTTCCAGTGGGACACACCACCACCTTTTTGTCAAGGTAAAGATTTTAAACACTTTCTGCATCATCTAAGTGATGATGAAAAAAGGATTCCTCAATAACACTTTTCTCCTTGTGTTGCCACAGCTATCTCATGTGGAATCCCTCAGTCACCGGGAAATGGCAGCTTCCATGCCAACCAGTACACTGTTGGTAGCCAGGTCACCTACTACTGTAACCATGGTTACCACCTTGACCCTGGTGTTCAAATGACAGCAGTGTGTTTGGAGGACAGCAGCTGGAGTAATGTTGCCTCAGCTCCCAGATGTTTACGTAAGTGTTTTTTTTAAAACTACGATTTAAGGGCAGTAAAGAGTATGAGTTGAATTTTAATTCAAGTTCCACTCACTAGCTATTCCCCAGAGCTTTTCACTTTATCTCACAGCCTTTCTTTGGCTGCATTTCGGCTACATAGTACAGCTCGACTCAACTCTTCTGGTCTTCGATACTTTCGATATTTTCCACTGCCAATAGTACTCCCTCCCTCAATACACACAGAGCTGATCGTCATATTGATGCTATTCCAAAGGTTGGGAAACACGCAACTGCGCGCGCGCACACACACACACACACACACACACACACACACACGTGTGCTTTGGTGTTGAGAAGCTGCAGTATTTATTCACTGACAAACTGTGACCTAAACTGTACATTTACTTTTAGCTTGACAAGATCACTGCTCACCTTTTCCTCTGCCCCGCTGCATTCACCATCTCTCTCTGCTGCTCACTCTCTCTGTCCCTCAATCCATCAGTGGTCTGCAGTGTCGTCAAATCACCATTTAGTATTGGCGATCATGGTTGTCATGTTGTCTCTGTGAAAACTGAGCAAAATCCTATTTGCTGAGGAAGACCAGAGTTAAAATACCTAGAAAAGCTAGTAAGTGGATTTTGACACACGATTTTGTCAAAGGCAAGAGTAAAATTTCACACTTAAACTGATACACACATAAAACAAGTTAGTATGCACAGTTAAGGTTTCAAACAATATTGATAAAAAGTAAAACTTTTATAGCTTCAAAATTGTCACATGCTGCCAGTGTGTGATACAATAGCATAACAATATAATATTAAAAAATATTATATATTAGAAAAAATGTCATAAATCAAAATGTAAATCAAACTGCTGACTGGCATTTAAGGGAGGGGTGTTGTTTATCAGATTAACTAATAATAAAATTCGTGATGTTTGGAGGACCTTTACCGATGCAGACTTTAGTAAATTAAAATTTATAAATTTTAATTTATGTTAAAAAAATAGTAAAAGATTGAGTGTAGAGAAAAAAATGGGAAAAATAATAATAATAAATACGATTAAAAAATTTACAAAACAGGATGTTCCATTTAGGCCTAACACTGTGGAAACTGCCAAATGAATTCTGCATTAGATCCTTACACAGTAAAATTTTACT
Organism: Lutjanus argentimaculatus; assembly: GCA_034769285.1. Classification (NCBI taxonomy): domain Eukaryota; kingdom Metazoa; phylum Chordata; class Actinopteri; order Lutjaniformes; family Lutjanidae; genus Lutjanus; species Lutjanus argentimaculatus. The sequence goes on along the minus strand of JAWZSL010000045.1, from coordinate 2,403,095 downwards.
TTATGGTCCTCATAGATGTCTAATGCCCAGTGGCTATGATTTCTGATGACATTACCTATATATAACATTATAGATTTTTATTATCAATAATTTATAGATTTTAGATCATAAAGGCTTATGTGTTATTTAGTGCTGGCGTGTATGTAATCTGAAATCATACAGCAGCAAAAAATAATAGTTAAGGAGACAAATGACACTTGAAAACTTCAATTGAATATTTTATTTTAATTTGATGAATTTTTGTTTTCCAGCGATCCACTGCCCAAGTATTGAGGGCATCTTGTCAGAGCACATGACCTACCGCCTGCTCTCTGGTAGGCTGGGGGAGTTTGGCTCTATGGTGATGCTGGAATGCACAACAGGGTACTATTTGGGTGTGGGGCATCGGACACTGCGCTGCCTTGCCAACGGGACCTGGGAGGGGTCAGATGACCCAGCTACATGCAAGAGTAAGTATTTACACAAACATGAACACCATCATGGCTGTCCTATGAAAAATGAATCACAACTGCTACAGTCAAGATTCATTTTGTTTGAACTCATCTGACCTCTTCCCCTCTGAACAAGATAATAAAACTCCACTATGATATTATGTTTTGTGTGCTCGGTCACCTCCCTCGGCACTCAGGGTGACATATAACTGTATTTATGAGTCTACACAGACTTAGAGCCATATCTGGGATTTTATGACAAAAAAATTCCTTTTCATACACCTATCCGCATATATTCACATACATGAAATGCTTCACATTCTTTTGTACTCCACACTGCACAGATCATTTTTACCTTTTTATATGATGTCAGATACTGAAATCAACAACTTTCATGTGTAGAGAAAAGAAACTATATAAACCAAGGGATAAAAGAGAAGCCCCATACACCCACACAGACACACACATAGACACACCTGTTTGAGTAGGAAACATATGCACCCAAAAAGACTATCAAAAGAATAAAACTGCACTGCACTTGCTGCCACAACCTCTCATGAATGAGTTATCAAAACAGTGTACCAACCCTGGTGTGAGCAAAACAGCTGGAAAAGTCAGAGGAAGTGTATTCCTCTGATAGAGTTAGCTTCTTTTGTGCCAGGAAAGCATGTGCTTTTCAATTTGGTTTGAGTGGAAGCATGGCCGTGTATAATACTCGCTGCCACAGGTCTAGTAGGTTTGATAGTAGGAAAAGGACAGCATAAGAGAGAGCTATCGTCTGTGTGAGTGTGTATGTGTCTGTTTATGCATTCCACTTACTACTTCTTTTTACTTACTACTTCTTGTTCATTTCTTGGGACTGTGATAGCTATTTTAAGCAGAATGCAGCCTGTGCTTCCTACAGTAAATGTGGGGTATATGTGGGCAATAGTGGAAGATTGTTTTTTCAAATAGACTGTTACAACGAAATGTGCCTTTGCTGCTCATTTTGTAAAGAGAAATTGTAAGAGAGCATTATGACTTTGAAAACTTTCCAATAGGCTGCAGAATTTCTTAGTGTTGCATAATATATGACACGCCAGTGAAAAAAGTAAAACGCGTACATTTGAAAAGTTTAAAGAAATATTGAAAATTGAAGTCTATCTCACATTAGACCAGTGGTTTTCAAACTTTATTTTGCTACATTTTCAAATAAGTTCTTCATTTTTTCATGATCCAGCATTTGAGTTGACCTACCTAAAACTGCAGCGGCTCTGAGGGATTTGGCAATGCAACAGAAGTGTCTATTCTTCAACTTGGCTGATGATTTGAAAACAGTGTCTCTAAGGATATTAGGGGAAAAAAGGTCTTAAAACTTCTGACCCAAATCTAATTCAGCCAGGTATTGTATTGAAAAACTAAATCTGTAGAGATAAAATTCAGTATGAGAGGCTGCAACAGCTTGGCAATATAATCCACTTCATATCCAGATTTTTGAAAACAGAAAATATTACCAATTGCCCTGTAATTTTATGCAATATCTTGTTTCCAGTGTCTCTCTGTAATAATCTCATATTTATTTTATTATGTAGTCATTTCCTGTGGTGAGCTTCCTTCTCCACCCTTTGGGACCAAACTGGGGACGTTGACTACATTCGGAGCAACTGCAATCTTTATGTGTAACCATGGTTACACGCTGGTGGGGTCACATGTGAGAGAGTGTGGTGCTAACGGGCTGTGGAGTGGTGCAGAGACCAGGTGTCTAGGTAAGGTCCATTAGATGTGATGGGATGTACGATGTGTTGGCATCTGTCCAAGGCCACTGTGGGATAAAAGTGAACAATCTGATCCAAGTACAACAGCTTGAATGGTGTGAATCCTTGAAACCAGAAGAAAGGGCACATTTATTAGGAATGAAATGTACAGCTCGTAGGTTGTCATAGAGTACAATCAAAGGCTTGGGCTCAACTTGCATTAAAGATCTCTTGTATCGTTTTTGTACATTTCTGTATAACAACCAATCTGATTAGTGCCTAGTATCAACAGTCAGACTGACTGTATTATCAGTCTTAAAGGCCCGTATGTGCAAAATATCATAAGGCATATAATGTTATGAAAAATCTTTCTATTTTTCTGCTTTGAGCAGTGGTATCACTGTCTTGTACAAGCTGTGTGTCAAGGACTTTTTGTAAAGACTTGATTTTTTAATGGAAATGTCTGAACATTTTATACTTACATTTTATTAATACATGAAATTGCTACAGGTGCCTAGGTAAGGCCGTCGAAATTAGACCAGCAATAAGTAAGATAAACTGTTCACATGCCCCAGTAACTCAAATGATCTACTACTGAGACATTTTATTACTTAATACATTAAGGGCTTGATTTAGACCTTCAGTACGCACTGACCAAAAATGATTAATCCTGATTTTACATGCACACTCTACTCCAGTGATTCAGCCTTGGAGCTACATGCCTGAATAAGATGCACATTTTATGTGATAAATGTATAAATCAAGGCGTGTCCACCTTCACATTATTATTCTGCGACTCTGATGCTTGAAAGGGTGGGCAAAATACACCCATAACTTGATGTAAGAAGAGTTACTAAATCACAATTTAAACACTGCTACAAATACAAGTGTAATTTTACATCAGAATGTTGTATATTACAGGTGATAAAATATGATTTTCATTAAACCTAAAGTGAATACCCTTGATAGTATGATTGTAATTAAGCTATATGAAGTTCATTCTCATGAAGTGTTTTATGTACACTTTTTATGTACCCTTTCAAAGGTGAAATATATGTAAGTCTCTAGCATTCAAAAATGGGTCTTGCAGTTCAAATAGCAAATTGGTGCCATAAACAGTATGTTAAAAAGGGTGAGTCCCTTTTTAATACACTCTGTGGTTGAAGCGAGTTGTTACTGCCCGCTCGCTCCTCCCCAGACTCGAAGCTCAAGCAAGTTGCCTGCAAGCTGCACAGACACTAAACAGGAGTGCAAGACAAATTATACTTTCATTATTATACTAGTATTATACTTTAACACTGAAAAGCAACAAAAAGTCCTCTATTGTAGGTTGATCAGCTCTTTATAACTGTCAGTTGTCTGTCAATGTAAAGCTAAGCCTGTCATCCTGAAAACAAATGAGTTCAGTGACTGCCTGTCCTACTGCCCAGAAGACTCCATTAACATATCACACAATTTAACAGTTACAAACACCTCCTCCTTCTAAAAGACTACTGTTGACTTCTTACAATGAAATAGACACTTAATCACCTGGCAAACATTTGACATTAATTTTAACTCTAATAAACATGAAACAGGCAAATAAAAACAAGTCATTTTGACCTGGAATGAAAATTTCAAAGGAGGACTGGCTGCAGCATTATTGTTGAAGAATACTTTTGTAATGAATAGATTATGCAGTCAATTATTTTCACACTGGAGCACTTGTATTGAAAGTTTTACTGTCCTTTTATACCCTATCTAGATTTTATGGAATTTTGTTTATATTTATTGAAGGCATGTTTCTCTTTAAAGTAAGTGAAACATTTACTCCTCAGGTTGGAAAGGCTATAATTTGCAATATTTCATTGTGTAACGTTTCACACATTCCTCTGTGTATTTAGGAGGCACAATTATTGATGACACAATAAATCACAATTTGCTTCAGAAGAACCCTCAGACATGTTTACTGCTGTAAACAGTTTTGTTATTCATAATAGAAACCCTTTATATCTGGTGTGCCCTAGTAATTTAATCAAATTAGACATATAATGATTTTGAGTAGATGGTGTGTAGAAATATGGTGGAAATATCTGCATTATGTCAACAGTAATCTCCAATGCATTTTGCAAAATAATCATTTTTCAAGATGCCTGTGTTTGCAGCATTAATCACCATTTGAGTAAGTGCATTAGCTTATTTAAGAAATCTGTATTAAATGCCAAACAGATCAAAAAGTACTGGGCCTCAGTCAGTGAGCCCATGAGGCACAGAAACACGAAGCGAGGGATTGATTGTGAAACGTGGGTGGTTAATCTCTTAACAGCTGAAATGGTATTGAATACAATGTAATGATTCTCCACACCTCAAGCACATAAGATGTGTCCTGCAAGTTATGTGCTCAAGTTTTCAGAAATCATGTAAGGATGTGGTACTTTAAGGCCACTTAGAGAACACAGACAAATCGTTTAAAATGTGCTGAATTTTACAGACCTTTTGTGCATCTGTAATTGGTTGGAACTGCAGTCACAGAGCTGTGCTGTCTTTGAACATTGATTTGTAGATGCACTGATGACATCACTCCCCCGACATTCAGGAGTTGCAGTTTTGAGACAGGACCTATACATTATTTGACAGTTTTAACTGCTGGGACGATAAGCTAGACTAGATGTTTTATGGTTGTAACTATAGGAACATTAATGACTTTAAAGCCCATGATATGTTTAAGTTGTTTTCCATTAAGCTGCATTAATCTCTATCTCTGTGTCTCTTCTAGCTGGCCACTGTGACTCTCCAGATCCTATAGTCAATGGCCACATTAGTGGAGATGGCTCTAGTTACCGTGACACAGTGGTGTACCAGTGCATGTTAGGATATCGACTAATCGGCACATCAGTCAGAATCTGTCAGCAAGATCATCGGTGGTCTGGAACAACACCCGTCTGCGTCCGTAAGTACTTTAAAATATCAAAACCATTCAGTTCATCTGCACTGTGTGATGATTTATTGTTCTTTTTCTGTTTAATCTGAAAAGTTTTTCCTATATAAAGTAAATCCATTACCCACAAAAGTCTGTAAAAAAATCACACATTTTGTGCCTTTTGGGGATTTAAATTGTTCTTTCAATGACTATCTCTGCAGCATCCATATGTTCCAACAAAAAGCTGAAAATATCACAAAATATCAAGTGGAAAATGCCACAATGCTGCACATATTACTTTTTCCACACCTCCAGTTTCTCATCATACTTCTCTCCTCTCTTTCAGCTATTACTTGTGGTCACCCCGGCAACCCAGCCAACGGGCGGACCAATGGCAGCGAGTTCAACCTCAATGATGTTGTCAACTTCACCTGTAACAGAGGTTACGTCCTCAGTGGAAATGCTCGCGCTCAGTGCCGACTCAACGGACAGTGGAGCAGCCCCCTGCCTGTCTGCAAAGGTCACAGACATGAGTATTAACACAGAGTTACAGACTTATACCTGTGTACATCGCTGTAAATGCTTCAGTGGAATCAGCTCTTCAGATTAAAGTACACTGGAGGAAGATGTTTTTTTCTTCTGTTTCACCTCCAGTATATGTCAAAGGGATATTTTGGATTATTTTAAGTGGGATTGTATGGGATACTTATAAGAAATATGTGTATTAGCTATTAGTAGATGGCAGTCGACACACCCCCAGTCAGTAGAAGCAGAGGGGGCAACAGCAAGGAAGCTAAACAATGTACTGCTGTGGACAGGGTCAGCAAAAAAAAAGGTATTTTAGCCATTTAAAAGGTCCACCTAAAATAAAAATCAATATCAGTTAAAGTGTACACCATATTTTGAATATTTTCACCACTTTACTTTGCCATCAGACAGCCAAATATCACTCTCTCCAAACCAACCAAACTCAATAGGCGAAATTAGAAATTTTAACTTGCGGAACTCAGGAGTTGCTTGTCTATCACTTCCTTGATCTCATAGTTTGTCTTGTGTTATTGTGTGGCTTCTGTGTTTTAAAAGGATAGTTAGATAGAAGTCACCTTTTTTTCACTTTCGAATCATTTGATAGAGATATTATAGTTTTACTGATGTTGCCACCTCTGCCGATTCTCACAGTTGGTGAGTAAAATGTCATCATAACCAAATGGAGTGACTTAAGTGAGACCTAGGCTGTACAAAAAAAAAAAAAAGATTTTCCTCTAAAGTCATGAATTTTAGATGGTCAGCATGTATTTGCTATTTGGTGGCCCAATTTGCTTCTAGCTACAGTATGTCAACTGGAACATTTTTGGCTGATTTGGCTGCCAGCAGACTGTAAAATTGATAACTGAATAATTGTAGCATAAACACGCACTTAACACTGAGTTGTATTCAGCCACAATCAGTGTGCGTGTGTGTGTATGTGTGTGTGTGTGTCTAAATACTCTAGGAGACATGCACACATACAGCTGGGTACATGTCCAGAGACACGTTCTTCTCCTCTGCTAACCATGCGTGGTCGTTACACTACAAGCCTCCTCAGACCTCTGGTAGTGTAACAGTTATGATATCCTAAAACACAGACACACACACACACACAGACATTCTGCACAGTCATGAGAGCAGATCAATACAACATAGTTGCTCACATGGGTTTTCCATTGAAGGGATTCATCCTCGCTTGCCTGCTTTCTCCATCTCCCTCACTTTTTCTGTCTTCTCCCCCTCTCGCCCCCTCTCTCCCTCCCAGCAGCAGCTGTCAATTATGAGACTGAAACTTTCTTTGTTCCCATAGGGTGCCAGACACGAACACACACACATACACACACATATCCATGTCCCCCATGGACTTGAATTTGAGTGAATGTCAGTCTCCCCTGTGACATGTGGAAAATAAAACTCCACTCTTATTTGACTGGCATCCACCCAGAGAGCAGAGCAGAGTAGAAGGGACCAGAGGAGAGACGAGAGAACACCAGAAAACAGGGACAAAAGAGCAGTTTAAAGAAGACCAGAATGGAACAACAATCTGATTTTTTTTACTCTCTGATTCAGTGTTTACTACCCTAAAAATACCCAAACTAGTTATGTTAAGATGTTAACATGTTAAGATGTTCACATGTTAAGGTTAGATTGATTTTGATTTGTTTTTGACTCATGAAAGTGCACTTCATTACTTGCAACAGCTGTGTCCAAAATCACTTCTTGCCCAAATTCTGTGTGAAATGCAGGGCAGGAATTTCATGGCGGGTGCATGGCGGCCATAACCATCCATTTGGCCTTATGCCACACCCACACTGCCCCAGCTGATTTTGCCATTTTCTCTTCTGCCTCCTCTGCCTCTACAATTCTGTGGTTTACACTGCAGACTGGAGTCTCTGTTAACAGTGACAAACAGCTAGATCTGTGTTATATACATTTGTCTCTTCATTGCTCTGCTGGATGCCTTGTCAAAATGATTTATTATCTCAAAACAATGAGTTGCCATCTCAAAATAATGTGTTAGTATCTCAAAATAATGACTTAGTATTTCAAAATAATAACTTATTGTCTCTAACCTCTGACTGACTTCTAGTGTACCCGTAAAAATGATTGTTTTCATGGATTTGAAATAATTTTTTATTTGATGGTCTTGCAACCCTGGCTTTGGGCCTTTGTGCCCAAAATGATGAAATTCCAGGGCCGGAGAAATATATGTGCTATATAGTACCCTTAGAAATTCCTACAGTGGAAAGAAAACATAGCACCCATGGCATGGTAAATGAATGGACTGGATTTTTACCTTAACAGACAAAACACTTTACAGTTTACTTTTTTCACAGAAGCCATTTGGACATGAAATATGTGTACCAATGATACTCATTAAGGTTCCGTTCTATTCAAACAGAGTCAGTTTACTGCTATCGTGCATGTTGGCTCACTGGAACAGCTCTGCTACACTAACTAGAAGGAACCATAATTAGTATCATTGGTAACACTTGTGTTTATGCTAGTATTTCATGTTAATGTGGCTGCTGAAAAGGGTCCATTGGCCTCTCATTCACCCATTTGCACGCATGATCACATGCTGACAGTTGGAGCTGCCATGCAAGATGCTTGCCTGTCCATTCCGAGCAACTTAGAGTTCAGTGTCTTGCCCAAGGACACTTCAACTGAGTGTCTATTAAATAAGTAGCAAATAACTGAGTGAATTCGGACACAGCTAATGTTATTTAAGCTGTTATGGTCATTCAAGTAATAGCTGTTCCAAATTGAGGAAGATTTTTTGAACTTCTCTTCTCTTCTCTTTCTTCCTTCTCTTCTCTTCTCTTCTCTTCTCTTCTCTTCTCTTCTCTTCTCTTCTCTTCCCCTCTCCTCTCCTCTCGACTGTAGTATTAGCAGTAGTATATTGGCCAGGACTCCATTGAAAAATAAATTTTTAATCTCAATGGGACTTTTCCTGGTTAGATAAAGGTTAAATATATTTTTAGCACAATCCATATCTGTCTACAGTCTATCCATGTGAAGCATTTGGACCTCAAGAAAGTAAAGACACATTCCTGTCGATCAAGACAATTTAAATAGGTCCTAACAGTGTCGGCTTTCTTCTGCAGTGGTGAACTGTTCAGACCCTGGCCTTGTGGAGAATGGTGTGCGCCAGTCTGGACTACGTTACCCAGAAGTCTTCAGCTATGGTGTAACTGTGGCAATCCACTGTAAACGAGGCTTCTACCTCCTCGGCTCTGCGCTCCTCACATGCCAGCATGATGGACGATGGGACCGACCAATCCCTCACTGCCTAGGTAAAGTATGGATTGACAAATACAGGTAGTTCAAGAAACAATGGCCATATAAGTTCAGGAGACAAATGAGACACAAGTAAAGACAGAATGAGCAAAAGATGGACATCCATAGGCTTATAATGAAAATGTTTGTCCTATTGTGAACAGGTTACAACTTTTTGGATTTTTGAGGGAATAAATGTCTAGAAAAGTTTTGTCATGGTGAACAAAAGTAGCCATAGTTGGATTTCTATTTATTTTTCTTTATATTTGTCAGGAAAAGCCATTTGAGGAGGAAGATGAGGAGCGAATGAGAAACTGAGAGAATAAGAGAGGGTTTCAAGGCAGAAAATGGGAGGGAGTGATCATAAAAGGAGTGCGAGACCATGAAAGAAAGAGGCTTAAAGGCTAGAGCATGTGTGTGTGTGTGTGCAGGGAAAAAAAGGTGTGTCTCTTAGGGCAATAGGCGTTCTTGTCAGAGAGCTACCATGGCTGATAGAAACACAGAGATTAAACTAGAGAGCAATAGAGAGAAAGAGGCTGATTCGGAGAGAGCAACACAGAGGCAAACAGGACGACGACACAGTAACAGAGAGGTAGAGATGAGGAATCAGACAGAGAGGGAGAGGGGCAGACGCTGGTGAGACACTGGTGTCTGTGCATCGAGCATTACATTCGAGAAACAAGGTCTTATCGGAAAATTGGGGGGAGAGGGCTGATGACTGAGGGGCAAGGAGAGGATGGAGTAATATAATTTGGGAGTAAGGGGAGATATCGGAGGACCAGTCATTTGGCAGAAATAGAAAATCGAGAGCAGTTTCATATCTGTGTCCTCCAGAAACCTGTGCTCTGTAAAACATCAATTTTTCCAAAATTGAAGAAAAAACTAGAAGATTTTTTTCACTGATGTCCATTGCTTTGACACCATGGAACGATTTCTGCAAGTTCTCTACACAGACAAGGAGAGAGACTCCTTCAATGTTTTCTAGCAAAAGGGAATTTAATTTGAGATGAGTTATTGGTTCTCTCTCTTTCTATCTCTCAGGCGATTCAATTAAACTCAATAAAAATAAGCTTTACTGGCATGACTCTATACTGCCATACAGTGTAAGCAAAGCAGTTATATTGTAAAACTGCAAAAAGAAAAAAAAATTAAAAACTGCTTCCAGCCAGGGACCTTTCTTACATGTCATACTCAAATGTGAACCAACCATGATGTTACCCATTAGTTTGTGGACTACCATTTTGAAGCCTCGAGTTTGGCATTTTGGGGGTTGCTGTGTTAGTTTTTTGCAACAGAAACCGACGAGAGTGTGAAGCTGGTGTGTGATGTAATGCAACTTGGGAGCTGCTTGGTTTTGGTTTGTCCATTCAGCAGGAAATAATGGCTGTCAGGTCATGATCTTTCTGATATTACAACTGAACAGTACACTAAAATATGCGTCTGACAGCATTTTAATGAGAAATAGGCAATGTAGAATTTTGATCAACACTGTCAGGTTTTACAGTTTGATCTGACTTTCGGGAGGAAACTGGAAACACAATGGCAGCTGCCTGGTCGTAATCAGGTTGCGAACTCTCCCTTATTACAGCTAAACAGTACACATGTTTACAAACATGTTCCCAAAAACAACACAACAGAAATAAGCAATGTAGTAACAGAATATTAATCCATATTTGAGCAACTCTCCCTAATTTGACAGTTTGATCTGAGTTTCAGGGAGCTTTGTTGGAAAGCACCTGGTCACAATCTTCCTTGTATTATAGCTAAATAGTAAAGTAGAACATTTTTATAAAAAACATTTTAGGCCAGAAATAGGCACCACAGTAGCAGAATCTTGATCCATATTTGATCAGCACTACCTAGTTTTACTGTTTGACTTGAGTTTTGGGAGGCTCTGTTGGAAACATGAAACACAATGGCAGCTGCCTGGTTGCGATCTTCCTCATAATACAACAAAAAAGTACAGGAAAACATATTTCTAAAAACATTTTAGGCAAGAAACAGGCAACACAGTAATGATCCATATTTGATCAGTACTGCCTAGTTTTACTGTTTGATCTGAGTTTCATGACCCCTATGTGTTCCACCGGACAGATTCACTGAGAATGACCTGCTATCAATCACAAGGTGGCCCCGCCCTACAACATACCCTGCTTTATCGACTGTTTTACTCTGAATGGGACCGTAATCTATGAAGTGACCATCATGCTATGCAAAGAAAAACTTGAAACGAGTAATTGAGACAATGAACTTATTTGTCTGAGGCGATAAATCAAGTGAGACATAGTGTAGGTTTTCTATAAGAGTACATTCAGTCGAACTTCTTTTGTAGCCAGTGGAGTCCCCTCCTGCTGGTCATTAGAAAGAATGCATCTTTAAAGTACTTCAGGATTGGCTTCTTTTTAGACCTGGAACCTCTGTCCACTATTTAATATACAGTCATGGTCATACCCTTCTCTCTCCCCACATTTGCTGTCTACCTCTACATCAAATAAAGGCAAAAATACACCCTGAAAAAGTGGTGAGCAAAGGAACCCTACTGTGTGATATTCAAGTTGATAACAGATTTGTAGAAGAAATGTCTGGTAAATTATTATTTTAAAGACATCAAAAGTATTTCAAGCTCAGATAAAAGATAACTTTAATAGACCTTTTTTTGTTTTGTTTTGGCTGCACACTTAATGAATATTTATCTGCTATCTGTTTATTTTAGACAGTAAATTACAAAAAATAATTTAATCTTTGATGTAGTTCACAGACTCTTCTTACTTTTTCTATTCCCTATGTGTGTACATTGATTCAAACATGCATACCAAGACCACAGACACCTGTGTTAATCCCACCTCCTCGCTCACTGTCAACCTCTTCCTCTAGCTGTCTCCCACAATGACCAAGCTGCGCCATCTAATGCAGTTGTATCTGTAATCTATAAGTGGATAAAATCACACACCAACACCTTCTCTCTTTCTCTTTTTCAACACCCTCTCTCTTTCTCTCTTTAAATCTGTCTCTACAGCCATTTCCTGTGGTGACCCCGGTGTACCCCCTAATGCAGTAGTATCTGGAACCCACAGCTGGACCTACAGTTCAGTGCTGCAGTACTCCTGTCTGCCTGGGGGGGTGCTGGTGGGCAATGCAACCCGCCACTGTCAGGAGGATGGCACGTGGAGTGGAGCGCCACCCTACTGCACTGGTAAAAGCACACTGGTCGATAAAGCAGCATGCCAACTGGTTTCCAGCTGGTACAATTGCAGAGTGTAGATCTTTAGTCGGTTACACTGTCATGCATTTTCATACAGGCTGCTCAAAATTGGAGTCATGTTGGCTGTCTGGTTCACAGAGTGTTTTAAATCTAAAGCAATAATCCAGCAATCACTCCCACTGAAATAAACAGCATCTATGCTGCAACTGCCAACAGGGAAATATGAAGTGGTTTTCTGATCAGTGTTTGCTGAAAAGTAGTATATGTATATCTCCAGCAATAAAAGCAGTAGTCAAAGTAAGCTTACCAGCAGATGATGCTATATGTAGATCAGACCACATAAGTGTAAACAAAAAAGAACAACAACTTAAAACAAAATCTTCAGTGATCTGAAGAATGAAACCTGTTTGGTTGGTATGCAGAAGATAAAACTGGTTCAGCTGTCAAAAAATAGTATCATCCCATCTGGTATAACAAGAGTGAGCCATATTCACACAGACACATTCAGTACGAAGATGTCTTCAGCGTTTTACTGGTCCAGCATTACATAATGCATAATGTCACCTGTAGTCCATATTGTGCTATATGACAATAAGAGATGCTAACAAGAACTGACAGCTAAATATGATTAACAGACAGGTTCTGTGTGTTTGAGAGTTCCAGATAAATTTCAGCATTCACTTCTTCAACTGGATTTGTTTTTTAATTTTAGTTCAGTGGGTATGATGTACTGCACTGATACTGAACTTGTGACCCATGGGCCAAATCTGGCCCCCAGTAGGGTGCTTGTGTCCTCAGACCATTTTCTAATTTTAAATGAAAATAAATTAATTCATACTGTTTTTCGAGGAAAGAGGGACAGATATACCAGTTTTGTATGATGGGATAAAGTAGGCTGTTTGAAACAGAGAAGGCAGATCTTTGTGTGAGGGACTTTCAGGCTGTGCAAAGTGCAGTAGGATTAAATGGTGAGTGCTGCAGGGGAAGACAACTATTAACTGAGAGGAAAAGTTACATGGACATGAGGATAATTTTGATCCTTAGATGTGTGCTTGATTCTAAAAGAGCTTAAGTACCTATCTTCTTCACTCATTTTCAGTGATTGCACAAGACATTTTACCTTTGCTTTATATTATATACACTCTTTCAAGTGTTACCAAAGCATTTACAACTAAAAGGCAGTTGCAGTTATTAAATGCTGTAAAATATCTGATTTATCTGTCAATCCTCGCACCAAGTTAATTCAGTTAATAAGTTAAGTTAATATGTCTGTTAAATTTTAAATTAAATTTTAAATTTTAAATTTCATTCAAAGATTAGTTTTTGGACATTTAATGTAATTTATTTTTATTTTATCTGATACATAAGTATCACTGATGCACTGTAATCAGATAATGACTATGTTATTGTCGCTACTAGGCGACTACAGCTGAAGGCGACTATAGCTGAGGACTATTCTTTATGATGGTATCACAACTTATAAATACAACTAAGGTTTGAATCCAGACAAGCGAGCACGTTTTAAAGGGCTAGACTTTTATGGTTTCCACATTTCCAGACATGAAGAAAATTTCTAATTTAAAATCAGTTAACATGTTTATCAAGTGACAAACTGTAGAGATATGTTTAGATCTTTGGTTATAATTACACACCTTCTAGCTGACTGGAAACAAGCCACACCCTTCCTTGCACATCACATCCTTTTTGCTGCACAGAAATGAGACTTCCTGTCCCACCTACATACGACACAGAGAGAAAGCATTTCAACATTTTCAATATCTTTATAAATGTAATACTAAAGTTCAGTAATTAGTTTGCAACTCACTGGTGCTTTGTTTGAAATAAGTCACTGTTTGCAATCAAGCATGTGCAAGTGATCTTTAGAAAGTATAGTATGTTTCATTTACACAAGTAGTAGTATGGGTCAATTAGGGCTGGGTATCGGTACTCCATGAAGGCACTGACCGAAATAACCCTGTAGTAAGTAGTTTCAAATCTTCTGATCGGCCATAACTCCCCATGCAGTCTGTGTTTTGACGAAATCAAGTGCAGTGGTTTTTTATCATTGTAAAGGATGGCTATACTACATACCTGTGTTGTATGATAAAAATAAATGCATAAAATTTGGAAGGATTATTTCAGAGATGCTTCCATTCACATGATGAAGAAAAAAAAATTGTATGAAATACTCTATTGGTATCAGTATCACTTTAAGGGTACTTCTATTGGTACTGATATCTTTGAATACTGTACAGTACTGAAGTCTCTGAATTTTTAAACAGTATCCAACCTTGTGTCAATTTGCAAACACAGAGAAAATGGATATAATGTGTTTTTAGTGTAAATGTCTACATTTTCTGTCCTGAATGTGACCTGGTTTGGGCTGCAGTACAGTATGTGTAAGAAACAGGCAGGGTAAAGCAGGTGGGAGAGTCCTGGTCTACTACTCAGGTTCTAAGTGCTGCTCTACAGTAGGCTTACGCAGATCCCACAATACTACAACTGATCATTTCCAAACTCAGCATCAACTGTCTCAACAGCTGAAATGCAATAAGCTTACTCTGCTGGCCTCAGAACAGAACGCTCAGCAGGGCAGAATCCATCCTGCAGCTGAAGACCTCATTGAGATGCAAGACGCTGCATTTGGAGCTGTACCCTGTTAAACTCGCAAATCCCCACCGATGGAATTTAAGCTCCTAAAATTGTGACACGCTCAGTGCTTTTAATGCTAGAACAATTTGGTATAGCCTAAATGCAAAGTACAGTTCGACAAAGTTTGCGTGTCGGCGTGTACTGTATGTGTGTGTGTGTCACTGTATGTGAAAAGACTGAGTAGGCAAAATATGTGTGCACTTTCTGCAACAGAGGTTATGAGATGACTAACATCACAAATGCTTTTTAGTTGATGTTGTTGGCCTGTAGCATGAGTGCACACATATATTTTTAGCGTGGTGGCCCCAGTGAGAGATGCCCTCATCACCCTCTGTTTTACATAAAATCACTAAAACCTATTAGGAGACTGATGTACATCAGCTGAATGCAGCTGTATTGAGTGTGTTTGGATTTTTTGTGCCTGTGGTTACATGTGGTTCTATGTTTACTGTAAGTCTCATCAGGACTGTGTGGGGGGTCCTTGATTGCTACGGTGGTGTGCATGTGTCGGGCTGTTGACTTTGTGTCTGATTTCTCACTCTAGGTATAAGTCCAGGGATCTGTGGAGACCCAGGGATGCCTCCCCACGGCGCCCGTCTAGGGGGGGAAGAATTTAAAACCAAGAGCCTGCTGCGTTTCAGCTGTGAGGCGGGATATAGTCTGATTGGCTCAGCTGAGAGGACCTGCCTTCACAACGGCACCTGGAGCGGCACGCAGCCTGTTTGTCAAGGTGGGAATGCGTGGCAAACAAATCACCATTGTTTTTATGAGATATCATCACAGCACTTGGTTCTGCAGTATTAAATATCAAAAGAGTGAATTTCTCTGAGAATAGATATTTATGGGACTGTTGTGCATGGTATTCTATTTATATGCACCCTTTATTAACCCTGTTTTATAGTAAAAGACTGCTGATTGCTTTATACAAGCAATCAGCAGAGATTGGATTTGACAACATAGCATTACACTGAAGTGCCTGTTTAGAAAACATCATACATTATGATACCAAGCTATCCTTGTCGCATTTGAGGTTACCTTTGGGTCTCAACCCAGATTCTATAAAACATCACTGTAAAAATAAACATTGCTGTAAAACGTGGCCGTGCAGATTTTGTATAAACCCACAGTGTATTTGTGGCATATGGACTTAATTATTCAGCATTTTATGTGAAAATAAATCAGCTCAGCCTCCAGAGTTGAACAGCTTAATCTCTTCTTTGGAGAATACAGTAGCATCAGGCTACTTGGCATGCTAGTGGCAGTAAGCAACTAATCCACAACCAAACATAGCTTAAAGCCCATTACATACATTGTACACTGTATATTGTACATTGTACAGTACATCTGAGTCAGAATCATATCTTGTTTAATTGAAGTTTATACATTGCTTTTGTATATGTCAAGTTAAATGAATTGTATAGTAGAAGTGCCCAAGATGTCATTTTTGTATCTGATCTGTACCAATTGTCTCTGTACTGTATCTGACCAGACATAGGTGTGGTTCACACTGCAAGTCAAATCTTAAATCTGGCAAATGTTTTATTTTCGAACCTAATATTCATGGCAAAGAAATTGTTGTACCTTCAAAACATCAAGTTGATTTAATACTGGCATATTATTAATTATGAAATGTATTTCCACATTCTTTTTTATTTTTATTTTTAACAAAGCTACGTTTTATGAACTGAATTCCAACACCACCACCCCTTTACTGGGGGACATTGAGCAATAAGAAACTGAAAAAAATTATAAATTGAAAGATTCTGTTTTGCATTGAGCATAGAAACTCTTTACATATCTTCAGTTGAACAGAATAATCTTAAATTGCAATGATGCTGTGTTCATGTTTCTTGATGTGTTAGTCTTACCTAGTCCACAGTGCTAGAATATTATACATACTGTATATATGTAAATAGTAGACTATAATATGATATAATATTAAAATTAAGTGTAATTTATATGTACTACTTAATGTACATAAAAGTAAAAGGTAGTACTCTTAACCTCACTGCGTTTCATTTTGGAAATTATTTTTTTTCCAAGCATTAACCAGCAACTTCAGGTAGAAGCAGTATCTGCCTCCATTGCAGTATTTGTGCTTTTCCAAATTGTGTATTCAGATTCTGGGGCATAAACTGGAGTAAGCTGTCCTTCCTCAGCTGTTTTTTCATGTAATAACCACAATTTGTAATTCACACAATACAAAAATAAAACATTTATAGTAATTTGGTGATCAAATATGTTGAAAATGTGGAAAATTCACAGTTGTCATTCAACAGAAAAACCTCCCAAGTTCACATAATGTAAGAGGTTTATGGAAGCAGCAGTTTGTAGGAAAAATATGAAGATTCAAGTTAATGTGTGTGTGTGCATGTTTATATGTGTGTGGCCCAGATACAAAGGATTGAAGTGTGTCACTCCTAACCGACTGAGCTGGATCTTCCACAGCGCTGTGGTAATAAAGTGTGTCCTATACAACAGCAGTTTTCAAAGACGCTCTTTAAGCCCATGGGGTTTCAGGGGAAATTAAAGTGGGTCCCCATAGGGCTGTAGAGACACCAGAATCCTAAGCTGCTGCCTGTGTTACCTTCCCCTATTCCCAGCTATGATTGGTAGGCTGAATAAAACACTGTCGACATTAACTCCGTTGTACTCTGATGCAGATTTTAGATTCAGTTAGATAGATGGGCTTGTCTAGCAGTAATTTGAGTGGATAAGGGGAGGAAAGAGTGAGTCATACAGTTTCGGCGTACACTTCTATGCACTACCAGCAGTATACTAAATATAGAATACATATAGAATAGAATATAGACTACTGGAAAGCATTAAGGTCACACTGACTCAAATGAGAAAAATCAGCAGGTTCTCTATTCACATAAACATATTTGGCCGCCAAATGGCAGCTTTTCTCTGAAGCCTTTCAAGCCAAAATGTCATATATTTTATTCAATAATTTTCATCTTCTAATTTATATAGAGAAGTAATGCCAATCTGAAGAATGTTGCTTCTTAAAAATTGTTTTTTAAAATTGCTCAGAATGTTAATGGAAACCCATAATGTGATTTTGCTCCATGCCAGCAATCAATATTTTCAGATTGTATCTCATTTTGGAAAAGAAAACTCCCCAAACTCTCTCCCGAAACTCGAACTGCAAGTCAGACAACTGTAAACTGTGATGATATTAGCCGGTTGTGAGCAGTGTTTGGTTGAGACTGCATGGCAACAACTGAATTTTCCTTCACCTTAGAGGTGTGTGTCTGATTGGGTGCGCACCAATGTCTGTGTTTGTGTAACACTAATTATTTATGCCTGTCTACAGTTGTTTTTCATTAAGCTAATAGTGGTTAAAAGCTGATTCAGAAAGGATGAGACATCTATCACTGAGACACAAACACAAAGAAATCCATACACACATCCATACACAAACACACACACACATACACATACACAAACTGTTGCTCACAGCAGGTATCCTGATAGCACTCACACAACACAAACAGCAAGCTGCTGTAGACACACAATTTTGCATGATGTGCTCCACCTACGCACACACTCTTGGACAAGCTTTTAAGGGCTCTAACTAATGAATCCCATCGATAGGTGTTTGATTGTTAAAGGCTGTCAGCTGTCATGATCTTATTAGTGAAATGTGCTGTGGTTGGTTGCTAATTTCTGTCTGCTCTGTTAATGTGCTGTGCCAGCAAACTAAAGATCAATGAATCACTAGTTTAGACAAGAGGCGTGGTCCTTCCCTGTCTGCGTTCCTGTGTCCTCCCAGGCAGATTTGTCTTAGAATCCACCAGACCAGCAGTGGTTCAAAAACAAAGAAAGCCAAGGATGGATAAAGATCCTAGCTGTTAGCTCTCCAAAAAAAAGACTTGTTGCTGCTTTTTGTCCTACATGAATAAAAGGGAACCCCTAAGATTCACTGTGAGAACGACGCATTGATATAGGGTTTAGTGTTGAGCCTGTGGAAGCAGCTGTGAAGATGAACACGAGCATGTCTTAATGGATGCTGCATGTCAAGCATACAGCCAGTCTCAAATTCTAAATATGTATTCTTCGTGCTCTCATTGCTGAGACTTTGTTCTCCCCAAGATAACTCAGGAAGGACATTGTCCACAAGTTCTGACTGATAATTAGTCTCACTGCTGCATGACCAATGCTTCTTCAGACTGCTATTAGTTTTCTCTGCAAGCACTGGACATCTTACTACAATGATCTTATTTAAAACACTGTCGCCATGCATATTTGCAGTTGTTATACATATTTGCAGACAGTATGTTTTGTTTTTTAATAAGAGGTAGAACTTGACAGCAGGGGCCATTGTTGAAACTGTCGGAAGGGTAACTTTTTTTTTTCTGGACCCTATTTTCCCATGTTTTTGTGTCTAAGTGACTAATGAGGACTGCATTTTTTAATACTTGGTCGAGTATTGAGGTAGAGTGCTGCAGTTGCCAGAAGCAAAACTAACTTACAACATAATCTCTTAGGCAACCGTGCACCGTCAACGTACGTCCACTAAAAGTGCTTGTTTTTTCAACTGACCACCTCAGATTGTTATGTGTCTGACAACATTATGGAAAGGATTGCTACAGAGATAGACATTTTTTAAAGAGTAAGAAAGTTTTGTTTAACCAGAAATAGCTGTTTTATTGCTCTCACCAAACTCGCTAGACTCCCTTTGCAGAACTGTAATTTTAACATTGTCATCTTCATTCAAACTCAAAAGAAGAAAAATCTCATCACAGTGAGAAGCAGCTGCCAGAAACCGCATGTACAGCCAGAATATTTTCACATCTGCCTCAGTGAATGAAGGGTTTATTTCAACCAAGCAACCAGAATTGGTGTTTGTTGAAACATTGGAAAGATGAGACAAGACATTTTTTGAGAGTTTTATTTTGTTTCTGTCCAGTTTGAATCATGATGGTGATGTTAAAATGATTAATTTTGCAAAAGGAGGTCAATTTGATGAGAACAATGAAAAAACTGTTTCTGGTTTAACAAAATGTATCTTCCTCTTAAAAAATGGTCTTGCTCTGTAGCAATCCCTTTCTTAATGTTTTCAGATGATTATTATAAAAATCTGAGCCTGTCAGTGGCAAAAACAAGCACTTATAGTGGACATACAGTGCATAGTTGTCCAGTTGAATTACGCTTTTCAGCTCAGTTTGGCTTCTGCCAGCTGCAGCATTCTCCCTTAAAACTGGACTTATTTCAAAAATTGTTGTACCCATTTGTCACTTAGACAGAAAACATGGGAAAATATGGTCCAGGTCGAAAAATACCGAAGTTACCCTTTAAGGCTCACTGCTTTGCTCAGTGGCACTTTGGCAGTTAAAGCGATATTCCACCCCTAGATGATAATCCACTCAATATGTACTCACCCCTATGCTGATGTGAGGATGGGTGAAGATCTTCAGTTCACAAAACAATCCTGGAGTTTCAACAGAAAACAGGGTTGCAGCCAAATCCAGTACAATGGCAGTGAATGGTGACCATGGATAAAATGTTAAAAAAAGAACACAAAACAAACAAAATGTCTCCATCCTGCTCTCGTGTGATGTAATCCACGCGACATTAAAATTTAACCTCAAAGACACACATTTACACCATGTTTTTAGCCAAATGTCAACTGTAGCCTCTCAGGTAGCATGTAAACATGGTAAAATGGCGTCTTTTGAGGTTAAATTTTAATGCCGTGGCTCATGGACACTTGGATTACACCACACGAGCAGGATGGAGACATTTTGTGTTTGTTTTGTGTTCTTTTTTTTACATTTTATCCGTGGTCACCATTCACTGCCATTGTACTGGATTTGGCTGCAACCCTGTTTTCTGCTGAAACTCCAGCATTGTTTCGTGAACTGAAGATCTTCACCCATCCTCACATTGGCATAGGGGTGAGTACATATTGAGTGGGTTATCATCTAGGGGTGGAATATCGCTTTAAAGTGGGTGCTGTAGATGTATTATCAGCCTCTAGCACACAACTGGAATACTTTACATCTGCCATTCAGTGCTGGGAATCAGTCCAACAACCTTTAGTTATTAATCAGCCTGACTACCTCAAGGACACATTTAGAGTTATTTCCAGCAGACTCTAGTGTAATCTCATTATTGCTGCCTACAGCTGATCAGCCGTGAGTGACAGCAAAGACAGTATTGCTCACACTGATATTATCACTGTGATTAATCACCGCTGTTTAATATTTCCTCACTTCTCAGCTGTATCCTGTGGTAACCCTGGCACCCCAGCACATGGCAGAATTGTCTTCAGTGACGGCATCACCTTTGGCAGCTCAGTGGCTTATGCATGCTGGGAAGGCTTCAAAACATCAGGCCTGACCACCAGACACTGCACAACTAACGGGACATGGACAGGACAACCCCCAGACTGCACTGGTAAGATAGTGTCATTTAGTGTATTACTGCTGTTACTATTAATGGTAAGAGCAGGGGATGTAGTCACTATCTTGAAAAGTTAGCATACGTTGAACTAGCTTCATTAACTATAGCTGTACAACTACTACTGCAAGTAGTATCAGTGTTGGTACATGAATAGTGGTATTTTTTAGTGAATGATCTGAGAGGAGTATAAATTGTGCATGGACTGGGGAACCTGCTGCTGTGCAGGTGCAGAACTGTACAAGAGTAAGTTTGTTGTGTCTGAGATTTCAACTTGTTATGTTTAAGAGAGCCAGTCAGAGGGTTTGGGAAAAGGAGAAACAGAAGGTGGGAGGTAGATGAATTGAAGCAGGGATGTGCTTCAGGGAAGTTATGGAAGGCAGTCTCTGCGAAAGTTGAGTAGGAGGACGGGGTTAAAGGGCAGGCAAAGAGAAGCAAAAACATCAGACTTTGTTAGAAAGCACAGTGAGTTATAGTAAAAAGATGAGATAAGATTGATGTGATGATGCGCTTCTACCATACTACAGGATGTCTAGAACAACACCATCAGACAGGTAAATATACTCTCTGCATACTGTATTCATGACATACGTTTTCTCTTGTCTCCTTCAGTGATCAGCTGTGGAGACCCCGGGCCAGTCGCCAATGGGATTTATCTTGGAAAGGAATTTACCTACAACCACACGGTGACCTACCGCTGTAACCCAGGTCACCTGATGGAACCACCTGGACGCAGCGTTCTGCGCTGCACTAAAGATGGAACCTGGAACCAAACCAAACCCAGCTGTAGAGGTAAGAAGAGCTGATAACCTATGTAACTGCTTCCAAAGTGATGCCGGACAAGGACATCAACTTTTGAGTTTATCTAAAGGTGATGGATCCACAGGTTCAGTACAGTGTGTCCTATGGATTTTATTGTTTACAGTACAACTAATACTTTTTGCCTTTGATACCAGTTTTGTTTTTTCAGAGTTTTAAACTTCAGATAAGTCCCCATGTACAGCCAGTATTTGTGCTCAGGTGGCGGTCACAGGAGCATCTTAGGTGAAAATCAAAATTAACCACCACACACTGAATTGACTTTCCTATGACTTTATTTGTTTCGCCTGCAGCTTCTTCACATGCGCTCAGCAAAATGTGTTTCAACATTTTTTCAGAGGTGAACCTTGCTCCAATAGTCTATCTTTCTGGAGAGATATTTAGCATATTCTTTTCAGTCAGTTGTATACTAATTAAGTTAAAATTATGTAAAATGGTGTAATACTTGCAACTCTGTAATATAAACCATGCCATGTTATTTTGAAAAATGTTACTTTGTGTAATAATTGTGTCATGTTTTTGGATAAATGTTCACCTTTGAGAAAATGTTGAAATATTTTGAAAAAGCCAAGACTGTCACATGACCCAAAAACATATTTATATTTGTGAGGGAAATTTGAGCTTTTTATAACACATTTTGCATAATCAAAATGATTA
Source organism: Lutjanus argentimaculatus (assembly GCA_034769285.1). Classification (NCBI taxonomy): domain Eukaryota; kingdom Metazoa; phylum Chordata; class Actinopteri; order Lutjaniformes; family Lutjanidae; genus Lutjanus; species Lutjanus argentimaculatus. The sequence continues at coordinate 2,380,487 of JAWZSL010000045.1, read as the reverse complement.
ATGAAAAATAAAAATAATGAATACACATAAAAAAGAACAATTATTAACTTTTTTTTTAAATCAAACAATTTGTCATAGTCAGTTTTTCAACATCTAAGAGTCTCAGTAACATGGTTATTTTTCAACTAAAATATGTACAGAGAGAAATTTTTACAATTAAAAATAAACTAATCAAAAACAAAACTCTAACAGCAAACATCATACTAATTTTTCAAAGTAACAAAGTCAGTTTCACTACAATCCATCAACAACATAAACTAAATAGGACTCAAATATGCTTGAGAGTTGATATTAACACCCCATCTAAGGACCAAAGAATAATCAATCTTTAATTAAAAAAAAAAAAATCCTTATTTTACTGATACTTTTTGTGCTTGCTGGAGATGTAAGCTCCAGGAAGACTTTTTATTGATTTGAAGAGACTGAACCCGAATAGAAAGTATATAAGTTAGATTCTCCACTGCAGGTGAGAAGCATATAGAACATGAACTGGAAGAGGATGTGTCAAGTCTCAATGATGATGACAAGGTACTTACAATGAAGAATAACAAGGGTGGTTATTGTTATAGGTCTGTGCATTTGCAGCGAAAAAGCCCCACAGAAATGAGTGACAATTTAAATAAGAACAATAGTACTTCAGTGTGAGCTGGCACACTAAAATAACAGATTGTGACTTTAACAGTACATTAGAAAGAGGCTAGGGGAAGTTAACATAGCTCCTTACAATAACTGAGTGTTAAATTAGGGTTTTTTTCCTGACATCCTTCTCTTTTCAACAAACACAAAGGCAAAAATAAAAAAGAATGCATTAAAATAAAATGAGTCACAGTTTTACAACAGCCCATATTTAGAGTTTAGACTGTGATACTCAACAACAGTAAAAGGGAATGTTTCCTGAGATCCTCCCTGCCGCTTCTTCCCACAAACAGAAAATCTCCTGCTGGCTCCTGCAGTTGCAGAGGCTTTGAACTCGGATGAAAAAAACTTAGAAAGCCGGCAGAGAGGCTACTGAGAGGGAACCAGAGAGAGGAGGAAAACAGAGAAGTAAAAGATACTGTAGGTGATAGAGAATGAGACAGAGGCTGGAAATTGAAAAGAGAAAATTAGTAGGAAGAATGAAAAAGAGAGGGAGAGTTAGAGGCAGGAAAATGCTGCAAGTCCTCTGTCTCTTTCTGTTTCTCTTCTTTTTGTTCCTCCTCTGGTTTTCCTTCTTTGCCCTCCTTTGCTCCCCACTTTTCTCCTCCTGTTTAGGTTCTACTTCTACTGTTTCACGTGTTTTTGTTCAGCTCCCCTGTTTTCATCCCCTCTGTTTTCTCCCACTTCAAACAATCCACAAGTCTTCATTTGATCCTGTTTTGGAACAACAGCTTCTTCACACAGGCACACACACAGAAACATATTGAATGGAGGAGTTGTAAGACATAAACATGTAGCTTGACAGGCAAAATGAATCAAGTGAGGAAGAAGGGGAGATTGAGCAAGCAAAGCAATGAGGAGGCATAGGGGAAAGAAGGAGTAAAAGAAAGGAGTAAAGAGAAGAGAGAGGAAGAATTGAAGGTATGAAGAGGCAAAGTTGAAGAAAACACTAGATAACAACAAGAGGAGACACAAAAAAAGACACAAAGACAGAGTAATGCAGAGATTATGGAAGAAGGAAAATGGGAGGTGGGGAAAGAGGGAGTCAAGTGGGTGAATGAAAAGGGAAAAAGGGAGAATGTGATGAGCCATCAGCGGGGCTACGAGGAGTAAGTGATGGAGCAGCGAGGGAGAGAGAGGAAGCAAGTGATGGGAGAAACAAAGAGAGGCAAATCAATACCTGCCCCCAAACCTGTAAACACACAGTGAGAAAAGGGATTAAGCCCATAAAATGTGTTGGCTGGGTGAATTGCGCCAAGAGAGATATGCCTAAAAGACGAAGGGGAAGGGAGGGAGAGGCAGTAATGGTGTGAGGAGGAGAACAAGAAAGCAATGGAAGGAGATAAAAGAGGATTGGAGCTGGGGCAGAAGGACGAGGAAGAAAGGTGCAGGGAGGAAAAAGAAGAAGGGCTGGAGGGAGAGACTGAAGAAAAAAGTCAGAAAACACAGAGGAGGCAGGGGACCAAAGTGTAAGAAAGAACAGTGCGTAGAGACGTGAGAGGAAAGAAGAAAGGGTGGAGGAAAGAGAAAGGAGTCAATGATCGCTGTGACGGAAGGGAGCGGAGGTGTGCAAGCAAACTGGGTTGAGAGTTACTCCTCTAGACTCATGTGGAGCCAAGCTAGTCTATTCACAACAAAGCAGAGACACAATGAGAAAATAAAAGAGTTCAGAAACCTTCAATTACGGACACGAGTGTTCTTTGGGCATCAGAGACCTGCAGAAATATTGCTCTGGAATATTAACCGCTAAAGTCAATAAGAGTGTTTTATTCTATTTTTAGACAGCCGGAGTTTGATCTCTAACAACAAAGTGTTTTTTAGAAAACACTCATTCAATTATTAATTTGAATCCCCATTAGCTGCTGGCTAGCCACCAGCTATTGTTCCTGGAGTCACACAACAAAAAATAATGAACGGCTTGATTTAAGAAACTAGATTTGTAAAAAGTCTGGTGCGCAGGTGTGTTGATTTTTTTTAATAAAAACTAACAACAAGCAGAACACGTTGCAGAGTGGAGAGAAATATCATGGGAAAATAAAACACTTTTTTCAAGTCTGGGAGGATGACTTTGGGGAGATACAAGGCTTCTTTAGGACACTGGTGACATACAAAGCCAGAATTAGTCAACTGATTAGTTTGCTGCAAGCACCCACGGTTGCCTAGAAACCACAACATTACAAACAAAAGATGTTTTTTAGTAGTTCAAAACAATTTTTTGTTAATGGCACTTTGATTCGACATCCAAAAGGCTGGTTATAATGCAACAGAGAAACAGCAAAGAGATTGACAGGGATAAAACAAAATCAGGAGTTGGAGGGAGAGGGCAGGAGCAGAACAAATTAAATAAAAACGGAGAAGTCAAACATGGAGACAAGGAGGATGTCCATATACAGCAGTGTATATTTAGTATTATTGTTGAAGCAATACACTCTTAGAAATGAAGGTGCTAACTAGAATCATAAAAGGTTCTTCAGTTTGTGCCCACAGGAGAACCCATTTTGGTTCCTGTAAGAACCGCTTTGAACCCTTTCAGAGAGTTTTACTTAGGACCCAAAGAGTTTCTACAGAATTTCTGCAGTGGTTCCTCCCAGAACCCTCTCTGGAGGTTGTTTCCAGAACCTCTCCACCTTCCAAGAGTGCCAACAAGAACCCAGCCAGGAGGTTCTACCAAGAACCTTTTTTATATTCCAAGGGTTTTATGTTGAACCCACAAAGGGGGTTCTACCAAGAACCTTTTTATATTCCAAGGGTTTTATCTAGAACACACTCAGGGGTTTCTACCGGGACCCCTTTTATATTATGGTACAAAAAACCCTTGATGAGATTGAATTCTTCAAGGATTTCAATAATCCTTGAAGGACTCTTTTATCTAAAAATGGTTCTTTGTGGTCCTTAATGAAACCCCAAATCTTTCAAAGAATACTTGACAACCCCTTTCTTTTAAAAAGGGTTCTTCAGAAGCAAATGGTTATGAGTAGAACTTCAGCCTTCAGGAAGATACCTTTTGGAACCCTTATTTCTAAGAGTGTTTATTTTATATTTTTGCATTCTTTCCATGAATTGATCTGTATGTTTTTCCTGTCCATTTAAGCTGCATCTTCTGTATATCCAGCATGTATGTGTTGTTTGTGCATGCATGTCTGTTTGTGTATCTGTGTCCATCTCTCTCTGTATGCTTGTGTGCACTGTATATCATCATAGCAGAGTGAATGGAGCGTGAAACCATCTGTCTCCTGGTTAGATGAGAATTACACTGACTTTATTAGATGTTTGAAACCATGCAGATGGTTATCATTATCTTAGGGAGTTAGGCACACTCATGCACACACACACACAGATGTTATCAGGGTGTTATGAAGTTATACACACAGGCATCTGTGCTCATACAACACACTTGCATGTGTGAACACACGCAGGTGCGTGCAATCGTACACACACAGCGCTTTTCTTAAAATCTTTTGAGGCTGGTGTAACATCATCAGGCATAAATAGTATATTGTCACATTATCACAGACATTCTCCATATATAATAGATAATAGATATATAATATATAATTAATGGATTTGATCTACTGGACCATTTTAAATCAAAACTGGCTATGTACAGTCATAAAATCAAAGTACATGTAGGTTTGTGTGAATCATTAGCATTACATAAATAGCAATCCCACATAGTGAGTCTCAAGTATAAATATGTATTTCTTCCTAAAATCCCCAGTGTAGGACAGCATTTCCAAAGAAGGAGGTTGATGGAAAAGTTGTCTTGTGGATAATTTTGACTGCATGTAATTTAGCTGATTTGAGGAAAACAATATCACAGTTAACTCATAATCAGCAGTGTGGAAGCAGAAACGCCTTCACAACAATGCAAAACCCCAAATGTCCTTTCAGAAACTCTCAGTCCATATGGTGACCATGTTTTGTCTTTTGGTTAAGCAATTTAATGTGGTGACCTCGGTCATCTGCTGCTCTAAGACAGTAAACACCCATATGGTGACCCTGGCTGACTGCTGCTTTTGCTGTTCTTTGTTCTCACTTGATGTCCCAACTGCAGCCATCTTGTCAAATATAATGTTAACAGAGACTGATAACAGAGATTGGATAGGGGAAGCACAGGCTGTGGCCAATTGGTCAACTGTATATGTTGTTTTCCTGCATTTTTACTTTTTTGTGAGTCTTCAGAGAGGCATTGTTTCAACCGTTGGTTCATATCTTCCACATTTTAGGGCTTCATATCCACCAGGGACAAGTCTTAACTGTGGTTTTGTCTTTCTGACTTTGAGAGTCTGAGAGCTCATCATGTCAATTTGGCGCTGATGTATTTGTCTCTACTGAAGATAAAATTGCAGATATTACCAAATGATCAAATGAAGATTAAATATCCGATTGTAACATTCTAGACTCGCAAGTCAGTCTCTAAATGCTCTGCTTAATAGGGCCCGAGGACAGTCTCAGGCTCTTCGTTGCTAAAACTGCTGTGGAAAAAAATTCAAAAAAATACCTCTGGTGCCAAACTAATCCAAAATCTTTACGATGGCCCTTCATACTGGGGTGCTGACATACAGAAGTCGTGTGCTCACTACTGAGGAGACTGTGAGAAGAGCGTTGTTTCCAGAAAGTCCCTGTCCTTGAAAAAATGTAAGTAGCATTGGTTTGTTAGTGGCTGTACTTGCAGCCATTCAAGCAACTACTTGGCATTTATAAATCCCTTTGCATTTAGAAATCCCAAGACAATTGGTAGGCAGTGAGATCTCCTATGGTCTGGTATCAAAACTTGAGACTTATTTGTTTATCTGTTTTGTAGTACTAAGAGGTGGAATAAGTACTCAGTTTTTGTACTTAAATATCACAGTTTAGAAATACTTTGTAACAAATAAAAGTCATGCATTCAGATATTTACATCAATAAAAGTACAAAAGTATAAGCCTCAAAATATACTTAAAGTACCAATATTAAAAGTACGAGTTATGCAGCTCTGTCCATTTCAGAAAAATGTATATTACTTTATTTTTTAAGAGATAACTAAAGTTTTAATCTTAATCTGTGACATTACATCATTCATCATACATCATATGTGGAGTAGATGTATAAAGTAGCAAAATGGAAGTACTTAAAAAATTGTACTTAACAACAGTAGTTGAGTAAATGTATTTAGACACTTGTCCAATGAAAGATCAATTAAGATATTGTTTTTTTTATGTTCATTTATTCACTTGTTAGAGCTTATAGTACATCCATTAAACTGTGTTTTATACTGTAGAAGCTAAATCAAGACAGATAAGATTAAATTGGAAAGAAACACCTACATTCACAGCTAACAGCTGTATTTGGATAGTCAGAAACCGAGCACCTGTTGGAGAGAACATGCAAATTCTATACAAACACACACACACGCATAGTGCAGAGATTCCAACACATGACCCTCCTGCTCGTGAGGCAGCAGTGTAAACCAGTGAACCACCATATTGTCCCTCGACACGTGCTGAGTTACATTACATGACATCATCAGTACTGAAAGTGATCTCTTACATCTGTATGTGTGTGTGTTTGTGTGTTTCAGTGATCCAGTGTGGACCTCCTTCTCAAGTACATCATGGGAAAGTGGAAGGAACCGACCATTCATGGGGATCCAGCGTCAGCTACAGTTGTTTCCATGGTTACCAGTTGTCCACTCCTGCTGTGTTAACCTGTGAGGGGAATGGGACATGGACAGGAGATGTCCCACAGTGTCTGCGTAAGTTAGCTGGCCTTTGCTACTTAATAGCTTTAACTGATGCACATCACTGTTTCCCGTCATGTTAGCAGTTAATATAAGGTACTAACTGTATCTGTTGTTGCTCATTGAAGCTGTCTTGTGTGGAGATCCTGGCTCTCCTGGAGGAGGATTCAGAGAGGGGAACATCTTTTCCTACAGGTCAGTGGTTAGATGCAGCAGTTACTGACTTACACAGGCACTGTTTTTCATTTTTTCCATTTATGTGTGCAATAACAACACAAAGGACCATTGCAAAAAGGCTCTCAAGCTTTTTGAAATCTGCGCTTCGTTAAATTTATTTGTACAAATTTTGTGGCAGCCTGCTGTGGCTGTTTTTTTGTTTTTTTTGATAACTTTACAGATATTTTGTCATTCAAACTGGATTTTCACATTTGATGTAGTAAACTAAAACTGATGCAAGATATTGTTGATAATTACTCGAGATTTGCTGCGCATGCTTCACAATACGTGCTTTAATGGAAAGCTTGTAGCCTGTCGTTACTGTGAAACCACCCTGGGAGAAGTGTTGTTTGTTCCATCAAGGTTACCAAATGTTGACTCGATAAAGTGTATCTAAAAATAGATTTGACATTTTTTGCCCTCATGTCTGGATGTCAGCTTGAAACATTGCAAGGACAAAATAGATTTTGTGAGCAAAAACAAGAAAACAATACAGGCCAAAGGTGAGGTTGTTAGACAAAGAGCTGCAGAAACTTCTTACAAAACACACCCTAACCTGTCCTGTGGACACCAAACCACACTTAAAACGATCAAGTAGAAACACTAAAGCTGTGTTGTATTAACCCAGAGAGCATTTTCATTTACCAACATTGACTGAATGTTTTCGTTTAGACCATATTTCACTGGGATTTGCTAAAGTGACATTTTTCATCCTTTGGAATGTAAAAATAATTGTGTGTTGTCACTTTGGAGCCTCGCTAAAAAAATACATTCAAAGTTCTTACTTCTATGAGGCATTAAATGCATAGAAATTACATCGTTGTGTGTACCACATTTTGCCTACTAGTGAAATATGACTATACATAACTTGGTACACTCATCCCTCTCCTACGCATCTGTCTTTTCAAATAGATGCAAAGTGTTCTTTTGTTTCCAGCCTATAACTGAACAAATTATCAAAATGATTAAACACATTGATGTTGTAGCCACATTTTATCTGGTTAAAAATATGCCAAAAACAGCTCTTAGACCTTCAGACGAATGAAGAAATCAGTGTTAAAATCCTGGTTGGGCTTCAATAGGCTCATCACCTCTTTTTGTTTTTCTTTTCTGTTTATTTTGTGTGTGTGTACTTATATATGTGTTTTCCTATGCAGGTCGGAGGTCAGGTTTTACTGCCATGCCCCCTACTTGCTGGTTGGCTCTGTCTCCAGAGTCTGTCAAGCTGATGGGATTTGGAGTGGCCAACAACCAGCCTGTATAGGTAATTAAAAGACTAGCAACACAAGAACACTGACTGAATCACTGCTGTCCTCAAACACACTGCGAGTGTAAGTGTCAGTTTTCAAAATGTGATCGGTGTACTGCTATGATGAAGATTAGCTTTAGGCTTCAGCTGTATATCATACCACTTTTTTTCATAATACAGTTATTATAGCAAAGTAAGTAGAAGAGTTTTTGTCTGCAGCAACCATTACAGCAGACTCACTTTCTCCTAACAGTGTTGTATGTCAAGAGAACAGGAGGTTTAATGTTTAGTAGCGTGTCCACTATGAATCCATAAATCCATAATACAACTTGGTCAAATCTGCCCTGCACATCACAAAAGTGCATCACACCCAGAAAACTCTGTATACATTTGAAAAACAACATTACCACAATTGAGAGAATAAGTTAAATCTTAACTATTATATATTACACTCTTTCCTTAATTGTGAGGAACAGAAATTTTGTTTACTGCAAAGAAAAACATTTCATCAACAAGTTATGAACAAGATTGTGTGAAATCAGATTATTGGTAAACAGGATTGTAGAGCTTACTCTCATACACATTTCAGCATTAGTATTCCTGTGGAGACAGAGCTGAAGATATTATCTAATCAATAGATGAAGTGTGTAGTTTTGATGTCAACATTTGGTTTCTCTAAAGATTTTATCTTGGAAAGCAGCCCATCATTTTTTAAGTGAAATTTCGTTTTTTGTGGTAACTGTTCAGAAAGCATGAAACTTATTTTGGAACAAGTTAGAACAAACTTAGATATATAGATATTATTAGAAGTTTTTCTCCTATATATTAGAAGCTCTAGCTGAGGTTGAAAATAACAGAGAATATTTACTTAAGTGCTTTGCTCTACTGCATTTTTCTTCAACTTCATACCTTTGCTCTACATTTCAGTGGGAAATATTGTTGTTTCTGCTTCTGAATCATGTACCAAATCACGTATCATGCAGATTAAAATATACTGTGCATTAAATTTATACAATATAATTCATTGTGATACTGTTAAAACTCTGAACACACTGCTGTACTATGCTAATTTTAGTGGAAGGAGTAAAAATTCAGCAAAAACAATTGTGTGTGAAAGTTGATGATACAGTGCAATGTAGCTGAGTGCACTGTATGTGTTAAGAACATTGGTAAGCTTATGCATGAAATATCAGAACAGAGCTGCAACAATTGGTCAGTTAACCCGTCAGCCGATCGAAAGAAAATTTATTTTCCAGCTATTTTGACTAGCTATTTATCCAGCTATTTATTAATGACTTAAGTAATTTTTCAAGCAGAAATGTCAAACATTTGTTGGTTCTGGTGAGGATTTGCTGCTTTTCTCTGTCATTTATGATAGTAAATGAAGAGTTTTGGCCTGTTGGTTGGACAAAAGAAGCAATTTAAAGACATCACTTTGGGGATCTGGGAAATTGGGATGAGAATTTTTTACAATATTTTGACATTTTAAAGACTACATGATTAATCATATAATAGTGAATATGAAAATATAAATCAGCAGGTTAATTTTCTACTCTAGTCATTTAGTTGCAACCCTATATTAGAATGTTTATTTGACGTGGAGAATGATTAAAAAAATGTAATGCTGAATGTTTATGTTTGTGTTTGTGTGTAGACCCAGCCTTCAACAGCTGTCGTGATCCAGGAACTCCAGCCTATGGTATACCTGTCATGGCTCAGGGCTTTCAGGTGAGAAATATATCAATTGACTGTATACTTGGTAAAACTACTGGATAACCCTTCAAAAAAGACAAATGAGATAGTGCCATGCTGACATTTTACATAAAATGCATGTATTTTATGCTTTTAAAATAAAATGATGTAGGTGATGTTGGTTAGGTTTCAGTGCTTAAAACCTAAACTTGTCAGAAGCCGTTAAAAAGATGTAAATATGAGTATTTGTAAAAGTATATGTAAAAAGTGAGCAGCGGTATTCTACAGCTTTTATGTGATCTAAGGATGCACAGAGGCAAGTACAAAAGAAGTTGCAATAATGCAAGCAGAATGACTAAATGCATGAGTAATAAATTCCGAGATACAACGTTTCGCAGAGTTCCTCAGCTCGAAAAGTAGGAGCAAAGTGAACACTTTACGTGCAAAAGTAAAGGCCTGGTCAAATGTGGCACTCAGATTTCTAAGGTTAGACTTTACAGATGACGAAGAGAGGCAATATTTTCTTTTGTCTTAGGAACCAGGCTGTCTGGAGCACAGATAAGAACCTGTTGATGGAATATATTGGCTGTTCAATCCTTAATGGAATTTAAGCAAACATGCAAATCCTTCAATTTGTGGAGGTATAATTGGATATTATCCACATATCATATTTCCCCCGACATATCTACAAAGAGAGGAAGGGGTTTACCACCCACATTATGCAGGACTAACATCCACTAAAAGAGACAAAATGATAGAAGTTTGCGGTGTTAACCTGGAACACACTCCAAGATTTTTTTAGTGAGCAGTGAACTGAATGTATCAGTTTGCAAAATAAGTATCAGTGTGTTTTCGCTACCTTAGAATGTGTAGTTAATATCTACAAAGGTCGCTTTCATGGAGGCCACCATATTGCACTGCCATGTCTGTACAGTAGGCCAGAACAGACAAACATTGGCTCTGGATACAGCCTTTCACAACTATTTATGCAATCTGCAAATGCACTGCTAGATGCCACTAAATCCTACACACAGGTCCTTTAAAGTTGTTAAAGTTGTTTTGATTTTAAGCGTGAGCAGTGAGTTAATAACAATTTTATTAATTTAACAATACGTTGGTTTTTTTTTTTTATGAAATGACAACTACTGCATGGTGTTGGGTGTGGCAGGTCTCAAGTAGCTGTAGGTTTACCGGCAGATAAAGAGGGCTTTTTATTGTGCTTTTACGTCATATAGGTTGGAAGTAAGATTTCCTTCAAGTGCCGCAAGAACTACCACATCCTGGGTTCCACAACAAGAACGTGCCTAGAAAATTTAACCTGGAGTGGAACTCAACCAGAATGCATAGGTAAAGAATAATTATGTCTGTTATTGTCTGTTTTTACTCTTCTTGAGTTTTATGTTGTATTTTACTCAATACTTATCTAGACTTTATGGAGAGGAACACATCACAAGACATTTCAGTATTAACGTAATGTGTTTTTTTTTTTTTTTTTTTTCACCTCCCCATCACTCAGCCCATTCATGCAGACAGCCAGAGACCCCCAGTAATGTAGATGTTCGATCTATGGACCTGCCTACCTTGGGATATACACTGATCTACACCTGTCAAGACGGATTCTATCTGGCCGGGGATCAGAGCACCGAACCTGCAAAAGTGATGGGAGATGGTCGGGCAAACCCCCGCTCTGTAAAGGTATTCAGATCCTATCTTGAAAATGCACTGCTTAAATGAAATGGCCTGATGGGCATAATCCCATATGGTTTAAGATAAATACAGATTATCACCCAGATATTATTGTCATGCTCTCTTAAATCAGCCTCTGGCATACCATGAATGATGGGGTGATGTTTTATTTTTTTTTTTTTTTATACCACATACTCATGGCGTGGATGGTTGCGAATACCATCATGTATGACAACAAAACAATCAGGTTTATAACCAGACTGCCAGCTGTTTTCTGCTTTGTGTTTTGGTCCCTTTTTGTCTGTGGAACACCAGAACTGACAAATATCAATGTAGTGGTCGATTAGATTCTAATTTGAATACATTAATACTTATCACTCTTTCTCAGTCTTATCACACATTAAATCAGTCATATATTTCCAACCCTGTCTATACCAGATCTACTGTCAGTAAGCTTAATGAGCTGAACTAGACTTATTGCTGTTTTATGTTTCAGTTGGAGTGAAAGTCAATCCCAAAGCCAGAGGAGAGTCAGACGTCCAGAAGAACAAGATTCGAGGTATGCAGAATAAGCACACATGTACATTGTTGTACTGAGTATATGTACTTATTGCACATGCATATTTCCTGGGCAGCTTGTTTTTCCTGACAAGTTGAAATGCTGTTCATCATACTGTTTTTGAATAGACAAACAGAAGAGGAATGGCTCTTGTGGTAAGAGGTTGTCATGAGTGTTGACCACAAGGGTCTTCTTCGTCTGGGCAAGCAGTCTTGTTTCAGATTTATCGGTCGAAAGCTTAGACGGAGTAAATAAATCAGTAAAAACATTCAGGTGCAATACCATGTAATACCTTGTAAGTTTGAAGTGGGATTTTATAATCAATATATGCATTTAAGGGGAGCCAGTGAACCAACACCAGAGAAAAAGACCAAAGTTGTGCATTTTTTGCAAGAATACTCAAGCTGTTGAGTTTTGAATAAGACATAGTTGTAAGTGTGGCATTCAGACAGACAGAGACTCACTAACCCACTGGAGTGGTCAATTATGAAGGAACCAGAGGTAGAGCTGTTTTGTCTGTTCCTTGGCAAATACACAGAGATGCAAAGACTCTTGAACTTGTGGCTGGGAAATGTTGAAAAGGTTCGGTGACAAGAATGCTGAAGTTGATCCTCTTAAACTCAGAAAATCACTTGGTGTTGCTGCTCGCGCTTTGAGGCAGTGGTGGTATTGTTAGCAGTTGTTTTAATCTTTTGATTAAAAAAGTGGAACAAGCTTTAAATCTCTTGTTGTTTTTGTTTCTCTCTGTTTGTCTCCACTATAGTTCCTGTGGATGTGTTCTCTCCAAACTCCGAGTGGAGCGGTTTTTACGAGTATCTGGGGAAGAGACAGGCCACAACATTCACTGTTACTGGTTTCAATGCTACCAGTGGTAGAGTGAACGTCACATTACTGGAGACCAGTGGAGTGTCAATCAGACTGTCAGGTAAAAAAAACAAAGAAAAAAAAAACATATTATTAAGAGACACTCTGATTATTATGTTTTGTTTTGTTTTTTTTTTTTTTTTGCCTGAGTAACTTCACAAAATATCTATTATTATTAGAGTAGAAACTTATGTAGTAGTCACCCCTGGTTGGGTCAAATTGATCACTATTAGTGAATAATTATATTAGAACAATATTTTTTCTTTTTCTTAATTTCTCATGCAGATTACCCTCTAAATGTTATTTGTATATTAATTACATCACTATAAAGTAATGAAATGACCCCATCCGAACAGTGCAAGCACACAACTTGCTTACTTTCAGTAAATTATTCAAACAGCTTTTGTTAAAGAATGATTCTGTCCCAAGCTTTTTAATCCATATAAGTGGCTGATCACTGTAACCGACATCATCATTTGGTTGCCAGTTTATTTTATTTTAATGCTTTCAAAACTTGAAGACAGGATACATAAAGTGTTAGAAGTCATAAAAGGTACATGAAATGGAAAAATACTTCCCTCAGTAACCCTGAAGAAGATAAGCCAATAGTGAATGGATGGGCGATACTTTTACATTACTTTTACATTTCATATGGTACTACAATGAGCACTAAATGAAAATAAAATGGGTCTGTTTTCTGTGGGGTAAAAAGAGCAATATCATGACAGAGGTTGAAGATTTGCAGATTTAAAATGCAGTGTAAATAACAGTGAATTACTACCGTAGGTGTAAATACACAGCAGGTTAATAAAAATTCAACTTTTATTCACACTCATTAAAAATGCATCATTGAGATCTATGTAGAAATTGGTGTGATTCCTTATATTTCACCTAAGTACATTAATTTTTTAATCAACATTCAGTCTGAAGGAAAAGAGCAGCAAGAGAAAAGAAACTGGTCATTAATAGATTCAATAATGTAACATGCACCAACTGGCAAGTTGTGTGACTGGGCCCCTTTACGCTGATGCATCTGAAGGGCCAAATTATTATCAGAGCAATACAAACTCCCACAGCAGTGCTCCACAGTTATTAAAGTTTTGTAATTTTCATTAATTTTCATTTTTAATTTTTGTTTTCTATTTAGTTTAGTTTCAGTTAGTTTCCCGAATGGGTTTGCTTGTTTCAGTTTAGTTTTTATAGTTTAAAAATGTTTTAGTTTTAGTCTAGTCTTTATTGGTGTTAGTATTAGCTTTATTTTATTCATTTTCTTAACTCTATTTATTGGTTTTCATTATTCACCAAGACAGTAATCATACACAACAATCAACAAAACAAGTAAATACATACCAATGTTAGCAAAACAACGTTAAAATTATGCGTTGTGTGTTGTTTTTTTGTTTTGTTTTTTTAATATAATATGGGAGGCAAGATATACAAAGTTCAGAATATGTACAAATACAAATACAACACTTTGTGGAGGCAACTGACTTACAATCATGTAGACATCCTGGTCTCAATAAACATATGCACTAATGCCCCCTCATGCTGACTGTGTTGATCAATTTCACCAAATTGACAAAGACTAAAACTTTAGACAGTTCCTGCATAATTTTATTTTATTAAGTTTTATAAGTGCACAATGTTATTTCAGTTACTTTTTTTATGACATAGTTCATATGAACAGCTGGTAAAATAAATAAAGTGATGACTTACACTGTTGTGGGTATAAAGGAATTTGCAATTGTATTTATAGTAATGATTTAGATGTGATGATAAGTACTTTGAAAGTCTGGAAATCTTACGGTTTAGGTACTTTGAAATTGCTTGAAAAGTGTCACTCTCAAAAAGCTGTACGAACCCTGTATTCATAAGTACTGAGACACATTATGATTACGTTACATGACTGGCAGACTCACAAACCAGGTAAAGCTGCACTCACTCAAAATAGTAGTGTTTAAGCAACTGAGAAAAACTGTCTGTGACTCACTCACCCACTGACACTCATGTATGTTTTGACATTTCACAATAATATTTCACAATCAATATTTCAGCTTGATCCCGGGGTCATGAAAGATTTTATGCAGGGTAGAGAGACAAGGGCTCTCAACGTATAAAATTATTCATTTTGAATGTGTTATATTTCTTTTACATGGACTTGACATATTGAACAGCAAGAGTTTCTGTGTTGGTACTATACTTAACCAAGTAGAGACATGTAGCTGAAGGGTAAATGTCACTTTTTTCCTTAGTAATGTGTCAGGTGCTTGGTGAAGGAAATGGTATGATAATTCAAAATGTCAAGGTGTCTCCTTTTCTCTGTTTGTCAGTCAGCCTGTCTGTCTGTCTGTCTGTTTGCCTGCCATGCTGTCTGTCTGTCTTTCTGTTTGTCAACCTCCCACGGTACCTCTGCCTCATGTTTTTCTCCTTTTTCTTGCCGAGTGCCTACACAAATTATGTGTTAAGTCGCTTATATTTAAATTACACCAGGTTCGGGCACTAACCCCCTTCTTTGCCCTTATGTATCTATTCATTCAGGTACCTATAAGTCAGAGGAAAACCAGCTGCTACTGAAAGTCTACCAGGTGAAGGGCCCGACAGAGCATTACCTCAGCAAGTTCAAAAATGACAACTGGGCTATGGATGGATATGTAAGACAAACTTCCTCTTGTTTTTCTGTATCAAGCATTTTAAAACGAGCAGATGTCTTTTTATTAATAATCAAATTCAATATCACAATATTACTGTGAGTATTTTTGGATGAAAGGATTGTAATACCAGGATGTAAACCAATCATTAAAGTCACATTACTGACACCCACACCCACTATGCTGTTCAGGGTCTTGAGAGAGAGGTGTATTGAAATTCCAGACAAATCCTCACAGTCACATTATGCAAAACAGATTTTGAAATGCAATGAACTCTAATTAACATCTTTTCAAACAGAGGAAGGATGTGGTTTACCAAGAAGCTTTTGTTTCCATATCAAAGGTGTAAGAAATAAATTATTCCATAAAATTATCACCATTAGATGAAGTTGCTAAAAGTCATCAGAATCCAGAAATCCCAAATACATATCAGTACATTTGTTACTACGCATGCAATATGGTTGAAATGAAAGTACTGTCATCTTCTCCTTTTCTTAGTCTATCCACAATGTTTACTGTCATTTAAACTGTTGAAGGATAAATACTATAAGTGCGGTTCAAAATGAAGACATCCTATAATTAACCATTTGCAAAGCCAGTCATTATAAAGAACGGATGTTTATCTCCTTCATGTCATATCTAATCTGAGCCATCTGTCATCTGGGGTGATCATTTCTGCCCCGTGGACACAGCAGGACAGCGTCTCTGACAACTACATCTAATGTTCATCCTCATAGACTGTGGAAAAATAGAAATGCAGCATCTTTGACTTCAAACACTGAATTGAAGAGGCATTTTAAAGGAATAGTTATTTTTCACCCTCTTGCCGAGAGTTACATGAGAACATCAATGCAACTCTTATGTCTGTACTGTGAATATGAAACTACAGGCAGGAGACGGTTAGCTTGGTGTAGCTTAAAGACTGGAAAATAGTGATGGGAAAAGCTGTTCTTTTCAGTGTAATGAATCATTAGGATCGACATTAAAAAGATTCACTCAAAAGACTTGTTCACAAAATCATTCTGTGCTTGACTGGAGCTCCGACTGCATAGTCCCACTCACTGAACTGGAAACACGGCTGAACTTTCAGTTCAGTTTGCTAACTAGTGAACTGAGAACAGTTGTTTGTAAAGGATAAGCCAGTGAGCTGAGAATTTCGTTGGATAAAGATGCCGTATGTAAACTGAAAGCTCAGCACATATATTTCCCAGACACCTAACTGATAAGGAAAGGAGAGGAAGTGTGGCAGGCTTGAGTGACTGAGCAGCTGTGTAACGCTCAGGGCTCACGTTCATTGTGTCGTACATTCAGCGAATGAATTGCTGAACATGCCCCTTGCAGTCAAAGGATCTGAGACAGTTAGGCTTATCCCTCTGGTGAACAAATAACTTGAATCACTCACTTCCTCTCACCTAGTGAGTGACTATCACTGCATGTTGGCTCGCAACTGAGAGTTCAGCTGAACTGACTGAGAACAAATTGTTTCAGGAAGTGATTCATTTCTGTTCATTCACTGAAAAGTTTTTCTGTTTTGAGCAAAACATTGGCGAACAGCACATAACTACTGGAAACAGAGGGAAACAGCCAGCTTGGCGTAAGATTAAAATATCTTCCTGCCAGCACTTCCAAACCTCACTAATTAAGATGTTACATCTTGTTTTTACAAGTGTAAAAACAACAGTTTGTGGTTTTACAGAGTTACATGCTGGAACTATTTCTTGGCTGGGTACACATTATTTATCCTCTGCTGGGTGTGAAGTTTATCCACTATGTATTGCCTAAAAATTCTAATAATAGAATAAAAAAAAGTTATATCTTTAGCATTTACACAACTTTCTGCTAGAAATCTCTGCAATGCTTTGGCATCAATAGATTTGAAAATTACGTTGTGCAAGGGTAAAGGTTTATTTATTTATCATTCTAAAACAAAGGGTTGTACAGTAAAATGCAAGTTGTCCCTTTATGCTATTCAGAAAACAAAAATTACACAAATGGATGAATTAGTAATAACTCAGACAAAAATAAGTTGTGATGTAAATTGATGATGATTACTAATAAATGACTGAAATCTCCCTTTATTGCTTATTGGATTAAACAACTTAGTGTCTACTGTAGGGTGATAAGTAATGAATGAGTAAATGAGGAGTGATTTTGGACACAGCCTTGTTGTGAGTTTGCAAGGCATCCTGCAGACTTGAGGACATTACTGGCCGAGCCAATTAGTAGTTTCAGCATGTAACTCCCCATAAAACCACACATCTGGAGCTCAGATATTGTTGAATTATTGCACATTGGCTCTGTGTATTCATCATTTTTCTTTGATGTGCATAAATTGTATTTTCTCTCTGTATACTAATGAATGTATTCAATCATCCACATTTAATTTGATTAATTGAATTTGAATATTGAAAGCAAAGAGTGTCTTGAAAGAAAGACAAAGAGGGAAATAAAATAAAGATAAAAAGTCAACTTAGTAGGGATTCATGTTCCATGTAGACTTTTAAACTTTGCTCAATGTGATATTTGAAGCTGAGACTTTTAAGAAGCATATCTACAACTGGGGAATGGATTAAAAGTCTGATCCTGTTTGAGTAGAGAGGGTGGGACAGAGAAAACCAAGTGGGGAGATTGTAAAAGATAGCAGGCAGCAGGCAGGGATGGAGGAAAAAGGATGTAAGAAGGAGGGAAGGAGACACATAGACAGCCAATTTATCATGTCGCGAATGACAAAGAGTGAGAGAGGGGAAGAATCGGGCTAAAAATGGCCAAGTTGTGATTCCTGGAAAACAATCTTTTTACAGTTAGAAGATGAAATTTCGATTGTCAATTTGTGGTTAAAACTTTGCTGTTTCAATCTTCAAACAAGAGATGGTAGAGAGGGGAGCAGGGGGGCACAGGAGAGAGGCCAGAGTGCAGGCTGTGGAGAGAAACTGTGGATGAGGGGAGAGGAAAGGATTAAATCTGGCACTCACGATACATATGACACAGTATAAAATCCTCAAAATCAACTTGTTTATTGAGTTTACCAAAATACCTCATTTGGTATCACAATACTTATGGTAAAATAAAACCAAACAAAACATTGATTGTTTTTTTTTGTTTGTTTGTTTTGTTTGTTTGTTTGTTTTTTCTTTCTTGTTTTGATCATAAAAACAACACATTACTTTACAAAAATGTTTTTCTGGCTAAGTAGTACAATACATAAGACATCTACTTTAATTCCCATGGGGTGACAGCATTAAGCTGACTACTGTTAACTTGATGTTGTCATTCATCTGCAGTCAGCTGTACAGGATGGTAATTAAACATTCACCTGTCTGTTCTTAGAATCTTTTCACCCTATAACCACACCTGTCTCAGCTACAGCTACTTTTTGACACTTTGATTAGCAATGTTTTAATAGTGAAATAAGAAAGACCTTACTAGGAACCTCCTGCTGTGGTTTTGGTTGAGTTAAAGACCATCCATGATTATCACTGTGTGTCAAATTAGTACTTGTTAATACGGCACTTTGTACCTCCATGACATAATCAGGTATCGCTTCACAATTAGACTACTCTTGTAAATGATTTATAAATAGCTTAGAATTAGGTTATTAATTAGGTTTTAAACACTCATAATCAATCATATTAAACAATTGTGAACAAAAGGAAACTGTATTGTAAGGTGTAGAACAGTGCATGCTGAAAATTTCAAGGTAAACAATATTTTCAAAGCCTTGATGTATGAATCTGATAATTGTATATGTTAACTTGATATACCAAATGAAACATTTTGACTGTTAAGATATGCTGACAGTGGTTAAATCTTAGTAACAAATATTTGGTGAAGCTGACAGATATAAATGCTGTTGATGGAGAAGACAAATTAAGTTAGCAATAAGATCTGAGGCTTAACAGTACAGATAAATGTTGCCTCACTATTGGGCAGGCACAAATCACTGTTGCCCTTTTTATCTAATGTGTTGTAACAGCTTGTTAATGGTTTATAAAATGTTTGCAACCCAATAAATAATAAAATAATTATAAACTATTTATTTATAAGGCTAATCTTATAGTAAAGTGGTTCCCAATATCCCATAATGCTGTAAAAACATATACAGAATCTCCCACTGTCTGTGCTCATGTTAAACTGTGTGTTTTGTTTTTCAGGTCACTGCAGAATCAGACCAGAAGACTTTTGTCTACCAGGGACATATTCATAGTAAAGACTTTGGAAAGTTCCATCTGACAAGGCAAGGTAGGTTGATCTGTAACATCAGCATCAATAGCAACCACAACAAACAGTACAGTCTTGATCTTTCTAGAAAACAGTCATGCTGAAAGTGGGGCATTGTGGAAAAGTATTCAGTCCTGTTGAAGACATATTATTGAAATGTTTTGTGATATTTGTAAAATAGATTGAACTTTGAATTTAAGAGAATAAAACCTCAAGTATACAGACTAATAATGCATGAAGCATCTATTACACATGCACAAAAGGGTGCTGTGTGTTCATGCGTGTGTGGGTTTATCTGTGTCTGCATCCCCAGGCCCTGTAACCATGGCAATGGACCCATCCAACCCCTACACAAACAGCAGCTCTGTGGCAGCAGCCATCTTAGTCCCTTTCTTTGCCCTCATCCTGTCTGGATTTGCCTTCTACCTCTACAAGCACAGGTAAGCTATATCCTCAAAGTAAATCCATCAGAGAAAAACAGACAAGAAGCAGAGTAGAATACAAAACAGGGGTTTGTCTTTGGGGTTTGCCTGCTATCTCTGGCAGGTTTGGTGCCCTCAGTCAAAAGTAATGTCAAAGCATTGAGTATAGTAAAGAAAAAATTAAAGTGATAGCCCCAGTTTTTAAGAATAGCAAACATAGGAGCAGCATCTCAGTGACCTTTAATTGGTTCAGCTTATGAATAAATCTAAAAAAATATCCACCTTGAATTGTTTCCTTATGCAGATATAATTTCATAATTGCTTGTACTTTATTTCATGTATTTGAAACACCCATTCTAACTTATTTAAAATCTGTATTTGGGTTGCATTGCATTCTTATCTGCCCTTTGGTAAATGTTAGTGCAAAATAGTGGCACCAAAACTTGTGTCTGTATTTATCAAGCCTCCCAGAGTAAAAATGCTCTATGAACTTCATTAACCTCAGAAAGTCATGATTAGGGAGAGGTGTAGAGTTCTTGTGTTCTTGTAGCTGGTTAGGAGTTTACAGAAGTTTGCAGCTGAATTGAAAAACACTAAACGTCTTTAAAGATTAGGATTAACATGCCTTCAGATTAATTTTGTTAGAAGTGTTCTGCTCTATTTGCAAAAATTCTTAAATAGATTCTTATAATTTACACTTAATTGACAATAATGAAATGCATCTATATCAGAGGTCTTTCATAAATGTGATGGCTCAAAGCATCAATTAAAAGAAGACCTTTACTTTTACTGAGTGCAAGTGTCCAAAACTTACTAAATAACTAAACCAAATAACTCCTAAATAAAAAAAAGTCCCACTCTGAAGGTCAAACTTACAGCACAATCCCTAGGACTGTTTCTGAGATGCTTGGTAAATATGAGCCCTGATGCTCAGTTTATTATTTATGTTTTAGACAGCAGGAATTTTTCTACAATCAGTTGTAGCTACACTTGAAGTATTTTGAAGTGACAGGCTTGTGTGGCTTTTTGGTTATCCTCTATGAAAAGGAAAATAAACCACAACACAACAAAAAGAGCCCATAAATGCATAATACATGTAGAAATATGTGCTTTTAATAAGTAAACATGTTTTATGGTGGATTTTTTCTTGACTGTAAGAAACTGTTATACTGAGGACCTTTGATGCATAAAAAGTTAAAACAATATCGTTGTCTTGCATAGTAGTGTAGTCCTTTTTGGCTTTTTCCTTCCACAGAACAAATCATATCCCCCCTATTTTGAGACACAGTGCTCTGATTTAATTAAGGTGCAAATGCAGTGCCAAAAAGTGTTTGCACCACGCAGATAAAATACAACATAACCCTTACATAGGCTAATAAAAAATGGTTGCATGCCCCTAGGGAATGTGTAAATCATAAAATTGTCGCTGTATTATTCTCAATAAAGGTACAACAGCAGTCCAAACAATGTTCAAACTAGCCCCAAGTAATCAAGTGGAACAACCAATTTTAGTAGCTGATGTATCTACAAACTAACTAGTAATGAATAAGGCTCAAGTGTCGACCTAACCTAGGAGAGAACTTACACATAGCAGGTGCATCACAGTGCAGATATGCATCCCTGGGCAGAATGCACTCCACTATGCTTTCAAGGGCAGATATTGTTACTTCCCCAGTTTAACTCGGATTACAGTAGACCCAGAAATTCCTGTGATCATGCTGGTTATGAATAATAATTTTGACGGGACAATGATAGCTATACAGTTGGACTTATCTTCAGTTACTTGCAGTACAATAAAATGTTTTGCCTGTAGTTCTGTAGCTGTTCAAAGACTTTTTAGAAATGTACTTTGTTTAATCCATTACTTGACTGGATGTACTCCTCCCATAAAGATCCCATTTACATGAAAAAATGTAAAAGGGAAGGCCTTTATACATCCTACAAGTAATTGTGGTTGACATTATTGTTCATAAACAACACCCAATTATCCAACCTAGTACAAATCTTCCTTAATGACATTGGAAATTGTATACTGAATTAAGTTTAGATGTGTGTGGAGATGAAAAACAAATGTGATCATTACCAAATAGGTGCAGGCTGACAAGAACCCATGTAGTAAAGACCGTAAAGATATCTTTTTTTCATTAAACATCATTCATTTGTAAGTCTTCTGTTCCAAACTGAATAGAGAAAATGGCTGTTTGATACACTCAAACACTATTGATATATCGAGTGGACGAGATAAGAGTTTTTTGGAAGGACAGGCAGGTTTACAGAAATTTTAAAACATAATTATAACTCTAAAACTCGAAGCACACCATGAAGGTTAAATCTGATTGACCTTAGATATTAATTATTGTTCCAAGAAAGTTCACAAAAGATTTCCAGTGCCTAAAGATACCAGATAATTCAGAACTATATTGAGGGTAAAATGTCATTATTAATGTTTCCTGTTCAACATGACTTGTCTAAGATCCTGCATCTAAGGGATGTTCTGACTTTTGCACCGCATCGCTCAAAATTTTTTAAAGTCATCTTACTCATCTAACAATAGTTATTAACACTTGTTAAAAGGATAGTTTGGATTATTTAATGTGAGGATGTTTGAGATACTTATCATAGTCTGTGTATTAATAAAGTAGATGCCAGTCAACACCCCTCCAGTTTGGAGAGGCAGAGAGCAGCACCAGCACGGACGTGACTTCGATGAACACTGAAGTCACACAACAACGCAAAAGAGCTAAAAGGTCGAGGCAGTGGGGGGATCAGAAACTTCTGTGTTCGGCAAAGTTAAATTGCTGATTTTACCCATGGATTTTGGTTGGCATGGAGAGAACGAAGATATTTATCTTACGTAACAGCAGTTTACCATTGGAAAGGATGTCTGGCAGCAACGTTAAGTGGTGGAAATATTATAAATATAGCATACGCTCAATCTGGTATTGATTTTTATGTGGACCCTTAAAATGCCTTTTGTTGCTGATCCTGTCCACGGCAGTACATTGCTTAGCTTCTGTGCTGGTGCTCCTCTTTGCTTCTCCCAAATGGTGATGTGCTGATAAGCATCTACTGTAGGTAATACACTAACTATTGATAAGTACCTCATGCAGCCCCACATTAAATAAGTGAAGTGTCCCTTCAATCTGTTGGCTTGTCATTTATGGTAGCCATATGCTATAAGCAGTGAAACATAGAATGTCATGACCTATTGATGTTATGGAGGAAACACAGACTCCAGTGTCCATTTAGAAACATATTTTGTTAGTCAGTTAGTAATGTTATTTGCAATGTACTAACTAGTTAGCAGCATACATGTAACATTACATTACCTTACACATTGTTACACAGCCTGCCTGCCAGTTAGCAGTGTGCTTTGCTAGTGGATGTATATTAAAGCTGATGGTTGTATGCAGGACATTGTCTGCTGACACAGATGACAATGAGAGACCAAAAGACACCTGGGGGCCTGGCGGCAGGTAAGACTGGCACCTGTCATTCACCTGGTTACAAACAGCAACCAGACCTCCGCCCGCCGCCACATCCTCCGTCAAACTTGTCATACCTTGTTTTTACTTTTTAGATTTTTCTTCATGCTGTTTAGTATGGCTGCACAATTGACCAAAACATGAAAAATTCTAGATTTTTTAATTTTGTACTTAGTTTGACACTATTGTTTATGTCTGAAGAATAAAAATGAAACTTGAAAACCAAAGTGAATATTCATTGAAAAGGAAATGGAAGAAGGAGGCTAACAGTAACTGGGGTTACATTTGTACTTGAACATTTTAAGCAAACAATTTGAAGTTTTCAAAAGCAGTGCAGCCCTACTGTGTCAAAACAGCAGTCACTGAAGTTAGACAAAGGGCATTTTATTTTGTCTTCGATCTCATTGTCATCTCTCTGTCAGCATGATGTCATCCAGAACAAAAAGAGTATTTGACCGTAAACTGGTCTAATTTAAACATGTTTATTTCTGTATGCTATTGCTTTGTTTCAGATGTTTCTGTCGTTAAGTCTGACCTGCTGATTCTGATCTTCTTTCTTTTTTATAACTATAATTAACAGCATACACAAACATCTTTGTTTACAAGAAAGTAAAATTGTATGTTCATAATACAACATTGACTATTTGCTTCAGGTTACTGCCAAGCCTTTTCCTCTTTTCTCTCTCCCTCTTCATCTTCTAACCTTTCTTCTCTCATCTTCTCTCCTCCTGTCTGCTCTCACATTTTCTTGCCCTCTCTGCTCATGTCCTCTCTTCTATTTCTCCATCTTTTCTTCCCCTAACTCTTCTCTTTATCCTGTTCTTGGAGTCTATAGCTCCTCTTAATGCCAATGACATGCCAGCATGTGTGTGTGTGTGTGTGGCTGTGACCAGCACCGTTTAATTTGGCTGTGAGATTACTGTCTGTGTCGCTGTGCACATGGCGTGAACCATCATGCGGCGCATGTGTCTAAATTTGATCTGCAAAAAAGCATTGTTTATTTTACCTTTTCCACAGATTGGTGAGGTTGAGGAACAAAAACTATTTGGGTAGATTTAGGAACAAAAACTGCTTAGGTAGGTTGAAGAAGATAAATGTACTTGGGAAGGTTTACAAAAGATCATGGTTTAAGGTTAAAATAGACTCTTTCACAACATTAGAAAGGCTCTCTGGCAATCACAGTATCACGTCATCAAAGCAACAAGAACTAGCCGATCACAGTTCAATGGCAGAACAAGATGAAACAGTCTGGAGAAAAAAAATAATGCAGCAAAGAATGGGATATATCTAACAATCAGCCAGTCACTGGTCATGGTGCAGCAAACTGAGAACCAGCCGATTCAGGTCAGCGGCTGATCAATTGGTGCATCTTTATTACTTGTAACTTTGTTTACTTTCATCTTGTCTTCACAGCAGGTGTGTGATAAAGTTAACTTTGCTAATACAATGCCTAGTCCAGGATAATGACAAGCCAACAGAAATTGAAATGATTTGTTCACATAACAATGTGATAGCTTAAATGTGAAACTAAAAGCAAGGTGTAAGTGTGTACAATGCAGTTTCCTGCTTTGCCCCACATGTCTGCACAGTATCTATAATACTGTCAAAGCAATTATGTGTGCTGTTATTCATTCTACCAATAAAACTAAACTATTGCACCTACAGCCACAACCAGAAACTAGTGCTGCAATTTGAACTACTGCCACGCAGGGAGGTCTGCGGTGCGCGTTGGTGTGTGTGTGCAGTTTTGTAAAGTAATGGGTTGAGCATGTAGGGTAGGCTTAGTGGCTCCCCAGGGTTGGATTTCTACCAGTGCACACACACACACACACACGTACACACACTCTTAATGAGGTCAGAGTCAAACAGCGTTTCAGCTGAAGCACTCCTCCCTGCTAATAGTTCCACAGGGTTTGGGAGTAAGTGATTATATCTAACTGGATTATAGGACCTGATTATCCAAAAATGTAATCTGCGACAAACAGACAAATTAGGAGGGGGTAGTTATATTTCTCTGTGTATCTGTTTGAACCTTTGCAGTAAATTTCTTAAAATCCTCATTCAGGCAAATTGAGTAATAATATATTCTTTTGAACTAAAACCTTTGGGTACCATTCGCAGGATGATGGCAGGTTGTATGCACACAGACACGCTCACATTAGAGCAGCAGATGGGCATTGGGCAGCTGAACCACTGATGCAGGCAGTTGTTACGGTTCATGTTCTCACTCCTGCCATAATTTTCCCTGCAATTTGTAGATTTTTACCAGAAACCTGCTCTTACTAAGTGTGTGCCTTTAATCTCAAGGGTAAAACTGCCAACCAGCATGTCTAACAAGACAGCTGAAAGGGCATAGAAGTTAACTCTTTTGACCAGACAATGATTTTTGAATAGGTTGTAGAACTAAATCAAATAAATTTAGTCAATATTCAGTTAATTGTTAATCTAGCTACAATTATGTACAGTTTTTTTCTGATGCATGAGTAGTGGAAGGACATTCTCCTGTTTACTAATTCTTGAATTCATACATCTTATTTGCCTAAAAACTGTGCTTTTTAAATTAGTGAGGTGGAACATGACCTGCAGTGCAATTTATAACATTCTGTATGTAGTCTGTCTTATTTTAAAATGTTTAAACTTTTCTCACAAATTAAAAAAGTCAAACTTTTCACATTGACCCAGATAAGTACTGCCATCCTGCAGTCAGTCGAGATCTTTTAACGAAAAGCTTAATAAGGGGATTTTTGAACAGTTGGGGGTAAAAAGGCTCCAAAACAAACTCATAGACACATATGAAACCCATGAGAGACACAGCTACATGAACATCTAATTAGAGTAAATTTTTCTGGCCACCTGACAAATATGATCTAATATTTTTTTTTGGCTCGGGTTTAATTCACCAACTTAAGGGAAAAATGTATCAACATATATATATCTTCAGCTGCTGGGGCTCATTGCTGTTTTGTGCTGGGCAAGTAGAATACACCTGGCAGCCTACAGTAGGTGCTGGAAAACCAAACCATTGAGCTAAACACTGCATAGAGCTAAAGACTTGTGAGTTAACTCTGACTGGGCTCAGGACTGCCAGTGACAGTTTTACATGCCAATTCAAAAATTTCATTCAGTTCAGGTTATGCTATATATAGGGTGAGTGTCAGTGCAAGATAAAAGTGAAAACCTTGTCATTTTTGTGTGCTCGGTGACAGCTAGTAGATATTGTGCATTAAAACAAGGATGTCAGGGGATTTGATCTTGCTGTACTGAAATGTCTGAGTTTGTGGTTTACTTGTCATTTGGTGTTTCAGAGGCCTCCACCCTTTCAGATGTACTGTGTTTTCTTTTTCTGAAAGGGATAGGTTGGATTATTTGAAGTGCGGTTGTTTGAGGTATTCATCCATAGTCATTTTATTACCTACAGTAGATGGTGGTCAGTACACCCCCAGTTAAGAGAAGTGGAGAGGGTCACCAGCACGAAAGCTAAGCAGTTGCTGCTGTGGACAGGGTCAGCAACAAATGGTATTTTAGCCACATAAACAGGTCCACCTAAAAAAAAAATCAAAATCACTTTAAATGTACACTATATTTAGAATAATTTCACTGCATTATTTTGTCATTAGACAGGTTTTTCTGATGGGAAACCACCATGATATAAGCCAATTATCGCTCTCTCTGAAAAGAAAGATTTTGCCTATGGAGTTTGATTTGTTTGGAGAGAGTGATATTTTGCTTTTATAATGGTGAAAGAAAGAAAGGTAAAGCAGTGAAAATATTCTAGATATAGGGTACACTTCAACTGATATTTATTTTTTTGGTGAGCCTTTTTTAAGTAGTTAGAATACGTTTTGCTGCTGACGCTGTTAACAGCAGTACACCGCTTAGCTTCTGTGCTGGTACTCATCTCTGTTTCTCCAAACTGAGGCCATGCCAACCACCGATCTACTGTAGCTAATACATGACAGCTAATACATAATATCGTAAGTGCCTCATACAACCCCATTTCAAATAATCCAAACCTTCCCTTTAAATACAATTTTGCAAATCTTTGTGAAACTAAATATCGTCTATGACCACCATTATTTCCTTCTCCTTTTGTGTTTCAGGACACGTCCCAAGGTCCAGTTCAATGGCTATGTCGGCCATGAGAGCTCCAACGGCCAGGCGTCATTTGAAAACCCAATGTATGACACCAACATGAAGCCCACTGAGGCTAAAGCAGTCCGATTCGATACCACACTCAACACAGTCTGCACTGTGGTATAGTCCAACAAACCTGCCACTACCTATACAGTGGTTCAGTCCAACCTCCCTGTTGCAGCCTGCGGTGTGGTCTTAACCAAACAGAGAAGACAGAACAAACTTATGATTTGGACTCGTCACCGTGAGCAGTCTGTGTTGTAGCATTGCTGGTCCTCTGTCAGCATAATCTGCACAGTCATGCAGCTCTGCTCCACCTCCTACCTAACCAATGGTATTGCCTCTCCCTGTAGTCTGAAAGAGCGAGATAAATTGGAACCGATGAATGAGGGAGCAGACGATGGCGCCATCAAATAAAAAAAATCTGTCGTTCAGGTGAAATCAGAGAGATGGTACAACTAATTCTACCAAGACAACTTCATTGATCCGTGCTTGTCCAGTGTCAGTTGACTTCTGCAAAATTATACCCCAACTTCCTTATGGAAAGCCCTCGAATATCCTCCCTGCAGCCTGAATAATATTTTACCCAACCAAACACCCTTTACCCCACGCCAAATTTGCACAGTGGTATAGGCTTACTAACTCCCCTGCTTCAGGCCAGACATGGGTTTGATGAGGTTCTACCCTCAGGGGAAGCACAGAGACTATTCCACCTCTCAACCCCCTCCAGACATCGAATAGTAATTGAATGGTTCCAATAGGTCAACACAAAAACCATCATTGGTGCTGGACCAAAAACCTCCCACTGGACTTCCATCACGTTGGACTTGACAGGACTGGACTCTGACACAGTGACAGCTTACAGAGTCTGTTTTGGTGGAATCTGATATTGATTGTACAGACTGCTGTTAAAGTTGTCAACCAAATGCAGTCAATGCAGTGACACGTTCAACCAGACCATTTCCTTTAAACAAAATGATACTCTCATCCAGTACTGGATAGCTACTAGTATTAAATTAGTACTAGGAGTGGTGGACTAGTGCTAGACAAGCCAGGGTCAAATAACAGTTGTAGATGAGTTTAAAATGTGTGTTTTAGCCTACTTGAATGAGTTAGGTTTAACATAGCAGGACAATCACAGAGATTGTCTTTTCATTTGCCACTTACTGTATTGCCTTTCATGACAATGTCTACCTACAGTATTTGGCAACTAATTAGGCTAAAACATACGTAATCAAGCATTTTCAAATGTTATTTCTCCCAGGTTTAGTACAAGAACCTGTGAACTAGTTCTAGATGAGTTTTGGACGTTTTCAAATATTCTATAGAGGTACTACACACTTAAAATAAGTCCTACTATATACAATATTCCACACTAGCACTAGACAGACTGTGCTGAACCAAAAACCAGACATTTGAGTTGCCATGCTGGTGTATACAATGGACTGGTTTCCAGAGGCCTGTCTAACACAATCAAAGAGTCAGACAACTGATTCTTGTTCTTGGACTAGCCAGGAATCTGTGCTTGGTGGCTGAACAAGTGGAAGCCTGGAGGCAATAAGCTGTCAAGATCGTCGACTGCTGCAATCAGCTGTGGCCAAATCCAGGAAATGATTTGTCTTCTCATAACTGCGGTTGGGATTATCAGTCAAGTGATGACTGTTTTTTTTTTTTCTACAGCATACTCTCCAGCCACAAAATCAGAAATAGATGAAGAGATTAACAGACAGACTGGTTGACTGACAGAAATTAGACAGACGGACACAGACAAATTGACAGATAGACACCTCTGTCAGTCGTGCTGGAAAAGAGAGAGAGAGACAAGGACAGGTTGCTATGGAAACAGAGGCAAATAGTTGTCTCTAATTGTCTCTACTGGCATTTTTCTTCAGTGAAGATATTGATGAACAGACTCCATGTTCAAAAAACCCAGTGGCCCCATGGGACTTCCCAAACCACTGCTGCTGGGGACCCCAAAATATAAACTTTATATAAACTCTTAAAACCGCACAAATTTTGCACTAGTGTGTTTTTCTGACTGGGTTATGAAAAAATGAATAATTTTTGGGTCTGAAATGGGTTTGAAAAATGAGTCATTCAAAAAAAGAGAATTTTATTCAGAAACTTCTATCTTTAAAAGACAACAAAATGACTAAATACAGGGTTACAGAGTGTTTGTATATACACATTTATATTTCACACTCCCTGTTAGCAGAAGGTGTGACCACATGCTATACCGTTGTTTCTTCTGTTGCCATGACAACATGCTAGCCAACCAGAAAGTTGGGATCAGTTTACCTGTGGACCTCCGAGCTTCTAGTGTCGCATAATGACACCACTTTGTTGCCATTTTTAGAACAGTGGCTGTTTCTGAAAGCTCATACTGCATACTGACACTGCTGTAATATGTGAAAGAGATCCGTTGAGAAAGGCTCACATCCATAACATGCAGTATGGTCCCACTGAAACACTGGTGCCACACTTCTAGTTTTATTTCCAGGCATTAAACTTTATCATTTTCTGAGATACTGTACAGATTAAAGGGATATTGTGGATTATTTGAAGTGGGGTTGTATCAGGTACTTAACAATAGTCAGTATATTAACTAGAGTATGTGGCAGTCGGCATGCCCCCAGCTGGAGAGAGGAGAAAGGAGTACCGGTACGTAAGCCAAGCAATGTACTGCTGTGGACAAGGTCAGCAAAAAAAGAGGAGCTGTTGGCCTACCACTGCCTCAGTCTGTTAGTTTGTGTTATTGTGTGACTTTGGTATTTTAAAAGGATAGTTTGGATTCACCGAAGTCACACAAAAAGATAAACAAACAGATCAAGGCAGCGCTAGACCAGCTGCTCTTGTGTTCTGCAAGATAAAATTACTGATTTTGCCTATGGAGTCTGGCTGGTTTAGAAAGATGAATGTTTGACATATATAAGGACAGTTTCCCATCAAAAAAGGCTGTTAGACAGAGAGATAAGAGATAAGATAAAGCAGTGAAAATATTCCAAATATAGCTTACACTTAAACTGATATTGATTTCTTTAGATGGACCTTTTTTAAGTGGCTAAAATACCTTCTGTTGCTGACCCTGTCCACAGCAGTACATTACTTAACTTCCATGCTGGGGCCCCTCTCTGCCTCTCCTAATTGCAAGTGTGCCAACCGGCATATACTGTAGGTAATACACTGGCTGACCTCCAACAACCCCACTTCAAATAATCCCAATGATCCCTTAAATAGTATCTCAGCATGGGCTCATTTTTTCAGTTGATCACTCGCAGTGGCAGACAGTGTAAGCTTTCAGAAACAACATGACTCTTTCTCTAACTCTCTAACTCTCTTTAAAAAGATGTGTTTCCACAACTACTCACATTATCATGCATCATCTTTCAACACATTTTTACACATCTGATGCACATGATCTTATGTCAACACGCCTTTTTAAAGAGTTCACAGTGTGATCTGTTAGAGAATCAGTCATTCAAGGCAAACTGAGGACAAACTGATACAGTATGAAGACAACATGCACAATTATTGTTGTCGAAAGGTTATCGCCCCCTGGAGCCCCTCCATTGTTTGAGAAATACCTCGTGTGCAGAGAGTAAGTTACATCCTGCTTATCAATGCTGGAACTTCACTGCAACAAATACACAAGCTTAGCGAGTGCGGCCGTGCATTCAGCTTATTTCCTGGTGTTTTAAGTCAAAATGTCTCGCAAACACCTGTGAGTCTGCAGAATCCCTGAAAATTCACTAGTTCCAAATCACTTGCCAAGCTTGTTATTTCTCGCAGTGTTTCTCTCAAAATATTTTTATTTTTCGAAAGATGCTGCACTTGGTTTAGATCACAGATGTAACTGCTTTCAATGTGTGTCTTTCAGTGTCTTCAGGCCTGTTTCTTGTTTGTTTCACGCTCCATGCACACCATTCTGGCATTACACTTCAGGCATTTGCTTTAACCTGCATGATTTTTATTGTCCAGATGAATTTTCCTTTATGTTCCTCATGTTTTCAAATATTCAGTCAATTATACTGTCATAGCTACAAATAATAAATCACAAATCCATTCATCTACTCATATGACACCAAATAGTGAGTCAGATAATTAAAACTTACAAATGATAAACTGATGATTTTGTCCATCAAACACATGTTAAAAGACTCGATTCACTAAAATCAGAAAGTGGATTTTCCCCAGAACTCAAATACTGAAAAAAAAAACAAAAAAAAAAAAAACATTTGGCATGAGAAGGCTGTCACATCCACCTATTTTGAAATGAGAATGAGAAGTGCAAATGAATTAACAAGCAAATTGCTGTTTCTATTTACATTTTCAGCTCATTTAATTGAAAATGAATCTACTCCAGATCTGAATGTTGCAAATGAAATGCCCTGAAACAATGGTGATTATGTTTGGAAGCATGACTACGGGATATTGTCAGTTTAAATATCCATTGTTAGACTGTCATTCACAGCCTCAGTGTTGGGGTCATGGACAGACAGCCAGAAACACACACACCGGTGCAAGGCACAGAGAGTAAAGATATACAGAGGCATGTACGAGCTACAATGCTGGCAGTAGTTAAAGAGTACATCAAGACACATTTAAAATCTCTTCACAGAAATAAACAAGACATCTGTAAACAACAGTGGAGCGTCTGCTCGCATGATAGTGAACCTCCACTCTTTTTATTGCTGGAGTGCACCCAGTGTCTCTGTTTTAATTGATTTAATTAATTCAGCTGAGATTTCCTATGGAGTCAAGAGAGCATAATAGCGCCTGAAAATTAGAGGCTGCAAGGTTTCCACAGGCGTAATAAAAGGTATCATTTTTAACAATTAATGACACAGATCTGATCTCCTAGTGTGCCCAAACAAGAAAATTGAGACTCTGCGATTCCCCCGTTTGCTCTGGCATGTTAAGATCAGAGTTTTGCTACAGTGGTTAGATTTCAGAACTTGTGTCCATGCACAAATTCAGAGAAGTGACAGTGCAAATATAAAGTCTCGTGCTTACAATAGAAATCTTAACTTATTACAGTGTTTTTGTAACTATGATTCTAGTACACAGACACAGATGTGCTGAGTCATGGTGGTGGGGCAGACATAGAAAGAGTGAACCCAGCCTGGGTGGTTGCTAGATTACAGCTAAACAGATTATTCAATACATTAAAGTGACCATATTATGCTTTTTGGGGTTTTCCCTTTCCTTTTATGTGTTACATTGCTTTTTCTTCATGTAACAGGTCTGCAAAGTCCCAAAGAATGTACAAAGTCTATGCCAAAGGGAGTTACCAACTCCTAGAGAAAACACTCCTCCTGAACTGCCTGAAATGTCTCATTTGTGATCCAGCATTTGTTCCATTACTGGGTGATGTATGTAACACATATGCATTATGCACAGCTAATTTGGAACAGAATCTGGTATGGGCTTTGGGTCTTAAGAAGACAGCAGCTAAAACAGCATGTTTCAAACAGAGGGCGAATAGATGCTGCAGCTATGGCCACTGGCCTGTATTATTTTTAAAAAAATAGTCGAACTCCAAAGTAAAAGTTTGAGCTTGAAAATTAGCATAATATGGCCACTATCTGTTTCAACAAAAAAAAAAGTCTTTAACAGGGTCACAAAAATAGATCCCTAGTGTGTCCCGTTTATTCTCAAAAAAGGAAACAGATGTCGAGCTGATAGCTGGAGATAGCTGATTCATTTCCTTGACTATTTAACTGAAATGAAAGGACTGTGAATGAAATGGTAAGAAAGGTGCTCCTTTATGAGGTCCAGCCTGTATTTCCTCTCACCTATAAATAGCTGAAAAAGGAGGAGGGCTATTGTTGTGGCCCTGATTAAGATTTTTATGGACGTAATCTTACAACATTTTTATTGAAGTCGAAGGTGTGTCACAGCTTATTAGAATCAAATTTTATAACAAAGGGCACATGCTGTTGTAATGAAATATTCTTGTTTGGTATAGCTGTTCTTTTCATTTCTGTTGGAAAACCATGGGAAAGACAATGACGAGGCTTCACATTCTGTATATGTGCTGATACAGTGTGTGTGTGTGTGATACAATGACTTTTGGCCTCGGAAATATACAGTATAGCAGCACTAGTACCCTCTCAGTCAACTTTTGAAAATGAGATGCATGTTATCCTGAAAATGACACCTTCTCTGACATGCCTTGAAAATTGGAATGATTTTCTCTTCACTGAATACTATTTAAGATAATTTGTGTAGAACTTTCCACATTTGTCCTTCATTTGGCATCGTCAGCAGTCCTCACTGTTTTAAAAAGAGCGACAGCTGGCTACAAGTTTAAAAAAATAAAAAATAAAACTACCTACTAAATTTTAAAATGCCAAGGTTGTTTCTGCTTCTGAGACTTTTCACAGTTTGGGAAAAAGTTTCCACATTTGTCCCTCACTTTCTCTAAAGTGGTATTGTCAGCAGTCCTCATTGAAACAATTGAAAGCCTGGGTTGCTGAAAGCTTAAAGAAAAACCACTGTATTGTAAATGTCACACACTGCCTTTCCACACAGAGTCAAATGGCAGAGATGAACTTTTTTTTCTCCACAATTTATTACAAGAGAAATCTGTAATATATTTGCTGTAATAAATCATAAAATGAGCTTGATATGTCAACAGAAATTAAGGAAACATGCTAAGTTGAAATACTAACTTCTCTGACAACAATGCTAAGCTGCAGTGTGCTCCTTTGAAATTCTGGTTCCAGTAACTTGTGTTATTGTTTGCCCATTCCACTTTAATTAAAATTAATGCTGAATGTTTGCCGAATGAGTAAATGTCTGTTAATGAATTAGAAATGATAAGATGATAAGAAATCATTAATAATATCTTAGAAGGAGTCGATGTTTATGGAAGTTAAATTCAGCAATATGTTAAAGAAGTCTGGCAGAGAGAAGGCAGACAGTCACTGACCTCAAACTCAAGAGTGTATATTTTCTGAGCAGTGGGCTTTTGTTTTCAGGATAACAAGCTTAGCTTTGCATTGACAGGCAATTAACAGTTATAAACATCTGATCGACTTACAGTGTAGGACTCATCCTCACTTGTTATTGTCAAATTACAGTGTTGTGCTAGTCCTGCGCTCCTGCAGTGTTCCTGCAGCCTGCCTGAGCTTCCTCAAGTGGAGAGAGGAGGGGACGTGAGGAAACAACGTACTTCAACCATAGATTGTAGATTAAATAAGATTTAATACACAGTCTATGACAACTGTTTGAACTGCACTACTCATTTTTGGATGTGAAATAAGTAATAAGTAAATACAGTAATGGATTCAGTGCCGCTATAAGATGTGAATTACTTCAACATCATGTGCTCTGTGAGTCCTGTAAACACTGGTGCAGTTAAAACCAGGGATGACTGCAGAGTGATGTTTCTGAATTTGTTGCAGTACTGTCTGGAGAGGAACTGCATCATATACCTGTTCATATGTGGCTCCATAGCCATATGGACCTGTATGTGAATGTTTATCTGTGCTGGCTTTTTGTTACCTGATGGAAATCGGACCTTTACACATACACTGCATATGCTGCTGTGGGTTTCAATATGTAGTCAGATATTCAGTATTGCAGTTCATTTGCCCTTGCCAGGCCTCTGTTTCACCTTCTCCTCGATAGTCTGGATAGGACAAACTTCTCATGCCATACATTCATCAGTACAGCTTTGTAGAAAATCTACAACCTGGTGTGTCTGAGTTGAACGTGAGTCGACTGCAGCCCTGCTTCACTCATCAGTGCAAACGATGAATAATAATTGTCATTCCGGCACATGGCAGCTTGTAGATGGGGACACCACACATATTAGTGCTATATTCACACGTTACAGTGACACGCTCTCAGCAACACATATTGACATGCAGTAAGTAAGTTTGTTGCTTATAAATGTGTACTGAAATTTTATTTTTTGTTGTCCCAAATGGCACAGTGATATGTTGAACAATGGCAAGTCCTTACCAGGTAGTTGCCACCATCCTTGTTACTGGTATTGTTTTGAGCATCATAATCACCGTCATCATTATCACTGTCACCTCTCACCATCATCATGTGCTGCTGAACTTGAAGTAGGTGCAAAAGAAAAAAAAAACTTTTTTGTACAGAAATCTATTTTTTATGGAGAATTTGTAAAAAACAAATTATTAAACATGCTGTACTTTTTATGATTAATGATGTAGGTACAACAAACTCTTGTTCATTAAAGTCAATGTTTTTACTGTTACACACACCATGTAAAAATCTATGGTTCAAACTGAGTATCAAATATCCAAATGTCATATGATCTCTTTTGTCCATTACGGCTGCTTTTACACAGGAACAGAAAAAACCTTGTGGGGACCTGGAGGTAATTTTCTTCTTGCTGGAGAGACACTTATCTCTGGGTCACACCTGTAAAACATTTGCTATTCACAATCTAAAACACTTAAATCTTATAAAATGATGTGTCAATTCCAACTCCTCTACAGCTTGGGGTCGGCAGAATATGTGTCTTTTGAACATTGACTTTTTTAAGTGAGCACTCAGTGCGAAAATATGGTATATTATAGAATTATACAACAATTTCAGGCTTCTAATGCGGCAGCTGTGCCAAAAGAGTTGCCTGAGCATTAAGTGATTTCTCACATTAAAATATCTTGTTTACATACATTTTTAATTGATTTTAGATACACACACACATACATTGAACAAAAAATAAACACCAGATGTTTAGTGTCATAATGTCATGAAGGGTATTCGTGGATGGGTTGAAAATGACGCTTCCTTTAAAAGACAGTGTTCTTGTGTAACAGCAGCCTGGTGTGGCTGATCCTAATGTCTATATCTGGGAGACGGATGACTTCCACAGGCACAAAAGATTTTGGATGACTTGCCCCCTTACGGCCCAGAATCTGACCTCACGTCTGTCTAAACAAGGAGGAATCTGTTTCTCCTCGCTCAGACACTCTGGGTTTGGAGTGGAAAATGAAATTGTGGTAAATTTAGGCTCTAGCAGCAGCATTAGCAAAATCGGCAACAGTTTTGGAGGCTCCTATATTGACTGATGAAATGACTGGTACTCTGAAGTTTTGAATTAAAAGGATGGAAAATGACACTTTTCTATCATCCCATGAGATTGTAAGAGAGAAATAACATGGAGTGTTATAAAAGGTTAAACAACAGATACTGTATGTGAATGCAGCCTCACAACCTGCTGTTAAAGTAAAGAGACTCACAGTTTATCTATCAAATATTTTGAAAACATTATTTGAGAATAAAGTTTTTGATACAATAATTTCTCCTTTGTACCAATGTTTTTGTGAACTACTATCCGCATTTATGATCTGCTCCTTCCTATGATTTTGTTGGGTCGAATATAGGGATGCACAAGAATATCGGCACATCAGCAGTATCAGTGATTCAAAGCTGTGCAATAAAATTTCCATCTGAAGTAAACATTTCTGCTGATACGACAGGCCGAAGATGATGCTTTAATTATGTGCATGTGACACAAGTGTGTCTACGATGTGAATGTTTTTTGTACCCGTTCTCATCCCTATTGACATTTTGTCACGCTCCTTCTGTGTCTCATACAGTTGCACAAGTTGCGTTACAGCCACCGTATGAGTCGCACCAGGCTGTCCATTCACTCCATTATGAACCCATTTAGGGCACTGTAGATGCTGTGAACATCCAACCTCAGCCAGCTCATCAACTACCAATGCTGCTTTATTGTGCCCCTCAGTGATTCATACTGATACAGACAGTCGCCTTTAGTAGCTGTATGAGATGCTGCCAGAAAGCAGCATGGTGAACCAGGTGCAGTTAAGGTTAGGCAACAAAACTACTTGGGTTGGTTGAGGATAAGACCATCTGTGCATTCCAATATCCATACTTCCTCTCTGTTGAGTATGCTAGAAAAATATTTAGTATGTCCCAAAACATAGTATGTCAAATGCAGTATGCCAAAAATGCATACTGCACCCGCCCACATTTTGCAGTATGCAACCCCGTATGCTTTTGTGGCTATTCTGACTCACAATTCTTTGTGTTACGTGTATGAGCAACAGGGTGAAAGTTCGAGATGCAATGATATGAGGAAGTAGTATGTCCCAATTGTATGCATACTGCATGCAACAGTATGTTGTTTGTAAGGGCTGCTGCAGTACTTCAGAAAAAGTATGCAAATTGGAATGCAGGGCATGTTTGGTGCTACGATGTGTGTTATGTATGTCACCTGATGTCACTGAAGTAACTTGCAAGATGACAGTCACGTGACAAATGTAACACTTGTACCTTTTTTAAAAAATAACATTGTTTTTTGTTTTTTTTTTGTTTTTTGATTTTTACTTATGCAGTAGCAGTATAAAGGCATAACAGCACAGGTGCAAGTCACATATGCATCATTCTATATCATCCCTCCCTTCCCACACCCCTTTCCCACCTTCATCCACACACACACAGCAAAAAAAAAAAAAAAAAAAAAAAAAAATCAATGAATTGAGGAAGAAAAAAGAAAAAGTAAAAAAAAAACATACCTTCAAATTTTTAACAACATTTTGGTTTTCTAAAGCCTGGTGCATGTCATATAGACATGGATGGGTTTACATAGAAGTCACTTGAAAGCCTAGCACGTATTTTTCAGCCGCTGACGAGTACTGTTGCAGAGGGGCATGACAATACGTCAGTATGTGTCCTGTAGAGAATAAGAACGAGCTGGCTATTAGCAATGATTACTCAGTGTCGGTCAGAAAAGAACCAAATCACATTCCTTCAACACTGCAAACTTAATTACCCATAGTACGAGCCATCATCGCGATTGTTATGACGAGTATGAGACAAATGAAGAGAAGCAGGCACCAGCAAAAAAAACAAAAAAAAAACTGTCAACAGTAGTTTTCTTAAGTTGCCCAGTGAATATGTACATTTTGAAAAGCATTGTATTTTATGTCTGCATCTGCCAGTTGACCATCATGATAATATGTTAACTCCATGACAGGAGAGATTGTTGTTCTCTGCCATTAGGTGGGGAAAAAATGTTAACATATCAGCACTGGTCAAAATTTGTTGGAAAATATCGACATATTAGGTATCTGAAAAAATCCGATATGGATTTGCTTCCGTCTGACTTGCTCGGCTGATGCCTTTCTATGTTTATGTTTTCTTGGCTTTCCTCCAGGTGCTTCAGTTCCTCTGCACAGTGTAATATACTGGGCAGGTGAGTTTATTTTACTGTTCATCTAGGTTTATTAGTCCTCTAACAGACTGCCAACCTGTCCTCAATGTATGCTGCCTCTTACTAAATGTT
Organism: Lutjanus argentimaculatus; assembly: GCA_034769285.1. Lineage (NCBI taxonomy): Eukaryota > Metazoa > Chordata > Actinopteri > Lutjaniformes > Lutjanidae > Lutjanus > Lutjanus argentimaculatus. Next base: position 2,341,663 of record JAWZSL010000045.1, on the reverse strand, counting down.
TTGATAGGCTACAGCCTGGAGAGATGAACTGAGAAACATTCTGAAATACAGGTTCATTAAACATGAACCTCTGTTGCTCATCTATATATGGAGTAATTGCTTACTTTTGGATTCACACTCGAAACCCTGTGCAGGCTGGTCAGTTCAGTGAGGAGCACCTTAATCCTGATATTAATAAGGGATAAGCCACAGCAAAGTATGTCTTAAAGAATCTCATGTTTGCCTTTGCATTGTGTGCAATAATCACTGCATAATCTACACTGAGTCCTTCAGTTACTGATAACAAACGATGTGAAGGTCAATTACTGCTGATTAACAGTAGAGGTTGGAGTGGATTATCTCACTTATCACACTGCAACAAATGTTGGTTACTAATATTTTGTGGTATTACACCTTTTAAAAGTACACTTTTTAAAGGTCTAGTGTGTTAGATTTATGTGCCTTGTTGGCAAAATATTGCAGAGATGGAATATAATATTCATAAGTATGAGCTGTTTATATCTGCAGAGGACGTGGCCTCTTCCATGGTTGTACCACCATGCTTTGCAGTTTTGCAGCCACTATAGGTTCTCCTACCTACATGCTTAGAATGGGAGAATGAGGCTGTAGGCCCCATCTGAAATTCCACATTAACATGCTATTTCGTTCTCTAAAACAGCATGTGAGGTTTTTTTTACTGTCCAAAACTTCAGTATGAAACCAATGTGACCACCACAACAACATAATAGACAAAGACAGCCAGAGACCCAAGGCTGCTCTGGGTAACATCATTAATACTCCTTAAGTAAGGTTTCATTTTGCTGGGTGTAGTATATTTTCAAAATTAGTTTGTTGAGGGTTACCATGGTTGCATGTCTCCAACCAATAAAGAGGCTTTCAGGGAGTGATGTGATATACACTCAGCAGTGCGTCTGAAGATACATACTCTTTATTGACACAAAAGTATGTCAAATGATAGTACACATTTTGGGTGTGTGGTGCATAGTTGTGATTTCAGATACAGTGCAGGTGTTTGCAATCTGCACGCTCACCACTAGATGCCACTAAATCTTACACTGCTATTTAAAGGACACTGGTCCTTTAAATAGCAAGTTTATGTTCATACAATCTTTGTCTACCTTAAAGCTACAGTAGGTAGAAAGCCTTAAAACAGTTGATTGTTGAGTCTTAACTGAGTTAGGTTTCGTTTTCTCTGTCTTGAGCCCCTCCTACCAGGCAAGCAGCACACGCTTCATGCGCGCAAGCAACAGTTTACTAAGGCAATCGTGAGTGGGAGGGGCTCATCACAGTTTGGCCGAGGTCGGCAAGATGTCTCCACATCCTGCTTGGAGTCGAGTCAGGCTTGCTTTGTCCCTGCTCCAGAGTAGGTCCGTCTCGGGCGCTGCTTGTTGCAGCTTGGTGCAATAAAAGCGGTAATGGAAATGTTTGACTCAGCACAGCCAAAAATGCCAGTGTCAAAGCCCTATACATGTATTTTTGTGTCAGTACTGACAGTACTCACCAGAGAAAACAATTCTTTCCTTTACATACCTCTTCTCTTTATTCTCACTTTCAAATACATTTCTCCTCCACTCAGCAGTCAACATGGACAGACATACTAATTATCTTACTGTAAACAGCACAGTTGGCTCCTCTGTGGTTGCTGCTGCACACAGGTTTACAAATGAACATGAAGATAAATCCACTTTTTAATTTCAAAAGTTTAAAAAACAAATGCTGAGCTCTCATCTGGTTGGTCCGCGAGGCCACAATTTCTTTGTGGACCACTGCTAAAAAGGTTGAGATGCAGGAGTGAAAATAAATACTCTTTTTAATCCCAAATGTTTGGAACATACACTCTGAGCTCCCATCCTACCAATAAAGGAGCTAGCATCAGATTGATTGTGGCGTTTCTTCCTCCAGAAGCTCCAGTCTACCACTGACCCTCTCCTGAGCTCCCCGGCTCTGAAAAGCTGTCTGTCGGCTCTGCATCTCAGCTCCGCCTGGTCCTCTCGGCCCTGGCAGAGCCTTGCGATAGATGTGAATGAACACAACTGAAGGTGATGTCAAAAGTAACTTAGCAAGTTGACAGACTCCTGGGCTGAGCATGTTGCTCATTAACTGGACTCTTTTTAAGATTCTCTTTCTGATAATGCAGTTTTATAGCACCTTTTCCTGTAGGATTTTCTGCCACTGATTCAGGGTCTCATTGAAAGAACACACACATGCAGGCGCACTGGTAGAACAGCCAACAGGAACGCTTGATATGTCTGATATGGCCTGTGATTGGTTTAAGTCTACTGCTATGGGCCAGACTCTCTAAAGGCTGAAAACAGCCAAGAGGAGGTGCAGAAGTCTAGTTCTGTCTCAGACCACTTGATTTACAATATTCTTAAAGGTTATAATGAAACTATTTCTCAATGATACCAAAACAATGTTGCCGCCCCCAGCTTTAAGTACTGCACTAATAAGTGTTAGTAGGCTGCTCTCCATAAACATGGTATTTACATCCCTACATACACAGTGTGGTCAAAGATTTTAAATCAGTCTTTATTTTTTGTAGAATGTTGGACTGTTGGAATTTTTGAAAGTTGGTTTCTTTTCTGAACTTGCTACTTTACCAGCATGTTACCATGGTTACACAGTTGGTCAGAAACTTTTGGGCCAAGCAAATCATATCACGGAGAAACTGAATATACGCAATACACAAGTAGAGAGATTCCATCAGTGACTCATGAAGCTAGAGGAGAGCTGGGGCAGTGAAGGGAGACAACCAGTCAGCCGCAGCATGTGACTGCAGGTTGCAAACACTGGGGCAGAAAGATGACTTGTAACAGCTGAAACTTTATCTATGCAGCACCTTGAAAAACAAGGCTATAAGGTAGTTTACAGGAGAACTCGGGATTAAACATTTCAGGACTTAAACAAGAGAATGGGAGATAAGGTGCATAGAGGAAGAAATAAAGTACTAGATAAGTAATAAAAGCATATAATTCAAATGATTAAAAGGACTTTGAAATAAAGGGAAACAGAGAAAACAAACTGAAATAAAAGAGTTAATGTGATCTTATCTCTTTGAATTCAAGACACACTTTAACCCCACTACCTGTCAGTGAGTCCATCATTATACACTCAGGTTGTTTGAACAAATTCTGTTCATTTTTTTATTTTAAATTCATGTGGCAAACCAATATTTTTTATTTAAAAGACACCAAATGTGTTAGTATGAATTTTAGAGAGAAGTGTAGAGGATGATGCACATGCTGGGGAAGCTGTAAAACATGTGGCATCTGAGGTTTGGTTATTTTGTGTAGCATCAAAAAAAAACACTTGAATTAGCATACACAGAAAATGTATATCATCACATATGGAAAGAAAAGCAAACAAGCAAATGGCTTTCTCTGGATCAATGGGAGACTAGAAAAAATGCAAAAATGGCTCTCAGCTGGAGGAACCGTAAGTAACCCCATTCACAAGCAAGATGTCAATATTATAATACAGTTTAGGGCTGCAGAGTCAGGATACCATGCATTATAGAGAGATGTGCTTCGGAGAGTAAAATAAAGTATAAGTATATAAATATTTTATCCAAATTTCTTGAGATAAAGAAAGTTTACCATAGCTTTATGTTTGACTAGTTCTCATTTAATCCAAAAGGGACTGAAGACGGATCATTGGGGGGACACCACAGGTGAGAGGTAGCCACTGAGGAGGAGACATTAATTGCTAAAGTAGGATTTGAAAACAACAGTGATGAAGAATTTTGCTGGAAAAACATAATTTTTTTATTACCCCCTATCTGAAGGCACACTATAATATATAATGATAATTTGCAGTGTTAGAAGAATTGTGGTTGTCGAGATGTGAAATATTACCATATATTTTGGGGATGTCAAAATGTACAGAATCATTTAACACTCATACCATTAGATTTCAGAACCATGTATTTAGTATATCTCCCTGGAAGTAAAAGGTATAGATAGAAATTTAATAGTGTGCTGCTGGCTGCAGGAAAAAAAGGCTTTTCTGTCAAGTGTCTAGATATCTAATGGTGACATTTATATAACAATGTGAAGCCAAACTGCCATACACACTTTCATTTAGTTTTTCCTATTTATTTTTCTCATTTATTGTTTCCTCTCTGACTCAAACCAAACAAACTAAGTATAAGAGACTATATATACATAGCATGTATACAAATATTTATATATGTATGTATGTGCACACACGTGCGCATGCGCACACGTATGCTATATATGGGGGTTGGGGGGATACACTGGAAAGATTGTCTTTTTTCAACTTTGTTGATAAAAATCAAATTCAAACAACAGTAACATACAAACAACTTTAATTTAAATAAATATAGAATATAACATAAATTAAACATTAAATGAATAAATAAATAAATAAATAGAGGGGCACAGATTAAGAAATGAGTAACTCTAGTTGAAAATGTATCGGTCAATAGTAGGTATAGTTTAGTTTTTTTAAGTCCATTTAATAGACTAATTTATTTCTATGTATATGAAATCCACAAAAAACTATAAAGAGTTGAATTTAGAAAGCTTACATGTTTGTCCACGATGTGATGGCGCCATTTTGTGTTCGGAGGTGATTTGTGAGACAGGAACAGGAAGTGGATACCACACAAACACACCTGCTCTTACCTGCCAAACCTCGATTAGCTAGTTAACCACACAAAAAAAAGTTTTTAATGACCTAAAGTGTACCAGCTGCTGGGAAACGAGATCCTACAGCACACAAGTAAACTTTCGGGCGAGGGAGTTCAACAAGCGTGAATAATTTCTTCAGTCTCAGCGGAGAGAAAAGTAACGGCTCAGCAGCTTATGATTGGCTAGGTCCGCCACTTGTGTCACTCTTTGCACCAGACAGTTTTTGGATCAATACAGGGAACGTCTGAGTAACTTTGTCCAACGTAAAACCAAATAGATGGTACAGTATCACCTTAAGGACAAAGACTGGTTTGAATGGTGCCACAGTAATCGGTTTTCCAACATATTCACTAAATAAGGACAGGAGATGAGCGGCGACAGGCCTTCAGTTTTTTTGTGGTGAGTAAAGCTTTTCACGTATTTATTACCACTTGTGATTATTAATCCACTGCACCAGTGGTTTACCTCTGATTTACTGCTGATGGAATATAAGATGTGTGTAGATACATTTGGATATGGCACTGTTTTGCGATAGTGTATAGAAGGGAACCCCAGACCTGCGACAGGTGTCGCAAGTGACCAATGTTAATCAACTATGATCTCTCCCTAATGTGTTTTTTTACTTTTTTTAACCTTTTTTTTTTTACCTAGCTAGATCTTGACCACAGCGTTGTCACATTATAAACATAAAATATAACATGCACAATGAAGGAACAACACGTACAATTCTCGCGAGAGTTCCGCAAATCTTAGGATTCCTTCAGACACTACCAGCACCGTTGAATATGAGATGATCTCGTTCTCCATCTGTCTGTGTGCCTGCATTTTTTTCATGTGCTCTCTGAACTAACTGTCGCTGTCTGTGGTGCTGAATTGTGGATGTGGCATGTTGCATATTGGGTTCGTTGTGAGCTGCGGTATTTGTCTGTCTGTGGTCTGTTGGTGCTTGGCACTGTTGTAAAATCTACTCCGTGATATTCTGGTTGTCCTTCTCTATACTTCTCTATAAACCTTGTCTTTACACGTGCCTCCTCGTGGAAACACGAGACCTGCCTGTTGATTTGTACTGGCCCAGAAACAAGTCAACAAAACTGTGTTCATTTATATATTGAGCAGACGACCTTCCAACTAGGGCTAGACTATATGCACAGAAAACCATATTATGATTGTTTTTGGCAGAGACTGTGATTGTGATATGGGTCACTATTTTAGTGGGAATTTTAATGTTGTCCTTCATTTTCACTGAAAAAAATTATATGATTTTTGCTGGGGTCAGTACTAAACAAGCATGTTCCCTTATGTCAGGACTCAGAGAAGATTTGTAGGCTGGTGCATCTCTGTAGCACCACAATGTTACATTTATAATGGTGTGTTGTGAAACATCTTTCTTCTTTATCAAAAAACTGCAGGTCCTGTGATTTGGATATTGCACTTGCCCATACTTAGATTTTGATAATATTGCGTTTAATTGTTCAGCCCTAATTTCACCCAAGAGTTACATGTAGATCAGTTCTACAGATGCAGATAATCGTTATCCATGTATACGTAATGCATTCTTCATTATCTTTAAAAAGTTTGTCTGCAGGTGCAAAACATTACAAGGAAAGGTGGAGCGTATTGCAATTGAATTATAAAGTTTTGAGTTGAGTTAACTTAATTGCCATTACAGAAAGTTGTTTGGAATTTGACTTGGTGAACTTTTTGTGCAGCAGGATAACAGGTTCAAGGAAAATGTTTGATTTTCTCTTCATTTTACTGTGCAGTAGTAGTATTATAAAAAATAAATAATTGTAGTTATTGTTCCCACCGATTATCACACCAAGCGACTGACTTACGAAATACAGGTATAGAACTTCAGTGTGTAAGATTTAGGGGGATCTATTAGCAGAATATGACAGAATGTACAATACAATGGAATATAATACTCATAATATATGCATATATATATATGTATATATATATAATTATATATAATATATATATATTTATAATCATTGTAAAATAATAATGGTTATTGCTTTTGTTAACCTTAGAATGAGCCCTCTATATCTACATAACCCAAGGGTCTTCTTCCACGGAGGCTGCCATGTTACAGTAGCTCAGAACAGAGAAACCAAACACTGCCTCTAGATAGGGCCTTTTGCATTTTTTGCAAGTTTCATTTGACTTGTGTCATGATCTCCACTTGCATTTAGGGACTTATGATTATCTAGCTGATGTGTAACAACTACATATTTCATTTTGCTCTAAATGCTTCAGATTGTTCGACTCATATTGGGCAGGAAGCTCAGTAGTACACAAAAAGCATTTAAATACAGTAAGCACCCTTGAAGACAAATCCCTTACATTGTTTCAACTTTAAAGGAAATATGTAGAGATGCATTGATTATTGAAACCCTGTAGTCGGTGCAGAGATCCCTCAGAAAACCCGCCACTTTCACAGTTACAGGCTGGCCAGTTGTTTTCAGAAAGTTACCTGCAAGGAGATCACACTCTATCAACATAACGCAAGGGAGCTAATTATTACAACAAAATGGGGCTTTTATCCACCAGCCAAAACACAAAGTGGTGACATTCAGACATTTTTTGTCCGATAGCACCACCTCAAGCTAAGAAATACTGTGGGAATCCAGAGTCCATCCCTGATGATAGTCTGCCGTAGGCTTAAAGCAAATAATACTGAAATATGAGGCTAATAATATAAGGTATATCATCCTCTAATTAAGAAACAACTGTTTTGATTGATTAATTAATAAGAAACTGCTAACAGTACAATCTGAAATATGACAGCTTTGGTGCCCCCCTCATTACATTTCTGGCTTTTTTTTCAGATCCCTGTGATAAAGAACCGCTTGGCAATAGTTTCTACATCTTATCAGAGATAAAGAATATGATACTGTCTCATAAATGAAGAACCATGTCATTCTATTATCATCATAAATTTTGTCAAATTTTAACAGCAACAGTTGATAGCTACTTGGCACCTTGGGTTTGAGCACTATCTGAGCTTCTGTGTGGCTTTATTGAGTTTTAAGGTATTTTTTCATATTGATTTGTCTTGCATTTATTTTCCAATATTGTCTCAGTGTCCTCTTTGAGTGTGCTTTGACTTTGGGAGACAGATGGTCGTCATTGACGCTTTATTAAACTGATCTGATTACTCAAACTTTCCTGTCTGTTGAAACAGAGTGAAAGAGAGAGGGGGACAGTATGTAACACGCTCATGTTTCCAGTCTTTTCCACATGCATGATTGCACACATGCTCTCTGTCACACACACATGGCTACACATATTGATGCTCTGTATATTTATTGAATTTCACAAGATCTTTAATACTTTTGCCTTTCACCATCGCTAACTCCCTCCCATTTCAGACAGTGATATTTTTGGATCCTGGATCCACTTTATTACTGTTGCCTGAGATTGTTTTTTGTTATTCGTCTCTCTGTGTTTTATGTCTTAACTAATAATGCACATAGCCTAAAATTAGAATTATATAAGTCAGCAACATAACAAAGAAGGGAAAATAAAAATGGAAGGGAGAGGCAAAGTAAGACTCTCACACTGTCATGGTGACCTGGCTGAAGCAGATGGCAAAAAAAAAAAAAAATTCTCTTTTTTCATCATTGTCATCTCAGCTCTATACCCATGTCTTGTTTACTCTCCTACTCCCAGTCTTCAGATCAGCTCTTTCTTTTCTCCTCTCCTCTCTGCTTTTTTCCTGATGTTCTTTAGTAATCATTAAATCGTTACTTGTGCTCATCTTCAATCACCATTAGCCTTTTCAGCATTCAGTCCCCTCTTCTGGTCATATAGTTTGGTATGTTATTTGTGTCAGTTACTTTGTGCTCCACAGTATTCTTGCCGATGGTGCCGCTGACTAAATACTGTTAAGTCATCGCAGTAGGGATGGACGATAAATATCGGGGCTGATAAATGACCTGCAGATAATGGGAAATTTATATAGTATTTATTATTCCGATGATAAGATAAGATAGAACTTTATTAATCCTAAAGGAAATTCTTGTGTCAGATTGCTCCAAAGATGACAATAACATAATGAAATTAAAGCTGATAAATATCGGCTATAATAATATCTGATTTGACAGATTATGTCAAAGAATCTAATATGAATTCTCAGACAAAGTGCTCCATAAAAGCCAAAGTATAGTTGTGATTTTTTAAAATATACTTTGCTTGAAAAGATAAATAAATATTTGAAGATTCAGAACTGGTCATTCTTTTTGTTGTGATAGCAGTTAGATTTAGTTCTGTCAGAGCTATGGAATATTTAATTATCCATCTTTGCTCACTACATCTTCACCTCTCTTAGCTTCAGGTGTGCATAAATTATAGGTCATATGAAAATGGGTAATTATGGGTGATCTTATTGTTATATTCCATATTCTCGCATTCCTATTAAGAAGCACTCTGTAAAAGTTAATTTATGTCAATGAATGAGATCTACAATACTAGCTGTATCTGTATATATGAACACAGCCATGTTGCTAACAGTCTTAATTTGTAATCAGCAGTAGTGCCACATTTTTGTAATTCGGAATCTCTCGGATACTGATGCCTTAATTTCGTCTGTTATCTGTCTAATATCAAGTGCCAGTGCAGCATAGTGTGCATTTATTTTCACAATGCTGTGACACACTTGAACAAACCAAATACTGTTATTGGTGATGCAGCAAGGGAGAGAGTGGGAGGGCAACAACCACATCTTATACTGGAGTCAGCAGAAGGTGTGTGTGCACCTGCGCGTGTGTGCATGTGCGCGCGTGTATGTGTGTACGTGTCTCTGTGTGTGTGTGCGTGTAGACCTGTTTTCTCTATAGTACGCAACCCTGGAAGACTATACTATAAATATCTCAAATATGTCATGTAGGTTCATTTTCTTTGAGGAATAGACAGACCCATAGTTTAATTGTTAGGTCTCATTCATTGGTGCTTATCATGGCTGTAGCACACAGTTGTCATTTTAACTGTTAGGAGTTTAATGGTTGAATGCTGGCCCTACAGCTGTGGACACCTGTAATTCCTGTGTGTTTCATGCTGTTGACTGTATGCAGTGTTTTTTTTTCTCAATTTTCAAATTTCGCATCTCCTTTAATTACACTGGACTCCACTCTGTTATCATCATAATACAGACTAGGCAGTCTTGGTCACCAGATAGGAGAAATACCTTGGTTGGCAGTATGTTGATAGGAAGGAGGAAGCTAAACTCAGGTAATAGTTGGGAAGAGTGATCGGTCTTGATGCAGTTGTCATTATGTGTTGACAGCTATCATCATCCATCGTCACTGCTTCCACACAGCAGCTAACAATCTTTACTCTTATTTTTTAGTTGAAGAATAGCAGGAGAATAACTTTTTTTAATTGTGGCTGTGCAATATATCAATATTATATCGATGTTGTGATATGATACTAGATATTGTCTTGTTCTATCCTGATCATGTGTGAAGTCTTTTCCTGGTTTTAAAGGCTGCATTACAGTAAATTGATGTAATTTTCTGAGCTTGCTGAACTTGTTCTTATCTGCCTTAGTAATTATATCCACATTGCTGATGATTATGTATAAAAAAGCTCATTGTATCAATATTTTGTGAATGCACTGATAGTCATCTCTACAAAATTGTTGCAATACTGAGGTTTTTGGTCAAAAATATTGTGATATTTGATTTTGTCCATTTTTGGGTAATTTAATACACAATAATGTGTTATTTCCTTTAAGATTATACAGTATGTCTGCACTGTTAGCTAGAATTAATGGCATGTATTCTAGAGAAATATGTATATTGAAATATTGTATATTGCAGCATAGCCTAAAAATGTTGAGTTATAGTTTGAGAGCCGTATCAGTCGGCCCTACTTTTTATGCTTACTGCTTTTGGATGTAAAGGTGTGTGGCTCAGACATAGTTAAAAATACGCTAAAAGCTAAACATTTTTAATATCGAGTACATTTAAATAGTCGTTGAACTAATAGTTATTTTCATTGTTTTATGGATCAATCGATTAGTTGTCTATATAATGTCAGAGCCCAAGGTGACATCCTCAAATGTCCTCTTTTGTCCACAACCCAAATATATTTGGTTTACTGTCATAAGGAGGAGGAGTAGAGAATCCAGAGAAATATTTGCATGTAAGAAACTGGAATCAGAGAATTTACTTTTTTTTTAAATTCAAAAATCACTCAAACTGATTAATTGATTATCAAAATCATTTTGATAGCACTTAATTTAATTTGTTTCATAATCGATTAATCATTGCAGCTCTACATTTAAAAAAAGATTTATACAGTCTTAAAATGAAAATAAGTAGGTAAAAACATATAACAGATTAAATAAAAGTCATGTAGATGTAGTCACAAATTGAAAAATGGTGCTAGACGGGGAGAGGACATTATGTGAAGGGTAAACTTCCACAAACTAGACGAACTAAAGCAGTGCTGCCAATTTTTAGAGCTTAGTCAGCATACTGAGCTGTGATTCATCAATATCATTGATTTCATCATGTGCCACAATCAAACCTGTGCCCAGAGATGTCTTAAAAGCTCAAAAAAGGGCAAAAGATGGATGTGCTAGTCTTTATACATTTATCTTTGTCCCATAGGCTGCTTTGGTTGTCTTTGACTGTGTCACACAACATGGGATAAAATGCGATAGAGCTCATATTCCCTTATGTCAAACTGATCGGGCCATTATCAGACTGATATCAAGTCGTCTTCGACTGGGGAGGCTTTAAGTGACTGTGAAAAACTGTAAACAAGAGTGAGCCAGTCTGTAACTCATTATCAGCAAAGGGGCTCCAGCATCTGTCTCTCGATATCATCACAGATTAGAGCCCTCGCTGCTCTGGGTTTAATCTTTGGCAGACAGTTGTTGATTTAACAGGAGAACTTTATCACCACGTGGTTTGCTGTCACAGAATTTCATTATTATTGGTTTCAATGGAGAGTTTTAGTATCACATCTAAATGCTGTTTCAGGGGCCAAAAAACATATCTTGGGGAAACACTGAAATGCTATTATGTACTTATTGTATTGGCCAATTGCCTAAAATGGGAAATGGCGATGGATTTTGGCATCATTGCAGGGATTCGGGCATGATTATCATTTTGGCATCATCCACAGTTGGCAGTGTGAGTGAATCATTTTCTCTCTTTCGCTCTCTCCCTCTTTCTTTGTGTATATGCGTGTTTGTGTGTCTGCGACAAGGAATGAAAATTCAGGATTCCTGTCGGGCAAATGCCTCCTGAGTCTCCTCTCATCTTCCACTCTCCTGCCTTTCTCTGTCTTTTCTGCCTGTGTCTTTGCTTCTCTCTGCTCTCGTTTTCTCTCTCTGCTTGTCTGGGCGAAGGCGGTGTCTGATGGTGGATATTCAACATGGCAGCAAGTTAGGGGAACACTTTTGAACCACAGACACACACATAGACACACACAGAGATAAAATGGCTAACCACTTGTACCATACAATAGGAAGCTAAGATGATGTGAATGCTGTATTTGTGTGTTTGTCTGTTTGTCCTTGTGAGTAGTGGTTGCTGGAGCTGGAGGAGAAGTGTGGGGGGAGATAAAACAAAGGCAAAGTGAAAGTCAAGTCACAGTCAAGAGTCTACTTTTGCACAGTGATGCTTTCATACACTGTTACACTCACAGTGATGATGTTTACATGCCGATGTTTAGCATGAGAGACTTAACTCACTCGCGAGACCTGCATACCCAGTATTTCCTGCAGAATGAGCTGCCCCTACTCTGCCTCTGATTGGCTATACCCTTCTATGCTTTTGTTAAATATTTTCCTAGCTATGATGCTAACTGGTGGTACAAACTGGGCTGGGATGAGAGACATTCAGCCACGGAAGCTCATGTTTTTGTCTCTGGTCATGTGTCAAAGTCTGTTTCCCCTTACTTTAACCTCACCCCAACCTTATCCCTAACCCTACACAGACCCAACTGGCACACCCACAAGTTAGCACCTGCAGGGATCTTTGGCTAGCCAGCTGGCCAGTCACGCTCACTGACCTCACTGTAAGCTGGCCAGAGCTCCTTCAACAGACTGCTCTTGTAGACAAGAGGCTTTTATTTCCCTGTTGACCGATGGTTTGTTTAAATATCACAACACACATCTACTATAACATGAACGAGAACCGTTGCTTATCTGCCATGTTCTCCTGTGGTCTTCTTTTTTGTGTAAAGTTATTGTAACAGAATAACTGGGGTCAGACAGGGGAGCTGCCGATGAGACGATGAGGACTGGAGTGACAGAGAACGAAATGTTGAAAGGGAGAGAACTGAGCACGAACAGGTGGTTCTGGGGAACGGTGCTTCCTGGGGGGTGGGTGCTGTTTGCATGCCAGTTAGGGCTGCCAGCTTTGGAGAAAAGTAGCTGGGAGAGACATGACTTGACATTTGACATTATCTTGCTTCCAGTAGCAGCAACAACTCTGTCTGGGTAAGGTTAGGAATAAGGTTGAGGTGAGGTTAAGGTAAGGGGAAACAGACTTTGCACAACACTTGGAACAAACAAACATGAGCTGCTGTGGCTGAGTCGCTATCCTCTTTGTCATAACTAATTCGTAGCGCCAGGTAGCATCATAGCTAGGCAAAAGTTATTGTTAAACAGAAACCTGGAATGCCTGGACAGGTATAGCCAATCACAGCAGTGTGGGGCGTGTCTTTTCTCCAAGGCATATTGGGTCAGCATGTCCAGCAAGTAAGTTTAGTCTCTTCTGATGTACTACAGGTACAATGTTTACCACGTTCAGTTTCTAAGTTTAACCCCTTATTAGGACTAAGCAAAAGGTACAACTGAGGCTGATGGAATTGTCATTAATTTTGAATGAATTTGGACAAATGTTTAAATGTTGATGACGGCACTAGATGAGAAGGTAAACCTATGTTACATTTCTGTACTAAAAATGTCAAAAATCGCATGACCTATGTTCCATATTTTGTAAAGCTGTGTACTTACATTATCCCAAATTTTTCCAACAAGGGTCGAACCGAGAGAAATAATTTACATATGGGAACTGTGCATTTCCTACTAGCTGCTAGTTGCTATGGCCTCCAGGGAAACATGGGATATGTAATAGAGGGAGGAAGGAAGTCAGCGAGCATGACTAAACATGAATAAAACTTGCCAAAGTTATGTCAGATAGATTTTCATTGGCAATATTGTTATTTTAATAATTAAGAGAACAACTCCCATGACCCCACACTACTTTATGATGTCATCAAAATACATCTTTTGTTAATGTTTAATGTAAGAGAGACCCCTAGAGACAGAGTTTACATGTTGTGGACAAAGGGGTGACAGATCAGTATTGCTGTCCGTATAGAGCAATGTCACTACCTTGACTAAAAATGAGAGAGGAGAGGAGAGACGGGTAAAAGACATGTCAATAGGCAGGGGAGAAAGGGAAAATAGTACCAGGACAAAGGAGGAAAAGTGACATCTAGGTCAAGCGGTGCACAAACGCCTCAGCCTGGTGGGCAGGGCATTAGCACTCGGCAGGTCTAATAAGTAACTTTGAATTGGAGCTTTCTGTGTAAAATCAATTCGATCACCTTTCAGAGACTTATGTGTGTGTGTGCATGCATGCACCATGTGGGTGTCAGGTGTGCTACCCAGGAACCTGTAGAGGTTATAATGACTTACATACACACACAGGTGTCAGATCATGGGTTTTGTGATAGTGTGGCAGTCCGTCGTAATAGAATCTGAAGAGACAGAGACATACAGAGATTTATAAGTGTATGTCCTTTCCCCTTACCGCCCCAGCAGCTCCATTCTTTGGTGCTTTATCCAACACTTCTATCCCTGGAATTACATTTTGACCAAAGACTGGCCTTTTTAAAAAATCTTATCTGCCCTATAGTTTGTTCCTTTTTTCCACATTCTTTGATTTTAGCTCCTCTTCAGCAATGATAAAGTCTTCAGTCCTGCATCTAACACCTGTTAGTACGTAGTGGCAGCCTCAGCCTGAGCACCCAGCCTGTCCTTATTTGCTTCCCGTATTACATGGAGAATATGAGAACCAAGTATCTAACATTATTCTTTGTGAAGCCTGATTGTCAAATGAGAATCTGTTAGGTACAAGCAGGGATGCAAATTTGGATTTTTGAGACTTCTTTAGGTGTGACGACTGAGCGGACCAGTATGGGTCAGCAGGGGTTGACAGTTGGAAGAAAACCAAACATTGTGAGCAGAAGAAATAATAATGAAAACAAAACTGGCTGAAAATGACACACAAATGGCCATCATGCAATATGCTGTAATACTTTAATCTGCTTTTTTTCCTCTTTGTCAGACAGTGAGTTAAATCAAAACAGGTTAGCTAAACGAAGTGAATGGTTTGGCACGCAGTTAAGTGCAGTAAGAAACGGAAACTAATGGCTGATTTTCCATTTGTTAAATTAAGAACCAGTTTTTGAGTCAGGTTTTTGTGCAGAGCAGTTCACCTGATGAAGTTCTCTTGCCTCCTGCTCTTTTTTAAGTGTCTAATTTTTCAGGGAAGTCTCACTTATCTTTTGCAGAAATGCCCTGACCACACTCACATAATTACACACATTCACATCTAAAAGCTGCCCAGTAAAACCACAGTCTGACCTGTTGGGCCTTTCACAATGGTTCCTCAGTGGTGCCACAATACTGCACAATGTTGGAAGAGCAAGGGCTGCTATTTCTCACTTTCCAAGCCCAGATTTATCTTGCTATTTTGGGGATTGTAGGGGTGACCCTTTGGTCACAAGCCCGCTTCTCTAACCTTTTCTAACCACCAGTAACTATCTCTTGAGTTTGCAGCCCATGTTTACATATATACATGGGGAACACTATTTGGAAGCTACAGAATGATATAAAACCCTCAAAACCCAAAAATGAATATAGTCCACCTTTAAGTGGAAATGGCTTGTTAGTAAAATCATGGTTTATAGTTTTGGAACTATACATAGAATAATACATTACATTGTGCACAGCAGGTCTATAGTACATAATATATTGACATTTGACCCAATAAATATAACAAGAGATTAGCAATTTGCCCTTATATGTATGAATTTACAATGAAATAGTTCATGTTTCATTGTAAATGTATTTTGTACACTCTGTGGGTCTCATGGTTTTGCAACATCATACTGTCCAGGGTTAATGTCTCTTGTTGACATTCTGTTTGTGATCTATTATGTAATCAGGAAAACTAGTACTAAACTAGTATCAAACTAGTATTGTTTTAGCTTCCAGTATATCAAGTTTCGTGACACTAAACTTAGTATTGGTATTGAAGTAAAAACGTTGGTATCTTAACAACACGAGTCCAATACCGGATGACTGCCATACGACAATATCGGGCCCAGATATTGGTTCAGATTGGTCACATCTCTAGTTTGTATGGGCTCCCTCCTCCTCTGTCTCTTTCTCTCGCTCCTCCAAACACAAGCTGTTCAGGTAGGTGTGAGACAGCAGGGTTTAAATTACCATTAGTGTGAGTGGTTGTGTAGCTGCTGTATCTGTGTTCATCCTATCATGGGCTGGTAGCCTTTCATGGGGTTGCATGCATGCGTGCATTTTGTCTGTGTATGCAGGGATAGATTCCTGACTCCACTGATACGCAACTGGCTGTAGAAAATGAATAAATGGATTTACGGAGGCCTGGGCTCCTCTAATCTATCCTGTATCTGTCCTACAGTGATGAGATGTGAAGTCATATTGTCAAGTGATTCTTATTTTATTCCTCTCTGCACCGTTTGACAGCAGTCAATACGTTTTTGCCACTTACAGTTGTGACTCTTGAGCCTGACAGCGGCAGGTTGCTAGCAAGGGAGGGATTATCATCCGATATAGTTCACTGAGTTGAATTCAGCTTTGCAAGAGGTGTCCTGGAGTCAAGCTGAAAATAGTGGACAGTAAAAATGATTTTCTAAGCTGGAGGGTTTCTTTTCAAGTTGGGGGGGGGGGCCCACACTCGTGATCAATTGAGAATTATTGTTCCATGTGAGACACAGTAAGATACTATCTAACTGATCTACGACTTTGGAGGGAAAAATATTGATCAGAATATTAAATCTATAGATCTTTTGCGGTCAGAATGCATTTAAATCATTTTTAGAAATTAGACATCAAGTTCAAGCAACAAAAAAGAAATGTGTACAAGGTGGGTCCATTTGCTTCTGTGTAAGAATTATAGAAACAGCGTAAACATTTTTCTGTCTCACAGTATGTCCTACAGTAATATAGTGGTACAGCAGCATAATCAAAGTCCCTGCATTTTCACCACAGTGGCTGACATGCAGAATACGTCTTCATTATGAAACTATTTTGATTTTACAAAAAAGAAGATATGATAGTTTCCAATCTACTTTTGTTATGCTTTAATATAAACTCATAACTGAACTGCCGCAATTAAAACTAAAACATGGAAAAAGATCAGTGCTATTAGATTGTTTTTCAGGGTCAAACATGAAAACTTACTAAACCACTAAGTCAACACAAATTAACTGAAAATCAAAAATTCTATCAAAAATGTAATGTGATTCAATTTTTATTAAAATTTTGTACGAAATGAGTTAAGATTAAGGATTTATTTTGTTTTTTTAAATCTTTAGTGTAATTGATGGTAGCTCGCTCCTCTAACAGTGTCAAGATCAGAGTTGCACTCTTCACTTAGTCAGTCACAGTCCATATGGAACTGCTCAGCTCCACAGTCAGCGATGAGGCCTAAAGCTTGATTTACAACTGTGTGTTAAGAGCAACGCTGTCGGCTATGCTACAGGTTACAGCCGCTATAGAGATACTGAAAGAAACTGTGATTGTTCAGCATGGGCTACTTGTTTTTTCTCCCACAAGGTCTGATGCAGATGGAGATTGTTGATAGTGAAGGCAACATTAAGGACGTTGAGGAAAGGCACCATTACTTTGCTCCTTTTCAGTAACACACATCTAGCAAAGACAATTCCGCTGCAAACCATCTGCTCACCACAATCACCACCTTCTATCACACTGAATAAACGAACAAAAAGACAGTGTCTCGTTGCCAGTTTCTCCGTTGTGGGACTAATAAAGGAATATCTGGCAGTGTATCTAACTATCTTTACAGGACTGATCTTTATATATAAAGTTTGGATTAGTGCAGATGTTAAATTATTACCACAACTTAACTTGTCCCTGACACAATAACAACTTTTGTGCTGGTACTTATTTTCCATAATATGTACGTATGTGAATATTATGAGAACAATGAACAATAAACTCCTAAATCTTCAGACAACCTAAAAGGTACTGTGTATGTTACGCCCCTAGAAAATGGAAAAAATAATCACAAGAGTGATACTGAGTTTTCTCAGCAAGAACATGTGACAAATCTTAAGTGTTTTAAATGATTCATGATTTTAACCAATCCTCATGAATGTTGCTTATTAATGTATCTATCTTTTTAACCTCATCATAGCTTTTAACATCATTACACACCAGGAATTAACTGTATTTTTAACTTAGAACTGATTATGAATGTATTTATTTATTTTTTGTTTATCACATGTACTGTATTTTGGAACAGTAGCAGTGGGTGGTAGTAGGTGCATGCTATAGTATATTCCGCTGACTTTTTTTTCTAAATAAAATATATGTATAACTGCTATTTTTGCTGCAACAGGCTAGAGCAACCACAACACCCATTTCATACCTGCTCCACTGGAGTATGACACTGAGACTCATGGCTGCATGAGCAGCCACCAAATATTCCCCATAAGCTCAACAAATATTATCAATTCAGAATGACAATACAGCGAGGGAAATATTCTGACAGACAGACAGGAAGAGGAGGGAGAAACAGAGGGAGAGAGTGATTACAAAGGTGAAAGAAGAATAGAAGAATAGAAAGTGGGTGCATGAACAGAAACAGAAAGGGATGGAGCATGTTTGGCCTTTTTGTGCTGTAGTAACTAAAGCAGATGTCATGATCACCTGACGTCTACACACATACACACAGCCAAGGACACACATACATCTCAATGCATCACAAACATTAAGAAGCAAACCATCTCTATCCTTACTGTAACTACCTCCACAGCATTATGTAAGCGCTCCACTTGTTGGATCATGCCTTCGATTGGAAACTAGGACATAAGAAACACAGAGAGAAATGTACACACATACACACACAACCTGAATGCTCATACAACCCACATTCTGTAATCCCTCTCTATTGTATTGAATGGTGGGTAAGTGTAAAATCATACCTATATTGTATATGTTTTGGTCATTTTATTTTATCCTTGCAACAAAGCAAACATGTTAACACCCACAAATATGTAATGAGCTCATGTTTCTCTGTAGAAGAGCTGAGTGAAATGGCTTTAATTATTATGAAGACATACACAAGAATGATTTCCACTTGGCAAATACATAACATGGTGTCCCACTGTTTTATATGGCATGAGACTAGGAGTAGGCGATGTGGATATATTTTTGTATAACTGTATTGATGATAAAAAATAGAATAAACATGGATTTTGTGTCTTATCAATGATTACTGATTAATTGATTGTAAGCATTTTCATTTAATCGGTTAAGGAAGATGCGCAAAATTTGCAACCCTAATTGCTATATTACAGATCCACTTACTGATTTGCATTATTAAAGCAATAGTTTGACATTTGACAAAATTAATATTGTCTCACTGAGTATACACTCCCTGGCCAATTTATTAGGTACACTTGAACCAGAACTACATCTCTGCCACATATTCTTCCCTCATGAAGATCATAATGAACAGTACATTATACTGACATGTGTCTCAAATATTCTCCCCACCACTCATGTAAGTCTGGTGTACAAAACTCTTTAAAAGCACCTCTAAGTATTAAACAGTCCAGTGCAACACCACTGCAAACTGCAAACTAAACATATAGTCAAATGAGTACCTCTCTAACACTGTTAATCAACTAAACATGATCATCTCTTTATCTTTGTGTAAAAAAAAAAAAAAAAAAAAGGAAAAATTAAAAAATCATTTAGTTTAATTTAAATTTAGTTTCATTTATTTTTTAGTTTATAGATTGAGCCTGGAAGGAATAGTTAATTTGGTCAGAAATTTGTATAACGATAATATGAAGTTGCCCACACCTTCACTATTCTCTATACAGCTTCCAAAATGCAACCACTGCAGTCCTTTTTTACGTATATGGATTTTGCATTTAAATCTGAGTGCTTTCGCTGCTCCCAAGTGTTTATGCTGTTGCACAACTGGTGTGCGTGTGCGTGTGTGTGTGGACGTGTATTACTTATTGTTGTGGGGACACAAATCTGTTTACACACTCACATTGTGGGGTCTCGCCTACTTTATGGGGACAAATTGCAAGTCCCCATGAGGTAAATCATTAAATTTTAGGGTGAAGACTTGAGTCAGGGTTAGGGTAAGGTTAGGTTTAGGATAAGGTCAGGGTTAGGGTTAGGTTTAGGCAGGGACTTATGATGGGTAGGGTCAGGATAAGTCAGGAAATGAATGTAAGTTAATGTAATGTGATGAAAATGAGAAGTGATGGAAACACACAGTGTGTGTGTGTGTGTGTGTGTGTGTGTGTGTGTGTGTGTGTGTGTGTGTGTGTGTGTGTGTGTGCGGTGCGCGCGCGTGCGCGCGTGTGCGTGCCCGTGTGTGCACGTGTGTGTTTCTCTCATTTCCGGGTGTACAATGCAACATTTTGAGCCCCCCTCTCCAGCTTGAAAAGATCATTGGTGCTTTTTTATTTTCTCTTGGCTAGAGCACACAAATGAAGCACACACACATTCAATACTCGCTCACAAACATAGTTCAATTATGTCCAGGGCCAGTGAGTATGTAGTTGAGTCCTGAGGTTGAAATGTTCCGAACATAGTCAAGGACTTGCTATGCGCAATTTTTATTGTAGCTTGTTGATGTCTTCTGCTCTGTGTGTATATGAAAGCAAAGAGAATAACAGGTAGGGTGACTGCATAGCTGACCCTCACATTACTAGAGAGACCAAGAAAGTGTGTGTGTGTGTGTGTGTGTGTGTGTGTGTGTGGCGCGCGCGTGTGTGTGTGTGTGTGTGTGCGCCTGTGGTCTTCTTGACAATGATTGGCCATGACAGTTGAAGTGTACGGGGCTGCTGCCAGGAGCAACAGCATCCTGCTACCACACATACACATATAGCAACACAGCTCCATCATATCTTCACCAAACAATTGACTTTAAACTTTTATGCTCACATTTACCTCACATTTTGTTGACTGTCTTGTTATTCCAACACATCCTCTCTCTTCTCTCCTTCCTCAGCTTTTTTCATTTCCTTTGTCTCTTTAAATTGCATTGTTTCGTATTTTTGTCCAAATCCAAAGTTTTCCTATGTATTTATGGTCAAATAGTACCATTTTGTGTCTCAGTCATTAAATACACTGACTTCAGAGCTCCACATTCACTGTTGTTTTATATCACCCCCTATTCAGGGGTGTAACATTTTGCTGGCAGTGCTGGGATGAGTTGGCAAGCTTTTACCCAAAGTAAACCCAGTTTTCACTCAGCCCCTCACATAACCCATGTTGGTGACATCGGGTGGTAAACATTGATCTGTGAGATATCTGACCACACCCTGCCTGCAATTTGAGGTACATCAAAGTTACTAAGAAAGCTAACACCACTACTCGGAGCTAACGCTACAATGGCCTACTATGGCCCATGTCACCGTGTGAAACATGGAGTAATTTATACAATTTATGCAAGCAAGCACTATGCATGCTGTCATAGGAGCCTCTTGTGAACTTGTAGGTCAACTAACTACTGCTGGTCCAGAATTGTGTGTAAGTGTGTAAGTGGCAAGAACAGAACACGACTCATTTCACTGACAAGCATTCATCTGCAGAGGGAGGAGTTAGAGGAAATGGAAGATAAAGGTATTTTTGAGCTTCTTTACTTCAGGGATAAAATCAAGGAGTGTCAGATTTTCAGTGAAGCGCTTCCAGCTGAGTATGGGTCTTGGGACAAGTTAATATTTTCCAAGGGAAAATGAACAGGCAAAACAGAAAAATGAACAAGAAAGCCAGCTAAGTCAAGCAAAAGATGGAAAAGGCAACTTCTCCAAGGAAACGGAGGTAAATAGAGCACAGATAGCCACCACTTACAGCAAGATGTTAGCCCCTTACACTACACCCTCTCAAGCCCGACCTTGATGGAATAAAGATTTTTTTTTATTTTTTATTTTTTTTATTGCATACAATCAAGACATTGCCAATGTTTGCAAGTATTCCAAGAATGTAAAAAAAAATAAAAAATGCAGTCTTGGCAATACAGATACAATTTTGAACTATCATAACTTCTATACCCCTCTTTTTTCTCTTTCCCCCCTTCTTTTTAACTTTCTCATATGTATAAAAAGTATGTAGTATGCAGTACAAACATAATTTTAAAATATATATGTGTATAAAATAGTTTATATGAAAATAATCCCAAAGAATATATATGTAAAAAATAAATAAATAAACTACAAAAAAAACAATAACACATAGTGCAATTGAAATTGAGCTATTATGTGTATCTTTGCATACCCGTACTATGCACTCAGTTATATTTATACACATTTACTTTTGCATACTTACACTCATACCTGCCTACATATTTGTATTGGTAATTGAGGACGGGGGTAAAAGATGGATAACAGTTTACTTTCATTGAACAATAAAACAGGGATGTACTGTATAATAGAAAAACTTATGTAGAAAAGAAAATATCAGCACTTTCGTGGGAGGTCAAACTAGCAGTCATATTTTTTTATTAGTGTAGTCAGGCAAAGGGATACCACAAAAATCTTCTTGTCCACCCACAAGGGTGTCAGCCCATTATTTTTATAACACTGGTTTAATTGTTTATTCATTCTGTTGTGTCCCTACAATTTGTCTGTCTCTTTTCCATAAAGGAGATCCAGGAATAAAGATTTTAAGATATGTAGTCAAATTGGTAAGCCTTGACAGAAAGGCAGGTTTACCTTTTCCAGTTTAGCGAAGAAGAGGAGGTGAGCTGATAAGAAACATACTTCAGCTGCTACATACTAAGGGTGCTTCTGGATAATGTCCAGCCAGGAAAATGAAGTGGATGAAATGGGACTCAAGCTGGCCAAACAGTGGGAAACCAGAGACTGTTATGTCCACACAGAGAGACCAGCTCCACAACATCTTGGATCAGGCTGTTGCACCTGAGAGGCAGATGATACTCTGAGAGAGTCAAGCTGACAGGACGCAACATGTAAGATTCCAGCAAGAACCAGACTCTATGCTTTTACATCTATGATGCTTTGTGATCAGTCAAGCTTGATGGACAATGTTTTCCAGATGTTGAAGATGCTGTGGCTCCAGGCATGCAATTCTGTAGTTACCTAAATGGGAAAAACTAACCTGAGACCCACACTAAGACAGGTGCCACTATCAGGAAAAAAGTGCAACAGACTGGTATAAACAATTAAGTTTGGAGGCACAATGTGCCAAAGAGACCCCTCAAAATTTAGGCATCCATGCCTTGGACTTGAGACAAAAGATTTTATTCGCCTCACAAGAATTTGAGTCAGGATTAAAATATGACCTTGGGGTTCTCCAAAACATGTTCCTCTGCACAGTATTGACTGGCCTGCAAAGTGATACAAACAAAAACAACAAAAAACATAACCTTCAACCACACCTTGAGCTGCCAAATGTTTCTGATGAACTGTTACTGGACAAATTGAACACTTCCTGTGCTTATGGAGTGAGAGACAAGACAAGAGGAGAATATTAACAACACAACGTTCTGCAGCCATTCATTCTGCTCAGACTAGAGACAGCCCTGCAGAAAAGCAGTAAAATACATCCAGACATTCAGTCTGAGCTCAAAGAGATGTGGCCCAACATACCTCTTCTGAATGACCTGAAAGCCATACGGAAGCCCAAGTGTTCAACTTCACAGCATCCAAATCAAGCAGAGGGGTCACAAAACAAGGTTATTCAGCAAATGACAGTGGGACTCCAGTTGGCTTGAACCATCTCTCAGAGCCCGAAAGGGAAGTGGTACAAATTATGTTGCGAGATGAGTCAGATTCCCTCTCTCAGAAAATGACATTTGATGCATAGAATAGTTACAGCTCTCCATCTCATTAAAAGACACGGCGTCTGTTGCAAAAACCTACCTGTCTGTGCCCAAACCATTAAATAGAAAAATGAAGGATTATGTGCCTGATCTCATTGCATAAGGCTTGGTGAAAAAATCACTCATCTTACGTATCTCCAGTATCCTCCAGTGTGGAAGTTAGTCCTTGTGTATTGATTACTGTGAGCTGTGGAGGAAAACCATTCCTGGCAGCCAGTCAATTGCAAGGGCACAAGACATCATGGATGGCCAAGGAGGCAACTCTTGGTTCTCTCTGTTAGACCAAGGGAAGGCTTATCATCAGGGTTTCATGGCTGAGGAGAGCACACACCTCACTGCTTTTGTGACCCCCTCGGGTTTGTGCGAGTGGATCAGGTTACTGTTTGGCCTGATGAATGCACCTGCTGCTTCCTAGCGATATATGGAAAACTGCAAGGATTGAGGGATTAAATTTGTGATTCATTCTATGATAGTAGTTCACAAGTCTTCTCAGCTCATGTGGAGGATGTCAGGACAGTCAGGCTCAAGCAGCATACAGCATGCTAAAAAGTTTAAGCCCAGCAAATGTGAGTTATTTAGGCAGGAGGTACACTAGCTGGGGCGTATTGTATCAGCAGGGGCCATTATGATGGACCCAGCTGACACCATTGCAGTGAGGAAAAAGAAAGTACTGTAGGAGAGCTGGGAGCATTAATGGACCTCCTGAGCTACATCTGTACTACAGGCAATATATTGCTGACCCCTCTAGGACCTCCCAAAATCCTCCCCAGATATGTAGTGGTCTTAAAACCAAGGAGCAAACTGATGAAAGAAAAATGCAAGGGGTTCGCTTCCTTCAGCCCATTACATCGACTGAAAACCAACAACAACTACTCACGGAATTGATAGATAATCTGGTAAAGCCACCAGTCGTCATTGCATATGCATCACACAAACTCACTGACTCTGAGAAGAACTATCACTTTCATTCTGGAAAATTGGAGATTCTGGCTCTAAAGTGGAGTGTCAGTGACAAATTTACAGACTTGCTGATTGGCTCCTATTGCATCATGTACACAGACAACAATCCACGCACTTATATCTTGTCTACAGTCAAACTTCTACTGGATGGATAGATAATGTCTGTTGACACTGAGAGTATGATGGAGGTGTTACACAGGAACTGTCATCTCCATCACTGCAAGCCACAGTAATATACATATGATCATATGGTCATATGGGCTATAGTCTATGGCCCTGTCAGCCCAGTGTGAAGTGACAACTGGAACAGAGCCTCAAACTGTCCCTCCTGGAGCGATCTGTTCGGCTCACAGAGAGTAGGTAGTGTATTGGTCCTGTGATTGAGTGTTTGCTGTGTGGTACCAAGCCTGGAAATCCACTGCTCATGATGTGATTATATGCAGACTAGACAGCTGTTGCATTAATAGGAGAAACTGACACTGGATTATGGATATTTTGTGTCGCAAAAAAGCCTTTAGAACAAATCATGTCCCTCCTCAAAAATTGAGGGACACAGTTTTTAAAAGCATTAAATAACAAAATGGGACATCAAGGTGTAGAGAGGACACCTTGACTTATAAGACAGATTCTTCTGGCTGCAGACGGAGATTGAACATTATGTCTCTTTGAGCTGCTCCTGTTTAAATAGCAAGACATGTTGCAGAGACACCTGAGCACCTCTCACCAGTATTGTCACTACTCAGCCTTTTGAATAGGTGTCTACTGATTTCCTGCATGTGGACAGATGTTCCAGAGGATATTGCACGATTTGCACAAGCCTATGCCACAACATCAAAATCACACAAGACAATGGCTGACAAGATATTTAATGATTGATAATGTCCTGAAGTTTGGATTCACCTTGAGAAATACATCATGACCAAGGGGGCAAAACTTAAAAATCAGCTGTTTGCTCAGCTGGCAAAGAACTGTGGCATTGCAGGCTTGAGGATGAATATACTGGCCTCACTGAATTCCCCTTTCAGTTATCCAGCAAGTTAAACACGTCCACACAGTAACTCTCAGGACCACAAAGTGATGTTGAGATGCTTTACTTACATGAGCAGTGTGAAATTGAAAAATACATAAACAACAATAGTGGTAAGTATTAGGGTTGGGCGACTGGGTGAATATATCGTCTATCGACAATGGGCTAAATCCATCGCTGATTGCTTTTTTTTGTAGGGGGATAGCCAACTGGAAGGAGTCATTAAACAAGTTTATCTATGCCTACAACTGTACAAGAAGTGAGGTCACAGGGTTTTTTTCTTTTACCTCTTGTTCAGGAGAGGTCCAGGACTACCTACTGATTCATCATTCCTGCTAATACCAGAGATTGAAACCTCAGGCCACCAAGAATACATAAAAAATGGAAACACTGAAGAAGACACACATGAGATTACCAGAGAGACTGCAAGGAGATCTGCAGAGAGAAGCAAAAGGTATTATGACAACGAAGTCAGGAGCTCAGTGTTGGAAGAGGGCGACATTGTCCTGTAGTATTGTCAGTAGTATGACTCCCAGGGTGGAACAGGAAAGCTCCAGAGTGACTGGGAAGACTGTATCTAGTGCTGTGTCAGGTGAACAAGGGCCTTCCAATCTATGAGGTTGTGCCTGAGCCAGGGCTCCAGACTAACTTTTTTTTACTAGGAGCACAGTGGCTCCTAACTTAAAATTTTAGGAGCGCAAGCAGAAAATTTAGGGGCGCACACCGAAATCGACTTGCAAAGTAAATATTCACATTTCCTCTCAGTTTCACTGTATTACTGATAAATACTTGATAAGGAGCGTCCTTAATCTTCTCTTTCAGTGTATCTGCGATGATGCCAACAAACTATGCACATGCTGTGCCGTTACTGTAGGTTGCGTTCAGTTTTACACCGTTCTTCCTTTGCAGATCGATTTGGCCTTTAAATTTTGTAAAAGGCAGTTCTTCCTTGGCAATGAAATAGGCCGTGTTAAACTTTAATATCAATTCGGCCTCCTCGGCGCACTGGTTAGCAGCCTCTTGTCTTCTAAATGCAACTGGGAGTGGAGTTGCACTTTCATTACACAGGTCATGGCACATTTTATGTTTCAGACTGGCACTGTGTTTGCTCAAAGTGTCGTGTTTTAATTGTGTGGTGCCAGTATTATCAGCGAATTTCGTGTTCCCCGCATGTTGTGGGTATCGACAGCAGAATTTGCAGTTCATTGAATTTGTCTCCTTGAAATACCTCGGCCAGGTGAACTCGCGCAGCCACTCATCATGAAAACAGAATTTCCTGGCTTTTTTCGCCACGACCGTTTCCTCGCAATCTGAGTCGGACTCATTATCAGCATTTGTCAGCCAATCACAGTGGTCATTCGCCCCCTGCACTCACACACATTGGCCCGCCTTCTTCTTCTTTGGTGTTCGTCTCCTTTCCTTCTTCTTTTGGAGTTAATGTCGGTTGGCAAACCAGCTCATTTGCGCATTACTGTCAACTACTGGGCTGAAGTGTGGAGCAGAAGTTTGTCAGCAACAAAAAATATTCAAAAATAATAAAAATATTCATTTTTTAAAAAATCAGCAAATTTACTGGTCGCACATGCGCAAGTAGATGAAAAATTTACTCGCACTGTCTCAAATTTTAGTCGCAAAATGCGACCATTTAGTCGCAGTCTGGAGCCCTGGTCTGAGCAAAGCAAAAGGAGAGACAGCAGAATCTTGCACCAGAATATTTCACTTCCACTTACTATTAGAGATTTCACACAAAGATGAAGGATGATGAAGACGAGTGGCATTGTTACTTGCCAGTACAGCCTCTACAAGAATTGCAGTCTCAGGCAGATGAAATCACAGACCCAACTGAAATGGTGTATGTCAATGATTCAATGAATTCTGAGTCAAGGGAGGGACCAGTGCCACAGAGGGATGAGAACCAAGTGAATCACATTTGCTGGATCAAAGAGGCACACCAAACCAAGAAGAAAGCCTTTCCAGATGAGGTTGCTTTGAAAGACGCTATACTGACAACCTCATCACTTGGTCTAAGTGGAAATTGCTACAATGCTGTGCAAAGGAGAGAGAGACATGTACCAAAAGTCTTCACCTACAATGAACTGGGTAAACCAGTTTGTTACAGCATCGAACCACCGACTCATCACACATCTTTGTATCAGCCTTTGCCATATGGACACAAAATAGCAGAGACTTGATGGAGGAAAATTGTGCCGTTCCTCCATTACTAACCAGCCTTACATTTTGAGTCATCTGTGCGTGTTGTCTGCCATGCCATTTTGATCCATCCTTCACATGGCTTCATGCTGAACCAGGAGAATCTGGTTCTGTCTGTTTTTGTAATCGGGAGGCTACACAGGGTCTTTTATTTCAAAAAATTGACCGATTCCCAATGCTGTTCCTGTGTCTGACTTCCTTACTAGCTCAATCTGCAGCTTGACATGGCATCCAGCAAAAATAGACTCGGCAACTATTCTCCATGGAGCAGAGTGGCAAGCCACTTCTGGGATGCACTGCAGCACCCTTTGTGAAATCACAAGCATTGTCTAGAATGGCCATGGTCACCAGGAGCCATGGCACAGTCAGAATAAGATGCAGCCATGCCCAGTGGAATCAAACAGTTACAATACATGGATAATGAAAATTTTCACACATATGTATCAAGGGCTAAGAATATTCACACATACATTGATGGAATGTTTTGAGATACCTAGCACGAGAGCCTACAATTTATGAACTGTTTAGAAAACGGTATATATTGTAATGTCATGACTACTCGTATTTTTACAGAATACTCATTCTGCTTTGAATGCAGCTAGTACAAATGAAGAGTAGATGGACTGTTGAGTATGTTTACAAATGTTTAATCTCAGGGGTAGTCGAGAGTTTTAAAATACTAATAATTAATGCTTGGCAAGAATTAAGTACTTATTTCACCACAGGTAAGCTAAATCTTTGATGCAAAATGTTGGGACAGGGCACATCTGTTTTTAAGTGGCGTGTATAGTGGGTACTATTAATAGTAAGTAATATACTCTTGAATCTCAGTCTCAATCTGAATCTGGTCTGTGTCTCAGTGTTTAAAGGTCCAATATGAAAAGTTGCCTTCAGATGACAAGAAATTTTGTCTTGGCTCACCGCATGGTAGTACGTAGAGGTTTGCAGAGGCAAAGTGCAGCGCTACTCAAGTCTGCCTGGCATACATAAATAGCTAAGCTAACTTTAGAATTGGATTTAGCAAAGTTCACAACCTATATGCCTATTCACGAATCTGATATCCCTATCTGACAGATGACATTTTACTGTACCATGCATTACTTTCCCTGTTTGTGGTATGTTTTTATGTTGTGTAAAAAGTTTGGGGAACTTTGAGTGCAGCACCCTGACACATCTCATTTTAAGATCGACTTAAGCAGACTCTCCTGTCGGGTTATCTGATCTATAAAAGGTTTGTTAATTGATTTTTCAGAAAAGTGACCACTACTTTTATCCATTTTTCCCAGTCCTATTCTGAAAAATGTGCAATTCTAGGGTGAACATCAATTTCAAAAAGTGTCAAGGGATCAAGGAGAAACCACATGGATCACCAGGGCAATAAAAGATTAAAATGAAATCTGGTATGGGTATGTTACCTGCTTAGCAACAGTTCAGAAGGTGAGAGGATTTTTACTCTGTTAACTCTCTGCAGGGATTATTCAAGTTTCAGCTAATTTAAAACCACACAGCAGACCAGAGCAGAGGTTACAAATTTATTGCTACCTGCTGACCTGATTGCACACAGGTGACCTTGAATAAAGCTCAAATAACTTACAAGCTTGAGATGTGGGAAATGTGGAAAATCTGTGCTGCAACAGGTTAAAAAGTTCAAAGTAAATAATTTTATTTCATTTTGTGAGAAAAGAAAAGCAGATCAGAGAGAAAGGAGACAACTGGAAGGCTTTTATCTCAAATGTTGTAACTATGAAGTAATTTCTTGTTTTTATTGGATGGATTCAGAGAGTGTAAGATTAAAGAGAGGATGTAAGAAAGACACAATGACACTGACCATGAAGCAACCTGAAAACAAAAGCTTTGTTGATACATGTAGTCCACTGCAACCTGCAGCTCCACCATGATTTATAGCACACATACCATACCTGAATGTAGCAGAAATATCATATAGACATATAGTGGCTACAGTGACAGCAGGTGAGTGGCAAATTTGAATCTTTCTCATTAAACTGCCCCTGGCGAATTTGATCCTCAGGACCTTGTGTGCAAGAGCCCTCTCCTCTAATTGTAAGGTCATAACCACAACCGCTGTACTCTCATGTCCAGGCATGCATATTAAAACACAGTGTTCACACAGCAGTAATGGTTCTCTGCTGGACTTAAACGGCTCACTTCACATTACCAGAGGCTGAGTTTGACCTGCGGAACTTTTGACCTCACATACTGTCCATACTAAACAAGTACAATGTACTATAATTCATCTGACATGGCTGTTTTTGCAGCTACAGATCATCTAGCAAAAAACTTATAATATTAACCAAATTTAAGAAGAGTACAAGCAATTAGATATGTCATATTAACAACTACTACGACAGTTGCAACTACTACAACTATTACTACGACTACAGTAAGTATTACTACCACTACTACTTCAACAATTAATATGAGTACAAATACACCAGGACTTATTTCTGTTTTGGCTCATTAGCAGTAGCTGAAGGTACGTTATATATGAGAAGCCTGAAACTGCTGAGGAGCGGGTCTTGAGGTGGATATTTGATACAGTCACTGTGACTCTGATACTGCTGCCTTTGTTGTTGGACTCAGAAAATCATTTTGGAAATTAACTACAGATTGCTTTTTATTTTTTGATTTTTTTAATACAGAAACCCATCATCAGTACTGCTCAGTACACTGGACATTTGTACTTAGATGTGTGAATGCCTTTTGCTCAAGATACTGTATATTCAAATAAAACTTGTTAACTTACTTAGTTGCTCATATTTCAGAAGATGATGAAGACTTAAGGACAGAGGAAGAGGTTAGGGTCAATAATTCTGCTTGTTATTTCAGTGCAAAATGAAAGTTGTTTATGACTAGAGATAATAAGGCTGTTGGTGGTGGAAGATCTTTTACTTCACTGTATAAAACAAGCAAATCCACACAAAAAAAGCACTGAATTACAAATAAAAGTCTGGCAGCCATAATTTTACTTTAAGTAAAAAGTAGGGCTGAACAATTAATTGAAATATTATTGAAATCACAATATGGATAAGTTCAGTATCCAAATAATAAGGAGCTGCAATTATTTGTTGAAAGCAAAATGTATCACATGTCACACCATACCATTATAAACAAAGCATTGTGATGCCCCAGCCTACAAATCATATTCTTCTTACATACAGTAAGGCAATATGCTCATTTGGCTCAGACCCCATCAAAAATCATATCATCATCATTTTTGTATTTATTTCAGGGAAAATTATCAAAAAGTACTCATAGGCAATGAAATCAAGATATTAAGATGAATTACAATCCTCTTCTAATGTTGTAGCTGGTTGGGGTAAGATAAATGTAGTGGGCTAAAAAAGTACACTACTCCTGTAGTGAAGTAGAGGTATAAAATACTTGTTGTATTTGTACTTTAAAATTGTACAATTCTAGAGGGAGTATATACTTAGTTACATTCCACCACTTGAGGCCGTCAAAATATTTTGGAGTATAATTTTGAAAATGATACATAGCATTAAAATCAAGAGATGAATGAATGCTCGTGACCCTTGGCTTTGCTGTTTGCAGCTGACAGCGTGATGGCATAGGCAGGGTGAAAAGTTGAATTTGAAGTGGTTGATTATGATGTAGCTTCTCCTCTGAAAGTGCCCCTTAGCCCTCAGGAGCTGCAGACACCTGTTCTCTGTGCCTCGGCTGCTCAACACAAAAAGTCAAGAAGAACATCTGATGCATGGAACAGACAGGTGAGGCAAACCTGGTGTGCTGCCTTCACATAATAATCTCAGTGAGACAGCTGGCCCCTGCGCATCAAGAAAAAAAGAGAAAAAAAAAAAAAGAAAATTGCCAGCAGACTCGACAGCTTCCTTTGTCTGTGTGACTTCAACATGTTGACATGCATCAGGGACTGCACCGTTTCCAAGGAGCTCAAAATTCATCTGCATACGGTTTTAGGGGAAATAAGGCATATTTCTGTGAGACTGTGCATAATAATGCATTCTGCAACACAGATATGCACCAGGATAAACATATCATTCATGTTTTAATGACACACTTTGCTAAACTGCCCGTCCATCTATCTGCCGTCCTATCGCTGTCTCTCCTTCCAGCTGCAGTCTCTCTTCTTTTGTCTCTCATCTGTTTTCTCAGCTAACTGAAGTCAGTGAAGCAACTGTGGGCTCTGGTGAGGTGCCACCACCACTTTCAGGTCTGAATTGTGTTTTGTATGTGTATGTTTGTTTGTGCGTGACAGAGAAAGGGAGAAAGAAATAAAAGAATGAGCGTGTGCACAAGTGAAAGAGAGGGCGGGAGACTTGCAAAGTGTCAATGTGAGTATGTCTGGCTGTCTGGGTGGGTGTGCCTGTGAAGCTGCAAAATCATTTAAATTGGGAAAGGAATGCAGGAATGCTCGCTAGTGATTCTGATCGGCGCCAAATTTCTCTGTCAGAAAAGTCCCCAACCAGCCGCCTTGCAATTTCACAGTGATTGGAGAAGGAGTGAAAAAAGGGTGAGGGAGGAGACACAGAAAGAGAGAAGAAATAGAAGAAGAAAAAGAGAGGTAGAAATGAATAGAAAGATGTGAGTTAGAGGGAGATAGAGGCAGAGAGACAGACGGACTGAGAAGAGTATGGTAATACTGACTTCATTTTTGTTAGTAATTCAGCTGTGGGTGGGTGGGGGGTGGGGGAGTGCTGTCGGGAGTCTTACATTAAAAAAAAAAAAAAAAAGTCCGCTTTCCAAGAATAAGCAGCTGAAGTTAAAATCACACATCATTCTCATTGTCTTCCATTCACGCAGAAAAATGTTTTCAGGGCAGTTTGAATGGAGTCTAAGTTTCACAAACGACTATTCATTTTCATCGCCCACTCTCTCTCTCTCTGTCTCTCTCATGCTTTCCATTGAGGGCTGAGTGACACAGGCTCAGATTGATTAGTCACATTCAGAAATGTTAGCAATTTAGAGACTCCAATCAAACTAACTTCCATCAAGGTAATTTATTTATCATTATACAATACAAAGTTGCACAATAAAATGAAAGTTGTAGTCCCTTCATGCTACACTGCCCTCGCACCCCCACGCAACTCGGGGTGCTTGCGGCCGCGGCCTCGTGGCCTGATTCGTCCCAGGCAAATCTGTATCGTACTGCTGCTCCACTGGTACGAGCTAGGGCTGCGAGAGCGAGCCTCCTGTAATAACAAAGCAATACAAGGTAGGCTAGTAAAATCAATGATCACTCAAAGTTAACAGATCATTCAGTGTTTGTGCATTAGTATATGCACAATGCCACAAGGTCAGACTCTGAGCATGCATGTGCTTTTTAATCAGCACTGTGTCTTACTTAATAGGCTGTGTTCTGTTTTACTGGTGTACAGCACACACACAAACATATCTGCTGCATGTTTTATGACAGTAAAGTGTCAGCCTACATTGTTCTGAACATATCTAATATGTTCTGTGCTTAAAAAAGATAAATAAAAAAAAAAAACGTTTCACATTTCTTGTCATTGCATTTCCCAGGAAATGTGAAATGGTCTTGATTAGATTTGCCATGGATCCTGTTTCCTGGGATTAAATCGTATTTCAGACATCGTAGGAGGAATTAGATGTCACTTCCTGTCTTTACTAGTTTGCGCTATGACTTGACTCCAGATTGTCATGTGGATGTGTTCAGGGTGGTACTTTTATCATACCTGTGAAGTTTGGTGCAGATCAGACCATTTATACCAAAGTTAAAGCAATTTCCTGTTTCATGGCGACACCTCAAAACTCGACGCCACATCATGGGCACACTGTTCAACGCACACCAAATGTTTTAATAAAGTTTGATCACACACTTGTGTAGAAGGTACACACCAGTTTTGAACTGAATTGGATAATTTATGTACAAGGAGTTGGTTAAAATAGGACGCATGGAAAACGCCAAAATTGACCACAAAATTCAAAATGGCTGACTTCCTGTTGGGTTTAGCCTATGGGTTTAAGAGAATTTTTTGTGCGTTTGAGTGGCATACATTTGCC
This sequence comes from Lutjanus argentimaculatus, assembly GCA_034769285.1. Lineage (NCBI taxonomy): Eukaryota > Metazoa > Chordata > Actinopteri > Lutjaniformes > Lutjanidae > Lutjanus > Lutjanus argentimaculatus. The sequence goes on along the minus strand of JAWZSL010000045.1, from coordinate 2,307,665 downwards.
TATTGATTTTCATGCATATTGGTGAAACATGCTATTGGGGTTATTGTTAATGGAGTGCATGGCCAAGCCATTTAGCCACGCCCATTAACGAAATTGATATCATATGTTCAGGCATGGACTGTCAATAAACATGTATGTTTAAGCCCCCAAAAATGCAATTAAGTTTTTGGGTAGTCTGAGTAAAAACAATAGAGTCCTCGCACCGGAGGTGCTCGGGCCCTAAAAATAAAATAATGTATACCTTTCTGAATGTACACATACACCCAAGAAATATGTCTTAAATGCATTTTTTTTAATTTGTGTGATCATGATATGGTCAGCATCATAAGGAGTTTGACATCTTTGCGTTTTTGCACAAAACATCATCGATGTAAACTAGGGCTGTATCCGACTCAGAATATTGTCAGTCAAACTGGATTTGCCTGTTCAATACAAATATTCAACAATTCATCCCTTTTTTCAGTTCAGCACTACACTAAACTCTATTTCAGCTTACATGAGTGTTACCAGTAGGACTCACATTAGTAAGATATTTTCATGCCTTACTTCATCACCTATGATGTGAAAATGTCAGATCTCCACACAGTCAGAGAAAGTAAAATTGTCTGTTCCCTGCTCATAGTTCAGGTATAAAATCCCTGCACACCACAAAGCACGTCAACTGCCCTGCATGCTCTGCAGTGCGCTGGGGTGGCTGCAGTAGCTGACAGCGCAGCACCCGCACTCTGCTTCTATCAAAGTTAGTTTTGCAGTTTTTAGTGATTTTTACACTCAGTTTGCTGCCTGCTCTGTGTACAATGATGCAGCTAAAAAACGAGCTGAAGTTGTTTAACAGCCACTTATTTCAAAAAATCCCGATGGCAACATGTACAATATGAGAGAAAGTGAAACAAGTGCACCAGCTAATATAGAAATATTTAGGTTTCCCCTTATCTATAATTGACCGTTCATTAAGCCACGCCTCCTGACAGCAGCTGTCCAGTCATGTAGCACATGGCAACCCTAACTAAGGCACTGCTGGCATGTCAAGCTTTGCATTTCTCTTCATGTGGAAGCAGTGTGCATGGGGCTCTAAGAGCAATAATCTGTTTCATGAGTCTGGACATGGCATCTTTGTTGTCTGTCAAAAATATAAAACACGAGCACACATGTTTCAAATGAAATAAACTTTGTCTTCATGTGCTTTAACATAAGCTGTGAATGGTAGCATGTTTGGCTAACTAACACTAGCTTACTAGCTGCTGTAATGTTACCTGCCAAACTTGTCAAACACAATTGCATTTGCATTTGTTATGTGGGAGGAGGAGGCTGTGAACTGGTGCAGAGTCAAAGTGGGATGCTGCATCTTTCTTTGTCTCAGTTTCATAGGTGTAAGCTGGGTTAGCTTAGCTCTCAGCTGGAGACAAACTTCTCAGCTGACTCCAGGAGTTTAGCATTAGCACTAACTTACATTAGCTAGCTAAACGTGTAAAATCTGCTAGTCAACATTTTAGCAGACAAAATCCACGGTCATCAGATTGAAATGAGAAGCTGCTTTTCTTTGCTTCTCTGTGGAATCAAAGATCTCGTGTCTTAACAATCACTCCCAATTTTGATGTTAAATCTGCTGCTGTTACCTCTGTAAACTGCATAAATGCAGTGCGAGAATGAAAAGCTTGACAGGCATAGCAACAGTAACTGAAAAGGTGGGCGGGGTTTAGCAAAGGTTCACCTCCTCGTTGAAATGTCATCCCTGTGCACATCATTGTAATGCACACTGATTAGCACCTAATAACAAAAAATAAACAAAACAAAACAAAAAAACCTGAATGCTCAACTTGAAGGATGTCAGTTGTCAAAAGGGTCTTCGACTGATGATTTCAATCTTAGACTTTAAAGGGGCTGTCTAATGTAAACGCACAGCCCGCCTCATTTTCTGTCCCAATGTTTGCCAAGAGAGGCCTTAAATCTGAGTTTGGTTAGCATGGGTCTTATCCCCGCTCTCCTGCTCTCCTCCTGGCAGTGTCTCCAGCCGATCTGACTGGTTGGTTGAAAGAGCCACGTGCATTGTTGATCGTCTCAAGGTCCACTGCTCTGTAACCCCATGCTTCCTTTGTATTTCAGTAAAAACACATTTTTAAATTCTATGTCACCTGTAAGAAAAGAGTGAAGAAAAGAACTTGGATGTTCTCGGTTTTTATAAAACAATGAGACACTGTATGATTTATTGCACACATTGACACAAACAATGTGAAAGGGCCCACAGTATCCCAACAGAGTGGCATTGGGGCCACAGAACGGAATGGCAAGTAGGCACTCTGTTGTTGGGCCAGAGATCCAGGGTTTAAGTCCCCGTGTTGTCAAGCATCTGTCCTGCTGAAGCCTCCAACAGCCAGACACTGAGTCACTACCTGCTCCGGGGGAGCTGCTGTGCAGCTGAGCTACCTGACTTCCCTGCAGAGGGAGAAGCATGTTTCCCTGCAAAGCATCACTTGATATCTCTGGAAATATACCAGATGTGAACATTAAGCTTGCCTTCTTCTTAAGATGAGTCATTTTGCACTTGATGTAAATGCAGCCTTTAAGTTTACAGGAGGTGTTGTGAACATGTGTTGGGGATAGAAGACGCGCGAGGAATGTCTGACAAATAACATGCCTGAAGTCAAAATGTCCATATACTGCATTCAGAATTGCAGTATCGATGAATCTAACCTGCTCTCATCTCACAAAACTATTTTAATACCCTCTTGAGTCTCTGTCCTTCTTCTATTGTCGATCAGTTGGACATTTATATTGTCTGTATTAATTCATTTGTATTGCACAAAACATAGGTTGCAGTAGTACAGCTGGGAGCACAGTGGAGGATTACTGGGCTGATCTGCCACCAATCTGAAGGGAAATCCCAGCCAGAGGTTAGACAGGACCAAAGGTCAGTCAGGATTATCTGCTATTGTGAGCAGTTTACAAATTAAGTCTTTAGGCACTCATTGATGAGCAGGCACGTTCCAGCTGTCCTGATTGTGTCAAACTTCATACTCACAATCCAACATTTGCAGATTGAGATTTCTTTAATTGGTGTGGGAGCTCCTGTGAGACTGGAGGTGCTGACACGTTCGATGAATCAGAAACAAGCAGGTTAATTTCAGTTGTACCAAATGCGACACCCCACTGTTGTCTGATTATAGTGTGAGGATTTTATGAGCACGAGACAAAAGATTTGGAAGCCAACAATGTGTATTCGATGCAGTGCACTTTCAAAATCAGGTTTAATCAACCCACCTTACTCACTTTTTGCTTCTCTCCTGCCTGTTTTCCTCCTTTCTCCCTCATGTCTCCCGCACCTTTTCATCTCCCTTATTGCACCCTCTCTGCACTCTTTCTCAACTTTCTTTTCCTCACCTTCTTTCAATTTCTCCTATAGTTGTCTCTCTACTCACAGTAAAATAAAGAAATTATCATCTGTGCTGAAACAGCGTGTCAAGCCCGCAGAATAACATGCTGCTTGTTTTCTCCTCTCTTTCCTCCTTCCCTTGTTCCTCATCTCTCTCCTCCTCTCATATCCCTCTGTGCACCTCTCTCCTCCTCTCTCTTTTAGGCAAAAATCAGCAGTAATCAATAGCATCATCAGAGTAATTGTCAGCATTTACCCCACAATGCAAATTGCAAATTAAAAAATGTGCGTGCGCGCGAGTGTGTGAGTAATAGCAGTATTTTAAAATGTGGCTGTGTCAGTGCACACCCACAAAATGTCTCTGCTCCTAGTTTATCTCATTGTTTGAACAGCGCTGCTTTAATTAGGACAGGCCTGTCTATCCGTGTGTGTGTGTGTGTGTGTGTGTGTGTGTGTGTGTGTGTGTGCGCGCATGTGCGTGCGTGCATGTACCTAAAAGTGAGTGTCTAAGTGTGTGAGCATGTTACCATAGTGCCCCCATGTGGAGGACTGTAGAAGAGCATGTATTCTATAGTCTTGTTTCTCAACACACACACACTCACACACACTCTCACACACTCCAATGACACGGTGTTATATTTGGAAACACAATTTCATGCTATCAGTACTGGCTAGCTATTCCATTTAGATAGCAGCCGTCTATATGTCTGTGTGTGTGTGTGGATGCGTGTATATGTATGTGTGTGTGGTTATGCTTGTGCGCGCCGTCGTGTGCCTGTATGTATGCATCTGTTTGTGTGTCTGTGAGTGCACAGGCTGTCTGCGTGTTTCACAGAGATGAGCCCTTTCCCAAGTTTATTGAAATTAAAAGTTGGTTGTCATGGTAACATTTGGATTCTCAGTAATTATGTTGATTAAAAATGTGAAAATTAATTAGAAAGTCAGGAAAATGATCTCACAGCAGATGATCAGCGAAAACATCAAAATGATTCAGATCTCTGTCTCTCCTTCACTCCCTCCCGCTCTCTCTAATACACATACACACACGTCGTCGTCTTCTCCTCTTCCTCTGTCGCACTTCAGAAGCATTTCATTGCCATGCAACACTGAATTATCTACATCCATCTCTCACGCACACTTTGTCTCAGTCCGTTTCTTCTTTCCTTTCACACTTATACACACAATTTATGACATGATGAGATTTGTCTTCAGGTCCAGGACAACAGCAACAACAGCAAAATAACTTACACACACACCCTCTCTTACTATATCTTTTTCCATTTCATTCAAACACTCAACTCATTCTCAACTTGTTAACAAGCATGACAAGACGCGTCTCATACTGCCAGAGCAGACACATCAGCAGCAAAAGTTAACACAAAACAATAGCAACCTCACAGTTCACTTTCTCGCTTTCAGTCTCTCCATTATTTCAGTTCTCTCACAATCCGTCTCTTGTTCTCGGTCTTTCTCTCTGACAGAATGAATAAACAGGCTCAGCAAAGTGTAATCTCTTTCTTTTATTAGCAACAGCAAACACAGAAACAATGAATTTACCCTCCTCCCCTCCCTCTCCTCTCTCCGTCTGCTCTTCTCCTCTCATCAGCTTTAATGAACCACAAATCTCATCAGCCATCTTTTTCATCAGCTACTTCCTGCACTTTAAACCTGACCGACCACTCCGAGCATGTCTGTTTCTGCTGCTGGCTTGAAGACCAGGAGGACTGTACATTATTGATGTTTAGCTGTTACATAGAATGCATATAAATTTCCCCCAAAATATGTTTTGTTGCTAACAGTCAGAGTCAGTATTACTAAACAGAATTCAGTTATGACAGTTTTCAGTGGCAGCAGTGTGACAGTCCTGCTCCACGGCTCTGGTTTACTAAGTGGTGATTCACAGCCAGCTGATCTTCAGCATGTTACATATCTCACCATGGTGATGTTAAGGAGGACGTGTTGTATATTTGTTGACAGAGGTGGGAGCGTAATGATGGCTTTGTGCAGCCTGTTTCTCTCTGTACTTGTGTTATTGTGTTCTTTGTGAAAGTTTGCTTTATTTCTTAAGGAAGATAAAAACTATGAAGCGTTGTTGGATGTAGCAGTGACTTTGAGGTGTGATACTAAGCCTGTGTTGATGCATTAAAATCCTGCAGAAACCATTACTGGAGCGAGATTTTCTGAAACATGTAAATGAAATCCTTCATGTATTAAACGCGTCTCATGACCGCAAGCATGAGCCAAACCATTGATCATATGCAGAGCCGCCCCTCCCTATAGGCAGAGTGGGCCCACCTCTCTCTGCAAAGCCACCATGATTTGGCTTGGCCCCGTCTTCAAAGGGTGGTGGTGGTGAGGGTGTGTGAGAGGATTAGAAATTCTGCCAAGGGCCTCATAAAGTGCTATATGTTGTAATGCACATCATCAAGAATGCAGGCATCAATGAAAAATAAGACCTTTCCTTTAAGCAGATAATGATGAGGGCACAGTAAAGCTATTGTTCCTAAAGTATCAAGTTTTTATCTAATGCTCTATGTTGTCATGTTTTGAGACGGTCAATAAAGCTCTGAGAGGTTTACGCATTCTGAGCAGATGTTTCCATGGTGGTGACCAACAATATATTCGATACTTATATACCTTTTTTTAAAATATACTTCATATCAGTTTTTTTGTGAACATCTGTACGCAGGGCTGTCCATGAAAACTACATGTTTAATTGTTCTGCTTCACTTACATTCCAGCGTCAATTTATAACACATTTCATACTTTTTCCAGCAATAGTTTTTAATCAAATTTCAGCTTTATTCAAGTTTCAATTCAGTTCATTTCAATCAAATTAAACTCATTCTAATTTAGCCATGTTCAGATATGAGTTAGTTTCATATTTTATTTTATTCACTTCAGGTTTTTTTGTTTTCATACAGCAATTTCACATTAATACATTTTTTTTTCGTACTATTACAGTTATTATTTTAGCTATCAGGGTTTCCTTGACTCTCTAATTTAACACCAAGTGTGGTAGCTCCATTTCATTTAATGCTTTAAATATTTGTCCAGATAGAGAATACCAACAAAAGCTTGTAGCGTGGTCTACATGTGCACCAGTGTGTGAATATGTTTCTTCTTCATTTATGACTGTCATGCTTTTCTACTTCCTCCTAGTGGGAGTGGGACTCTTCACCCCTCTTCCTCCTGCCTTGGGAGGGGCAGGGCTAGGAGTGGATGGGGCGGGGCTAGGAGCAGGCTGGGTCTTGGGCTGAGGGATCTCAATGGGGAGCTTAGGAGGGATGATTGTTTTAGGGGTCAGAGTTGGCTTCGCTTCAGGGATTTTCTCTCCGTGACGGTACACACTGACCTGGAGAGAAAGAGGTAGAATGAGACATAATGTTAATGTAATGTAGACTTTTCCCATACATGCATTTACTTGACTGTTTGTACAGGGATCATTAACAGGGATCAGGGATGTAGGGATCATTAACATTAATTAAAGTGGAGTTGTATGAGGTACTCATAGTCACTTCCATCATAGTCAGTGTATTGCCCCTCTCTGCTGTGGTCAGCACAACCCCAGTTAGGGAAAGCAAAGAGGGGCACCAGCAATGAAGCTAAGCAATGACTGTTGTGGACAGTGTCAGCAACAAAATGTATTTTAGCCACTTCAAAAATTCCACCTAAATTTAGAATATTTTCACCACTTTACCTTGTCATCAGACAGCCCTTTCTGACGGGCAACAACTGTTACATAAACTAATAGCACTCTCTCCAAACCAGCCAAACTCCATGGGTGAAATCAGTCATTTTACCTTGCAGAACACAGGAGTTGTTGTCGTCACTGCCTTGATGTGTTAGTTTGTTTTTGTTATTGTTTGACTTCGGTGAATCCAAACTAACCTCTGACATCACACAGTAACACAAACAAACTAACAGATCGAGGCAACAGTAGATCAGCAACTCCTGTGCTCTGTGAGGTAAAATGACTGATTTCACCTAATGGGGTCGGAAAGAACAATATTTGGTGGTTTTCCCGCTGGAAAAAGCTGTCTGGTGACAAAGTAAAGCAGTGAACATATTCTAAATATAGGATACACTTACACTGATATTAATTTGTTTAGGTGGCAAAAATACGTTTTGTTGCTGACTGTATCCACAGTAGTACACTGCTTATCTTTTGTGCCAGCACTCCTCTCTGCTTCGCCAAACTGGAGGCTTGCCAACCGGCATCTACTGTAGGCAATACACTGAGTCTCAATAAATACCTCAGATGACCCCATGTTAAATATTCTGCACTATCCCCTTAAACACATCATTTTGAGTCTTGTGTAAGGAATATTGTAGGTAAGGATTTATATTAAGCCTTTTAAATCAGGGTCAGACAAAACTAACAAGGTCAAACATCACCTCTGTTACAACTCTGAGTTACACACAAGTGCGATCAGAAAAATATCTCACTGTTAGGCCCCGATGAAAAGACAAGATTTGTGCCACAGATGGTCAGAAAAATTTCACGGTTCTGAGTAAATCCTGTAATTTGTGGTACGCAGCAGTGACACTCACCACTATATCCACAGACTCCCCTCCGTATTTGTTCTGGACAATCATGGTATATCTGCCAGAATCCTCCATGGAAACACCTTTGATCGTCAGACTGGCAAACTTGCCCTGGTCCAGGGAGACCACGTACTGAAATATGAAATCAAAGGTTAAAAAAGCGAGAGAGGCAGTACAGGGACTTAGGCATGATTTAACATTTAAAACGGCTGTCACTTAAAGTTTTATTTAAAATTTGTGTTATCTTTTAGTCAGAGCAGCAGTATGAGCTTTGATTACCACCTCCCTTTAGCTAAAGCTGAGCACTGCTAGATGGGCTTGATGGACACAGGGACTAGTGATATATTTTGGTCTATTCTGCTCTGCTGAGCCCTGTTAGCTCCAATCCAATAACAACACATTCAATCAAAAACAAAACTATGATGATGTTCAAAGCCTTCAGAGTTTAAGGACACTTGTGTCAATGTTCTTCAGACAACAAATAGTACTTGGATTCTCACTTGCACTATGTGAGTGGTGCCAGCTCAGAATACAGTGTTTTAATTTCCCTCTCTCATACCTGCCCACTCATTTACACGGTCTGGACATTAGTACATTTTTATGGAGTGGCACTTGTAGAAGGCTAATTACATTCCTATTAAGAGAAACACTTGCATTTCATTTTGAGAAATTAAAAGCTCTACTGGCCTAAAAATCTAATAGACCTACAAAAAAAGATGCCTTATTTGCAACTGATGACCCCTCTCTAATTAACATGTCATATGTACTATGATAATTGCATTCATTTATTAGACCAATGTAGGCTAATCTGTGGGTTGCTAGTTCCTTTTTGTTTTAGTGATGAAAGGTAGCTGCTGCACAAGCCCCCCATAATGTTAGTTATTACTTTTGTTTTGGTGGTAACAATGGAGCTCAAAATCCCATACTTAGTGACAAAAGCTCCACCACAGGAATTTTAACAAGGAACGAGGAACCTTTGGAGGAATTCGTTAGTGTGTTTCCACGAGTGTTTTCATGCTACTGGAATTTCTAATTAGACCAAAATTACCAATATTCAATACCATGTTCTTGTATGTCAACTCACTGTCAAAGAGAAATGTGAGCGAGGAAATGTATCTGGTTCTGGAGTAGCGATATTGCAAAAAAAGAGTACTGAAAGCATTTCAAATATTCAGTTCGATTCGATATCGATATTTATCGATATATCAATATCTTTGACAATAGTAGTAAATTAAGTTTCGGGGACATCATTTTACCCCCCAAAAAGCCCCTGCTTGAGGGGCAGTACTGTCAAAAAGTACAGGAACTTTGGGGTGGGGCTAATTATTGATTTTGTAGGTTGTTGTACATTACATGTTGTATGCTATAAGGGGAGGAAGATGCTATGGTGATAAAATCTGTTTTTTGTATTATCACTGGGCGATAAAATCAAATATCACAATATTTTTGACCAATTACCTCTATCATTACTATGACAATATTGAAGGGATGACTATTAGTGCATTCACAAAATATTAACTCAATGATATTTTTGGATAAATAAATATCACCATTGTGAATATAATGACTAAGTGGGTAAAGGGAAATAATAGAACAGCTAAAAAAAACAGTCTGGTAAGGTCATAAAATGACTTCACTTTACTGTAATGCAGCCTGTAAAGCCAGGAAAAGACAACATGTAGCCTATGCCATATCACAATATCACGATATCCACAATCTATCATGATATCTAGTCTCATATCACGATACGATAGGTATATTGCCCCGCCCTAGCTTGCAGCGCTTAACATTTCTTATTGGTTGAGCACTTGCAGCATTTTATTTCAGTTACCAGTTTTTGTTTGTTCTTTAGTTACCTGCAAAATCGTCATTTAAAAACAGCCATTGTTCTTTCAGACGTCAGCAGACTAATTTGCCTAATGTTTGTGGGTCTTTGACAGCAATAAAATCACAAAAACAAACTGCCACAAGGACCCTCTTAGTTCCTTGAAAATTAGTTCCTGGAACTGCAATTTCCAGTTACTTTGGGTGGAAACGGGGCTACTATGTACAAAATTATTCACTTCTGGTATCCACAACCTGCTCCAAATTAAGCATGTATAATTTTAACTAACTCTAATAAGTTTCTCATTCAGTGTAACAGTGCACAGTTTAATGTAAAATCATTACTATTGATAAAATCCATGAATTCAAGCAGAAGCTAGCCAGCTACCCTAAGTTATAGCTGGTTCCCAGGACATTACAAAGGATTCATAAAGGTAGCTGTCTAACTTAGTTTAATAACATTAAGCTAACCGCTGTGTGAGGTTATCAAAACCCATTAAAACTCAAATTAGCTGAAGTGTCGTTAGGTATAACCAGTGATGCTGAGACAGGGTTAAACCTAGCCCTCTCTCTACATAGCTGTGGGTATAATTTCACCAGCTGTCATTTAAACTTGTACATGTGCATGTCTAAAACTGTAACTGCAATGTCTAGATCTGCTGAGTTTTTCCAGCTCTGCTCTTCTTCATGTTCTGCCCAAATGTGATGACATAATATTTTAAATTGCACACTCTGATAAGTAGAGGTGGGAATCAACAACCACTTCCGACTTAGAACCGGTTCCAATTGATCAATTCCATCGGAATCGTACATCTCCAACGTTATCGATTCTTCTTAACGATTCTCTCATTTCCCAGCACGTTTTCCGGTTTCCCCTACGTCGCGTCACGTCGCGTTGTTGACCTCCTTCAACCACGAGGAATCATGGAGAGGAAGAAGCGATCCAAAGTTTGGCTCCATTTCACCAGAAGAGATGAGAATACTGCCGTGTGTAATCGGTGCAATGCTGTAATTTCATGTAAGGGTGCAAATACTAGGGATGTTCCTGGCGACTAATTTCCCTGTCGATTAAATGCCAAATTTAATTTAGACAAGTCGACTAGTCTAACACTAAGAAAACACTCAGAAAGCAGTTAAAATTGAGCAGAGTGTATTAATTAATAATGTTAAATACTGTCAAAAAAAAATACTGTGTATTAAGAGCCATTTGAAGCCATTAATCACAGTCAACAATCGCCAAATCAGACTTTAAATGCCGCTGAAATGCATGCTACTTTGTGCTGCGCAATACAAACCGTACACATTAATGTACAAAACATGACAACAACTCACTTAATGCTTCAATTTCTCAGTCTGAAGAGGATCACAGTGTCTGCAGATAAACGACCCAGAGCTGAGGTTAACTGCCAGCCTGCTACACAGTGTGGCTAACGTAAGCATGCTAACAGCAGCAGCTGCTCCGCTTTATCTCCGTGTCTGTGCTTAATGTGGTCACATGTTGCTCAAGTCAAGTGAATATATATCAGCTCATTCTGCCGTCTACATTCAACATTATTTCCATTTTCTAAATTAAAACACTGCCAAACCGCACTGGGTTTACGAGCTGTCATCTGTCTGACTTTGCTGATATAAACATCCAGGGTTGCCTAGGCGATCAGGGTGTACACGCTGGGCGAGAGAGGCTGCCGACAACGGCATTGATATTGATCAAATCTTATCAATCCCACCCCTACTGACAAGTCTGGAGCCCTGTGTTCTGTCAAGAAGTTTTACCATGATATTGAAACTGTTATTGCTGTCATGCAGTATGTTGCATTTTGACAATAAATATGTTGCTTTTAAGGATACCACCCACATGAATGTGCAAAATATTTAAACACCAGGAGTAACACAACATCATCCAGTAGACACGTAGACCCATAGTATCACTAGACAACTTAATAGAAACATACTGTTGCAACTGTGTCTGATTAATAAGGTAATTAATCATTAGAGAGGAAGGAGGAGCTGGGTTTGGGAATGGAGTACACAACTTCAAGAGTCAGCAGTTGTGTGGGGATGGAGGAACCAAAGAAAAGACTGAGACCCTGTTTGAAGGCTCTGTTATTTGTTAGTGAGGCCAAAGCATTTACCTGATCGTCGGGTTCCACATCTGCTCCGTTCTTCAACCATGAGACCTGAGGCTTGGGGTCCCCACACACTGTACATGTTAAACTGAGGGTCTGTTTGAGGAACAAAAGACTACTTCTTAGACAAACAAGTACAAATTTATTGAAATCACACAGTCACATATACACTTAGACCCTTACCTTCTTTTCCATAATGGTGACCACATCAGGCAATCCTCCCACCACCTTACCACGGTCTAAAACAAACAGCATTGTTACATTACCAAGCATTCTTATTCCTTTTATAGATTCAGGGTTCTTACAGGTTTTAAGAGTAAATAAAATTCAAGCACTTTTCAAGCACTTTAAATGTACCTAAATCAAAACTTGCTAGACTCATAAAGCCTTTATCATCACATGTAAAATGCCCCATTAGAGTGTTAGACATTAGAGTTAACATTAGAGTGTTGTGATATACCAGTATTGATGATAATCAAAAATCAAATATAAAATATAACGTTAATAATACACAAATATTAACATGTAAATAATCCAGTGCCTCATACACTCTTACAGACTCTCCACCCTGCTACACTCATATTTTTAGTGTGATTCATTTGCAAAAAAGGAGACAAAATGCACAATAAACAAAGTTAAGAGAGATTTTGACTGACAGCATTATTTTACTGTTCAGGCTTTCTCTAGATATCACAATAATATTGTTGTTAATTCTTTTGGCCACAATAATGGTGCAGTAAAAAAGTTGACAGTAGTTTACTTGAGTGATTGTGTAGATTAGACCCCAGATTAAGCTGAAAAGCTAATATTTTTCAAAGAGTATTCAAATTCAAGCATATTCTAAAACTTTCAAGACTTTGTGCGAACCCTGCACTTTCATCTCAATAACTCATCCCTGACAGTTCATCTTGCCCAATTGTATTTAATTGCACCGCACATAATGGTTTTGTCGTGTATAACTGTCTATCTGTTGTATTTGTCTCGGTAGTATTGTATTGATTGTCTCTCTTTTAGTGTCATATTGATATGGTGTATTCTTACTTCAAATTTTATCTCTCCTATGTCCCTGTTTTTTTTTTTTTATGTATTATGACCCTTGCATGTCTTAATGGCTTTTAACACCATGCCGGAGGACTACGGTTGGAAACTAGCCTTTGGCTAACACTGGCACATTTACAGAAATGTATGATGAATGTGCACTGTCCTCTCTAAATAAAAAAAAATAATAAAATATATATATGATAATGAACTTTGAGGCTAATTTTCTCTACGACAACTAAACCAGTAGCTTTGAGCCAATATCTGAACAATGATAATTTTTAAACAGATGTAACTATAGAAAGTAACTAAGAAAAAGTAACCATACAAACTAAGAAACAAGGAAAGTGCAATGATTAACTCACTCTTCTCAGCGTAGGCCTCAGCCCTGAAACAGATAGAAAGAAAAGTTAGTATATTATATACAGTATCGAGTGAACACTGTGACCTAAAACGTACCTCTCAGCATTCATTCGTCTTTCAAAATAAAAGAATCAACAATTAATAATTACAAGAGTATTAAATGTAACCCTGTATTGTAAATGTGGTATAGTCATGTTTTTGTTATGGTCTGTTCCCACTACCTGGCTCTGCTGACTGACACCACACATAATATCTTCTCCATTTTTTGGGTCAGTAGCAGTGGTCAGATGGTTTGCCACAAGGCAATCTGGGTTTAGAGCCAAGCCTCATTATACTGTAGTTTACTCAGGGACTTAACAGAATCTTTTCTATGGGAAAAATGATATTGTTGCTTTGTAATAACTGGGCGAGGGGCTGTCGGAGCAGCGTGGGAGGACCAGAGGTCAGCCACAGGACCAGATGGCTGAGGGAACTCTGCTCTCCTCTTGGCATGTTAATGCTCAATCAGAAGGGCAACAGGGTGTCACTTGTCTCAATGTGTTTGTAAAATCTTGTGCTTAAATGTGTCTCTTTGAATGTTAATTAGAAAAGGGATTTGGACAGTTTCCACTCTGCATGCAGTGTTTAGTGTTTGGAGTCTGAATTGATTTTTTAAAATGGATTTGTAAAATTCAGTATGTGGGGTTCTGCTTTGGCCTAATTAGCCAAAGGACCCGAAAGGACCTCTGCTACCTGACTGCTTCTATTTTTAACATTGATTTTTATCTCAAATTATAATAAACTGGACTTTTCTCAGACAGCAATGCTCAGGGTTTGTGGATTCACTGCAGTTTTTGAAATTTTGAAATCTTCTACTTGCGGTTGGAAAGCAACCTCTACTGAACCTGTTCTGAGCATTCATACATTGAATTACAGCTCTATTTACTTAAAGGTTTACACTGTTTACAAATACATCAAATGCAAACATACATGTTATCTGGTACAGAAAAGTACATAAAACTAGGGCTACATGATATGGTAAAAAATCCATATTGCGATTATTTTGACTGAAATTGCGATATGCGATATGATTTTTATTTTTCAGTGAAAAGGAAAAATCTTTTAAAATCGTGATTATGTGACATTTGTTGTGATCTGTCTGGGTTCTGTACCAAACAAATGTTTGCTTATATCTGGAGAACAGGATTTTTAGGCCAGGGTGTCTCTGCAGCATCACAGAACTTTTTCCTTTTTCAAAAAAAATTGCGATTTGGTTCTGGTTCTGCGATTTGGATATTGCACATGGTCACGATTTCGATAATATTGCGATTAATTGTGCAGCCCTACATAAAACCCAAATATAATAGCTGAGTGACAGTGTTTCAATAGAGCGTTTCAGTAGCAGCAGTTCAATGTGCAAATGCACATGAATAATCAGCATCCACATTAGGCTTTGACCTCTGGTGCAAGCATACAACAAGCTCAGCACAGTGAGAAGAAAGAGAGTAGCTCCACTGTTTGTAAATAGCAGAGTAAAACAGCAGCATAGTAGATGCATTAGAAGAGTTGTATGTCTATTGATCCTTCAAACTTAGAGTCTAGAGCAGGGCTGCCTGAAGTGGGGCCTGTGGGCTAAAATTGGCACACCATAAAGGTCAATTTGGCCTGATTCTTGGGAAAAAAGCAGTGTTAATGCTGCTTTATTTTTGTGAGGTTAAATTGCTCTATGATTCAATAAAGGAAACTTGGGATCCTACCATTTTGCATCTCAACAATACAATAGGTTTGCTTTTGGTCCATGGCCCACCACTAAAGGGTAACTTTTTCCCATGTATTTTTCCAAAGTTACTAATGGGGGAAACAATTTTCAAAATTGGTTCAGATGATGATAATAAAATGACAGTTTTTGTAAAGCAAGTCTGGTGAATGTGGCAAGAGCAATAAAACCGCTGTTTCTGGTTACACAAAATGTATCTTACTCTTAAAAAAAAGTCTTTGCTGCAATCCTTTCCATAATGTTGTCATACACTTTTAATAACAATCTGAGCCTGTCAGCGACAAAAACAGGCACTTTTAGTGGATGCACTTTGACTTTATGCAGCTGATCAGCTCAGTGGTCTTGCTCAATACTGAACCAGTGTTAAAAATTGTTGAAAAATATAAATACCCTTTAAGTTTCAGTTTTAGCTCTCTAAGGGAATGAAGCGGGATCAAAGTGAGCAAAAGTTTTAAATGTGGAGATTAAAGCATAAATCAGTTTAATTTCTGGAGTTGTTATTTTTAATATTCAAATTTAATCAAAACCACTCAGTCAAAATCTAATTTAAATCTAATTTATTTATGGTAAATGCTCTGCTTTACGCTTTTCTTTTTTTAAACAAGGATAAAGAATATGGTTTCCAGTATATATGAGCAGAGTATCCAAGGCAATCATTACACATTACTTGAGCTACCAGATGTCAAACTTGCAGTGATGAAGCAGTGCAGGTTCAAAGGTGAAGGAAACAATGATTCATCATTATCTGAGTTATTAGTCTGATTAAAATATACACAGAAAGGCAGAAGTAGAGAAACAGATTTGAGGGAGTGTGGTTTCTTACTTGAGTTTCTGGAACTCAGCATAGGCCTTATCATATACTGTAAAAGACAAACAGAAATTCATTGTTTGCAACTCTAATGGTCTCCTTACTTTATTTCAAAGTGATACTCTACTAGAGATTCACCTTTTGAGTATGAAAGCACTCAATCCTGACTTAAAAGGTAGGTTTAAAACTGTATCTGTTTTCTGCTCGTTCTTGTGAAAAATATAAATACACCATTTCCAGCATAGCTTCAGAACTTGAGGAGGGCTGTGATGCCAGATGGAAGCAGTGAACTTACCCAGCTTTTCTCAAATATATAACTATTTTGAACATACTGAGCAAAATGGAACGAGCAAGGAAAAGTTGATTTTTCTTAAAGGGATATTCTGGATTATTTGAAGTGGACTTGTATAAGGTACTTGTCAGTATATTAAACTACAGTAGATTGAGGTCAGTATGGCAGAGAGGGGCACCACCATGGAAGCTAAGCAATATACTGCTGTGGACAAGGTCTGCAGAAAAACATATTTTAACTTTTTAAAAAAAAAATCAATATTAGTTTAGATGTATGCTATGTTTAGAATATTTTCATTGCTTTACCTTGCCGCCAGACAGCCTTTTCTGATGGGAAACCACCGTTATATAAGCCAAGTATCACTCTCGCTTGCTCAACCAGACTCCATTGGTAAAATCAGTCATTTTACTTTGCAGAGCACAGGAGCTGTTGGACTACCTCTGTCTTGATCTGTTAGTTAGTTTATTGTGTAACTTCGGTGTTTTAAAGAGTTCAGATCCACCGAAGACACACAATAGCACAAACAAATGAACCAACTGAGGCAGCAGTAGTCCAGCAACTCCCGATAAAATTGCTGCATTTCCTTGAGGAGTCTGGTTGCTTTGGATAGTGAGATATTTGGCTTACATAATGGTGGTTTTCCTTCAGAAAAAGCTTTCTGACAGCAAGGTGAAGCAGTGAAAGTATTCTAAATAGTGTACACTTAAACTGAACCCTTTTATAAGTGGCTAAAACATGTTTTGCTGCTGACCTTGTCCACAGCAGTTACTTGTTTAGCTTCCATGCTGTTACTCCTCTCTGCTTCTTCAAACTGGCGTGTGCCAACCTCCATATACTGTTGCTAATACACTGACTATCATACAAACCCACTTCGAATAATCTTAACTATCCTTTCAAGTTTCAAGGAGTTTTTAAGGATATTTTGCAACTTGTTCGACATGGAATCCATTGTAACCAGCATGAATTCAAGCTGCAGTTTTTCTGTGATAAAGCAAACTGCAAACTTTTTACAGCCAGTTATCAAGCCAGCAGGGATGAGTGCTTGATACTCAAAAGGTTGCAGTATCACTTCAAAGTCTTAAACTACAGATTGAAGTCAAGAGCTCCATAAAAACAAGTGACCGTGTTGTTTCCAGCCTTTGGTTTAACTGCATTATCAATAAAAAGAGTGAGTGACACACAAAGAGAGAGACTGAAAGAAAGTACTGACCATCACCACTGAGGTTCAGTGTGCGTTTATGTGAGGTTTCAGGGTCAGTGATCACGATGGAGTACATTCCTTTATCCTTCTCTGTTGGCTCAATCACCTGTGAATTAATTCATTAATTAAGCAATTGTTTATTTTCTACTTGTATGTCTTTAATTAATGGTTTAAAAAAGATTCATTCATCTACCAAGTAATTAGAACTATTAAGCTTTCTTTTTTTAAAAAGTAAAAGGAAGATACACTGTTTAATTAATAAAGTTTAATGACTTTTAAAATGCATGATGTTTTCATTCATTAGCTACCACTTCTAAAGGTGAGATTATCTATTTATCATCTCAAAGTTGCTCTTGTATCACCTCTACAAAGGCATTCTGAGGACTTTTAAGCAACATGTGCATGCATAATCCACTTATACCGTTCAGCGTTATACAGGAGACTACAATACCTCCATTGTTGCCATAGAAGGGGATCCTCCGATCACAACCTTGTCACTGTGGGCGAGTTTAGTTTCACTGAGGAGGAGAAGAGAGAGGAGAGGAGAGGTTGGTGTGTATGTGTGTGTGTGAGCTGGTGAAGCCTGCTTCAGAGGTAATGGAAAATCATGTTTACATGCCTGCCTAATGTTACGCATAGGGATACCAATTTCTCTGTCTTGCTATCTGTCACTCTCTCGCACACACTTGCAGAAAAGACGGGGAGAGGTTAAAAATCTAATCTCTGTAATTTTTGTTCTTTGAATAATTGAAAAACAGCTCTACTACGCTTGTCATCTTTCTCTTTTTTCAGTCTCTTCATTCTCTCTCTTTTTCAATCTTTCTTTCTTTCAGTCCACTCTCTTTCCCTTCCCTCTGGTTTTTATAATCTCTCGGGGTATGACAGAGTGCTTTTAAGTGCAGAAAAGCCTTGCTTCTTTATAGAAAATGATAGGGGTGTGATTTTTGTCACAAAACAGGGCAATTTTACTGCAATAACCAGGATAATGAAAACACTTGCCAACAGCCATCACAAGTTTTATTATGTGGCTTATTGTTTTTGCCACTCCCGGCAGTTTAACTTGAGAGAAAAGCAAAATAATGTGTTTGTGGTCAGCATGTTTATAGGCTGACTTGAAAGAATGCTCCTATTCCTCCTAAAAAACACTGCTACGACTGCAAATATGGGAGTTATTGTTATCATTGTTTTCTTTTTCTTTCCCTTAGTTGTTGCAGTTTCAATAATCAATTGAAAATCAGTGGAAATAATCTTTCAATTTCAGTAATCAAAATCAAAGGCAGAATCAGCAATTCTCTCACATTTTTTTCTCTCTACCCCCTGCATGGTTCAACATTAACAGGGAAAAAAAAAGTTAATTTTGATGCTGCAATAAAATGTCAGAAAATAGTGAGAATTTCCATTCCAGTTTTTCAAAGTCCAAGGTGATGTCTTTACATGTCTTATATTGGTAGTTTAAAACCCAAAGATAGTCCGTTAAATATGATAAGTAATGAAGAAAAGCAGGAAATATCCATTTTAAAAGGCTGAAAACAGCATTTTCTGCCATTTTAAATGAAAAATTACTATGGTTTGAAATTTTAATTCTTTCACTTCTTGCCTGGTTGGGCAAGTGAGTTGCCAGATTTAGTTGGCCAAAATGGAATTTTTCTTTCCCCAGGCAAGTGGCCAATCCTTATTGTTGAGCTATTTCGCTGTGTCCGGCTCATGTCCAAAGAAAAAAACAACACTTCAAAGACTACACAGCATAGCTTAACAGCAGTTATATCACATTGATAACATATAGACTTTTCTTATTTTATTTTTTGTGTTTTTGAAGAGGAATTTGAAAAGGTAAATGACAGTTGTCAGGACATAAAACCAATGATTTGTTGATCTTTACAAATAAAGACTCAGTAGTTTAACAAGTGAATAGCCGTCAGTGCTAAAAAAAAAAAAGTTTAAATTGTAAAATCATATCGTATCGTGACCTTAAAATCAAAAGTCATCGAGCCATCAATTTGTGGATTTGGAGAAATGTGACACACCCATTTAGGCTGGGCAATATATCGATAGTATATCAACATCATGATATGAGCCTAGATATTGTCTTAGATCATTGGAATCATTATATCATGATGTGGTATCATTCTTGTCTTTTCCTGGTTTTAAAGGCTGCAACTTACCAGACTGTTCCTGCTGTTCTATCATTTGTCTTTATCCACTTAGTCATTATATCCACATTACAGATGATTAAATTCTCATTGTGTTAATATTTTGTAATAGCACCCATGTTCATATCGCCCAGCCCTAACTACGGTTTATACTGTTGGGTTATTTAATCTCCAGTAATACATCATATTCTGTAACATCTTCATATGTTTGGACTAATTTGAGAATTTATGGCATGTTATTCTGGAGAAAACGTGTTCATAGAGACATGTATTGCAGAATAGCCTAAAGACATTAGAGATATCAAAGGTCATATCACCCAGCCCTAACCCCTATGTCGTTGTGGTGGTAGCAGCAGTGTTATTTATTTCAATCTCTTACCCATGATACCAGGTGATGTTCATCTCTGAGGTGTAATACTTCATGTGACACTGCAGCTGAATGCCTGTTGCTGTGCAGTTAATCACCAGCTCTGCTGCGCTGGCTCCTGGTGGAGGTGATGGGAGGTGATAGAGGTTAGAGAGGGCACATTTGAAATCAGAATCACATACATATTTTCCATCTGCTGCTGGATAACCTCACCTCTCTCTGCTGCTGAGAGCAACAGGATGCTCAGAACTAATCAAATAGAATCAAATTTCCATCTGTAGCCATTTGTATATGTAGTATCTATTTGAAGGCTTCCCTTTTTATGTTACCTTTATCCAACTTGGAGAGCAGAATTGTACTAATGAAGCAGAGTGCAGCCTGTTTGTATGCTGCATTCAATAAAACGCTTCAAACATCACAGGCTTTAATAACTTCTTTTTTTAAAGCTCTTATACCTAAAAGGGAGTTTTATACTACACTATGTGGGACTTTGCTCTCTGCACATTACAAGTGTACAAGTGTGTCATCCACCTGGTCACATCACCATGGTTTCCCATTATCACAGTAATGAACCCTCTTCTCCTCTGCAGCCACTGCTGTAACAGTTGCTGCAGAGCTGTCAAGTGACTGTCTCTTAAAATAGGAGCAAGATGCTCCTCCACACTGTCACTGTGACAGCGCGGTGGAATTTTAAAGTGATTTCACCACATGATGGCATGATGGCCAAATGCTTCCAGCATGACAACTTCTGCCACATGCTGATAAGTGTGTGTGTGTTTGCGTGAGTGTGTGTGTAGTAGTGGGATTTTAAAACAGCCATCCTGGTGAAGGATCTGAATCTCTTATCACATGTGGTCTGATTGTGCCGTGTTAAATTTAGATCATTTGCACTTGATCCCTTTGGTAGGTAGAGGATGATGATGGTGACCTTTTTAAAATGGATTTCTTTTCATCAGATCATTGATGTCTGTTTATTTACCTCTGTGCATGTGCATGTGCATGTGTGTGGGTTTGTGTTTGTGTGTGTATATGTGTGTGAATATGTGTGTGTGTGTAAAAGGCAGTTACCCACCAGCCAGTTGGCTGATCTTGTCGATGGCATCCTCAAAGACTAGAAGAGAGGCAGAAAAACATGGGGTCAGGGAAAGAGCCAACAGGATGGAGAACCACAATGCTGCCCTCTGGTGACTGCATTCAAATCTCAGTAAGGAAATCTTTAAATTAAACATGTAGTAGTCTGGATATTTGCTACCTCATGGACACAGAGTTATACTGTATTTTCGATACAAGTTCTCTCCACACCCTCTGACTCAGCATCCCTGTTGTCATCATTAACCAATTTACTGAATATTTATGTTCTTTGGTGGCTACTAATTTAGATTAAATAACAAAAATCAGTATAAAGAGCTGTATCTGCCAGCTAATCTCCCCCTTAAGGTCTGATCAAATACTTACTAATTCAGAGGGGATAAAAGATGATCTGAAAAGGACATTAATGCTCAGTTCTGCCATCAAACTGCATACAAAAGTTCAAGCTTGAAGGACTACAGAGTACCAGCTTAAGTTTATTTCACACAAACTTTTACAGGAACATTAAAATGGATTTTCTCGGGATTAAATACAGCCAGAAGGTGAGAAAGCGGTCACATGGCAAGACCTATTTTTGTACAGAAGTCAGAAGCACAAGGTTGGGGTTAGAGGGTTTGTTAAAAATTCATTAGTTTACCATGTGCAGATACAGTAAACACATTTGGATCATATATTTTTCCTGACTCCCTCTTTTTAATGAGCATCAAGCTCTTTTTGAGTTCATACTTATGATTGGCTATTTATGCTGCAGGTTATTATTTATTCTTGCTCAGTTACACAACAAGCCAGCCAGCAAGTCAGTGAATTAAGCAATTAATCAGTAAGATTAAATCAAGAATGAAAGATGTGTTTACCTTTTCCAGAGATGTCGATTTGGCTCATATCTTTTCCTCTGTCATCACTGATGGTGGCCTTATAAATTCCTGCAGTTTTCAGTGAAAACTGAGAAGAAACAAAACAGGAAACATGTGAAATAGTATAAGGAACAGAGGGAACACAGATTTGTTGAATTCTAAATCTGAATAAATTTTGAGGTTTTAAACAAAATGTCCTTCTTTCTGGATCTTCAGAGAAACACCAAGACAAATTAAGTACCGCTCTTTATTCAGTTAATCCAAATTTAGTTATGTAAACCTATATATAACCGATACTGTTTGTTAAAAACTTAGTTAGCCTAGTTAGCCTAAAGAAAGAAGAGACTTATCATAAAAAATCTCAATTGGGTCGGTTGGATTTCAGTCTGTCCCTTAACTTTCCAGGAACATAATTATTTTTCTCAGTCCATCTCAAAAAGGCAGCCACTAGATCAGAGTTTATATTTTTGGTACAATAGAATTAAATTTAATCTAGGTTTAGAGTAAACTAAACTGAGGTTTAATTAGAAGTTTAAATTTAATCTTTCTTAATTTTAAGATAGTTTAAAAGTTTGGTGCTACATAATGTAAAGTTAAAGCATGATTAAATCAGGTTTAAAAATAAATCCTTGTTGGTGCAACCCTGCCTAATTTGTGTAAATAATCAAAACAAAACGACACAAAGAAACAAACTCTTGTATCCTTGCAGTGTAGCTGCTATAGCACATCCTGGTATATACTGTATAACCAGGCAAATAAATAACAGTATTGTACAGTTTCATAGCATTCAGAAGATTAACTGTACCAAAGGGTAATTACCAGTTTAATTGGCAGTTTACAGACTCCTGAGGCCAGGTCAGGCTTCACGTCAGGGATGATCTCTGTGTCTTCTTTAAACCAGTGGAACACTGATTCCTTCTTCAGGTTAGCAACCTGCAATGAAAGACATAATCTCAAATATTATTTTAATATTCAACATAATTAACATTAACAAGGTTTTTGCTTCTTTTATAGCTTCTATATAGCAGATCATCAAATTTCAGTGGCACTAACTCAGATGGACCCTGCCCAGAAACTGCATCCGCCTCTAAAAGTCATTTATCAGTCCCGTGTTTAAATGCGTTGCACTTCATCTTTTCATGGCAACCAGAGCTATTTAACACTTGGAGTGTAACAGATCCATTAGAAATGTTCTGGGGTAAAATCACCAGTATAAATTCACTTTAGTTCCACCTTATACAAACCTGTTAGCAATGTCATTAATACACACACCTCAGATTTTATAACTCATTACAAGATGCAAATCCAACAAGTCAGTGATGTGTGTAAAGTTCAGTTTATGTGGTGGTTCATTAAGACCGAGAGATACCTCAACATCTGTACCTGAGGCAGTTACACTCACTCAATCTCATGGATAAAAAAACAATCACTCTTTCCCCCGCTGGCCTGTAGTTATCTGTCCCCAAATTAATCACTCAACTATAAGTGGAGCCTATTTCCGCAAAATGGTTGATGATTGAAAAGATGATAGTCACTAACAGCTTCATTTAGCGCATATGTTTGCTGTGTTTCTACATTATTTGCAATGCACTTATTTGGAATAAACTTACGGACTAAACAAATGTCAGCTTTAGATTGTCTCGAGGGACATGAACATTACTTTGATTTTAAAATAGTTTTAATTACATACTTCATGCTAACAAAGCCAAGATAAAATCCTGACAGTGTAATTCTGGTTATTTTCAATCTGGACCTTATCATTACACAGCATTGTCCTGCACTCAGCCTCCATAGAAGGGCTAATAAGCTATCCGCAAGTCAGCCTCCCATTTGTTTAGAGTGTAAATATTCAATAATTATTGAGTTTGGCTGTGTATACCTTGCAGACCAAAGTGACGGAACAGTCGTCTCCAATCTGAAGTGACAGGAACTCACTGAAGTGGGGACCTGTGATGGATAAAAGCATCAGAGAAACGCCCAGGAAAGGGGAGGTTAAAACAAATTACTTTTAGACCTTGATTGTATGAGCTCTATTAACAGCCTGTGCATTAGTTAAGTATGGCATAAAAATTCTTAAAGGGGAAATCTGTGATATACTTAATGTAATAAATCATAAAATTGCTGTATACTTCATCAAAGATTGTGAAAACATGCCAAGTTTCTACCAGAGTGTCCTCTTTTGAAACCTCTATTCTGGCTCATAACCTGTGTTATCGTTTGCCCATTTCACATCAATGAGAGTTCCAATTATAATGCCGAATATCCATCGAATGAGTTAGTGTTTGTTTATGAGTCGTTAGAAATCATCAATAACCTTTTAGAAGGATCAGATGTTTATAACAATTAAATTGAGCAATATGTTAATGGAGTCTGACAGGTAGTCACTGAACTCCAACTCCAGAGTGTGTATTTTTGCAGCAGTGGGCTTTTGGTTGCAGGATAACGGCTTAGCTTTACATTGACAGACAAGTGACAATTATAAAGAGCTGATCTACTCACAGTGTAGAACTCATTGTCACTTGCTATTGTCAAATTACAATGTTGTGCTTGTCTTCTGCAGCATTCCTGCAGCCTTCCTGAGCTTCCTTGTGTCTAGGGAGTAGGGTGCAGGGGGAAACAACTCCCTTCAACTGTATATTATGGTATATTAAATAGAATTTTAACCTATTTAATATACCATCTATGGTTCCAACTCACTATATGGTCTGCAGTACTCATTTTTGGATGAGAAATTGTTACATACTGCTCCTTTAATGCAAAATACCACTGTGCAATCTGCATGTGCACCTACAATAGCTATTTCTCCACATTTCTAAAT
This sequence comes from Lutjanus argentimaculatus, assembly GCA_034769285.1. Classification (NCBI taxonomy): domain Eukaryota; kingdom Metazoa; phylum Chordata; class Actinopteri; order Lutjaniformes; family Lutjanidae; genus Lutjanus; species Lutjanus argentimaculatus. The sequence continues at coordinate 2,283,061 of JAWZSL010000045.1, read as the reverse complement.
TTAGAACTTATTTTCTCATGTGACGAGCTATTTGAAATGGATCCATTTTGAGTTTTACAGTTCCAACTCTCCCAGTTGCTGCAATGCCGGTCTGTTTCTTTTCCTGTACACTCAATGAATAGAGTAGTTGTCTCCTAGGCAACATAGCGGTGTACCGGTCTCAGGCTAAGTAGAGTAAAGCTCACACAAGCTGAAAAGTGGATGATGTTTTGTGCTTCTTACCCTCCTTGACTCTGATGTACTCTCTCCTCTGGTACTCAGCCTCAGCCAGCGCTGCCTTGAAAGCTGTGTGCACACACAGATACACATAAACAGAGAATAATTAAAAGATCAAAGTGTTGCCAGTAGTTGCTATAGATTCTTTCAGTGGATTAGCGAGCTAATGGCCCCCTGTATGAGAGTGGAATCATAATTTATGAAAAAAACAACCCACCTTTACATCTGTTAACTGAACACATTTCCATAATGTAGTCTCTGGATTAAGTTAAAGCTAAGCGCACACAGTCATACACAGCCACATACATTATGCTACTAGGGCTGCATATCATTAAAAAAAATTAGGATACCAGTACCATTACCAGTGATACTGATACCAAAAGAGTACTGCATTTAATTCCTTTAATGAGATTGGAAGCATTCCTGAAATAATAATCATTTAGCAATTATTTTTATCAGCTGCCACAGATGTGTAGTATAGCAACTTCACTTCAACTTCACCACACCACAGACTATATGGGTTGTAGCTGTGGTGGTAATGGGCCAAACACACGCTGCATTAAATCGAGAAAAGCTTGTGGCTCTTGGCTGTGAGTAAAACTATACAAATGTTATTTTTTCAAGATCCGGGTATGAAAATGATCAAATTCTGGTATTCAATTTGACTTTAATTGTTATTAATGTAATGTGCAAGCACATATGTAATCGAAAAGGAGGGCTTTCCAATAAAAAAAAAACAGTTCTGTATAAAATACAGGTAAAGACAAGAATAGCAACATATAGTATGTACAAACTATGGTATAGTTCGATTGAGGAAGTTTCAATACTACCTAGAACTGGGTTAATTTGGTCACTATCTTAAAAGGTATTGAGTACCAATACCAAGCCTTATATACTACATATATGTCAATAGGCTGTGGTTTTGAGGTTTTGAAAGAGATGTGGAGAACCTTACAGTAAGAAATCAGACCTGGCCTCTTACCATTTCCATTTCTTACCATTTCCAATCAGAACCAGGGAGCTCTGTGCTTTGCCGCCTCCGTCTGTGATCTGGCAGGTAAATGTCCCCTCATTCTCTTCGGTGAAATGGTCCATGATGAACTCAATAATACCTGTAGAGACGTCATGACCCATCTTGTTGGGCTACAGAAAAATAGAAATGGTTGTTGTAAATGGGCCGTAATGTACTTGAAGATAGACTTTGTGAATATGGATACTTTTTTACTGCGATTATGGTTTTAATGCTGCAACATTAACTGAATCACAGTCAGTGTACATCAAGGGCAGACAGACAATTCTTTCAGCTTGAAGCCAGGAAGTCATTTTTTCCATTTTTCCCTGTGTCCATCCATGCCTTAAACTACAGCGTATCTTACATCAGCTCCAGACAGTTCCTTGTTGTTGGCAAAGAATTTGTAAGTGACATTGGAAGAAATCTCTTCAGCCTGCAGCCAGAACCTCATTCTGCCTCTCTCCAGAATCTTATAGGCCAACTCTGATTTCAGCGGGATGACTAGAGGAGGGAAGAGGAGACAAAAAAGTTAGGGGTTCAAAAATATTATTTACTAATAACTTAACCAAACTGTTAGTACGCGAAGTGGAGAGCGGAAAGGAGAAGAGGCGAAAGAACAGGAGAGGTGAATAGTGGTTAGGCAGGTGATGCAAAAGCAGGTAAGACTTTTTTGGATCAAATAAAAAAGAGAAATGTGCTCCTAAAAGAAGAAAGAAATCTGAAAGGTTCAAAGCAAGTCAGAACAAAGCAAAATGAAGGCGTGAAACGGGAGAAAGCGAGAAATGGAGAGAGTGGGTAAGACAGATTAAAGACGCAGCAGAGGGAAAAGTGTAAGAGAAGAGAGATTAAAAGGGACAAAGAGAGAGATTATGAGAGATCGGAAGAGTCAGCCAGAGGTACCTACTTGGGTGTCTGATATCATAGCTGAGTGCCAGCATCTTTGCCAACTCTGAAATGTGAAGAGACAACTTATTAATTTCATGCAGCCATGGGCACAAACAAGCAACTAAAATACATGTTACACTTTGTATAAAGATGTAATTTTATCGTGCACTTTGATAGGGTGCATAGGACCAGTGTGCAGGATTCAGTGGTGTTTAACAGTGAGCTAGCAGATTCACCTCACCTCACTGTCCCTTTCCAAGTGTGTAGGAGAAACTATGGTGACCAAAAATGATGCTCAAATCTAAAGCCAGTGGTTGTCTGTTCTGGACTACTGTAGAAAAATGGCTCTTTAACACGGTATCCGAAGAGGACAGATAAGAACAGCTCATTCTAAGCAAAAAAAACAATTCTCATTTTCAGGTGATTATACACATACTTAGGAATATTATACTCAATTTCTGCCTTATTCTGCCAATAAATCCCATAAATCTTACACACCGGACATTTAAATGTACACTATGTAAGTTCTGCTGCTTGAGGTCTCTCTCACATTAAAACAATAAGAAAAGACAGTTTCATGAATTTGTTGTCTCCACAGTGCTCAGCACTGGAGAAAGGTCTAGCTTCACACATCATTATTCTACTATAGGAAAAAAACCCTCTGGGTTGTTTGTGATTGGTTTAGAAAAATACAATCGTCTTGGGCGGCGCTTAACCCAGGATGCACTGGCCCCTGCAAAATACTTGTTTAGTGGAACATTCAGTTGGCAAGCCCTAGAATTAAAATGGCTAAGTCACCTTCAAAAGAAAATGTAACAGCAGTACATCTGGAGAGTCAGACAAATTACATTGTGAAGTAGCGTGGGATCATCGTTTTCTTCACTGTTTAACAGCCAACCACCATTGCAGATGAAAATCCATCTGACATGACTCAGACATTTCACAGATGAGGCATGGAAGTAGGCTTGTGCCAATTGGCGATCGATCGTATATTGGCAATTAAAGGGATGAACAACAATTGTTTTTTCCTTTGGCGATGCTACCAGAGGTTGTGGCGAATGCGCAGATAAGAGAGAGATAGAGAGAGCGCGAGAGAGAGAGGCAGAGAGACAGAGAGAGGAGAGTGTGTGTGTGTGTGTGTGTGTGTTGTGCGTGTGTGCGTGCATATGATGGTGGAGTTTACTGCGGCTATAATTAATTAATTAACAAGAACAAAGCACCATGAATTCAGACACTTCTGATCCTTAATGCAGTTAGGAGAGTAACTTGTGGCTCTACCATATTAGACACACAACACGATGTCTGCCACCAGTTTTGCGTGGAAATACTTCATAATACTTCAAAATATTAAATGATGAGTATGCGAAGTGTGCGATGCGCTGTGTAAAGGAGGGATCAAATGCACCGAACTGAGGTTCAAGGAGAACTTTGGTGCCACATTTAAATCTCAGACTAAACCCAAGTGAAAGCTCAAATTAGGGTTGGGCGATTAGAGGCCAATTGCTTTTTTGGACGTACTTATATTATTATAGCAAACATAGCGATGTTTGTCATTTTATTTTGGCCGTTGGATGGGCTGACGATGATCATTTGGAAAATTTTAACATATCGCCCAACTCTACATGGAAGTTATAGCAACTAGTGGCAAGTAGGAAATGCACCGTTACCATGACTAAATTACATATGTCTCTGGGTTTGGGATATTTGTAAGTACACATCTCAATAAAATATATAACAGAGGTCTGGTGTTTGTAGATATTTTAATGTAGAAATGTCACATATATAGCTTTAAGCACCATGTTTGGAGTTGTCACTACTTTAACTGTGTTTAACAGGAAGAGGCAGATAAATGCACACACACTTCTACAGCCATAGGGAGGACAATACATGACAGCTATGTGTTCTTTAAAGCCCAAAACTGTCTCAAAGGTGCACTCTGAAACTGCATTAAGAGTTAGCCTATTAAATTATCAGTCTTCCCAAGTACCTGTGATAAAAGTGAAATATATATGAAACCTTGTATACGAGGAGTTTAATAATAATGGTAAGTTAAGCTGAAAAAAACTGTTGGCCAAATGGGAAGCAATCAGTGTAAGGCGCACTGAATAACATATTATAGCCCTGTAGCGTAGTGGTGCAATAGCAGGAAAAATATTGTGAAACTTTCTGACAGAATACCCTTTGCCGTGATGACAGGGTTTTCACACACACACACACACACACACAAACACACACACACACCACACACACACACACACACACACACACTGCCCCAAGCTCGGAGAAACTCTGTGAGCAACGTGCTCTGCTCGCATTCATCAGATGTGTAATGAAATTGTTTGTTGCCTACATGCCAGTGTGATCGTTTTTAAGCACGGTCTCATTGCTTTCATCTTTATTTCATCCCACACAGTGCCTCAGTTCTTCGATACATAGTTTCCTTTTGAATTTTTCTTTTGATACTTACAGCTGCTCAAATTTTCATGATCAAGGCATGAAAGAAATTTGCATGCACTCCTTTAACAGATGGAGAAAACAAATATTTAATTTAATGTAAATGCTAACAAGACGATAAACATAACAATTCACATCACTATATGTCAACAGGGATAAATAATATGTCAGTCTAGACTGTAAATAACTGAACTGATTGTAAATAGAAGTCAGTATTTGATTTCTGTACAAGAGTCAGAGTTTGGCTGGGTGGTTAAAGGGAAAATTCAGCACTTTTCATGTTGACTGACCAGTCAGTGTTGATGGTAAATGTAGTCAACTGAGGCAGTAAATTCCTCAGTGTGAGCTATATTGACCAAGAAAACTGAGTTCTCTCTCACGGGGCTGTGCAGCGGTGCCTACATGTACAAGGATGCATTGCGGGCGAACTTGTGACTTCCACGCCCATGTTACTGTGTTATCAACACCCTATCCTTTAGCTATTACTTTGTTGGCCAAAACATAGTGTTAGGTGACAAAAATGCTCATCTAGCACACCCCCTAGCAGCTCAGAGGCAGAGACTAGCAATCCAAGTTGAACTGCTTGTAATTCTCCCTGCATCCAGGAAGTGACATCACTGAATGCAAGAAGAACTACAGACTTTGCAGCAGGAAAAGTCAGTTTTCTTGGCCAATATAGCACGCAGTGAGAAATTTAGCTTCAATTAACTACTTTTACCACCAATAATGAATGGACATTCATGTGAAATGAATTTTCCCTTTAAACTAAACAAATCCAGTACTCCTTGTTAAATAAAGGTTGAAAAAATAAACGAATAAAAATAACCAATAGCAGATAGAAGTCTGTATTGGATTTCTGTATATTTTGAAAGAGTTTAGCACCAGAGCCACACTTACAATCTTACACACACTTAAAATCTTACCTTCGGCAGTGATTGTATGGCTGGATGACACTCCCTCTGTGCTGGTGACAGAGACAGAGTATGTCCCAAAGTCCTCTTTATCTGCATTCTTGAAGATCAGCTTAGAACTAGGATACAGACATAGAAAGATGGGGGAGGAGATGATGCACAGTCAAGATTACAAAATGCTTTTTTTCACAATATCAAACTGATCACATATGTAAACTAGGAATGAAAAACATGCAAAAATTATGATGATTGCGATGGGAGTCACAATTTTAGAGGTAATTTAAAGTTCACTGAAAAAAATAAAAAAATGATGATGATGTGTTTTGTAGGCCGGGGCATCTCTCTAAGAATACAATGATTCATTTATTAATTTATTTTATCAAAAAACTGCAGCTCCTGCAATTTGTATGTTGCACTTGGTCATAGTGCGATTTCAATAACATTTCAAATAATTGTTCAGCCCTAGTAATACACAAAGATTTGTGGGACTGAGCATGTGTGTGTGTGTGTGTGTGTGTGTGTGTGTGAGAGAAAATCTTACTGGCTGCCTTCGGTCTTAATCACAACTCCTTTGGAGAAATCAGTGATTTCTTTATAGTCTTTCTTCCAGATGAACTGAGAGCCCTCGTTCATTTGACAGGACTCGAATGACAGCACGATGTCACCTGTCTTCTCATCCACAACACAGGACACTTCCTGAGCACCTTAAATACACAACAGAGGAGCACCAGAGATAATTTAAATGCACCCATTTCAGCCTCCAAAAAAGACACTGAAGGAATATTGTTCATAAATTTTTATATTTCAGTGTTTGTTTGTTTTTTACAATGTATTATATTTGTCTGTGCCACTCCCCACTTTAATCTTTCCTCCAGCTCTTTCAAAAAGAGTGCATTATTCCAAATTGGCAAAACCACGTGTTGACTCTTTTGTGTCGTTTCAAATAGGAACTCTGGAAAGTGGTGAAGATGACACACATTTGATGGTCTCCTGCTGTCTGTGAATAAATGTTACCTTCCACAGCCTTGGCAGTCATGGGGTCAGAAGGCATTGAGGCCATACCGACTCCTGCAGCGTTGACTGCACGCACTCGGACCACATAGCTAGTGCCCACCTCCAGACCTGTTACCTAGGGAACAAAGAAGAAAACAACCCAGTGTTGGTGAAAGGAGGAGAGCAATGATATTTTTCTCTACACCAGTGTTAATCATTAGTTTGAGAAAATCTGACAGGCACAGTAAGTTTTTGTGGCAATATGTTTTTCCACAACATCAGACAATGTCGCAGACAGGCCATCTTCTGAGGTGGGTGTTAGTGGTTATGTGGCAGATGAGATAGTGACAGCAGTAGTAAATTCTGAGATTCAACAGCTTCTGCAGCTGATGAATGCAAAATTTATGGTCATATACTAGCACCAAGACCCATTATTTTATTTTTTAGTAATAAATTAATCTAATTTTTATTCACTCATAATTAATCTGTACTGTTTTGCAACCCATGTTTTATTAAGCTAATAAATATTCTTTACATTACATATTATCCTGATTTGTTGATTGAGTTGCTTAAGAAGCAAAAAAAAAAAGAACAATTGATCAGTTATCAAATTATTTAACTGTTTGACAAATAAATTAACTGACTAATTGTTTCAGCTCCACGTAACTTTTATGTCAAATTGCACTGTACTGATAAATAGTCATACTGGTAACTCTCAAACAAACCGGTAACTCTCGAACAAATTAACCTCAAGAATCATAATTGCATATTTAGAATTACATATTATGCTGATTTGTTGATTGATTTGTTGATTGAGTTGCCAGTGTCACATATGAGATAAATCACCTAAATGCTGCTACTTTTGATTCTAAAATCAAGCATATCCATCAACTTTCTTAGCTTTTTTGTGCTGTACTTAATCCAGTGACTGTTTACTTTGTCCACTAGGTGTCAGTATCACACAGTTTAATGTGAGTGTAACACTGCCCTGTACAACAGGGTGAATAAAACACTAGGCTGGTACAGAAGACTCAAATGTAATGTATGGAAGTTTGAAAACAATTATATTATAGACGTACTTATATTATTATAGCAAACAGGAGTCAATAGAAAGCTTTGCACAGAGCTGAACATATTAGGAAACATACAATGTAGCATCAGAGGCACAATATACAATAGCTGCAACTTGTTTCCCACTACAGACATCAGCTTTCTCCTCAATATTTTACAAGGTAAAGTTGCTGGAAATACTCTAAGTTAAATTATTTACAACTGAAAGGGGGGGGGCTATTATAGGACAGCTTTAGGCAGCAAAAGACAACAGGCTTAGGGATCAATAACTCAATGGCCGGCGTTGCTTGTGGGACAGGAGTGAAAAATGCCCTTCACAATTACCTAAACTTTGCTGACATATTCAAACTTCTTGTTTTGGCTGACTAACAATACAAAACCTACAGATATTAAGTTTACTAAGACTATGAGAATCAGCACATATTCACAACTGAGAAGCTGGAAACAGAGGATTTTTTGCTTAAGAGGCAAAATAAATAAATAAATGAATAAATAAACATTGATCAGTTATCAAAATTATTTAACTGTTTGACAAATAAATTAAGTGACTAATTGTTTCAGCTCCAGTAACTTTTATGTCAAATTGCACTGTACTGATAAATAGTCATACCGGTAACTCTCAAACAAATTAACCTCAAGAATCATAAACCATGTCAAAGATGCTCTCACCTTGAGGAAGCGGTGACTGACAGCTTTCTCATTGGCTGTTTTCCACTCAGAAGTGCCCGTCTTAGCATACTCAACATGATAGCCTGTGATTGGTCCAGAACCAGTGTAGATAGGCTTCTGCCACTCAACCACCAATGAATTATCTCTGACTTCAGTGAAACTCAGGTCATAGGCGGGACCTAAAGGACAGACAGAGTGAGAGGAGACACATTTTGTTTTTGTGTGGACATTTCAATGATGACATCCCTCCTAATTCTCTGTTTAGGCTGTTTAGAAGACATGAGCATGATTGCCATGAACTTGTACAGGCTGTAAAGACATTTACTAACCAGGCTCAGGCATAGTCCAGGCCTCACAGGTGAAGTCGGCTGAATGTTTGGAAGCTAGTCCGAGGCCAGCCAGGTTGGCTGCATATGCCTGGAACTGATAGACTGCTCCCTCTGTCAAGCCTTCCACCTGTCAAAGAAATGTTACCATGGTTACTGACAAGCAGAGGTGGGACCAAGTCATTGGTGAGTCACAAGTAAGTCTCAAGTCCTTGCACTTAAGTCCCAAGCCAAGACCCAAGTCATAATGTAACAGTGAGTTTTCAGCCTCATTTATTCACAAAATTACTTGGCTTTGTCTCACTTACTATGTTAAAGCTACTTCAAGTCGTTTTTGGTGCCTCTAAACGACCAAGTTATTCTTAATGCCTGTCACTGGGTCGGAGTCTCCGTGAAATCAGATGGAACAGGCCTGTGTTTACATTTTCCCAGGGAAAGTTTTGTAGTTTTTGTACACAAACAAAATAATCTTTGGTATAATTTTTTCCAACTGGAGCTCAGTAAGGTAAAGTTAGATCTTTTTGGTTCTTTTCTGCCATTTGATTGGATGCTATCAGATTGTTTCAAAACAAAGTGGATCTGGGGAAATAAGCGTCAACTTTCTGAGAATGAATACGCCTTAATATTAACTGATTCAGGACAAGGGAAAGGGAAAGGGAAAATGATTGATTTGTGGCACACTTTTTAAATAACATACTTAAATCTTTGGGTTTGGGTGAAGGTTTTAAGTATTTTCAAGTTAATAGGCTCCAGTTCAAGTGAAGTTGGCTTCTTTTTTTTTATTTTGTCAAGTCATACCAAAAGTCATCAAATTTGTGAATCAAGTCTGAGTCGAGTCCACACCTCTGATAACACGCCAATCACATTATCTTAAACAAATCTGGCAAGCAGCTTTCCAAACTCACACAAGCCGATTGTGCACAAACCAACCAGTGTGACATAAGGGATAGTTGTAGTAAAGGAGTGGTTGGTGAAAAGATCGTTTTCCAGTGATGCAAACTGACCCACGTATTTTTTTTTTCAAAATGTGGAAAACCAATTCAAACCATAGGTAAAATAAAGTTCTGTGACTTCAGTTGGTTCTTCCCTGATACTATGACAAACTTATGCGCTTTTATCAAATTTAAGCAAAAATTAAGCTCCTTCAGTTAGCTTTGATGTTTTTAGGTAACATTAGATGTTATTGTACCTTGTAAAGTCTTTCTGAGAGTGGTGGGATATGAACCTCCCTCCACATGGTTGTTCCGCTGCGTCTTTTGTCCACATAGTACTCCTTTATCTTTGCTCCTCCAGAGTGAAGAGGCTTCTTCCAGTTCAGAACCATCGAGTGTCCGTCACAGTTCAGCAGTGCGATGTCGTAAGGAGCAGAGGGGGTGGCTGAAAAGGCAGTACTGAATTTTAATACTTGATCATCACAGTCGAGCAGAGAGATATAACAAAGAATATAATCATCATTATCACCATCATCATTAATTTGAATGACCGAAAATATATAACATAATACTGACTGAGGGCAGCCTTAACAGTCAGAGGTGCAGACTCCTGGGATTCATCACTCAGACCCAGTTCATTGATAGCCTGAACACGGAACATGTACGTTTCTCCTTTGGTCAGACCACTGACCACAAACCTGCAGAAAAAGAATCACATGCAGAAAAACAGTCAGTCAACATCAGAAATATTTTTTTTTCTTTTTCTTTTTTTTTTAATTTACTTTTTATTGACATTCAGCGACAAATGTAATATGTACATCTACTTCAATTATTAGTCACAGAGTATCAGCCTGAATGTCCTTTTTTTCTAGGACAAAAAGAAGACAAATAAAGAAAAACATAACAAGAACATTAACACATAGGAAGTGAGATGTGGTTATTGCTACACACACACATTTTATTATCTAAGGTTAGCAGAGTCAAAGTCTGGCCTGCGTGGTATTATATAGTCCATCCATTTCTACCAACATGAAACAAATAGGTCCCTCTTGTAATTTACATCCACTTCCAATTTTGTCCACTGTACAATTCTCTCCATCCTGCAAATGTCCATTGTGATGTCCATCCACATGTTCAAAGTTGGGCTTTCCCATGAAAGCCATTTTTTCGTAAGGGCCTTTTTGCCTGCCACCAACAAAATACTAAACAGATCTTTGTCTCTCTTTGGCCATCTTTCGGGCATGAGTCCAAAAAATAAAATTAAAAAGTAATGATAAAAATCCTGTGCTTCTAATGAATATTTCTCTCTAATCCTTTCTTTTTTTTTTCCTTTTTCAATTTCAGTATGCTTTTTTTGGTATGATATTTCACGTGTTGCCAGAGCACAATTGTGATAATGAAGACAATTGTAAAGAATAAAACTGACAAAAAATAAAGCGAAAAGCAATAGCTAAAAATAATAAAATATAATAAATAAAATAACAAAACAAACAAACAGAGATGGTGGCTGTTAAATTGAATGTAGTGCAATATATATTTAGAAATGTCTATCTATATATCTATGTCTCACTGTTTCTTTTGTTGTGGCAGGAAGTGACAAAGAAAAACACATTTCTGAGCCATACAATGTGTTTTTGTTGGGTTGAAAACATACTTGGTCTCCTTGCGAGGTTTGTGATTGGCCGAGGTCCAGTCGTTAGACCCCTTCAAGCACTGGTCGATGTAGTAGCCAATCAGGTTGTTGGGTTCCTTTGGAGGAGCCCACTGGATGAGGACAGAGCTGTCTGTTTCCGTGGTTGCAATCACCTGACCGGGAGCAGATGGCACTCCTGAAGACAAAAATTTCATCATTATCAGTGTGGATTCATTCCACTGTTGATCTGTGTCAGACTATAAAGAAATGAAGACAAACAGACCTTTAAGTTGCAGAGTCTCAATAATTCTACTCGGCTCTGATGGCTCACTGTTTCCATAGATATTGGCAGACAAAACTCTGAACTTGTACTCCTTGCCCTCTGCCAGGTCAAAGACGGCATAACGGGGAGATCGAATGGGGACCTGAGTGTTAACACGCTGCCAGGCACCGCTTTCTACCAGGCACTGTGAGGACAGAGAGAGAGAGAAAGTGACAGCAGATGATTGTTGATGTTTAGCACAAAAGTCAGTTGTTGAAATGAATTTAATATTGTTGGACCATATATAGCATTATACAGTACAAGTATTTGTTATCCACATTTGTTGTTTTTGTTTTAGGTCTCATTTGTGTTCTGGCGTATTTATTTTGAACTCAACCTCAATGATTCTTCGAGTTTAAATAAAGGTTTGAAATTCAATTCACTCATTCAAACCATTCTGTGCCTCTGATTATGTAACCCTTTTTTTATTTAATTTCTTTTACCAACCATGATTTTGAACCACATTGCAGCTTTACTGGAGACTTTCAAACACAGAAGAATATGCATTCTTATACTAATAAGGTATACATTTAAGAATTGTGTCCAATGTAATACACAAAGCAGCTTTGATTGATAGTATGACATCATTTGTTACCTTTTCTATGTAGTACCACATGGGGGCCTTGCTGGAATATGCAGGGGCTTTCCAGCTCAGAACAACATATGTCCTGTCTACTTCTGAGATGTGAATTCCTGATGGAGCACCTGGAGGCTTTCCCTCAGCTGCACACAAACACACACACAGATGATTAAGTATACATACACATACATACACATACAAAAGTGTACACACACATGCACTGTGAGACATCCTCCAATTGTGTACAATTCAATTCAATATTACAGACTCAAGGTTCAGATAAAAAACAAGACATCACATATAATAAATTACAAGACAAGAAACACAATAAAATACAGGACACTGTGATAAGGATATTATAGTTATTATATACAATAATGCATATAGATATGTGTTAATTTTAGTAAAAACTCACCCTCCACTTCATCATGGTAAGACACAACATCTAGTTTTCCTCCAAGTTTTTTGGCTACAGGAAGATAAAAAACATTATCACAAATCGGCTTATGTTCATGTTGAAATTACAGGACTTCATTTATTGTTTGTCTGATAAAACTCTTTGGACAGCAAAAGATTTGGATAAATGCTGTTTTATACTTCTTAAAATGTATTAAATCAGCAAGCACACAGGGATCAAATATAACCAAATTGTATGTCATATGTATTTATTATTTGTATTATTACTATACTTTGATCAATGGTGACAGGAAAACCAGTTATTTTTAAAGTATCAAAACATATAATGTTATTACATCAAACCACCATTTTAAGCCTCTTATATTTATATTTTATATTATAATTCAGTGATGATGTAATGGAGTCTTACAAGCAACATAATAACCACATCTCATCAGCATACTAATGGCAACATAACTTGTAATAATCAGTAAATATACAAGAAGTAACTGGCCAAGATAAAACTTAATTATAGTATGATATTATGTTAGATACTGTACCAAACTGCATGATCAGGTTCAGTCAAAGATTTGATTGAAACTATACTAAATTGTTGTTGTTTGAATTAACATGGAAATGTTCATGAATTGGCTATATGATAAAGTGCTTTTGTGTCCATCAGTAAAACAAAATCAATATATTGATATGATAATGTCAGAACTCTTTACTTTAGATTCCATCCAAAACATATCAAAACACCAGTGGCATGTTAGCAACTACAGGACGCATTCCCTCAAGTCTTTAAAGGGTGTAATATAAAAGGCAGGGATGATATTTCTCCAGTTAAACCCACCGTGGAGCCTCTCAAACTCAGTGGGGTCCATTGCAGCGATAGGATCAGACATGCGGGACGGTTTGCTGATTCCATGCGAGTTGACTGCTCTCACTCTGAAGTAGAAGGAGTGTCCTTCAAACAGCCCAGACACCGGGTATTTACAGATCTTAATGGGGTGATCATTGCATTGAGTCCAGTTTTCAGTTCCAACCTCACATCTACACAATTAAGATCAAAAGACAAAGGGAAAGGAACTCAGGAATGTTCGAAAAAGCACAAAGAAAAACACATTATATACCTAGGTTTACATTAAAAAAAAAATTTGTTTTTTCAGTTTTGACAGGTGTTATGCTGTTAAAGCCTCAGCACAATAATGCCTCAAACAGAGACCTTAACATATATAAAAGGCCATCATCATGCCATAGTTAAGTAAGTTATTGTGGCAGGTTTGATTACTGAAAAGAACAATTTTAAGCTCTGAAGTCGTGGAGGTTTCATTTGCAGAGGAGATTTTTACAAGGCGCCACCATAAAAGATGGTGCAACTCTGATGATGATTACAACAATTTATCTAACTGACAGCACAAGAATAATTGAGGAACTCAGGCAATAATGTGAGGACATATTATAGATTAGATGATTATAGTGATAGATATTGGCCAGTGTTTTACAATACATTGTATTGTAACAGTTGAGAAGTACAGATAGTAGTACAGTAATAGAGGTAGTTGTGTTAAAAATATAAAAAGAGTGATTGCCTGCAAAAGATGCTTGGTTTAGACTCATTTAACTTGCTGAGCTAAGCATGTTTGAGGTTGTATTAGTTAATTATGTGACTTAGAGTCAATAAAAAGAAAAGGTTAATGAGAGTAGAACTGAAAATGGATGGAAGAGTTACAGTAGAATAGTTCTGCGTAGTGAAAAAGGAAGGATTCGCTGCACCTAAAGACAATAACCCCTTCATTTTGTACAGATAATCAAACAAACTCTCTGTGATGACTTACAGTAATCAGTTTGTCTTTATGTTGATCAGTTTAGTTATTTATGGTGTTTATATCAGTAACTCCTACTTGTCCACAAAGTATCCCAGGATTGGTCCCTCTGTGGTGGTATTTGGGGGCTTCCATGACACAATGACATAGTCTCTATTGGCATCGTGGATCTTGATGTCCATAGGAGCACCAGGTGCTTTGGGGACTGGGGGAGGACCATCTACACAGGAAGTGACACAGTGACATGTTAATAATCATGAAAATCAAGTACAGTTTTCCAAATTTCCTGTGGCTGTAGCAGCTGTTAACAGAACAGAACAAATGAAGAAACAGAAAATGAAGAGTTAATTGTTTTGCCAAAACTTCACAAATCTCTTGCAGAATGAAACATGGTACTCAAAGCCATGTTCTCTCTTCTCAAATCGGATTATTTCTGCCAAAATGATACACACAGCCATCATATAAATGTCTCTTAGATAGCATAATTTGAATGAGTGATATGTATATGTATATGTATATATATATATATATATATATATATATATATATATATATATATATATATATATGAATTTTTTTTTTTTTTTAATAGTTTATAGTATAAAGGTTCAGAAATTGTTTCCTTTTTCTCATTTTTAAAAGGTTACCGGTTCAGGTTTTTATTATCCCCAAAAAAAGCTGCAATTTTATGCTACTCACAGTATAAAGACTGTTGCATATTGTACTATAATACAGTACTAAACACTTGTTTTTCAAGGTGAGTAAAGTGTGCAAAATGAGGTGAAATGTTTGAAAACGTGATTTAGAATTTCTATTTGAGTGAAAACAATGGGACTGTGCTTCAAGTTAAGCAATCTGGAGTCTTGCTGATTCATAAGTTTCAAGTTTTCAGACTTGTGTACATAGTTCCAATTTTGTGTGTATGTGATGGAGAAAAACTGTAAAACATGTCTAAATAACCGTAGTAACAGAACCCTGTAGAATTGCTAAAACAGGTAAGCATTATGTTGACAACAATGAAATAAAAAACCTGTTTGATTTCAAGTCATCAGCTTCTCTTAGACTGTCCAGTCACCTCACCTTCAACAGAGATAAAAGCACTGTGTTCTGCGGTGCCTCCTTTAGTGACCATGCGTAGTGTGTAGAGGCCTTCATCATCTTTGAAGAGGTTAGGGATAGTCAAGGTGGTGACTCCTCTGCCAGTTTCAATCTTCACCCACTTTGAATCAAATAGACGTGTGTCTGAAAATGAGATGGTATCCTGATTTTATTTAGATTTCTCAGTAAATACAATATATTAAATAGAGTATCAGTATCCCTAATACAATTGAAGAAAAAAAGTCATCCAACTCACTATACCGTACTGTGTCCTGTAACATATCTTGAAATGTACAAATTTAGGGATGAAAATCTAATTTCTCTCTCTCTCTCTGATAACCAATGTTCTTACAAACCACATCTTTTAAATTTCACTACAGTCCCAAAATGTATGGATCAATGAATCTGTAATCCCGCATTTGAAACTGATGCCTGACGTATTTCAATGAAATTTACTATCTTTATCTCTCTTGTACAGTATCTTCTGTACCTTATTTTATATTAGATTAAACACAAATTGTCATTGACTGTTATATCTCTTGTTAGATTACAATTACAAATCTTTGTTCTAAATTTCAGCAAAGCGTCCACTGAATAAGATTTCTGCGGGATTCTGTTAACTTCCTGTAAAACCTCCTGCATAATTCTCAAACCTCCACTCTAACTTGCTGTAACAATATATTTCTATAAATTAAATATGAGGTTTGAATTTGTATATACAAGATTAACTTAATACAATTTGCTTTTATACCACATGACACCTTTATGTAATATCTACACACACACACACACACACACACAGCAAATTAAACTACTCATGAATTGGGGGTATATCACTACAGTCTATTTAACTACTTTCACTATAATTAATTAGCAATAAAAATAGTGTCCGTAACATATTCCCATTTTTCCACTGCGGTGCCTCTGGCTGCATGTCGACTAGATTGGGTCTGGTAGTCGCCATGGCAGGCAGTATATATATTACTAGCAATTATAGTGTAATTACTTTGTCATAAAATGCTACTTTATAACAATTACCATCTCTGTACCACTGTGCCTCAGGCTGCAGGTTGGCCAGGTTGGGGTTCAGGGTCATGGTAGCAGTCAGAGTGGCAGATCCTCCCTCAGAAGCAAACACCGGCCCAAACTTCTCCAGGAAAGTGATGTGGATTTTAGTGTAATTGATCTTGGGCAGCATGGCAGCTGAGTGGAAGAAGGGCAAAGAAAGAAGCAGTAAATAAGAGAGAGGTGGGAATGTGGATGGTGGTGACAGCTTGCTGCATCACACACTACTTTGAAAAGAGAGATGTTTTACAGTCTTGGAATTGTGCCGAACTTTAGACATAACTGGAGGTAGGATGCTCACCTGTGAAAGGCAACCAAGCATATGGACAGGACTCCTCTTCCTGCTTGAATCCTACATGATCAGAAAAAATAAACCAAAAGTTAACTATTATATGCAACAGAGAGTTGTTATAATTAACGCTAAGAAATTGGTGAAAAAGCAAACAGATGGCAGCAGATAGCAGTAATGAAAAACTGACAGCCTGAAGTGTGCAGTTAGAGATCCAAGTGCCTCAGCTAAATATAATGAAAAATGGGTTGTTCATTTAACTACAGATATTGTGAATTGAATAGAGATGTTAGAAATGTCATTAACATAACTAACACGGAACAACAAGGGAAGCGCTGTTTGTGAAATTCTTGGCTAATACTGATGTTTAGAATAACAATGTGGCCAATTGCTGATATTTTTGGTGGTTGTTTATTTTGTTGTTATTTATTCATCATTTTGTGCTAGGGAAAAATAAATCTTCCTACAAAAAACATGTTGCCCTCTTATGTCATACCAGAGTTGTGTTCAGTCAGTGGCTTCTTCTCCAAAACAGCAGCTGGGTATATTAGCTACTACGGAAATAACCAACACAACATTTACTCCTCTAACAGCTAATCTTGAGTTAGGGGTTAAGACCTGCCATTGCACATTGAAAACATATGAACTCCAATATGTGGCTGCAATCTCAGTCACTTTCAAGACCTAAACTTTAGATATTTCGAGACTTTTATAGAACCCACACAGACTCTTTTGCAATTGATAGTGCAAGCCAGAACTTGACAAAAATGGCTTGAATACATTCAGACCTGCCAATCAGCATTTTCTGGTGTGACTGTATGATGAAAACTACACCACAACATCAGATATAAAACAATCAGAGAGATGGACTTACTCTTGACCACGACAGCAGCCTGGCAAGAGGCCTGTCCATGGTTGTTAGTGGCCACAGCAGTGTACTGGGCGGTATCATCAGTTGTGCATCTATAAATACATAATAACACACAGGTTAAGTATTCCTTAAATACACCTGTTATCAAAGACCCTTTTAAGATTTTAAATTCCTTAAAACAGCCTACAGATGTGTGAATGTAACCATGGGTTAGAGTTTAATCCAGGCAAGGTGCTTCGTCACTTTATAGAAAGCCCTGGGTGTTTATGTGAGTCTTTAGTGATGTTTACATTCATCTGTAAAAACATGGTAAATGTCTACATACCAGGCGTACTGTATATCCATAAGGATCTGCTCCAGTGAAGCACTGGCAGTGGGGATTTGCTTTTACAAGGTCTATGAAACTAATGCACCAAATGAGCAATAATTTCCCACATGAATACATCAGGATTTTCCAGGGAAAATCAGTAGCTTCATCGGCCCTCTGGATAGATTAAGTAATACTTGGACAAGACTTTGCATTAAGCACAAAGCTCTAACATAAGCTTGTCTTCTTTGTGAACAGATGGCAGTTTTTTTAGTCAGACTTGCTACAATTTTCACAAAAATGCTAATTTTACAATAAAATCTGCTGCTGCAAAATCTGTCTTGATCATGTTGCAGGATATAATACATCATCTTCTGGGCTTGCTTCCTCTAAATCATATTTACACGAAATGTTGCTGCTTTTGTTCCCTTGAGAGCCATACGGCCACTGATGTTTGACAATCTAAGCAAGCCCTGAGCCAACAAGTTGCAGAAGCTTCTTATCTAGACAATCAGGATCTGTTCTCAGATATCATCTAACATGGGAAGTTCAGCCCATGCAGAATACATAGGCTGGTGTAGTCACAAGGAGATGACATTGACATTATTGGAAGAAGTGACTACTGTGAGTTGCAGCAGTGAGCTGAGGCAGAGCAGTAAATGTATTCTTATTTTGAATCATAATAGCATTTAATAAATCTCTCAAATGTGCAGAAATGTTTGCACTGCTGCAAGTATATGTGTTTATGTGTAGGTAGGTGGTGCACAGGAATGCCATGGGGTAAGAATATAGGGTTTAGAGGTTGGGAGGGGTAGGGATTCTGCATTTCTCTCTCTGACATGAGCCTGGCTTAAAATTATGACAAGCTGCTGGCAATTTGCAATTCAAAAGAGATTCTTCTCTCAAGTCTGCCAGCCTATTTTTAAAACTTGGATACTATCCCAAACCCTTCATGTCCATTCTCCTTTGTTTCACTTAAAACATCCAGCATTCAGTGTAAATAGTAATCTATCTCACAGTCTTGTGAGTTTTAGACCACCCAGGATTTTGATTGGAGTATTAAGGAGTATTTTTCTACAAGACGTTAAGTCTGTTGGCTGATCTGTGTGCAAGTAACCGACAGGAGGAGCTAAAGGTGACTGGATCCAAGGAGAGAGTGATGACTTAAAGAATCCTGGAGTATCACGTAGCACTGAGGTCAGCAGTCGAACAGCTGAGCTTCCCAAGACTGGAGGGAGAGTGGTATATGCCCCCCCACCCTCACCCCCTTCTCCCATATCTGTAAGCACACAGCCTACCCATACAGTCAGTCAGCTGACTCTGACATCATTACTCTACTTTGAACTTGGGTGGTGATCCTGATGGGACTGATGAGACAGATTTTCTGACGGTTCAAGGCATAGTCTTGGGATGAAAGATTGATCAGTCAGTGGCCCAAGTGGGCAAATGTCTGTGTAGCAGTGAGTCATGAATTTCAAACCCAGTAAATGGGCAGAAATCCTCAAAGGGATAGCTCAGATCATTTGATACTGGGTTGTCTGAGGTACTTATTGATAGTCAGTGCATTAGCTAAGTAGATGGCAGTTGGCACACTCCCAGTTTGGAGAAGCAAAGAAGAGCACCAGCATGAAAGCTATGCTATATTTGCAATATTTTCACAGCTTTACATTGCCTCATTGCCTCCAGTGGGAAATCAGCATTATATAAGCCAAATATCACTCTCTCCAAAGCTAACCAAACTCCATGGGTGAAATCAGTCACACAGGAGTTGCTGGTCTACCGCTGCCTCAGTCGGTTAGGTTTATTTTGTGTGTTATTGTGTGACTTCAGTGAATCAGTACTATCCTTTTAAGACACCAAAGTCACACAATAGCACAAACAAATTAACAGATCAAGGCAGAGGTAAACCAGCAACTCCCAAGTTCTGCAAGGTAAAATGAATGATTTCACATATGAAGTGTGGTGGGTCTGGAGAGAGCTATATTTGGCTTATGTAACAGCAGTTTCCCATCAGAAAGGACAGCCTGATGGTAAAGTGGTGAAAATATTCCAAATATAGCATGCACTTACACTGATATATATTTTATTAGGTGGACCTTTTTTAGGGGGTTAAAATACCTTTTGTTGCTGACTCTGTCCACAGCAGTTATTGCTTAGCTTCTGTGCTAGTTCACCTCTCTGCTTCTCCAAACTGGGGGTGTGCCAACCACCATCTAATATAAGCAATACACCGACTATATCCCCACCTCATATATCCCCACATTAAATAATCTAAACTATTCCTTTAAAGCCTAACAGTCATATTAAATGCATTTTATATTGTATTACCCTTTGCCATTTTGTTTCAGTTTGTTTAGACACCTACATTAACATTGTTTGCATCAGCTTGTAGCCTTTTAATTCTCTTTTATTGGTGCATTGCTTTAATAGTGAATTGTACTGTATCATATTCACTGTAAGCTCTGCATAGAAAACAAGATCAAATTAAAGGGCATTCCACAGATTCAGTATCACACTTACATTAAGTTTGATTAATAAAAAAATAAAAAAAAAAAGAAAATCCTCACATTTCCTCAACTCATCTTTCATTTAACCCTTTTTTGCTTGTTAAATGTTCTAATCTTTCAAACTTCCAAACTGTGCATAAGACTGCCATTACTTTATCATACCCATATCTCATTAAATGTCATTCTGTCAGTTATGTTATTTCAATAGAGTACTGGTGTGGTTTTCTTGCCCTAACCCGTAACCCTGT
Organism: Lutjanus argentimaculatus; assembly: GCA_034769285.1. NCBI lineage: Eukaryota > Metazoa > Chordata > Actinopteri > Lutjaniformes > Lutjanidae > Lutjanus > Lutjanus argentimaculatus. The sequence continues at coordinate 2,262,450 of JAWZSL010000045.1, read as the reverse complement.
AAGCTAAATCACCTTGGCACCATCGTTTGTCGTCAAACTGTTCTTATAAAATTTAATGACAATCTTTATAGAAAGCCCAAAATGCCACGTCAAGGAAAACATTCATGACACACTTAAAATGGTTTTAGGACAGCCAGTGTCAAAACCAACCACATATGACAGTTTAATGTAATCTTAAAACATAAAGTTAGTTTGATCATGTCAACTTGTCATGACAAAGACATTGACAGGTTATATTGTGTTGATTAATGTCAAGTTGTTAAAATTTTTGTCTTGGTTTATGCCAAGTTGTCATAACAAAGACATCTCAGACAATTTCAACTTTGCATTAAAAACAAAACAACAAAAAATAACATAACTGACTGAATAACACCTAATGACACCAGCCACAAACATTCAGAAAGACTCATTCATGTTCATGTCATGACATGATGTCATGACATGAAATTGATGGTGCTCCACTTTTTTTAACTTAGCTTTATTTCAGTTCCAGCAGCTTATACAACCATTTTCAGAGTTTCCATGCTGTTTTCCCTATCGTTTACAGCTGTATCTATATGGCTTATAGGCAAACAACAGTAAATTAAAATAAAATAAACACACCCCAGCTTAAAGTATTAATTTTTGAAATAAAACAAAGGAATAAATTAGAAAAAAAAGAACAAAAAATACTAAAAAATAAATGAAAAAGTAGTACATAAATAACTAAAAGAAAAAAGGTTACGGTCAGGGAGGGGAGTTGTGTGTGTGTATGTAGTGGCATGAGTGTATGTCTGTGCATCAAGAGGTAAATCAGGTAGGGAAGATTAAGATACTTATATACTGCAGAATGTGTAGGCAGATTTAAATCACTTCACTATGTTGGCATGGCGATGGCAGGGCTCCATCATTTAATAAATATTTCTTTTTGGAGTCTCAAAGAGTAAGTTATCTGTTCCATCTGGTAAATTTCCCATACCTTTTCTGTCCACATATTATATGTCTGGGAGTCAGCTTTTAATCACTTCATGCATTTAATTGCTGCTGTTGTCAATATCTGTAAAAGGTATTTTTTGCTCTTCCATCAATGCCCTCCAGTGTTAGACCCAATAGTGCTATCCTCAAATCTTTTGTGAGATTTTGATGAAATATTATCTTAAGTGCTTCAAAAATCTCTTCCCAAAATGTACTTAACTTAGTGCATTTTCAAAATATGTGGGTATGGTTGTCAATTTCTGTACCACAATTTCTCCAACATTTATTTGAGTATGTTGACCCCATTTTAACTACTATTTCTGGTCTCTGAAAAAAATCTCATCACCACCTTCAATCTGAATACCCTCCAAGTATTTGAATTGGTTATTGAGTGTGCTCCAGTACATACTTCTTCTCATTTGTCCTGTAGTATGTCTGTACCCATTTCAGTTTCCCATCTCCTTTTTATCTGTAGTGTATTATTATTTTATATCTGATAAGGATCACATACAACTTTCTTGCCCCCATTTCCTGTTTGTACTTTTATCAACAACTCCTCGATTGGAGTGGGCTCCAAAACTTTATTCCCTCCTTATGTTTTGTCAGAAAATTCCTTAATTGAAAATATCTAAAGAAGTCTGAAGTCTGTTTAAGGAAGCATGAATTCCTCTCTTAACTGTTCAGATGACTTAAGGTGCCATCCTTATGGAGTTGATGTAGATTAGTGAGTCCATGTTCTGCCCATTTTCTAAACCCTGCAGCTATATGGGAGGGTGTAAAATCCTTCATATATCCAATGTTGGTTAACGCTGATATTGCTTTAGGCAATCCAAATGAAGTTTTATTTTCTTCCAAATTTTAATCGTGACTCTGGTCCATTCACCCATTGACTTTCCCTTAGGGGGGCATCTAAGGAAGGCAGAACCTGGAGGGGCCTTACACATAATTTTTTTTTTTATACTGAGCCAGCATGTACAGGAGAGATCCTGAGTCCATGCTGTTAAAGGTTTTAACTGTGCAGCCCAAAAATAATATCTTACGTTTGGGAGTTTGAGCCTTCCATGCGGTTCAGAAAGCTGGAATGTTATTAGTCTAATGGTGGTGCTCCTTAAATATGAAAACCTGCTGATCAAGTCATCAAAAACTCCACAGGGCTCCTTGCTGAATCATTTTCAAGTCTGTGTTTTCTGACTTACTGTACCTTTGGATCTCCAGAGAATGGACTCCACCTTTAGATTCAACCAGGTACTTTCCAGAGGACAAGTCCAGGATCACATCGTCTTTATACCTAAAATAAAGAAAAATTACTGCTCACCTGGGGAATCCTGAGAGAAAACATTTCTAGCTTAATTCACATCACTACTAACATCTACCACGATATCTAATAGAAGAAAAAGATAAGCCAACCTTGGTGAAACAGTGTTAAAAAAAAAAAGTCAGCTTTTAATCAACGGTACATTTCATCCCTAAATAAAAAATATATAATTCGTCCTCTGGTCTGTAGTGCTTTTATCCATCTATACTGTTTTAATGTGAGTTGCCCTGGTTTGGAGATATCGGCCGTAAAGACGTCTGCCTTCTCTCCAATAACGGCACTAGATGGCTCTAGTCCTGTGGTGCTCAAAGTGCCAAAAATACATCTGAAAAACTCAAAAGCAGTGTCTCTTTCCAGAAATCATGACACCCAATTGCTCAAAATAATCCACAGACCTCGTTGTGAGCAGTTTCACGTAGAAACTTTTTTTTTTTCTGCAGTAGAATCTACTGGAACTACTTTAGATTTTACCAGAACTACTTTCTTTTGTTTAGAAAGAAAGTAGATCCTACATGAAACGGTTCACAACAAGGCCTGTGGATTATCTCGAGAAACCGAGTCATGATTTATGAAAAGAGAGACTGGTTTTGAATTTTTAAATGCATATTTTTGGTGCTTGGAGCACCAAAGAATTAGTGCCATTTATTCCCATTACATTGAAGGGACGGCAGACATCTCGACATCCAATACCAAAACTCTGCAACTCACATCAAAAAAAATCTAGATGGATAAATAGCACTACAGACAGTAGATTAATGGATTTTGTTAGTTTTAGTATTGGATCGCCCTGTTAAAAGAAAAACAAGTTTTTAGTTCTCACTTACCATTTTACAACAGGCATGGGGAAACCATCAACAGTGCAGAAGATTTTGACTGGGGTGTGTTCATACACGGTGTGGGATCTGAGTCTGGCCAGGAACTTTGGTCCCCTGATCATCGGCCCCTCACGCACATATTTGTCCAACATCTTCGCCTTCAACTAGAAAGGGAAACAGGAATACCATTAACTATCAAACAAATAAACACTTCTTACTCATACATACAGTATATTACACTATCACTGCTATAGCATATGATAACGTGATGACATAAACAAACAACACAAATAAACATTTTAAAATGCTGTAGTTCCACTGCCGCTGTGTCAATATGAGCTCAGATACAGATAATTACACACAATTGTCATCCAACGGACAGGGAAACATCACAGATTCTTACCAATTCCTGGATTTGAACTTGTGTTTTGTGCTCATATCTTTCCTCCATCGCCTCAGAGCTAAAGACAAACACTTGAGTCAGTTTTGCTGACAGAATCAGGAAAACAGTGTCTTCCACAGTCTGAGAACTGAGCAGATTGTTAAAAAATGTGATTTTGCAACATCTACTCAGTTTGTAAATATTGTAACACTATGTAACACTTCTTAAAAAATATTTGAGATGTGACAAAATCCTCATTTAAGGGTGCCTCTCTGCCCAAATAACAATGATTATAAGTAGCACTGGTTTCAAAACAGTAATAACTGTGGGTGTTAAAAATGCCTGGTGCTGTTGAGGGTGTTTGGTGCTTGTAGATTATTGTGTATTGATTATTGTTATTCAGGTTCCTACCAGCTCAAATTACAAAAATCCAAAGTAGCTTTTGTGTTGTGCTATGTGTTAGTTTGTCATGTGCAACAGGCTGTATGCAGTCTGTAGCCAGTGCTGGTCAGGGCTTGTAATCTGACTCCAAATTGCTCCTTGCAGTGTTCTGTAACTATTAAAACACATTTAAATGAATGAGTTAAAAAATGAAGGTTATCCAATACAACCATAGTTCAATGAGCAAAGACAGAGGTGCTAGCAGCCATGTGGGTCAGTTTGCTTTTCTCTGCTGAGCAGTGCACTGAAATGTGAAATGATCACTTAAGTCAATCACTTCTGTTCCACCAATCCCAGCTAGGTCTTGCTGGCTGTTGTACCCCAACCAGCCATTCACAAAGACTTACAGTAAGAAGCGGAACTGTGACAAGTTTAGAGCCTGTTTCTGTAGTTACTATATTAGATTACTAATTAGATTTGTCTTTCACTTGGTATTCATTCATAGTGAAGTGAGTGCTTTTACTCTGTGCCATGATACCAGCACAAGACAAAAAAGTGTGTAAACCTGGTTGCTGCTAGTGCTGCATGATTTGGTAAAAACTATTAAAATCATGATGATGTGATATTTATTGGTGTCTGCACCAAACAAATTTTTCTCTCATCTGGAGATCTGATATTTTTAGGCCAGGGCATCTCTGCTGCACTATAACACTTCATTACAATGTTGTTTGTCACACATTTTGGTTCTGGTTCTGCGAATTGGATCCTGCACTTGGCCATATTGTGATTTCAATGATATTGCAATTAATTGTGCAGAAGAAGAATGCAGGCCACTTTCCAAGACCTCTCCGCAGCAGGGAGAGGAAAGTAAAGCCTCCCTGATTGAGCCTGACCTTAGAGAAAATTTAATAAGTGGGCTCACATGGTTGACATTGGGTAACCTTGAGCATCACAAAGAGATGCTTTTGTAAAAGGGTACATGGCAGGATTTCATCTTACTGCACAACATCTGCATTCAAGACACGGTCATCTGAGCTTTTGCCCTGTGGAAGGTTTGCACCACAGAGGACATTGTTGTATATGAGACAACTGTACAACAATCTGTCTCTCAGGGTCCTTTTCCACCAAATAGGCTCTGGTTCTTGAACCAGTTCCATTTAAAATCCTTGGAACCTTACCGCTATCTAGTGAACCAGTCCTAATTTCCACCAGTTTTGAGTTCAACCACTGTAATAAAGGATGTAATCAATTGCAGGCTATGCACAATGCAAAACATCCTGTAGAATTTGACACACCCACTATGGTTCCCAAAGAAAATCTCCTATTTTTTTGGTTCCAGCTGGAGACCAACTTTTCAGGTTCCGAACCAGTTCATTTTTGGCAGAAATCCTCAGAGCTGTTCAAAATTAGGTTTTTAAACCAGAGCAGAGCCAGGTCCATATTAGGAGAAAAATGCCCTCAGAGAATTCAGTAAAGTTTATCATAATGCAGACTTATTACTTAGATGTGGTCATTACTGTCTGTCTGTGCACCACTGGGCATGAAATACATGGTGATCAGACTTTCAGTATCTCCTCAAATAAATATTTAACTTACAATTGTACATCACCTGCACTGTGAGGAGTAAGAACCTCTGTACCCTCTTGGGCTACAACAGTTTTTGTCATTTTTGTCATAAACCATTGTGACTGGCAATGATTAATCACAACACCTCCCAGTTTATTTGCTGCTATTAGCAATCTTTTTGTGCATAACCAAATCCCGGGTTCAGCAGACTACGACACTGAAGGCCCCACCCATGAGAGGCTGCCCCAGAGCTGGCAACAGGGCTGCTGCCTGAGAGATGAAGATTGTCAGCAGCAGAGACACAGCCAGCAGTCGGAAGCTGTGACTCTCTGAGCATGAGGTTGTTCCACCACTGCCACTGGAAAATAGAGGGGAGTGCCCTGCAGTCCAGAAAGGGCAATCCTAAAAAGACAAAGCAGCTGGTGTAGCGACCACAGTGATGTGACCGAGGCAGAAGAGGAGAGGGCCGTGTTGCATATTAAGAGAGGAAGATGAGGCCATCCTTGACCAAAAATAATGTCTTGTGCCACAAGTGGACACGAGGTTGAGGTATGATGACCATTTACACTGCCTCTGGGACTTGTGGGTTCATCCCAATTGACATGCAGATTTCAGTGTGCTGCTCTGTAGAGGAGAGTGGGTAAACGTGAAAAATCACAAACTATAAGCTTTGTTTATGTAGACAATTGGGAAAGATCATATGTGGGTGTTTAAATGTGCCTGGAGTTGTTGTCTAGTCTGCAGAGATTTGATCATTTTGAGCATAGATTAGTTAACTTACATTTGATCAACAAATCAGTCAGTCGTTGTTGAGGGCACATTACACACACAAGCTTCATACTTACTTGAGTTTGAAATAAAAGACAAGGAAATCGGTTAGCTCTGTGTGAGCAAAATCACTACCACTAATTGAACACCTTGTTAAACGTGCACTGATTAGCTGCTTATTAGCAAAAATAAAAAAGAAGTAAGAAAAAGTGAGCAGCAAGAATAAGATTTTTTAATGGTCAGTACAGACATGAAACACATCAACCAGAATACCTGTTGGTACTCCTCTTAAATCACACACAAAAAATACACATAAACACAATGTAACAGAAAAACAGCAAAAGATTTTCCCCATCGTGTTGGACTACCTAGAATTGACTAGCAAGTTTGTCATAGTGAAAACTAGGGCTGTGTATTGGTAAGAATCTGGTTATACGATATATATCACAATACAGGGGTTACCATTCAATATATTGCAATATATTGCGATATTGTAAGAAAGGTGATATGTTGCTTTTTTAAAATTTAATTTTAGGAAAACTGTCATAGTATAAGTTAAGAGTTTAAAAGGTTTTAGGTTTTTTTATGCGATCAAAACAGTGAAGATACAAGTGAAGAACAACGCTGCTATCTAGTGGTTGGGGGTTTAAACACAGCACAAAATAATCCATCATGAATCCACCTGCCATGAATCTATGCATGTATGATGATTATGACGATACAATGTTTTTAAGAATTAACACAGTATCATGAAAACATACTGTAATATCGCAATACTCAAGTGTATCCATATTTTCTTACACCCCTAGTGAAAGCTATCTTTTTTGTACTTGATCCTGATTCAATCAAAACTTAATATCTGCTACTATAATACAGCTTCTCAGGGAGGCCTATGTTAAAATCACGCTATACTAAGCTATACTTGTCACTCTGCATCAAATCTTTCCCATGGTGTTCCTTTTTTTTTTATCTGTGGAAGAGACGTCAGCTTCAGACTTCTGCTCCTTGAAAGTTTAGACAGCTTCTCTCAAGCATGAGAAAAATACTAAAATTCAAATGCAAATCCAGAGCAGTCTCTCTCAACCAGCTCACTGATGTGTGCTCTCAATATGTGGGACCCTCATTAAAACTGTGCAGCTCACTCACTTGCACGTCTCTGCATTGCAAATAGGTTTCAGTGTTTTAACAGAGCACAGTGGTCTGTAAGAAAGCCTTCAGTTACCTTGGACTGAAGTTACATTTGGCTTAATATAGCCAATAATGATCAATTGAAAAAACATTTTGTACAGCCCTGATATGGATTTCAAGATGAAAGCTTATAGCTTGGCCAGCTCAGGGTTAGTTAAGCTAAGTTATTTTTGCTATATTTAGGTCATATGGCTTAATTTGCAGGTTAAGCAATGCCAAAGCTTACTACTGTTAAAGTACTACTGTTAGCTTTGTGTTTTAGTTATAAGCACATATAACTATGTACAGTTATATGTACAGTAGCATTAGAGTGCAACCTGTACCTGCTGTATTCTTTAACCACATATCTGCTCTCTTTGTGGTGGTATTCATGGTCGTAACTCCCAGGTTTGATCCACACTGACATGGTGACACTGTAGGTACTGACCTGTTGGACCAGCAACACACAGACACACAGACTGACATGGTAACAAAGTACAGTGGATCCTCACGTACAAGTCAGACCAGCAACACAGTGATACCAACATACACAAACCCTAAAGGACTGTCAAAGTGTCCTCAGGAATTAGGTGCAGTCTAATGAAGACAAAGTACAGATGAAAAGAAATGGTTTGGGGTCTTTAGAAACAAAATCCTGTTTTTCTGTCTATTATGACTTGGTGCTTTGCAATAATATGTAGTTACAATAGTGGACAATATATTTTTGTTGACTGCCTTGCCTGGAAACTGGACACAAGGAGCTGGAAACACTGACACACACACATAAACACAGCAGTCAGCTTCAGGAATGACAAGGTGACACCTTATTGATTTAAAGACATCAGCAACACAGACACAGTTCATGTACATAAACAAAAGGCATGTATACAGGCTATTGTTGGACCGGTCACGTGTATGAACAGCACCTGACAGTACAGCTGCACCAAAGATTGTCCATCAATTTGACAGCTCCAAATCCAACACGAGCAGTTATATATTTATTAAACACTGGCGGACTGTGAATACTTTCCACTTTAAAGACGAGTGAATGGAATAATACTAAATTAATCATGACAGGAGTGGAAGCTCTGCAAAATACAGCTTTTATCATAACAAGTTTCTATTATCCACATGCCATAACCTGCTCTAGGAACAAAACTGAGACATAACATGGCATGAATACAACACACTGGTACAAAGCAGCAAAAAAGTAAGAAAGCCATGTGATTCCTTAAGTTCATTATCAAAACATTCAGCTCACAGCTCTTTGGCAGTCTAACAAAACCTCCAATATAAAAAACAGAGCTATTTTAATTAAAAAAGCGTTCTGCTAATTTGTATCAAATACATATAAGGAGGGGCATAGAGAGGCTAAGCCATGCCATCATAGGACCTTAATTCAGAACAAAATATGAATGGTAGTCTATGGTGAGAGACAAATTATTTTTTGATCCTGTTTGAATTGTGCCACTAATCACACATGTGATGTTTGTCAATTTAAAAGATAATTTTACAAGTCAAGACAGTTGCCATTTGTCGTAATACTGTTGAAGTATCAGACTGTGAAGATACGTAGTTCGAAAGACCCAAAAGTATATCATGTGTGAGTGACATCATGACTTTCTCCCGCCAAAAGGTAACATTAGCCACTGAAGCTACAATGCCTGTGTTTTCATACTAGGATGTGGTCATACAAGGAATGGGTCTTATTTGTTCTTTCTCTTCTTGCCTTGTCTCATATTCATCAGCAGCGTAATATTAAAGTTAGAGCTCAACGATTAATCGGTTAGTTGTTATTTTGTTAACTAACTTGATAATTGATTATTCTGTTTTATTGATTTCTTAAAGAAATAAAAGTCCAAATTGTCCGATTCTAGTTTCTAAAGGTGAATATTTTCTGGTTTCTTTACTCCTCTATGAAAGCAAACTGAATATCTTTCAGTTTTGGACAAAACAAGACATTTAATGGACAATGAGCCCTAATTCAAGTTATATTCACATTAAGTTTAGTCATGTTCACTGGCTTTCTCCTCAATGTGACATTTCTGACGTATCCTGCATTTTCCCTGAAGTTACAGCAACTAGCAGCTGGCAAGGAAACGCAACATTATGTTGAATAAATTAAGGATTTCTCTGGATTTGACGGAAACATTTTTGATAATGTAAGTACACAAATCAACAAAATAGACATTTTTAGAATTTTAATACAGAATTGTTACATATTATAGCATTAAATCTCATGTAAGTGAGTTTATCTGAAGATATAAATTGGTCTGTATTCATATTTTAACAGTGGAACCTTTAATGAAAGCTCTTAATGAGAGCTTTTCGACGAAAAGCAAGTTTCACTTTACATTACCTTCAGGTAATAAAATGATTGTTACTCTTCATCTTGTTAGCAGTGTGTCTGACATAGAACACTTTTTAGAGTACACACACCAAAGCAACAGCATACCTTTGTCTTACATCATGCACTCATAGTGCCGTTAGACCATAATTGCCTTACATCACCCAAGTCTTCAGAGACCAGAAATAAGGTCAAAGGAAACATAATGCGACTCTCCCATCCCCCTGAAAGCTACTGGGAAGTGCTCTACTGGCAAAGACATTCCTGTTTCCACATCTCTGGAACACTCGACCCAGTGTCAGGGTCACCATATCTCTCACCAGAGCCCTGTTTAACTCACTTGTGATGCCCCAAAACTGCCTATCAAAAAGCCAATCAATCAGTCAGATAGATGACATAACGCCCAGACCCCTGAACTTTGACCTCTGACCCCTAAAGACAATAATTACACTTAAATTCCTGGTTGAATCATGTTAAAAGCCCCAAATTATTAATTTGTCATTCCAGCAGTGTCTTCAAGCTCCAACACTAAAATCAAGTCCCAAATCATTCCTTGTAAGTAAGTTAAGTTTATTTGACAGAAATGATAAGAGATTGTGGTTCCTAATAAAATAAGCATTAAACTCAGATGGCTTCAGCAAGTGGTCACTGCAGGCAATATTCTCGTCCCATCAGTCGTACACCCCAGTGGCTGTGCTCTGCCTCTGTCAGTCAGGCCAATACTGTAACAGCACAAATGGCTGCCAAATGACACCTGAGCCTCCTCATCTGCAGCAGTAAACCTCTAAAATTCTCAACCATGACCGTACAAGCCTCTAAAATTCTGCAGGTTGATAATAAACAGTTTCTATTTGGATAACTTGCTGTGTACCATTGGCATTACAATGGAATAATAATGGCTCATTTGCATTCCAAGTTTCTTAATTTAACATCAGTCAACACATTAGGAGTCCCAGAACCACACACCAGCAATTTGTCCACTGAAGCAACAGTCCCGACCAAATCTGACTGTCCAGTGGGAGTCTATTTAACCAATTAGAGCCAATGATAAACACCCAGAGCAACAGGCTGTTTATCTGTCCGGTCTCAAACAAGGCAATTATGACCATTATCCTCAAAACAGTGGCAAACTAATTTATTCCAATTGAATTGTTGCACATCACACTTCATAATTCATACACCCTACCATTCATCACTTTTAAGTATTATCAGCTCTTGTTAGGGGCCATGCAACATCCCTTGGTTGTGCCCTAATCTGCTCTTTGTTCCTCCATCCCACTGATCCCACCTGCTACACTTGGGTTTAAACAAAAGTAGGCTGAAAAGCGGGGGATACAGAGCGAATAGCAACAGAAAGAGAAAAAAAATTGTAGTTTTTCTTACCCCTTGAGATTCCCTTTGCAGCGACTTCGGTTGTCAGCCTGAATCCACAGGGAGTCAGCCTGAACCAAGTACCAGGCCAACAAAACCACCACCCGTCTCCAACCGACCCCCACCTGCCTCTCCCTGAGGCCTTATAAGGAGAGAGAGCTGCCTATATATAACCAGTATCCTTCAAGACCGGGGGCCACTAGAACCAGGCAACTATTAGATTAACAGAGTTTGCCCATTGCAGTTTTTGGTGTAAGCCATATTAGCCCAAATGGAAGTTTCAGGCATGTTGTCTCAATGACTGATGCTAAACAGCTGGTTATTCTGATATACCAACCAACTGATCTAGACAATGCAGAGAATCTGACCATGGTGATGTTATGCAATGCCAGTGCCACATATATACAAATTTTTAGGTCTATTGGCCGCAATATGTTTGACGAACCACATTGCAACAAGGCTGGTCACTTTCATTTCTTCCATAGCACAATGGCACTGTTCTTGGATTAAAGTTAAAGTTAAAATATATTTTAGACATCATTTCAGAGTTTCAAACTCTAACAACCAATTGCTGCAATGGTAACATATCTACAGCTTTTTCAGATATACATTTAAAACATTCTAGCTGTACTGTAGACAGTACTGAAGTCCCTCTCTGAGATCTATCTCCATATGCATTCAGAAACATCTTGAGACACTGTGTCGCATGCTGAACTTTGGCCAGGGTCTATTTATAAGATCAGCTACAGTTACAGCTTGACTATTCCTGACACAGTGGAGTGAAGCTGTGAAACACATTTCACATCTGAGGCGAATTCATATGATGAGACAACATGGAGTTACATTTGAGAAAAGGAGAGAGGGAGAGGGAGAGAGAGTGGCAGGGTGGGGGCTCTGGGAGGAGTGTGTGATGTAGGCAGGCAGCAGAGTGTGAAAGAAAAAAAACAAGAAGACAAAAAACAAGAAGGCAAAAAAGGACAGATGACAGATAATTTCTTCAAAGCTAAATGTGCAACTGTGTGAACTTTCTCAGAAACAGAAACAAGTCCATAAAGTCTGGGAATATGTGGACAGGGATTAACACTAGCAAAGGAAGGCAAAGGATATTTTGCCAACAAAGGTGGCAGTGTTCTCATCCCTGAACGACAGAATAAGTCGACTGCCAATGACGACTGCCAATGACTCCACAACAATATGTGTGTAATATATATGACTGTGTCATATTAATATGTATGACTGCTGGAGAGTACCAATGACAGGTGCACCTTAAGTACACAATGTAAGTCACATGACATTAAACACAAGGTTAATGTTGTAAAACAGCAGCAGTTTGGTTAGGTTTAGGCACAAAAACTAATTTAGTTTTATACAGAACATAAACTCCAGTCTCCTAGTGAAAGTCCTGTGTTTGTTTGATCCATTCATCAACCTCGACCTCATTCCCTATGAGGACTTTCACGCTCTTAAAGGGATGGTACTCCAGAGAAAGAACTCAAAATGAAAAGTACATATTTTTCATCTGGCCTGTAGTGCTATTCATCCATCTAGATTGTTTTGGTGTGAGTTTTGGAGATACCGTTTAATGTAACTAAATGGCAATCAGCTTGTGATGCTCAAAGCACCAAAAAATACATTTGAAAAATTAAACGGCAGTGCTGTTTTTCATAAATCATAACTCGGTTACGGAAGATAATCCAACAGACCTTGTTGTGAGCAGTTTTATGTAGAAACTACTTTCTTTCTGCAGTGAAAATCTACTGGAACTACTTTCTTTCTAATAGAAAGGAAATAGCTCCTACATGAAACTTTGAGCAAGACACTTAATTTGCAATTTAGTCCAATTAGTCCCAAAACTCTGCAACTCACACCAAAAAAATCTTGATGGATAAATAGCACTACAGGTAAGAGTATAAATGTTTTTTTGATTTTGGGATGCACTGTCCCTTTAATACAACCTGAATTCTAAAAAAGTTGGGACGCTGTGTAAAACGGAAATAAAAAACAGAATTAAATTATTTGCAAATCCTGTTCAACCTATTCAATTCAATAGAGTACAAAGAGGAGATATTTAATGTTTAACTGATAAACTTTATGTTTTATGTAAGACTACCCTTATTCTGAATTTGATGCCACCAACATGTTCCAAAGAGGTTCACCTTTTTTTAACAATACTCAGCAAGTGTTTAAGAATTGAGGAGGCTAATTTTGGAAATTTTGAAAGTGAAATTGCACTTCACGACTACAGGCAACCCAATCTAGGACCCACATTTGTTTACTACAAAAGCCACACTGTTTTAACATAAGCATACAGTGCTCAGCATTGGCTTGCTTGTGTGCAGCCTTCCTTGCTTGTGAACAATTGAGCCTTTTGAGGATGCCCCTTTTATACCCAATCATGACACTATCAGCTGATACCAATCAACCGAGTTTACTGTGGAATGTTTTCAAACAGGTGTGTTTTGAGTGTTCCTCAACTTTTGTTTCCGTGTCCCAACTTTTTAGCACTGCATCATCAAATTCAGAATGAATGAATATTTACAAAAAACAATCAAGTTTAGCAGTATGAGCATCAAATATCTTGTCTTTGTACTGTATTCAATTGGATGTACTGTAGGTCAAAAAAAGATATGCATTCTGATTTTATTTATGTTTTTTATACAGCATGCCAGCATTTTTGGAACTGGGCGTGTACTTCTCTAGTCATAATTACTACAGCCACTAGAGGTTGCTGCGTAACAATAAATATGGTTGTAATAAGCTGCTTGTACAGACAATGAATATGCCCATTTTTCTGGTGTGGACAGGCTGTTTTTTTTCTCGCAGACTCAAGAACAGAAATAGAAAGATATACAGTTCATACAAGCAGAAGACAATCCCACAATGGCTGACTCCTACAAGAACTCAGGCAGCCTGAGTTTTATATTCCTATCACCTACCTAATAACAATCAATAAAGTAGGCCTAACATATTTTTTTGAGCTAAACTTAAAATACTGTTATGTATGCATTAAAGACATTTTAATAAATTATATATACAAAGTATATTAGGCATGAGCACAAACATGAGATTAGAAATTTAGATATTTTATTGAAAGATTCAGCTGAGAAGTAACAGTCACCAGGAGTGAATAGAGCCCTTAATAGGACCATTGAAAACTATATATAGTTTTAAAATATTAATATTTAATAATATTAATGTTTTTATGCCTATGAATATGTTACATGGACAGAGATTTGTTGTACCTCTGTGCAGTAATCTTTGTTCTCTTTTTGTGTGTCTGAGTGTGTGGATAAAACAGAGCTGCCGTCTGTCTGTGGTCGAAAAGAGCCCTCTGTTGGTCATGTTGTGGTACACTCTGTAACCAAACCCACCGATAACTTAAGTACATTATGTTGCTGGTTGACAGCGAGACACTGGTAAGCCAGGGCTCCAGGGTAATGAGGGGGTGTTCAGCAAGTTGACAGAGGAAGAATTAGCATTGAAAATTGAAAATACATGTGTATTGTGTGTAATGTACAGATTTGTTGTATGATCAAACTCTGCTTCTTCTAATAGGATATTTTGAAATTTTGACTATTCCAGCACACCGTTTGACATTTCAGTCCCTGGAGACATAGCAAGATAAATTATTCCCTCATTTTAGTCTCCTGACATGCTTAATTTTACACATTGGCTTATAATGAGTCATTATTTAAAAGGAACCCCTGGGCACTTCATACATTTAATAAGTCAGGCCTGTCCGATTAACATTAAATTATGAATAGTTAGTGTAGAGCACTTTACAAAGTGAAATGTCTGACTGAATCTTTGTCTTTAATTGAAGAAACATGAGGGTGGCCTGCAGTAACTTTGACTGTTTTTCTATTTAGACACTTTGAATACAGTAATGTCTGCAAAAAACAAACAAAGAAAAGACTGTACTATAAACTGTACTTGATCTTGGATTTACACTGAAGGACCTCAGGAATTTTGTTAGTAATATAATATGTATTGTGCCCTTCCATTAACTGCAGAGTGTATTCATTTCGGGTTTGTAAAGCCCTGTTTAGGTCACATGATTTCTGTTGAGCTTCAAGGCATGGAGGATGGCAGCTAGCCAAAACTCCAGCAGCAACAAGACATTAATGCAGAGAGTGACAATGGAGATATACAGTAGAGTAAATCTCCCAGTAATGTGAGCAGTCCAACTGTCCATGTCTCTGCCATCAGGACTAGCCTAGTAGGGCTAGTAAAAATTCACGATTAGTAGCAAATACATATAATTCATGATCAGTAGCAAATACAAACATACTTGGGTTGCACAATATGGTAAAAAAAATAAAAATAAATCACATTGTACAGATATAGCGATTGTGATATGATTCACGATTCGTGGGAATGATCTTTTTCATCACAATTTCCATGTTCTCTGACAAAAAAACTATTAAAATCATGATGATGTGACATTTGTTGGGGTTTGTACCAAACAATCATGTTTTCTTACATCTGGAGCAACAAGATTTGTTGGCCAGGGCATCTCTGCAGCACTACAGTAGTACTTCATTGCAATGCTGTTTTGTCACACATTTTACCATTATGAAAAAAATACAGCTTCTGCGAATGGGATATTGCAGTTGGCTATAATGCAATTTCAATAATATTTTGATTAAGCGTCCAGTCCTAACACATACATTTATACATTTAAAACTATGAATAATTTATTTTGTGTTGTTTGGTTGTTAACAACCTGTTAATATAACTGATAACATACTAATTGTCATTTTTGGTGAATGCATTGTCAAACTGACACTCCAAACAAATGCTGTTGCTTATGCCCTGAAACTCTTCATCAGGCAAATTCTCTCCAAAAGTCATTAAAATGGTGTTATCAGGATACAGCTTGGTTAAACAACTGACATCTGAACTGGTGTTTAATCATTTGTCTATTTCGCTCAGAGTCTCAGAACTCCTCTCCAGAGTTCTTGACATTGTAATAATTTATAATATTAATAAGATAATTCTTGTCACATTTTGTTTTATGTTACAGAAGTAATTATCATTAGATCTTTAGAGGCTGGTGCGAGCTTTGTGGAAAGGGACGATTGTTTCTTTCCTACATCGGCGTACTTGGATTAGAAACAACACTACAAGGCTTTGGGAGAAAGAGCAGCCGGTGGGCTCCGGACAATAAACCAAGCGAGCCATCCTACCACGTGACGACGCACGTCGTCTGCGGCGCTAACGATTGGCTGAGAAGGTAGACAGGTCGTGAAGCGGCTGCAGGACGTTTATGGACATAAACAACAGGCTGCTCCTGAGTGTTGTACGCTGTGTAATGCACCCGTCTAGCCAAGTTATTTTAATGATACACTGCAATACGTTCTGGAAACCACCGCAAATCTTTGTTGCAACATATCCGGTGCAAGGTGAGATACAGTTTAAACATTATATTTATTTAAACTAACGGTTGTTCGGTTAAAACTTTAGCGCTAGTTCACTTTTACGCTGGGGGGTTTCTCTCTCAGCAGGCTAATCATGTTTATCGTCCAACTGTCGATGTTACCTCGAGTTTTCAGCTCGGCTTAGCAAACGTTTCACGAGTATAGGTACGTACTGAAGCTTTAAAGTTGCCCATCGCCATTTGTTTAACTTTTCTTTAAAACTCTTTCGAAACTGTCCCATAAACATACACGTAGTATGTTCAAGTGTTATTGTTGGACACCATTTTTTTTGCTATGATTGCTGTTCTGTCAACTGTACTGAGCTGAGTTTACTGACCTTACAGCTGATCAGCTGATCTGTCAGATTCAGAATGGGATGTTTTCTTATATCATTAGATCAATTGTCACCACCATCAATGGGATTCAGGGGACTGTATGATAAACTAGCCCAAGTAATCAGTGAGCAGGCATGAGCTTTCATTTACATTTAAATGCATGGTTAGGTTAGGTTAGGTTAGGGGTGAGGTTTTTGATGATTGCGTAATTAAGTTGTCACATGAGGTTTTTATGAGCAGTCACTTCCTCATAGTTAAACCACTACCTGTTTGTCTCTTTATGTCGGTTAACGTGCCTGTTCTTCCTTAGTGAACCAGTCCAGCATCTAAAAATCTTTGTAGTACATGGTTTCATACAAATGCATTATGACAGAAATGTCCTTTAATGATAATGTTTTTAACTCTTCACACCCAAATCTACACTCTGGGTCTTGATTTAATGTTGTAAATGTAGGTGTTGCAGAAACTTCAGGTTATTTCTGAACTTCAAATTCGAGTTGTGGATAAAAGAAACTTTTAATTGGAAAATCTATTATCTTCTTTCAGGTCAGACATGAGGCTTTGCTCTTCTCTTCTGCTCTGCCTGGCAGCAGCAGCCCTGTCCTCTGCCTTTGTGATTTCATCTCCGTAAGTACAGCAAGAGTACTGTATGTGTAGATGAACATAATGGTAGATGGTCTTCCTTATTTGAAAGTCTATTGAATCTGCTCTAAACAGTAATGTTGACTCATTGACATTCTGTATAGATAATAAACAGAGTGTGCTCCATTAAGGAAATTAATGTATGTATGCATTTCAGATACATGTGGACCAAACTGATCCTGACACACCACTGGCCAAGCACCTTCTGTAGTGTAAGTTCCTTCCTGACTTTTATTTATTTATTTTTCTTTTACATTTTTTTTTTTTTTTTTACTTTTTTTTAGACGCAACAGGGCTTTTTCACAAAACACAATTTGACATATCACAATAGGAAAAGCATAAGCGTACTGATGGCTAGTTATCTGATAATTACTGTTATTAGTGATGCCTGTGCTTTTCCTACTGTGACAAGTTAAAATATCTGCTGTGAGAAAGGACAATCACTACATCCAGATTTTACTTGTATTTTTTCTCTTATTCTTTAATTTGCAGGATGAAAAGAGGGTAAAACTAACTTAATTCTAAATGGTTTATCCAGTTTACTCAAATCACATTACTCACTTATGACACTGAATCAATAGTTTAATATTCAACTTACATAACAGTAGATACAGTATATGTATGAGAAAGAAGGTTCAGTTGATCAAGTTGAGCATCTACGCTGTCAGTGGCCCGAGGTTTATAAGTAAGGTTTCCATTCTCAATGCTAGAGCCTCATATGCTTTATGTTTTCATATATGTTGTGACAAATTAAGGGCAGTGTGGATAGTTAATAATTAACCACCAATTATGATAAATTACTAACATGGGATACCATGTTACTAATTTACTAATCTGAAGACAATGATGCCCTCTTATACTACCCTTGTATGTTACCTATATACTGTAACACTGAGTCAACATTTCATTCCAATATGTCATGTGACATCTATGAGTCATGAGACTGGCTGTGTGTCAGCAGTCTGGTTTGATTAGGCAGCATTCTGTTAAAAACACACACACTCGTAATATTAACCAGTCCATAAGTCACAATATAAGACACACAACATCCCTTATTTTGTGATTTTTGACCGCACTTTTCTTGCTTTTTATGCCATCCTGAGAACATTTGTGATGGTTTAAACCTTGGAGTAACATGTGGTTTTGCATCATGTGCCTGGTGTGTCATAAGTAAAGGTTTGATTTGGCATCACTATGGTCTCTGTATGACAAGTTTCTGTGTGTGGTTGAAGTTTTTTTGCCATGTGTTTTTTCTTTAGGTCTCATTTTGTTTAATGTATGAAAAAATGTACATTTTCAGTAGAAGTTTTAGAAATTATGTATCAAGACTCAACTGAGGAGATAAATATCTGGATCCTAAACCGTCAAGCCACAAAATTGCTGCAGTTCCCCTCTGTACTCAACCGTGTGACATTCTTTGGTGGGAAAAGGAAGAACTTTTTTTAATTTCCGGTCATGGGAAAATATACATACAATATGCAGGACATACTGTATCTTAAACATGGTTGCTAATGTCATCGGTTCGCTTAAGGCTTTTATCAAGTACCAACACTGTCCTTTAATGCTGCTACCTTAAATTAGTTGCAGCCCTAGTAGCTACTTCTCAAAACTAGCTTTGTCTTCATTTAAACCTTATTCCAATCTTGCACTGCCAGTAATATTAATTACAAATAATATAATTAAGTTTTAGGTTTATGTGTCCAGATGGAATAACAAAACTGTTTTGTTTTATAAATTTCAGATGGAACACTGTCATCCCAACATTAGCTACTGGACTCTACATGGACTCTGGTATGTGTGTGTGGTTTTGAATGAGATAAGAGTGTGTTCTTATCTTAATCAGCATGGCAAATGGTTGTAATATCTGGTTTTGCTTCCTCTTTTGTTTCTCCCTGTGAGTGAGTGACACGGTGAAAGTGAGATATCTAAGATTGTAAATCTTTCTACTTTCCAGGCCAGATAAAGGGGTTGACTGCAATTCATCGTGGCATTTCAACTCTTCTCAAATAGAGGTACAACACTTTTCAAATTGAGTGTGTCTTTATAACTGGGTGTAAAATTCATTAAGTTATTTATCTTATTTTTGCTATGTGTTAAACCTGTAGATCTGAAGTCATTTTAATTTAGTGAGATGAAACATAAACAGACACTAGTTTCCACCACTGATAGTTGGCAGGACAAAGAAGAAAAAGGAGAAAAGATAAAGCTACAGTAGATAAAAAGCTCTTTTAACTTAAAGCTCACAAAATAAAGACAGGCAGTCAAATCTGGCATTACCAAACTAGGGAGGGTTAATTCATGATTTTCTCTTCATTCTGTCCAGTTCCAGTTGGTACACTGATAGATAAAACAAATATGTTTTTGGGTGTGTGTTTTCAGGACCTGCTTCCAGACATGAAGAAGAGTTGGCCTGACTTGCTTCACCCCTCATCTCCTGGATTCTGGTATTGCACTGATAAATCCTTCCATTTTATTTTCTGTCAGTCTGTCTAGGACTCTTTTAGTTGGATAGTTTTATGTAGCTTATTTTAATTGTATTATCTTACATGACTACTGCTGCATTTTTCTGGTCTGTTGTCAGTGCATCATAATATGACACAGTGATAATTAACTACAGTATTACTGAATAGCAAGGTTACATGTTGTTGTGGACATTGATGTACTTTGCTCCACTATACCATGCTTTGCACACTTTGAAATTTGTATTATCTTAAAAGACATACTGTATGTGATCCTATTCCGTTATGTTCAGACCGACAAAATGTTGGTCTGAACGTAAGGGAATAAGGTGGGTGATATGAATGGAATTTATGTACTTCACAGTCACAAACTTAAAACTCTAAATGCCTACAAGCATGTTATAGTACTGTATGTAATACTATGCTGTGTGTGTGATTATATACAGTATATATGTAATATATATACACACACACACACATATACATACATAGTCATATATTTATTGCTAAACAGATTGGTCATAAAAATTAAGCTTAGTGACAGGACACAAAATTATCACTAGCCGCCCCCCAAATGCCAGTAAAATATGTAAGGGGCTGGTAAAGTTGCTTCACTCAGCAGCACCACAACGGTAATCTATTGAGTGACTGATAAAATTATAACATTCACCTGTCATTTGGCCAGAAAGGTTAATTTTGCATCCTTTATAGTGGTATAATTATGGTTAATTTGACATGGCTTTAGTCAAGGGAATGGAGATTTGGATCCTAAACCCTTGCATGCTACAAGATATCGGGTGTCAACAGGCCATGGTGACCTCCCTATTTTTTGATTAGTGGAGATGCTTCATGATCCTGAAATCGGACATCACTGGCCAAAGTGAGATAATTATTATGTAGTGTGCTCCTGGCCTCAGTTTGTACTTGATAATGGTAAAGCATATTGCTACTTGTCTGTCTGTTTCAACAGGAAATATGAGTGGCACAAACATGGTACATGTGCAGCGAGAGCAGATTCTCTGAATAGTCAACACAAATACTTCAGCAAGGCACTGGAACTATACCATAAAGTGGATCTGGACAGGTACAGCACATTTTCACACAGTCACACCCTCACATATGCACATACACCTCTTTCCTCAGAAACACTGTCTTATTTTCTACTTCTTAGTTTTGTTTTGATGTTCCTGTCAATCTTGCGCTGTTCACAGTCTACTCCATCAACACCTCAAAGTCTCATAGAAATCTGGTGTTTCTGTTTTTGTAGCATCCTGAAGAAGTTTGACATCACTCCCTCTGAAAAATACTACTCAGTAGGTCTTTTTCTTTAACCTCACACTATGGTATATTAATCTCTCAGATATTAGTGTTATGTAAGGAATAATCTGTAGTATTAAAGTGCTCTTTTCTCTGCTTCTAATGTGTCTGCAGTTTTCACAAATTGAAGGAGTCATAGAGAACTTCTACGGCATCAAACCTAAGATTCAATGTGTCCATCCATCAAAGGTATAAAAAAAAAAAATTAACTTTGCTGTTTGTTTTTAACGGTCCTACTTTTCAGGAATGTGTGTGTCAGGTATCTGGTTTCAAATATCAGCTGACAGTCTGTTAGATTATTGAATTATATGTTTTTGTGTTTGACAGAATGCTGAAGTCCAGCTTTTGGGGCAGATTGAGATCTGTTTCGACCCTGACTTCTCCCTCGTGGACTGTGAGAAACACTTCCCCATGGAAACCATATCTAAGGGAGACTGGGGCAATCCCATGGCTGTTGACAAAGCATCTGGGTTCAGTGTGTGTGACCATGATATGCCAGTATACTACCCACCTCTTCAATAAAACACACACATATGCAAACTGAAATGCAACACACATTACAACCTTACTTTTGTACACACAGAAACATACAAACAAATATATTCTTTGTTTACCAGTCAACTGTACTGTGAATTATCATGCACATGGACTAGTTATTATTCTAAGGCTTCACAATCATAACTTTAATTATAATTTATGTCAAATACAGCTTAATATAATCAGTACTGCCTGAAAAACATTTTGAACTGCATGCAAATTCTGGCTGGGACAGATACTTGAAAAAAAAAAAAAAATCACCTTAAAGTGCATTGTACTTTTTATATCCTACAAAAGCCAGGACACACACACTCTCTGCACTACCACGTAGTGCAATGGAATTATGTCCCTTTCTGACCCTTACTATTAGATGACTTCAGTCCACGGCTCAACAGGGGGCATCATGGTGAGTTCAGGTCAGACAGGCAGGCAGACGGACAGTTTACTGTGCCTCTATTCTGTTGGCACATAAGTGGAGCCCTTTGTCATATCTGCAGGTGATTCTCACTTAATGTTACTGATTGGGTAGATGTCAAATCCAAGTGCATATCTTGTGACTCTGCTGGAATTATTTTAGACCATATTTGTGTCCTTATGTGCCATCACTTTTTGCAGGGGTGATTTGATTTTTGAAGTTGTTAAATAGATACTTTTTCAGCTTTATGAGAATTAAATTAATCCAAATCACCGAAATAGCTGGTGTTATAGTGGGTAATATGCATATTTTTGAGGGGTTTGGGCAAGGGCCGTCATTTTTAAACCAACATTGCTGCTTTGCAACAACATCTACATCTATTAGACTAACTAGTGGTACCTATCATTAGCTGACTTCTGATGTTTGCCAAGCCTATTATGTAGTGTTGAGCTGTAGTCCTGGTTAGGTCTGTGTCTGTTACTCAGAGAGGACTGTTAGATACATTTGTGAGCTTAAACTAATTCCTAGTGAGTCCAAAAAGACAAAGACACACTCTGAACAAAATACATTACATAAGATTGCACACATGCATTTTTTTTGCCTACAGATGAAATGCTGGTTTCTCACAGATGTAGCAAATGTTATGATAAACACTATTTAAAGCTACGTTGGGTAACCGCTGTAAAAATAAAGTTTTGTCATATTTGCTCAAACTGTCACTAGTACTCTTAATGGCAGCTGCAAAAATCCACCACACCTTGACAAAAACAATCAAAACCAGCTTCCAACCCAAAACATCTGCATTTGACAGCCAAGGTATGAGACTCATTAATCAATCCAACCCAAAATGTCAGTATTTGACTATCTGCAAGTAGACATTTGGGTTGGGAGCAGGCTCGCTCTGACTGGTTGTATTTGTTTAGGCTCGGTGGATTCTTGCAATTGCCACAGAGACAGAGCGCAATTAAGACCTGCCCACACCAGAGGGGAAGTCAATTCATCTCTCTCCATTGACTTTGTATTGCCTGAAGCTGCCTCTGGTCACTTTCAGTCTGCTAACAAACAACAGAAAAATGCCTAAAAACTAACTTTGTTAGTTAGCTTCCAAACTAAAAGATTGAGGCTTTGAGAAGACCAAAATGGATACAGTCATAAGGCATTAGCAGGATGTATGGGGCAAAATCATGAGATCCTGACACTCAGTAATGTTATGCCTAAATTACAATTGCTAATTTTTCCAGACAAACTGTAGAAGTTGAAGATAACTAAGTTATTAAATGCCTTATTTGTATTAGGGTAAATGATTTAATCTGGTGATTCGACTAAGTAGTTGCAAATATAAAAGTATTTCACGTCTGGCCTTTCAGTAGGAATATTTCTCACAGAAAAGCAAGGGAAGGAGAATGGACACTGAGATATACAGGCAATTTTGAGTTTGTCTGTATAACTTTAAACTAAATCTAATGTATTTAGGTAGATACAGTCACTTTGTTCACGTTTCTGCTCTTGATTGCATATTGTGCCACTGACTGTCCAGTAGATGTGGGTTTCAGAGACGGTGACAGAGCCAGCAAATATGACAAAAAGTTATTTTTAAAGAAGTTACCAACTGTAGCTTTAATTCCTGCTGATTTGTACAATGATTTTTTTTCTGTTGGTGCTTTAAGGCATTTTTGTGCACAGATAAATCAGTGTAAGCTGAGAGGTAAATGATTATTGTCACAGTGGATAAATGCTGTGGTGTGAAATGACTTAAATGAAAATTTGTACTGTCATTTTTTAATGTCAATAAAACAGTCAATATGGAATCAATCTGCCCTCCTGTCATGAGTGAGTTATTATGTAGCATACAGTATGGATTAAACTGTATCTATCTGCATTTTTAATTTATGTAATTGAAAGAGAATTCAACCTATAAATAGAACTTCGTGAATAAATATAGAGAGACCATCTGGCTGAAAATGGTGGCAGATTAAAAGGGCATCTCAACTTCTGTCTGTGTGTCTGTCTATGCAAATATAGTATGGCATCAGTACTATATTCCAGCCTGTCTGTCTTTCTGTCCAGATTACACTGTGTGTGTATGAATATTAATGTGGTGATCTCCTTACAGCGCCATAATCCTACCGGGACAAAGACACCAGTCCATAATCCTGAATCCCCTCCCACAACACAGCGCCACAGATTGACTAAACACATCTGATTACATATTCAATGGTGCTAAAATGCCCTCAAACTACGTGCCAGCTATATTCTAAATGTGCTCTAAATCCTGCCAAACACATGAAAACAGTACTATGAGCTCTGTGTAACGTTCCAAGTTTGGAGATCACAGTTTGAGCGTTAGAGGTGAATTACCCTGACTGAAGAAACCTTATTTTAGAGGAAAATTACAATGCAGATCAGCTACAGACACTTGACCCAGGTAGAGCAGCAGTCTTGATTTACCCCCTTGCTTCCATCTAATAAAGCCCCCACCCCTCCATTTCTCCCGCTTCCCTCTCTTCTCCCCTTCTCTCTCCCCTTATGTAACACTGCAGTTCTGCAAAGCTGCTGATGTGACAGATCCAAGTACCTACACACACACACACTCACAACACACCGCCCAGTGATCAACCAGATCATACTGTACTCTCTGTGATTGCTGTCCTTGTGTCTGTCATCATTATTGATCATAACATTGATTGCTCTCCTCAAATTGCATTTGATTCTGATGCAATCAGATTTTCCACAGGCCTCTGCTGTTACACTGCTTATTTTATTGCTTAAATTCTACGTTAATTTCACATTTTTTAATTTTTATTCTGTCTGCATTCTTGTGTGTTACTGGGATGTCACGCAGGAGCTAAAGTGAAGGGACAGAGGAAACAGGGAGACAGCGAGAGGTAGCTGGGTTACACCATGTGACCTCGCCAGCTGTTGCTGTATGCTGGTGGGAGAAACAGGGAGGGAGGTGAGGGGCAGGAACAGGGGAGAATAAGGCAGGGAGGGAGGGGGTTGGAAGCTCGCCGGCACACAATGTGACTGGTGACAATCCCTTGTTCTGCAGAGAGAGAGGAAGGGAGAGGGAGAGGCAGCAGGGGATGAACACACACACATGCTCAGGGAGAGATGTGAAAAGGGAGCTCACACACACCTCTCCTGATTCAGCGGAACAGATTTATTCGTCACCTCTCTCCCTGCAGCCTCACGCAGCGAGCCTGCTGCAAAACAAGACAATCCCAAACACCAGCAGCAGTAGAAGCAGCACCTGCCCCGTCTGTCAGCAGCACCGCCTGTCCGTCTGCGTAGATTAAGGGCTCCGTTACAACTCTGACTGCGTGCTTACTGCAGCTGAGAGACGGAGAGGAGGGGGACACGACAGGCTTGAAACCCACCCGGGAGATGATCAGCGAATGTGAATGATGGGAAAACTAAAAAGCAACGACTGCATTGAGGATGGGCTGATGGATACACTGCGGGACAAATAGATAACAAAACATTTGAAATAAAAAGCTCTGTTTCTACATCTCTACCTTAGGACCTCCTGCAGGGAGATGTTCATCATTATGGGATAGATGCACAGGTCTGCCCATTGCCATGGATACCAGCACGCGAAAATTCACAGTGCGGAGATGGTTTTCTATCTACCTGAAGAACAAGGCGGCGAGGAACAAGAACAGCACTGGCTTCTGTCAACTAGAGGTTAGTAAAGCTGTTAAAGAGCAATACCAACTTATATTAACTAAAGATTCATACATGTGTGTGTGAATCTGTATGTGCTGGGGGGGATTGCATCACAGTTGCACCATGTGTATGTTTGTGTGAATATTAAGGCCGCGAGAATAAAAAACAAAACAGCAGCCGTTTCATATTAACAGTAGATGAGGATGTGTGCACATGGGAATGGGTGTGGGAGGAATGTGTATTATTATGGTTTGTTGTGGAGTGCTTCAGGAGTCACTGCAGCATCGTTACAGCTGTTGCTCTGCCCGTCTGTCAAAAATCCAGAAAACACAGAGAGGCAGGGAGAGACTGTGTGAGAGGGAGACAGGCTGCATGGAAATACAATCCGACAGAAACGCTAACAGGCAAACAAGCAGCCAGGCTGGCAGGTTGATAGATAAATGGATACAGACAGATTGATTCAGTGGTTGGCCGCAGCAGTGGAGGTCTATTTATAGCCCAAACAAACCAGCAGTAGGGGAGAGAAGAAAAGCGATATGCTGTTTGCAGCACATTTACCTGTATGTTTGAGATATAAATAGAAAATAGATGCCCCTTCCTCCCCTCCTGTGGTCTTTGTTATTGTGGCTGCTGATGAATCAACCTGACAGGCTATCTACCTGTTCAGTGCGACTGTAGTCTTTCTGGCTAGCAAATGTCTGCTTGTGTTTGTTTACCTGTTAGGTCCGACTATCCATGTCTGTACCGTGATGATTTGATGCTCCATGTGGGGAAGTTCTCATTTCATTTCCCTCCCACTTCATGGGAAGGTCAGAGTTCAGGGTCAGCTACACACGAGTATCTAAGAGGGTGGTACTGAGGCCTTGAACCTGTTTTCTTCTTGTTGATGGATGTCACACATGCTGCCCTGTTGACAGAATAGAACAGCAATGAATCACATAAGTCAGGTTGGGTATCATTTGGATTTTGGGTTCTGTTTATCTATTTTGGTTCTTAATATCATTCTTGATTTTTATTCTTTGAGTGTCCTCCTGTGTTCTTCACAGCAGAGTTAATTACCAAGGATAAATATCACCAGAGGAAACACTGATATAAACTACCATTTGCTAGATAACCGTGACAACGTGTCGTTTCTGGTTTCTTGAATATTTGGGGGTTTACTTAGGTTACTTCACTGTAACAATAGAGCATATCTCATCCTTGTGAAGTGTTTTGTAGCATGCAGGTTTATTAATTGATGTGATTGTTACAAGACGCACACAACTTGTGCTATTCATTTGCTAGTTAAGCAACTTAGCAACAGATGAGCAGGTTAACTGAGAATACTGCTAGACTCATAAAGAAGACATGCATGCATTCAATTCACTTGTCTATAGGTGTACACAGATAGCCAGGTCCAGGCTAAAGCCCCCAACTCCCTTGATTAAGGAGTGAACAGGCATAGTTAATCAAACAGAAGATATAAGAGAATAATAAAGACCTAAGATAAAACTGACAGAAGGGCTGTACTCAGAGAAAAAGCTGCATTTACAAATGTGTCTGCTACTTCAGCATCATGGACAGCACCATGAATTTATGAAAACACAGCACAGTTAGGCTACTGATATTTCAGAGCCATGGTCGGAGCCATAGATTCTAACTGTCACAAAACTCAGAAGTCAGATAAAGGATCAATGAGTCAGACAGACTAGAATAGATATTTCAGTTCTCAATTCTTCAATTCATATTCTCAATAGGTAATGTAAAACATTCCCTTTGATAATAGAAATGGCCAAGCTGCTGATGAATCTAATAGAAATTACTTTGCACCTGGATGCTCTCTTTTGTTTATGTTTTTTTTTTTTTGGTTTTTTACTTGCCTGCTTGTCTGTTACCTTCCCTTAAGCACTTGAATTAGTTCTGATAAAGGCTATAATTGTAAAAAAAATGGCATCAACAAGCATAGTAAAATATATAATTTATAAATTTATAATTTTTTTTGTAAAACCTCTGGCTGGCAATAAAAAACAAAAGTATCCAACATGAGGCAAGCTGCTACTGTACAACTCTGTATGGGCTAAAACTTTCCAGCCTGTTACACTTTAAGCCACACCCCAATTAGTGACATCACAGCAGGTGTTTGCTGTTGAAAAACTACATTATCATAGCTTTGACTAGTTTTAGTGTGCAAATTATTATCTTTGACCTTTACACGCAACATGCAAACCCTAACTCACATGCTCAGTGCTTAGATATCTCATAGTAACACTGTTCAAATGCTGTTTACTCTCCATGCATGATGTATTGCCTCATTTACATAATGTAATCACTGTAATTCAATACAGGTCCTCATCCTAGAATTTGAGCCTGAAATTATGTTGCACTTTGCACAAAGTCTGATGTGAAAACTGACTCAAAGCAAGTGTAAAATATTGAGAAAGAAAATCCTCTGACACCACTGACTGTTTTATGTGGGGTGTGGATCTGCACTGCTGCTGCTCTGCTGTCATGTCAGCAGCCGTTGATATGCTGTCAGGTTTGTTTCACTGAGGATGAATGTGTGGCTCTGCCTGCCTGGTTCTCCACTTCCTTTATGATCGCAACTGCAAAGAAAAAAAATGTCTATTTTAGTAATTATCTCTCAATATTGGATGCCAAAACGAACTGCCAAGAGGGTGAGATCATTTCACTTGTTTCCAGAACGAATCTATTTATATTTTATGACATTTCTCAAATGAAGTGTCATTTTCTTGATGCAAGTGAGATTCTCCTGACTCTTAATTTCAACAGAATTCCTGATCCAAGGGAAACTGTTCTGGAGCAGTTGGAGTCATCTCTCCCGCTGGCAGATTTTGGTCTTGCTGTAATAAACATAAATCTCCAAGGCTGAATTTGAGATCCAAGAACTTGCTTAGCTGCATGATTTTGATTAGGCTAAACTGTAACAGGAAGACAAATGTGCTGACGTTATTCACAGGCTCAGTAACACTCTCTCTGCAAAGATAGCATCAGATAACTTACTGTCTTAGCAGAAAAAGATCTAAGTGACAGTTTAGCTATTTTTAGCTTCAGAGCTTTAGAAATTAATCTTAATTCCAAAGAGAGAGATAGATCTCATGCCATTATAGAACATTATAGTGTATTGATTTAATCCTAATAAAATGTTCTGACAGGCAATTTTGTCAATTATACAAACCAAGAATATAGTAAAAAGGAGATTTAGAGAAATAAGATGGTAAAATAATAATGTGTCATTCACAAAATAGATTATGTAAATAAAGCTTGAACTACACTACAAATTACATTTGTACAGCCAGCCCTGATCCTTTGCATGTTTAGTCAAACAAACAGATCAAAGTGGAGAATGTGCGCGTGGATATAACAAGAGTATTAACCCCCCATTTACTCCTTTTTAAAAAATATTTTCAGCCATGTCAAGCTGCACATGTGAATGTCTCAGTGCCTCCTCCCTGAGAAACAAAAACCTCGGGGAAGGCAGGATTACGAGTTCACGAAAAAGTTGTAAGTTTATGTGAGAGATTATATGAAAGCTATCAAAAAAAAAATAATATTACAACCTTTACCTTCCTAGATTTACTAACTCCTGTCCTGTTAGCATTCCATACTTGATTGAAAGTGGGATGTAAAGCTCTTAACTTCTAAATGACACTGACAGCTTTACAGAATTACAGTATTTTGTCACACTGACCAATCTCATTCAAGCCTCAGGGTAGCTGTTGATCATTTGCTTCACTGAGCAGACTGACAGATTACACTATGCATCACTGCCAGTGACCTCGGCCCATACCTTCCCAGCAATAACATAATGGCTCATAAATAATAACCACCTGTCTTCATGTGTGTATTTATGAGAGTGGTTTATTTTATTTTGGGGTTTGTTTTATTGATTTGATGTTATGAAATGAAGTTCATCACCTTTGACAGGGATGTTGCTCTTCATCTCAGTTTTTCTTGTTTTTCTTTTTTCAGTCTTTGTACACATGTAGACTGGATAGCATACTAATAAGGATATCTGTCTCTCTTTCCTCAGGATGACAGCATATTGAAGGAGATTGACATCAGCCACCATGTTAAGGAGGGATGTGAGAAAGCAGACCCTTCTCAGTTCCAGCTGCTTAAAGTGCTGGGACAGGGCTCCTATGGAAAGGTATGGAATAAACATTTTAACCATAACTGCTGAGACCTGAATATCTCAAACCACAACTCATGTAAAGGAAATCTGAGCAAAGCAGGTTCTCTTAAATCCACTGGATCAGAGCACAGAGGTCTTAACTTGGGTTATATTTCTCCAGCTGTACTACATGTAGATGAGACTACAACAGCTTCACTGGAATATCTGGACTTCACTCATTCATTATATGGCCAAAAGTGTGTGCACGCTCATTCAAAAACCACAGGCATTAATATGCTGCTATAATAGCCTCCACTCCTCTGGGACATCTTTCAAGGAGAGTATGGTACCAGACTGCAGGGATTTGCTCCCATTCAGACACAAGAGCACTAACGCATGATACTGATGTTGGCTGATAAGACCTGGTTGTATTCAGCATTGTAATTAATCCCAAAGATTTTGGATGTTAGTTGAGGTCAGGGCTCTGTTTGGGACAGTCATGTTCTTCCACATTAAACTTGGAAAACCATCTCTTTATGGGCCTTGCTTTGTGCACAGGAGTATGATCAGGTGGGTCAAGAAAGAGCCTTCCCCAAAGTGCAGCAGCAAAACTAGATAATTTCTTAATCAATTAAATTAGTTGTTTGGTCCCTAAAATGTCTGAAAATGGTGAAAAATGTTTACTGTTTCCCAAAGACAAAGATAAGGTCCTCAAATGTCTTTTTTGTCCACAACGCAAAGTCAGTTTATGCCATAGAGGACTAAAGAAACCACAAAATACTGACAGTAAATGACCCAAAATGACTGATTATCAAAATAGTTGCCGATTAATTTAACAGTTGACAACTAATCAATTAATTGACTTCAGCTGTAAACTGCACTATGGCCTGAAACAGGGGTTCCAAAACCTTTTCATGTCAAGGACCCCCACAATAGATGCACATTAGACCACAGACCCTCAATTTGAGAGAATTTTGTCTGAAGGAATCCTCTGAGTATTTTTTTTTTATTTTTAGATTTGAAGATAATGAATTCCTCATAGTCAATTAATGATCAAACTAGGGTCTCTATTAATTACAATTAATCACAATCACCAACATTGTTCCAACTTCCAAAAAAATGTAATAAAAGTTAAAATATTCTGTTCCTTCTTTTGTGAGGGTCCCCCTACAACCCACTCAAGGAGCTCTGTTTGTCCCCAGACCCCAGTTTGAAAACCACTGGCCTAAAATATGATTGTATGCTGTAGCATTAAAATATGCTGTAACATCAGGATTCCCCAAAATTGGAACCAAGGGCCCTGGCCCAAGCTGTGAAAAACTGCCCCAGACCAAAAGTACACGACAGTATGCAGGATGTGGTGTCCACTTACTTCAGAGTAAGTAAGTTATATAGAGTTTGTATGTGTGTGTCGTATGTGCTGAAATTGACCAGCCATCATTTACTGATGGTAAGCCGTCCATTTTCAATTATTTTTATTTTAGTAGTACTTTACTCATGCCACAGATAACTTAGTTTCTTTAAATCAGTAAAAATCCTGCTGAATTGTCAGTGTGATTGCAGATTAGAGCCAAAATCTCAAGGCACACCTGTATTTATATCCATGCAAAATAGCCACTATAACTAACCTACCCAACAGAGGCAACCAGTATATAAGAGGCGGATTTCAGTGCATGTGGGAAAAAAATAAGGTGTTGATCAATCAGAGCCTTTGATGGTTCACACTGTAAACAGTTACCACTAGGTCTGTACATCATAATTACTAAGAATGGTCATTTTTGTGTTACAATTTTCATTTTTGCTGAAAAAAAATTAAATTGTGATGATGTGATGTTTTTAGGCTGAGGCATCTCTGCAGTACTACAGTACTTAATTATTATGCTGCTTTCTAACACATTTCAAAAAAAAAAAAAAAAAAAAAAAAAAAGTGATTTGGATCTGGTTCCACGATTTGGGGCAGACATGAAACCACAGCAGATGTTGGCGGCTGGATGTTGTTTCCAAAGCCACAGTCAGGCAGACACAGGAGGTCACAGTGTGGCCTGGTTAGCATGTCTGCACAGATAGCTGCACACTTAGCATCTGGCAACGAGTCGTAACTGTTTGACTGGTCTCTGTCACAGTGAAACAGCATTTATGTGAATCTTTCATGAAACGTGTTAATGACTGACACTTACGGGGCTTGGTGGCCGAAATGTTGATATGTGAGGACAAGTGAAAGTTAATTTTGAGGGACGGAGCGTCAGCAACAGGTGGGCGTAGTCTTAACACAGGTGTGTGGCTCTGTAGTTACTGAAATGGTTTCATTAGTGGTGGAATAAAAATTCATTCCAATAACAATACTAGACAATTAAAATCCACTACAAGTAAAAATCCTGCACCCAAAACCTCACTCACAGAAGTAAGTATTATCAACAAAATGTACTTTAAGTATCAAAAAGTGTTTTATTATGATGTTTTTGGATTTATTTTACTGGTGCATTAATGTGTATGTTGCACTGTATCATATTCTAACGAGAGTATCATCTTTGTAGCTCCTGTAAGAACTAGTATCTCTAAAAAGTCAACTTTTCATGAGCTAAGATAAACAGCTTTGTTTCCAGATTTGTGACAATGCATGGTTTAGGGTTAGAGTTAATCTAATCTAATGCTGATTTTATATACATATATATATATAACTCATAAAGAAACACTTAAGCTTTCGCTTAATCAGAGAAAATTCTAATCCAGAAATAATCAAATTTGGAAATAGTTTTAAGTGAACAAGCACAGTGTGAAACATTGTAGTCTGTAAAGTAACTAGTAACTAAAGCTGTCAGACTAATGTAGTGGAATAAAAAGTATAACATTTGCCTCTGATATGTGGCGGAGTAGAAGTATAGTTATTCATTTATTTATTTATTTATTTGACAGGAATGATACATGTAGACATTTTTACATTTAATAATTAAAAAATACAACTGACCAGTGTACATAGAATTTCTAGCCATAACTAATTTGCAGTCCTTGTCCTTCATAAGGCTTTTAAGGGATACATTTGCATAAAATAGAAATACTAAAGTAAAGAATAAGTATCAGATTTGTAGAAGTACAGTACATGAGTAAATGTACTTAGTCACATTTCACCATTGGTAACCTGACACCTGAATAATGTGAATATTAATAGTGGCTACTCCCTAACTGTGTTTTAATTTTTTTTGCCTTATGCTGCTGCAAATGATCTTTTAAAATGTTAAAATGGTGTTTTAAATTTTCACAAATTGTTACCCAAAAAAATGTGATGATGACATTAATGGATGATGATGATGATGATGATGATTTCAGGTTTTTCTGGTGAGGAAGATCAGAGGAGTGGACAGAGGACAGCTGTATGCCATGAAGGTCCTGAAGAAAGCCACACTGAAAGGTAAAAAATAAAAAGCTGAAATGTGACATCCAGTAAATTAAACTGCCTGTAATACTTATTAATTGCTTCATTAATTAGTAGATATATTTCAGTTATCTTTTATAGAGGCACAAGTGGTTCATGTGTGCTCATTTTTGGTTACGTAGAAAGTG
The DNA here is from genome assembly GCA_034769285.1 of Lutjanus argentimaculatus. Taxonomy (NCBI): domain Eukaryota; kingdom Metazoa; phylum Chordata; class Actinopteri; order Lutjaniformes; family Lutjanidae; genus Lutjanus; species Lutjanus argentimaculatus. The sequence goes on along the minus strand of JAWZSL010000045.1, from coordinate 2,228,924 downwards.
ATTCTTGAAATTAAGATAAAAGAACAAACTTGATAACTTAATATAACTGAATGCCTTAAAAATTCCCTTAAAAATGTTGGGAGGCAAAGTTTAAAGATTTAAAATATTCCAAAACAAAAAGCACTGTCTGTAGAGGATGTTTTTCTTGTGATGTTTATGCTTCTTACGCCAGTCTTACATCAAGTTGTAACTTATTTGTGTGTCTGTAGTATCCAAAAATGGATTAAATTACTGACTGAGACACATTATGCTGCAGTAACGACTTTGTTCTTTACTGAGCGCTGAATGGCACTTTGTTAAGAGCAGTATTGTTCATGCACAGGAATGATAAGACATGTATGAATGTCAGAGTTGTCAGAGTGTCCTACATTCAGGAGGATTTGGAGTAAAAGAGGTTAGTTTGTACTTTTGACGTAGATCAACTGTTTGGAGTGGAATAGGATTATTGTAAACGAGGATGTACTGTAAAAGCAGGTTGAGATGTCATGTACTGATTTAGTGTCTTTGTGCAAACCTTAATCCTCTTAACCTGCACCCCTGGAATTTAAATCGTTATGGTCTCATCCTGTCAAGGAGACAGATGCTGCGATAACACTGTTGTTGTAGTTTCCTCTGCACTATAGACCCGCGGCAACATGGGATAAGTCTAATTCACTTTACATGTTTCAATTACATAAATGCAGCTTCGTCTGACAGAGAACCTCCTCATGGTATTGGCTTCTTGTCGTGATTTATCTGCACACAGTTAGAAGTAACAGAATATTACATTATTAAAGAAAATTCTTCTCGCCCAACTGTCTCCCTCTCAGTTCGGGATCGTGTGCGGTCTAAGATGGAGAGAGACATTCTGGCAGAAGTGAACCATCCATTTATAGTTAAACTGCACTATGGTAAGTCTGACTGTCTGATTTGAATATCTATCTCTCTGATATCACAGAATATTCTTGTATATTACATAAAAGGAAATGAAAAAAGGATGTTTAGGTAACTTTTTTGATACTCAATTCTCTATGTACACTAGTTCTTCTTATTCTTCTTCTGAGGAAAAAAATCTGCCTTCCTATGCAAGAAATATGAAAATATGACCAACACCAAACTTTCTCAACTGGCATTGTGGGCTACACCAACCTAAAGTTTAAAACTGCCTAAAGTTTAATTCATAGCAAATCAGTTGTATGTGCTACCACTGTGCAACTTTTATCAAAATGTAGGCTCAGTGAGCAGAAATTTTCAGATGCTTTTAGCTAGCAGAAATTATGTAGTCCATCATTCAGTTTTGATCAAAAACTGTAAAACTCAGACTGTCCTCCACAAATAATCCAGCCAGATTTTTAATTTATCAAAAACTACAAACTACAAATTCTTGTTAAAGAAATTTATCTCAAAAGTGTAATTTCTGGCTATTATATATTTTGTCCTCATGTATACTATTGCAGTCAATGAATGTGGAGCAGGGGTTTTCAAAGTCTGAGACTGGGAGCCTCCCCTCAAACAAAACTTGGTAAAAGATTTCCCCCCTTTGTTTACTTGCTTATTTTGCTCAATCTGGATATCTATGGGATCCTGCTTATGTTTTCTGATCCCACAGACATTCAACAATTGAGCCAAAATAGCCTAATATTGCTGTATCAGATAGGTCTGTCCAAAGGTGGATTAGACACACATGAGAATGATATTTTTGATTTAAAAGGTTTTAAATAATTATGGTCCAGCCAGTTCTGCTGATGGACCCTCGTGTATTTCTCATTTGTCTTCCTCCTATTTGTCCTTTTTCTTCCTCCTCCTCAAAATGCCATCCTTAAAATAACACAAGATAAAATACAGCCCTCATACACCGATGTAACCTCAATATGTGTTTTATAACTCGTGTGTGTGTGTGGGGTGTGTGTGTGTTGTGTGTGTGTGCAGCTTTTCAGACGAAGGAAAGCTCTATCTGATCCTAGACTTCCTCCGAGGAGGAGACCTTTTCACTCGTCTATCAAAGGAGGTAGGTTTGCTCCTGACAGGAGACTCCCTGGCTCTGTTCCCATCTCCACTAACAGAATTACCAGCCTTTACTTTTCAAGGTTTGTTATGGGCTGAATAACACTGATGCGGAATCACCAGGAGTGAATATACCTGCTGCTATTGTCCTTGTGAGAACTGTGTTGATATGACCATCGCCTCTGTTACTTTCATTCTGATGTATCACCAGTAAACAAAGGCCACACAGTGTGTTGGTCGAGAGATGTCTTCTGCTGGATTAAGTTTTTAAAAGATAGTTTTGTTTTGTTTTGTTTTGTTTCATCGAAGCTCACAAGTCAAATCAGTGTTTCTGCTGAAGTGGGATGCTTTTTTGTCTGTTGTGCTGCAAATTTCCCAACTCATTGAAATCACAGATTCTAAAATGAAGAAAGAAAAACAAACAAATTAACTGACCAACTAATTAATGAAAGAGTAGCTGTCTTTACTGTTAAGAGGCACCAAGAGACCCATAATCCCACTTAACAGCATCCACAGTGTATTATGTTTTTGTATAAGACAGTTGTGAAGGAACATGTATATGTACTTATTTCTGAAGAAATAAGGTTATGTTAGAGCTGCGACAATTAGTCAATTAGTTGATCGAAAGAAAATTAATTGATTGTTTCATTTTTCCAGCAAAAATATCAAACATTTGCTGGTTCCAACTTCCTAAATTTAAGGATTTGCTTTGTATAGTTGGGTTTGTTAGTGTTGATTAGACAAAAGAGGCACTTTGAAGACACTAATTTGGGCTCTGAGAAATTATGATGTACAATTTTCACATTTTTTTGACATTTTATAGACTTGATTAGCAATTAATAGTATAAAAAATCGGTATATTAGTCACTAACGAAAATAGTCATTAGTTACAGCCCTAGGTTATGTAATTTGTCAAATTTAATATTTATTTCACAAGTGCTGAGCATTAATAGCAACATGAGCCATCCAGATGTTTTTTAATCAATTTAATTTCTACAATGTTTCGCCAATGATTTTTCCTGCTAATGTTTGTTTATTTGTTTATCGTTGTTATATTGTGATGTATTACTCAGTGCATCCACTTGTCTTTATTTGTCGTAGGTAATGTTTACAGAGGAGGATGTGAAGTTTTACCTTGCAGAGTTGGCTCTGGCCTTGGACCATCTGCACAGTCTGGGGATCATCTACAGGGACCTCAAACCTGAAAAGTACAACCTAATGAATGCTCTCCTCTCTGTATCCATTTATTTTATGAAATGATTTTTTTAAAAGCAGATTTTAATGCTCATTGTTCCCAACAGTATTCTTCTGGATGAAGAGGGACATATTAAGATAACTGGTCAGTGCATTCAACTGCAAACAATATTCTGCCTTTCAGTTGTCTGTCTTTCTAATCATCTTGTACTTAATGTCAATCTTTCTGCTTCCCTTCTCTCTCTTCCTCTCTGTTTCAGACTTTGGCCTGAGTAAAGAGGCCATCGACCATGATAAAAGAGCATATTCCTTCTGTGGAACAATAGAGTACATGGCTCCAGAGGTCGTAAACAGGAGAGGACACACACAAAGTGCTGACTGGTGGTCATTTGGGGTACTTATGGTAAGAATTGTTTCATCTTAAAACAGCCTTTCACTTTCACAGCCCATTTTCACTTTTTATGTGCTTTGTGATCTGAGTACATAGTCACTATTTCTTGCAAGTGTTGTCTGATCATGCTGTCAAAAACAGCCGGCATGAATTTACTGAATCTCATGAGCCAGAAACTGAGCTCTTGGATAATGTGCCAGTGTGCTGGTTTCGTAATTTGGCTTTCTTCTGGCAGTAAAGCTGCTTAATTACCGTATCTGGCAGATTAGGTCCCATCACTTTCAGTAATCGTGCATCTGTTGGATTCTGCTTGTTTTGTTAGGCTGGTGGCTTATTTTACTAATACTGAAAAGGAGGTTAACATTCACTGACAGCTTGCAGCTACATCAGGGCACCGGGGAAAAGTGTCACCCCTGTCTGCCCTTGGCTAGTATTAGGAAGATACAAATAGGCTATTAAAACAAACAGCAAATAGCTCCCTTGGGACTAAGTCGACTCTGTAAAACTAAAGACAGCTGTGGAAGGAAAGAGCCTATTTGTGGGAAAATCCTTCATTATGATTACATCCAATTTAAAACTTAATATATATATATTATAATAGTTTTGACAGGTAAATGTCATTAAATTTATGCTGAAAAGCAGGAACATGTCAAAAGCAGGACAAGTTATCTCTTTTTCTGTATCTGTTTTCTTGTATAATGTTGTATAATTGTATAATTTCTCTTATTTAAGTACACAAAATGTATCATTGTATATTACATTTATTATTTTGAATTTTTGATTGTTAGACAGTGGTTACTTGGTTTTAGACTGATTTCTCAATACTACAAAATAAAATTAAACGTACAAATTTGTTTGTATAAACAATTTGTTATTGGATTATTTCTAATTAATTGTACTGTTTATTTTTTAATGAATATTACTGTGAAAATATGACCTCACTGTTCGTGAGTACGGGTATTGTTCTCGTCGGAGGAGTTGCAGAAACATGTAGGTGCATAAAACGTTTCCTAAAGTTGTTGTAGCTTTATCACTGAGGTTGGCAAAGGTCACAGATTAATAAATGCCTATGTGCGTGTGTTATAACACATGTTTATTTTGCTTCCATAACATGTCCTTTTCAGAGTAGTGGAAAGAAAACATCCTCAATACACATTTGGTGTTTATCTTGTCTATTTGAGTCTGTAGATTTCATTTAAATTCACCAAAAGTTAGCATTAGATAATACTTCATTTGCATTTTAAATATAAAGTTTTTAAAATGTTGTAATACAGGTAATAATTGCCTTGATGAAAGTAATCAACAGAGGAAATTTCTTGATGCTATCTATTAGTTAAAAATGTCACTATTCACCTGGTCTCACCTGGAAGACCTCATATTCCTCCAATTAAATTTTACCACTAGCAGCATTTATAGACTAGAAACACACTCATGGCGTAATCAAGCTCATACAATAGTGCACTAATTTCAGCTAAATATAGACAAATATAAAGCATTAATATTTTTTAAGTTTCCAATTTCAGCACCATCAGTTCAAAGAAGGTCTTGTCTATATGCAGGGGAAGTCAAATTACTCATAAAACCGAGCATAAAGGTTCAGAATGATCACCCTCTACATTGCCTGTCATTAGTCAGCTGCCATTATGCTCTCTGACAGATGTTATCATCTGTTTTGCAGTTTGAGATGTTGACGGGGTCATTACCATTCCAAGGAAAAGATCGTAAGGAAACAATGGCACTTATTCTAAAGTAAGGACTATTTAAACTGTTTATTGTTGTCAGTCTTAAAGCATTTTATCTATGATCAACTCCTAATGGATACAGATTTAAGTGCTGTTATAAGTTATCGGTAAGATAAATTGTTTACCAATATTGTTTTCATGTGTTACTATTGTTTCATTAGTGTCTTGTTCTTGATGTTTGTGTGTAACAGTAGTTTCATATGTAGTATTTACAAGATGCATTTCGGTCGTATTTATAGCCTCTAAGTCTTTTTCTGTGCAACTGCATTTCTTCAATCACAGAGCTGTAGATCATTTCTCAGGATTGGTTCATTCTAGATAAAATGTTTGTATGAATCTTCAATTATCAATATCAGAATGTCCCACTATACTTAAATAAATAAAATAATAAAGTTGTTGCAATGAAAATAAAATTAAACTAATCCAAAACTAAAAACTATGTTAATATATCTTGCCATTACCGAATATCTGCGTGTGCGCAAACCTGTTTCTTGTCTTGTTTGTGCAGGGCTAAGCTGGGAATGCCACAGTTCCTCAGTCCTGAAGTGCAAAGTTTATTACGAGCACTCTTCAAGAGGAACCCTGCTAATCGGCTAGGTACTTTATGCATAAACCTTGGAAAATGAAAACCTCATCATGATTATCTTCCACATTCTTCCTGTAGTGTCCTAATACTGTTAAGTGATACTACTTATGTGACAAATGTCCAGGCAGCCAAACAATCATGAGCGTCCATTGAAAAATTTACTGCTGTCTTTGTCCATGCTGTCTGTTTGCCAAATAGATGTGAACCATGTATCCGTGTCTGTGTGACTGATAGGTGCAGGACCAGATGGAGTGGAGGAAATAAAAAGACATCGCTTCTTTGCATCGATAGACTGGAATGTAAGTACAGTGTATGAAGAATACTGTCTACATGATTTAAAGCTGTCCAATGTTGGGTTACAGGTTACTGTTAACCTGTATTTTATAAACTCACTCAAAAACTCATTGATGTCATGGCATACCGGTTTTTTCAAATCATGTGACAAATATACTGGTTTCCCTGAAGTTGTATTTCTGACATGCACTGAATTTAAAAATCTCTCAGAGAGCAGCACGTCTGAATCACATTGTGGTGACTACTTCTTGTCATCAAAACCCTGCAGCTGTTCATCCACTTCCTCAAAAGTTGACCACAATCATGAATCATTAAACATCCTTAGTAGCTGTGTGAGATTTTGCTTTTAGTGGCAAAATCCTCAACTTCTTTTTCTGCCTGTCTTGCCAAACTTTATTGTAATTAATCCTCTTATCTATGATAGCCTTTCTCACAGAAGGTTTGCTCATGCACAAATGTTCTGGCTACACACATTACCTGTGCTGCTATCATAATCTAACCTTGACATCCACTCCTTCTTTCATCTGTAAGCACTCTCGCTTAAAGCTTCTATTTAATGAGTAGCCTGTCATACATCACTGAGTCATGCTCTGAAACTCCATTTCTTTTTGCAAATTTGAAAGCTCTTCTTGCAGCCCCTGGGTTACATGTGAGCAACAATCATGCTGCAGAAGCCTTGTGTTGCATAGCCCTAACAAAAGCAGCTAAAAGCGGCTCAACAGTCTTACCTTGGTGAAAAGCAAAACACTTATGTAACTACTGTACATGCTTTCAAGAAGTGCATTGCAGATAATTGAGGTGAGATTTAAAGTTTGTAAGTCTGAGGAAGACCAACTCATTTGGGTTTGGTCCTGTGAAACTACAGCAGTGTTTTGTGGATTAAAAAAGTACCTGACTTTCAATCAGCATGAGGGTGAGTAGATAATGACTGAATTTTCATTTTTGGGTGTACTATCCCTTTAAGGTATACACACTGGCAATACTGTTGACTGTGACATTGTCCTAGATGTCATGTACACTGGGAACACTTGAGACATGTCCTCACACCACTTTTTGAAATGGCTGATTTCGACCCCATCACTTTGAAAAGCATAATTTTCTTCTTCAGTTGCTTCTTCATGCAAATTAAAGCCCAGAATACAGTTTAGCTCCCAACTATATACACATTTTGCCATCCCTTTCCCACTTTTCCAACCTTTATACTCCTTCACCCGCTTCTCTTTACAAATTAAAGCTAGCAGTTCAGTTTAGCTTCAGTTTTTCATCAACCCTTAAAATATTCCACATCTTTCATAGATTATTGTTATTATCATTTTGTCACATTTTAGGGCAGTGATATTCAATATTGTTATCACTGGGCTGACTTACATGGACTGGTATTTCTACAGTAGATGTAATATTGGCATTGTTCGATTGATTGACATGGTGTTGCAGGTGTGTATGTGAAGGGTTACTTGAAGTGTCAATAATTTTTTGGGTTTTATGATGAGTATTTTTATATTGTCAGCTCTGTGGTAGCCTTGGCTTTGCCCTTTTGATGTGCTGTTATGCAATTTTTTTTCCCAACCCACTGTCATTATCTGCTTTGACCCCAGAATGAGGCCACATTACACTGCCAAAATTCACATATGTTGAGTTTTTTCAACTGAGCCCTCATGTCCCCACCACTTTTTAAGACAAAGTGATGCCCTTGGATTTTGTTAGAGTTACAGAGAGAGGTTTTGCACCCTGGTGAAATCACTTTTGATAGCCAGAGATCTCAGCAAAGTAATCACTGCTTAATTGTTTTATTGACTGAACATTAAAATCTCTCTCATGGTCACATTGTTGCATCCATTCCTTTTTATCAGAGATGTTTGGAAGGCTTGTGACACTTGTTTATTCCGCTGTTGTGAGTAGTGATGCTCTCATTTCAAACAAAATCCACTATTATCTGCTTTGCATGCCCACTAATCTCTGCCCTCACTGTTACTCCTCACTACATTACTACCTACTCGCCGCTGCCAAACACCACATTTTCCCATTTACAGATGGTGCTGCTGGCTTGATGCGACAAGCTATCAATAAGAGGCTTACATTCTCCTCCTCACTATGCTAATTAAATCACAGTGCTGTATCGGGCCCAATGGGTCCTCTGGTGTCCATCAGAATCTTGTTTGACTTCTTCTCTGTGATCCTCCAGTCTGTCATTAACGTCTTGATCTCGGAGGAGTTTCTCTCATAACAAAACTGACAAAATCTGCATCCTCACCTTCCCAGTGGGGGCTCTTCACAATGAATGTCAACTGCAAATTAAAGAGCAAGTGGGAGTTTGTATTACTGGAAATAGTCTCACCATAAATTAAAAAACATATTTTTTCCAAGGCTGGTGGCCTGTCACAGATATTTGATGTGAAACCTTTCCACACAGTTCACAGCAGGCAATGGTGACATCTGCAGGTTATATCCAGTAATACATGTCATTAAATAAAACATACAGTATGTGCATACTCTGTTTCAGCTGACATCACTTTACAATACATATTAATATAGGTGTTCTTTTAAATCATAGTCCATAAAATAAGAATTTTGAGTTGAGGCAAAACATAATTTTAGTATCTAATTAGGGTATTCACATTCTTTATTTTACTCTCTTAGTTTCTAATTTGCTATATAAAATTTCAAGTTAGAACTGTGTCATTTTTTATTAAATTCAGTACATATAAACGTATAAACAACTTACATCGCTACCAGATTAGTGTGATTGTTAGATGTGGGACAGGAGTGGATGGGTGGGATATTAACATTTCTCTCTCTCTTTTTTTTTAGACTTTATTAAGACCATGTGCAAAAATGTAAAGGTATAATATGTAACATTTCTGCATTAAAATGTCTAAAAATGCTAAACATATCAGCAGTCCCTGGGCAGGTACACAGACAACAATCACCAGACACTAAAAACATTCATTTACATGAAACACCATTACATTCCATTGAAATTTCATATTGACAATATGAAAAAACAGATAGTGTAAAGGCAGTCTGCCACAGTGGGATGAGTTGTGCTCATCTGTTCCCGTGTCTCTTTCACACTGGATTCAGTGACAATTAAAAACAGCAATTCAGTGGAAAGAACTTCAGTCCATAACTATGGGCATGACTTTTACACACTGAATTTGCATCAGGTTATTTTGTCATACAACCAGCTGTTGTTGATAAATGCTGATATGGATCATTGTTGTTTTTTTCTCTAGAAGTTGTACAGGAAGGAAATGAGGCCTCCATTCAAACCCACAGTTGGAAGACCTGAAGACACTTTTCATTTTGACCCTGAGTTCACCTCCAGAACACCCACTGGTAACTAAAACATATGGAAACACAGATACACAGGGATATATTAACACATATGTGTTTAGATAAAAATGAGATGCGTCCATTAACTGATGAAATGTATCTAGTGGCTGTTGATGACACATTTGGACTCCATGAAAACTATCTGTTTAATTATAATGCTCATTATAAATCATTGTCAAGTACTGAACACGTTCAAATCTGTGTGTCTTTGCTTGTCCAGATTCTCCCGGAATCCCTCCAAGTGCAAACACACACCAGTTGTTTCGTGGTTTCAGCTTTGTTGCAACAAATCAAAATCAGGAGCCCAGTGTTGCTTCAGTAGCGCCTTCTCGTCAGCAGGAGGTGAACAACATCAACCCCATAGCACAGGTACAGTATGTCTATGTGTTTAAAACAACTCATGTCCTAACTCCACAGCTGATAGAATGATACGCTCACACACTGATCGGATAACAAATTTACTATGTAAATAAATCACTGTATTGGTCAGTTTAATGAGTTAAATGACAGATAAGCTGACTGAATAATTAGGAGATTGGCTATTTAATGATGCTGACCTTTCTCAGCATTATCCCCATAAATCATGGTCTGTTTTATTACTACAACAACTGACTGCAGGATAAAGCAATTATTCTTTCTCCTAATATATGACTCTGACACTTTTGACTATGACAGATTTATGAAATATAATAGAGTGTGTGTCTGTCTGATTATTTGTGTCCCTGCAGCATCTCCGTGGTGATGTGGCCTTCAGTGAAGTTTATGAGCTTAAAGAGGAAGTTGGACAGACAGCGACTTCTGTCTGCAGAAGATGTCTGCACAGAGTCACTGCTGTGGAGTATTCAGTGAAGGTAGTGGACGCTAAACCTGTATTAGAACTTATTTACATATACAACATTCATATATTAACATTCTGATATATGCAGATTATTTCTGAACATACATAAAAAGCATTTACAGCTTGTCATAGCATTTCATAGAATTCACAGTCTAGCCTCAAACATACCTCCAAATCGAACCAACAAAATGTAGTAATTACGTTATGCATAAGATTGATCTGTGATGCTTGGTGGGAAAGGCTGCATCCAAACAACAGGCTTTCTGGAATCTGTACATTGTGAGATTTAGAAGTTGCAAAAGTGTGTCTTTCACAAAATATCCTGTAGGGATGCAACTGAATCTGAATACATTATTCTGGAAAGCAGAAAGAATGTGATGGCAGCAGGCTTTTCTTCTATCCTGTTACAGTTTGGAAAAATTTATTTCCAAAATGAAACAGTTAAGTTTTGAGTAATACTTTTTGCTTTTATCTAAGTAATTTTTTACATGAGTACTTAATTTTAATATTATTAGAATATTAATGTATATCTATAATATTCTAATACTGTGAACAGTTAGATTAAACATGAATGCAGTGTCATTGAAATTTAGGATTATTCTCGGGTATATTTTTAATATCTTTACTGTAAAGAGTTTCTATTTCCAATGGCAAACAGAATCTTTTGATTATTTATTTTTTTTTTTTTAAGTTTCTTATTGCTCAATGTCAATGGCCTGGTTAAAGGGAGGTGATGGGATTCAGTTCATACAACTTAATTTAGGTAAAAATAAAAAGAGAAAAGAGAGAAGTGGACGAAATGTATTGTATGAGGATGTGGGGTTTTGGTCTAAAGCACGCTCATGTCTTGTCTTCTCTCTGAATACAGATACAGATAATTTTGTTGGCTGAACAGATACAGGTAATGACTTTTCTGTGCACCTCTAATATCCTGTGTGCCTCTTTTTTTTTGTGCCAGATTATTGAGAGAGCGAGGAAAGATCCCTCAGAAGAGATTGAGATTCTGTTACGATACGGACAGCATCCAAATATTATTACCCTGAAGGATGTAAGTCTGACACACCCAACCCTTACACACACTGCCACACAGAAAAATGTTTTCTTTACAGATACCATTTTAAAAATCACAAGGAGAACTCTTTATAACATCTATAACAGTTTTTAATAAGCTGTGTGTGTGTCTTTTTCCAATTAGGTGTTTGACGACGGCCAGAGTGTGTTTCTGGTCCAGGATTTACTGAGAGGAGAGGAGCTGCTGGACAGAGCTCTGACAGTGCCAAATTTTACAGAGAGAGATGCGTCAGACATCATCTGTACACTGACCAAGACTGTGGAATATTTACACTCACAGGGGTAAGACGGACAGAACACTTCAAGTACCCAGAACTTTTAGTCCCAGGAACTAAAGGATCTTTTAGCCCATGTACATCACAGTCTAAAGACCCTCTAAGATTAGGCAAATTAGTCCACTGATGTATTAAAAAACGACAGCTGTTTTTACACATTTTTGCACGTCATTTTCCGTCATGTGCTTTTTTCTGTAACTCCATGTTAATAAGTCGAAGCACAATGAACAAAGAACGGTTCTAGATTTTTAAAAATGGTGGCTGAAATAAAATGCTGTGAATACCTGACCAATCAGAAATGTTCAGCACTGCAAAAAAGTTCTGGTATTGTTGAAAAGCACGATTCTCAGAGCAGGGACTTTTTAGGGGGTAAAATAATGCAACACATTGTTCTTCCAAAGGTTCCTAGTCCTTGGGGAAAGCTCCTGCGGTGAAAGTGCTGCCATTGATATCATTGTACTTGAATATTTACACTTACTGTCTGTCTGTCTGTCTGTGTTTGGTTTTGAAGATTTAGAAGAAATAATGAGCAACATTTTATTTTTTCTGTCTAACTTTTACAAAAAAGAGGGCAATAGAGGACTGAAACTTGAAACAGTTTCAGAAAATTCCAGTGGTTGCAGTAAAGGTTATGCTAACTTCCTAATCATGTTTGCGTTTTTGTCTGTGCGTCTTTCACCTTTTTTCAGGTCGTGCATCGAGATCTGAAGCCTAGTAACATTCGCTATTCTGATGACAGTGGACTCCCAGAATGCATCAGGATATGTGATTTTGGTTTTGCCAAACAGCTCAGGGCTGAGAACGGCTTATTGATGACCCCCTGTTACACGGCAACATTCATGGCTCCTGAGGTACGACTCTTAATCAGTAATCATAATAAGAAGTCTAATGTCTCACCAACACCTTATGAAACCTTATGGAACAGCTCGGAAAAATACATCTAAAAATTATTGTGTGTTTGTGTGTGTGTGCAGGTTCTGAGGAAGCAGGGTTATGATGCAGCCTGTGACATCTGGAGCCTGGGGATCCTGCTCTACACCATGATAGCTGGGTCAGTTTTAAACTACAAACACTGACAGACTGTTGCAGTATAGTTAAGCTTGTGCATGTAATATTTCTGTAAACACTCCCCCTGCTGCTGTAAACTTTATGTGTTCTAAATAAACCCCCCCTGGTGAAATAACAGTGAAGACAATAAGAGACCATGTATTTTATCCATATCAAATCAAAGGTTATTGCTTTTTATCCTCTCTACGGTGGCTGTTATTGTCTCTAGGTTCTATAATGTCAGGTTTTTCCACACCAGGAGTAGATTTTAGAATGCTCTCTACGGTCTGACTCATTCTCTGTTATTGTAATCCCCCCAACCTCTGAATTGCTCTCTGTAAATTTTTATTTTTATTGGACAGTTTCAGCCCGTTTGCCAGCAGCTCTGAGGATACTGCAGAGGAAATTCTGGCTCAAATCGGCTGCGGAAAATTCATTATCACAGGAGGGAACTGGGACCTGGTGTCAGATGCTGCCAAGGTAAAATTTAAATTTTTTTTTTTTTTTTTTTTTTTTTTTGGGGGGGGGGGGGGGTGGGTACAAATAAATGGTTTGGTCACAGTGTGACTAAACATACTAATTCCATCTGTGTATGATGGCGTGTATTTAACAGGACATTGTGATCAAGATGCTCCATGTGGACCCTCACCAGCGCCTGACTGCCCCACAGGTACTATTTATCCATAATATTACTTGGTAAGGTTTAGTAGGGTATAAATGCCCCCTGAAACTAGGAATGGGTGATACCTAACTTTTTAAGTTCAATATGATACTGATATTTTTTGTCACAATTCTACGGATGCCAATATTAATATTGATATTGATAAATTTTTGAATGGGTATATAATTTTCCAAAAATAATGACCAATTTGTAGGAATTTTAGGTCAGAAAATCATGACAAACCAGCCATTAATAGCAAATTTATAACAAAAGCAAATATGAGTACAATTAAATAAATATGTTAGTGCTAAAATGAAAACAAAATAAAATATTCTTCTATGTGTGACTGTCTGCAGCAGGGCGTTTGGTTCTCACATACAATGTCACGTATAATCACGTATAATGTTATAGTCACCTTGAATTGCCTTGTGTATGAATGGTGCTATACAAATAAAATTGCCTTGCCTTGCCTAGTCAATAGTTTTTTAAGGAATTGATACCAAATGAATAGCTTGTGAGAATCAATCCTGCCCATCTCTACTTGATACTGTTTTTTATTAATAGTGTTTACTGTATTATTATAAACATTATTAAATACATGACAGATTACATATTGTTATTCATGTATACAGAGACAATAAGCTGTTATAGAAATCATCTGAAACACACTGAGCATCACACCATTTCCCCTATCCCTCATGTACACATGTTCTCTAAACCCCTGATTTTTTCATGATAGTATACAGTATGCAGCAAATACTGAATGTTAGCTCACTGTGTTGTCTGTATATCACTGTTTTTTGAAAAATACGTAAGGAAATAATTTTTGCTGTGATGCCCTTTAGGTTCTCCGTCACCCTTGGATTGTAGAGAGAGACCAGCTCTCTGACAAAGCTCTCACCAGACAGGATGCACTCACTGTCAAGGTCAGACCTGTGGGCATGTGTGTATATGTAAAGGAAATATCATCAGACCAAAATTCTTTATTTAGAATAATTCTCAGATGTTCAGTGTTTCTGTGTGTATCTATGTTATCGTAAGAGAATAAAAGTTTAAATAGTTAATGAGAATAACTGTCATTTCAGCGTGCAAAATCAGTCATTGACAAATGCTGTTCACTGTGTCCTCAGTGTGTGTAATGTATGTGGGTGTTTTTATGTGTCACTGTTTCTATTACCCTGAATGACTGAACTCTTAAATAAAATGTAAGGATGTATTTTGGTTAAAACACAGTTCATGTCAGCATCAGTAAGATGTGTTTCTCTGTGTGTCCACTAGGTGGTGCTGTCTGACACTTATTTAGTTGCTGGAAACGTTAGGCCAGTATCAACATGGTGTAATATGGTCTCCTTTTGTTCCACCAGGGGGCGCTGTCTGCCACTTACTCTGCTCTGCGGCGCTGTGCTCCTGCTCCGGTCCTGGAGCCCGTTCAGTCCTCCAGTCTGGCTCAGCGGCGAGGAATGAAGAAACTGGGGAGTCCCAAAGTTAATCCAGACCCTAAAGAAAAGGAGTAACCTCGACAATCCCAATGAAACTCAGAAGAAATTAAACTTAGACCCACATAATTTAAGAAGATGCAGTCTCTCTGAAAAGCACACACCTCCTTATAAAGTGCTTGTAGGCCTATAAACTGAATGTAGCTGATCAAAAAAATTAAATCCTATTCCAAAGGGTCGAAGACTAATTAACTTTAACAATAAAGAGGTCCACTAGCACTGACAAAAGGATTAGCTTTAGTCCACTCAATTCAAAGTGTAATTTTGGGCATTGCAAGATTAGTTTGCCCTTTATTTCTATAGGTTGAAAAAACATTTATCTACATTTATTCTCAGACATTTGTCATAGTTCAGTCATGGCTTTAAAATTGCAAGGAAATGTACCAGTCTGAGTGGAAAACAGTTAAGAGCTGTAGTGCAATATAAACAGATCAATTGTGACCTGCCTTGAGCTTTATCTCCAGTAGCTCCAACAACTGAAAGCAGGACAGATTGTCCTTGTCACCAAAATCAGAAAAAGCAGTATTCAGTGCCACAAAAAACATGCCAAATAGTCAGTTTAATTTAGTTTTCATGTTCAGCACTTTCATTTATGTCACTCTTCATGGACAGCCATAATAATACCTTCCTTAACAGTCATTACTCTAGCATATATCTAACATTAAATATATGTTAGAATAACATCTGTTTGAAAGAGGCATTGTCATTCAGATTATATTTCTTCTCCAAGCAAACGTCTGAATTCTACAGATATGCATGTTAAAGATGTAAATATCCTACCAAAGGGACTTATAACTTAAGTTAACAATGCCATTGAAATCTTATTGTTCATAATATGGTCAATAATTTTACTGTATGTATTGCTGTCTTCCATAAATGCAGCCTTTATGAAATTTCTTGTTAAATGTGTCATTACTGCACATCCCGAATCAGATGGAACAGTGAGCTACGAAGGTGTTTATGTTTAACGTAGTTTGTTGTAGTTTTTCATAACATAATTCAAAATGTAATTTGGCTTTAAGAGTAGTCATAGAAGCCAGAAAACCTGGAGAGCACCATATTGCTCTTTGGTAAATGTCACACTCATAGCTGCAGCCTATGCTACTTTGTATTATTAACTCTGCATTCAGTGTGATAGTTCATCTTTCTGTGTGTGTGTGCTCCAGTGTGTCAAGTCGCTGCCAGTAGGCTTCTGTTTGCTGTTAGTGTCTGAAAGCCAAAGTGTGTGAGAAACACTGTGTCAGAGGATTGTACATACTGTCTATTGCTGCTGCCCTGATTGTATCTAATAATGAGTTGTACAATCACCAATACGAGGTAAGACTGAGCAGGGTGTTTTGCAGATATGAATAGCGCACTTTGTGTCGTACAGTTACAGTGTTGTTACCAGTAGGAATGTAGATTATGATGCTCCACAGTTAATGCACATACTTACTGGTCAGAGGTGCAACATATTGTGATGTGTAACAAATAAGCACTGTAGCAGAGACTGATGCAGATGAGATTGTAGATATTGTGATGTACAACCATGAGTTTGAGGTAAAGCTGTAAATATTGTTTACTAATTTAGATTGTACATACTGTCATGCAAAACCACCCACAAAAAGGTTAGACTGTATATATGTAGTGTTGTACAACTATCAGAAAGACTGTATATATTGTGTTTGCAGATATACTGAGATTGTACATATTATATTGTGTTGTGCATCCATTGCTCAGAGTGTACATACTGTCTATACCTGGCCAATCACTGAAATTATTGGCTAGAATGCCAAAGTTTTACAAATAAAGGAAAAGAACGGAAACAGCCCTGAAATGAGTGTTTCTTAAAATCATGTGTGAATGTATTTTAATCATTTACCTGAAATAAAATGAAGGGATTAATTAAGTGTACTACAGGAAATAAATGTGTTCTTAGAAAATGATAGACCTTTTCCACAGGAGACATCTTGATTTGTCCTACCAGGAAAAGCACAGGTGTTACTAATAACATTAATGATGGCTCTGATTCAGTAATTCAGCCATTGTTTATTATTCTATCATTTTATTTTATTATGTCTGCTTTTCCTACTGTGACATGCCAAAATTTCCTCTGTGAAAAGGGTCTTTTAGTGCAGTCTAATATTCTTAGTTAAATCTCTTGACATTAGTCATATTTTGTCCTTGAAAAGATAAAAACAAAGCTTTTTTGTTTCACTTCTCTTGAATCTTAAAGCAATAAACTTATAAGATGTAATCAAGGCTGTTTGAGCATAGTAAAAAATTAAATATGAGGGCTAACATGAGGCAAGAAAAGTTAAAGATTATATGTGGTATAGCTCAAGACAGACACAGATTAGTAGACAGACATGTAACACTAAAATGCATTTATTTGCATAACAAACTAATCAGTCTTTATACAATTACATTAAATACTGCAGTGTAAGATGAGATAAACCATTATTAGTCACACGACAGGGAATTTTGCAGTGTTACAGCAGCAAAGGGATAGAAAAAAAGAAGCATCAATAAAAAACAATAAATAATAAATTAGTAAACAAGCAAGATAAACAAGAGGAAACAAGCTGAATATACATCATAGGAAATTAAGATATTGCACAGTTAAATTGATAATGCACCTGCGTGAAATATTGATATTGCACATTGGTATAGATTAACATAGCAGTCAATTAGTCAGGTATAGGGTGTGTGTGTGTGATCTACTGGGAGCAGAATTAAATTGTAGAAACCAGAAGAGTTTCAGCAGTGAGCAAGAGCTGCTGCAACAGGCTGCTGCCCATGCAGCACCATCTTGGATTATGTGAGATTTGAAACTCAAATAAATGTGAAGGGTTTCATAGATTTCACCACCCTCCTGTCACAATAAAATGTACGAAAGTTGTCACATTAAGGTCACTGTGTTCAGTCCAGTGTGTGCAGTTGTCACATCAATGAAGTTTTATACTAAATATGCAGGGTTTGTTTCCAA
This sequence comes from Lutjanus argentimaculatus, assembly GCA_034769285.1. NCBI lineage: Eukaryota > Metazoa > Chordata > Actinopteri > Lutjaniformes > Lutjanidae > Lutjanus > Lutjanus argentimaculatus. Next base: position 2,211,045 of record JAWZSL010000045.1, on the reverse strand, counting down.
AGAGGAATAATTTACTCTCAGATACTGATCAATGTTAGCAGTCCAGGAAGAAAAGGGTTTTGCCTGCAACACTAAAATACTTTAAAATACCATAAAACACTTTTAGCTTCCCTGACTTGTTCTGATTTGACTCACCATAAAATAGTAACAACGCTATTCTTTGTTTTCATCCACAAAACAGTCTGCATGGAGTGCAGGTGTGGAAAAAAGAATCCCTCTGATGCTCTTCAGTTTGAGGATCCAAAGTTTAAACTAAGTGAAGAAATCTGAGGCACTCAGGAGGGTTAACAGTTTAACATTCCTTCACAAACTCATGCTTATTTCGCAGTTAAAAGCATGCCGACACATTTCAGCCATTAAGGCCTTCATTCTTTGTTTTCTGAAATAAACCGTTTTCCATTTTAAATAAGTCAAATTAAAATCAATACAATAAGATGACTAATGACAGGTAAAGGAAATTAATATCATTTGCTTTGGTTATAGTATGAAATGTAATATAGTTTTAGGCGATGAGAGTTCAGCGATTGTATCTTTCCTTCTCCATCATTATGTGGCAGCAAGCACTCGTCAAAGCCACTAGATGGCAACCAATCACAGCCTATGCTCCCACTTTCTCTCTTTCCATTTCTTACAGAAGTTGTCCCTTTAGAGCCGTAATCCCTAAAAAAAGAAGAAGAGAACGCTTTAATTTATATCAACCACCAGGCCCACACTCTGTTCCATAAAAGCTTTTAGCAGGCGCTGAGCCGATGTGTCAGGTGGGTGTGGCAGGCTCATCAGCCCTGACATTTAAGTGCAGTAGTGCTCAGAGCAAAAGGGATTGGAGGATATGAGTAGATACAGATGACAAGCCCCCCTGTGAAGATGATTGCAGTGGAGTGACAAGAGGAGACCAAACAACAGATAGAGGAAGGAGAAGGTGTCGGGAGGGGAAAGATGAAAGGCAAAAGAAGGAAAAAGAGCTCAGAGAAACAATAACTCAACCCAACAATTACAGCTTTGTCAGAATTTAGATTATCTTTTATAATGGGAGAACTTCAGATGGAATTCTCTCATCTTATTACAACTCAGTATAATGTCATTTGTATTTTAGGGCAAGTTAATATCTCCACACTTGTGTAGCTTCAACAAATCATTTAATCTTACTCTGACATACAATCAAACAGTGCTTCTGTCAGGTTTTGGTCTTTGGTGTTCCTTAAAAGTAAGCACGAACAAGTGAAAAGAATTTAAATAAGTAGCCTGGTTTGTACTGAGCCATCCTTTAACCAGACAGCAAATTGTCAGGTCCCTGTGTCACCAAACTGCCAATGTGTCCTTGAGCAAGTTACAAAATAATTACCCTCTCTGGAAGTGCTGTTTTGATACAGTATTTGACCTCTGACCTTCCTGCAAAGGGAGGCAAGTGAAAAGACATTAAGATTTTCAGCATATGGATGTTGTTCTTGTGCAGAGCAATTGACAGCGTTGCTTCATATCCAAAGTAAAACCACAATCAGATTAAGTGAGGAAATATTCAGCAGCAATCTGTAGTTATTACTGGTGTAGGCAGTTATCCCAGTGATTAGCTGACAGAAAGCGCATTAAGTTCTAGATGAAGTAAGCATGTGTGCTTCACAACTAGCAAGCTTCAGCTTGTCAAATTTCAGTTTTAGTTTAGTGCAAGATAGTCTGTCAAATTGTCCTCACTGTAGAACAGGGGTGTCAAACATACAGTCCATGGGCCAGATCAGCCTGCCAAAGGGTCTAATCCTGCCCACTGGATTTATTTATTTATTTTATTTTAATGTTTATTTGACAGGGACGACACATACAACATTGCCACAAAAAAGGGAAAATGTGATGCATATAAGACGTCTAGCTTCAGCTAATTTGCAGTCTTTGTCCCTGGTCAGGTGTTTAAAATACAATGAAATATACTAAATACAATTTAAAAAAAATGCAATGACACAAATACAGTGAACAATACAATAAATAAATAAACACAGTTGCAGTTGTCAATTACTGCTAAAAACATGACTTAGTTAGACTAAGATGACTTTGTAGTGTAGTGTAAATGTAAAAAACTGCAGAAAGTCATTATTTTCAGACCAGAATACAGCTTCTCTGAAAAATAATGGATACTTATTGTGGTCATATTTAAAAATATTGAACATCATGCAAAATGTTGTCAATCAGCACCATCAGTACAAAATCATCTATATCACACTTCTATTTTAAATCATTATTGGTGGAGCCCTGTTGTGAAGTCATTACTAAAACTTTTTATTTGTCAAAAAGAATCAGAATTGTAAATCTTTATAGCAAAAAAGGGCAAAATCTGGAGGTTGGAGGTTGTTATTTATAGGTTATTATGCAATGGTTTTACAAGTCAGGCGCACTTAAATTGGGCTGTATGTGGCCCATGAACTACAATGAGTTTGACAAACCTGATGTAGAATGTTGCGGACAATTCAGAGGTGTTTATGTCTAATTCTGCCTCCAACATACAGGAGAAGAGGATACTATTTTTCACAGTAGGGTGAAAGAAAACATCGTGCTGGAGGTTATTACTAAGATGGATCATGTTATATTTTGGATTGAACACAAAACAGGTAATACTTATTTTGAGACTGACGAGCACTGCAAAACTAAATTTGCACATGGTAACAAATGAAAATAATAACTTAACTGCTGAAAACAATATCACTGGACTACTGTAAGTTCTTGAAACACGTAACATGTAATTTTATATTTCAAATAAACTTTTTGTTAACACAGATCAGAAATGATTTTCCCTCAGTTTTATACCAGTTTCTTGTTATAGTGTTTAGCGCAGCTCCAGAAAACATGGCCATGGTTTACCTCCAGGTTGCAAACAAGGTTACTGCATCTTTAGCTGTCAGCTTTTGATCTGAGGTGTTATGAAAAGTCTAGTATGATTCTTCCAATCAAACTCTTTCCATATTTGTGAGCTGGAGGAAGCACACTGTGCCATACACATTTTATTCCATGATTATACATAGTTTTATGCAGAGAGCAGAGCCATCTAGTGGAAGACCATTTCTAATTTAACATTTTTGTGTCATTTAGTTATAACAGCACTCTGATGTAATATTGGCTGCAAAATGAGGAAAGACAATGATGGATACAAATAAACGACGAGATGAGATGATACTGAATTGGCCTGTAAATGTAAAATGTAATCACTCCTTCGTGTATTTGATCTGTTCCTCTTCTGCTCAACATTCCTCTTCCATCACAAAACAGAATTCTGGAGACAAGCAACATACACAGTCTGACAGGGACGGAGATCCCACCACCTATGGCACTGGGTGGGCACACGCACACACACACACGCACGCACGCACACAAATACACAGACCCTCGGACACCCTGTGGCACTACAGCTAGACCTGCCACTCGGACGTTCAGCGAATCAGACGGACAAATCTCTAACAGACGGCTCCTGACAAAGAGATTATCACCGTGACAGGAGAAGTGTGTGCAGCTGTGGGTGGTGGAGTTTACAGCGGGGAGGTGGGGGGTGGGAGCACAAACTCTTTGCACATTCACACATTTGGCTCTCCTCTCTCACCATACCAGTGTTCAGAAGTCAAAGTCAGACTTCAGTCTCTACAACATATGATTGTATGTGCACTGACTGTCCATAACATGTGTGTGTGAGACTGGTGTATGAAAAAAACACAAAGGTGAAGTTATAGAGGTTAAAGGAAGGTGACAGGTGGAAAACTTTGGGAAAATATGTCTAACTAGTTGTGTCGTGAGATCAGAATAAGACATTTGAGACATGTAGGAGGTTATTCTGCTCCCTAAAACAGCACACAGACATATGTAGATAAACCCAATAAAGGATTTCATGGATTAGACTGAACATGGACAGATTCTACATGTCCAAGTCAGCTTAGTCCAAGACTGAACTTCTTCAGTGTCTGAGACAATAGCCCATAGTAGTCTTGTTCAACAAAATAACACATCACAGCTTGTCTCACCAACAATCAGTGAGGAGCATTTCAACCATCTACATAAAACATGCAGAGCTCATCTTGTCCTGTACTTAAATTGTGCAAAGACAACTTTCACCCACTGGTTCAATCGCTGTTTAGAAAACAAAGTTTGGAATCATTACAATAACTCTTCACAATTCATTTCTCTACATACAATTTCCTGCATAAAGAACCTCTGAGGTGTAGCTATGTCACACATCACTATCATCAGCAACATAACTCACCCTGTGCAATAAGGCAGCCTATTTAAGCTGTCAGTTATCTGCCTACTAAACTGCATAGCACATTTGCAAAATCTTCTAAATCTTCTAAATCTTCTTTGGGCTTTTTGTGTCTTTACTAGATAGCATGAAGACTGACAGGAGAGGGGGGAGAGAGACAGAGGGGAAGACATGTAGTTAAGGGTGGCAGGCTGGAATTGAGCCACTGCAGAGGATGCTTAGCCCCAGTACATGGGGCGCACACTCTACCAAGCTGCTGCAATATATCTTTGGCTGTTTATAAAATCCACTGTGGAGACACACCAGTAGTAACTTAATAATAATGACTTCTGTAACAGAAGATTCCAGCCTGCAATGTACAGCATATTTTTTCCCAATTCACAGTGTAATCTTTTGCCCTACCTGTACAGTCTATAAGCAATTTGAGGTGAGATGATGGGGTATGACAAGCCCCTTCTTAGCAAAATGACTAAAATGCATCCCCCTTGTTAACCTGACATACCCTCTCTCCAGTAGTAGTTGCAAACAGAGGGGTTGTTGAATATGTTAGCCTGACTCATTGGTCCTTTATATGACTGAGGTTTATGCAAGTTAGAATCTATGGGTCCAACTATGGCTCTGAAATATCAGTAGCCTAATGGCACTGTGTGCTTGTTAATCCATGGCGTCCGTAATGCTGAAGTAATAGATGGATTTGCAATTGCGACTTTCTCTCTGAGCCCTGCCCTTTTGTCAGTTTCATCTAGGATCTATAATATTGTCTCAACTGTATGTTAAAAATTACCAAACTTTCTGCTGAGTATTATACATACCAATACATACATGTAGGTACAAGGAAACAAGATGGGAACAGCAAGCAACAATGTGGGAACTTTAAAAGAACCTATACTGAAAGTATTTTAAACTACAAGGTACCCAATATGAGCATTAGAACCATTAATGGCTGGTGAAGTGACTAGCAACTAAGATGCCATAGAGATTTGTATATAGAGAGATGTTAGTCTGTGATTTTGGCATCAGGTCTGCTCAGTTTTGGATGAAAGTTGAAATAGTTTTAAAGTAAGTTTACTTTTAGAAGAGACATGCTGAGTTTGAAAGTTATGAAATGACTGGACATGAAATCGATCATCTTCTACAGCTGCACTTAGCCATTATGGACACTCCTAGTTTACAGTTCAGCTGTATTTACGATAGGAACCTCATCACAGAAAAGCTTTTCTTTCATTCTTTTTCCACATAACCCAGCACTACCACCTCAGACAGCTGAAGTTTCCCAGAAGTATTATGTTGTAACCCATAAGTAGGCCTACTTTACAACAAAAATAACTAAAACATAGGCTACAGCCCTGGGGTCTAGGACTTGTGTTTGTTCTGGTGTAAAAACACAAATGTACTACATAGTTTTTTAGGAACTATGTAGTTTGCCTGGGTAAATAGTATATGATAATTTTGAAATGAATGAAAGCAGATTTATCAGTGGGTCATACTATATAACAGAGTAGGTGCCTATTAGTTAAAAAATGTCTACAGTATATGTTCCCACACTGTTAGCCCTGTGTTCCCCAACTGCACATTTTGTTTCCTTGTTCATACATGTATGTATCATCATACACTTTACTGGTACACCATTAGAACAAAAAAATATCATGTAAATTTGGAAGAATTACGCTGTACATTGTGTTATAGTCATCTAAAGGATTGCAGACTTCTAATAGTCAGTTCAAAAGCAAATAAAGAAAACATCTTCAACACAAAATACTCATTTGCATTTATAAATAATGAGGCAAACAAAAGACATACAAGCAAATAAATACATAAATACAATCACAGAAAAGCAAATTCACCAATTTGAAGACATATACACAGTATTAAGAAACACACTGCAAATACAGATAACCACAACATAATGAAAGTTTCTGGGGGACACTTAAAACTGATGAACATGCTATTAATTGGTAACTGACTGTCACTATGAGTATGGTTACTATCTTTAATAATATCACACTCATTGAGACTATAATAAACATTGTCAGTGTAATTTGTAAGTGGCAAACTTAAACAAATCACACACTGAATGCTGTGTGTGATACATCCTGCATGTCTTTCTTGTACCTTTCTGTATGACAAAGACAGACAACGTATATCTTATGTGTGTTTAATTTAGTTGTATCTTTTTCTAAATATTGTCAACGTGATGAAGGAGTTTCCTTCAAGCATTTTCTTAAGTTCTAGTGCATCAAGCTCTCTGAGCCACCCTGTGAGGACCACAACTGCACACTTTACCCACATTTGTGGTCCCTGTTTTTTGTGGCAAGTCTTGTTGTTCAAATTTGTTGTGCAAATTTGTAAATCTACAAAAGCTGATGAGTTCAGAATTATCTTTATTACATTAATACTTTATTATTAATTAATACTTTGCCAGAAATGCCACCAAGAGTTGCTCTAATTGCATAAAGGTGCCATGCAGTCACTGTGTGGATGAAATGCTTGATGGGACACAGTTTGATATTTCCTGACACAGTTCTGAACAAACCACAAATTGCAGCAATAATGGTGATATAATCATGTAATCCAAACACAAATACACTCACAAGTCAAAGGTGCCAGCAGAGGATAAGTGAAGCTCTGCAGAAAGTCAATTAATCTTTTCAGTGGTCCCCCCTTCCCTCCACCCTGCTTAAAAGCTTCATTTACCTCCTATGGAGAAGAGATAGAAACACCATTAGTGAGATGATGGCAGGACTGGAAAGGGGAAAGGAGAATCTCACAGTTGGATGAGCTGAAACAGTATAGGCCCCCATCTCCTCAAAAAGTGTGTGTGCGCGAAAAGGCGAGAGCATCTTCTGCATGGGCGAGCTCAATTAGTTTCTATCTTGATTATCAAAGGTAGTGGTGTACAACTTTTAAGGCGGAAGTGTGCTTCAAATGCTGGAGGGAGGGGGGTGAAGAGGGGTGGGCTGACCTGCAGAGTTGAGCAAGAGTTGGACTGATAACAGGGGAGACATGGCTGAGGGGCTGAGGTGCTGCAAGGCAGCGTACCTTAGGGGACAAGACGCCAACCATTATTTTCTTATCCAAGCATGTGTGTATCTGCACTCTTAGAAATAAAGATGTTACCTAGAACCATAAAAGGTTCCTTGGCTTGTTTCCATGGGAGAACCCTTTTTGGTTCCTGTTAGAACCTTTTCTGAAGTTTCCTTTCAGAGAATATCCAACATAAAGGATTATACCAGAACCATCTGTGAAAAGTTTCACACAAATCCCCCTATGAAAGAAAACCCTGATATGGAGTAATCGTTCCACCCAGAACCCTCTCTGGAGGTTCTATCCAGAACCTTTCCACATTCTAAGGGTGCCAACAACAACCTGCTCAGGCTTTTTATATTCTAAGGGTTTCGTCAAGGACACATCCAGGGATTCAACAGGGGACCTTTTTATATTTCAAGGGTTTTATTTAGAACACACTTGGGGGTTCTGAGGAGAACCTTTTCATATTTAAAGGGTTTCATTTAGAACACACCAAGGAGTTCTGTGGAGAACCTTTTTATGTTCCATGGGTTTAATCTGAAATGCACTCAGGAGGTTCTAAGGAGAACCTTTTTATGCTCCAAGGGTTTTATCTAGAACATACTCAGGGGGTTCTAAAGAGAACATTTTTATATTCCAAGGGTTTTATCTATTAATCCCACAAATCTTTTTATACTCCAAGAGTTTTATCTAAAAAGCACTGAAAGGGCTCTACAGAGAACATTTTTATGTTTCAAGGGGTTTATGTAGAACCCACAAAGGGGGTTCTAACAAAAATATTATGGTATTATGGAATAACATTATGGTTTATGTTAGGGTACAAAAAATCCTTGATGAACATTTGATGAAAGAGTTCTTCAAGATTTCAGCAATCCTTCAGGAACTCTTTCTTTCAAAAACGGTCCTTTGGATGAAAAGGGTTCTTAATGGAACCCTTAGTCAAACAAAGAACCCTTGACAAACCCACTCTCCAAAAAGGGTTTTTAAAAGGTGGATGGTTAGAACTTCAGCCCCTCAGGAAGAACCCTTTTTGAGCCCTGATTTTTAAGGAAGGAGTGTGGTGTGTGTGTGTGTGTGTGTGTCGCATGGGACCCCAGCTGGATAAATGATATTCATGTGTGTTTACATGCACGCGTTTTGGTGTGTGAAATGCCACTGAGCATATAGGCTCTGCTTCACTGAGCTCGGCTGGCTACTGGAGCACAATTGGGGGTCTCTCTGTGTGAAAGAGGTCAGAACACACACACACATACACACACACATGAACAGGCACAAACACAAATAAGGAAGTTTGGCTGAATACTCAAGACCCCGATAATCAAACAGTATGCAAATCAGCGAGTCCCTTCTTCTACGCAGGGACAAACAATTCCCATACGAGTGTCGGAGTTAGAAGAAGTCACACTATGGATGCTATTGAAATTCATGTCACATATATATCACCATATAGTTGCATTATTCTCTATATTTCTTGACATTTCAATTCAAGCCACCTGAGTCCACCAGTTTTAAAGTTATGTCAGTCGAGGTGCAACATGCTCTCTGGTCTCCCTGCTGATCTTAATTACTGTAAGTCTGATGTCAGGGCAGCTGGGTTTTACTTGGGTTAATAAAGTTGCTGCTCAAGGAAGGTCAAGTTGAATCAGTAGGCTGAGAACAGACAGAAATATCCAGGGCTGAAGACATGAAGGGGTAACTACAGGCGGGAGGCTCAGTAGGCATCTTCCTAATCGTAAAATATATGTGCTCTATTACAGGCTTCTTCATGCAGCTCAGACTCCTTCTGGGGGCAACAGGAACACTGGAAGAGGGTCAGAGTTGGGGATACTGACAAAAATTCAGCCTATACCCGTCTATGGCAAGGGCATAGAATTGGGTAGGGCTGGTATAAGGACATGTCCCTACCAATATCCAGGGACTACTGAATCGTCCCTGACGATAATTTTGATCGAACGATTAAGACATAACCACTTTTGTTTGTCAATTTCTAGTCAATGTTAGTTATTGAGATTCAGTGCTGTGACAAAGCACTTGTGCTAATTATAGACATGAAACATTATGTTTTTAAGTTTTGAAAGATTGCGTCAAACCTCACTGCGGTTTGGTCCACTGCCTACTTGTAGCCATGGGTTTTTTTTTTATGCAAAAAATTTCAATATATGAATTAAATAACTGGCAACACATCTAGTGAGTTATTCAGTCCATCAGTAAGAAAGTAAGAAAATTACACAAATTGTTTATTTTGTAATTTATCTAAATGTGTGCTGTAATAGTCAGCACTCCTCTGGCAGGAGCACAGCATCTCTCTGTCTCCCCTTGTGCTGTGCACCACAGACAGGACTGTAACAGCTTTTACTATGCTAATGGGGACACTCTTTGTTTCTATCGCTCTGAAACTTTGGGACAACAGGCAACAGAAGAGCAGGCAGAGAGAATAAGATAGAGTAAAAGAGTGTTCCCACTGTGATATGAAATATCCACCCTTGCTCCATGGTACAGTGTAGCCTCTAGGTAACATTCCCCTTAAAGACTTTTTACAGTATGGTGAAATACCTCAAAAAGGCAGGGCCCTAAGGAAACCAATAGCAATGTTTTAATTTGTCACATGACTTCGAAGGTCATGTTGAATCCCTTTTTTGGCCTTTCTCACATGGTTCAGCTCCATCATCTTTCTCCACAAAAATGTTCTGAAAATGTCTTTTTCTCTCATTTTGCAATCTGGAAAAATTGGAATCATATTAATAGATGAGTAAAGTTAATTTTTAATTGTTTAATGTACTTTATTTGATAATTCAGTGATGTAAAACTGTTAAAATGTAAATGTTGCCTTGAAGTAACACCATACCATTATGGATTCCCACCATGACTTTGTTTGGTATTTTGTTAAGTGGCATAGATTTAGAGCTGTTGAGACGATTGAATATTTTCCATTACTATTACACATTTTGTTCAAATTTTTATCTTTTTTAATTTCTTACAATCATGGAACTGAGTTAAAAAATCTTGAACACTTCTTTAAATTATGTTTACTTGGATTATTTTATGACAAAAAAAAAAATACAACATTTTGAACTACTAGAATCATAATGACATACTAAATGTACTAAATGCTGGGTGACACTCATAGTTTTTGCTTTAATTTGAAAGGCCTGGATCATTTATATTTAATAGTTATTGACAACAATTTTTTACATTTTAGAGTGTCTATACTACAGCAGACCTGATCACCAACACATTTTATGTCACAGCAGCCACACCAACTACACAGGTAACAACACTGAACTAATGTGAACTGCAAGGAAAACAGGAAGGAGTGAGATGGAGTGAGATGCAAGCAAGAGATGTGGCCCATGACCAGATTATCAGGTTATTCAGTGGGACAACTTCCTCTAAAACACCTCAATGTGTTTGCAGAACAAAAAGTCTCCACCACATGGACTCTAATAGTGGATCACACTACAAACAAGCTATAGTTTGTATCAAATTAGACAAAAGGTAGAAATTATATGTTCTTCATTAGACAGTATTGGACCCTTTATAGGACCCTTATTAGACTTTATTAGAGGGTTATTAGGGACACATTACAACAGAACTGTACTGGAAACTAAATTGAAATCACATATTTGCTACTTGAGACACTCCTTCTTTGGCTAGCCAAGACTGATGTCTACTTCTTTGATCAAATCATAATGTCTGCCTACAGTGTTACAACAAGTCTGTGTAATCATCCATAGACAAAATATTCCTCTACTGCAATCATTTTGGCCTTTACTTGGTAGATATGGTTCACATACTACTTTAACTAGTGTCTAATAATGTCTAATAAGGGTCTAATGTCTAATAGAGAACATTTTATTTATAGTTTTTGTCTAATTTGATACAAAGTACAGCTTGTTATGTTTTATTAGTGTACTCCTGGATATATTGTGTGTAATTAGAGTATAGTTGTGTTTGCTTACTGTCTAATGAACATATTATATCCAGTTTTGTCTAATTTAATACAAATCACGGCTGCTGTCTCTCATTACTATATTGTAGAAAAAGTACAAGCCATTTAATAATAAATGGATAAAGAACAAAGACAATTCTATTTCCACCACAAATAGTTGTGTACTACACAAAACAGTATATGTTAAAACTTTCAATTATTTTTAAAATCAATTTATGGCTATTTATGCCTTCAGCACTCCTACTGCTGGTGTCCATGCCCCAGGCTGACATCAGGACTGTATGTGAATGTCACTAATACCTCTCTTTATGTGAATATGGCAGTATCTTTACAATATAACTCCTGCCATGTGAGTGTGTGTGTGACTCTGTGTCTGTGTGCCTGTTTGCACTAGTCTAGTGTGTAAACAAATGTTTTGTCCCAGTTAACTAGGTCCCAGTCGGACCAAACCTATTTGGCATTGGTTGGCTGATGCTGGTGTGCATGCATTTGGGTTGCAGCGATATATATGTGGGCATATGTGTGTGTGTTGTGTATGTGGCAGCCGGGGGGATAGCATGCTGCTGCTGCTGACACTGGGCCTGTCTGCCTGGTGTGCCCCTTTCTGCACCAGTAGAGCTGGCACTGCCTCCTGCCTCTGCCCAGCCGATTCGCAGTGCGCCAGCTGGGCGCTACCAGGAGAGGCCCTGCAGAGAGAGGACGCAGGTCAGCCGTGACAGAGGGATTCAGAGAGAGAGAGGTGTGGAGTAAAGTGGCAAGGTTTAGATACAGAGCAGGCAGGGATACACACATACGGAGAGAGGAAAGTTAGGGACGGATTGAAAGCAAAGGACAGAAAGATGGTGTGAAAATGTAAAAAGAGAGAAAACTCTCAGAAGTGGAGGGCTGCAGTTGTAAGACTGCCCCATGAAATATGTAGTTTTATACTTAATTAAAGAATTATCATTAGGATGACTTTCAATTTTTTTTCTCGTTATTTTTACATAACACCTATGTGACCTTATAACTGACCATTGTATATTTAACTGGTAACACCTCCTTTTACATCCTAAGAAGCAGAATTACTGTAAATGTAGTGCACTGCACGGCAAATGTGGAACTTCTGTGCAAATGAAACAAAAGAAGTACATGCTTAGCTGACGTCATTTTAAACATTTATTGTTAAGTACCTTCACTGTACAGTTGTTGTCTGTTACAGTTTAAACTGCCAAAAATTAGGGTACAACTTTTTTTTATTGGCAAAAGTCCAGGTTCAGCTGTTTACTCTCTAATAATTAAGGCAACGCATTTGTATCAGTTAGCTTCCATTAAACTCATATGAAAATGATAATGGTGTAATATAATATATAATACAAATATAATACAAATACAGTACAGTATATGATTTTTATTTTAAAAGTTAATTTGTAGGTTGTTTTTTTTTTTTACAAACAGTATGTAACATTTCTTAGGATCCATTGAGTGGCAGTTTAAATTGATTATGTTCTCTCAAATGTTGCTATTGTGCACACAAGCATTGTAGATCTGCTGTGCCTTACTGTATTACATTCCATTATATTTTGAAATGCCAGCAGGCACATGGATTTTGTGTTTTTTCTTCACATAAATGAAGACATTACCACTATAAACTGATGCTGAAAAGGCACAAATTGGTATGTAGAAAATCACCACAAGGCAGGAAATTAAATGCTTAACACTTAAAATTTCCTGGGAGGGGACCCCTGCTTAATAAAACCTACCCTTTCATTAAACCACAGTGAGAGGGAAACATTTTCTTTTGTTGACGTAATTTCTGTCTATTTAAATGGAGTCAAACTTGATATCCAAACCTGTAATGGACACACCTGCTCGTTCAGTCCTGCTGTACATGGACTGGCATGTTGATATTTAGACTGTCAGGCTGGGTAAATGAGCAGTAACTCAGCTGAAGTTCTTGTATTGTGGGAAAATATTTGCTTCCTTTAACAGGTTTATTCCGGTTCTATTATTCAATTAGACCAATTTTACGTCAGCTCCTCTGTTTGCATATTTGTCGCCTCCTTGCAGCCTGCACCGAAGTGGGACAGATGAGGAGATATCTTTATATAACAGCTGATAGTGTTTGTAAAGGAGTAAAAGGGGCTGCCAAAGATATCAAGATTTACATTTTTACAAATTATAGCTATAAAGAAATTATGCATCATATAACTCCATTCTGGCATTTTCAACTTCTTTACTTAAAATAGGTAAAGAAACACAAGCTCATTTGGTGCTCAGGAACACCTCAAGTGGAGACAGGGTCTGTGAACGCTCAGGACTTTCTTTAAGAAATCACTGTGTGTGCTCTTCCACCAGGAATTGAGTTGTTTCAGTGTATGTCAGACACTGAGCCATGTTATTTTAACATACAGTAATGAGAGACACACTGCTCCTTGGAGGCACTGTAACATAGTTATTTAAATTAACATTTAATTATTTCCCATATCAATGTAATGTATCAATGGAGTGTATTTTCAATAATCTCCTACTACAGGTGTTGCCTATTAAGGTTCAGTTCTACTGAAGTCAAACAGAGTCAAAGTGCTGCTATTATGCATATTGCCTTGCTTTAAAGGCTCTGCAACACTAAATGGAATGGGACCTTAATTAGTACCATTGGAAAAACCTAAAACACCTTAAGTCATATTTTAAAATTGCCAACTTACTTCTAGTTACATCTTGCATATGCACTTGTAAGAGTTCAGAAAAGTTGAACAAAAACACAAACACACAAGCACGAACCACTTCCAGTCAATTTTCCAATCCCTGATAGCTATATTTCATTAAATGGTCTTCTTAACAATACAATAAAACCAGTGTAGTCTGCTTGACTCCACCCTGAAATGTATCCAGTATAGCCAAGCACCAATTTGGTGAAATGAGCAGATACTCACAATCGAAAACATTAATATTATAGTCAACTATCACAAGACAATATCAAATCTGATCAAATCTTTTTCACATTCATCACATATAGAACTTTAGATAAGTTTCATTTATTGGACTCAGTAAAAGGTCCATTGTGTAAGATTTAGGAGCATTGTTGGCAGAATATGGCAGAAATAGAATATAATATTCATAAGTATGTTTTCTTTAGTGTATAATCACCTGATCACCTGATTCATTACCTTAGAATGAGTCATTTATATCTACAGAGGACATGGGCCCTCTGACATGCAGGCTGCCATGTTGCACCTCAGTAGCCCAGAATGGACAAAACAAATGCTGACTCTAGATACAGCCTTCTTATTTTTGTGGCAGTTTTGTGTTCTCTACACGCTTGGATGGGGAGGGTGAGGGGAAGTGTTTGCAATCTGCAACTTCATTGCTAGATGCCACTAAATGCTACACACTGGTCCTTTGATTAATAAACCAAGCTGATCCGAGTCATAAGACGTCTATTTTGTGTCATTGGTCCTCTACAGAAATACTTTTAAAGTTGCACATACATTACACACTATTTGCATTTTATGATATACAACTAATCTCCTATGTGTCCCTTGTCTTATTCAGCAAACTTTACTTACAGGCCAAACTTGGTTTAACCCTAAGGGTTAATTGACAGTCTACCTTTTAAATTATATATAGGACATTTGGAAAGTTCCCACATCCTACATCCAAAAGGGATGTTTCAAGGGTCAATTAATGAACTGATCATAAAAATGGAAGAAGAGATGATGAAGTTTGCAATGAATTATCAAAGGAGGAAAGAAAAAGAAACTGAGCAAGAGGGCTTGTAGCTTAGTTATCCTGATCTGGATTTAAACACGGCACTCTCGTCCCTCTGGTCCTCTGGTCACTCCACGAACTAATGAGTTTAGCAAGGTGACAAACAACAGCCCAGACATGTCAAAGGTCTCTGACCCTTTCACTAGAGCCTTAATCAGAGAGATTTGCAGAGAACTAAGTCCTGCTGAGGTTCAGTATCACCCAACATTAACAACATGGCATCATATTCTTTCTCTGCAGACCTGAGGAAGATCAATGCAACAAAAATGTTTCTGAATACGGAGTAAAAGTGTCTCACTCATGCTTGATGAGGAGGAAACACTTCTGACTGAGAAGGGAGACTGAAAACAAGGAAAAGACCAGTCAGAAAATTATTTTTGGCACAACATATAGATGCCAAATGTATGCAACCCTGCTGGCTTAAAGGATAACAGCTGGTCGCTTACACCTCTACCGTCACATCTTTGTGCTGTCCTGTAACTCAAAGCCCAATCGTGCTTCACATCATAGAGCTGCAAGGCCGTCCCTTAAGCAGCAGAATCAATGGACGAGTCATTACACCAGTAAGAGCAAAGGCCTCAAACACCCTCACCTACTTTCTTCTTCTCCTCCTACCCTCCTGCCCCACTATAGACACTTTCTAAACACCCCACCCTATAGCCTGCACCTTCTCCCAAACGGCCTCTCTCCCGCCCCCTTCTCCGTGGGCCCTGGGTCTCTGGCTGGGGCAGGCTGGCACAGCTGTGCCGGGAGCTGTGCTGTCACAAGCGGTTAGGGTGACAGCCACTCACACTTCATAATGTCCCTCTCACAGGTCACCGAGCGACAAGCTGGGTCACCTCGCTCCAGCAGGCAGCCCCAGGGGAAGCAGAGTGCCCCCCCACCACCACCTCTCCATCAAACCGCCGTCCCTCCCACCCTCACCCCTCAAACCCCCCTATTGCCCAGGAAAATAGAGAGACAGGAGGGGGCAGGTGGAGGGATGAGGTGCTCTATTGTGCCGGGCTCGGCAACAAGAAGCTCTCCACACTGGAGACTACGCCAGGGTCACGATTAGGGTGGGCACGCCACTACTAGTTCCTGTGATACAGATGATGCTGGCAGTGTGGGTTAGGGTCAGCGTGAGCTGCTGCTTAGATGGTAATTGTAGAGCTCAGAGGAATATGATGATGTACTGCTGCTCCAGTGTACTAGTGTAGTTTTGTAGGTAATGGTGTGGAACTCAATGAAAACAGTTGTCATACAATCCTGTTGTACAGTAGAGCTACATAACCATCATTATATATATTGATGTTGATGATTAAGTTTTGGTTAACAGCTATTTCACTGTTAAACAATGAAATTATGATTAATTATGTTTACTAATTAATGCTATAATTTATGTTTTTTTATCATTAGTTTGTGTAGAATAAAATATTGTAACACTTTGTTAATGGCTAATAATTAGTTTGTAAACCAGTGCGAATGTTGATTATAATAGTTTTACCTACTTAGGTGCATTCTTGGAAACAAAGGTGCTAATTAGAACCATAAAGTGTTCTTCAGCTAATCCCCATTGGAGAAAGCATCCTGGTTCCTGGAAGAACCTTGTGTAAAGGTTCCACTTGGAACTCTTTCAGAGACTTTTACCTAGAACTCAACGTAAAGGGTTACACCTGTGCATTATAAAGTCACAACTAACATTTATAGTATTTTATAAATGGTTAATAAATAATGTGGAGTGCATCTATAAACAATATAGTTACAACTGATATTTATAATGCTTTGTAAATGGTTAATAAATATTGTGTAGTGCATTTATAAACATTATGTGAATGTCCATTATAAAGTTGCAACTGATGTTTATAAAACTTGCTTAAACTTGCTTAAAAATTGCCTAATAAATGGTCTGTAAAGCATATATACAGATTATTTGAAAGTTATTTATACTATATACGTAGTATAATTAACTATCCGTTTACCATTTATTAAAGATAATTATTATAAAGTGCTGAGATCAAATGAAATAAAAACATCTTAAAATGGATTTGATTTTCTTGTCATCGTCCATATGGGTGAAGGGATGGTATGAACTTGGTAATGGCCATAGGAGAGCACCATATGCTCCTGATGTCTGCCATCCAACTGTCATTAATGTGCATTACCTCTGCTCCCAGCCACATTGTGAAGTCTAATCTGATAGCAATACAAAACTGAACAGACAACATTAAGATTCACGTTAATGGGCTCCCAGTGACTCTCTCTAATTGGTTTGCCATTTGCACCTAATGCACAGCTTTCAGGTCATCACTATTAAAACTGTCCATCTGAGTATGTCACTTGAATTAAGTGACTGTCCCTTAATGATTCTCAAAATATCTGTAATACTAAATCACATTTGAATGTAATGCTGTCTTGAAAGATAGATTTAAAAAGAGAGTTCATATGGGTGTACTGTATGCGTGGGAACCACAGAATAACAATCATATATGATTGGTTGTTTTCCATCTTTATGCACTAACAAACGATAAGTTAAGCATGTGAATTTGGGGCTACATGAGCTAATTGGATTCAATGCCTGCAGTTGGCTTCAGCTGTGAGTGAGAGGCCTCATACCTAATTCCCGTTATTCAAACAGTCACACCCTGAGAGCGGTTAATTCACTGAAGGTGCGTACACACCCACTGAACAATGTGTAGCAATTAATTTCGCTCTCCCTCCCACATCTGGCGCTTCGGTGTGACCCTGCCTCTGCTGTGCCGTGTCGCTCAGGCTAGGCAAGCCTTTGCAATTTCACACGTAAAGGACTCCAATGAAACGTGAAAAGAATATGTGGCATTGTTAAATTGCATTAAAGAGTTTAAAACAGTAGATTTGTGCACTCCCTCCCCTCCTTGCTCCCAAGAAAACAAAGCAGTAAATGTGCTCAAATGCTCAGTGACGTGACGTGACATAATGCAATACGCACCGAGGACGCATTTTCACAAAGGGGAGAAATTCATCATGAGGCCCCACCAAATCATGATAAACAAACACACACGCACACACACACACACACACCCACCCACAGATGACTTGATGCCACAACAGGAGCTAACGCCAAAGGGACTGTCAGGCCTCTCTGGGTCATGCATCAATATGTCCTAATTTCTTCTGAACTTACTGTATTCACATTAACCTCAGAGTGAAGAGCAGGGTGAATCTGAGAACAATGACAGATCAACATAAGCCAGAAATGCAATCAGAGATGATTAGTCAATTAACTGATTTATTGGGCAACAGAAAACAACAATTTTTCTGATCAATTAGTCTTTTAAGCCATTTATCAAACATATTGATAAAGTTTCAGTTTTAGTTTCTCAAATGTGAGGATCTGTTGTGAAACTGTGTTTTTATATGATTATAAATTAAAAATCTTTGGAGTGTTGGTTTGACAAAACAAGAGATTTGGAGACTAAGGTACCCTGTGGAATTTCTGACCAATAGTAGTGCTTTTCATTGCTATGGCAAAGTTGGACTTGAAATCTAACAATTTAACTATTTATAGTTCAAATTTTACTTACACATATAAATAAATACAAAAATTAAAATTTACATTACAAATTCACATATTCAAAACACAACCTAACCCAACTGCACTGATTTAACATTAAATAACAGTTAGTACTAATATCAGGAAAATAAATATTGAGTTGGTATTCTAAACTCCAGTATCAAACTTTTCTTTTGCGCAAATATGATTATTTGAGGAGAGGGTGCTGTAATCATCATCAGTTGACTCCCCATCACAGGTATAAATGTCAAGTCATTATGACATGTTGCATCTAGTGTTTTATATCTATACGTCCCATCATCAGGGACGCCCACACTGTCAGCAGATATGTTTTCAAGTGTTGCCCCATTGACACAAACTTGTTTTTAAACATTTGTTGGACGTCTCGCCTGGTATTGGAATCCTTTCGAGTTAAATACAGCCACTTCAGACAGATTAGCTTGGCATTTTAACCATGTTTACAGTTGCTACGAGCAAGTGGTATGTTAGATGCTCAAAAGGCCATGTAGGAAGAGTTAACTAGAGGTAAAAAAACCAAAAAACAAACATTTTGAACACACAATATGTAAGTTCTGACACTAGTGGTGTTTCACATTAAATTAATAACAAAAGACAGTTTGATGATGGCGTGAAGTGGCAGGGGATCAGTATATGTTCACAGATGAGGTAATATATTCAAGTTTTATTCGTGTTACCTTTAGACACGCTCACAGACTTCCTCACTCTTTGTCGTGGCTAACGTATCCTGTATTTCCCCAGAAGTTATAGCAACCAGCAGCAATCAGAAAACACACTGTTACCTTGAATAAATTACAGATTTCTGCGTGTTTGAACATTGTTGGAAACAGTTGGGATAATTTAAGTACACACATAAACAAAACATTTAACATAGGTCATAATGCAGAAATGTTACATGTAGCTTTAAAGTATCATTAAAAGTCTGCTTTAGCTAATGTTATATGAGGAGGAAAATGTATTCATCATGTTTGTTTGATCTCAAGGATATACTTTTGATCTGAATTTAATAAGAAACAATATATGCAAACATAAGCTTTGTTTTTTTTTACAACAAAACTCCACAGTGCACCTTTAATGATGATTTTTTGTTGGGCATTTTCCACTATTTTCTGACATTTTGTAAACTAAATGATTAAATAATGAATAAAAAAAGTCAAGACTTGAATGCTTAAATGCAGTATTCTACTGTTGTGTACAGCATAGACATCTTGAGTATTCTGCAGGTAACAGTCGGCTCATCTGTTGATTTTGAAGTCTGCATTTGCTTTTCATATTAACTTCTTTTCCTCTGCCCTGTGCACACCATCTCCTCCTCTGCACCACCTCTTTCTCTGTCTCTCCCTTGGTGCCACTGTGCCAGTCACCCTGCTCTAGGGCTCTGGAGATATTTCAAACATATCTGGGAAATCAATCTTACAGCAAACTGAAGGAAAACATCGAATGTCATTGAGCAATAAGTATGAAGCCTGTCAGAGGTAGAGCTGAGAGCTGGGCCTGCGGCGAGTTAGGCCTGCCAGTGTCCCAGTGAGAGGCCTCGTCAGCTGGGCCCCCTGCCTCTTCACACACACACATACACACACGCACATACACACACAGACAAACACTTCTGACAGAGAAAATTAGAATGCAGTTTATGCTGTCATGGCATTTTCGGTTCACACCACTTCCACCGCTGTTCACTCTGTTTGGGATAAAACAGTATGTAGTGTCCCTGAAATGCAATTCTCATACTTTAGGTATGTTTTTTTTTTCTTCTTTTTTTCTTATAATTGAATCAACTTTTGAAAATAACCTTGCTGTGCATCAAACAGACATACAGTATTTAAATGCTAAATGTGAAAAAAGATTGGAGGATAAAGGACAGGATGTAGAGCTGTACAATAATTCAGTTTGGGCTGCAATTAACAATTGTTTTCTTAATAAAATAATTATTGCAATTGTTCGTGTCTTTAATTTGTTTGTTTTGTCTGACAGTCCAAAACCCAAATTCTGTTCATTTATTCAATATTCATAGAAAATAACAACAGAAAGTGCTCACAATATGGGGCATTTGTGTTTTAAAAATGAAACAAACAATATTGGATTATCAAAATTGTTGCTGATAAATTATTTGCAGATTTAGCGATAAATTAATCAACTAATTATTCCTATTTAAGTTAAATATTTTAACAATATCTTAGAGTATATCAACTTTAAATGAAATTACATTGTGATGATAGGGTCATATAGGGTCAAAAGATTTGCTCTACATGTATGTGTAAGCATCGGAAACAGTTGTAATACAGTAAACATTTCATTTCATCATTTTAGATGCAATTTTGCACCGACATTTACAATATCTGTAATTTAAACTGATATGTGATTTTTAAACACACAAAATGTAAATTCTGCCACTAAGGGTCTCTCTCACATTTAAACAATAACAAAACATGCAGTTTGATGATGTCGTGAGGTGGCATGGGATTGTGGAACAACCACCATAACTGATGAAATCTGTCTGACATGACTCAACAAGAGTTCATGTTCATGTATGAGGTAAGATTAAAGTTTTATTCATGTTATGTTCAGTCACATGTGTTGACTTCCTTCCTCACTCTCTGATGTATCCAGTGTATCTCGCGTTTTCCTGTAACTTACAGCAACTACTGACTAGCTATCAACAGCTATTAAGAACCTTGAATAAATTACAGATCTGTCTGCATTCAAGCATTGTTGGAAACATTTGGTATAATGTTAAGTAAACACCTCAACAAAATATATAACATTTATTTAGCATGACATATTATAGGTTTAACTAGCGCTGTCACAATATATTTTCACAACACTTATCATGGCCAAAAGAATTCACAATAACAATATTACAGTATCACAATATCACAAAATGTGAAAAAAATCATATCAGTCAAATTCATCTTCGTTTATTCTGAATTTTTTGTCTCTTTTTTGGCAAATGAATTGCACTTCAAATATGATGTGAGGTGGAGAAAGAGTCTGTAGGCATTACTGTACAAAAGGGTACAAAAAGTGCAATTACACTCGGAAGGCGGTGTATTATCATGTGTATTCTTAACATAATATCAATTAATTTTTTAAATATCACAGCTATTGTCCCTAATTTAACTATTAACAAGTCTGAATGTGGATGCCCTCAAGGAGATGGTTCAGGGTTCTCCTTTACATCCAGCGGAGGCTCACAGGCAGTTACACCAAAATGGAAAACATGAGAGAGGAAGATGGATTTCAGGAGGCAGGAGGGGAGAAGGGCAGGAGAAAGGGAGAGACCAGGCCCAGACAGACAAGTGAAGGGAAGCAGAAGTTGATGAAACAAGATGTCACCATTGATGGGTCATTACACCCAAGTAAGCATGGGACACTAGCTGGGCCTGTCTGACCCCTCCTCCCTCCCTCTTTCTCTCTCTTTTTGTCTCCCTCTCCGACAAGGAACTACAAATATTGCCTGATAGTTTCTCACATTACTTTGTAGGCTCTGCAGCGATTATCCTCACGGTACAATTCAGTGTCGCGGCACTCCTAATTGGCCCTCTTACATCCACATACACGTGTTTACATCTCCAGGTCAATTTAATAAGGTCTTATAATGAGCCAGGGTGCTGAATATCTAACACAGCTCAGCACATTGAGGCATAAACCGGCACAAATCAGGTGAATCCAGTTAAGAGTGTTTACACTTTACAGCACATGCACCCAGTATTTGTCCACAGTCCCTTGTTGCACCCATCCTGTTGCTCATTATCATGACTCCCGGCCTGCATGAAGATCAGGGGGAACTATCAGTGCGTCTACGATGCTACATCAACGGGTTGAGGATATGAGATCAAAAAGCGACACTAATCTACAAATCCCTAGTGTGAGACTTTAATAGTAAAGCTCAACCATTATTTGTTTTAAAGCTCACTCATTATTAGGCGACTTTGCACACAATGTCCATATCACACAGCCACTGACCACATCCCAGAGGCGGACCAATTAGGACTTGAGGATGCACAAAGTAAGATGTTAATATATGGAGGAAATTTAGGTGCTATTATTCAAAAAATGTCCAAATTTGAGTGTGTGCGGGATGAATTAGAGCGATAATGAGATGTTTGTTTCTGTCGATGGACATGGGAGGCCAGATAAGCATTGTGATGTGAATGTGAAGGAGTGGGATAAGGGTTTGATGGTCCTTAGGCTGCTCAGTGGCAGGGAACTGAGAGGTCATCGTTTAAGTAACAGTAGTGGAACAGATAGAGCCACTCGGCTGTGAAATGTAAGGTTTTATGTGTGTTCACTGTCTTGTATCAGGTCCTCATTCGTTAGTCTTATTGAAATTTACTGATATAGAAGCTCAGTTACAAGCTTTGTCTTCTTACTTTCCTATGCAGCTTTACTATGCTGAGGATCAATACAGGTTGATCTTTTCTTATGTCAAAAAAATATGGTCGCACTTTATTTCACAGTACACTATATCAAATTAGACAAAAACTAGACATAATATGTTCTTAGACAGTATTAAATCCTTTATTATACCCTCATTAGACTTTATTACAGGGTAATTAAGGTTACATTACAAAAGAGCTCTACTGTAAACTAAAGTGTGTTGTTTCCCACTGTTGGACTCTTATTCAACTTTATTGCAGGGTAATTAAGGCTACATTACATCTGAGGCACACCTTTTTCAGCTGGTCCCATTGGCAGAGTAGCCAAGACCGATGCCTACCTCTATTTACAAAGGTACAGTAAGTCTGTGTGGTCATCCATAGACAAAATATTCCTCTGCCTCTATAATTTTGGTCTTTACTTGGTAGTTTTGGTTCACATATTGTTTTTAAAAGGGGGAATAGCAGATATGCGATTTCACTTTAGACTACAGTACAGTTCTGTAGTAATGTGTCCCAAATTACCCTTCAATAAAATCTAATATGGGGCTAACAATGGGAAATAATACATTTTAGTAGAGTTCTGATGTGTCCCTAATTACCATCTGATAAAGTCTAATTAGGGTCCAATAAAGGGTCTAATATTGTTGAATAAAGAACATATTATTTCTAGTTTTAGGCTAAGTTGATACAAAGTACATTAAAATATTGTGGATTTAAATATATTAAGCTCCCTGTGTTTGTGTGTTTTCTACATTATATATAATCAAACAGCATTATTTTGACTAACCAAAAATCTCTCACCCAGGCCTTCACCATCTCCATCAATCAAATATAAAATACCGAACTAATGTAGTCAGTGTCGGAGAAGAATGTCAGGTTTTCACACATGAAGAGGGGAGCGGCCCCAGAGGGACCTCACATCAGCCTTCATGTGTGCATTTAGACGAGTGAGTGGAACTAAAACCTGGCCCGCGAACCAACACGCCTTGGCTCCGTTGGGACACACATAAGCGACAATAACAACCAAATTAACCATGCACACATGCAGGCGTCAGCGTGTTGAGCTGATATTGGTGAGGCTCAGGCAGTCAGTGGCCCCGGGTCCACTCTGGTCCACTGATTCGAGGGACTACAACGAGTCCATCATGCAGCCAGGACTCTGTACTGTGAAATTAGACTGGGGTGTGAAAGTGGAAAAAACCAAATAAGCATGAGGTTGGAACATGGTATCACGCTCTCTCGCCTGGCTCATTCCCGCGCCTCAGCACTGTCAGACTCAATAAAGAAGCAAAATTTCCTCTATCAGAAGTATCTGGGTTTCTCTGTTGTGACTAATGTGCCGTCTATGCCTCAAGCTTGTTGAAATACTGTCTCCTGTATTTCTAACCTGAATTATTAAGCTGTGCACACATCTCTCAGCCATTACATTCTCCAAATAGAATAATTAAGTTAGAAGAAACTTATTTAAACTCCTCTGTTTTACTTTAAGGGAACGAAGGTCAAGAGACTGCAACAAATAAAATAATGAAAAACTTCATAAAGTGCCACTTTTTAATAGAGCCTGAATGATACTGTATTTTGGGGAGAAGTAAAAAAAAAATCTGATATTGTTTTATCAGCCAATATTTTTCTTTATTCTTTATTTATATCCAAAAATGGCCCAAGGGTGAAACAGTAAACCTTTACTGGTATTTGAAGTAATTATAAATAACTATAAACAAACAAACAAAAAAACCCAAATAGAACCACTTGAATTAAGAAAAAAAAAATCAAATACATAAAATGCTGCCTATAAAAATGAAAAATAAAAATTGCATTATATTCTCTATATTCTGGGGGGGGAATCATATAACATATATACAGAGGTGGCAAAAGTACACACATTCTTCACTGTAACAAAAAAAAAGAGGTTGAAAAATATCACTATGGACCTGTGGATTACTCTTGTTGAGATAATTTACTTTTCTTCTTTAGATAAACTTGAATCTTTGCGTTTTAGAAACCCCAAAAAATTGTATTTCAAAAATGGTTCACAGTGAGCTTTGAACCTGATTTGTCATTATTTTGGTGCTTGAAAATGAAATGGTTGCAACTGAAAATGTTAAATTAATAAATTAATAACATTAATCACTTTCACTTCAGTGAGTTTACTCAGCAATTTTTGAAGTACAATTTTTTGGGGGGTGGGGTGTAAAACTCAAATATTCAAGTTTATCTAAAAGGAAAAAGTAAATTATCTCAACAAAACATTATTAGTAAAACTGTGTCAAAACTCAAACGTCTATTGAAGTAAGTTGCCTTGAAATTTTGAGTTTTCTCAACTTTTTCATTTTTATATTGCTGATGGACATTTCTACAGGCTGTTTCTGTGCAGAGCTAACTGAAGTTTACCTTTTCTCTGCAGCTGTGTCTCCATCTCTTATCTGTTTTGTCTTGTTAGGTCTGCTGTATGTGTTATGCACAATGTGTTATAGTCCCATCCATTTGGGCTGAAATTGGTTTTGATGTTGGGAAGGTGTGGTACACAATTATGCAAAATAGAATAATCAATAATTTCCTTCAAATGCATTAAATGTAAAGTAACAACCTTGTTTTGAAAAGGAGTAGAGAGTATGGATATTTGTGTTAAAATACAGAGAGTAAAAGTAAAAAATTATCAGACAAATAAATACCCAAGTACAGATACCAGGAAACGCCCATTACTCCTAACCCCTGCATATACACCAATATCAATGCAGACTAATATAGCTGTGCTCGGCCAATATCAGGGTGATAATATTATTGTTTCAAAGTACATTTACTCAAGCACTTTTTACAATACAATTTTAAGGTATGTTTATTAGTACTTTATACTATTTTGGATGCAAATGTTGTACTCCATTAAGTTTATTTGACAGCTATAGTTTATTTGCAGATTCAGGCTGTTCATACAAACTACTAATAAATTACGACATATTATTGATTAAGTTGTGCAGCAGTATAAGGTAGCTGAAATTAGCTCCACCTTTACCAGCTGCAACATTAGTGATATTTACACATAAGGCATTATAAATTATAACACAGTAATATAATACACATCTTTCTGAAATGAGACATTTTGCATACTGAGCACTTTTACTTTTTGTACTTAAGTATATTTTGATGCTAATACTAAATTTAAATACAGGGCTAGGAGTATTTTCACAGTGTGATATATCTACATTTATTTAAGCAAAAGATCTTAATACTTCATCCACCACTGTGCCTGACACATCATTCTGAACAAAATACTGTTACCCTTTGTGTTTTCCACTGATGCAAAAAAGGTAGAAGTACAAAAAGTAAATGTAAAACTAGATCAGATACCTGTAAGCTCTTAAGTGCAGTCACAAAGTGTACTTTGTTACTTCCCACCTCTGCGTATATGCTGATACCAATGTAGACTGATATAGCTGTGCTCGGCCAATATCGGGCTGATAATATCATTGTTTCAAAGTACATTTACTCAAGCACTGTACTTAAGTACAATATTAAGTGTAAATACCTAAATGTGCTTTAGGTATTTACATTTTATGCTTATTTATACTTCTTTGGAGGCAAATATTGTAGTCTTGACTTTTTTCCCTTTTTTACTTTAAGTATGTTTTGATGCTAATACTTTTAAGTAGAATTTTTAAAAGCAGTACTTTTACTTGTAGTGTTTTCAAAGTGTGCTTTTTTCTACATTTACTTCAGTAAAAGATCTGAATACTTCATCCACCACAGTACCTGACACACTATTCTGAACAAAATATTGTCACCCTTTGTGTAATCCACTCATAAAAAATGTAAGTTTTTTAAAAACATAAAAGTAAGAAGTTGTCAGAAAATAAAGTACCTGAAAACAGTACTGTATTCTACTCTACTGTTACTAAGTACAGCAACAAAGTAGTTGTACTTCGTTACTTCTCACCTCTGCATACACTGATACTGATGTAGACTGATGAGGCCAATATCGGGCTGATAATATCATTGTTTCAAAGTGTATTTACTCAAGTTCTGTACTTGAGTATGATTTTAAGGCATGTGTACTGAGGTATTTACATTTTATAGGTCTTTATACTTTTTATATTTGTCTGGCTCTACTTTTTAACTTCCTCACGAATATATTTTTTTCATTACATTTACTGTACAAAACTGACAAATCACAACTGAGGCTATATTCTATACGACTTTTTTCTGTCCATCTATGACCCTTGGCGTGCTGCTGCCTTCATGCTGGCAACTCTAATAGTATCCCATTCACAGAGACCTGACTACACTGCTTGATCCATGCACACACATGCACACACACACATAAACACACACTGAGGCTAAGGTGAAACACACAGAGGTCACTGACACTGACAATCACATCATTTCTCCCCTCCAAAGGAACTTTTTCTTGCTTTAAAAAGTCAGACACACTGTGAAGAACAAACAACACACACACACTGACACCTCTCCCTGTTACCTTCACCTTTGGGCCTTCACTGTCTTGGTGGCATCTGAAGGTGGAGTCTCCAATTTTAGTATCCATGACCACACACCACACACACACACACACACAAACACACACGCACAACACACACACACACACACACACACACACACACACAGAGTAGCTGAAACAGTCAACATGGGCTGGCAGGGAGCTGGTCTACAGCACTCTCACCACACCAGGCCTAGTTATACTCTGCCTGTTTGAGGTACACTGATTACTGATATTACACACACACACAAACACACACACTCACTACCTTCACTGCAGGGTATGTGTAAACTCACCATGCAGAAGCAGGTCGCTGCATTAAGCACAAGCATATGCTAGCAAGGAGTCTTACTATGATCTTGCACACAGCACTCCACTAGACTGGGCTTCAGCACGCTACACTAGTCTGTGTTCCACTGCATTACATTGGGCAGAGCAGGCTAATGCTAGCTGATGCACTTGCCACAGTGTAACAAGTGCACGGCCTTGCTAGCAGGATGCTAGGCTAGGCTAAAAGCAAATCAAGGCCTCCTGCAGTCATTGGTGTGAGAGCCCATTTTCACAGTTCACACCCGACCTGCTAATGGCTGATCATTCATTCACGCTCTCTGTTGATTGTGCAGGCAGGGGGTTGGCCAATCGTACAGTTTGCTAATGTAGCGTACATAGTGAGGATAATCGGTGGGAGCAATAAGCATGCTAATGTTCCGTTGGCCATGAAAACTGAGGTCTGGTAATAACGTTAGAGCAGGATGATCATGACTAAGTTGTGCTTTGGGTGGGAGCTGCAGGTCAGGACTGTGATGGACATTAGACTTTGATCAAGACACAAACTTTTCAACTTTCAATCAGTGAAATCAAGAGTACATGGTTTTGATAAGTGAACAAATCATCAATCATTTCCATGGCCATCTCCGATCTTAGCTTTACTGTATTAGCGGTCTTCCATCATCTCTGTCATTCTCAGCAATGGAGTTTACATATCATATTGTAGACATGATGCTGGATGCAGATGCAGACCTCTGAAAGAAACTGCTTTAACAGTGTATCTCCTGATTTATCAGTAAGCATTGTTTCTGCAGTCAGTAAAGGAGATGAACAAATGTAAAATTGCAGTAACAATTGAAATCATGCATGTCTTTCTGAATAAACTTTTCAAAAAACTTGCATTTTTGATTGGTCTGTAAAAACACACTGAAGATACCATTCATCTCTGGAAACTGCAGAGTCAGCTTTGCATCACTGTTGTTTTATCGGCAGCTTTGTCTGTTGGCATGTACAGTATATATCCAGCATAATTTATTTGATACTGATACAATAATACAGTGGTTTTCAAACTGGGGTCTAGGGGCCAACAGGCGTCCTTGAGAAGGTTGGAGAGGGGCCTCTGAAAAAGGAGGAATAGAATATTTTAACTTTTATCATATTTTCTGGAAGTGTGAATGAGGAAAGGCAGGGCTGGTCATTTTGACTGATTGTAAATTGATTGTCTATGAAGACTTAATTATCTTCAAACCTAAAAATTAAAAAAAGAAAGAAAAAAAACTGTAAACATTCTGAACAAAATATCATTTGTGAAATCCACTGGTAATTTTGTCACTCACAGAAACAATGTGTGGTAAGACATAAACATAAAGCCAAAAGGATTACACATGGACATTTGAATACTAATTGCAAATTGGATAAATAAATGAAAGGAACTTTTCCAATTGCCAAACATTGTTATCGTTTTGCCAGCTGAAGCCAGTTTCTACACTAAATGTCATTACTTTTCAGACCTATCAACACTAAAAACTGGCTTTTGGTTTGGCAGAGTCTGTTCTATGGCACAGTATGCTGGTTGTCAAAGAGAAGATTGGCATTAGATGGTGTGATGCAAAGAATTTAGTGAATTTTAAAAGTAGGATATGCAGGATTTGACAGTTGCTGTTTATAAACCCACCAGAAAGGTAGTTGAAGGTTGAGTCTGATTCACAGATCAGAGAAGTGACCCTGAGCACAACAAAATAATGAGTAAATAAGAATGTATAGGCAGAGGGCAGGGTCTCTGCAGATACAAACACCACCACACAGTTCTAGTGGGTCATATGTGATGACTGAAATGTGTGAGTTAAATTGTGTGAGTCTATACATTGTTTTAGGAAAATCCTTGCCCTTAACATACATACATCATTTATAAATGATCAACAGACTCAGAAAGAAAACATGTTCCAGGTGACATGTGAGATGCAGGCTGGGATTTTTTTTTTCACCATTGTTAATTTTGACTTGCATGCTATTTGACACTCAAAACTATTTGACCCACCATGGTTGCAGGTATGCTACACTGTTCCAGTTCAGTTCATGAAAGATTTCCAGACCCAGCAACACCAACACTCAAAAACATATGATCTCTCTCCAGCACTTTGCTTTCCTCTGTGCTCTATTACAGGAATGAGCAACCATGGAGGGCAGCGACTACTGAGGTTATCATTTTAACCACTGCACCAGCTGATTTGCTGATTAGCACAACTTAAAGCAGAGAGAAGGAAGTGATGAGTGAAATCAGCTAACGTAGTGGAGTGAAAACTCACACACTCTTGGTCCTCTGTGGGCCGTGATTATTTGAGCTGTATCATCTCAGTTATCTGGGCCCCAAATAAACATTTCACATGCAAACAAAGATGCCACAGAACACTTTTGGGATCTTTTTCACTTTCAAAATCTGTTTTTGTCCCATAACAACTGTTTTGGTTTAATCATCAACTAAACCTGCTTTATGTCATGAGACTGGTATTATGTTCTGAGGTACTGTCTTTAATTAGACTGTATTTTTTGTTAACTGTAAAACAGGCCTATTCAGATTTTTTTTTAGAAGGCCCAGATTTGAAAAAAGTGCCAAGGGTCTGGATGTTAGCATTTCATATGTCTGACCTGTAAAGTTTTCACAATAGCTGTAATGGCTGCCCACAAGTAGTTTTTCCTTGCCACAGTTGCCTCAGGGGCTTTTTGTTTTAATAAACGCAATGTTGCCTTTAACTTTTTAAAAAAATTAATTATGAGTCTCTCTCTAAATTCCCTCAGTTTAAATATCTTGAGTTTTTAAAATTTTAATGTCTCTGCTTAACAAAATATATAACCAACAAATGGGCTAATTATTCTACAAACAAAATTTTGATGTTCTAATAAACAATGTAATATGACAAATAAATTATAAAAAAGCTGATAAACTTCATAAATATTAGCAGGTTATTTAAATTAGATAACAATGATTTCCATATTTCTAAACGTCAGAGGGCCAGATTTGGCCCACAGACCACCAATTGAATAGGTCTGCTGTAAAATGTCTTCATTCCAATACAAATTAGTTACTAGTTGAGAAACACTACTAAAATCTCCAAAGTTTTTGCGTAGTAGGAGGAATGAAGCCTTTTCTAATGTGACACTCAGGCTAATCTAGTAAACCTGATTATGTGACTAATTAGTGAACAGAGGGGCCGGGGAACTCAGAGAACTGTAGAGAGACAGAACCCTCACAAATAAGTCCCTTTATATATTAAGGCGGCAGCATGCCTCAGGCAGTATGGGCCTGTTAACAGTAAAAGAACATTTCCCTCCTATAATTAACGTCAGCATATACAGAGAAAAACTGCACACATTCTCCACAGTTTTCTCGCTTTCACTGTATTTAGAAATTCTAATTGACGTTAAGCCCGTATCAGTTTAACATTTTCTGTGTCAGTAAAGAGCTGTGAGGCGTGCTGATGCGAGACATGTTGCATCTGCCTCCCTCACAGGTTTTTCACAGTGCATTAGGAGAACCTTGTAGAATCAGTCTTTGAGATCACACCGCATTTTCTGTGCGACTTCACATCTTTACCCTGTGGATGAGCTCCACTCTGTTACCCTGTCCATCTGGATATCCCAGCTCATCCCGGAAAGTCCAGTTCTGCCAAACATGACAAACTTCCTCAACTAAGATCGGATTATAGCACGAGAGGGAGCGTGCAGCCACGGCCTCAGACTTAAATGCTCTCCAGGCTAAAAAGAGAGTGATAGAGTTAGTGCCAAGGAAGCATAATTAATGTTCTTAATTGGGCCTTTCCTTACAGTGGCGACTGATAGTCCACTCATAGCCAGCCATGGCTCCGGGGCCATTGCCATGCGCTGTTAATGACGTGTGTCCTGTGCTTGTCTGATCTCATACAGTTGTCGGCCTTTATGGCAAGGATCTGTCTCAGATGACACTCAGCTGTAGGCTGTGGTCAGAGGAGTCGCACTCTCAAACATCATCAGAAACTCCTGAAAACAACATGTTTTTCATGCCTCTCATGCTCATCATGTTTTAAGATTATCTACTCCTGCTGTTGAATGATAATTAGTCCCTTCTGTGTCCCCTTTGATTGAGCCTTTGTCCACTACAGAATGGATTTAACCTCCTGAACCTGCTCTCAGAGGTTTTACTTACAAGCACTCCCCTCCTCCCTCTGACCCATGGCTTAGTGACATTGGATGGGCAACGAGGTGTAAATCCGCTGCTCTTATAGACCCCTGCCACAGTTGAGTCAGGTGTGACACACAAGCCTGTTTGGTGGGGAAAATGCACAGTATATATTATAACTGCAATATGCCTGGTGTGATTTCAGCTGGAGACCTTTGTTCTGTGTCATACTCCACTCTGTCTTCTCATGTCTCTTGTCTCTTTTATTTATTTATTATTTTTCAAATTTTGACTTATCCAAATGGAATAAATTCACTTGTTGTTGCATTTTGTATGTATTGTGCTGTTTTTAATTCTAGCAGCAGGGCATCGTCTGGTGCTGAAGTCTTTCACCTCTCCATGTGAAAGATGTTTTCATCATTGCCTTGTGGTCTATTGCATTAGGCTTATTGCTATATTGTTGAATATTCTTTGTCCATACTCAGTGCAAAACTATATCTATATTGAATGTGCTGTATGCCATATCTGCTTTTAGTGAGAAAAGGAACTTCCTTATAAAGTGAAGTCACAAAAAAACAACTATTTCTTCAGCATCCCACATATTGGTCAAGCCCCCCACTGGCAACAGGAGAGAAAAAGTCCTGAGCTTGCCATGATGATACAATACTAATACTAATACTAATACTACAGCACATAAATACATCACCAAAATACAGAGATTACAAACAAAGTCTATTAAGGCTGTGCTAAAGATGAGGTAGTAAGATTACTCATGGATTACTCATTTGGTTTGCTTTAAACTATATCTTATGTTTAAAGGTTAGGTAATTAATCTAATTCATGAAAGTAATAAATACAAATTTATATAATATTGAAATAAATTAAAATGAAAGGCCTATCCATGCTTTCAAGCTTTGAGCAGAAAGATGGAGTGGTGCCAATTTAAGTTTACTGGTTTGTGTCTCATGTGTTCAGTACATGAATACAACATCATTTATTTAGTTTATAAAAAAGGTATGTTTTGAAAAAGCAGAGAGCAAAAAGCTGATACTCTTAAGCCAAGGAAAAAGATCTTTGACTTTCACTGAACTTCTGTTTTTTCTGTGCAATATCACACCAGCAGGGGTCAGTAGTGCACTGCTATCAGAGCTCCTCATCACCAGCTGAAAGGGCTTCCTCTCACAAACCTGCTGCACCAAGCTTTTACATAGGTTACATATAAAACATGTAAAATATGTTTCCAACATTACAATAATGTCTGTATTCTATAGAGTGAATAGTGATACTACATATCACTTGTAAAATCACTTGGAATTTAACAAAAGAAATAAAACGCATACCATTAAAGATAATTATTTTCATGCTCACGGCTCGTATTAAAAATGTGGATGAGGGTCACTAATTCATGGACAACATCATAATGAACAGAGTTTAGAATATGAGGCTGAGACATCACTGATGCACAAAGGTAGAGACAGACGTTACCTTGTAATTGTTATATTTAATCAGCGTTTATAATATTCACCTCAGTGATTTCAGATATCTCATGACATTCTGGCCTAAATTTAAATTCACTTTATTCCTACGTCCAATTAGATACCATTAGAGAGCTTGTCTAACTATCTATTTTCGCTGTCTCTGCATAAGGCTGACATTGTTTATTGCTCAGAATTTGTATTGAGAGACAATTAAAATATGAAGATAAATAGATGAAAATTAGACTTTAAAACAATCACCTCATGCTTGTATAAATACAGGCCGTTTAGCTACATCTGCACATAAATCAGTGTTCTGATGTGTTCCTTGGCCTCCATGGTCAGAGGGATGTGGTGGCAGCTTAGTGTCCAACACAGGGAGAGAGTGACACACTTTCTCTCTGTGTTTTCACCCTCAGGCGGAGAGCTAATTAAGAAGGGACTCTGGTTTTATTTACTGTCAGCTCCTGGCCCCTGGGTGTGTGTGTATGTGTGTGAGAGGAGGACTGATTTTGCCCTATCTGAGACCGTTCTCAGTCACACCAGTTTAGTCGGGCCTTGCCATTTTGCCCACATTCAGCCAGCGGCACTATGATAGTGGTAATGCTGACCGTTATCCATTAGCTAAAGCTTCTCTTAGGAGGGTCTGCATCCACAGCGATGCAGGCAGGGAGGTGCTTGGGTCTGCAGACATGCAGTGCTACGGGGAGAAATGTAATTACTATGCCCTCAATATGATACAGATATCACAGATATATCAAAGATGTGATGTGGACATTCACTGTGCATCAGAGTGAGACACCACAGTACAGTAGATAATCTGAGGGAGGCCATTACATCATTTTTAATCATAACTCACTGACTATACAGTAGATAATAATTAGGGCCATTTTCTAAGTATTCTAAATAATCTTTCTCCAAATAATCCAGCTGCTTTTGAACAACCAGCACATCGTATTTAAATATTAAACATCTTCAGATCTGCTCCTTTTTGTCTGCATCATTTATCATTCATAGTTTTACCACAATTAAATCGGTGAGTTAAAATGTCCTTATCAACCTTAGCAGTGGATGTCTTGAAGTGTGTCTCATGTATTTTAAAGTCAGTGCATGTCTAAAGTACTTTATCATCATAAGTGGACATATTTTTAGAACGTATTGTCTGTTAGCTTCGGATTCAATCATGATTTAGACTTATTGAGCTGTCTCTAATATGCTTCAAAGCCATTGCATATCTAAAGCTGATATTATGATATCATGATGACTGCATGTTTTTAACATATTTGAGATTCACATTCAGATTTTTATTGAGCCAAGACCATTATTACATAAAATAGACTACTGTTCTTGTGTTAGGATGAATATAAGATATTGGAAAGACACTCAAACTCCTTCGCTGAAAATGTGGAGGAAACAAATGATGGAGGTAGCTGCGTGTGAAAAGATGCTGAAAGACTGATCTGGACAAATGATGGTTAAAGAACAATGGGACAGCTTCAGTGGGTATATGTCTGGAGCGAGTGACCTCACCTTGACAAGAATCCCATGATTAAATATTTGGTTTAGTATATAATTGTTGCCATCTACAGTACTAATGCCAACAACATAATTGTAACCAAATAACTGTTCTGAAATCAATGTCTGCTTCATTAGCTGCCCAGTTTTTGGTTTTTCTTCCTCTGTTTTGTTGAAGGATATTCTTGCTGAAAAATTCAATTAAACTTCAAATTATAAAATAATAACACTATTCTGCTTATAGACTGTTTATTATTCAGAGGTTTAACACAAATAGGGAAATTAGTATGTTAATATTGTCCCTGCCAACTTCATCAATGGACTTCTCGAAGACATATGACATATTTTAGATTTAGATTTGTATTTTTTAACTTCTATATATAACAACAACAACAACAACAACAACAACAAAAATAACAGAAAAGAGGTTGCTTAATTACATATAAATACAGGATTTTGTGAAATCACAACTTCTTTGGTAGCCAATTAGAGTCCAAAATGCAACTTGCAATAAAAGTGCGATATGAAACTTGAAAACTCCAGCACACGTACTGAGAATGGACTTGAAAGTAGGAGACATCTTGCATCCAGAAGTTAGACTTTTGAAATAAAAAATATTTGCAAATTCATAGATGCTGGATTTTTGAATGTGACAAGGGAGTAGATGTGCCTTTATGTTTTTTTACTTAGTTATTTTTATTTGATGATAAACCTTATTGGACACAAAATATTATTCAAAGGAGAACATTTTTATATATCTTAAAGCTTGTCTGGATGGGAATCTCAAAACATACTGAAGGTGCATGGTTTAAATAGTACTTTGGCAAGTAGTTTCCCCTGTTATGTGTGCAATCTTAAATTTGATCTAAATTTGATATAGGTCTACTAGACAGTTGTCACTGCAGGTCACAGACTCCCTGATTCCTATCAAAGCCTTTATACTGTGGCTGTGTAATGGTAAGAATCTGGCAATGTGATACATATTATGATACAGAGGTTACGATTCAATACATGGCAATATGTTGTGGTGCGGTAAGGAAGGTGATATATTTCTTTTTTGTTCTAATTTGAGGAAAACTGACAGTATAAAGAACACACAACCATATTCATAAAATCTAAGCTATAATAATTGACTTTTTTATGCAATCAGAACAGCAATCAGATAGATAACAACGCTGCTTTCTAGCGGCCAGGTGTTTGAACACAACACAAAATGCACCACTGCAACATATCTTTCCATGTATTATGATACAGCGTTTGAGGGAAAACAAAACATATTAACATAATACTCAAATGTTTCAGTATTTTCTTTCTAATCCAAACATTTAATCCAAACATTTGAAATTCTCCTCACTTTTTACTTCTAATTGATGATGATGACAAATGATGATTCTGGGATGGGTGATACCAAACTTTTAAAAATTGGTATGATACTGATACTTTTTGATACATTTTCATAATGTATTATAATGAACTAGATACAGCATGCAAAGACAGTGCCAGTTTAGTCCAATGAGAATTGCTCACCTGGCGCACAAACCAAAATCTTTCTAGCTTCCAGGTTTACCTCCTGGTTATACGGCCCACTGAGTATGCACAGTAGTGTTTCCCCCTTGCCCTTGACTACGAGTTCCTGCTTGATACACAGACTTTACTACTGTGATGACATTAAATTGCTTTTCTGGATTTAGTTGAGTTTAACAAATATGAAACCTCCATGGATCAAAAATTCATCATAGAAAATGTTGTAACTGACCTTGTTTACAGATCGAGGTATCCTATAAACAGTTTTACTGACATCTCCTTTACAATGCTTGCTTATGGTGGAAAATGCTTTTTGAGGCCAGT
Organism: Lutjanus argentimaculatus; assembly: GCA_034769285.1. Lineage (NCBI taxonomy): Eukaryota > Metazoa > Chordata > Actinopteri > Lutjaniformes > Lutjanidae > Lutjanus > Lutjanus argentimaculatus. The sequence goes on along the minus strand of JAWZSL010000045.1, from coordinate 2,174,415 downwards.
GGGGAACTTTTGGCTGCAATATCATGAGTGGCCACTGGGAAAAATTTCTTGGCAAGACTGAGTGGCAATGCCCTAATTAGTTCATATTTTACATCTATGGTGGTTTTTCAAAATAATTGTAATTTTTGGGAAAAAAAAATATTACACTTAAACTTACAAGACGCATACTGGACATTAATAATAAATTTATTAGAGAAGCAAATAGCACAATTTGGCACAAATATTACAATTGGAAGTAATGCAGCTGCACACATTTTGTATTTATATAATTTTATGATTGATTTTTTTAAGGAATCAATACCAGTAGCTTGTGATTATCTAAATATCAATCCAACAGGATTAATCTGACCATCCAGACTCTGTGCCAAATGGAGGATACAGCACCTGCTCATTTTTACCGTAAATTTGTACCTGTATTTTTAGAATATTACATGCTATTCTCTTTAACCTTGCCTAAATATAGGGCCACTTATAATAAATCCCCACTGTCTGTGTTGACTGTGGATGGTCATTTGTAGTTAAGCTGACAGTGGACATCCTCCCAACATCCACTGATGTTGATCAAACAGAACCTGCAGTCTCCCACTGGCCCCAAGCTGATTCAAACAGTACCTCAGCAGGACTCTCTTTACAGGGTTCCACTACAGCTCCATTTGTTGGTGACAGCGCTGCTGCAGAGGTGACACACCGCAGTGACAGGGGCAGCCCCCCTTCCATCCTCTGCACCAACATCCACTCACCCAGCGGTGGTGCCCCAGTGAGCCCTGCACCTCAGCCACGTCAGTCAATAAACCGCAGGCGGCAACACACACACACACACACACACACACACATCATGGACAGCCTGGAAATGTTGAGGGGAGCGACAGGACAGCGAGAGAAAGCATGTGAAAGAAAGGAAGTGATGGATGGACGGATGGAGGAGAGCATTTCCGTGGTGTCTGAACAGCGAGCACAGCGAGGAGAACTCTCATTATGTGCTGTTGTGTCTGACAGCGACGGTGCTGTAGCTGTTACGGGGAGTTGATGACCCCAGTGACCCGGAAAGCAAGGCGTGGCCCACACAGCTGTGGTCACCGTGGTGATCTCACACAGTGTAATTAATGCACACAATCAGAGGTGTCTGCATACGTGTGTGTGCGTGAACACCCGTGCAGGGGTTTGCCTGCTTATTACAACCAAACAGTGAGTTACAATCTGACAACAGAGAGCTCTGGGTAATTTCCCATCATGCCTCATCAGGAACAGCGGGGGGCCAAGAGCCTCACCACATCAGCTCACACTCGGACCTGGGTAGAAAATTACCATCATTAAACAGCGATGTGCGAGAGAGAGAAAGAAGGAGCCAAAAAAAGAGAGCTGGTGATAGACAATGGGACAGACGGAGACAGGCAGGATGGAAGACAGACACTTCATATGAAAGGAATCATATGAAAGGAAAGAGGCAGATTGGCACAGGTGGGCTGTAGTAAATGCCAGAATCAGGATGCAGTATTGATCAAGGAAAAATGGAGCTCTCAGTATCTCAAAAGACAAATCTATATGATACAATTCCACTTTGACGAAAAAACACAGAACAGATCTTTACCAGTTTTCTTGTCTCTTTTTTCTCTGTCTGTCTTTTTCTCCCTCTCATTAGCGAGTGGCTGTGATTGTATTGGATTGAACAGTGACTCTGTATCGATCTGGTCAGCCCTCTGAGGACTAATGTAATCAGTGCCCTCTGCCTCTGTGGGCAGACAGGCAGGTGGTGGAGGGTGACATTAGCAGACAGACAGGTGGGAGAATAGGCAGGAGTCAAGCAGTGAGGAGCCCTTCTTCACAATATGTATTTATAGTTTATACACTATGTTATGCAAGGTAAAGATGTGCACAAGGAAACACAGAAACACACATTTCTACAGTGGCAGAAGAAGCATTTTAAGTTTAAGTAGCAGGATCACAGTGTGAAAATACACAAGAGTATTGAAAATGTACTTAAACTACCAAGAGTAAAAGTACTCATTATGCAGACTGCCCATTTTAGAACAATTTATACAGACTGTGTTCCGCCAACAAATAATAATTTAATATAATATTAATTCTAATCAGAGTTGAGCTAAACTAAGTTTAAAATGAGTTAATCCAGATTGAAAATTAATCAGGGTTCTGTTGCACAATTAAAAACTAATGTCAGTGTAGCAAATCCACATATATTTAGGCCTACGCAAACCGAAATTAAATGGAGTTCAAAATGGCGATGCTTGCTTACTCAAATTTAATGAATAAATAAATATATTAAGAAATAAATAAACAAAACATTACATTCTTTGCTAGCTATCTTAAGCAGCAAACAAAATGCCATATTGTGCGCTAGCTATCTAAAAAGTTAGTTAGCTTAGTTAGCCTGCTCATGATGGTTCAGCAGAGAAGCTCTAATTTCTCCTCCTTTGAGAAAGGTGGCATACAGGAGTAACCAAATGAAAAAGTAGACTGACTGTTTTAATGGACCAACTAGTACCAACTAATCATAAAACTCATTTGGGTTCAGTCTGTCCCTTAACTTTCCTCTAAGAACTTCATCATCTTGCAAATCCATATAAAAAAAAATGGGGCAATTTTATAAGTTAAACCTACTCAAGTGTGAGATAAATGTAGTGGGCTAAAAAGTACAATATTTATAGCTGTATAGAGTGGCACAAAATGCAAATACTCAAGTAAATTACAAGTACATCTTTCTTTTTTTAGAGGTTACACAGAGTGAAAGCTCTGCTCGAAGCAAACAGACGCAGTCTCTTGCTGTCAAATTTCAATCTTTGTTTCATTCAACTGAAATACACACACTGTGATGGAGAAAAGATCTGCGGCAAAGCTCCGAGCTGAATCCCAGTCTCTGACGTCTCATCTCAAGCCAGTTTAATGTAACTGTGACATGTAAATATTTGAATCTATGAGGAGATATTAAAATAGTGCTCTACTACTTAAAGACATATCTGTAAAATCACAACAACGCTGTGAGCTGAGACGAGTTCTGGTTGTTTCTTGGAGGGATACAATGTTTCCTGACAGTCTGCAGTCCTGCAGCTCCCCGGCCGTCTTGACAGCTCTACTAGGCCCATGGCTCTTCTTAACTCCTTCTGTCTTCCTATCTTTTTCTCAGCACAGTGCTGAAAGTGTTTACCCTCCCATCCTCTACCGTTACCTTCAGTGTCCCTGCACATATGTCTGCAGCTTGCCGTTACCCACCTTGACTCCCGCTTACTTTTTTTTCCCACTTTTCTACACTCTTAGAAACAAGGGCTCCACATGGGTTGTTCCTAAAGGCCTGAAGTTCTACCCAGAACAAACTGCTTCTGGAGGACCCTTTTTGAAGAAATGGTTTGTAAGACCAGGGGTTCCACTCTTCAAGGATTGTTGAAATCCTTGAAGAACTCTTTTGGTAAGGCTTTGGCAAGCATTCTTTGTATGAGAACATAAAGGGATTCTCAGTAGAAGTAGAAGTAGAAGTTAAAACCCTTGGAATACAAAAAAACCCATCAGGGGGGTTCTATTGAGAACCCCCCTGGTGGGTTCTAGATAAAAACCCTTGTAATATAAAAAGGTTCTCACTAGAACCCCTTGGAGTATGTTCTAGATGAAACCTTGGAAAATAAAAAGGTTCTTGTCAGAGCCCCGTTGGTGGGTTCTGGACAAAACCCTTAGAATTTAAAAAGGTTCTCGGTAGAACCCCTGAGGGTGTTCCAGACAGGGCTGGGTGTCAGTACAATACCTTTCAGGCATCGATCAAAAGAACCTAGTACCAAGAGGTATTGAAACTTCTACAGTAAAAACAATACCTACATTCAATCCTTTTTATATCCAGACCTAAGGAAAAAAGATGCCTATTTGTGTGGTTCTGCAGTCAATCATGGCAAGCGTTCTTTGACTGTGACTTGTGCAATCATTTGGCAGTTCAGTATGCTGAGATGGCTGAGATTAAAACTTTGAAAGTGTTGATATATTATTACAGGAATACTTCCACTCATGTGATGGGTATGAAGTGAAGTACGCTACTGGTATTGGTATCGTTTTAAGAGTACTGGTGTTGGTACTGGTATTTTAAACGATTCCCAGCTGTAGTACAAAATAAAACCCTTAGAATTTCTCAGTAGAACCCCTCAGTGTGTTCTAGATCATTGGTTCCCAACCTGGGGTCCAGGCCCCACTTAGGGGGGTGCTGAAAATCACAGGGGGTCCCCAAGACTTTGTCTGCTCTGAGGTGGTCAAAATTATATCTAACTAAAATTATTTTTATTGGAATATAAAAATGTTTTTAGTGGAACCCCCTTGCTGGGTTCTACATAAAATCCTTGGAACATAAAAAGATTCTCAATAGAACCCCCTGGGTGGGTTCTAGATAAAGCATATGGAATAAAGGTTATTGGAAGAACAACCAATTAAAGGGCTCTTGGGAGAACCTCCTGGGTGGGTTCTTGTTAACACCCTTAGAATGTGGAAAGGTTCTATATAGAACCCCCAGAGAGGGTTCTGGGTGGAACCATTATACTACAGCCTACAAGCGTTCTCTGCAGAACCTCTCATAGAGGGTCCTGGGTGAAACCTTTCACAGATGGTTCTCAGTATAACCGATTATGTCAGGTTCCAAGTAGAACGCTGAAAGAGTTCCAAGTTGAACCTTTACAAAAGGTTCTACCAAGAACCAAAAAGGGACAAAATAAAGAACCATTTATGGCTCTAGTTAGCATCTTTACTTCATCAGAGTGTAATCCCACAGTGCTCTTTTATTTTCTCCTATAGTTCTCCTGTGGAAACAGTAAAAAATAGCCTCAGTTGATCACTTGACTGAGTGTTCACCTGGCTGCTCTGCTGGCTCGAGATGAGAGGAAGGAAGAGATAAAAAAAACAAAAAACAAATGAGATGGAAAATAAACAGAGAGAATAGAGAAAGGCCCAGGAGGAGAGACGGACATATGCAGAACAGAATTTATGTTTTGTTGAGGCGCGGCCGTACTTTGCCCAGCACCCCCAGCCTTTCTACAACACATACTGTATCTCTACCAAAGCCACACACACACACACACACACACACACACACACACACACACACACACACACACACACACACACACACACACACCACCCCATGTAAAGGCCTACACAGATGCGCTCTTGGTGAGGAGGAGAGGGAGAGTCTTTGCATGGATGACCCAGTTGGGCTTGTGCCAGTTCTGGAAGAGCCTGGAGCCAAAGTGTAGACCTGGAGCCCACACACACACACACGCACACAACACCCCACACACACACACACACAACACACACAACACACACACAACCATCTGGTCCCGTGCCTTTTAATAACTGAAACAAGGCACAAGATGTAGGCAGCATGGTGCATGGTTTCCCATCAGCCTGGCAGCGAGAGAGCAGTAAGTAACAATAGCAACAATAGCCCTGAGAACAGTAAATACACAGAGCATTACAGGTGTAGACGGAGGCACACGGCAGCTGATAAGGCCTTTGTTTGCAGAAAATTGGAGAATTTGTTGAAGGAAGGTGTGAGGCTTTTATGGGTTTCAACACACAGGATGTTCAAAAAGATGCAGCCACGCTTTCTCGCCGTATCCCCAGCATAAAATTCTTTCTCTTCCTTTGCTCTCTTCCCTCTCCTTTCTTCCTCTCTGTCTTTCTCCCCTGCTGCGTACAGGAGTCAGTCTGACTTTTGATCCTGACATCTGCGTCTTGCAGGAATGTCTGTGTGCTCTCTCTGCCCTCTGATGTAGCTCCAGGAACTAATGGAATGTGAAAGAGACAGACGGGCTTCTCGTCTGAAAAAACACTGCCCTCTCTCCGTACACGTGTGTATATATGTGTGTGTGTGTGTAAGCGTGTGTGTGTGTGTTAGGGCACTCTTGCACCCACACATTTCTACTGTCTGCTTCAATCCAGCTATTTCCATAGCATCCCCCAAAATAAAATGAAATGAAAAAGGATGAGACAGGGGGAGAGAAGTAAATGATAAATGAGTTGAACACCTCAATTTATGATTTTTTTTGCACAGGGCAATATGGAGTGTGTGTTTTTTATGTCCGCTAACCTTTGAGCTGTAGTGTACGGGTTAATCCCACGATTCTTTCACTTTCTCTCCCTCTCTCACTCTCCCTCGTTCTGCGGAGAGAGTCTGAAGGTCTAAAAGGGTGTTTACAATTCACTAATCTGACTTCAAAACCAGCTTAACTCTGGGAGACATCAAAGGTGCGCGCGTGATGGCCCCACTGATCCCAGTAAGGGGGGGATGTATGATAGACTGGAAACATAGTGAGAAGGAGAGGGGGGGAGAAAAAGGAAACTAGATATTTCTGAGATCTTGTGATGACTGTCTCACTTGATCCAAAAAAAAACAGTTCCAGACTTATGATAAGGCTTAAAAAAAAAAAAAAAAACTCTTCATGAGGATGCCTAGAACACACAGTTGGTTTTGGATCAATTATTCCAATGAAATAATCAATAGAAGCCGATTTCTTCATTAAGAAGGTGGGTAATCTTTGTGACAGATGTGTCAAAGTCTAGATATAGATTGTTTGTGTCCAGATATGGGCAGTATTACCATTAAATGTATTTAAAACTACTACAAGAAGTTTTTAACTGGTCATGAAACAGTCTCAATTTAATACTGATGCCTCTATAAGACCCACATAATTAAATGAGACCATCAGTGAGAAGATCGCCTATTTCTATACAGTTACTCTTAATAGCTGCCACCGGGTCAGACTTTCCTTGAAACCAGATCAAACAAGCGTATGTTTACATTTACCCAGTCAAAGTTACAGTGAGCAATATATTAACCAATTAAAAACAAGCAGATTTTTATTTAGATCGTTTTATTTTTGACGTTATATTATGTGGGTGTTATGGTAACATCACCATCGCTTTTGTCTACAGGGGCCTCCAAAATCAACATCATATTAAAGTTCCTTATAGTACCTTTAAAACACATAATCATTAATTTTGTAATTTGTCTTTTGCTGGGCAAAAAAACAAACAAACAAACAAAAAAAAAAAAAAAAAAGAAAGAAAAAAGAAACAAGGTGTAATTATTTGTGACAGAATACTTTAAGCTTGTACTTGTGTTTTTGAAATGCTTAAAATACATTATTTTATGCTCAAAGCCATATTTTAAACCCAGGTTTGTAACTGTTGGAAAAAAAGTACACCAATTAGCCCAGTCACAGTCTTTAGTTAAATACAAGTGAATGAAATGTCCTATCAGGTACAGCAATGTATTTTACATACACTGACCAGTAGCAGGAGTAAAGCTGTTTTGGTGTTTGGTCCGATTTTCCCTAAGATGAAGATAAATAATCAAAATATGATCAGATGTTGCAGCTAAGACAACCTTACTGAATGACACTAAAATTAAACAGTAGAAAAGAGCAATTAACAAACACGTATATATAAAATATATTTACAAGCTAGGAATCACCAACAGGTTCTCATACATAAATGACAGACAGACACCCAAAACAGCAGATATGACCATTGGAGAGCACCAGCGATAGGCATACCTGACCTTAAGGCCAGTTGTTATGTGAGTTACATGATATAAGCAGTGTTGGGAGTCATGCGTTACTGTAAAATGTACTACTTTTGGCTGTAACTAGACATGCAACTAATTACTTTTCTCAGATTAACAACAATTACAATTATTGAAATTTGGATGGACTCGTTACTTTTGTCAAACCTGAAACTGCAAAGGACAGGAGACACAGCAGACAAGCGCAGCCTATTTGTATGATCTGATGTCACCCAACCTTGTGATGGTGCAAGACAGTTCGGATGGTGTGAGCGTACTTTTAATCATAGTAAAATATAAACTGTTCATCATAATGAAATGAAAGTGTAGCTTACAGGAAGACGCTAGTTGTTGCCCTCTGGTGGTCGTGAATATTAACTCCCATTAGTGAGTATGGGTACAAAGAAAGATAAAAGTTTGACAGTTGTCACTAAAATAATATAACCACACTAAATTCATATAGCAACAATCAAAATAATATAACTACACTAAAATAATATAGCTATGAGTGCATTAATTTGAGAATTAAAGTAGATATAAAAGTAATGCAAAAGTTCCTTTTAGAAAGTAACTAGTAGCTGTAACTGTAACAGTAACATACAAAATTTCAGTATTTTGCCCAACATGAGTCACGCCATGTTAAACACGTAATTAATGTTGTGAAATCATCAGTTTGGTAACTACTTGGTTAGGTTTAGGAAAAGATCATGGTTTGAGTTAAAAAAATGTCTGTTATGTTTCATAAGTGACATTACTTGTGAAACGTAACTTGGGTAACTTAAAATTCGCTTTGACTTTTGTTTTCACACGGAACACAAACCCCAGTCTCCTGGGTGTCCTGTGTTTGACCCATCCCTCGCTGTGCAGGTTCCCTCGCTGTTTATACTGCTCCCGTCATAATTATTACAGCCACTAGAGGTTGCTGCCTAACAATAAGCGTAAACAAAACGTAACATTAAACTGAATTTTCAGTCTTCCTCCTTCAAGATGGCCACTTCAAAGCTATGATGTGGCAAATTAGCAGAGCTCATCTATCAATGTAGGGGCTGTTAAGGTCAGACCCATATTGAGGCTATGTAAAATTTGACAATATCAGTTTGTATAGAATGTATTTTTGTACATGACAGATTATTTGTACTTTAATTAAATTCATTTTCCATACCAGTATTTTGTATTTTGATATATTTAATGAACAAGAATTTGTAATTTGTAACAAGATACTTTTTTATGTATTATTGCCCGTCTGTTTGTACCCCAGTACATGTCTTCATCTGGCTTTATCGTCTTTATCAAAATCACTCATTATTAAAAAAGGCTAATTAATATATCTGCCTCTGCTTTTCATAAACACATTCATTAAGAATTGATAGCTGGATTTTCAAATACTGTTCCAGGAAGTGGATGGGGACAGTCTTTGTCCTGGTGAGGCTAACTAATGATGAAGAGCTCATTTAGACGAGACTTGCATGAATATCTGCACAGGAGAAAACGCAGGCAAGGTAAAATTAGCCAGTAATAAATGAACATTGTGGAAATACATCTGGCATTAATTGTCATCCAAAGGTCACGGTTCATTAAATTACCATTAAAGAGTTTGACAAAATATATTTGGTGCTCACTGAGGTATGCCGGCTTTGTGAAGTAAAATATATAAATAACTGTAATAACTATAGCTGTGTTTCTAAGACCTATTAATATCAGATGGAGAGGAGAAGCCCATTCTGCGGGGACATTATCAAGGGATTTGCGCTATTAACAGATGTATTTTTCCTCCTCCTTGAACACATAGAAATAATGCAAATTATAATAAATTGTCATGTAATGAATAGTCAGGCCCAAAATGAGGGCAGTGTGATTTGATGGAGATGAACTGATCACAATCATATTAGTTATTCCGTTATGCATGCTGCTGAATACATCTTGATGCAAAGTTCTTTTGTGATCTCCAGTTTGTCCCACATTTCTATTGAGCTATCAGGGACGGACATGTGAGACTGCCCCGAGCAAACATCTGCTCACACATGTACGCATATGTATAAACATACACAGGCTGACATACATGCCCACGACCGGACCCGTTGGAGCCCAAACACTTACACACAAAAAAAAGAATAAAAAGAGAGTGTACAGTAGGCGCCAATTTGATTAAGACAAGGAGGAGAAAAAGGAGAGACGAAAGAGAAAGAGAGGGATGTGTGTGTGTATTCGTGTGTGTGTGTGTTAGAGAGAGGCAGAGCAACATGAGACAGAGAGACTCGGGTGGACAGACACTGATTCCCCCAGGTGCATGTTGGGTAAGTCTTCAATAATATGGAGTGACAAGGAACAGAAGGAGCCGATTTCTCCTCATGTCATATCCTCTTTCTCTTCTCGCTTCCTGCTTCTTGTCAACAGGACTTTAAACTGGTGTTTGTTAAATTGGATGTCAGGGTCAACAGAGGACTTTGTTACATTGAATGCTTGTCTGTTTGTGTGCATGTGTTAGCCTGCGTGTGCATAAATGTGTGTGAGTGTGTGTTCAATGCCGTCGTTTAAATGTGGTAACATGTTGTCTCTTGGTATTAGAGGGTCTGGGTCAGAGAATAAAACACTGCTGAAATACCTTAACTTGAGAAATTCCAAACCCAACTTTAAAGGAGAAATCTGTGATATATTGTGATATCTGTAACTCATCATAAAATGACCATGATATGTCATCATAGATGAAGGAAATATGCTAATATAAGTTTAAATATTCACTTCTCTGACAACAGTGCTACAGCCAGTGTCCTTTGTTGAAATTTCTACTCAGAGCCAGAATAACTGTTTTAGTTTTGCCGGTTTCACATTAATTAAAATTCAATTTAATGCCGAATGTTTGCTGAATGCGTAAATGTCTGTTTATGAGTAATGAGAAATCATTAATAATCTTTTAGACAGAGTCTATGTTTATGACAGTTAAATTGAGCAATATGTTAATGGAGTCTGGCAGGCAGTGAGACAGGCAGCCGCTTAACTCCGAAAGTGTGTATTTTCAGAGCATTAGTTTTCAGGATAATGGACTTAAGTTTACATTGATAGACAACTGACAGACATAAATGGCTGATGAACTTACCTTGTGTAAGACTCATCATCGGTTGTTATTGTCAATTTACGATGTTGCACACCTCCTGTAGAACACCTGCAGCCTGCAAAACTTCCCTAAGTCTGGAGAGGAGGTGGCAGGGTAAACAACTCACTTCAATCACAGATTGTATATTAAATAGGATTTCAACGTACTTAATATAGTGTCTGTGGCTCCAACTCCCTATTTTGACTGCTGTAGTCATTTTTGCACACACAATTGCTACATATTATACAGCTACTACAAGGAACTTTCATATTTTGTTGATTTTGGAGGCCCCTGTAGACAAAAGCGGGAGTGTTTCCAGCATAAAAAAATTATTATCAATAACATCAAACATAAAATTATCTAAATAAAAGTCTCCTCCTGCGTCTTGGCTAACATAGTATTCACTGTAACTTTGCCTGTTAAAACACAGGCTTGTTCATCTGATTTCAAGGAGAGTCTGACCCAGTGGCAGCCATTAAGAATATAGACGTAGCCAATCTTCTTGTGGATGGTCTCATTTGCTCACTTAGTTCATATAGAAGCATCACCATTAAATTGAGACAGTTTCATTACCAGTTAAAAACTCCTTGTAGTAGCTTTAAACACAAAAGCCTGCATGTTACTGATTCACCGAGCTCACAGCCACATCAGAATCCCCCCCTGTATTGGATGGCAAAGCCCCGGAGCCTCCAGTGTTCAGCCATGCCACTGTAGCAGGTCTACCCTGACTTTCCAGGAAGCCTCAGATGAGTAGGAAGCCCCTGGACATCTCTGCTAATCACTCATCCCTAAACAAGTACTTTCTAAATGACCTCAGAGAGAAAGAAACAAGAGACAGACAAACTGTGCAGCCAAACAAGGCCCCCAGGCCTCTAACCAATTTAAATCCCAATTAGATTTTTCAGATACTCTCCAGAGGTACGTGTGTGTGCCCGTATATTTTTTGTTCATGCTTGTGCGTATATATTCGCGTGCACGCCTGTGGATCATCAGACAACCAGCTCTTCCTTCTAAACAACAAAGGTCATTCCCTGTCTGAGTCGGTGTATGTTATTGTTGCGATTAGTGTGTGTGATTTTGTTTTGACTGCTTTTGTTACAATCGTGGAAGCAGCTGACCTTTGACTGTAAAAAATAGAGGATCACATTATTGTCATTGTCAAAAATTTCTTATCATTCCATAGCACGTCAATACTGATACTAAAAATGTACACTCACTGTGAAAAAAGTCATACAGGAATTTAGTTGAATCAACTAATCTTCTCTGATTAATATAACCTAAATATGCAAGTTTGTTCAAGTGAATTAAATTTAATTTCTAGTATTTATTTCCAGAACACTTCAAAGCTTACAAATATGAGTTCTTCTAACTTGAAGTCTTTTGACTTGAAATGAATTGAATGAACGTACTGTACAGAGTTCACTCAAGTCATCCATTTAAATTTCTAAAGAAACATGATTAGTGTATTGGGAGACTTTCCAGCACTGTTTCTCCTGTCACCTTACTTTTTATAGTTTAAAGAAAACCTATATAATGAAAACTTGTTGTGTGTCTCTAATACACTTTAAGACAAATCTTTTTTCTTTTTTTTTTTTAATAAAAACACTGTGAACCATGATGAAGTTTAGTGTTGAATTCAGCCACTATTTCCTTACACTTAAAATGATACATATTCACATATTGTCTTTGTGTCAATGCTGGAACAAAGTAGCTCCAACAGGCTGCTGCTATAAGTTCTTTGTGTGAAACAAACAACCGACTCTTCAAACTGAGAACATGCAAAAGGAAATCAAATGTGTTTGTAATGTTAATCAGTGTTTCTGAATTGTTGTTCAATTTATTTTACCACAAGTACCACTGAAAAAGTTGTCTCAATCATGACAAAATTACCTCAACTTGTCTGTTCAAATTCAGTAAAATAAAAAAGCAGTGCTGGTAACAATAACTGGAACTGGTATTGCAAAAATCGTTAGGTCAAAGGTTATGCACACATACACATTAAGTGTCTGTAGCTCCCCACATCTATAATCAGGATATTGCTTTAATGTAAATGACAGAATAAATAGCTACATCCATATTTCAATTGCATAAAATACTACATGGTAAAAGAGGCAAACTCATCAGCATTCATGACCTATAGCTCCCATCTTACAGAAAAGTTGAATTGGCTTCAGTTTTTCAGAATTTCATCCATCTGGATATACTGAACAGAATGAGGATAATGTAAGGGGTGTTTTAACAGTTCTACTCAAATCACAAACTCTATGTATTGTATAATGGGTTGCACATATGGTACATCCATATTAAGGGAGTTAAAAATATAAAATGAAGATTTCTCATGTATGTACCAGGTTTTGTGTCATGTATTCTGATTATAAAAGCAATGGCAAATTTCCCTCTGTACACAACAAAGTTTCAGATTGTTTATCAAATGTTCATGTCAGCTGCTTGACAAATCCTCTGGCCTATTAATGCCTTTATATTGCCACATAAATAAAAGCAATATGCTGACAAACACACAGCAGATGGCCACTTTCCCCCTCACCTCTTACATTGGGGTCCCCGTGGCAACAGGTCAAGACAGGTCCCACCTGAACAGGGCATTTCTGGTTCACAGGTGAGGCCTCTCTTTTCCTCCGCTTCTTTTCTTTATAGTCCTGTCCCACGTCCCAGTCTCTCTGATAACGAATGGGAACAGGTCAGCATGTGCGGGTTACTTCTGCAGGCCAGATGGGATTCGATGGAAATGACATTCAGTGGATGACCCACCTGATGTAACCATAATGCAGCTAGAGATGCCTTTTCCTGTCCTTTTGATAACCACAAGAAAGATGGACACATGCAGGTGCACACAAATGCTCAAATAAAGCCTCAAATTCACACTAATAATACGGTGTTAATACTGTGAAATGCAAGCTGCCTGTGTATTTAGTTGAGCAGTGGCCTTCGCATCAACTGCAGCAGGACTGAATGAGGTTTTAGTCACTCTTGTGCGCCTGCCTCATTCCTCCCCAAGCCTCTAGGTGGCAGTATTGTCATATCAACTTCTTGAAGCGCTCTCTGTGCTTCAGCTTGCCACAACTCCACAACAATCTCAAGTCTTCATCCACAGTCTGTTACTGCTCCTAAAAGCTGATCATCTACCTTGCACTCTCTCAATGCAGCACAAAATACATAAAATATTCTGTGTCTCAAACGGGGGACAGGGCCATTCTGTGTGCATTTGATCCTGCGTAAAAGCTTAATTTGTTGAAGTTGTTTGTTCACAGAACACTATATTTACACAAAACCCACAACTTATCATCTATCAGACTGTACATTAACAGGAAACCATCATTTTTACCAATGTCATAGACATTTATTACCGGGTAATGTTATTTAAGAGATTAAATAAGTAAGATAATAAGTAAGTAAAAAAGTAAGTTTTGTCCGAGCTGTTCATAAACACACCAGGAAGATAGTTGATTGCTGAGAATCATTATCAAGAGGTCAAATGTGGATACTTTGGGTTGGTAAATCAACCAGAGCACAGTAAAATAATGAGAAAATATAAAAATACAGGCAGAGGGCTGGATCTCTGTGGATACAGACACCTCCACACACTTCAAGTGGGTCATGAGTGATGATTCCAAGGGATTATGTTTATTAAATATAAATATTTATTGTGAGTCTATACATTGTTTTATAAGAAAATGTTGCATATTATGTGTTTAAATTTATTTAATGTTTTAACCTCTTCAACATGCGAAACATGAAATTAATCTTTGCTGCACTTTGTGCACAGACTCTCTCCACAGAAGTGAATATATACTGTACATATTCCCTGCCAAACAGGCTTGTGTGTCACACCTGACTCAGTGGTGGCGGGGTTCTGTTTTAGGAAAATGTTTCATATTATGCATTTAAATGAAACTCCCAGTTGACCTTGCGGTGTAAAAAAATAATCCCTTTCCATTAGATCTGTCTAATGTTAAAAAAATGCAGCATTTACTGTACATGACACAAAGGTGAAGTCATCATAGTGCTGAGGGCAACAAAAGCAGCAGCATTGCAGCCATGAAGTCATCTACATTAAACTATTTTTGTCAGGCTCTAGTGTGTGTGTGCATTTCTCTTATGTTATACAGAGTAAGGTGTTTTGGTTTGACATTATTGGGAGCTTTGCGTGCAGAGCAGCACTTGTTCCGACGCTGAGAGCGAGCTCGAAAGAGAGAGGCAATAACAGCCGCATGATGTGTACAAGTGCAAACACACAATTAGACTCATTATTGTATCCTGGAGATGAGAGAAGTGCAACGTGGGTATTCCCCCGCTGTGACTTGGCACCCTTTGGAGACAGTGAATCATGTACACATGTACACATTTCCCACAACAATACAACAGAAGCACTTCAAACAGCCTGCCCCCATTCATACACTCTCCAGCCAGCCAAGCACACAGTTTACATTTGTCAGTCACTGGCAAATGGTATTTAGGGTTTCTGGCCAACTCACCACTTCACACAGGTATGGGTTTCTCAAACGCAGGCCCGTTTTCCATCCTGGGGAGAGGGCACTGTGATATCCTGCATCAGTTAAATCCTCAATGCTTTTAATTCTCCAAAAAGATCTTTCTCCATGTTTACAGGCCTCACTAACAAGCACATTGTTAACAGTGGAGTAGATAGAAAGAAACTGCAACTAATATCCACCTTTAATACTGTAGTTTGGGTATTTATACACACAGGCTGCAAGACGCCTCCTTGTGCCCTCGCTTTTCCCTCCTTCCTTGGCTGCAGGAACGTGGGTGCACCTGGACTCCCCCAGCAGAGCGCCGGTCTGACAGCTAACACTGCACTATGTCACGGTGTGCACTGATTGTCTTATCTGCCCATTTATCACAGTTGAATTGGAACCAGCCTTGCCTGAAACCTGCTTTCAGACTTTGTTCGGGTGACTTGGGATGCATGATGCTGCAATTGTTGAGCTCGCGGAAATGGGGGTTCCATTGCAAATGTATTCAGGGTTATTTTAACATACCAGGATACTTCATGTGTTTCAGACTGTATCTCACTGGCTTGAGATAATAACAGCTGCGGTTACTTAGACAGTATTTCTTCAACCTGATTGAAATCATTCAGATTATCCAATCCAACTTCAAGGCATAATATGCAACATTTCCTCCAAAAAACAATGTATAGACTCATATAAACATAATCTTTTTCAGTCATTACTTATGACCCAAAATGACAGCATTTTACATCCTAGGAATGAGACTCAGCAATCAGCTATCTTTCTGGTGTGTCTATAAACAATTCACACTGATTATACCTTTAACTGTTTACATGGATGCTAAATAAAGTGACATGATAAGATGTGCATTAACATGTCCCAAAACATTTAATCCAAATATAACTTGGTTCTGCCTGCTGTGAAGCATCTAACCTACCAGAAATATGACAGAAGAAGAATAAGTAGTTCTGTCTGTTAATGCAGTTTTCAAGATGAACCCACATCGTGTCCTGGGAACAATATTTGGGGTCCTGCTATTCTTTCCAATTCATACAGGAATTTAGTGGAATCATCTAATCTTTTCACATTAACTTAACAAAAATACACGTTTTATTTTTTGAGTTGATTAAACTTAACATTTCCATTTATTTTCAGAACACTTCAGGACTTAAAAACGTGTTCTTTTGACTATAAATGATGAGCTGAATGAATGTACTTTTCAGAGTTAAATCAATTCATTAAATTAAGTTTCTAAAAAAACATCATCAGCATATCAGCAGACTTCCCAGCATGCATTGTTTGAGAGTTAAAACTCTCCTGAGACCCTAATTTTTTGCAGTTTGAAGAAAACATATGATGAAAACTTGATGTGTATCTCTAACATGTTTTAAAATCATGGTTGATTATAATAATAATTAAAACCTTGCAAACCATAATGAAGTTTAGTATTGAATTAGTTAATAAGTAATTATTAAAGGTTAAGAAATTATCAGAAATGTTAAATGTTATAATATTCATCAATGCGACTGAAGAGTTGTCAGCTCAAGTTAACATCTTAAGCTCATTGAACATATTTCCTCAAGTACAACTGAAATAAAATTATGTTTGTTTGATTAAAAAGGTTTATTATTTTATTAGGTATATTACAAAATTACCTCAACTTCTCTTTTCAAATTCAGTCAGCTTGGACTTTTAAGGCACCACAGACACAAACTTTTTTAAGTTAACAGCTTATTTTTACAGTGTAAAGTCTCAGCAGCACATACTGTATTTCACCTGTGATCTTTAAACAAGAGAATCCAAGAGGACCTTTACACCTTATCAAGAAACTCATTCACATCACCCGCATGTGAGAAAACATACACATAAAGATTAAATACCAGATTAAGCATTTAAATGATTATTAGGTGCTAATATTTTCCTATTGAATGGATTATCAAAGGTTTAAACCTACCAACTCAACCCAATTGAAAATTCCTTCCAATCGGGCTGGATCCAGTCTTTTCCAGTTGAGGTGGTGTCATTTTTATTATGATTGGGCTATCATTCCAATTATTAGCAGAATATTAGGATCCATGTAAATGCAGCTAATGACAATAATCCTGTCACTAAGGCATGAACAGGGAACTGTCTAAGCAAACTGCCACAGAATTACTACCTAACAAATGAAAGTTTCTCCCACCTCAAATAGCCTTAAATGAGATCTTGCATGATTGTAAAAAATGCATCAGTGAGGCTCTATGAGACTGTCCACACAAGCTGTTTGCACACAAACCAGCACTGATGTCTTCTGTCAGAGCTCATTTTAGTAAACACTGATGTCTACATGAGGAAACGGAGTGACAGGTGCATGATTGAGGTACTTAAAAGCAGACACTCTCAGTGACTCTCCTCCTCCTCTCTCCTGATCTCCCAGGGTTGCTGTGATTCTCCTCGTGCGTTTCTGTCCTGACATTATGTGCATCAGCTTTCTCTCATCTCCTGCCACATTTTTTGCTCTTGCTTAATTGATGTAATGCACCTTTTGCAAGCTTAAGCATTAATTGTAAGATAGTGTCAACTCATTATCATTACAGTAACAGAGGCAGAATTTCCTGCTTCTTCATTAAAAAGGACGAGTATCGCTTCTTAGAGATCCAGGGCGAACTTGTTTGATTCTGTCAGGCAGGCACTGGCTTCACACAGTCATCGCCACCTTTTCAAAGACTTTGCTTTGCGAACAGGTCCGCGTAAACGAGATCTGTAAAAGATAAACATTAAATATGCATCCAGATCTTCTGCTTGGGCGAGTGGACTGAATCTGTATGAATGGCTAATGTGTTGCTGTGACGGCAAGCAACTAGATTGATCACTCATTACGATATCTGCTCCATTGGCCATTAACACCCGCAAGGAGCCTAACCATGGGCCCCATCACACACACCAGGGTTAAATTGAGAGTGAAGAAGTGAAGTGTGCTTCTGTGTGTGTGTGGTGGGGGGTGTATGAAGAAGGGTTGCTGCATGATCCAAATATATGGTCAGCTATACTGCCCTACAAAGGCAGAGAGATAACCCTGCAAAGGGTTTAAAGGTTTCAAGCTGACTGGGTAAACTGTGGGATGTAATTCCGTTATGTTCCTTTTTTGTACTTATTTTTTTACTGCAATGTAATTGACGTGAAACTTTTGAAAAACTTCAGGGAATATGACTGATGCATCAGTATAAAGTATCAACCAACAAAACTTGGCCTTTCAGATTTCCTTTTTTTAAATAATTACATTGAAATTAATATAATAAATAATTTCTACCTTAGTGTGTTCAAATTAGTGATTTAAAAGTAACTTGTCCACAACATACTGTAAATTCCACAAGAGTCAAAAACTGGTCTGACAGTTACTGCTTGGCTAAGTTAACATTAAGCTAGTTGGTAAGCTAATTCATCAAGACGTTAGTTTACCAAAACTTACATATTTATCAGTTTATTTAATGGTGCACATCTGTCAAGGCTAATTGTGGCTATCTCTACCTAGTTAGCCTTTTTTCCTCCATGACTGGGTTTAGCTTTTGCCTCATTTGTGTGGTATAACAAACTAATTTACCAAGATGTTAGGCTATATGGCAAAATAAATGTCTGATTTTAATGTTAACTAAATTTTGACTAAATATGTAGTTACTGCATTTTGGCTTTGTAGGGCAGTATAGGCTGCTGCAGGTTGAGAGCTGGAGTGACCGTGTACATGTGAGTGGGTTCAGGTGTCCTGGTATACATAAAGTGTGCAATATATCTCTATAGTTTCTCATCAGGGATACTGTCCTCTGTATTTATCACACTCACTAAGCACATTAGGCCACAATGCTGCAGATAAAAGCGTAACCATTTACCCAGATGGCTCTTCAATGGAGGAAAATCATATGTGGGATAATATTAGACATGGACTTCAGAGTGTAGCCGTCTGCGCTCACATGTGTCCTGCCTGAGACTTTCCCTCCTGGTGGCCTGCTCACCGCTGATCCCAGAGTAAAGAAAGAACAACACATGTAAATTTAAGAGCGTGTCAAGAGGCTGTCCACACCCACCGCTGCAGGGATGTTGTCAAAGGAACAAAATTTAATAAACCCGTCCATGACACCTGCACACACACACTGTCTTTCTCTCTGTGTCTCGTGTTTTCTCTTTCTCTCTCTATGACACACACACACACACCTGCCTAAGTGAAGGATTTACTTGTATTACACACAGTACATTGAACCTGCCAATCACCCGACAGTGCAGCTGTCTGTGTGTTGTCTGTGAGCTGTCTGCATTCCTTTAGAAATTAACCGTGCACCTCAAATACTTTCAGACACGCAGCTAAAAACGCCAAAGTGGGGACAAATGTCATGACAAGCTGTTCCATCAGTTACATGTCAGAATCACTCAGATAGTTTTTAATTACCATAACTGAATGACTAATGCTGACCATTTTTTCAAAGATATTAAATTTATACCATAATGATTCATTTTGTACAGAAATTAGAGCTGCTCTGCTATTGTGCGGTCTCACACCACCTCACCATGCTTTAATTCCAAGATTAATTTCAAGATAGCATACCTATAAGCTTAGTGAAACCTCATACTGACAGACAACTGTTGTAATTTCTGTTTCTGAACGGCAGCTGACAACAGTATTGTGATAAAACCAGAGGTGGATAAATATGAACTTGTTAAAAGTCAAAAACCTACAAACAAAATTAAATTAAATATATTCAACAAAAATAAAAATGTAGCACTTTTTTCATTGGTTGATGTAAAATATCTAAGACTTTTCTTGTACACACAAAGGGTCTATTTCTGTCAAATTTTGTTAGCAAATTTGTTAAAATCCGTGTGAGCACTTCTCTTTTGCCAAGATGATTCATCCACCTGACAGGTGTGACATATAGAGATGCTGATTAAACAGCATGATTATTACAGGTGTGCCTCTGACTGGTCACAATAAAAGGCCACTCTAAAATGTAGTTTTATCTCGACAAAAGACATTTATTTGGCACTGAACTACAGATATATTTTTTTCTTGGCAGGGAAAAGTTATGTTGCATTTATATTTTTGCTGAGAATACATGTAATGTGTACTTACGTATGTTGTATTTTTCCATCGACCCGGGCTAAAGATTTTCCTTGTCAACAAGTAGGACTGGGTATCATTTAAAAAATTACAATACCAGTACCAATACCAGTACCTTTAAGCAATACTGATACCAACAGAGTATTTAATTTGATATCTTTTCTTCCATTTTGGCGTCATTTTTGTTTTAGCTTCTGGCTGGTAGCTGTACCTGTGGTAGCTGTCCAGTCACACGTTACATACAAATAGTTGTTTTTAAAAAAAATAAATCTAGAACTGGGAACAAAAAGAATTGAATGCAGGTATCGTATGACTAGAGAAGTTTCTGTACTACTTACTGGGTTATTTCAATCAATACCTTAAAGTTACTAAGTATTGATACCCAGACTTATCAACTAGTGGTTGTTAGTTGAAGCTACTAGTGTCATTGATATTGATTGATAATAATTAATTTATTCATATATTTATATAATTTTGGGCCACAAATTTAATACTAAATGACAAAATAATAATAATAACCCAGAATATGCCACAACAACCAGCAAGGAAATTAAACATTTGTTGGTTTAATCAATAGAATATAACCTCCTGTTTTAAGACATGTTAATAAATAACCTTCAACTTCTCAAAAACAAACACCTGCAGATTTGTCAACATGATGGATGATGTACAAATTAAAAATCGGTTAAGTTCCAAGCTTGTTTGTCAATCGTGTCTCGCCTCCTGTCCCCACCTGAACCCTCTGTGTCTTCATCATCCCCAGAGGCAGAGTCCTGGTCAGATAAATCACCTCAGGTGCTGTATTCAATGTAAACCGACCTCTGTCAGTGTTGGTGGCTGTATCCCAGTCTAATACGAGACCGCTAACTGAGCTATCTAGCTAATGGCAGTTACAGCACAGTTAGCAGCAGTGTGTTGTAACAAGCCCCTGTCTGTAACAGCAAGGTGGAGCTTCTAAATGGAGTTTGAGGTGGGTTGACTTTTTGTTTTTTTCCCTTGTGACTAACAAATAAATAAAGACTTGATTGACTAAGACTTTTCTCACCTACTAACAGCGCAGTGGACTATTAGGGGGCAGCTGTAATTCCAACAGGTACATACTGTACATCTATTTATTGTCTTTACATTACAGTGTCTTATACTTTCTCACATTTGTCATATTTATATCAGAACAAAATGTTTAAAAAGTGTCGGACAATAGTTTAGATGGGCCCATCTACCACAAATACATCACAGACAAACTCCCCCTGTGGATCAATTTGACACCCAACTATTGGAGGGCCAGTGGTGTCTTTGAGGCGGCGTGTTTTCTACGGAGATGTCAGAGATGCTGGTGTTGACATAAAGCCTGTTTACTCCACTGCGCTCCCTCTGTAAAGATTCTGTCCACAGAGACCTCATACGGGGTGAGGGGACCCCTATTCATCTCCTCCCAAATGGGATAGCATCCTCCAGGGGAGAGGGGTGACACAGGCCCTGCCAAGGCGATGGGGAAGTCCTTCTGCTGATAATAGCAGTCGACGGGGGGAACAACCTCAGCAGGCACCAGGCCAGACAACTGCCAATCAAAGTACCTCTCCTCTTTTTCCACTTTTGGTCGCCGCTGCCCCTCCTCTTGATGTGTCTCTCTGTCTTCCATCTTGACTCCTCTCCTTCACAGTGTGCACACTCCAGAAAACTCTGGTTCAAATCTCCAGCCTGGAGATCCTCGCAGTGAACATAATGGGCATGATGCTCTGACAAGGATTGGTTGGGGCACAGATGAAGACAAACATCAATTATAGATGTGTAAGTGTAAATAATAAGGCTTTTTAATGGGTCTGCTAATTGCGTATCAGTAAGGACAACAGCCACACAAAAGTAGCAAACAAACATCAGAACATTTAGTCGAACTGCATTTCCTTTTTCCCTTAGTGCATTGGATAACAAATAACAATCAACAATTGTAGATCCCTTTTACCTAATTAGTAATTACCACAATGATAATTACACGACTGTGCAATGGCATGAAACAAATTGTTATGAGAATAAAGTGCATTCCCCTCTCAATTTGTTTAATTTGTAACTTTGAGTCTAAATCATCCAGCCATCACTTCTAAAAAACAAAAACAAAATAAGCTGCATGGAAGAAAGAAGAACAAGGAATTAACAGGAAACTCTGTGACTGATGTTTTAAATAATAAACTGATACAAGTGCCCACCTGAAGAATTATAGGAGAAACTAGTTATACTAGTGTTTCCTGTAGCAAAAAAAAATGAAAAATATATGTAGACACAAAGCCAAAATCTGTGGTCAGAGATACAGGTTTACAAAAATACAGTGCAACAGGTTCAAGTTTATTCCATGCACAATAAGCATATCCTTTCCCTATACTTGTTGCAGCAGTTTTCGTTTTCTTTTATCACATGGACCTTTATTTTTTGCTGTATTGTGTGCATACTGTTGTACCAGCACTTTTAATGCTTTAAAGTGTTTTTATTATGTTTTGAGTTGTTATGCTCCCTACAACAATACTTTCCTCTTGTGGGAGGAAAGTGTACCTCTACATGGTCATTATAAGAGGCCAGGTTTTTTTTTTTTTTTCTTTTTTCTTTTTTAAGCCTTGTTTAGCCTTTTTGCCAGCAACAGCTGTGGCTGGAGGCATTATGTTTTCAGGTTGTCCGTCTGCCCTTTCATCCCATTCTTTTAAACGTGATAGTTCAACAACGCCTTGAGGGAAATTCTTCAAACTTGGCACAAATGTTCACTTTTACTCAGAGATGAAACAAATAGCTTTTGGAGGTCAAAGGTTAAAGGTCAAGGTCACTGTAACCTCACGTCCATCCCATATCTCAACATATTGCATTCCTGATGACGAGGGAACAAGGGAATTTGTCCACTTTGACTGAAGGATGAGTAGAATTTGGAGGTTAAAGGTCACTGTGACCTCACAAAGCACATTTTTGACCATAACTCAAAGTTTCATACGCTAATTCTGGCAACATTTCATGCATATATCTAATAGGATAAAATGATTAGGTGATGACATTTTATATCCAGAAGGTCAAAAGTCAACTTCACCATGATATCATACTGTTCGGCTCTCTATCAGTCTTCTATACTTCTCTCTATAGTCTCTAAGTGAAGACAGCATGTGTCTCACTGGAAATTATTCAGTGGAATAACCATTGCAACAACAACAGCAACAAAAATACACTTGGTACCATTTATTAAATTCCTTCAAAGTTTTCACCACATACATACATTATATGAGTCTGGACAGACATGGATGTAACCTGTAACTTGACTGTCTGGCAAAGGCATACAACCATGTAGCAGTTTTTCTACATGAATCAGAATTTGAATAACAAAGTTCCTTGATCGTAAAGCAATAAAGTACTGGTTTTGTGGTATTTTACCTGGCAGGTACTTTGGGTAAATGCATTGAATTATCTTACATGGCAACAGATGGAAATATATCATGTGGCCTGATTTTGAGTTTCTGGTTTGTAGAAGGAAGCACAGAAGCTGGATTAATTATGCTAATAAGTGGATTTTATCATTTATCTCTCCAATACAACAAATACACAGTCTCCTACTGAGAGTTTTCTGACTAATCAGTTTTATTCCACTCAATGCTTTCATACTGAACTGACTGAAATGTCTTGCCAACATGGGTGTGACAGTGCTCTAACAGGGGAAACTAGTTGTTTTCTTTACAGAAGAGTAGATATCATACATTAAATTCCCTTGACTGATGATAACTTGTTGACTATATTGTCATACCTTAAAGAGAAAGTTCACCCCAAAATCAGAAGTGTGTGAGTTGCCATGTTTTGGAAATATTGGCAGATTTCTGCATTCTATCAACTATAATGGAAATAGATGGCATTCCAAATATCATGATCTGTTTACTCAAGATAATCCCCAGACCTTGTTGTGAGCAGTTTCTTTTATTTCATTTTTAGCCTGGAGGAGGTCATGGAGTAGCATGTGTGTGCGTGCATCATTAACATACCTGCAGCTTGTCCATGGCTAATCTAGCTTATTCTACTGCTTTTTGTGCACATGATGTTTATATGCTGAGGGACCTCTGTGATTCACAATTTTTAAAAAACAAACACATGTATGGCTCAGTGCCAGCAACAGCCATGACCAGAGCCATTATGTTTTTGGGTCATACCATTCTTATTAATGCAACATCTCAGGAACATTTGGGGGGAATTTATTCAAATTTGGTACAAATGTCCACTTGGACTCAAGGATGCACTGTTCTGATTTTGGTGATTAAAGGTCACTATGACCTCACAAAACATGTTTTTGAAAAGTAACTAGCTACATGGAACTATTAACATGTAATTAAATTACACAACAAATGTAACTGTAATCTGTCACAGATACTGTAAAAAAAAAGGTAATTAAATTACAGTTGTTAATCAAAATGTTGGTGATTACAAATGGGTTAAATCTGAATCTTTTCAGGCTAACTGACGGAGATCAGCATTCTACTACTAAATGTGGCGACGCCTGCGAGCTAGTTCAGGCAGTCAACTCGAGCTGCTCCGCCAACCTCACGTGACATACCTCATTCTCAATACTACATACCAAACACACACTTTTGATCTCACGGTCTATTTAAACTGCTGAACCTCCCATTTCTCCCCCTGCCTGCCAATGGATTGCTGCCCCGCACTAGCGTTGCTGCCTGCTCTTTAACCCCACCACCACCCCAGCATCCACCTGCAGGCTCCGACGGGGGGTTCAAGTATTTGCTCATCACTCCCCTTATCTCTATGTAACTTAAGTTGTGGGGAGTGATGAAGTCGGAGCCTAGACGCCAAACTCAAATCATGTTCTGCTGCTGAATAAACATTCTAAACGTGAGTTGTCTGACTGAACTAGCTATTGTGAGTTGTTGTGACACCCCAACTCCTTTCTTTCTACAGTATGGTACTTACAAACTGTCTATTAATGAGAAGAAAGTAGTTCCTACTTTTGTTCTACTACAGGCAAAAGGAAAAATATGTACTTTTGATCTTGGGGTGAATTGTCCCCTTAAAGTGCACCCTACTTGTTCCACTTCCAGTGGGAATGTGTCTGAGCGATGGGCGAGGGAGGAAAACACTTGCTTGTTGATAAAAGCAGAACTGTCACCATGGCCCAGTAAAAGTGGGAGAGGTAACGCCGTTTTGTTGCTCCAAGCTGTCTATTAATGAGACATCACTCCATCAGGGGTGGTCTGTTATGACAACTACCAGAGGCATTTCTGTGTGTTTTTGTTTGTTTTGTGTAGAGCATGTGTGTGTACATGTGTGTATATTTGGACATTCATTGCCTGAAGCAAACACTGAATAATGCAAATTTCTAAGACCTACAGTACGTTTGTCATGATGGACATGAACATATTAATGCAAGAGAAGAGACAAGAGTAATAATCACACTCTTTTGAGACAGATGACACAATCACAAGAAAGACTGGATTTACTGTACAATATTATCATGCAAAGAATGCAATGGGATAGCATATATGGAAAATATAATTATGCTTTGGCATCTACAATTAAAGTTATTTGATTATATTAATCATCTTAAAAAGAACGTGTTTAACGTTAGGATTGTCTACATTAAATAACTACACGTGTCTACTAGACTTGCGTGAGTTGCCTGCTGTGCGTTATCAGATGAACCAACCTTATTGAACTGGACCCTCCGCTGCTTTTTAAAGCAAGCTTTTTACATTTACAAGTCACTGTGTGTTATGTGTGCGTGTGTGTCTTAACCAGCTGTATGTATAGCAGGTATTTGCGTGTCTAGGAGTGGTATGGTATAAAAAGAAACCCCCAGACTCATAAAATATATAACACAGCCCATCTTGCAGATTTTCCGATTGGAAACATTGGCACACACACACGTTCAACATGCACCCACACACTGGTGTGCTATCATATTTTTAAGCAGATGCTTTTAGAAATGGTCCTTTAAGCTGTTTTAGTCAGTTGTTCAACATGACTGTTGAATCTGTTTTTTTCTCTATGATGTAACACAGTTCATTCATTCCCAGTATAGCTGTAAAAACCCATTAGTAACTATTAATTATTATAATACAGAACATCTGAGACAATGAAAACAATACAGTACTACACTTTTCTGTGGAAAGTAAACAGAATTGTTACATGTTACACTGTCTTTTTTTAATATTGAACTTCTATACAAACTCTAATGAATATCACAAACTTGTCATTTTGTTTTCCCCGCTGTT
Source organism: Lutjanus argentimaculatus (assembly GCA_034769285.1). Lineage (NCBI taxonomy): Eukaryota > Metazoa > Chordata > Actinopteri > Lutjaniformes > Lutjanidae > Lutjanus > Lutjanus argentimaculatus. Next base: position 2,147,960 of record JAWZSL010000045.1, on the reverse strand, counting down.
TAAGGTTTTTGCATTTAAGATGAATACATTTGACTAACGTGGGTTATTGTGGTTTATCCCATAGTTAATTTGCTATACAGTATGTAAATGTACCCTGTATTGACTTCATACATCACTCATGATGTGCATGATGTCTCACTATTTTCTTAGTATCTGAGTGACTTGTTCAGTTGTTCTCCACATTGGGCTGTGCATAGTGTTTAAAACTGATATCAGAACATTAACTTCAAGGCATGATATTTCACCATATGATTATATTTCCCATGATAAAATATAATGTCAATACTGCAGATGAATGTAAAATCACATGCAATAATTTAACTGATGCTCAAAGCAAAGAGCTGTGTTCCACCTTTATTTGTCTTCATAGTTTAAAAATAAAGTTCTAGTTACAGTTTGCTAGAAACAATTTGAAACAAATCATCGTAATACAAATTATGCTTGGGCAATTGGGTGAATATATTGGCTATCTGCAAATGCATCTGCATTGCTTTTTTCTTTTGGGTGACCTTTTGGGGCAATTTTTGCCATTTTGTTTTGTCAATACAATAGTCTGCCTTTGAGCAGAGAGTGGGAGTTGCTGCAGAAACAGTGAAACAGCATAGAACAAGAATATTTTCACATTTGACGCAATGAATTCAGAATTTAGTTTGGCCAAACCACAGTTGGTGATTGTTGGAATAGTGGAAAGATGAACCAAGATGGTTTTCGGGAGTTTGTGTTATTTTTCTGTTTTTTACAATGTGTTAACAAGGCAATTAAGCTCATCTTAGTTCAGTAAATGAGAAAAACTTGGATTCAAAAATGTACAGTTGTATTTTTGTGTCTAATAAGGAAAATAAGTATAAGAAAATTTCCTTTCCTGACATTTTGTGAGTTTATTATAATTATTTATTGGATGTCGGGAACATACACATTGTACTTAATGTAGCAAACCCACCGCTCTTACACATCTCCCAGCCCCTTCTGATCTTCTCAGATCTACTGTTACATGACCTTTGGAGTATAACTCGGACTGCAACACTCCTTCTGATTCAGCTTGTTTTGATTTCAATTCAAGTCTTCAATTTTTTACAGCTGGAGCCAACACCGATTGAAGATGCTCTGACATAGTGTCTCCCTCACACCCCTCTGTCTCTGTCTTTCTCTCTGTCCAGTTCAGAGACTCCACAGAGGATCTGTGGACCGTTTGCTCTCTCACAGCATTTCAGATGACATCACCAAGAACTCATTTTACACAGTCTAGCAAAGTGCCCGGCATTAACAGGATGAACGCAGCATTCTCTCTTACACAATGGATTCCCCCAAACTCACCAAAGTCCCATAATGACCAAGTCTCTCAATCCGTGGCTGTGGTTGATGTTTGGCTTGCACTGTCGCTGATATTGCCCCCTCTCCTGCTCTCTCCTTTCAAGTCCACCCATTTGACAAAGTGAAAACAGCAACAAAAACACAAACAAAAACCTCCCCCGAGCTCAGGCACGCACAGCCAAACCTGACATTCTAATTAGTTTTAAAAGTAATTGCTCGAAATGATTAGTTGAGTTGGGCCACTTTCCCCTGTTACCTCTGAATTGGAAATATAATTGCGGCGGACAGTAATTGGCCAGCCATAGACTGTTGGTTATTGTAGTCTGTTGTGGCCGGCTGCATCATTACCACGGCTTGGACGCGGTTCAGCTTTTGAACTACAGTGACCGAAGAGGAACACAAACACACACGCACGCAATGCTCTGCTTCCCATGCCAGCTCTCCATCACCACTCGGGCCTATGCCCCGCTCTAAGGATCTAAGTTGTTTTCCATCCTGACCTCTCTTTTTTCTTTCTTTCTCTTCTGCCCCTGTCCTCGTCTACCTTAGGGGCAAATGGCTTACTGAGAGAAAGGGAAGCTGCGAGCTCTAATCCGGAGCGGAGAATCTTCAGCTTGCATTTAGAAAATGGGGGAGCAGAGAGAATGATTTTGTAGGAATAAGAAACTCAGTTAGCAAGGCAGTAAGTTTGCTTTTCTGATCCGTATGCTACGTACTATCCATGCCCTTCATGTATCATAATTACTATGTCTTTTGTTTGCATATCTCGACATGTGTCACCGTCTGTGTTTGTGCGTTTCTTTGTGTTTGCTCTCTCTGTTATTGCCTGGATCAGCCTGTGTCTGTTTATGTTTGTTGTGCAGAGTTTCCTTTGCTAAATTGTCTGGAAGCCGAACAGCCCCCATCAGTAAACCAGGCAGAAAGGGCTGCGTATCCCACTACAGGATCCAGGACATGCCAGGGGGACCACATACACACACACGTGCACACACACTGTGTACCTTAATCTGTCTGACTCACAAGCACAAACACACACACACCGACTGACTGACTAATTGACTGGCCATCAGAGAGAAAGACAGACAGACACAGTTTAGTTTGTTTCAGCCATGCAGACATTAGACTTATGATCATACCAATGACACAGATATGATTTTATTTTTATGTCAATCAAGCTTCGTCTTATTAACTTGGGTCTTTTCTAAAGGTGACAAACAAATTTCCTGAAGAGACTGAAGAGATGAAGGAAACTCCACACCCTTGTGTCCTGCTCTGTAACGGCCACAGAAAACACTCTCCCGAACTGCAAATGTGTATCTGCCAATTACTCTCTCCCTCTCTCTATTAAGCAAAAGGGGATATAGGTCAGGCCTGTCAGACTAAGGCTTCTGTCATCCCCCATCGCCCTCCCCTCTATGCATCACGCCTTGCCTGAGGATAGAGGTCCCATAGCTTTCCATTAGGACCCTCTGTGAGTGTACTGTATGTACAGCAGTGGCCCCCCACACACATAATCCCACCCACCCACACCATTAGAGACAAGAAGCACTAATAGTGTTGACCGCCTTTAGGGGGGAAAAAACACCAAGGCCAAAGGCAGGCTAATGTTTCTCAGCTACACTGTCCCACTGACTTCATTCACACTATGTATTAATACAAACAAAAACAGTGTTACTTAAAAAAATAAAGAAAAAATACATGGTTTAACTTTAAATTGTGTTGCACCAATCTTTTAAACTAGCTCAAACTTAAGAATGGTTGAATTGAAACTTGGATTAAATTTAGATTAAAATAGATTAAACTTAATTTGGCTGCACCAAAACTTGAAACTCCAAGTTAAAATGATCCAGTATTAACTTTAAAGTTACACTTGAGGAGGTTTAACTTTTAAAATAGGTGCCTTTTTTTAGATGGATGGTGCAAAATAATCAAGTTCCTTGAAGAAAGTTACACTCTGTAAAAAATCAACCAATCTTTTCTCATTAACTTAACCTAAATGCATGTTTAATTTATTCAAGTTAATTAGGGTTAATATTTCTAGAATTTATTTTCAGAACACTTCAGAATTTATCAACATGACTTCTTCTAACCTGAAGTCTTTTGACTTGAAACGAGTTGAATGAATGTACTGTCCAGAGTTTTGTCGACTCAATCATCAAACATGATCAGCATATTAGCAGAGTTCCAGCATGTACTGTTTTGTTTGTAATGTTTGTCAGTGTAACTGAAGGTTATTGGTTCAACTTAATATCTAATCTAAATCTGTCTTTTTGAACATGTTTTCTCTAGAGCAACAAAGTTTATTTAAGTACAAAAGTTTATTTGTTTTGAATAATTAAAAATCATCTTGTCTTGTCAGTCAACTTACAAACAAAGTCTGAATACTAACTTTTTAAAGTTAAACAAATAGTTTATTTTTTATAAGTGCAGACACAGTTGAGTTTTATGTTGAGTCCCTTCTTTCTTTTTCTCCAGTGGACAAGTTTTTCTCAAAAGAGTAGATATTAGAGCTTCTCTCCTGAGCCATGAGTAGGCTAACTAGGCTGACTAACTTTTTACCTGGCTAGCAAACAATATAACTAAAAAACTTTTTAACTAGCTACCATGCAACAAAACATTTAGTTACCATTTTAGCCAGCTATTAAATATCTAACTTTTTAAAAACTTTTAATCTAGTGCACAAATATTTAATTAACATTTTAGCTATCAAGCAAATAATATAACTTAAACAAACTTGCCACTTTGCCTAGTCAGCAAATATTTTTTGCATTTTAGCTAGCTGCTAAACAATTTAACATTTTGTTAACTTTTTAGCAACCTAGCAAATAATATAACTTTTTAAAAACTTTTTAGGCAGCTATCAGACAATGTAACTTTTTGTTAACTTTTTAGCTAGCTAGCAAACAATGCAACATGAAGAAATACATAGTAGCCCCTTTTATAGACTACTTTCAAATTTATTTACTATTTATTTTAATTATTTATTTTTTATTTATTTGGGTAAGGGTGCATTTTCATATTGATTAAACTGCATTTAATTTGGGTTTACATAAATAAACAAGAAATTACTAAATTGAGATTAGTTTTTAATTGTGCTGATTAATCTGGATTTACTCATTTTAAACCTAGTTTTGCTAAACTCTCATTAGAACTAATCTTAGATTGAATTCATTCTTTGTTGGTGAAACCTAGTCATAGTGTTTAGAAGTTCACAGTCTCACTTCTTTAATGAAATCCAGTAAAAGTTAAGTTTTGCCTTCTAAATAGTCTTTGTGTTGGGTTGTTTTTTTCTCCCCCACTTTGATTAGTGGACTGTGAGTATTGACAGCCTGGTGTGTGTGATCATCACAACAAACTGACAGTAGGGAGCTCGATAGCCGTCCTACCCAGCCTCCAATACCATCTGTCTAGTATGGATCTCTGGAGGTTGACGCCTGTTGGCTTGGGAGATGTACACACCGCAAGCCTCAAGGGCTGGCAGAACAGAGTTGGAGGAGGTGTATCTGCCCCAATTGAAGCTGCTCAGTCATCTTCACACACAGAATAGGGACTGGTGGAGGATCCCCACTCTTTTTCATGCTCTCTTTCTCTGTCTTTCTCCCCCTCTCTTTCACGCACACACAGAAAAGCAGGAGTGATCAAACACGACTGTGATGTCTTAATTAAGAAGTACTAACAGGCTTGATTAAAAGGAGAGAATGAAAGGATCCGTCAATGAAAGGAGCAATTCCCTGATCAGCTAACAGCAACACAAGTGGATGGGAAAGGAGGGAATGTAAAGAGAAAGTGAAGGAGGAAAACAGGATGCATCAATAGAAGAGAAATATGCAAAAAGAAGAGGGAGGAGAATTGAAACATGATTGAATTCATGCAGTAGTGTGATTGATATGGCTTCAACTTAGATGAAGTATCTGACAAGAAAAAGTTTAGGGTCGCACTTTATTTTACAGTACACTAATAAAACATAACAAGCTTTACTTTGTATTGAATTAGATAAAAAACAGAAATTATTAGATCCTTACTAGAGTTTCTTGGAGGGAAATTTAGGACACATTACAATAGAACTGTACTGTAAACTAAAGTGTATTATTTCCCACTGTTAGACTCATATTATGGTAATTAGAGATACATTACATCATAACTGTAATATAAACTAAAGTGAAATTACATGTCTGACTTGAGATACATCTTCTTTGGCTGGTCCCACACAATTGCAGCTGTGATCAGTGCCTACCTCTTTGATCAAATTACATTATCTGCCTACAGTATTACAATAAGTCTGTGCAGTCACCCATAGACAAAATAGTCCTCTACCTCTATAATTATGGCCTGTTCTTGGTAGATCTGGTTCACATATTAGTTTTGAATGGAGAAGTCGCAGATATATCATTTCATTTTAGTTTACAGTACAGTCCTGTTGTAGTGTGTCCCTATTTACAAAGGCTGAGTGTTGTTAAAAAAAATTTACCAGTACCCTTAAAGGGATTCCAAAACCAATGGAGTCCTTCATTTGAAACCTTTTTTTCGAAGTTTTTTCTTTACGAAGGTGACTTGCGAAGTTGAAACTCTACAGTGGCAAATAGTACACTTTAGTTCACTGTACAGTTCTGTTGTTATGTGTCTGAAATTACCCTCTAATAAAAACTAATAAAGACTCTTCATGTGTAATTAAGAACAAGTTATTATTGTCAAATTTGTTACAAATTATGGTTCATGTCTACTTAGTTCACTGTTTAATAAAGTGTGACCAAGTTTAGTTTGATAAAGGCTACATAGGTTTTCATAAGTGACCTTGTGCTTATGGCGTGTATTTAGGATGGAGATATTTTTGTTTGCAGGCAGCAGCACTAAGAGAGACATTTGGCTGTCAGAGTAATGCTGCAGCGCTACTTTTGGGTCACATTCTCTACCATGGATATGAAAACAAACATATCAGGCCATTACCAGTGGCGGGCGGTTCTCTTACTCTCTTTACCCATACCTCCCGCTCGCCTCTTTCACGTGTCTCTGCACTTTTAAAGGATTCAATTAACCTGAAATGAACTGAGGAATCAAGCAAACAGATATTGCCTGTCTTCCCTGTCTCTGCCCCATATTCAACTGTTCTCCACTCCAGTTCCCTCTTGTCCCTCTTGGCCCCTCCAGTTATTTCTCATCTCCCTCTAGTTTAACTCCTTTATTTTGTTTGTGCAACAGTTTTAGTAAATACAGTGGCAAGGGCAAGTATTCAGACCCTGTGCTGAGTTAAATAATGACAATATTAATGAAAATAAATATCATTATACTCTTCAAGCAATACACTAATGAAAATGTTTATTTAAAGGAAATTCTGTTGCACAGTATGAAATTAATGGATAAAATCTTATCTGAAAATCCAAATTGCCCAGAAAAGATTTGATAATTGTTCCACATAAATCTGGTAACTTCGCTTCTTTTTAAATCATTGCTGTGGCTTTTAGTAAACACATTAAAACAAGCCAAAGACAATAAACCTACAGGCACTGTTCATTAGCTTCATAATGAGCACTTTATCAGGGTAATTTGCTGTGCTACTGTTGTCACTTTATGCAATAGGATGATTACAGTAGTTTAGAGAAACCCTTGTCTTAAAAGGCTCATACACACACTGTGGCAAAGCAGCAACAAAGGGATCAATTTGTCATGACTGGCTTGCCAAGGACAAGTAAGTCATAAATGTTATTAAACTAGAATAACAAATGCAAAATGGCATGAAAAGTGCCAAACCTGAGAAAACTGTGGACTAATAGTACTCCCTGCCACTAACAGTGATGGTTCAAATAAAAGAAAGTATTTAATTTGAAATTTAAAAAGCTTTTCTGGAAACTTATCAGTGACTTTTATGTAATGGATTTGCATTGCGGAGCTCCACATATTTTACACATCAAAGTCTGATTACAGCCTAAAGCCTTTTCTGGCTGAACAGGGAGCTTCACGTTTTGCCTCAGGTGATGTTGTTTTTTGTTTGAAAATGCAAAAAATCTGGATGTGTGAAGTTTGCAAGAAGTGAACTCACCAGACCTCTGTAGCATGCTCCTTCCCTTCAGGCTAGCAGCCAAAAGTTACATTAGCCACTGCTAGTTATAACATACCTGAATAGAGAGTATGTACGGTACACCTGCTGAGTGGCAAAACGTTATTGAGTTTGAATGCCATGAAAAAGACATCTAAAAGAAAGAGCTGTTGTGCAGTTGACTGTACAACTAGATTCAATAAGAATTCAGTTAATCTTTTTACAGACTGCCAAAAGCAAAGGAAAATAGAAGCAAATGGATCGCTGTAATTCACAGAAACAACTGGAATCCAGGCGCTGATATGTGGATTGGTCAAATCATACTGTAAGCTGCACACTTTATCAAAGAACGTCACTCGTCAAGTAAATATTCAGCGGCTTTCATTTATATTCAATGTAATAACCACTAACCTGTCCACATACAACCAGAATAGTCTTTGGTGTCCTCGTCACTGCAATTTCATCCATAAATCTCAGCTTGGAGTAACATTACGATCGAGGTTAAAGCTTTTGTGTGCATTCTTTGTTTTGTGTATTTCCCCAGCATCAAAATGAAGTACACATAAATGTGAAGTCCAACTGCCTTTAATTCAAGCAGCGAGTCATTTGTTTTACTCCCGGTTTAACATTTACTACTACTAAAGGCAGCCCTGATTGGGGATGTTTTGCCACTCAGTCTGACTCAGTCAGAGGACATGTGGTGGTCAGTACATACAAGTTTTGGCAGATGCAAAATCAAGCAATATCATACTATGATTTTGAACTTATCATATTTTAACAAAAATTATCATACATACAGAAACAACCTGGGAAAGTGGCCAGGATACTTACTCAATGGCAAACTATATACCATGTGCACTATATTACATGGAGGATGATGGCAACCATTTATTGCTTCACACAGAATCGATCACAGCTCATCACAAAATCACTCTGCTGTTCGTACCTGTCAAAATAAAAGCCCCAGAGAGTCTCACTGCTCTACCAGCTGCTTGATCAGTGTAGTGCTGATGTGATTGGTTGCTCTCAAACAAGGTTTCATAGTGGATTTATAGAAATGTCAAAATTATTGAACATTCTGCCTTTTTTGGAATTATTGATCATATATTGTACAGTACAGTACAAATACGATAATTATTGTACATCTGGCAACACTGTCATACCCTCTACTCAACTGCAGTTGAGTTGCATTGAGGGCAGTGTAGGTTTTGAGGAGGACGAAGAATGTGTGGATAAAAAACAAAATAATTCTGGGTCTACTGCTGACCGATAGCCGGTGGCTTCGATAGCTTGGTGTAATACTCTTTATTATTTTTTTTTTTTAAGTTATTTTTTTGGCATTTTTGCCTTTATTAGATAGGACAGCCAGAGATTAGACAGGAAACGGGGCAGAGAGAGGGGGGATGACACCAGCAAAGTGCCGAAGGCGGGAGTCGAACCAGCGGCCACTGCAGAGGACTAACAGCCTCCATACATGGGTCGGACGCTCTACCCACTGAGCGTCCGCCCCTGTTTTAAAGGTTTATCAGTTGGTTTGGAACAAACAAAGCAATGAGAATTGCGAATAATTTGGTCTTGACTTTGGCATTTTTCTACATTACATGCTAATAACATGCCAAAACATTTAATTCAAAAACTGAATGAGTTTCTGTTACTAAGTAGTAGTAGTTACTAATATCAAATAACTTTTTAACTATTTAATCTATCTTAATGCCTATATGCCATCAGGTACTGGGCATAATATTTCAGATATACCACTACATACTGAAGCAACATTATGAGAATACACTTTGGTTCTGTCCCCCTTTTCTCTAACAGAGGCAGTGGCAGCAGACACACCTCAGCCCTGCTGACAGCCCACAGCCTGACTCTGTGCTGCTGCATAGCTCAGCACAGCTGTCTGTTGTCCGTTTCTTCCGATCTCTATCTCTTCCTGCCTCACTCCCAGCTTTGTGCCCACTCAGCATGATAATGATATACACCTCTGCCCGGTCATCTCTTTGAAACTCCACTCTCCTGTCACAACTCAAAGAATGACAGCAAAAGCAACGCACAGGATGTATACTTGAAGTAATACACATCTCATATTTAGGCACTATATGAGCACAGTCTGGTCAAGCATAATTATGACAAATAGCAAATATTTAAGGCTACACTGGCCTTTTACTCTCATTGAGAAGAAAAAAAAACATCAACTTGAGCTACACCTGATTACACAATCTTCAGCTTTAACCTTGTTAATATGACTTATATCATAAAACGTTTTCATCCATAGTGGCTTGAGTTACATTAGTAAACAGTCAGAGCTCCCTCTATGGGGCAGTGTCTTTTAAGGGACATGCTAAGATTACTTGTGTCAGCATTTCAGCTGAAAACTGGCACCATGTTGACATGCAGCAGATGAATATTAAACCTTGAGAAACAAAGATGTGCTTGAAGCAAAACCCTGCATAAATATTTTTCATATGAAACACACACACACACACACACACACACACACACAACACCACACACACACACACAGTCTTGAGCGTCCCTCCGAGCAGGCACAATCACACTCAGGCAGATAATTCAGTGTCACAGGGAGCCTTGTCTCTGACCCTCTGGCCTCTTCCAGACAGAGGAAGCAGCTGGACAGGGACCCACGGCTGCCTGGAACTCACTTCCCCTGGGGAGCTCTAAGGAGAAGAGTCCCTCTCTGCCTCGGAGAATGACCAGCTGAGCTTCCTCGGCTCAGTATGTGACTGTGTCGTTATGTCCCTGTGTCCAGGAAGGTCTGAGCAGGCCGCAGAAAAGTGCAGCAGTGCAGTGCTTTTTGTGAGAGTCAGCAGGCTGATGAAAAATATGATATCACAACCAGTTTAGTTTTTCCCTCTGGTCAGATATCTGTAAAGTTGCTGCTTTTATGAAGTCACTATGTTCTGCTCAGGGCTCTGTAGTGTTTGAGAACACAGCTTTCAGTGTAAGTGCCTGTGTTAGAATTTTACCTGCTAGTCAGGGGTGGAAACTGCATAACTTAGACTAATTTATATTAGCTCTGGTTTTATACAGATTTCGGATTTAAACATACTGCAAGGAGTATTTAACTAGTTATGAAACAGTCTCAATTGAATACTAACACCTCTATATGACCTACATAAACAATAGGGCCCGATCAATACTGGATTTTTGGCAACAATGGTGAATTAAGGATTTAAAAAATCATGATATCAATATATATAAGCCATATATATGTAAGCTGACATACTTTATTTATATGTATAAAATCCAAAATGACTGAAACAGAAACTTTCACTGATATTTTTTAATAATTATGAATAACTATAAATAAAAAAACACTAATAGAACACCATAAATTAAAGCTATTTCAAGGAACTTTTACATTTTGTTGATTTCGGGGGCCCCTGTGGACAAAGATAGTGTTACCACTGTAATAACCACAAATTATAATGTGAAAAATAAAATTATCTAAACAAACCTCTCCTCCTGCTTCTTTTTAGCTGGAAAAAATAATTTTTGATGTTACATTTTGTGGTTATGGTAGCGGAAACACTCACACACTTGGATACAAAACAAGGATGTGCGGGTAATGCTCTCTTCTCACCCCTCTACTACGGCCATATTACTTCCCGTTAAGTCTTTGTCATGAACAACAGCTTGTGTAAAAATCCTGTTAGAAACCTGGTTAAACATATAGTATGTGACCAAGAAGTCAGGTTTCTCAAGCAGAAATCTACATGTTTTCCATTTTTAAAAAAATCCTTCACCACGACAACAGAAACTACGTTTACATGACGTTTGGTTACTACAGAAAGCTGACAATAATGCTGTGTCTGAGTGCATGTAACATACTGAGTGTGAGACTCAGGTTTGCTTACACACACACACACACACCACGCACACACAATGTATTCAGTGGTGAGTGAGGCCCTTACTAAGTGCTTATTAATATTGTATGGTTAAATGGGAAATGTTAACATTTTTTCAATTGCCTTGGCAACCTAATGAAATATTAAACAATAAGAGAGCTTTTGTTTTACCATAATTCTAAGAAAGGGTAAATATGAAATTAATAACATCTTTTTTAAGGGAATGAGACATGTCTTTCCTGAGGTCAGAGTTTGTACATTTAGACAGATATCCCTGTTTAAAGCACATGTACAAACATCCTGCGAATATGGGGTTCGGGTGCATTTCAGAACCAATTAAATTAAACAGTTAAATTCAACCACAAGTAGCCATCCTGATATATCTACACTTAGGTAAGATTGGGTCTTTAATTTGTTGATTTAAAACTTAATTATTTATGTGTCTTATTACTGAATGAGCATGATTGCCAATGTAAATCTTGTGCGTCTCATCTTTGCATCTGCCCACTCTCTGCCATTAGCAGCTCCACAGAGACACAGCTTTACTCACTGCTCACGCAATGCTGATCCTACAGTGCTGCAGAGTAAACCCCAGATGATGAGGTCTTCTCAGTTATAAAACAGTAAAATTAATCTAGACAAAAAAGTATGTATGATTGCAAAGTGTTTTTCCCAAAAATATTCCTTTAAAAGCGTGATTAACCACAAATAATTACCACTTTTCAAAATAAAAATTAAAATAAATATCAAATTTATTCAAAATTGGTTGAAATCAAAGTAACATCTGGTATAAACAAAGTGAATGAGTCAATTTGAGTCTGAGTCACTCTGAGTTTTAATGATCCGTCTGGTTGGGCTTTGATTGAGGGTCCCGGCACTATTTGGTGGCCAGAGCTGTATAGGACAAAGGGTAAAAAAAAATGGGTTAAAAAAGGAATAAGACTCACATAACATCAAAATAAACAACTTCCAGCCATTACATATGACACTGTATCACACTTCTTGGACACATTTGCTAATAGGGCGTTTAATGATGTGTTTGACTTCATAGACAATCTTGTTATTTCATCAGCTGTCGTAATAGGGCCTCCAGTGGAGTGCCGCTGTCCAATCAGATGGACAGAAGGTTGGCTGACCTGTTTCCAGGGTCGTGGTTGCTATGACATCCAGTGACATGACAACACAGCAGAATGGAAAGCTAGACAATATGTTGTCCAGGCTTTGGTCAATCAGACACACTTGCTTTGAACTTCCAACTGACTCACGTCTCTGAATTGTGCTTAAAATGGCTCATATACGAGTAAAAAAAAAAAACATCATATAAAGCTCTAACACCTAATACTGTTATAACACATATATAAGAGTTTATTCCAAACTAGTTTCCTTATTTTGGAAAAGAACACATTACTTAAAAAAAAAAATACATGCCACCATACAGTGTGTTTCCACTGTTACCTTCAAGCAAACACGCCCTCGGATGAGGGCATAGGGAATTGGGCCATAACTCCTTGAGTCACTGGAATTCCTAAGGTTATCCCCTTCTAGCCATACGTGGCCTTTTGGAACCTAAAAACATCACCACACACGGAAAAAGGAAAAAAAATGATGAAGATGTAGATGTTTTACCATGCAACAAAGGAATCAAATAGAAAGCAAATCAATGAAATTGCAGCACTAAAACACACAATATGTGAGTTCTGCTGCTAGTGGTTTCTCTCACAATAAAACAATAACAAAAGACAGTTTGATGACATCATGAAGTAGCATGGAATTATGGGAGTTGTTATCAACAACAACCACTGACATGACTCAGGGAGAAATCATATTCATGGATGTAGTAATATTAAAGTTCTATTCACAATATGTTTAGTCACATTTGCCATCTTCCTTCCTCACTCTCTAACGTATCCCATGTTTTCCCATGAGGTTTAGCAACTAGCAACTAGCTAGCAACCCTAGCTATTTGTCTGTGTTTATTGGAAACATTTGAGATAATGCCAAGCATGTAACTCATAGAAATTTATTTAACATATGTCTGCTGTTTTTAGACATTTCATTGTATTATTGCTTTAATTTTAACATGTCAAAGTGAGTTGGCCTATAATGTAATGAGAACCTACCTTAACCCCACCCCCTACCCCCAACGAGTTGCCTAAGCCATCCCGTCCTCCTCAGCCTATCTTAACGTCAACCTGCCTGTCCCTCTTTAACCCCGAACCGTCTTAGGAGAGGGGTCATGGGTAACAGGCAGGGTCGGGGGGGATTTAGAAGAACTTCAAACGGGGTCATTAGGCTGTTGGCTGAGATCTGCGCCCCTCTTACCCAGGCAGGGCAAAGCAAGCGAGGGGCCTGAGATAGCTGGGCAGAGAGGGAGAGACACAGAGTTGGAGAAGGCTAAGCTGCGGCTAGCAGCAGTGTCCAAGGGTCTCCACCGCAGTCCGACCTGCCAGTGGGGCGGTCATCCAAGCGGGCTCTAATTCACAGTGACACCAATTATGATTAATCTCATCACTTTAGGAGAGTAGGCTTGTCAAGGCCCTAATTAAGTGCGCTGTCCCCCCTATATGTGCAGACAGGATCAACAACACATTATATTGTCATAATGGGCATCACAATCCACGAGTCTATTTTTGTGTTGCCTAACTTTTTAACGGCAAAAGTCCTCTGGAGGAAAGAGAATAACATGAATAAAGAATATAATCCACGCTGAGGTGACGTCACGTCTTAGCCTCTCTGCTCGTGTTCTTTCTTCCTATCACCCAGCTCTCTGATTAGAGTCTTCGGTCCTACTGTGAGATGCTGCGTTTTGTTTCATATTCGATAATTGAGACAGATGATGTGACATAATCACGAGCCAGTGACATGTTGACCTAACATGAGGTAAACAACTCACTGAATAACGACGACACAAATGAATATCATTAAAGGAGTCATCTGAGAACCATATGTCAGCATGCTGGATTCCCACCATTACACCTCATTAACATGGTAACATATGCTGGCTCCCAAGCACAGGAAAAAGAAACACCACCGTTTGTCATCTGCCAAACCAGAACCCCCTGTTTCTCCTCATCTTCTATTTAATAAGAAAAAAGCATCATCTTGATCACACTTATCCTAAAAGCACAGAGGTCTGATTAAGAAATTTCACGCATCTGTCCAGAATTTGGTGAAACTGCACACAAATTTAATTCAAAAGGAGGAAGCTTCTTGTCATCAATTCTGTTCTATTTAGGATCCCAGCCTGACTACAATCTCTATGAAGGTCAATGAATCCGATCGGCAGAATTAAGCACTTTGACTTTAAGTCCTCATAAATGACCTCATGAAGAAACCCAAACCTAAGTAACAACGAAAGTACTTTAAGGATCAACCAGGCTGTGTTTCAGAAAAGTGAGAAAGTGAAGAGGTCTGAAACTCGACCTGCTGTACTGCGGCCAGAATGAGGATAAAAGCTTATGCATATCACCTTGCAAGTCGCAGGTGTGTGCACCAGGAAAAAAAAACATAGTAAGCCAAAGGCAAACCTCTGAATTAAAACCAGGTTGATGCAAAGCAGTGGTGTAACCAGACCCCTGACTCTGCTTTTTAAAGACAACTGCTGTTTCAAGCACCTGTAAATGGCCGCAAAACCATGAGTGTCACTTGATTCTTCTGCATGTACATAAATGTTGTGCAAAGGAACGGTTCAGATTATTTGAAGTAGGGTTGTATGAGGTACTTATTGATAGTCAGTGTGTTACCTACAGTAGATGGTGCTCTGCACGTCCCCAGTCAGGAGAAACAGAGACGAGTACCGGTACGGAAACTAAGCAATGCTGCTGTGGATGGGGTCATCGAAAAAAAAAAAATAGGTATTTTAGCCACTTAAAAAAAAGATCTATCTGAAAGAAAAAAAAATCAATCAGTTTAAGTGTACACTATATTTAAAATATTTTCACCACTTTACTTTGCCATCTGTCAGCATTTTCTGACAGGAAACTGCCGTTATATAAGCCAAATATCACTCGCTCTAAACCAACCTAATCCTCTAGGTGAAATCAGTAATTTTACCTTGCAGAACACAGGAATAACTGGTCTATGGTTGCTTCAGTCTATTAGTTCACGTTATTGTGTGACTTTGGTGGGCTTTGTAATGCTGTCAGAAAACATGTGACATGTTGCTGAAATAGAGTAGAAATAAAGCTTTGTTTGAGGAGGAAAAACACACCTTTGGTATTGTTTGGCATAAGCAAAATTTGTATGTTTTTTAAAATTACAATGTATCAAATAACTGATCATTAATGTTACCATTGATCAATTAAGCAAAGTTCTTGCAATTTGCAATCCTAATTTTTATTCAAGAAAGGAAAACAGGAGAATGGAAAAAAACAAAGTACACAGTGTGGAGGTGCATCAACTAAATAATCATGATATATCATCCATCTTTGTCTAAAGGAAATCTCACTAAAGTAGCATCCTCATTTGCAGTAATGCAGGTAGACCATTCCTCCCATTTTCTGGGGAAGGTTGTTCCTCTAGAACTCAGAGGAAAAGTTAACCTTTTCATTTCAAAGATTTCCTTGATGTCGATCCACTGCACAAGGATTGGAGGCTCAGATTTATCACAGTTCTTTTTCTACTTTTACATGAGTAAGGAGTTGAATCAGTAGTTCTACTCTAACCAGTCCTTTTTTTAACTGTAAAGTAACTGTACTTCTTGAGTAAAGAATGTGTATACTTTTTCCACCTCTGCTGGTGTGACGGATGGCACAGACTGCACCCGCCCTGTGGTTGCTGGCTGGGTCAATGCAAGGCTTTGTGTATCTGTCAGAGACGTGTCGAGAAGCATTGAAACTGGAGCCTATGCTCATGGTGAAGGTGTGTTGTTAAACAGCCGCACTATTATGGTGCTCATTATGTTAACATGATTGAGGCAGTGAATTATGTTCAGCTTAAATACATACAGGCTTTATCTTTCACCATATTACTCTGTCTACGTTTACTGCAAAGAACAGGACATGGGGGACATCACATCTCTCTGTCTGTGTCACCCTCTCTCTGTCTGCTATAATATTAGGGATCAAGTGTCATTGTTTTGACACAATAGCTCAGACATAGAAATGATTCCTAAAAGGTGACAGGGCAATTAGTCTGCTGTTGGATCTCTGAGGGTGGAGAAGACCTGCATGTCTGTCAGAGCAAAAAAAGGAGGTGATGACAGGGTCTAACACCGCCTTCCAAAATTCATCTTTACAGGTCCACCCATAATGCCTCACACCACCCTAATAGTCACACACAAACACATACATCCTCGGAGGGAAAAAAAACTCCCCAAGGGAGCCCAAACATTTATGTGAACAGCGGGTATTTTCTCAGTTACCTCAAAAGCTGTCACATAAAGAAAGGGATATTACTCGAGGGAATTAAAACATTAACGTGGGGAAGATTATATTAGCCTGCATTATATATATAAAAAAAAAAGTTTAAAGACAATCAGTTTTGTAACAACTAGCGTGATGGTTATTTCAAAGTTCTCGTCTGTTATGTTTGTAAAGCTGACAACTGCAACAGTTTAGAGTACTAGCAAAGTATTACAAATACACAAGCAAAATGTCCTGTATCTTTTCAAGATGTTGGCACACAAAAAACAAGACACCAGCTCACATGCTTATGCCTAGAATGCAGTCTGAAAGGAGAACACCCCGAAAAACAAACAAAACCAGAATAATTTATGCTCTATATACTGTTTTCTCTCTCTGTCTCTATTCCTTCTGCATCATGATTCATGGGCCCAACTCCTGTCATCCACCAGATACAAAAGAAAATCCAGGTGCTTTCTAGTGAACAAAGAGATTTCTGTCCTTACGTTGAACGTTTTCAAATTTCACTCTCAGCTCTGCATTACTTTACTGTGTTTGACAAACATCACGTATCACATAAAATGAAGAGAACTAACATGTTGGGTTGTAACCATTTGAAAAATTGCTGGGCCAATTAAATATGGTGCCTCAAAATCTGGAAGCTTTTTCAAATTAAGCACTTTTGCATGTTCAAAAATGAGGATTTCAGCGGCATGTGTGACACAAGACCAAAGCAGTGCAAAAACACGGACAGTCTGATGGAGTGACAATACACAAGCACTGTGTCCTTGAGCAGATTCTAAACTACAGCTGAAAGGATTACAGTTAAAAAAATCAATTGACAGAAAATAAATCAGCAGCAAATTTTAATTTTTCTAATTTTTCATTTCAGCTGTTTAATCAAGCAAACAATTTCAAACCACCTCTGTTTCTTCTCCTCAGTTTTCGACCACTGGTTGAAAAAAAAACAAGAACTTTGAAGATGTCACCTTTGGCTATTAGAAGTTGTGATGCGTATCTTTGATTATGCTGTTAAGTATTTAATAGACTAAATGACTAATCAATTACTTAAAAGGTATTTTATGCAACATTTTCCTAAAAAAACAAGAACACAATCTATAAACTCATATATACATAATCCCTTTCATTCCATCACATGAACCCAGTGGTGTCTGTATCTGTAGATCATTGCTCTCTGCCTGTAATTTCTTATTTTCTCATATTTTGCTGTGTTCGGGACGTTTCTGAGCTTCAGTCTGTTTGGCAGTGGTGTGTAGCCCAGAGCCAATACAGCAAGCAGGTTGGGACTCTAGAAAAACGATGTGGTTTCATCGCATTCTTTCTCCTTTTCCACAGCACAAATACACACACAAAGGCAGAGCAGACTGAGGATCGCTTTGGCTGAATTCACAGTAAAATCCGACATTGCGTGGGGTGTGGGCCTGTTTATTTATTCTTTAGAGCTAGAAACTGTGAAACAATCAGAAAATAGCATTTTATCTGTCTGATCCACTGCTTTGTTCTCGCTAGTAGCTCTCCTCCTAATTCACAGTTTATGTCCATTGCCCTTTCTTGTTCATTGAGGTAGGAGGGAGGGGCCAACTTTAAATGATGCATTTACAAACACTGTTGCAGATTATACTTTTAATTGATAATGAAAAAAAGACAGTTGCAGACTTATTCTAAACAAAAATAACTGCATTGACAGAGCAGAGGCCCTTGCATTAAATTGTATGTTTTCACACCATAACTAATATGAATCTTGCCAGTGTGACATACGGTTGGAAAAAAAGCAACATGTCACCAAGATATCATCATCTGCTGATTAGTTTAGATGTGTTAAGTGAAAGAGAATCCAAAATGAATAGAAACCCACAAGTTTCACCCAAAACTTGATGGATAAACCAAAATATAGCATCTGTCTACCTAGTGGCAAGTTTAAAAATGACTCAAACTGAAACTTCTGTCACAACATCCTGGGACCCCGAATCACAACGCAAAGATGTCCCCCATTACAAGTTCAGTCCTGTGTATGTGGAGGTGAAGCTGGTAGAAGAGGAAACCTCTTGATTTCCTGTTTGATTTGTTGAATGACACTTACAGGCTTGGCCTTATGCTATGTTTCACTGAACTCATTCAACAGTCTGCCCATAGTCTATAAAATACACAAGAAATTCAAAAACATGCAACATAAACGCAACCTTTGGTTCTTGGACGTATGCACACACACACACACTCACACAGACACATACACACACTCGCACACACACCTCCGCCCACCCATCAGTCTGTCCATTCGGCTGGCACTAACTCTAACAGGCTTCAGAGAGATTGCAGGCCTGAGCTGTGGGCGTTGGGGAGAGTAGTAATAGAAAAGCAATGACAGTGGTTTCAGCGGCAGAACCCCTGCTCACTCTCTGGTTTTATCACTGTTCTGAGGAAATATAGGTGTTGTCAAAAGCTGATATTTTGACCAATGACACAAAATGGATGTGTGCGGTCTAAAATGTAAACAACTATGATAGTATATAGACGGTGGTACACAGACAAAGAAAACCAAAAACTGAGAGACAGTTTTGCATTATGCATAGAGATTCGGTCAAAGTGTTTTGTTGTCTTCATTTATTCTCTATCTTACTGTATCTTCTTAACCTTCTTTTTTCCTCAAAAGAGACTCTGAGCTCTGGTTGCTAGAAGCAAAACACCACAAATGCCACCAGGAAGGTGACTTGGTAAAGCAGGTAATCACATGATGTATAAGAAGAGCAGCTGAAACACTGAACAAATATGTGCAGGTAGAATGTAAACATACTCACATATGTGTGGGTCTTGAACACATCTGATGGGGCACTTGTGCAGATCTTGTCACCCTCCAGTCCAATTACCCTTTTACAAATGTTCATATTTGGGTCATAAGGGCTCTTTGCAATGACTATATCACCCCTGGAGAGAAAAAAAAAACTCAATCACTTAATTCTTCAGGGTTCATGCATTCACAGAAAAGACTAAATATCTTGTATTATGGGTGACATATGTTTGTCATGTCATTTCCTTCTACTTCTTTGAGAAAGAAAACAAACAAAATGGCCACAAATGTCGTGTATCAAAAATTTACATGTGAAATGTTTATAAATATTCCATCGTGTGTCCTCTTTTTGCCTACTGCATATGAATCCACTGACTGGAACCCACTTTTTAATTCTGAAAAGATGACGACTCATCCTTCAGAGAAGACAACATCATGGTTGACAATGGTGGGCTCCATGGATGGACCAGAACACTGAAACAAAACAACAACAACAAAAAACAATTATTTTTTTTGCATAGATTAATTAATATAATTTGAGAAATTATGAGCCTTAATTCTGTGATCATAATAATACAAACCACTACAACTTCTCCAATGTATTCGAAGGCACAATGTGCAATGCAGCCATACTGGATTGTGTAGCCCACAAACCCCAAAGTCTTCCCAAGCACACTGCGGAACATCCCCACCTACAGCACAAAACACAACCACAGATTATGGCACAGTGTCCCTGTACATGGTTATCACAGGCCTGGAATTAAGTCAATTTTGGGGCTTTTGATAAAACATTATTGCGGCATCATGGCTAAAATGCAAGGCACCAAGGCTAAAACCAATGGTGCAAGAACAGTAATTCATAATTACATTGTATGATGACACAACAGGATTAGATCTGCCACCCATAATCAATAATCAATACAAACACACATTATTAGACTGTAAAAAATGATCAAACCAATAACTAACCATAGTCAATGTCAGACAAACTTGATCACAACTTCATTTTAGCAGTTACCAAGAGTTTCTGTAGCCTAGTGGTGAAAAATGTTATAAATATACATATTAGCACTTTGAATTACATGAAAGTGGATAATATATTACAGCGAGCCACATTTAAGAAATATGACATATTAACAATTCATTATGTATCTGCAAAAATACATAACTCTGGAAACACAAGATAAAGGGTGTCAAATGTCGACAGTCCTCTTGTCAATTCGGCATCAATATAATCCATAAAGAAAAAATGTATTTCCATGAAATCATTACATTTTGAATTTTGTTGCCTCATCTCTCTACAAGCCTCCATTGGTTAGCTACATTATTTTAGTGGGACAAGACCATGGGAATGATAGGCGAACCATTTCAGAAATGTATTTATCTCACTGAACTATGCGCTGGTTGGCAGATCAGATACACCACAAATTAAACATAGACACTGTTAATTCGTTGTCTATTGTGTGTGTCTGTGTGTTAGTATTTGAGTATTTTTTCCTGTCACCAATAGTAACTACTCTACTACTGTTTATGGTTTCTCCTTGGTGCTTGTAAAGTATTAACCCCTCAGGTCTCATAACAAGTTATAAACTCTATGTAAGTTCATAGTTGGCTAACACTATGCAGCAAATTCTGGTAAACTTTAAAACATGTGCAATAATATTTACACCGTACAGTGTTTAATTTCTTGTGTTAACATAATGATAATTGTTAGCTAATGTTAGTGGGTTAGCTGTTAATTTTTATGTTGCACATAAATCCCGCCCTCCTGTTGATGTTCAGCACAATGACGGAGACACTGGGAAACATGAGTCTGTTTATTTGCTGTGTTGTGTGTGGTGTTTCAAATGAGGAAATCCACAACTGCCAGTTCAAAACAGCGTATGCCAAACTGGCTGTGTGGATAGATCATTTTAGAGGGGGCATTATGGTCATACCCTGGGGCATCCATGAAACTAGCCATTTGGATATGGTATAGTTTGTGCCCTGTGATCAAATGCTATATACATACTATGCAAAGAGATGATTCAGTGTCTGGTCCATTTATGGTAGGCTTATGTCCTTCACAGGATTTCTGAAAACAAAAGCTGTTTGAGGTTTAATTCTTAAAGGTGTGGACAAGGTTGTCACAGTTGGCCTACTGCTAAGATGGCACATTCCCTGGTGTTTCATTCTCAGACGCTGAGCGGCCGGTTCTCGGCAGAAAACTGCCCTGAACTTTGCTCCTGTGTAGGATGGCCCAATCAACACCTTGTGCTCCAGTGACGGACAAACAAAGGAGCTGTGACACATCCAGCCGAGCAGCTCCACACTGTCTGCAGCAAGTCCCTGACACTGTGCTGCCTCCACCACCACCACACAATCATTAGAGCAGTTATCAACTTCTGTCGGCACCATAGAAACACAACGACACCCCCTGCACCCACCCACCCACCAACCTGCCCTGCAAACACTCTGTCGCACAAACACACGAGGACTATCTGTGTGTCTTCTGAGCAAACATCCCAGCCACACTCAGGTTATTGACTTTTACTCAAGGTGCAACCTGTTGGACGGACAGAAGAAAGTGAGTCAATCTTTAAACAGTGTCATACAAAGCATACGTACGCAGGGACACCTGCACACACACACATGCATATACACAAACAGATTGAAACTGTGTGTTTAGAAAAGAAAAGACACAGCTTGGCTTTGAGGTTAGTCTGCACTTCAAACATTTTTATCTCAGGCCGCTGTCCTGCCAGTCCACCACAGGGTAAAGAAATCCTTTCCTCTGTCTCCCCGATTCCTTCTGTCTCTTCCCCTCTTCCTCTCTCCATGTCTTCTTCTCCTCCCAGGGTATTATTAACCAAAGCAAGCAGAGCGGAAACCAAAGCCCCAAATCCTCAGAGCTCTGGGAATGACTTCCCAAAGATGGACACGGATTAGACCCCCAATTTCTCCCTTGCCCCACCACCTCCACCCCCCCTTTCTCCCCAGGTCCCCAACAGACCGGGTGTCAGGTGGCTCTCCCAGCCCTGCCAAAGGTGTTACCCCTAATCCCATTACCCCCCTCCACTCTTCTCACACACACACAAACACACACACAATGCTCTCTCATTCATGCCAACTATATTCCACCTATTAAACCTTCTATCTCTTCTTTCATCCCGAGTATGGTTTGTCTCTTTGGCCCATTCACCATCGTCTCTGATCCAAAAAAGACCAACTCTGTCCTTTTACCTCCTCGTGTGCTGCTACTCCGCTCTTCCCTCTGTTCCCTGATCACCCCTGGCAACCCTCTGCTTTTTGCTGCCACTGCGAATGACAGCACTCGAGCAGGTGAAGGGGCACATATATACGCTCAGCACAGGGCCCAAATGAAGTGGCCCTTTCCAGTCACACAGGAACTATAAACTCAGTCCTCCCACAGCTGGTACAATAACACCTCTGGCCCTATAATTCCTCTGTTGGGAAGCAAGTGGTCTAAAGGTTAATGTGAATCTCAGGTCTGCACTAAGGCAACATGTACAGCTCTGTTTGTCTTGCTCTCAGCTGCCTCTGCCAGCATCTCTGTTGCTGCCGTGCTGTAATGCACTCACAGAAATGATCTCACATGTGCTCTTCCTTCTGCTGGGCCGGGGGATCAGGAATCTCTTTGCTAGCACTCATTCGCAAAGCACAGTGGACAGCCTCCCTTACAGCTGCCCTCATATCTCTGTTTCAGCTCCCCCTCCTCCTCCCCCTCCATTCCAGCGTGCATTCATCATAGGTAGGGATTAAGGGACTTTGCATAACAAGATCACACAGCCAGTGACTGATATCAAGAGAGTCCATATGCAGCCGCCTGGTTTTCTGAGGCACCCTCTGTCATTGATATTGTGTGTCTGTGTGTGTGCGCATGTGGTGTGAGTGTGCACAGACAATAGCATTACCTATGTGTTTCATACAAAGTGCATATGAGATGCAGTGACTCCTCTGGGAGTCAAAATGAGGTGGACATCCACAGAGACCTCTGATTGGATCTCTATTACCTCTAATTCCCCTGAGCAAAGAGTCAGGCAGTATCACACACTATCTCCATCTCCTGCCCCTAATACCCTGGGCCATGTGTGTGTGTTGGGGAGTAGCAACATTAATTGAATGCTGTATTACAGCTGTAAATTAACACAAAGTCTCTCTGTTAATCCAGGATTACACGCCAAACATGTTCATGGGAAAACAAAGAAAGTCAGCACAGCCCTCTCTGCAGAACCATCTGTGGCCACCGGCCTCCCGCGGTCACAGCGCAGCGCTACAGTGGGGAAAAGAGGGGGATCCCAAATGAATAGCTGCTGATGGAAACACATCATTGTGTGTTTAACTCTGTGATCCTATTACTGAGGGAGCCCTGTTTCACTCAGGGCTGTAGAGTGATCACAAGTAGATGAATGAATTTTTGCAATACTAACTATGAGCAGTATGCAGCAGTGGTGAGAATGTCTATCACTGTGTTTACCAAGCTGTCAAAAGCAGAGCTGCAACTAACAATTATTTTCATTGTCAATCACTTTCTCAATTAATTGATTAGTTGTTTGGGCTATAAAATGTCAAAAAAATATTATATATAAATGTTGATCAGTGTTTCCCAACATGCTCAAATGGCTTGTTTTGTCCACAAAGATAATTTACTTAACTGTCATAGAGAAGTCAAGAAAGAAGAAAATACTCACATTTAACAAGCTGGAATCAGAGAATTTAGACTTTTTATTTCTTACTAAATGACTCAAATAATTAATCTATCAAAATAATTGGCAATTGTTTTAATATTTAAATGAATCATTGAAGCCCTGGTCACAATTTGAGACACTACAAAAACAAAATGTGAACTAGGTGTTTTTCCATCTACATTGGCATTAATAATGAGGCTTCCTGAACGTTGCTATAACATACACATTCACAACAAAATGGAAAGAGTCTCTCAAAAACTGATAAGCATAGGGCAAGTTGTAATGGTTCTTTCACACCATCAAATGTGATGCTTACTCAGGATGAAAACAATGAAATGACCTTGGCAATGTTCTAAAATTTAATGAAATTCGCATATAATCAAGACTGGTGGCCACATGACATTTCTTAAAGTAGCAATTTAAAGATAACTTTTGCCAATGACATTCCTATTTCTATAAAAAAATCCATCATAATTTATATATTGATAAAACATTCTGCTTCAATTTGGCATAAAAAGTTGTAATATTAATCAGTTAGTTGTCAACTAACAAATCAATCTGCAATTATTTTGACAAGTGTGTGAATATTTTCAAATTTCTTTAAAGTTTACTCTGTGATGGTGGACTGAGTGTCTTTGGATTGTGGCCAGAGCGGAATGTTTGGGAACGTCATATTGGGCTTTGGGAGATGTCAATTAATCAATCAAGTAACAGATCAATTGAGAACAGTGGTTAGTTGGACAGCAAAATGCTATAAAGCAGTATAGAATCCAGAGCCTTGTCTCTATATTGTAATTTGACTTTTATTTTATTTAGTTTTTGGTGTTGTTTTTCTTTCGTTTTCTTTCTCTGTTTTGATTTTTCCTCCTGTATACTCCATTCAATATTGTGTCGATTGCTAGTATTTACTTCTTTTTGTAAACTCAGCTACCATGTTATGATGTACATATTTGCTCTGACTTCATACATGCAGCTTGGGTTATGGGTGGGAATCCTATTATGTGGGTGGAAAAGGCAGGGAGAAGTTATCCAGCCAGTTCCACTTTGGCTTTTGCTAGTAATCATTGAAATATTTTATTGGAAACTCAGCTAATGTTGGAACATTGAGAAAAAACAACAACAACAACAACCCCCCCCCCCCAAACTAAATAAATAAACTTCATATCAAAACTGACACCTGATCAAACACACATTACTGAAACCATAAGGAAATATTCAAAAAGGAATTACTGGCACTGGTCTCCAGAGATTTGAAGCTGCCATTGGCTGAGTAGTGTTAATTGATATACATGGCCAGTCTATTAGAACCACAAAGAGAACCTGAATCCAAACAGCACATAAGGGCCTTGCAGTGGACTCCTTACACAACTAAATTAGGAAAACATGGGCTGAGAGAGAGCCGGGCAACAGGGGGGCTAAGAGGCTTACAAGCCCCTTGTCAGATATTCCTTTTCTCCCTGAGGATCCCAGATGGAAGGGAGTCTGGAGGAGCAGGCAGCACCGAAGAGGGGACGAGTCCCACCTCTGATGTCCTCCTCTGGGCAGCAGAAGGCAGGGGAAGGAGGGGCATGAGTCCTGTTGCGCAGAGCTTGATTTGATCTTAATGTGAGCTATAAAAAGGAGGAGGTTCGACAGCCAGGGGGGTCTGTTTCAACTATCAGTCCAATCAGAGATAATCCTGCTGATTTAGACACAGGCACCTGGCTGGATGGAGAGTGACAGATGTAGAAGTCCCAGTCACTCAGTACCATGTCTAGCCCCCATCTTTTCTAGGTCTGTCTTCTATCAGAGGCTTAATTGAAGCGACTGATCTCCATACTGCTCTTTTCATTGTTGCTAACGGCAACACAGCCGTGAAACAGCTGAGCGAGGTTACTATTTGAGGAGCTGAGGGTTTAAACCTACAATCAATGGGTCAGCCAGAGCAAATAATAGCCAAGTGATATGAATGCAACTGCTATGAATTGAAAGGAAGTGTGGGTTGACAGAATCCCCAGCCAATTACATAGAATGGAAAAATCAGCTGCTAAGCCTTATTGTATTGACCACAAGTGAGCGCATGGTGCTGGCCTGGTGCTGAGAGAATTGAGAGATCTTATCTGTTGTTGTATCAGATTGACAAAGGAGTTTGTGTTTTGCACTCAGCAGCTCATGACAAAGCCTGGTATATTTTAACACTAGCTAACGACAGACACCTCAACCTAAAAGCAAACCTATGGTTTTTAAGAATGTGATTTCCCTTCATTCTAAATGAACATTATATATTTTTTTATTGTCTGCCTTTTCTTTTCTATAGGTCAAGATAAATATGGCTCGCTGTATTTCATGCAACATCTGCAAAAATATCTAAATAAAGCTGTTCAAAACATGGAAAAAATCCAGTTCTTTGACAAAATTAGCAGCCTAAGCTTATTGTGCTTGTGCCCTTAGAATATTACTTTACTTTAAAGGCTAACAAAACAAATATGGTGCATGTTGATGATAATCTTGCATCCCCCGGACACAAGAAGTCTATTGCGTCTCGCAGCTCCGCACGGATGGCAGAATTAGACTGAAGGAACCAAAACAGCCTGACCAGGAAAGGTCTGACATGTTATGACTGCTGCCATTATACAGCTCAATCAGATACAGAGACTGATAAAACTGACAAAAACACTGCAGAAAAACACACACATGCACAGATGACACGTTGGAAAAAAAGAGGGGGGGATTGTATACAATTAGGCTGCTGTGTTTACACTACCACAGACTGAATTGTGCTACAGAGCCCAAAGTTTAAACAGTCCCTCCAGAAGCTGTGATTGCAACAATTAATGCAAATTCAACCAATTCAATCAAAATTCCTGTGAATTTACCCTTCCTGAGTCACACCCCTTTTGGAAACTCAGTCAACTTTATTCTCTTACTGTGTCCTCTACTTAGATATGCTATGTGATAAAACTGTCGAACATGTCCCATCTCAATGAACCAACTGAATGTTTTCTTATCTACTTTTTTTTGGTCATGAAAAGAACTGAAGAGAACACAAGGACTGTCATTGTTATTACCATTTATCAATGCTCTCTGCACATTTATATTTTATAATTTTCTGCTTGCTGTTTTGACTGAGTTTGAATTCCAAAAAGATTTCCCTTCTTTGTGAAATACTCCCTGGTGAACTTCTTCATTTACAAATACAGCATATTTTGTTAGAATTTTTGTGATTTGTGGCAACTTTTTGTTGGTTGCAGTTTTCACTTCTTCCCACAATTTCATTGCAAACATCCTACAAATATCACAGCATGCATCACAATCTTTTAGAAAAGCTGCCGTGAAATCGGGCATTTCTAGCCAATGTCAAATGTAATCTAAAAAAAAAAGCCCATGAAATCCTGGTGGGACTGTTTAAATTGGGATTTAAGAGAACTGGAAATGAGGTGACTGGCACTGTGCAGAGGATGTGAAGAAAGTTTCCACAGCAATGTACTCCTACGTCCAGCACGTTGCACTGCTGAAGCAGGCTCTCCTCCTTCAGAGATGCAGGTCAGTCAGCGCATCTTATTTGTCTCATATGGGCTTTCCACAATGCCTAGTGTTGTCAGTCATGATATATTCCCTTGGTCTCCTGTCAGCACATATAAATCTCAACAGTGCTGTCAAAACAGCAGGACTGCCTCTGCTGAGAGCATTTGTAAAGTGAGCAGTTGGGCTATTGCTTCCTCTGGAGCCCTTACAGTATCCTGTGATCCTGTGCTGCCTCTGGCCTCTTCTCAGCCACACAAAGCTTTTTTACAGCTGTCTTAAGGATTACACTGATCTCTCATCAGTCAGACAGTATTAATAGAGGACATTAAACAGTACAAAAGAAACAGGCCTTTCCCCGCCAGTGGTTTGCCTAATCTGACACACCATTCAGAGTTCTTAAGATATGTGAAGGAGGTTTCCATCTTTAATAGGCCTTTATCACAGCAGATATTTTGACCTGTCATGGTAGGAAAAACAGGTGTTACAAGCAACATTAATGATGGCTCTGTTTTATTCAAGTGTATCACATACATGAACCAGCATGGACAATACCAAGGCCCTGTAACCAAAGCAGCTTAATGGAATTTATCCATCTTAATTTTATTATTCACAAATATGCATTAGCTTTTGGGCAGATAGCTGCGATACATTCAATATTTTAGTGCTGAAATGCCCTTACAAACTTGTACATGAGCTCAGAGTTAAGTTTTTGTTAATGCTGGAGACCTCGGAACACAGAGGGGCACAATGCCCTCAAATATCTGAAATAGATTATACTCTAGCAATAACTGATTATGCTTTAGAGATAGGCTAAGAATTGAATGCCAATCAGGTATTCTTAATAATATTAATAATAGATTCTAAATATAAGAGTGTATTCTGGACAATTTTTGAGTCAAAACTTGATCCAGCTTTTTATATAATATAATTACTGTACTTGCTTACAACAATTTTAACAGTGGTAAAAACTTCACTATTTTTGTTGTGGGATTTTTTTTCTTCCCTATTTTACCACTGACTACACCCATAACTTTCACTCCAACAACTCCAGTATATTGCTATGTTCCAGATAGAATAAAGTTTTATCAGTATTACGAATCTATTTTAGTTAAAAAATGTAAATGCCAGCAGTTCATCATCAGATTACACTCAGCTGAATTGTTGTAGAGCAGGTATAAACTGGAATAGTATGTGTTGACATTAACAAGTTTAAGCCTATGGTTCTCTTTACTCACAATTTTTAAACTGTGAATGCCATTCAGAAGATGCTGGTGTTCACCACATCTATCCACAGCTATCCCTGAGCCGCTGTGGATTCCTACTGTAGTATTATGCTTGCAGCACTCCGAGTGGTCCTCCTCTCACCTTTACACCTGCTGAACCCTCCAAACCCTCCAAACTGAATGTGATCCGGGAAGTGACGCACAGGGAATGACAGTGATGTTCACTGTCAGCTTAAAATTACTACAGTGCACTGAACCACAATACACATACATGGCAATGTACACAGAGCTGCCACCATGTGCACAGGCATATTATTTGTCATATTGCAATTATTTTGACTAAAACTGTTATTGCGATACAATTAGAGGGAATGATCATTTTTGGATTACAATTTTAACTTTTATTGAAAAAAAAATTAATTGTGATGATGGGATATTTGTTAGGGTCTGTACTGAACAAGCATGTTTTCTTTTATCTGGAGAACAAGATTTTTAGGCTTAGCAAGACTATTTTTGATTTATAATGCTGGTTTCACAGCTGTGACAATGAATTTCAAATGCATAGTTCACTTTGTAAATTAAAAAAAAAAGTTTAAAAGTAAATGTGGTAAACCAGTATAAAAATGACATATGAAGATTATTGTGTATGAAATTTTTGGAACCTAGTTTTTGTGTCTGTTTTGTTTTTGTTTGGTTTTATTGTTTTAGTTTGTGAAAGTGTTACCTATTAGAACATTTTATGTAAAAAGGGTAATAAACTAAAGCTTCAGCCTAAACCTTTTCAGTCTGTCTAATGGCTTAGTGTTACCTGTTGATACTTTTTTTTAATCTTTATGTGAAATTGTCAACTAGGAATGAAATATACTACTACTATTATTACTACTATAACCTTGTCTGATGTTTTTCAGTGGAATTTGAAAAGTATGTGTTATAGTGTAGTAATTTGCCATTTTGTGTTGTATTAAATGATATATGTTTAATTCTTGCACACAGTGTGAATCATAAAGGCAAACTTCCATTAAGAGTCCACATTCAGGCATTTATTGCTGTTTTACATACAGGTGTGATTAATATCACTCATTTACATGCTGCAGTGTGTTAAAACACTCAAATTCTGTCCCCGTATCAAACAGTTTTGGAAAATTCAGTGGCACTAAAAGCGAAAGACATTATACAGTGAAGCCATTTACTGTACGGCTGATTCCTTCTTACTGAACATAATGTACCCATTCACATGTGTAGGTAATATTCTCCTTATTTACAATAAGGACGTTAGGGTGGCGTGATATAACCCATATTCCATTATTAAATAACAGCTTTAATTGTAGTTAAACTTTATGTGATTGATAAACAAGACATGAAGGCTGATTCTGTCATTCAATATTCGTGTTCTGTACTGTTATGCAATGAACCAACAAGGTCATAGTCAAAGCGTTGGCTAACTTTTTATGCATTGAATAGTTGCTAGCCGTTGCCATGAAAAGATAAATTCACGTTTACGTTTGGATAAATATAAAACAAGAGCTTTACTCACCGACAGAGTGATTCAATGCTCCAAACAGGCAGTAATAACAAATTGAACTTCCCTTTGACAGCAGCCGCAGGCAGCCCCGCAACAATCTCTGCTCTCATTGGTCGAGCACTACCAAAGTCTTCTCTGATTGGACAACCCGCTCCAAAACATTAACGGGCGTCAGCACGTTACAAGCACTATGGCAGCTCCCATGAGCAGTGTGGCTAAGCCCACAGCTGAACGTTCATCGTTCAATGCAACGAGTTTTCAGAAGAAGACGAGGAGCAAGTTAATCTCCATACCTGGTACCAGACCTTCGGTTCAAAATGGACAACTGTTAGTTTCGACCGGTGTCACGTCGCTCGACTATCTGCTCGGTCAGTCTGCTGTTGAGATGTAATGCTAGCGCTAGCCACACAGGCTAACAGTGTTTTTCAATGTAAACGTCAGCTAGACGTTAACATTACGGATAACTAGATTTCTGGCATATTTTGTCGGAACACAGTCACATATAATTTTACGTTGAACTGTCCTTGTCCGATGGAAAGATTTTTATTCTGAAGTTGTTTGTATAGAGATTTTTCTCCTGAAGCTGATGTCAGAAATGCCCCATTCTCCACTTTGTCTGATCCAAGGACCAAACCAGCCCAACAGACTTTGACATCCCTGTTTAATCTTAATGTGTTTTAATGAAACAGATGTCATTTCAAAAACCAAATGTTTTTCAATAGAAGTGGCATGCTATGGTATAAAATTAAAGGAAGCCAAAAAACTTGAACTGATATCAAATAATGTCTTCAAGTTGTTATAACCTGAGACTGATGATTCATAACAGAAAATTGTCAGCATGAGTTGTGTATCACAACTTCACACGCGTAGTATGTCTTGACTGTAGGCAAGAACAAGTGATATCGCTGGGCACTGATAAACTTAAGTCTGAGTCTGTGTATTTGCCATATTGTGCTGTAATCTATTTATCTGCATATATTTCATAAAGAATAAAAAATTTTGGTTCCTAAACCATGAAAATGTTTAGAAACTGATGGCCTTAAAGAGTAAATACAGTACACATGTTTAAAATGAGGTCAAACCAGATTATCCTTATTCTTATCTTCATTTATTGTTGGCCATATGTAAAGGCAATCAACATTTTATGGCCTATGGTCCTCCCAAAATAGAGAAACAAATCTTAGGTTGCTGTAAGCCCACAGAGGCTCATAAAATATGTTGTTGTATGGGTGTCCTGTATCTGATAAGGGACACCACTGTTTTTGGTGAATTTTTGTTTATAATTGATATGTTATGAGTACTGTCAGAAATTGTAAGCATTTGTGGCAACAGCTGAGATGTTGTGCTGAACCTAAACCTATTAAGACCTTTTTAGTCTCAGATTACCAGCCATATACACTGACAAACAGAAGCGAGGTTTAGCAGAACCCACCAACATTATTGGTTAAACGGAAAAAAACAAGTAATGTTCTGTCTTGATTGAATTTAATTAAGTAATCACAATAATCAGTGACTGAAATGCTCTTAACTTACCAGTGGTCTTCATTTTTTATGGGGTTAATGAAACTTTTGCTATGACAGTGTGAAAACAAAGTATGTGAGATGTCTCTTCAGATATCCGGTTCTCCAGCACGCCAATTTGATTGTTGTTAGTGTGTTGACTGTTGACATGTCACAGTAGCACAATCACAGGTGTAAATAATAAATTGAAAGATTGCTGAATTCCATTTAGCTGCTTCAATTTCAGGGCCTTTGCTGTTGTGCTCATTGTCACACTATCATGCCTGACTGGGGCACTTGAATAGATTGGAGTCATCATTACTGTTATCAGTAACACCTGTGATTTTTCCCCCATGACAAGTCAAAATGCTTGTTGTGATAAATTATATTTTCGTATAAAGATGAGTACACAGCTGAGGAGACTGGAAGTGTAACGGAAGCAGCCGTTGGTCATTGGAGCCTCTAATTGGTTCACATTGATTCAGAGTAAGACAGTGTCTGTAATATGTGGCTGATATATTTTTTTTTGTCTTCACAAACAGGTGGTGGGTTGGCAGTTGGAACAGTACTTCTCATAGGTGAGCCCCTTACTTGTCAAATTGAACAAACAAACAAATAAAAAGGTCCCATTAAATTAAATGATTACTTCCTTAATATGGTGTATTTCCTATTGAAACAGGCTGTTTGATCAGTACATAAAAAAGTGTAGAGTGAGCTGTAAGTTCAAACCAGTCAGCTATCAGTTATGGAGAGCCTCCCCTCTAATAGTCAACTACAGTGTTAGTTGGTGCCAAGAGTCTTTAGTCAGCCTGGTTTTCATATATTTGTTAGTTTTCTGAAAAAAAACCAAAAAACTTGTGGGGCTTCTGAGCCTCCAAGACTGATGGAGGCTTGTGTGACACCTGGGAATACAGCACCTGAGTGGATTTAACATTCAACATGGCACAGACCGGATTGTGACTCAGTTCAGTCAGGGACAGGAGGCAGGAAGTGGTTGAGGAGCAAGTTTGTAAGTATACATTGTTCATAGTGTTGAGTATTTGTTTTTGTGAGGTTTCAAGTTATTTATTCTTGTGTTTTGAACAACGAGAGTTGTGTGAGGTTATACTGTATTCAAGTAAATTAAAAAATGTTCAGTCTCCTT
Source organism: Lutjanus argentimaculatus (assembly GCA_034769285.1). Lineage (NCBI taxonomy): Eukaryota > Metazoa > Chordata > Actinopteri > Lutjaniformes > Lutjanidae > Lutjanus > Lutjanus argentimaculatus. The sequence goes on along the minus strand of JAWZSL010000045.1, from coordinate 2,115,020 downwards.
GCTGGTTGTTCTGACCCATTCACAGTCATCACCCTTTTTGCTCTCAGTACGTAACAGGCAGCTTGATTCATTCATAATTAAATTAATATCATAAATGTGTGACGACTAGTTGACTAATGGCTTGAACTGATGACTACAGGTCGACTAGGAAACTTCTAAGTTGAGGACAGCCCTAATTGCAACCAACTGAATACCGCTTGCCTTGCCCTCCCCTTCCAAGCATCTAGGAGAAACTACGGTAGTCATGAAACCTGCTAAAAACATGAAGGGCCCTCTCTAGTGTTTGGTTTGTCTGTTCTTGGTTAGAAAAATGGTGCTTCAACATGTCAGACACCCTGGAAGCGAAACTGTGCCTTCTGCAGATATAAAAGGCTCACTCTGAGGTAACGGAAACACAGCAGTTATTTCCAAGTGATCATACATAAATGAAAACCTACTTATGAATATTATATTAAATTCTAGCCATATTCTTCCAATAGAGCCCCCTAAATTTTTCACATTGGACTTTTGATAGCTTTCTATTAAATTAGTAAATACTATTAGTAGGTAACTATATCTTGTGGTGAGTCATTTTTGTGATACGTCTTAAATTGTTACCAGACACCAAAGTCTTTAAAGTCTTCAAAGTTTTAGCTATTTACAAATGAGATTAACTTTGAACAAATAGTACTCATCAGGTTGCACAGCCTGTGGTGAATACAATGTTTCTGACATGGTACAAAGTACACAACAACAGCTGACTCTTCCTCCACCACAATGAGACTTTTTGTCTTTTGGGTTTGTGTTATTATAGTTCTTAAAACAGCATGTTAATACCTGAAGCCATGTCGTTTGATTTGGTCTGACTGGAGCCATGGAGGAAAAGTAATGAACTACTGTTACAACAGAGGTTGTCTTGGTTGACATTTGTGTTCAAAAAGATACATCATATGTAACATTAAATACTTTAAGCCTGGAAGATGCATGTATGCTACTCTTTTCTAAAACAGTATAGCACTTAGCATTTTGGCAAAGACACTTTAGATTTTAAACTCTGACACTGCATTAACCTGTGGCTGAAATGTAGCTTTAGTATACTGTTAATATATTCAGGTATAGTTTAAAAACAAATGTATTTTCAAAACTAAATTTAGTAGCACTTCTTAGCATGGCAAATGTTACTGTCTCTCTGTTCTCAGGCTCTTTGTGGTTAGTGTGTCACTGTCTAGCAGAATGGCAAATAGACTAATGACCTGAAGGTCTCTAGTTAGAATCCCAGGTGTTCACACTTCCACTGTGATCCTTAATGAATATGCTCATCTGCAGATGTGTTATAGAAGTTTTCGGTAGTACATTCAAAGCAAGTGGGTTTTCTAGGGACATAAATGTCTTTCGCTGTATTATTATTGTTATTATCATTCATCATAGGCTAGGCTATATGCACTGGTAGACAGTGAGGTTAAGGTAGTCTTGTTTCCCCTTGAAGCTGTAATTTGTGTGTAGCAAAGGCCTATACCAACTGATGATATTGCTTTGCCCTTTAATTCACCCCCCCAATCGATGCAGGAGTCAGTGATTATACACTAATGCGTTCTTCCCTTCCATTTTGTGAATCAACGTACGGTTGGTTTCATCTGGTAATGAGAGACACAGTAAAGGTGAAATGCGTGTGTGAGCTCTCTTGTGTTTGTCTCTGAAAGAGCAGTGTGTGTGTACACTGTGCTGTCTGTTTTGTTGTGTGTGTGTGTGTGTGTGTGTGGGTGGGTGGGATGGGGGGAGTTTGGAGTGTGTGTTTGTTTGTGTTTGTTTCAGGCAGTCGTCTCCTACAGTCTGCCCCTTTAGCCGTGATGGCCTGTTTGTGAGACACAGACATAAAATTATCAGACTGGTCGTTGTCTGCCTTTGAAGTGTCTTGAGCTGTCCATCCTGATTTGTCAACCAGAGGGGGATCAGCCCAGTATGGCTGCTGTCTGAAGATCTCTCATCTCTTGTGTTTTTGTAAGAGAAGGAACAAAGCTGCCCAGCTCTTATTATGTGTGACCATGTATGGTTTCATTCCATTAGTTTAAGTGAATGTTTCTCATTTAATGTACCCATAATAATTACTATAAAATTAGGCCTAATTACTTTAAATGTTTAGATATTTCAAAGCTTCGCAGTGCACTTTGAATAAGAATTATCTTGATTTTGAGCATAGTTTCGAAATTTAGTCAGAGCACTATAACACATACTATGAATTTATGAAAAAGTTCATCAGAATTGTTACTCTGACAAACAAAGTAGGCCTATAATTTACAACATATTCTGTAAATACTTAAGCACAACTACAGAAGATGCAGCGAGAATGTATCGTAATGTGTAATGAAAAGAACCCTGATGTTACTTAATCACAGCTGATTACCTCAAACCTCTCAGCCTCTGTGTCTTCAATTAGGTGTCCTCAGTATTTATCAAGTGGTTGGTTCATTCAGGGCTTCTCAGAGTCCGGCTTGCGGTCTGAATGTGGATCAAACAAAATACATTTTCTATTGGTCAATAAATTGTTAGTGACTTTATTATACAGTAGGATAGGGCTGCACAATTAATTGTGATCAAAATCACAATATTACTAAGTACAATATCGAAATTGCAGAACCAGAACCAAATCGTAGCTTTCTGAAAAAGTCTGAGAAAATAGCAATATAATGAGGTATTGTTGTGCTACAGAGATGACCTGGCCCAAAAATCTTGTTCTTCAGATGAAAGAAACAAAAAAAACATGTTTGTTTGGTACAAACAACACTATGTGTCACATCATTCAAGAATTTTATGACAGAACTCTCCCAGACATTTGTGACACAGACATGCCATGGGAATTTCAAAATAAAGGTGTATCTTGAACATTGAATCGATATATCGATCCAGATTGACATATTGTCACACCCCTAATAAATAGTGTAGCTGGAGTTCATTCACACTGACCCTGTCCTCAGATGAATGTGGTTTTAATGTTGTTTATTTCCCAATCGTTGACATCATTGTCATGTGTTGTTGTGTGTTGTTGCTGCCAAGATCACACATTAACTCCACTACGCTGGAGAATTTGCTCTTAGCCCCTAAATCACCTTTTCTCCCACTAGGCTCTAATGTATTTTGACCATCTTGACTTTCATGAACTTGAATGTATGTTGACTTAAAGTTATACTTAATAAAGAGGAATAGTGGTCACAAGCTTAATAATAGAGATATGTCAAACATATACAGTACACAGGGCTTGAAAAATGCTGCTAATTGGCATTTAATCTAATATAGCCCACCTTTGTATCAGTATTTACAATGGTGAGTCAGATATTTTAAATCTTGTTCTCACTAAGTGTATATATTTTGTTTACCTGCCTAAATGAATTCTAGCTGCTCAGTAGAAATAACAGCACTTCATAACCAAAGATTCATACAAGGGGGAAAACACTGTGACCTAGATATTTTGTCTCCTCCCCCTGCAGCTTTAGCAGATATGATTCAGGACTCTTGCACTCCCACTCCCCTGTTTGAAGGCAAATGAGGCAGAGGCGTTTCCCCCCCTTTACCAAACCTTAGTCAGAATAACCAAAAAAAGAAGAAAAAAATCATCCCATGACTGTCCAGAGTGACTGATCTACCTCAAAGATATGACCGTCCCCCACCCCCTGTTGCTCGTATGCCCCGCCACCTCCCACCCCCTCCCTTACCCCCCGCCTCAACAGCCTAATGACTCCTGGAGGTTCCATTTGTAAGGCTCCCATAGAAACACAGCCACAATAGGCCCCATCTTGAGAGGGCCCATCTGGGAGTCTTTGTGGGGCCTGCTGAAAGCCACAAAGGCCTGCTGACCTAGAAACCCATCAATAAGAGAACAGGGAGCCCCACCGACAACAAATTGAAGAGCCATGGAATTTCCTGGGCCATCCTGAGTCCGTAGGTGAGGACATGGACTGGGAACGTGGGAGGGGGGGAATTCTCCGGATGTTTGAGGATGACACGTCAGGATGTCATTCCCAAGCTGTCAGCTGTATGCCCATTACCTTTAACTGTCACTGCTGCCTTTGTCCTTGTGCCCACTGTTTGTCATTGTGTGGAGAGGCCTATGAAATCTTTACAAAATGATGATTGTGACAGGAAGCAGCAGCAGCATGCTGGGTAGAGTTATGTGTCCTTCTCTGGGGGGGGTTTCATGGTGATGATTCAGGCTTTTTTTTTTTTTTTTTAAAGTAGGTTTGGGGTGTGGAATGGCCGGGAGGCAGCTTTGTGTGCACTGAGAAAGGCCACCTTTGGGAAAGTATGTTTGGCCATTTAATGCTCAAGATACTGTAATGCTCGCTCCAAACTGAGAATTACCTGCTCCCGTTGTGTTTGAAAGTCTCTTGCATAACTTGTAGAAAGGGCTGTGCGGTAAGGCCTAAAATTCATGTCATGTTATAATTTGAAGCAATTATGGTAACAGTATATTCTTTATATTCTTTTCCTTACTGTATATTCCTTTTTCAGTGTCAATGTTCCTGGAGGAGTAAAAACACTCACATGGCACTTGCATGACTGCTCTTTTTTCTAGGAGATACAGTATTTCACATGGTACAGAGGTATTTTAAGAACATTTGATGTGCAAAACTGGAATTTTGAATAGAAAAAAAAAAAAAAAATACAAAACCTGTTCTCAAGTATATCAGGTATTACCACCCCTTGTAACCAGTGTAATCTGACATAATTTGTGGAATATTTTTTCTGCTTGTTACCTTGGCAAAGAGTTCTACTGGTCAGGATGGTATAATGAAAATTCATACAGTATAGGGCAAATTCATACTGGTGTACTTTCTATACTGTTTATACTGTCCACCCCTACTTGTAGATGCCTTTTAACCTACTTCTGTGATAATAAATACGCCTGATGAGAATGACACTAGAAACATAATAACAAAAGGATGCCATCCATCAGAATTCACACAAAAAGCAGAGAGATTCACATGAATCAGATGTTGTTTTCAAGCCCCTGGACCGTTTTAGGCGATTCTCCTTCACATTCCCTCACAATTTAATATATTGTATCTTTTTTAGATTTCATTTATTTGTAAACAAATGAAAAAATTAAAAATATAGGTTCAGTTCAGATCGTTATTGTTCCAGAAGAGGAATTTCTTTTTGCAGCAAGGTAGCACAAGACACAATACCATAGACACAAACTGTGTATGGCAAGTATCTGAACTTCACAAGCATCACCACAGCAGCTTATTTATAGCAAAAGGCAAATTCATACCAGTGTACTTTCTGTACTGTTTATACTGTCCACCCCTACATGTAGATGCATTTTAACCTACTTTTATGATAATAAATACACCTGATGTGAGTGACACTAGAAACATAATAATGAAAGGATGCCATTGTCATCAGAATTCACACAAAAAGCAGAGAGATTCACATGAACCAGATGTCAGGAAGAATTTTGAGGACTTATCCTACTTCTGCCTTCTCTTGTCAGTTGTCGTGACAGATAGGGTACCATGGCCTTCACAGGGAGGGGTCAGGTGAATGCTTAAGACAGGTGTCTCCCTCTCATCTCCGATGCTGTTTGGGGGTATGATAGGTGAAAGTGGACAGGAATACTGTAAAGACCTTAACAAGAGAGCTAAGGATGTCATCTCCACTTTGATAGTCAGATCAAACAGTAACACCTGTGCTTCCATGCCATGTCGATTTGCCACTTCATATGTTCCCTACTAAAGGTAGCCCGGATGTGGTCCTTACATCAATTACAGTCTACAGCTGTGATGTGGCCATGAACTGCTGCACCTGTGGTGTGTGGTTGAATGGTCCGAATAAGACAAGGTCCAATGATAGACTTGAGGTTGATATATTTTTCGTAGGGATGATGTACCTATCTTATCACTAAATCCTTTCCTTAGGCCTTGCAGACAGCGTCCGCAGTGTGGCATTGATTGACAGTTTCTGTAGAGTGTATGCTTATTTGAGTTTTCTACTCGCACTCAAACTCTGATTGTTCTGTTGTTGTCTTTTGTTTCTTTTTTAGAGGAGGACCGATATGATAGCTACTCTCGCATGATCTTAAAGTACTTCCTGGCAGAAGGTGTGGTGTGTCGACATGAACTTTTCGTGGCAGCTGCTCAAGATAACCCTGATGACATCTTACAGGTATGAGAGGAGGTGCTGTCTATTCTGTGAGCTCCTAGGAAGGAAATGTGTTGTTCTGCAAAGTATTATATTTTTTTTTAACCTACAAGTCTTGACAAACCATCCACAAAGGAGCTAAGACGGCCTCAATATGTCTACTTTATCATTCCTGTAGAACTACTGTAGACATGAAAAGACATTTGGGAAAAACTTTTCTTTACATTTTAGTCATCAGAGGATGTTGAAAATAGTCTATCTGCTTTGTCAAAATATACTAACCAGCCCCCACTGTACAGTATTCAGCCTGGTTAAGTCTGGTCACACCATGATTTAGCAGGTATTGTAGGCACACAGCTTTCCCCAAGATGTGTCAGGGTCAGCGGGGGTGTCTGAGAGGTCGAGGGTGGCATGGTTGTGGCATTGTTGAAATGTTTCCCGATGCATCACTCTGTGAAGAGGACCGTAGCCCCAGAAGCTGACTGCCACCCATCATACAGGAGGAGGGCCTCTCTCCCACTGATTGATAGTGGGAGGGGTCACAGCCTCACCCTCTCTTTACATATCAAAGGCTTATTAAGAGACGGGGACTCCCAATGGGGATATATCACATCATTTAGTGTTTTCACAGCTACATTCACAGTATGCTAATCTTCAGGGTTGTACTTTATGCATTATGTTAACATGCATACAAGAAACCAGCTCATTGGGAGAAATCAGGTTGAAGCAGGAAATTGGAGAATGCATTCACACGCACTGTAATAACTCACACTTAAAAACCTGTGTTTGCTTGCATCAGCTAATCAATTAGTTTGCCCACCCACCCCTACCTTGTTTTTGAACTAGGGCTTTTTTTCCTTTTAGTTGGAATTATTTTCTCTTTACACACTCTGTGCAACCAGAAAAGGCTCTCCAATAAGAAATTCACATGCACATTAGTCTGAATTTTACAAAACAGCCTACTGTTCAATAGGGCTGCACAATTAATCTAAATTTTATTGAAATGGCAATATGCCCAGGTATAATGTCCAAATAGCAGAAGCTGTATTTTATTTTGATAAAAGAGAAATGTGTGAGAAGACAGTATTATAATAAAGTATTGTAAGTGCTGCAGGGATGTCCTGGCCTACAAATCTTCTTCTCCAGATAAGAAAACATGTTTGTTCAGTATAGACCCCCAAAAATGTCTTATCGGGGTGTTTTTAATAGTCTTTTTCAGTGAAAAGGAAAATTGTGTTGCAAAATGGTACTTTCCACTAATTGTGAATCATATTGCAATATCTGTCAAAATAATCACAATATGACTAGTGTTTAGCTTAGGACTTTGACTTTGGATCTTATGTTTGATATACGGACACAATGCTACAAGGATCAGTCATCCTTTTGCACTGCTGCCGCAGAGATACTTTTCCTGTCTGAAGGCCTTGTCATGCATGTGTGCTCTTGTAAAAAACCCATTAGAAACCCAGTTAAGTTTAGAAATGGCCTAAAAAACAATAAATGCTCTTTTTTCCCAGCACAATGAAAGAACCAAAAGATTTTGTTCAGTTTACGTAACATTTAAAGGTCCAGTGTGTAGGATTTATGGGCATTTATTGGCAGAATAAGGCAGAAATGGAATATAATATTCATAAGTATCTTTTCATGAATGTATAAACCCCCTAAAATAAAAATCATTGTGTGTTTGTTACCTTAGAATGAGCTGTTTATATCTACAGAGGACATGGGTCCTTTTCCATGTTTAACATGTTTCAGTAGCCAGTATTAGTGATGTGTTTGCAATCTACAAGCTCACTGCTAGATGCCACTAAATCCTACACGCTGGTCCTTCAAGAAATCAGGTTACTGTCAAAAGATGATACTTAAATACATGTACATTATTCACTGATGGATAACGGTGTACTTGTAACACTGTGACAAGTCGCATGATATTACACAGCAATAAGGATAATTAAAATGTCTCTGACCATTCGCAATCAACATATTTTAATTTGTTATACTAATTGTATCATTCTGTGTAGGAACTCCCTGCTCCTATCTTGGATGATGTTGCTATCCCCAAACCAGTGGAGCAACCCAGGCTGTCTGGTGAACCTCAGGACAGTTTGGATGCCATGAAAATTGCCTGGCGCTATCAGAATCTTCCAAAAGTACAGGTGATCACATGACAATTTATATTATCTGTTATTATAATGTTTGCAGCATATCTGGACTTCAATATTGAGTAGATTATAGGTAATTTTACTAAATATCCATCATGTGTCTCTGTTAGTATTGGTATGAGAAAGAACGGTACTAGCTCTCTGGTCTTAGTGGTTTGGCAATTGTCTCCACTACTAAATCCATGAGCTTCTAAACTCCTTTGTGGAGTGAATGAGGCCTCAGCCTCTCCTTTCAGAGCTCGACCAGATTACTCACACTTAGCTGGCAATAGGTAGGCTTTTCACTGGTCCCCAACTCACATATACACACATACACACACGCCTGCACCCCTGCTTAGCCTGGGAAACAAGAGTACTTTGCAGTCTGTGCATTGACATGTCTGCTCGCTCAACCCTATGACCCAGACCTGCGCCTCTGTCTTCCCCAAATCCCTGCCTTTCCCCCTGCTAGGGTCGGCAGCCCTACACTCTTTCTTCCGCTTTGAGAGGTGACCCTCCCCTTCTACTTCTCTGCAGTCTCCCCCTTCTGTCTATAATCCATATCGCTATGTGGATTAACAGCACACAGTGTGTCCCTGGGGATCCTCTCCCTCTTTCTCTCTCCCTGGAAACTTCTTTATATCTGTGTCCTTTCCTCACCTCTCCCCCTTCCCCTGTAAAATCGTCTTTACAAACCACTAGTAAGCCCCACCAGAGGATTTGCATCCCAAATTCACCCCCAGAGTCAACGCTTACTTTCCCCTTACACACACCTCTCCTGGCAGAGCCCACTGTGTCGCTCTCCCGATGAAGACATCAGATCAAAGGTGAGGCCATCAGGGCGGGGATGGAACGCTAAGCGGGTTGCCCAGCTCACAAAGAGAAGATGAGCCCCTGACCCCCCTGCCCTGCTGACCCCCTCGTCCCGCCAGGAGAGGGACACACCGGGGGCCCTAATCCAGATTAGGAGTAGATTAAGGGCCCCTCTAACAATGGAATCCCTGGTTTCACTGAGAGAGAAGAGCTAAAACTCTCTCTTTCAGCTGCAGGAAAACATCCGCCTTCCCCTGCGTCCCTGACACGTTTGCTTTCACAGCCAGAAGTGGACATTTATGTGAAGAAATGATTAAGAGTGTGGTCGTAGTGGTTATTTAACTTCTCTGCTGTTAGGAATGTTGAGGAATGACCCATAAACAATGCAATTGCATTACCATAGTATGGTGAAGCACACTCATTTAACATATTAGAAAGACAAATAAGATTATTTCTCTTTATGAATTGCTTCATTCTTATCTGAAATTACTTAAATGCACACCATTTGTTGCGAGAAGTTTAAAGCAAATAGTTCTGTCAGACAGGGATAAATTAAAATGAATTTAAAAGCTCTTTAATTAAAGGTCTTCACTGTTTCTTAATGCTTTAACATGCATCTGACTTATTAACCCCCTCAGACTGCCCTGGCATCCTCATCCCGGTTCGGGCACTATTATGATGTCTCCAAGACGATGGAGCCAGAAATTCGCCAGGCAGCCAAGTGCCACCGCTTCTACCTTCCAGAACATCCCACCCAGTCATCACCCACACACAGGTAAAACGACAAGACATCATCCACAGAATGCATGGAAACCAATGAGACACCATCTGCAGAACACAGGCACACAAACGCGACATCATCCACAAAACACAGTTGCACAAATAAGACATCATCCACAGAACACAGGCAAGCAAACATGGCATCGTTCACAGAATACAGGTAAACCAACAATGCAGACAGTCCAACGCAATTTAAGGAGCACCTACTGTATAAGCCTTGCAACCAGCATGTGTGTTAAAGAAAGGAAGAAACTCTGGATTCTCATTCTCCCCATTATCATGTTGAGCCCTCTTCTTGGGGAACTCATTTATATAAATTCAATAAACTGCACAGATGCAACTTAAGATTGTTTTCATTAAAGCTGCACACAGTGTGGCAAAGTAGCATTATAATGAAGTACTGTAGTGCTGCAGAGATGCCCTGGCCTGCAAATCTTGTTCTCCAGATGTAATAAAACATCTTGTTTAGTACAGACACCAACAAATGTCACATCATCATGATTTAAAATTTTTTTTCTGTGAAAATTAAAATTGGGATGCAAAAATTAATATTGCTAGTAACCAAGAATCATATTACATTCGCAAAATATGTGTATCACAAATAATAATAATCACAAATATGATGATGTCTGGTTTTTGTGTGAAAAACATGTCCCAAAATCAAATTATTTTCTATTTTTAATATGACATAAAACTGAAAAAAAAAAAAAAAAGGCAGAAAATCTTCGCCATTCAGAAGCTGGAACACATTAATATGTGACATATTTGTCATTATCAAAATAGTTGCTGATTAATTTTCTGTCGATAAGCAAATCATTCAATTAATTATTTCAGCTAACAAACATTTATTACCTATAGCTGCAGAAAAAACAGTACCCTTTCTTAGTTTTGTTTGAATGTCACTGAGATTAATTCAATTCTTAAAAGTAAGAAAAAAATTAATCTTCACAGCTGCGATGTAGGGCATCCACAGTTTTCATCATATTTCATCATAAAATTAATCAGCATCACATATAAATCCCATATAGACAATCTTGTCAACAAACTGCGTCAAATATTAGCTTCTTTTACAGAAATAGATCCAGCTTTCCGATGATTAATAGAACTCTATTCTCTTAAACCCCCTGGACATAGTCTATCATTCTGCCCTCAGATTTATAACCGGTGACAGCTGTGATAGTCACCATTGTATCTTATATGATAAAATGGGTTGGTCTTCTCTGGCAGAGAGGCAACATAAGCATTGTTTTTTTTTTTTTTATCTGTAAAGCCCTTGGTGGAAAGCTACCACCTTACATCTCAACAATGTTGAATTAGAACTTTGGAGCCTATCAAACTCACTCAGGTTACCAAGCACAGTCCATATTTGGAGAGCCAGCTTTTCCTTTTAGTGCCCCAAATTCTTGGCGCAACCTTCAACATGTGCTAAAAAATCAATACTTTACTGTTTTAATTGAGCTTTACTGGGTTTTTTTTTGTTTATTTGTTTTTATTCTTCTTGTCCTTCTATTTTTTCACTTGTGTATAACTCACTGGAAATAATGACAACCTCAGTGATTCTTTGTTTAAGTAAAGGTTCAAATGAAATGAAATATCAAACACTTAAATGAAATGTCAAGTTTCAATGAAACCATGTTTTTTTTTAAATATTCTAATAACTCTAATAATAATTTTTACCCTTCAAACAGCTGATACAAATCAGGTTCCCCCTCTGTTCTGAGTAGCTCACCACTGGCCAAAGACATTCAGCCTCTTGGAAAGGTTGTGCATGTCTATTCAAATAAGGGTCTTGTTTGCTCTGTGTCTGTTTGATTTCTCCTGCGTTGAGTGTACTTAGGGTTCAGAGGTCATGCAGGCTCTTTACTCGGAGAGTGCTGCTGAACACACAAGGGCACACGAAGGCACACTCACACACACTGGGTAAATACAGCAATCTGGAGCACAGAGGATGTGGAGGAGGCTTTATAGAATCCCTCTTCCTTTATTTCAGCAAACAGAGACTGTTTAACAGAGCACCCATGTAAACACATTAAGCGTTGCAGATATTCAGTTTAAAGTATACATTTTCACAGGCGTGGGCCATGAAGTGGAAAGCATTCACTATTTTACGAAATATCAGTTCAGAAGTTTAACTTTATTTCAGACACAAAGGTCCGTATCAATATAAAAAACAATGATATACAAGAACAAAAACATGGAAGTACAATCATAGCAGTTCATAAGTCCACAATAATTAAAACATAGACATTTGTGCCAGGGTTTGTAAAAGCACAGGGAGTACCTTGTGTCACTTTGCATGGCCTCAGTTAAGGCCACAATAATTACATTTTTTGAATCAATTAATCAACACATAAATTTGTACGTAAAATTCCTCAACACTGCATGAAAGGTGGAACTTACTTTGTTCATCACATTAGAGCTTGGTCTGCTATAAAGATTATAGGAATTTAACTTCTGAACGTCCTGAACAACACTCCTTTTAGGGTTAAATTTTACCATGGTACTGCACACCATAGCTTGAGCAGACTCTGAGCAGTTGCTGTATGCCAGCACTATAAGTAGACAGAACAACTAAATCATCAGTGAACATCAAATGGTTAAGACTATCCCCCTCCAGACACCCAGTTTTACTCTCATGTAACTCCGTCATGATCATCCATGAATAGACTGAAAAGGACAGGTGACAGTATTCTACCTTTGCCAGATCACACTAGTCACTAGGAACGGTGCACATATACCCTTACCCCATCTAGCATGCATGGTTTGATATGAATACCAAAAGTGCAAGATCCTTATCAGGTGGCTCATTTTAGTTTAACAAACAATTTTCCATGATTAATGCGATTAAAAGCTTTGGTCACATCCAGGCAGAGGTGACAAAAATATTCTTTACACAAGTAGAAGTACAGATACTTGCTTAAAAAGACTTTGGTAAAAGTTAAAGTACTGATTTAACTTCTTTACTCAAGTAAAAGTGAAAAAAGTTCCAGCTCTGAAATGAACTCAAAGTATAAAAGTAAAAAGTAGCCTGGACAAAAGGACATTTCTAAGTCAGTTAGGTTCAGTTGGCTCTGTTTCTGTGCAAAGCTAGATGAACCTCACCTTTTCTCAGCGACTGTCTCCCTCTTTGTCTGTTTTGTCTTTTTACATCATTTTGGTCTTATTACATGTTTTTATGTTGTTTTTGTTTTGTAACATAGTTTTTGTCTTATTACATCATTTTTGTCTTGTTATGCCATTTTTGTCTTGTTATGTCTTCTATGTCATTACATTAGTTATGTCTGTCATTCATGATATGCGCTGATGGCACAGAATCGTCTGTTCTATATGTCATTGTCCCATCCATTTAGGTTGAAATCGGTCTGGCTTTTGGGAAGGTGGTGTGCAATGATGCAAAATAAAAATAATCAATAATTCCCCTCAAATGCATTAAAACTAAAGTAACAAATCTGTTTTGAATATGTAAAGGGCAGAAAGTGCAGATATTTGTGTTAAAATGTAGGGAGTAAAAGAAAAAGTTGTCAGAAAAATAAATACTCAAGTACAGATACCTAAAAACTTGTGACTTAAGTGCAATAAGGAAATATTTGTACTTTGTTACCCCCCCTCCGCATCCAGGGAACACATAAATATTGTTGTGTTATGTCTTCTACACTTACTAACAACTTCCTTTAGTGCATATATACAGAAGTCTTTGCAGTGTTAATTTTTGAACTTAATAAAGCCTAAAATAAAAAGATATCTGATCCAGTGATGTTTGCAGCATTGTGCAACAGTCTAGTGAGTAAGACTGACATGGTGGTACTGTTGTGGTGTCTGAATGCGTTATAGATCTCACAGACATTTTGACAGCGGGAAACTACACCTGCACCGCACCATTGTGCCCCCAACCCCGCCTCAATACTGACACACATACACGCACGCACACACACACTCAGCATATCGCACATGCACATGCACCACACAAACTCCTAAGCAGGCTACTCCCCCTTGCACGTGTCCACAGCCCCATGTTGATACCCTAGCTGTTAAATTGCTCCGTTTCACTTGAAGGCATAATTGGCACAAATTGCTCTCTAGGTGATACAGATCCTGTTGTTTAAGACCAAGCATCCCCCTCTTCTCCTCCTTTCTTTCCTCACTGAAAGAAGGACACTGAGATAAAGAAGCTTCTCCGCGTATGATCCTAATTAGCTGACACGCTAGCCCCTGTAGCTGAGCACCTAGACCTTTTTGGTACCTGAATGAGGGGAGCTCCATGGGGGTAGCTAAAACACAATGCCGCCCCACACAATGGCTGCCAACCAGAGGCAACCTCCTGCTCAAACTGCATGTCAAACCATCCCAGCCCCCTACCTCAGAGCAGGGGCATGGGCAGAGAGGCCAAGGAGGGTAGGTGTCCCTCTTTCACCAAACCAGCTCTATCATTAGCCCCAGCGGGGTCAGGAGGCACCATTGTTGGGCTGAATAACTGAAATAGAGTACATGGATATACTTGGCGCAAGTGTAATCAACACAAGTGTGTATTACTGCTCTTTATGCAGGGCTGTTGGCGTGTGACCAATCTATGTGTATCAGCTTTTGTAGCCTGCAGGTCGAATTGACAACTGACGTAGCAGCCCACTGTGACTCACTGCAGAGTGGTCATTACAATGGTGGAGCGTCCTTAAGTGGGGGGACCTGTGTAAAAAGATGGGTTTAACATTGCTTTTGGCTATCCTATAGGCACAGCAGTGATCCATCCTTTGAATGTTGCTTAATGTTCCTCTGATGCTACCGTATGCCCTTTGTCAGTGGTGCACATCTTACCCCTGATTAAACACCAAAATGCTGTTCTCTGTTAATTTTCGATATCAGCCCATTAATCCCCTCCCTCCCCTTTTCTCACTTATCATCTTTGTTGTGTGTATGTTTGTGCATATCATCTGTCTGTCTGTCTGTCTGTCTCTGCACAATCAGATCCTCAGGGAGCTGACAGAGAACCAGTCATGTTGTAATTTAATCAACCAAATAAATTAATTGGATCTCTTGATATGGATCATCTGTCTGCTTCAGTGGCTCCAGAAAAGCACAGTCAGGAGGAACATGCTGCAGTCATAGAGGATTAAGCTACTGCCGTGATAGGCTTGGCCCAGTTTTTATCAAAATGGTTTCAATTACAGTTTACACGTCCTAAGTAACCCTTTTGTGTTCCTTTTTCTGGTTGTCTCCTCCTCTATGTCCACTCTCTTCTCTGTCCAGTGCCATGCTTGATACCTATTCTGCATTACTGAAGTCACTTCAAGAGGTCATACACAAGGAAGGATTTGATCTAGCTGCCCCCATGGTAAGAAGTGAACAGCTGCTTTGCATTTATTTCTACCAACTAGAATCATGTTTTTGCCACATATTTTCTGCAAGTACAACCTTCTTGAAATTTGTGTTTCCAATTATTATTATTAAACCATTTTAAGCAAACCAACACATCCTCTCACCAAACAGCAATCATATTGAGACTCTGTGTATACCAGGGTTTCCAGTAATCTGAATTCTTAAAGAGTCTTAAATACGATTTTGACAGATGCTAACAAATTGATTGGATTATGAAGTTGGTGTTACTTTTATAAAGTCGGATTAACTTCGGTCTCGCTTTTAAATATGTTTTGGATAAATATTTGTATTAATTATGCTGTAACAACTACAACATTAATGCATTAATGTTGTCTTCTGTAAGTCATATGCAAAGAAAACAAAGGTGAGCTGTTTCGAACCATATTCCCTGATTCTGACATTGCTAAAACCTTCATTCTTTTTTTGCTGAATTAACATGAAATACGTCTTAAATTGTGTTCATAATGATCCTCAAAAAGTCTTAAAAGTCTTAAATTTAAGTTGTTGACACCAGGTATACATTAATAGCTAAAATGGCAGACAAAACAGCTAAACAAGAAAATTTGTTCATCTCAGGCCATTATTCTCCTCATGTTAAGTACTATCACTACTTAAATCCATTTGAGTTAGAGTGAAGTTTCTCTATATTCATAACAAAAAGCACCTGTCAGTCCAATTTGATCACACATATTCCACACACATTTCTGTTCCACACACAATTCCCAAAATCAAATCCAGAAACTTTTAATCAGGTCCACTCTTAGTGTTTGTAAATTGTTTGAAGTTTTGGCTCTGACTGACAGAAAACATTGCTGAAATGCAGTAAGGCATGCAGTGAGCTGCCAGTAACAGTGATGCAACTCAAAAAGCAGGTGTGCATTTTTTTTCCCTTACATTCGCTGAATGTCATTAAATATGAACTCTTTGACTTGCTGGTGCTCATGTGTTCAGGTTGTAAATGGAGCTGCATCATTTAGTCAATCAGAAGAAAATTCAGTTAATCATTCCATTCATTTTTCAAGTAAAAATATCACACATTTGCTGGTTATAGCTTTTTAAATATGAGGATTTGCTGCTTTTCTTTGTCATATATGATAGATATTAAGTAAGGAGTCTTTGGGTTTTGGACAGCTGGTTGAACAAGCCAAGCAATTTGAAGACATCACTTTGCACTATGGGAAATTGTGATAAGCACCTTTCACAATTTTTGACATTTGCAGATCTAGTTGTAAATGTATTCTGCTTGTAGCCTCACTGCTTACTGTGAGCACAGTCAAACTGTTATGTATTTAAATTATTATGTGTGATATGCATTTTTTAAAAGTAGATACCAGATCTGCGTCTGTTACCCCTGGCTTATCTGTTACATTCCAACCACCACTTTTGTCTCACCTGCTCGTGGTGGCCTCACCTGTGTGTCCCAGCTGTGTGTGTCTTACCTTTGACATACATCTTTTTAATAATCATCAAACCTCGACAGAATGCCAGAAACATCCATGGCCCCGTCTGTTTTCCACAGGGCCAAGTGTAATCCTGTTAACACTGTGATGTGCCCATATATATGTACATATATACAGTATTAATGTGTGTGTGTGTGTGTGTGCACGCCTTATTCACCTACATTCGGTGACCCCTCTGCTCGTCACCTGGAGCCACCTCTCCCCCCTGTCACTCACACACAGGATTTACCTCCAGTGCCCCCCACCCTCCCTCCCCAAGCGCTGTCACTCACACGCCAGATTAACTGCTGACATCATTAAAGCAGTGTGGCCGCCTGACATGCTGTTGGCACAGTCCAGGAATGCAGACCGGCACAGAGCGACATGGGCTCTGGCACAAGAATGCCCAGTATGGGTGATAGTCAGTGCGTGTGTGTGCGTTTATATATTTATTTGTTAATCTCCCATCATGAACTGATAACAAGATGCAGATATCATGTAAACTGTGTGATGTAAATAACAGATTAGAACAAGGATTAATCTCACCAGGCATATTGTTTGAAGTCTTTTGAGACGAGTGGGACGGGGCGGCAGCAGGACTGTGAGTCTCCACAGAGGCTGGCTGGTGATTAGGTTGTGGTCCCAGGCTGGCTGTAGCCTATATGGCTGGCCTCTGGTCCTTGGCTGGACTCTACTGGCACAGTTCCCTGATTTTTCTATAGGCTAAACTATAGGAGTTAAGTTTGGCCTCTCTTTCTGATGCCACAGCAACAGTCTTGTTACCACAGTTCCCCCCTGCTGGGCTGGTGACATAGAAATAGATTTCTAATTCTGTGCCCCCTCCAAGACCTGTGTAGGCAAAGCCTGATAAAAAAAAAAAAAGAAAGGACATATCTAACAAATGCACACACACACAATACTAACACTTAAAGGAGAAATCTATAATCTATTTTCTGTAATAAATCATAAAATGACCATGATATGTCATCAGAGATTAAGGAAACATGCTAAATTGAAATACTTGCGTCTCTGACAGCAATGCAAAATTTCTACTCCAGTCCATAACTTGTATTATTTTTTGCTCGTTTCACATTATTTAGAAGTTAGTGTCTGTTTATGAGTCATAAGAAATCATTTCTTATCTTTAAGAAGGAGTAGATGTTTATTATGGTTAAATTGAGCAATATGTTCATGGAGTTTGGCAGACAGTAAGACAGGCAGTCACTGAAGAACAACAACTCTGTGTATTTTCAGGATAATGGGCTTAGCTTTATATCAGCAGAAAATTGGCAGTTATAAACAGCTGATCAACTTACAGTATAGGACTCATCCTCACTTGTTGTTGTCAAATTACAATCTTACTCTTGTCTTGTGCTCCTGTAGTGTTCCTGCAGCCTGCCTGAGCTTCCTTGAGTCTGGGGAGGAGGGGGGCAGGAGGAAACAACTGGCTTTAACCATATACTGTATATTAAATAGGATTTCAACCTATTTAATATACAGTATATTGCTCCAACATACCAGTTGGAGTGCAAAACTATGTTTTGGATGAACAGTTGTTAAATATTGCTCCTGTTTTTATTTATCTCTACAGTCATTTCCAATCGGTCAATCTAAGAGGGAACTACAACAAAATCTCATTTTACAGCTTTGTTGTAAATAATAAACACCTTGTATCCTTTAAGTATAGTAAGGTTTAAAGATGCAACATTGATGTTGAAGAGTTGATGTGTAGAGGAGGATGAATGTTGAGTCCAGTGCGAGAGTCCTCCTTTTGGGAAACTATGAGCCAACTGTGAAAAACTCCCAGAAACAATGGGGTTTATTTTTCTTAGATGCCTGCGATTCTGATCCAGATCCAAACGAAGCTTAGGTCATACTGTTGGGAGAGGAAGCGATGGGGAGTGGGGCGGAGGAGATAATAGAGGGGGAGGGATAAAGGAGAAGAGAGGTTGGAGAGGAAAAAAAGGAAAAGGTGAGCAGATTTTAGGGCCAGAGCTTTGTTAATCACTCTTGGCTCTCACCTCAGTAATCAGGAGCCATCCTGAAGAAACCCCAAATAAAAGGCAATTGTACCAAAGGTTAAAAACCTCTCACACTTTGGACAGGCTCCTCCATTCTCTCTGTTTCAGTGATATATATCCCACTACTGTTTGGCCACTTTTTCTCCGTCTTCATGAGAGTGGGTTACTGTTGATCTCTTGTGGTCGGGTGGGGGGCGTTCAAGGGAAGGCACTCCACCCTTACCCAGGCCCCCTTGGCTGCAGAGCATCACTGTTGTGCCAAGAATGTGCTGGGGTTTCTGGGTGGCGGCCATATTGGAAGCCTGTCTGACAGGTCCATTGTGCGTGTGTCAGATGGCCTCTGTGATTGGGCAGTTGTGTCCAGTCACGTTTGGGCACTGTGTTCCGATCGTCTGTGCTGGTGAGCAGACTGTCCAGTCGCTCTCTCCCAGAGTTTGGGAATACTACCCAAAACAGCACCTTTCCAAAATAACCCAAAAGCAGCAATCTGTTAATCGTTGCCTCAACTGTGAGAACTATAAATTAAATTAAACTGTATTATTGCATTATGTGTGTCCTTCTGTAGAAAATAACATATTTGCGTGACTATCTACACATTTTAATTATTACTGATTCTTTCTTCTTTCTTGTTCTTTCTTGTAGTCAAAGTCACGCAACATCCTGCGAATTGGCCTTCATTCTCTTGGCTCGGCTTTGTGGGGTGATGACCTGTGTTGCCATGACAACCCTAGAAGTGCCAATGCCCTCACTACCTTTCTTTACGGACTGCGTGCTTTGCTAAGATCATCGCTGGCAGTCGCAGTTGTTACTGTGCCTTCACACCTCATCCAGGTAAGATGATGTCTGACATGTGAGAACAACATAAGCATCAGAAAGTACTTACAAGACAACTCATCTGATTAGCTGACTTGATATATAACCAATTTATTGCACAGGTTTGTTAACTTCTTGATTGTGATTGGTCAATTATGGCATTCTAAAGTCTGTTATTTCTGAAAAACAGACAGTTGCTATCAATAACATAATATGATATGAATAACAGACATTTTCTATGGACCCAGCTGTGATCATACACTCTTGAGGAGCAATAAAATCATTTTTAAATTCATAAAATCATTTTTAAATTATTATTTTGTGTCAGTTTTTTAGGTAAGAAGCTGTGTAGTAAGTGGGATAATGTAAAATGAGCTGGTCATTATTGCAAAAAAAAAAAAAAAAACCCAACCGGGGAATACTCGATACTGATTATGCCATTCTACAGTCTGTTATCTTTGAATAGCAGACCACTGCTATGGATGTAGTTCTGAGTATAGACTGTGGAGGAGCAAAAATCCTAAATTTTTTAAATCATAATATAATCATAATATTTTGTGTCAGATCAGTTTTGTTTTCTTAAGAAAGTATGTTGCTGTGTATTAATCACAATATTGTACAGTAAGGGTTTCAAAACTGCGAAATAAACCCCAACAGGGTGGGTGGTAGTTTATTTTGCAATAATGGCCCTGTCACTCTACATCATCCCTTACATATCCACTTTTTATGCTAGTTTTAATTAGTTGAAAACAGTTATCAGTAGCAGACCACTGCTATGAATAACAGATCAATACTATGGATGTAGTTCTGATCATAGATTTTGAAAGGTTTCAGTCAATAATGCATCAAATTAGGGATTTTTTGTAAACAGCTGTGTAATAAGTGGGATAATGTACAGTGAGTGGGTCATTATGGCAAAATAAACCGCAACAGGGTGATGCAAAACCCCAAAGCACTTGTGTACGTTATCCTGCTTATTTTCTGACATGTGATAATGCAAGGTCTAGAAGTCAGAACTGTTTCACTCTCCTCTTCACCTCTGTGTCTCTGATGTGTCCTAGACCACTTACTAGATTGCCACCAGAGGGATAAATAACATGCTAAGCTTGAACTGACTTGAATTTAAAGAGACAGGATATTTTGTGCGTGGGTTGATGTTTGGCCCGTGTACTTTTGCTTTGTCTTGTTTGTTAATGGGGTGCAAAGTTTGAATTCTTTTGTATCGGGACCTCCTTTTGACCCTGTGGTTCAGTGCCACCTCAGTATGACTCAGGCCTGCTAGGGGCCTCTTCCCCCCATGCATCACTCCCCCCCAGACCCAGTTGACTGCACACTTCATTCAAAGGCCTCTAAAACTATGTTTGTTTGTTTGGGGTTTTAATTACTTGAAGCTGTACACAGTGAGAGTGTGTCTGTGTATACGTTTTATTCTCTTACAAATATCCCTCCCTGTAGTTGTGTGTGTCTCTGACTGTGTGTATAAGTGTGTGTTTGGGGGGGTATAAGTCCGCGTGCATGCGTCTGTGTACAGTCTGGCCTCTCAGTGTGAAGGTGGAGTCATCTGCTGAGGCATATGGCAAACCACAGCCCTCCCCCAGACAGTCAACCATAGAAGCACACTCGCAAGAAAAGCCATCTGAGACTTTGTACCAAAATGTTTTTATCTCGCTTTCACTTTAAACACCCTTCTTCCTCATAGCCCTCATTCAAAAGAGCAGGGAAGCTTCATTATCTGTGATCCTTTATACAAAGATATCAGTCGATGCTTAACTTTCAGAACAGCTGTGTTGTCACAACATGCTCTGGCTCCAAGCCTATATGCTCAGCGC
Organism: Lutjanus argentimaculatus; assembly: GCA_034769285.1. Taxonomy (NCBI): domain Eukaryota; kingdom Metazoa; phylum Chordata; class Actinopteri; order Lutjaniformes; family Lutjanidae; genus Lutjanus; species Lutjanus argentimaculatus. The sequence continues at coordinate 2,093,700 of JAWZSL010000045.1, read as the reverse complement.
ACAGCGGCCTTGGCCTACTCAAAAAAGGTAGAGTGGCTAACTAGCAGATGTCAGCTGTGGTGGGAGCGGTCCCCCTGTCCCTCTCTGGCCGGGCCTCCAAACCCTTAATCTGTCCCCTCCCCCTTCTCCACCCTGGGGAGTGAAGTGAATGAGCGGGGGAAGAAGAGGAGAGGGGGAAATTTTGGACTGAATCAGGTGTTGGGTGACTACGCCAACATGGAGGTAATGAGAGGCTGTTAAGACGGGCATCAATGAAATGACCTTATGATTAGTTTACTCTCACTTGATGTTGTTGTTATAAAAAAATGATTCTAATTGATCAGCTGAGGTCACCAAGGTGTGCAGACTGCTCATTTTAAGAAGAGTGTCTTTTCTGCCAGTGCCTTTGCCTAGATAATTAGCTTAGTTAACAGAGTGTGGCCTTTGGAAGACTGTCTAGACTAGTAGCGGTGGGCTAGCTGGCCAAGACTGCACTGGACTCTCTATCCATTATTGAGCAGCTTGGGAAGTTGAGCAACTCACTGAAAGCCTCTTCACAGCAGCCCAGTGCCACAGTCCATCTGAAACATTAATTAGGCTTGTCCTAGCTTAGTCCTCCTCCATCATACTATCTCCTGCTACCATGCCCAACCCCACAGTAAACACACACAAACACAAAATAAACAGTCTAAAATGTGCCCATATGCACCTCACCTGCTGCTCAGACTAAGTGGTGTCCTGACCTATGCAAATATTTAGACTCAGGGTTAGGACTTGTCAGGCAGAGTTGTTTACTACTGTAGAGGGACCCCAAAACCACCACTACCGGTTCTTTTTCATATTTAGCAACCCTCTACAGAAATTTATCATGATTATTCGATTCTGTTTCATTTACTTTCATTCGTTTAAATTTAGGGCTGCAACTAAGTCTGCTTCTGTCAGGCAACCTGAAAATCCCCAACATTTTGACTTGTAACTCAGATTTGATTGCATATTTTTTCTCAGTAAATATAATGGATTATTATTTACATTTATTTTATAATTTAATTACATATAACTAGTTATTCCCAACACTGGTAGTAAGACAGCCTTATTTTAGTGTAGCAGTTGTTGATGACTTGTGGTCCGTACTGGAGTGAGGAGTCAGCAGTCAGTACAGGTTATACATAGGTTTATATAGTTATTCAACATTTTTCAAAAATTGTAAATCACCACATCGACAAGAGATTCTTGAGTATACAGTCATAAGTGTGCACAAAAAGGTTTTAGGCTGATGTGACCAGTGCTGTGAGATTAGCTGCGGACAAGCTCCAGCCCCGTTGGTCACTCACACACATTGTCTCTGCCAGCCTTATGCCTGCTGATTATTTTTTTGATTATCAGATTACTTGTTAAGTCTGAAATATTAAAAAGTTGTAAAATATTCCCAGAGCCCCCCCAAAAAAAGATATTTCATTAACTATCACAGAGGAGAAAGAAAAGCAGTAAATCCTCTCATGTGTAAAGCAAAGGTTTGGCATTTGGCAAACAGTTTTTATTTGTTAATAACAAACTTGAATAGAATGGTCTAGTATTAAACTGTTGATGCAGAGATCCAGTGTGTGTAAAAAAGTTGAAATGTTGTGTAAAGTGTAAATAAAAACAGAATGGAATGATTTGCAAAAAGTTATTATAACCTATATTCAATTGAATACAAGACAAGACATATTTAATGTTCAAACTGATCAACTTTTTTTTTTTTGTAACTATACACTCATTCTAAATTTGATGTCTGCAACACGTTTGAAAAAGATGGAACTGGGGCATGTTTGCCACTGTGTTAGGCCACTCAGTAAACTCACTGAGCATTTGGGAACTGAGGACATTAATTGTTGAAGTTTTGAAAGTGAATTTCTTCCCATTCTTGCTTGATATACAGCTTCAGGTGCTCAACAGTACAGAGTCTCCGTTGTTGCATTTTTTGCTTCATAATGCGCTACACATTTTAGATGGGGACAGGTCTGGACTGCAGGCAGGCCAGTCTTGTACCTCAGCTCCTTCACTACAAAGCCATGCTGTTGCAACACATGCAGATGTCACAGCTAGATGCCACTAAATCCTACACATTGTTCCTTTAAATTGATGAAAACAAGAATGATCTTACCAGCTAATCAGCTGATGTTACTAATGTTACTTATTGTACTTTTTGATTATTTCCAACAGTAGTTTTTAGGTATTTTGAATTGTGATTTTTAAAAGTGATTTTTAATTTTAATTGCTGGTTTTAAACAGAGCATATCATCATAAGGGGAACTACACCTATCAGTCATTTTTTGATGGAGAAACTGTGCCCGTGTTCCCACATGAAATCACTTTTTTTTAAGCCTCTGCTTCCATTTCTAGTCTTGGGAGTGATGTGCATTTATTTTGTGTCATATATATGGACTCTACTCTCCTAAGACATCACACACACTTTTTCGTAACGTCTGTCCCTGCCTCCCTCAGAGTGATGTATTGAATTTTTTATTTATTTATTATTATTATTTATTTATTTTTTTTTGGTGGGTGGGGGTAGATTCTGCCACACACACACACCCCACACACAACCACCCACACACACACACACACACACACACACACATTGTTTTTAAACAAACAAAAACCTCTGAGCCATACAGCTAACAAAACCATTTGAGCCAATCAACTGTGATAAAAATGGGGTTAATTAGTAAGTAGTTTCATGAACTGACTGTGCTTTAGTCAAGGTGAGATACTGCAGGGTAAGATGAGCACTGGGCTCTCCCTATGAGCTGTCATTCATTCAGTGACAGTCAGTTGATTCTCAGGGTATTCAGAGGATTTACACTGATGGAATCTGAGCTAATTGAGCCAGCATAGACTTTTGTTGCAGTTGAAGTGACTCTTGTTTGAGCCCTTCATTAAATATAAATAAGATTTTAAAAAAGATGTACAGTTGAGGTGAGCATTTCTCAGATCACCTCCTTAAACTCAAGGAGCTGGGGAGCACGTGTACGTCTTTACTGACGTAATGCTGCCCTTCTGCCACTCTACTGAGCAGCTCTGTGTGGACGTTTTGGATTCCTCTGACTTTGAAACTTTTGAGTCTTTGCCAAGAAGCCTCATCTTCGTATTTAAAGGGATAGTTTGTATTATTTAGTGTGGTATTGTATGAAATACTTATTCATAGTGTATTACCAACAGTAGATGGAGGTCAGCACTGACTGGCATCTACTATAGGTAATACACTGATAATTGGTAAGTATCTCATTTAGCCCCACATTAAACAATCTAAACTATGCTTTTGAATAAGCACAGGATACTTATTTTGGCCTAAACAAACTAGTACAGATGAAGTTATAGCTCACCCTCTCACTCGACACTATTGGCCATACTGTACCATTAGTGTTTTGAATAATTTGTTGCAGCCAAACTCTTACACTGACTTTAATTGCAGCATTAGAGTGACCTCGGATACCCTGAAAGTGCTGGTGGCCCCTGACTGGTGGGATATGCATACTTTAAAAGTAGGACAAAAACGAAAAGGAAGAAGAAAGAGTGGGGAAAAGACATGAAGGCATGAAAACTGCATTAGGCGGTGGCAGCCAACACAGAGAGAAGGATGTGAATGATTCAAGAGGCAAAGGGATTAATAATGCAGGACTCCCTCTTTCCCTCTATCCCAGTGTCCCTCTCTCTCTCTTTCCCTCCCCTCCACTCCCTTTACCCTCTGCCTCTACCCTTTTGTATGTTTCTCGCTCATTCTTTTGTATCTACTGTATTCGCCCCTGATTTGTCCTCTTTGTTGTCAAGTCACTGACCTAACCAGTAGGGGGAGCTCTCCCCATCAAGCCTCTGCTTGCTACTGTCTCCCACTTCCCCTCATCCTCCCCTGCTGTGTGCAGGTTTGAGAGTATGCACCAACCGTGAACCTTTTCATAAAAATTGTTTTTTGAGGAAGTAAAATAACTTCAGTGTGTTGCCACTGACCTTCCCCAAACCACTTTTCAGGGTTCAGTGTTAATGTTTTCTTTTTCACTTGCCTGGTTTGGCAAGTGTATTATAAATTTACTTGCCCGCATTCAATTTTTACTTACCCCTGTACAAATTGACTTATTTATTAGTGGTTAACAAATAACAACAAAGATTTAAGTTCAGGGCTGTGACTAATGATTATTTTCATTATCGATTAATTTCTCGATTAATTGATTAGATGTTTGATCAATAAAATGACAGAAAATGGTGAAAAATGTTGAGCAATGTTTCCTAAAGCCCAAGTTGATGTCATTAAATGTCTTGAAATCAGAGAAGTTGGACATTTTTTATTCAAAAATGATTTTTAAAAAACCCAATTATTGAATTATCAGAATAGTTGGCAGTTAATTAAAAGTCAATTAATAATCAATTAATGGTTACAGCTCTACTTATGTTAACTGTCATATTTAATCTAGGGCTGCCATGTCTAAAAAATGTCAGAAAATGGTGAAAAATGCCCATCCCAGTTCTTCAGAGTCCAAGGTGATGTCTTGAAATGCCTTTTTTGTCAGTCCAAAGGGCAAAGATAATCAGTATAGTATGATAATAAAATGAGAAACCCAGAAAATCTTTGTATTTGAGAGGCTTAAGACAGCATTTTCTGTCATTTTTTCATGAAAAATTACTTTGACAATTAATCCATAATTCTTTTTCACCACTTTCCCAGTCGAGCAAGTGAGTTGCCAGATTTACTTGTCCAACATGGCATTTTACTTGTTCTGGGCAAGTGGGCAACCCTTATTGTTGAGCCCTGCTTTTGTAGATGCATGCCTGATGTAAGGTGTGTGTCCACTTTCCGGCCCCTGACCTCACCTGTAACCCCTATCAGTGCTCTTTCCCCCCTCTATACCTCATCGCCCTCACCTAAGCCATGGGCAGAAATGACCTGGCCACGGGAAATGATGACCTAATTTAATTGCAACACTGATGGCCCGTCAGGAGGCTTTTAATTACCTGCTCATGTTTCTCCTCTCTCCCTCTCTCCCCCCTCTCTCTCCCCCTCTCCATCCGACAGGACAGAGCTCTAATGGGCAGCATAACCAGGCTATGTGACAATGCCATAGCCCTGGAATCATTCAAAGGCTCTGAGAGAGAGACCAACCCACTCTACAAAGATTACCATGGTAAGAACACACACACTCGCTTATCTTTCTGTCTCTTTTCCAACAAATACACACACGTACATACACACACACAGGCAGTGCATTAAGGCTGGGGCTGGGCTGTGGATGGAGGCAGGGCAGCCCCCTTGCAGGCCAGGCTGTCAGTGCGCGTTAGTGTGCTGCTGCTCAATCAGACGTGCTCCTCAGTAGACAGGCCGGGGGGGATTCAGCTGCCACGCTGTACCCCCTCTCCCTCGCACCCTCACCCCCCCCTCCATCCCTGCCTCCCCCACCCTCCCTCCAGCAGAGCCTCTCTTCCCTCTTCCCCTCTCGCCTCGCCCCCTCTCCATCCCCAGTCCCATACCCCTGAGGCTCTGGAGCAGAGCAGACCAACACTGGGGAATCGATATTCTCACCATCACTCTCTCCTCCTCTCTGCCTCTATTCTTCCATCCCTCGCTCAATGTCTCCATGGCCAGCATGCTCAGCTAATAAATGGAGGGCAAGGCTTTCAGTAGGGGAAGAGGACACCGGTAAGGGACGGAAACGAAGAAAGAGGAGGAGGAGGAGGGAGGGTGCAACATAGTTTGTCTCTGCTCTCCCGATCCTTGCCATCACTTTTCCTAGTACTATTCCCTCTTTCTCCCGTTTGCTTACCTCTTTTTCTATCACTCTATCACACTCTTCACGCATAAAGGTCAGTTTAAGCGAGTGGGGTATTTTTAGCCGTGCCTCTCGAACTCTCCCACTCACTCTTGCGCTTTTTCCTCTCATTCCCCCCCACCCCCTCCCCGGGTTAGACAGCCCTGGTTGTGACAGATGAAGGGATGAGGAGTAAAAACATTCAATGGCAGATTTTGGTTTCATCCAACAGCATGTTTTATTTAGATAACACATCCCATAGTGATCACATTCCTCTGCATTGTAAGGCAGGTGGCACTTAAATCCCATTCAACATATGAGCATTGTAGTGCATCACTATTTAAAATAATTTTGTTTTACAAAAATGTTTTAAATTTGCCTTTAATATTGTTTGAATTTCTTGTTGGAGAATATATTTGCCCTCTGTTTAACCAGCCAGAGAGATTCTGGTCAGGTTATGAAATACATTTATGTGCATGATTGTTTTGATGTGTGTTCATGAGTGCAAACGCATCTGGTACGAGTGTGAGAGTGCATGCGGACGCGCGTGCATGCGTGTTTGCGGCAGCAGTTCAGGGCTGCTCAAAGCATGCTGGGAAGCCTGTCACTGCAAATCAGGCAAGGGGAAATCACCCAAGTGCACAGAGGAGAGAACCCACCATCCCCCACTTTCTCTGTCTGTCTCCCTTTCTCCATTACTCCCTCGATCTCTTCTTCTCTCTCTCACGCTCATTTATACCACCCCACTTCTACAGTACTTTTTACAGTTTTATGAAAATGTAACTTTGTGGTGACAGGAAATGAAAAATGAACAGTAAACACTACTTCATACTTCCCCTTATAATTTGCAGAAATCCCTAGCTTTTATGTTTGCTTTCTGTCCCTTGTTGCTCTAATGTGTCCTTTAATTGGCAAATTTCCTTTACAGTACACCCATACTCCGAGCTGTAGGGAAAAAAAGAAGCGTAGCAATGCTGATATAGAAATTTTTATAGATATCTAATAACAATTCATTTTTGTGGTAGTTTTGTCTTAAATGCTTGATGTGATACATTTTATTTCACTACAAGTGCCACCATGTTTACGGTTTCTGCCAAAGGACCTGACCTCCTGTAACTATGATGCTTAGTACTGATGTCGATGTCTGAAAAATACAAATCAAATAAGGAAAAACGTAAGATTGATTTTGGCACATTTTCAAAAACTTTGAAAATGCAGCAGGTGGATCCTTGAAAGCTTCCTTTTAATATGCTGATTGTCACACTTGCTTCAACTAAAAACAAGTTAGACATCAAGTAAAACATCTCTCTTTGATCATCACAAAAGTTCTTTGAAATGTACAAAAGTGAGGACACAATTTTATAATTTAATTTTTTTGTTGTTGCCCCGTTTAAATTGAATTTGCCTGTTATGTGTAAAATGAATAAACATGACGTACATTTGCAAATGTATTTATTCAACAAACGAATCGTCCATATGTGAAATCAGTGTGAGAAAACACTATGATGGCCCCTTGGTGAGACCAATTTTCCTTCAAAATACATGTGTTTAGTATAAGAATGTTTGAATTCTTGGCATAGTTAGTAGTCATTCATAGTGAATCTTGCATGCGTAATCTAGATAGAGAAAAAAATATTCTGGCGCCTTACTACAGAAACGTCCAAAGTCTAGGAATCTTATTTTAGCTAATTTTAAAATGACATTTAGGATTTTTGGTATTACAAAAACATAACTGCATTTAGGAAAAAATCCTATATTATCTTGAGACAGGAATCATCCTAACTGAAGAATTTCTTAATTTGGGAATCATACGTTAGGATGGCTTTGAGCCTGTCCTTAATTCAAAATAACTGCCAAAAATGGCAGTACCACTGTAGTTGAGTCTGTATGGCAATGACATCAGAGATGGGAAACAACATGAACACAAAATATAATGATTGCAAGGCTACTCAAGCCCTGTGTTGATGCTTTACATTTCCTGGATCATGTATTAATGGGTGTGTATCAACTGCCAAGATGATTGATTTGATTTGATCAACACGCTCTGTCTACTCATATTTTATCCTTGTCTGATAACTGGGAAGAAAACTTACCAAAAAGGTGGGTTTTCCTCTCCTACATTGACACAGTTGTTGCCCTCCGCTCAGAGCAAAATTTAAATGCTTATCTTGGCCATTATAGCAAGAAAGCTTTCCAGTGACAAGTGAAGTGAGACATCTGTTGTCAAGGATACAGGCAGATTCTACATTCTAAACACAGATACAGGCCTGACAGGACGAGTACTGATTGAAAAGTCAAGTTTAACTCTAGTGAGGATTTTTTAACTTAAGATACGAGGTCTGAGATAGGATAGGACACCTGTCAGTGAACCAGTCATGAATTTAAATATTGCTTCTGTAAGAGGGCAATAGGATTTTTCCTGTTTTTGAAACCTAAGTTTAGGTAGGACAGGCAGTTCAGTCTCACTATTTTAACAAGATTTTATATTTTAAGATTAATGCAGACTAGGTTGTTTTTTTTTTATTGACACAGTTTAACATAAAAAAATGCACATCGTGGATAGGACTAGAATATCTTGCTTGTGCTTTTCTTTTACAGTCAGCTCTCATTGTCTTTCACAGGCCTGCTACATGTGCGTCAGGTACCTCACCTGAACTGTCTGGCGAGTAAACTCCCTGACCACAAGGACCTGGCCTTCAAGCTCAAGAGAAAACAGTTCAGTATTGAGGTATGTTGTCAAGGTTACTCAGCACACTTGGAGGCTCTTTATAAACAAAAGTGTTCAGTGGTTCAACCCTCTTCCTGTATTTTTAATGCAGTCTCTCAGTGCGATTTTTTTTGTCTTATTTTGTTGCCCCAATTTTATTCCTCTAATGTGTTTTTCTTATAACTTGCCATGTAACCATTAACCTAAAACAAGAGCCGAATTTAGACACAAACTAATTATTTATGAAGACAGCCATTACATTTGTTACCATTCATCACAGCAGTGCTGAAATTAAGTGCTGATGATAAAGAGAAGTCTCTCATGTTGGCCAAGTTCTGCCAGCCTGTGTTTACTTTTATCTGTTATTGGGTGTCAGAATCAAAGTTGAAGCTATTGATTATTCACTGTTGTTGCCACACTTGCTGCAGTGTAATGTCAAGAGGTAACAGGGTGAGAAAAATGTCTATCTATATTCATTAATATGCAATGAAAAAAAACTGCTGGCAGCTTAAGTCAAAGGTATTTATATTTTGATATACTAAATGAGTATAAATTAAACACCAGGCATGATATTAATGCATGCACATTTCTTTAGAAGTCCATGACAGGCCACAACAAACAGGGTCATACTATCAAAAGCCACAATAGCTCTCAAGGGAACAAGATATGTACAGGAGGTGCTGCTTGCTTTGTCTGGCAGGTCGGTGTTATTTCACTCCCCAGTTGGTAACAGCCATGACCTGTTGAGAAAAAGGAGCAGTACACAACAGCTCTACCTTATACTGTTGCCTATAAGCTAACTTGAAATGTAGAGGGATCAGGGGTGATTTTAGGTTGGGGAAAAAACAGTTGGGGAAACAACTGCTTGGGAAAGATGCAGGACCAGGAAATTACGCAATTTTAAAGCTACTACAAGGAGGTTATGAAACAGTCTTGATTTAATAAGACTGATAGCGTGTTAATGATTTCTGTGTTCTGTCTTTTTTGGGCGGACCCCATGACGCCTCCCCCTCCCCTCTCCCTCCCTAACAGTCACTTACAGTCGTACCTTCAGTGACTCTCTCAATCCAAATCAGCCCAACAGTTCACTTCAGTTCCAACAACCTGACACAGAAGAAAAAAATACCATCATGTCACCATCCTCTTGCTCAAACATATCTGGACATGTCCAATAAAGCTGCTAGACCGAGCGTCCCTATTTCAGGTCGTTTTCAGGTCATAGTGGTGTTTGACACTGAGATAATGGAGCGGACACACACCCAGCATTTCACAGCAGAGAAAAGTGCTCATTTTTTCATGATTTTGAGACCTAATTTTATATATTTATTGATTTTTTTTTATCATTCAAATTTGGCTGGCTGATTAATAACATGTTTCTGTGGTGTATCCTCATGAATAAAGTCAGATAACTACATCGTTATTCAGAGGATTAAACCGTTCAACAGCGGTGAGTTTTGGACCAAGCCTTCGATTCAGCATAACATCAAGCCATAACCATAAGAAAAGTGACCTGATATAATCATATTAGAAATATATACCATGCTAGCAATATAAACTAAAAATCTTTCACTCACCAATTCTAGGCTCACTAGCTGTTCAATTAGCTCATTCCTAGTTGGGAGCCTGACCGGTGCATTGAATTGTTGCTGTCCCACATTGTTGTGAGTGAACATTTTTTTTTTTTTTTCCTCTCTCTCTCTCTCTTCAGAGTGGATTCTGACTCAAGTGTTGTCCTGGGAGTTGTTATGATGATTTTTAGCAGGCTGACAGTCTCAGCAAAAGCCTTGTCCAAGTTGTTTTGGATGATAGCAAAGACAGAGCTGTCTTCCCATTGAGTAGAGGTAGAGCATGGTCAACTCAGTCTTCAACTTCTCCTTGTTCCCCAGGGGCCAAAGTTTTACTGCAGTTTTTTGAGGTAGGAAAGGTGTAAACATACTCAGAAAAAAGAGCTGCTTAAGAATTTAGCAGCAATTAGATGAACTGCACAAGTGCATACCTGACTTCAGTTTAGCATCAATGGTCTGTTTTTTCAGAATGTTGTGTAATATTGTATTGTATGTATTGGCATCAAGAATAATTCCAGTCGCTGTGGGAAGGTGTGTTCCTAAAGCTTTTTGGAAAGCCCATATGGCTGCAGTGGTTCTTCCAAAAACTGGACCGACAGTTCTACTTATAAAGTTCTGTCGGACACCTGGTGGCCTTGGAATTCATGTTTGTGTGTCTTCTGTGAGGGCTGAAACTAATTTTGGAGTCCCCAACAAGAAGGTGGCGAAGTTGGGTAGTTCTACAAAAACACCCTCACAGTGGTCACCATGACAGAGCATATAGGTTTCTTTCATCAATGCCTGCATACCATGGACATTCCCACTCATTCAGAGGGCACCATCACATGTTTGTGAAATCAACTTGGCTCCTAAATTTAATGGCTCCACTACATATTTGATGTTGTTAGAAAAGCCTGTAACAGTTTTATCCTTAACTTGCAAAAGCTTGATGCAAAAAAGATGTTCTGTCACTGTGTTGTTTGGCAGTATACATTTCAATACAAGCACCAGCTGGATTTTGCATTACACATCATCATTTCATCCACTTGCACAGCAATAAACAATGTCTCAGACACTTGAATGCAACTTCCTCGCCCCTTGAAAACTGTCTCACAGTGCCCCTCTGGAGGTTTGAATCGTACTTACACATGGTTTCAAATAGGCACTGGAAAATCTCAGGGTTCATACATATGCCCTACAGTTTAACACAGATGATAGTCCAACTGCTAGTTACACTGCTCAATTTGTATGCACTATGAACGTGGGTAGCTATGTTTGCTCTGCTGTGCCCCAATTTTACCGTGTTGTCAGGATGATTCCTGCTGCTTTCATGTTTTGTATCCCTTCTGTAAAATGCTTGAGATCCTGAAAGCCTGTTCTTGACCAGGTGCCACCCCCTAACACACGTGAGAATAGGGATGCACAATACGGATTTTTTTTTTTCAACCAACATGATAACTATTAATTATCTTCTTCTCTTTACTAATACTCATAAGATAACTGATAATTTCATGATTATTTTTACAAGAAGTTAATATAACCTGTAGTTTATGCACACCTCAGGGTTAGAAAGGCTAAGATGTAGTGAGCAGAGGTGGATGATTTAATATTGAATAGTTCTGACTGAACCAAATCTAACTGACATCACTATTACAACAAATACAAAGAACAGTTCTGACTTCTCACATGTTAATTTAGTTTTTCTAGTAAAACACATTGAAAAACTCAAAAATCAAAGCATTTTGCCTAAGAATTCAAATGACATTCTTTGACAGTCTGTAAAATCAGATACTAGTATACTCAAGATTTATCACCTAATATACTCCAATAGCGATATAGACCGATATAGCTGGATAGGCCAATATTGCACAAAATTTGTTTTTTATTTATTGATATTCATCATGCATCTTAAATGAGAATCAAAAAAACTCTGACAAGCTAGCTAATAGCCATTGTTTTCTAGAGAACCACTCCATGCCAAATCCATGATTGTTTTCACAATTGTTTGGTTTATAACAATAGGCACAGCATTTAATCTCCATTTGTTCTTCAAAAATCAGACTTGATTTGTACTTTGTGCTTTATGGTGACAGCATTTGCTCTCTTCTTTAAAAGAAATACTAGCTTTTGCCAAAACTTCTAGCAAATACTTGACAGTACTTGACAAGTAGCCAACTAAGTAGCAGTGGGGCAACAGGCAATCAGTCCCACTTGGCATGACATTTCTGCCATCCACTTTCATTGCCAAAGGCTTTGGGCATGCATATCATTGTTTTCCTATTCCCACATAGATGCCTCTGGAGTGCAACAACACCGTTTACAAACTATTTTACTGTTGACACTGATCTGTAGAATAGTGGTAAACAATAATACATACTTGAAAAATGTTTTCTTCTATAGGAATAATTTCTTTTCATTTTGCACCATGGCTTAAAATTTTTCAATTAGCTTGACCATTTTGAGCCTGTATGGGGTATACACGTTGTACACAGCACGTGATTACATGACCTTACCCTTTCTTCTTTCATTTTGATTTATGATTCTCATCCTCTTTCTCTTTCTTTTCCTGTCAGAGATGCATCCATTTTGCATGTCACATCATCACTCTCACTCAGAGCAATCAATCTGTCACTGAACTACCACTCTAGAGACAAATTAAGGGGCCCTCCTCTTAGCTCAGGCTCATGATTGGCCCTCATTACATTATCATTACCTTATCACACCCTCTGGTCCTTGGCTCTTAGTGAGTCCTATTGTCTCAAGCAGGAGGTGAGGGGGAGGAGAGGAATGTCCCCCCTCCATCAAACCTTCTCTGCATCTTACGGTCAACCTCTTCTCATTTTCTGCCAGCCTTCACCATCCCTCTCACCCTTTCTCCTGTCTCCCTTGGCCCGCTCCCCCTCCTTTCTGTGATCCCCTGAATAGGCCACTCCAGTATAGATTTATAAGGTCTGTAAAAGTCAAGGTGGTTATCCTCAGTGGTCTTTTAATTAGGCTTCTGTATTGGGCAGGCCAGGGGGCCGAAGCTCAGAGCATCCCTGAAGCTCTGTGGGGCCTGGATACTGTGTCATATATCCCAGCAGCACATTGTAAAGATCAAGCTTTGTCTGCCTTTCTTGTTTAAGGAGCTTTATTGGAGTTTTTTGTTGAATGGCAAACCATACTCTAGGATTGCGCTCATAAACATAGCATTAAAAAAAATATCAGAGTGATGGCCATGTAGGACTTTTCAATACGGCTGCACAATTAATGGAAATATTATCGAATTCAAGTGCAATATCCAAATCGCAGAAGCTGCAATTTTTTGATAAGGAAAAATGTGTGACTAAACAGCATTATAGTGAATTACTGTAGAGTTGCAGAGATGCCCTGGCCTACAAATACTGTTCTCCAGATGTAAGAAAGAAATGTATGTTTGGTACAGACCCCAACAAATGTTATAGCATCGTGATTTTAGTCTTTTTTTTTTTTTTTAAATTGGAAATGAAAATTGTGATGCAAAAATGATCATTCCCACTACTCGTGAATCATGTTGCCACCACATTGTTGTTTGCAGTAATTTCAGCTGAATGATTTCCTCTGTCATTACACTGTGTTTGAAAAAATCCAGTCTGGTTTCAGATCACTGATGAGAAAAAGCTTTCCATACTTGGCCTTTTGGATCTCAGTGCTGCATTTGATACAGTAGATCACACTTTTTTGCTGGATAGACGTGAGCACTGGGTGAGTCTCTCCAGTGTAGTTCTTAAATGTTTCACATTTTACCTAACTGATCAACAATTCAGTGTGGCCATGGATGACCATTCCTCTGATAAAAATGACCTTGTGTGAGGTGTCCCACAGGGCTATAATATAGGCCCAATTCTTCTGTACATGCTACCAAAATGTTATTAGAAATCACAACATCAATTTCCATGCAGATGATACCCAGCTATATATCGCTATAAACTCAAATAATTGCAGTTAATGACTCGACTGCATGTATTTATGTCTGACGTAAGTCTGTGGATGAACCAGAACTTTCAAAATTATAAAATGGCTGTGATTGCTGACATAAGAGCGCACATAATATGAAATGTCAATCACAATCCTTGGCCATTACACACTGCTCTGAGTCAGGGAATTTCCCAGAGAACATTGTATCATATCACCAGTCATGCATCAAATCAATCAAAACATGGATTAGTCATTGTTATATGCTATTATGTTCTCGTGTTGGGTTTCTCTGGCTCAGTGATTGGCTGCCATTAATATGCACATCACCTCAGATGGAGATGTCACAAAGGTATGAGTGCATGTTGGTGCTGCATCCCTCGTTGCAGAGGCATCGGTTTATATCCGTACACCGTTGTGCTGTGACTACGTGACTCATCTTATACTGTGTTTGACCTGTTGGTCAACTGCCTCGGTGGGCTACTGATTGACACATGAGATGGTGATTGGATTCTGAGCCCAGTGTCTGAAGTGTGACAGCTCACACCATCCCTGCTAATCACCTCATTTACTCAAGCTATAGGACTCCTCTGCCTGGGGCCACAAAATACAACATTCTCTTACTGTTTTTTTTTTTCTTTTTTCTGCAGTGCTCACAGTGTTTCTTCTACCACACTTTGAACGGGGTAGTGATGGAGCACTTGTTCTTTCAACTTTTGACTCCTTTTTCATATTTTAAATGCAGTAAATCCAGCTTTGCTCTATATATCATCTATCAGGATTAATTTGTGATATCATGGTGGTGAATGACAGGTGATTGACAGCGCTACTTCATCACCAGATGGGTCAAGCAGCTACATGTCACCCCGGCTGGCATGGAGTCATGCTGGTAACTAATTTCTTAACTGCTGTTTGACTCATGCTTCTATCACCTAGAACATGAGGAACGCGGAAATGTATTTGTTTCCCAACACACAGAGTACAATAAAGAGTTAATAAAGACATGCGCTTGTACTAAATTATTTGCAATATTTGATTTTCCTTAATTTGACAGGTTTTAGTACATTAATTCCCAACCCAACAATCAGTACCATCATCAAGGTTCTGTTGGTTCCGTGTTAAGGTTACCACAGTAACAGTTGACGTTTCCAAGAGTTCAAACAGCGGTTGATGAGCAGTTATTAGCCATGACGCCTGAAGCCAGAATTAACCCATGGCCCTGTCTGAGCAGGTAGGGGAGTGTTAGGTGTTTAGACAAGATTAACACATACTCATAGACACATACACAAACATTGTTCACTCCCACACGTTGAGATATTGACATTCATGCAGCAGCACAAGCACATACTTATTGAGAAACGCACGCATGCACATATGTGACACGCGATGTGTGTGAGAATTTTCTCTCTCGCTCATATTAAGCCGACACAAGCTTCTGTCACTAGTTTCACAATGCAAGATGCTTTGAGGATGAAGCTCTGAAGAATGCAGATGGTACGCAATTACATTCTCCTTACCTCTGTTTGACCCTTTAAACTGACAGGCAATGTGCCTGTGGGGTACTGGGGTACCAGCAGCAGGTCACGGGGTCAAATACAGTATAAGACAGGGATTTGTGTCAAATTAGTCTTCTCTTAGGGAGGCTATTTGGAGGTGTCTGTCCCTTAAATGGCTCTGTAGTCTGTGTGCATGTGTTGGCTTTAAGGAAAATTTTCAGTTTTATTCTAATGATTTTTTGATTGGGGGGTGACATTTGATACAGTGGTATCATTGCAGTGGTGAAGTGGCAAAGGGTTCTGCAGAAATCACAGGATTGTCTTGCAAATAAAGTTGAACTGGGCTCAACTTTGCCTGAAACACAGTGACGTCATCTGCCACTTCAGTGGTAGATTACTTTGTAACATGAACGCTTTATTTCTTCTGTTCACCATGCATTTGCCATAATGAAAGACAAAATAATTGCTACCGTGATATTGACAATGTGAGTTCTCAAAACCTGCCTCAGAGTATCATTAACTGCTGTGCAGTTATTTGGCATCTGATAGGCCTTGAACCCCTGGATCTTTTACTCAAACTGGACTTCCTGGATTGTATTTCATCATCTCATCGTTACCTGAAACAACACATCCCAAACAATGCAGCCCAAGGGCTGTTCTATCGCAGGCTGTTTTTGGTCTGAATGCCCACAAGTGCCAAAAAAAGCAAACACACAGATTCCTCATGTCAGCCAAAGTTCTGTGTTAAAGATAATTAAACATCAATTTAAAGTGCTAAATTGACTATGCACTGTATTTTTAAGCCTCACATGACTTACTCTGCAATCATACGAACATCTCAAGTTGTCCAATGACCTTCCATCCCGTAAGACATGAACTTGGCATCAGCCAGCTGAGTAAATTTTTTAAGCTGAGTGGAGGGGAGGCAGAGAGGGAGCTGAAAAAGGGGATGAAGATGATGATGGTGCTGAGTAGAGGATGACTTATGGAAAAGAGGAAGCCGAACTGAAAGAGTCCGAGGGAGGTGTGTAGAGTAGGTTAAGTTTCTTGGCATGTCCTCAAAACGTCTTTAAGACAACGCCTGTGTCTGCCCCCTGTTGAAGCCTGTGGGTGCCGAGGGAAGGGTGTTAATGGACCTATGTGAGGAACAGAGCGAAGGCTTGGAGAGGAGGGGGGAGGCATAAGCGGAGAGGAGCAGTTAAGTGATTCTCAGGTCAGGTCTAATTAAAATGAGGGCTTTTCCTCAGAGGCACCAAACCGTCTTATTGAGAGAGAAATAAAAAGGGAGGGAAAGAAAGAATTGTAGAATGCAGAATGAGTTAGACAGAGACCCGGTCCTCAGGGCTTGTTTGTATATTTGTTTATATGTTTGTTTGTATTCCATGCCTGGTTGTATATCTGCTTCCCCATGTCTCAAATAATGCTTGGTACTAAAAATCAGAGAACAGCCAATGTTGAAAAGAACTCATATGGAGACAGAAGTGAACTGGGTCATTTAATATTTACTTCCATTAGTGGATCACAATGACTATTCTCAGACTGAGAGTAAACTAAATGCAAACAATAGGCTTATAGGATGTCCTGAACCTATTAGTTGCATACAAAAAATCTTTACATTCTCCTGTGATTCCGACGTCTGCCTTGAGAATTACGATCAGATGGGAATGGACCTTTTGGAATAATATTCCAATTGAATTATTTATACTTCCTCCCTTGGTGCACACGAGCCTCTGTCGCATTTTGGAATGAGGTGTGCTTATGGTTAGTGCGTGTATGAGAAAGAGCGAGGGAGAGAGACCCAGTGCAGGCCAGTCTGTGGCACGCGATCGGACCCCTCAGCCGAACAATATTCACAACATACATCAGATTTGCATTTATTATTTAACAGGGATTTTATCTATTCTGCAAATGTGCATGTGTGTTTGAAAAGGCCCAGCTTGTAAGGTCTCTTTGCTGAGTTGTGGGTGTGTGGAGAGTGCAAATATGTGCATGTTTTTGGGGTGTGTTTGTTGACTTCTTAAATACTGATCTTTGAACAATCTGTTGATTAAGCAAACCAAACCCACTTCACTAATGCCAAATAACATAAAGAATCCACTGGGGCTCCGATTACAGGCTCATCTCTCCATTTGATACCATGACGATACTTGGGCGCTGATGCGATATTTATCGCATTCTTAAAAGCATAAGCTGCTTGTTTTAAAAAACATGTAAGGACCATATAAACATAATCTCTTTCAATTGTTACTTAGGACCCACTAGAAGTGAGTGGTGGTGATTTGATGTCTCGGGAACAGAACTGAACAATCAACTAACATAAGCATAAGGAAATATGTGCCTCCTCTATGCTAATTTCTGTTAGCTCACTAATTGGAATTCCCATTATGTGTTAGCATTGAGCTCAGACTAAGCTCCAGTTATTTATGTAAATAAAACATTGATTCAGCAATCCAAAAATCAATTCAGGAATCATTAAAAAAGAATGACAAAACTTGAAGATGTAATCTGTAGGATTTGTCCAAACTGTTCACACCAGAAAGACAGTCTGTTGTTGAGTCTCATTTTGGGTTGCATCCAGAGCACAGCAAAATAATGAGAATACAGACAGAGGGCAAGGTCTTAAGTGACCAAATAAGTGACGATTGAAAGAGTTTCTGAGTCTATACATTGTTTTTTTTTTGGAGGAAAATGTTGCATATAATGCCTTTAAGAGAATCTTTTTTTTTTCTACCAGCCCTAGAATCCACTAAGTTTTATGGCTTTAAGTGCAAATGTGGCCCCCTAAAGTGACTCGATGATCTGATGTGAAGCCAAGGCGTGGAGGATGTGTTTGTCCTGACAAGGTCAAGGTTCAGAAATCATTAAGGACACTGGGTAAAACAGTCCCCAATGAGTTTTTGTATTGTCAAACGTCTAGGGAGAAAAAGTAGTTGCAGTTGTGTTTGCTGTAGTCAGGTCAAAGCTCAGTAAGAGAATATCTGGGACTTTGCCAAATGTGCTGCCCTCTATACTATATCAACACAATGCCGAAACGTTTCTTGCAAACAGGCAGTATTAAAGGAAAACAAAACAGGGCATATGTGCTCCTCCTGCCACACTGAGTAAGAGTGTGGTCTGCCTGAACTCGCCCTGGAAGTGAAGCTGTTTCATCAGTGAGCAGTGAACCCTTAACATAGTCCATGCACCACTCAGCCCCCATCAGACTAGACTGCCCACATTGGACTCAGACCTGATTAAAATAGCCCTCGTTGTCTTCAACTCCCATTAGAGAGAGAAGGGAAAGAGGCTGTAACTTACATGCCACCCTACATCCATGGGGTCTTGTGGTACTATAGGGTATGTGTAAGTGTGTTCAGAGAGGGCCTGCCATTAGCATAATGGTAGTGACTGGGGAACCATAGGCCCCCTGGTGCTTATAAACTGGGTCTTCACTGTATCCTTGACTTCTGAATAATTTCATTGTTATCTCCTAGGCTTTAGAAAATGGTGTCTAATTTTGCCTCAGGTCCATGGACTTTTCTGCAAGTCTTAAAAACTGTATGTAAGAGTAGTAACTATGTTCACTATAAATCTCCACAAACATCTACAGATTCTCCTCACAGTCAAGCATGATTTAACCCTTTTCTTTTGATCCTTGGTTCTGTAAATCTAATTGTTAAAAAAATGATTTTTCTGATACATATTGTCTCTGAATATTTGAAATGGCATAGATAAACCGGTGCCAGCATGTGGTTTTTTTTTTGTTTGTTTGTTTGTCTTTTTTTGTTCCTTCTTCTCTCTGACAGTGTGTTAACTAGGGCTGCTTACTAAACTTCTATACTTTTATGACACAGACCGAATTGCTTCATTGAAAAACGCCTTATCATTCATTTCTAAATTTAGACATCTAAGTTGTAAAAATCATTAGTGTCCATGAGCCATTAAGCATCCAGCAAGCTTGTACCAAGATCTATTACTGCTGGTGTCTGGTTGTCTAACGTTGTAGAGGCATGCAGGCAAAAAACACCATGTTATGCCCAGAGACGTTGTCATTTTACCACCAGGTCTTTGAAAAATGCAAATTTCTTTGTGTTAAATGGTTAAAATGTTTCAGTGAGTTAAGTTTCTTGTTGTCATGTGATAGCCTTGTTATATTTATCTTTTAATAAAAAATCTAAAATTTCAGTGGTGGTTTTCAGTGGTCCCAGTGGTGTCAAGTTTTCCCTGTGGTTTCGAAAATGGTATTGAATATTAATATTTTTCAAAGTATTGTGTCAAAGTTAGAAATTCCAGTATTGAGACAAGACTAGAACATGTGATCCCAATTCCAAAGAAGCTGGACTGCTGTGAAGGACTGAGCCTTTCAAAGAGTCCCCTTTCCTGCCCAGTCATGATACTATCACCTGTTATCAGTTAACCAGTTTACATGTGGAATGTTCCAAACAGGTGTCTTTTTTTTCACCATTCCACAACTTTTGTTGTCTTTTTTTTGTCAGTCTTTTGTTGCCCATCCCAACTTTTTTGAATATGTTACAGACATTAAATTCAGAATTAGTGTATATTATTTAAAAAAACAAAAAACAAAAAACAAAAAAAAAACAAAAAACAATACATTTATCAATTTGAACATTAAATATCTTGGCTTTGTACTGTTTCCAATTGAATATAGGTCTAAATGGATTTGCAGATCATGGCATTATCTTTTTATTTACATTTTACACAGCATCCCAACTATTTAAGAATCAGGGTTTTATTATTTGGTTTTGGTTGTCAATGGAAACTAATAAATATATGATTCTACAATGAAAATAAGTATATCTGTAGTGTTTGGACAGACTTTCAAATAATTAGTCACTCTGCAAATTACAGTGAGTGCATTCGCACTCATGCATGTTTTTAAAATGCTATATGTTGGTATTTGAAACTCCACTCTAAAATTGCCCTGAAAAAAAGTTAACGTTATTAAGACTTAACTAAATAGTGGCAAAGGGCAGAGGTTGCCCCTTTTTGGTTAAATCAGCCAAAATAAAACAGTCCCCTCACTGCTGTTGATCCACAGAGAAAGTTAAAATTGCCACCATGGGCACAAACAGCTCCATGGTCGGACTGGTTCAAAGGTGGAATGTTGATCCGGAGCAGGAGCATCAAACTCAGGAAGGCTCTCTGCTTGGGTCCTAAAAATAACTTTCCCACACTCTCACCGCTCAGTGTCCTGGGGGGGTCAGGAGGAGGAGTGTGTGTATGTATTTCTATGTGTGCCAGCTCAGTGTTTATGTATGTTGTGCTGCTTGTAATGTGGATAAATTTGAAAACAATCAACTAATAGGATGCTGTCCACACTAATTTTAACAGTTAATTCTTTCATTTTTCCTCTTCAGTAGTTGGGAGACAACAAAGTTGTGCATTCTTACAAACATTTGAAAAAGAGAGGAGTTAAATGGACAAAAAACCTTTAACATAGAAAGATAATCAGATACTGTACTTTAGAGCAGAGGTTTTCAAAGTGGGAGGTGGGCCTCCCCAGGGGGCCTACAAACGTTTCAAGGGAGGCTCAGTGAATGGAAATGAAAAATGATCACATTAATTATCAAAAGGAGATCACATAGCACAGCCTAAAGTGTTTGATTTTGTTAAGGAGACAGTTCAGTCACTGTAGTTTGGAGGGATTCTACTGTTTTCCTAGAGACACTAACTAATAAATACCTTTAGGCAGACCTTTTTTGATGGTTCTGTCTGAAGTTCTATAATAGGCTATTTTTGCCTAATGGTTTAGTGTCTGTGGGATCAAATCACATAATCATGATCCCATAGATATCCAGGAATTGTGCAAAATAAGCAAGTAAACTAAGAGGGGCATCTTTACCAAGTTTTGTCTGAGGGGAGGCCCCCAGACTTTGAAAACCCTGCTCTAGAGAGTTTAAGGAGGGTAACACCCATTTCTGATGTGGCTGCTACTTTCTGATCACTTAATGACAAATCTTTTTCTGTTGTATGAGATAGTTATTCAGTCAAAGGATCATTGCTAATGGTACTTCCTTGGCTGCTGCATTTAGACCCTTAGATGCAGTGCGATCAGCTGAAATAATAAACCTAACCATTTTTCAGCAACTGTGTGTGTGATTGGCTATATTTCCATACCAAATGTGTGATCACAGATTGAGTTTGAATCAGTAAATTTGCTCCTTAAGAATACTGCTCTTTGAAAGTGCTCAGTCACATTTGTGGAAGCTGACAATCAAATGTCAACATTTTTTAAAAACTTGTTTTTCCACTCACTACAACATAAGACTAATGTCTTTGGAAAACCAGTTCACGTGAGGAGGCAGCCTTATTGTGAGGAGTCCATAATTTATTATTTTATTTACAACTAGACACCACACAGCAGAATGTGTGCGCTTCATTCATTTGTTTGCATCACATAAAATAGGCTTAGTGATACCAGATAAGTTGGACACTTAGCCTTTTTCTAAATGCTCTCTCTGTCAGCTATCCCTCAATGACAAAAACAAATTGGGTCTCTTGATCCTCTTTCTTTCCCTTTATTTCCAAGCACACCATAAAGGCATTTGTTTCAGCTAATCATGGGGGCTACTTAACCCCTGCTACTGTGAATATGGTTGCATTTAAGAAGGATTCACCCAACAGTCAACACAGAGTTGTTTAAAGTGGCGTTGGCCATTGAGAGAAGTTGGCCGGCTGCTGAATATAGCTGCGCTCATGAATTTTATGAGGGCAAGTGTCCCTGTCCTTCAGAGTTCACAGGTGGCTATTGAAAGGCCAGGCCAGATGATGGAGGATAGTTAGGACACAGATAGAGCCCTGAATAGACTTTAATTACACTCAGTAGATGAGTCAGAGGGCCATTCAAAGGACAAGCCTGCACTTCAAAAGGCAAGTTAGAGGGCAAGGTGATGGCGCCTTATCAAAAATGTTGAGACCCCATCCATGAATTAGGGTGCATGTGTGAGTGAGTCAGTTGTCTTGTGTTTATGCAGCAAAAATAGAACAATTTTCTTGTGCGTTTGCCAGTGTGTATGTGTGCTACCTAACACACATACGTGAATGTGTGAAGGTGGGGGAGGCACTGGGTGGGAGAATACTCCAGTGTGTGGCTTAACCAAACTTTCCTTTTGTCCCTAACAATGATGAGTGATGATGAGTGACAGGGGTGTTAGGAGTGGGATCTGGGGAACAGAATGCGCCTAAGCAGTGCTCACCCAAACTCACACAAAAGGCAGCAAAAGGTCAAATCTGAGGCAAGCTTCTTATCCACTGGCATATAATATTGCAGCATGCTATGCGTCACATAATTAGCTAAAACATTTCATGCCTCTCTGCTGTCCTCAAGCTTACATGCCAGTATTATTTTAATGCAGTTTCACTACCATCCTGTACATAATTTTGAAAAGGACTTTTTGAAGTACATTGAAAAAAGAGAATTGTTGGACCAACTTTAAAAAATGACTTCAGCTGGTAACACATGAATGAAGTTTTTAAAAATCAAGTAAACAAGTCAGATGAACACAGTTGCTTTAAGTCAGATGTACTTGAAAATCTGATTGTTTTCAAATCATCAGTTTGCATTAATGCAACCTTAATTTGTCGCAGGTCAGCTTAAAGGTTTCCAATTTTCCAATTCAGTTATTTGCTTTACCAAAAGTAAAGTACTGCTCCTTAACAACCTAATAGCATGGTTTCAGGAAAAGTAGTTTTTTTTCGTACAGTAAATTTAGTGTATTATTTCAGTTAGTTAAATATAGTGAATATAAATGTTTGCATGACTTAACATTAGCCTGACTTAACAATAGCTGGTTTCGTTAAGTGAGTTTGTGAAAACTGAAATACAATATTAACAAATTCAGGTTGGCCATTTTAGAGTGGTGACAGATAATCAGTTATTAAATGATTATTTACTTAATCAACAATTAGTTTTGATTAATCAATTAATTGGTTTGAGTATTTTTTTTTAAGAAAAAAAGTAAAAATTCTCTGATTCTGGCTTCTTCAATTTAAATATTTTCTGCTTTCTTTGCTCCTCTAAGACAGTAAACTGAATATCTTAAGGCTGTGGGCAAAATAAGATGTTTGATGTCCTCATCTTGGGCTTTGGGAAACACTGATTGACAGTTTCCACCATTTTCTGACATTTTATAGACCAAACAACTAATCAATTAATCAAGAAAATAATCAACAGTTTAATCAACAATGAAAATAATAATTAGTTGCAGCCTTAAATAATACATTATTTGATCACTAAATATAATTTTTTATCTTGCATTAGACTTAACATTTTCTCCAAAGAGAAAATGGTCGCTCAACTGCAGGGGCGAAATATCTGGAAAAGACGTAGATGTGGTGACATCAGATGCACAATACCAAGAGAAACCTAACTGATGCACATTTACTGAAATGAGAATAGCTGGTTAAGGGAACAGGATGTGTTATAATCCACAAAAACAGACTGCTGTCACTAAAACAAAAAGCTGAATGGAACTCATTCAAAACATTACATTGCTTCAACTGCCACTGAAATGTACTTATTACAATTTATACAAATTCTGGCAATTATTGATTATCAAAAACATGTCTACTGGGAGTCTTATCCCACTGAGCCCTTGAAATACCTTTTGCCTTTTCTTTTCTCTTGTTCTGCTTCTCTGCATCACTTCCTTTTATTCATTCAAACAAGCTGCACATCAGTATATCCACTCACTACACAGCACAAGTAAGAAAATATGCACAGTTGTTATTTTGCTACGCAAAATCCATACGTTCTGCTTACACAGCCCAACCACACACAGAAACCCCTCCCTTTACCCCCGCACACACGTTACGCCCCACCACGAGCTGGGGATGAGGAGGACTTGCGTGCAAGTGTTTCCCAGGAGGCAGTTATAGACTGAGGGTTCTGAAGCCCGGGGATGGCTCTAGATGGCGGTTAGCGAGGAACCAGTATTTTTTTTTTTTTTTTTTTTGCCTGCTCTCCTCCTTCCCCTCCCCCTTTCTGAGCGCAGGCAATGATCGTAATGGGGGGTGACAGCTCACCTCTCCCTAGCGTGCCTACGGTCCTCGGAGCGTTAGACCCCCCCGTGTAACCCCATCGCCACCCCCCCAAGTCCCGGAAGGCCACAAAGGTTACTCCATATGTTAGTCTGAGGATTCTTATGAATCTTTTTTTTTACCTCAGACAAATATATTTTCTGTCCAGTCTAGAAAGATTTGTATGAATCAAATCAAATCAAGTATGTTTCAGCTTGATCCCCTCATCATAAATATATTTGTCCAGTATGCAGTCTCTTTCATTGTTTCATTTATTTATTTTTTGCTCTGTCATCCTCTGCATCCTGTTCTTCTATGTGAGTTGCGACTCAGTGGTGTGAAAAGATCCAGGGCCTGGAGTTTCACATCTATTAAAGGCTTCATGTTTGGAGAGGGAAGTGATCTGATGGCCTGATGTTGTACGCTCACTTACACAGGCTGTTTGTATGGGGACGTCATGTACGCTTGCTTCATCACCCACTCTGAATGAGTGTGTGTGCATGGATATGTGTGTGTATTTGTGCGCCTTATTTAATCCTGACAGTGTAACCTTACACTCTTTTGCAGTTTTTTTTTAAACATTGATTTTGTTTTACAGGGTTCTGCAGTATAAGTCTAAAATCCAATAATCTGAATTTTAGGCCTTAAAATGTCTTAATTATGCTTTTGACAGGTCTTAAAAATTGAATTATGAAGTTAACATTACTTTTATAAAATTGGATTTAACTTCAGTCTAAACAAACACTAATGCAAACTTCTTTGCCAGTATGAATGAATTGACTCAAAATATGAATTAAATTACATTCACTGGTCTTTAATAGGTCTAAAAAGGTCTTCATTTTAACTTGTTGAAACCTGCAGAAACCCTGTTTTAGGTCTCCTAAATATTGTTTAATTACTTAACTTTATTTGAGGAGAACTAGTACTAAAACACACTTCAGCTTAATTGCTTAAGCTCAGAAAGTTTTGAAGATGGTCTGTATTGTTTGTTCACTCAAAGGTATAATGGGAATATTTTATGTCTCTGATCCAAAGTTTTCGTTCATTGAGTGACTTCATTTACTCATCAGAAATAACCTGCTTACCTCAAGAAGACGAAAGATCCCACTGAACATCCCTCTCCAGATAAATCTCATAGGACATAAAAGTTAACAGCCTCCTTTGATGCACATCCTTAAAAACACTCTGACATTCAGCAGTCATCGTTAAAGCTTTCTGCATCGACAGAAGTCTTGCAAGGAGACGGGAGATGTAATGCACAAAATTATAATTAAATCAGTACAGTGAATTTCTGGCACTCCTCAATAGATAACTCATCCTTGTGTTTGTCTGTGTGTCTTTGAGTCTTTGCAAGAGTGTTAATGCATGTGCAAGCCTTGGATAACTGGCTAGTGAAATTGTATAATGAGTAGTGTGCGTATTGAGAGGAGGGTTTGCGTGCTTAGATGGGCGAGGAATGGCGCACAAAAGCATGTGTAGTGGTGAATATTAGAGTAGGCAGAGTGTTAGCAAGGTCACTCTGCATACAGAAAAAAGTGCTTTCCCCATCTCAAACTCACTTGCACTCCTTCTCACTCTTTCTTTTGTCAGAGGCTCCCTCCCTCTACTCCTCTTTTTTTAATCATAGTGAGCTTTTTAAGAGTGTTGCTCTCCCTACATTCAGAGCCCTTATCCCAACTTAACAGCCTTCACATTCACCCTTTTCACCTCATTTGCTGCTAGACACAAAGTCAGCTTGGCATCTTATAAGCTGGTGCCTGTTTTAAGATGTTGTAATCACGGTGAACATTCAAGATAAACTCAATTGCCGAACCTCATTTGCCCCCCTCCCTCGCCAAAACAAAAAAAAAGGCAGTAGGCTCATTTGGATGGTTGGACAGAAGTGCAGAGACACAGCAGCAGCACTGCTGTGGGAATCAATCTGCAATGTTAGAATATGCGAGATAAGTGCCAAAGGGGGTGTGTGCAGCTTCCCGGCATCCTCTCCAAACACCCTGCAGGCTAAAGTGGAATCCCAGCCACGCCCCACATATCACCCCATGTGATGTTTGGGGACACATTCGGCACCTACTCTGGACACGCAACATTTTCTGAGTCTCTGGTTTTTTTTTAGAGCCACACGAGCAGTCTATCTTTTCTCAATGCGGTGTACAACCACTTCACCACTTCTGGCCTTAATGGCAGCCTACATATCAGAGAGGAGGCACTGGCCTGGTGTAATCTGACTCGTCTTAATTACAGGCAGTATCCAGTAATAGGCTGCTTCCATAGATATCAGCCATTAGAGCAGTGTCTCTGACGGGAGAGGCCTGATTGGCTACGAGGTAGGTGATAAAGAAGCCATGCCTCATTTACCTCCAATTTTTTGTTCACACATCCCTGTATTAAAGTCAGGCGTGAAGATGGCAAAGGACTGTGTTAAACTGATTTATGTGCTCTCCGATGTGGTGCTAGCTAATCTGCTCCTCCTGATTGCATTGTCAGCAATCAGTGCGGCTCTACAAGTAAATGATTTCACTGGATGGAAGTTGTTTCAGCAAAGTTTCAATGCTGAAGTTCATTAAATGCTGCCTTTTCTGAACTCATCAAAATTGATTTCAGTAGAGCATTGTGACTTAAACCCCTTTTACACTGGACAAAAATCCAGCATCACCCACTAACATCTGTCTTTTTCCTTCAGTGGGAAAGGGTACAATTGGCATCCCTATCCAGGTCAAATGAGTCTGCAATAGTAGTTTACATTTATGCCATTTTTACACCAAAATTAACAAATATATGTTTTTTTAAACCAGAATAAACCCACTAAAATAGGCAAGTGACTGCTTTCCCATTGCCAGTAGTGAGCTTGCCTTTCTGTATTTTCTCTGATGTGCACTGGAAAGCCAGACACTGTGTGTGTCTGTGCAAGAGACCAGAGAGAAAATGGGTTTTAAAAGCATGTTTGTTCAGCTCTCAATACTTTGGTAGCTTCTAACTGAATCTCTGTGATCTGAAGTTTAGCTTCTTTCCTGTGTTGCTGTTTGTGCATTCAGGTGTCTGCTTTATTTTACTGTTTCATGTTCGCTTTCAGCTGATAGGAGTTGTGTTAAGTTACTGCTGATGAAAACCCAGCATTAACTTTTGGATAACAAAATATCGAGGAACTTTTATTGTTAAGAATTGATAGGAAATGTGTTTATCCACCATTTTCCAGCCTCTTGACTCAAGACAAGAGCGTCAATTAAATATACACCTTTAAGCAGGTGTAAATCCCTGTTGTGATAGGGTGACACACCAATGGGGCTTTTCCACTGGAGTGGCTGGAGTGGGGCCAAAGCGCACCTGACCCACCTCCTAGTGGGCTGCAGTGAAGTCTCACTGACTGCGGCCAACCCATGATGACCCCCTTTTCTCCCCCTTGGACAAGGAGCTGTTGAGATACTCAACTCAAGTCTGTGCAGGAGAGCAGAGAGAAAGACGTTTTTTAAGAGTCTGTGATTGTGTGTTTCAGCTCTCAGTTCTTTAGAAGCCAATCTATGTGGCTTGAAGTTTAGTTTTTCTCTTGTGTCGCTGTTGTCATGATCAGGTATCTGCTATGTTTTGCTGTCATGTTCACTCTGAGCCATATAGAAATTGTGCCAAACCTAAAATGATGATGATGATGATGAAAACCAAAAATTTATTGGTTTTTCTTTTCATATTAAAAGCTTTTGCGTAACACAGACTTTTATTGTGAAGAATTTATAGGAAGTTCAGTGTTAATTCGCCATTTTATAGCTGCTTGACTTGAGCTAAACTGCTCATTTTCAGTTAAATACACACCTTCTAGTGAGCAGCCCTGTTGTAATGGGAATGCAAATCCCTTCTGTGCTGCTGTGATGGGCCGAGTCAAACCAAGTCAAGCCAAGCCAGCACATGTGTATGGATGGATAAGGGACAAAAGAGTTGCATAATTTTCCGAAGGAGGCAACAAGCCTTCATTGCCTCCACCAGAAAAGAGGCAAAAATTAGTGTGTTCACCTGGGTCTAATGTATCCATCACTGCTGATCGGAGCTTGAGCCAATAAATACTCATGACTGTTACAGAGTCATTTGACATGAGAATGAATGCCGATTATACCCTTTTCCACTAAATACAAAAGCCAGATGTTAGTTGGTGTTAGTGGGCTTTTTGTGCAGTGTAAAAGGTTTGGCAGTGAAACAACCGCATGGGCACCCCTTTTCCGGCAGAGGCAATGAAAGCTTGTTGCATCTGTTGGTAACTTTTGTGACTCTTGCCCCATTTCTATGCACATGTGCTGGCTTGACTTGCCTCAGTTTGACTCTGTTTGTCAATCCAGCACAGCAGAGTTTGCACCTGCTTTGAGGTGTGTATTTAACTGATGCGCACTGGTTTTGAGTTGAGCGGATTTAAAATGATGAACAAACATCCTGTTAATTCTTCACAATAAAAGTCCCCCGTGACTTTGTTATCTGAAAGATTTTATTATGCAGCAGCAAAATCAGGAAATGTTGTGTTGTCATCAGCAGTAACTTAACAAAACAAAATGTACACACAAGGATGTGGGAGAGAAACTAAACTTCAAACCACAGACATTTTGTTAGAAGCCACAAAAGGACTGACAGCTGAACACACAGACATGTATAAAAACCATAGACTGTATATAGGAGTGGACGGAGCCTTCATGACGTCACCCATTGGTTTCTGAACACCCGTTTTGAAGCCTCGAGTTTCAGATTTGGCCAGCGCCATTTTGACAGTTTTGAAACCGGATGTGAATATGATTGGTTGAGACGGTGGAGCAGGGCGGGACCATACGCAGGACCATAGACTGTGTGGGCGAGGCATAGGCGAGGTCGGGCGAGGCCATCACTGCACGTCAACTTGGCTCCGTGAAACAGACAACCGAGATCCAAAATTAACAAGCGGGGGAGCGGGGTGGGGTGGTGGGGGGGGCAAGCATAGACGGTATAGTCTATGGGAGCGAGTGAGTGGCACTACCATAGGGCACTACGCCTGTCAATCACGAAACCACGCCCCTAATTATACAGAACTTTAAGCCTTAATATAAAATCAACGAATGACTTATATGAAAATTCAAGTCTGGTTCAGTGAACATGGTGGGGGATATTAGCGATAGAAACCAAAATCGTTTTTTGACACGGGCTATAAATATGTTTATTTCAGCTGTAAAGTTCGGCATTTTAGAACGGGTGTCAATGGAACCAGGCTTCTTTTTGCAACCAGCTCGCACGCCCCCTGCTGGATTTCGGTGAGAATACAGCGTTACTGCACTTCCGCATTGGCTTCATTTTTCAGAGCCGGAAGCTCCGTCCACTTCTATATACAGTCTATGATAAAAACACATATTTCTCTGCTCTCCCGCACAGACACGAGCTGAATCTTGGCTTTCTTGTACATATCAGGAAAAAAACAGAAAGGCAAACAAACTTCCCTTCTGGCAAAGGGAAAGAAGTCAGTCATCTATTTTTAGCAAGTTTAACCCCCTTTAAAAAAAACATGCATATACACGCTCATTTTGTTGTGAAAATTACATTATATTACTTTTCTGTTGTGAGTTTATCAAAGGACCCTGCCCAGGCCTCAGGCTCATTTGTGTGGTTTCACTTCCAAAACCTCAAACCAGCAGCTCTTGTCTGCTAATTGAACTAAACCACAAGAAGTGTCCTCAAATAGACTTTACAAACTAGAACAAGAAGTTCTTCTTTCAGCAGACTTTTACTGTTTCCACTTGACTATCTTCACTTGTCTGCCTTTCTTCTCTCCCCACAAGTCGACACACGCCCTCTGACCAACTCATTGTGCGCTTTCCTTGAGGGTGAGCTTGGACGCTATGATTTACATTGATGTAAAATGATGACCAGAAGGATATTGATGATACACTCAAAATCCTTCCATCTCACCCATTCACTTTGCTTTTGTCAGCAGCCGAGCAGCATGTGATCTGGTGACATGATATGTTTGAGTAATTCCACAGACAGCTTCACCATCCATTTCAAATGCCATAAAACAAAGTCAAACCATTAAAGATAATATACCCATTATTAGTATGGAAATTAGAAATGGGATGCCATAGAGTACTGAAAGCTTGTCACTTGAGTGACAGTTAAAGACACTCCTGGTTCAGTGCACTGTATTTAAGATATGTTTGATGTTTTTCAAACTCCATATTTGGCATATTATCCTCGGGTGGCAGCTCACACCTTGTTGGTATTTAAGACAGATTTCAACGGATATTACCGGATTGTGGCGGCGGTTGCATTTAAGGGTGCAGCTCCCTCATAACAGGGAGGTGTCGTCTGCTGACAGATCACTGTCTGGATGAGAGAGCACAGCAGCATCCCACCTCATTACCGTAGCAACACACTAACCGAGGGACCGACACACTGCTCTCTGTGATTAAGATGTAAATTTCCTCTAATTGGAATGTAAATTCATACATTTATATGAAGACGTCAGCTGTCAGATTGCAATATTGTGTCCTTTTTTCTCTGTCTCCCCTGTTCCCCAGGCAGGGAGTAGGTGCCTGTAATCTGTATCATACTCCTGCAGCCCATCCTGGGATTTGCCGTTGTTTAATGCCGGGCCCATTGTCCTGCATCCAGCCCGTCATTGTAATGCTTCCCATTCATGTTTCTGTGTTTTGTTGCAGTCTGATTTGCTCTCGCTACCTGTGTTTGTTCCTCCATGCATGGCTGAGCCGTCAGGGCTTTGGGGACGGGGAGGGACTTTGAGACGGGGCCGGGGTCATTGGGTGGCCGTATTTTGTGTGTGCATCGATTACTTCTGCTGAATGTTCCTCAATGCAAATAAGTCTGCCACTTTGAGAGGAAGCACATGTATCTGAAGTAATTAATTTTACCCTTGAATGCCAGCTGTGGTGTTGGTGTGATGTGTTCCAAATTGAGCTTTATCACCAAAAAGGTGTTAATTTAGGGATTTGGCAGATGAAGTAAGTGTGTTTGCCAACGTATATGGCCCATATAACTGGGATGTGTCGTTTTTGTCCTGCTAATTCTGAGATTGCATGGGATTGTGAGATTACATTGTGATATGGCACATTGAGACCCAATCACTTTTAAATGGACACCATGAAAAAATCAAATGTTACAAGTCTTACCTAAGTGTGCCTACCTATTCAGAGGGGTTCACTTGACTGGATGGATGGACAGATGACATGTGTTTACAGTGTATGTTAATGGTGATAAAATTATCATGTAGTGAATCTAACTTGGTCTTACAAGTACCTATGTTTTCACATAACAGTAACATAACATTTCTTCTACTCATTGGAAAAGAAAAAAGTAAGATTCTAGTATTAGTATAGTAAGTATACCTTTAACTCAAAAAAGTAGGGATGCTGTGTAAAATGTAAATGAAAATGGAATGCAATTATTTACTGATTATTTTTTTACTTATATTCAGTTGAATATAGTACAAAGACAAGACATTTAATGTTCAAACTGATTAAATTGATTGTTTTTGTAAATATAAGCTCATTCTGAAAAACATCATGGGCATGTTAACCACTGTGTTTCGTCAGTTTTTCTCTTAACAACACTCAATAAGTGTTTGGGAACTGAGGACACTAATTGTTGAAACTTTGAAAGTGAAATTCTTTCCCATTCTTGCTTGATGTATAACTTCAGAACTACAGGCAGGTCAGTCTAGTACCCAGACGAAGTCACATTGTTGTAACACATGCAGAAGGCGTCTTGGCTGTGTCTGGCTGAAAAATGCAGGGACGTATCTGAAAAAGACGCTTCTTGGATGTACCTTTCAGCAGTAATGGGGCCTTCACAGATGTACAAGTTACCCGTGATGCCATGGGCATTAACACACCCCAATACCATCACAGATGCTCCTGGTAACAATCTAGATGGTCTTTTTCCTCTCTAGCTCGGAGATGAAGTTTAGTGAGTGTATATTTGCAAAAAAAACATTAAAGTTTATTAGTTAGAACATTAAATATCTTGTCTTTGTACTGTATTCAATTTGAGTATAAGTCAAAAAGATTTTGCCAATTATTGCATTCTGTTTTTATTCACATTTCTCACATATCATCTTTTTTGGAATCTGGGTTATGCTTATATGTTGGATTCTTTATTTATGTGCATCCTGACAGTTTAAACACTTAACACGTCAGACAGGATACTAATCTTATTTTCACACAACAAGCTTTACTGATACCTGTCTCAACAGGTCATGCTCCTGCACTCATCAGCTTGTGCAAAAGAACAATAATAAAATGTCACACCTGGCACGCTCATGCAGAAGTAAGCAAACGAGGAAGTAGAAGTGAGCAAAGACTTTAACAATGGAGATTTCTCCCTATCAGCATCGCTAATGATATTTACCGTGTTATTCACTGATGGTCTAATGTTCTTAAGACCACCAGTAAAGAGTTATTCATTAATCCTGCATTGCAGTGATGTCACATGTATATCAAAACTTTCTGATTTTTTTTCATTCAGACTGATTTCTTTCATTCAGACAAAAAAAGAACAACAACAAAAAAAATACAACAAAACACATAGGGCTGCTTTGGTGAAGGTGTGCTTCTAGGTACAAGTAACCCCGTAATTTTTTCCTCTGCCGGGCAGTCAAAAAATAAACTGCAAGATTTTTGCAGGATGAAAATGGTAGAAATTAGTTTCTTTATGTGTGATCACACTGTCATGAACTAACTACAGCATTATTAAGAACAAACACCGTATGACTGTGAAGTAAACTTAGCCTGAGCACATTCAGTGACATTGCCATGGTTACATATACAAGGTATGGTAGCTCATAATGACTACACAGAACAGTCATATAGCCACATGATTCACAAAGATCAAATCAAAAAGTTATGTTTAAATACAGAGAAAAATAATGTAATTTTGCTACATTATTACCGACAGGTATGAGTGTTTAAAATATTAAGTATTTACAATAATACTGGACTGAAGCCCTGCTTGTATTAGACATAGTTTATATTTACAAACCACTGACAGTGAGTTCATCATGAGTGAGTAAAATAATTTGTTGTGTGAAAGACAGAAGTATCTGGCATGCTAGATCCTGCCCACTGGACATGTTTTGATGAATACAAACAAAAGAATGATTTCCTTTTTGTATGTTTGTGGATTGTACAGCTCATCAAGCATTTCTGGGTGTGTACTTGAGGATCCTGCATATCTCCTGTACATTCCTCTCAGGCACAGGTAGTGTGTGAATTCTCACAGGTCACGCAAACCTTTCTATGACGGAGCTTCAGATACTGGAGCTGCTGGGGCACTTGTGCCATTTTTCTCACGCTTTCTCAGACAGCAGTATTGCTGATATATTGAAATGAGTTTTTGCATGACAGACCCTAATCTAATAAAAACAAGACCCATAAACCTTAAAGACAATGTTATGTGTTCACAGTATATCAGTGTGTGTGTGTGTGTGTGTGTGTGTGTGTGTGAAGGGTGCTGCAGGGTTTGACAACTGCATGTATAGGTGTTGTAGGTTGCAGGAAATTAAGAACACTGGAGCTCCCATGTGGAACCTCTAGGCCATGACTAACAGCAAAGAAGATGGGAGAAAGGGTGAAGAGACCCTTCTATTTTTAGTTGTAGCTGCAGGTCACACTAGCTGAGCCTGTGTTAGTTAAGGCCAGTAGGTCTTCACAGGCCTTACCTGTTGTCTTGTATGTGACAGAGCCTGGGATTCCCATGCAGTGTGATTCCAGCTGAGGGTTGAGCCGTACACCAAGAATCCTGAATATGCTGCCACAGCATGTCAATGCTACTCCACCCACCTGTGGCACCAGACCTGTGCAGCATGCCCTCCCTCAATCAGCCCTCCATTAGGAAGGAATCCTAATAAACCTGCTCCTTTCACTTCCATTCCATCCATCACCTTGTGTTTATTACATTGAATCAACGGTGTGGAAAAGTGACACGTTCCCAGCCGTTGTTTCTGTTAACCAGGAATCTGCCTCTGGTCAGGTGAACCGGTCGACTCTGGTCATATGGCTTATTTTCAACTTTGGGATGTGCTCGCACATCCTGGTGACTGTAGAGCAGGCTATCAGGAATTACATGCTGATGCACCTCCTTTACACGCCACCCTCAGTGACTTACTGTTCCACCCATCACCTGACTGTTCAGGTGTCAGAAAAGGAAGTGAATCATCTCTTCTGACATTTGGTGCTAAGATACAAGTGGTTCACTTCCCGTTCAAGTTGTTCCTTGACTGACATTTCGAATTTTGTATTTTAAAGGGAGAGTTTGGATTGTTTGAAGTGGGACTGTATGAGTTGCTTCTTGATAGTCAGTGTCTTACCTACAGTAGATGGCAGTCAGCACCCCTCAATCTGCTAGTTTGTTTGCGTTATTGTGTGACTTCAGTGATTCCTATCCTTTTAAAACACCAAAGTCACAAAAAACACAAACAAACTAACAGATTGAGGCAGTGATAGGCCAGCAACTAAACCGTGTTGTGCAAGCTAAAATAACCAATTTTGCCCATAGAGTTTGGCTGGTTAGGAGAGAGAGATATTTGACTTATATAACAGCGTTTTCAGAAAAGGCTGTCCTACGGCAAAGTAAATCAGAGAAAAAATACTAAATATAAAGTACACTTTAACTGGTATTGATTTATTTATTTGTTTTTTGTTTTTTTTAGGTGGACCTTTTTTAAAGTGGCTGAAATACTTTTTATTACTGACCCCATCCACAGCAGTTCATTGATTAGCTTCCATGCTGGTACTCCTGTCTCCTCTCTGCTTGTCCTAATTGGGGGCATGCCAACAGACACTGATTATTGATAAGTGCCTTGTACAACCCCATTTCAAATAATCCAAACTATCCCATTAAGGACTTTTATTCATTTAGTTCTTTTTAAGATACAATTAATGATGATAACATTTTATACAACCTTTCACTTACTCCCTTAGTCCTCTTTTGCAACCCAGTACCACATGACTAACCATGCTTGGCTCACAGTCACAGCACAGACATAGAAGAGGAGAGGAAGGAAGAAATTGGGTGAGAGACAGACAGAGGAAGGGAGAGAGAGACCATTTTGTCCCCCAGGTATGACAGAGTCACTCATGCAGAAAGATCCCACATGGAGGGAGGTGGGAGAGTGGGAGAGAGGGTGGGAGGAGGGCGAGGGGGGGCATGAAGGAACTCTTGGCTTCCTCTCCTCGTTCGTAACCCCCCCTTCCCTGAAAACACATCTGTCTTCTTTTCTCTGCCACACACCTTTTCTGCATCCTTCGCTCACCTTCTCACTCCACTTTTTTGCTGTTAACAGCTTTAAAGTGTTTTCTCATATTATTGGCTGGCCAGAAAGTGCATCTCTTCAGAGCGTTTCTTGTCACATTTTGTGCCACCTGCCATATTTCGTCAAACTTTCTAGGGATTGAGTTCTCTGGCTGCCAGTTTGTCCTGTTTTTAGCCAATGTTCTTTGGCCTTTGGACACACTGCTGCTACCATTACCCCAAGCGGTCCGTCTTACATGCAAATATGTGTCGGCGCTACAGCGATCACCATTTTAGTCCGCGGCGGAGCTATCTCATGGCTGCATGCATTAAAACAATTAAACTTTGCCCCTCCCCCGCCACAACAATCATTTGCGGATGTGTTGGGTGAAATTTAGCAAGAAATTATCATTTTCTGAATCACTTCACTCTGCTTGCTCGGTGTTTGTTTCATTCTTTCTCTTTTCTCCGGCTCGTCTTTGAGCTCTTTAAAAGACTCGAAGCCCCCTGCATGTTCTTCTTTTTGCTTCTTTTCTCTGTACTTTTTTTTTCATCATTATCCAACAGCACTTTTCTGTGCGTGCAAATGCTTTCTGAACGGCGTCCTTTCTTCCCTTTCAGGCTGGATGTCATTGTTGCTGCCTGTGGGCTGGGTGTATTTATTTAGGGGTAATTGGTGTGTGGATGAGTGAGGTAATGAGGTGCATCCACACTTGGCTGCTCCCCTCCCTGAGAGCCTGAGACAGACGTAGCCTAGCTGGGCTCCGGCTTGAGCTGTACCACACTGCTGTCTCCTCCACGCAGGCCAGAATGGCTCTTTCATACCCAGGTGGACAAACACAATCACTGGGGCTGATACCTCAATGAGGCGTCTGTAGTTTGAAGTGGTGTGTGTGTGCGAGTGTGCATGAGTACATATCCTTGTGTGTGTTCATGTGCATGTATTTGTGGGTGGAGAGGGGAAAAAACAGCGCTTGGTTGTTGGCCTGTCTCTGTCTTGAGTCCTTGTTTGTCTTGCGGCTTGTGTTTGTATAAGTGATTTTCCCTGTGTGTTTGTAAGTGCATGTATATCAGGCTGAGTGGGTGTTCAATGGAGCTCAAGGAGGACCTCTGGCTCTCGTAGCCCCCTGCCAACCTCAAACTGCCCCTGATGTCCTGCAGAGTTACCTAATGATTTCACTTAACACCTCCCTTATCTGTCTGGCCCGTGTGGCAGCAACCGTCTGACGCTTCAGCCTTTACATGCCATTTGCTGCCTCATATCCTGTGAAATTCAATTGCACAGCTCCAACTGTAGCCAGTGTAGGGGGATCTCCCTCTCACTCTCCCTCCTCTCACACTCTCCCTCTCTGTCTGCCATCTCCCATATTTGTAAATACAAACATAAACAGCTCCACCATCACAGTTTTTTCCCATATTACCTCAGAGCAACGTTACATTTTCGTGTTTTAGCACTCTAAAGTTGACACTTGGACTTTAAATGAGATGTAGAAGTTTTAAAACCAGGGAGCTTGGATGTCTGAGGCTACCCACAGGTGTTCAGGAGATAATATTATGCATAGATTGTTTTGTTGTTATCAGGGTAATTGGTGTAGACCTGCCAGCCTTTGATAGACACACAATTACTGTATGTGATGCATAAGTGGACTCATTTTAGGGCAGGATTTTGAGTTGCTAATGGTGCATTATTCAGCTTTTGGTCTGTCCCCAAAAGTGCCGGGCCAAATCAAACACGCCGCTCCAGGGTAATTGAGGCCCACTCCGCACCCCCTGCAGTGAGCAAGGCAGAACTGTAATCCCCTGACAACTCTGACTTGGCCCCAATCTGGCAGGCCGCCCATTTCCCAGCAAAACGCCTAACTCGACATCGGGGAGAATGAAGAAGCTGATAGTCACATTTGGAACGCTTTCCAATTTTGTTATTCTTTTCAACTCAGCAGCCCCACTGTAGCCATCTATGTACTTACCCTTACTTTTTATTTTAAATTATACTTCATAGAACATGATTCCGCACTAATTACACACCGTCAAACTAATATTCTTACTCATTAGTCTCCTCGAGCTTTTGTGGTTTTTTGATCAAAGGTTTTTGACAAATAAAACCTAACCACCCTAACGACAGAGAAGCTTTCACTTTTCTTTTAAAACTGTTTTGTTCGACAAGTTTCCAGAAACTCGACCACAAAATGAGTCCTCAGTAATTACAGAAAATTTGAGCAAAAGTTTAAAGTGAGTTTTTGACTGAAATTCATCCATTCTGTTCATTTTTTTTCAGATGTAGTTTTGTGAAATTAGGAAAAGAATGTCAACTTTATTTTGACTGATAGACACCTTACTACCCAGCCTGCTGCTGCAGCATGCCACCTGCAGATACACACTGTCCATACTAAAGTTTTGATTTTATATTGATCGTTCCTCCATTCCAACTCAACTATGAAACAAGTAGCTGTCCGTAACTCCAAAGCATCCACATCTGAAGCTGTGATGGAATGGTGCAAAATTTTGACCACATCTTTGGACCCTCAGACAGAGTTTTCTTGTATATGTTTTTTGTGTTGTAGAAATATAAGTAAAATAGAGATTATTTTGCTTTATTGTAATCTGGATTATTAAAGGGCAAAGGTCAAAATGCTGTTTTCCCAAGCCTTTTTAAGAATGTTTTCCTGTGACTTGACAGGTTTCTGCATGATGACATTGCTACACATGAACCCCCTAAATTGAGGAAGGGGAGGGGAGGGCATCAGCACCTTAACCCTGTGGTTTTTTACACTGGGGTCAGGGGAC
The DNA here is from genome assembly GCA_034769285.1 of Lutjanus argentimaculatus. Lineage (NCBI taxonomy): Eukaryota > Metazoa > Chordata > Actinopteri > Lutjaniformes > Lutjanidae > Lutjanus > Lutjanus argentimaculatus. The sequence goes on along the minus strand of JAWZSL010000045.1, from coordinate 2,055,224 downwards.
CAACAGAGGCCCCTGAGTAGGTTGCATAGCGTCCCAAGCCAAATAAGTAACAGAATATTTTAGATTTTATCACTTATTTTTTAAGTTGGAACAAGGTAAGAAATGGGGTTGGCCACTTGGTTGATTCTAATTGATAGTGTTCCTAGTTTGACCATTGATTGACCATGAATCTGTCTTCAAACCTGAAAAAATTACTGAGAGTGGATTACTTACGACAGAATTCTCTCCATTTGGGGTTCCGTGGTCTAATGTGATCATCACTTGTGGGGGTCCTTGACATGAAAAAGTTTGAGAACCCCTGCTCTAACCTGTCACTTCTTTTTGTGAACTGCAGTTTCCATTTGAAAAGAGCACTGATGGAGTCACCCTTTAATTAATCACAACTATTTGTCATATTTTGAGACCATGAAATAGTTGGATTGTTCTTTGTGCCTTCATAGATGTATTTTTTAATGTAGCAATAGTAGTAGTAGTTCATGACTGTGTCATTTAAAAGTTATTACTGCTTAATATTAGGCACAGCTACAACCTTAGAACAATCCTTGGACAGTTAAAGAAGCTAAAACAAGGAGGAGCCCACTTCCCCATTGAGTTGATTCATTACTTTTCTCTTTTCTTGTCACTTTGCTTCCCCTTTTCCCAAAGATGAACTAGATGTGGATCTCTCATACCAGTCCAGTCTCATGTCCAGCACCTAAAATTGTTTAACCCTCAGTGAAAATTAAAGCATTAAAAATATTTGATATTAGTGGTCACAAATTTGATTTGTGAGTAAAAGAAAATTGCAATACTGGATGGAGTATTTAGGACTGTACACAGTGCAGATTGAAATTCAATACCATGATATGTTGACAAATCTGTTAATTGAGTTCCTCAAACTGCCAGTGTATTTTTTTCTGGAGTTAAAACTATCCAATTTTTTTAAATGTGTTATGTTTTGTTTTTGTTTTAAAATCCAGACATTCTCTGCAGTGCCACCTCTTATAGGGGTCATTTGCAGAGAGGGTATCACATGCATTCAGCTCTGTCTCCCTGATTTTTAACTTTAGCATGCATTCTCCCCAGGCCCTGGCTCACTGTTTTAATGGCTTTAGTAATGCTTCACAATTAACACTCAGCCAGCGCTCTAGGTTAGCTAATGGCTGGTGGGTTAGGGGCAAAATTAGAAAACACAAAACAAGCATTCCCCATCACCCACAGTGCTTCTAGGAGCTAGAGGTTATGGGGGAAATGGAAGGTGGTGAATTTTTTGACAGGGCAGTCGAGGTGATGTCTCATTCCCTCTGACATCTTGAACACCCTAAAGGTGGCTTTGCCAACAGTCTACCCAGGAAGCACCTCACCTAGCTGTGGCTAAATTTACACAACCACCTGCCCACAGGGAGCAGACCAGAGAGGAGAGCAGAGGTGGAGGTGCGGTGGGGTGGAGGGCAAATAGGGGAAAAGAGATGGCGGGGGATGGGAGACTGAAGTGTGTCTGTGTGTCAAAGGATGCAATGCATCATATATTTAGGTAGCTACACTGAACGAATTTTGCAAGTTGATTGGAGGATATTCAACTTAGACTTTAGATTTTTAGGCAAGAGGTTTTGGCGTTTAATAATTTCTGTTGAGTATTTTGTTCCTCTTGGCTCAGCTTTTCCTTTCTGCATGTTTTCTCTATTGTACTGCAAGTTTGCATCAGACTAGAAACAGACAAATTTGGGTCATCCACCATGTCATTGGGAGTTCAGTAGATTAGTGGAACGAAGCATTTCAGCTGTGTAACTCTGAAAGATGTGACCCTTATTTCACAAATAACAGTAGTAGACTGACAATGAGTGGACATGAATACCAGAATATTGCCATTTCCGTGGCTTCTGTAAGACTGAATATAAAATCTCCCATAAGAAAGGTCTTCTCATAGGCCTGATAGCCCAGGTGGTAGAGCGTTCGCTCCATGTATTGAGGCTGTGAGTCCTCTGCAGTGGCCGTGGGTTCAACTCCCACCTACGGCCCTTTGCTGCATGTCATTCCCCCACTCTCTCCCCGCTTCCTTGTCATATCTTTAGCTGTCCTATAAATAAAGGCTGATGTTTTCCAGAAATTTTGTGTATGTTTTGTTTTTAAACACTAATTTTTTTTATGTTACATTGTTGAGAACATTTTTCCCTCCAAGATATTTTGATTTAACAGTAGTAACACTAACAGTTACTTTGTTGGTTGTTGGCTGTCCATGTTAAAATAGCTGTTGCAACTGTGTTATTCTGTGGCAGGTCTTCTGTGTCTCTTATCGGGAAGAAAAGATTACAGGTTTCATGATAAACCATGTTAAAAATCCCAATGATTACGCCTTGATTCCACTGGGTGTGTCACGTCTGCAATGCATTTTTGATCTGTCCTCCACACAGCTACGTCACCAGGACTGTTTCAGAGCCAGAGCATTTTTCCCACCTGATTTTGTTGGTAATTTTTACTTAACTTTTACTTAATTGTGCTTCTACCATTGATAATTAGGCAGTTTCTAGGTTTCTTTTCTGTCTGTTTTTATGATCTGGAGTCTGCATGGGGTCTTTTATTTTGAAAATTGACTGGATTCTCTGTGCTGTTCCTGTGTCTGACTTCATGCTTGGCTCGTTCTGCCCTGTACAGCTTGACACAGTATCTGTCAAAAATAGACTCAGCGCATATTCTTCTTGGAGCAGAGAGAGCTGCTTCTGGGATGCGCCGCGGTGCTTCTAGTGGAGTCACAAATATTGTCTAGAATGGCCGTGATCAGCTCCAGTGGCCACTGTGCAGCCAAGATGTGACACAGCCATGCTGAGTGTAATTCAATAATTAGTTTTAATGTTTGAAATTTGAAATGTCATTGAAATAGTGTTTGATAACCATGCTTTGAAAAATTCACAATAAATACTGTCCACCATCAACCGTCTCCCAGACGCAGCATGCTACGTGGGTTTGTTTTGCCTAAAAGAAAACGTTGATCTCTCCTTATTTCAGAGTGTGTATTGGTACGTTTTGAACATTTTCAGTACATTCATACCATGATAATACCGATAACCATGATCATTTTGGTCACAATAATCGCGATATGAAATTTTTATACCATTTCATCAGTCTCATCTTAATAAATGTCTAAAATCCTTGAGAAGTTCCCAAGCTACTATTTTTCAATACCCATGTCATCGTATCAGAACAGTTGTTTTACTTCAAGGCCCAGATTGAGTTGTTTCAGTAAATTTTTTTATATTGTCACATAAATTGTCACTTATTTTTTATTTTGCCAAATTATTGCCACACTTCAGTGAATAGGCAAAGACTCAGATGTTTCCCTTTAAAACTGTACATTCATTCTTTTAAAAATGTACTCAAAGGCTGCATATATTGAAGCTCTCAAGACAGACAGTCCAATGGAACGGTAACAATTCTAGATGCTCCCCAGTGGCAGAGTTCAGGCTGTTCGCCTGTGGGCTGATGTGGAGTGAATGGCCTTAGAGGCTCTAGGCTGGTCTATGTGTGGCCCGGCTGGTCCAAGTCAGCAGTAATGACTGGCTTTGGCCAGCATGCCTGTTAATGTGAATGGGTTACTCTGGGCAACACCTTTTCAGCTGGGTCCTATGAAGTCCCCAGTATGGTGGTCTTTGTCCACACAAGGGCTGTCCTCTCAGCAAAAAGGGCTCCTTTTTTGTGAGGACTATCAACTGGTGATGGATTATACCCACCCCCCTTTATTCATCCGGGCAGACTAACAGATACGGATGCATGCAAACATACACACACTCTCACACATACGTAGAACCACAAAGACATCAAAAATATCACAAACTCATCAGCACATTATCTTACACAATTGTCTCGTAAATAGTTAATATGTTCTCACCTTTCTTAGGTTATCTTATAACAGGTCAATGTTAAACACTTTTCCAATGTTCATTTACTGCCCCCTTCACTTCACTTCATCCACACAAATACATTTTTGCTCTAAAATGCATAATTTTTGCTACATTAACGCGTAGCGTCCACACTATTCCGGCTATTTCAAACCCCTAAAATGGAGGGTTTTGGAAATGCTGATGACCCTATTTTGGATTGAAAACTCCGGATTACATTGTAGTCCAGACAGGCAGTAACTGAGACTTTTGAAAGTCACAATGTGTCATTCCCTGATTCGTCACAGCCCTATCACGTGACCTTTTTCTGGAAGAAAACAAACAACATCCTTGACCAACAGTGGTTAATTCAACATGGATAGCAAATTACAGGTATTGCAGAGCTTGCTGTCTCTGTGTCACCTTCAGTAACAGTTCCACCTCTTTGTTGGTTTAGGCAAAAAATATCTGGTCTTACTTTTCGCTATTGCTGTTCTTCTTTCGTAGTATTTTCTGCAACTAAGCAACAAACTGCAGGGTAGGCAATCTGCTTCCTGTTTACACCGGCACAGGCATGCCCAATGTACATGAATCGTCTTGTGATGTATTTCAGGCATGTTAATGTGTGCAGAGATTATTTCTGAAACATGCTAAAATGCTTGTGTTGCTGGAGATAGTTTTCATTTTAAAATACTGTTTTAAAATGAAAACGTATTTGAAAACATATTTGGACGTAGCCGTAGATATGAAGATTTGAGATGAAGATGAAGATTTAGTTTCTACCAGATTAACCCTCTCTTCTTGTCTTGAATTACAGAAAAAGAGCACTTAGATCTTTTTGATTCAACTTTTCTCTCAACCAGTATTTCCCTCTCCCCTCTCTTGTTGAGAGATGAAGTAGAAATCCTCCACTTCCAGTTTGCCAGACACATCCAAGTATTCTGTGTGATCCATATGATTGCTAGGATAGTGTCTGAGGATTTCAAGCTCTTGAGCTTTATTATATAGTCCTGTATGGATAGGTTCCAGTGAAAATAATTTAAACACAACTGTGTCTTCTATATTCAATCACCTTTACTGAGGAGTGAACAGAGGACAATATATATTTGGTTTTGTGCTGCACATTGCGGCCTTGAGCTGGTAGAAAACATGCATTTTTCTGATAATACTTAAAGTCATAAAATTACTAGTTAGCAGATGGTTCGGGAAGAGGTTTCACAAACTTGTAGTGGGAGCATCAGAATCGTGTTGATACTGCAGTTTTTTCAAACGGAACATAAGATGTAGTCCTCTCTCATCTTCCCTTCTAGTATTTCCAGTCCTGGTGTGCCATATTCCATCCTGGTCTTTTGCTAAAGCAACAACAGACTATTCCTCTGTGAGAGTGGTCTCCCCCACCCCTCCCAAGGGGTCATCCACTTACCCAGGTTGACACAGTAACCTCCAGACGACCTTTTGCTTTGCCCAATGTTATGCCTGTAAACTGCTTGAACTCCATCACAGCACAAATGACGAGGGAGAAATAGGGTTTTCTGTTGAAGGGAAGGTTAGGTTGGGTTCAGGAAACCGTAGTTGTACTAGTCAGCTTTGGGCGCTCATGTTGTAAATACCTCTGTGTGACACATGCATAGTCAAGTGGCAGTGTGTGTCTGTTTTTGTACATGGGAGTATGCACTTGTAGACTGAGTGCAACACAGAAAAAAGAGTGAATAATGTATGACAAAATATCCTTGGTAATTCTCTGGCTTTTATTTTTTGGTGACTGAAGCAGTGACATAGCCAGTTAGGACAGTGATCTTAAAGGATTATTTTGACATTTTGGAAATATGCTTATTCACTTTCTATCTTGTCATCACCGTGAGGTTGCCAGGCAGTGTCTTTAGGAAGTTACTGTTCCTGCCCAGGAAATAGTACTGTACAAACCCCTCAGAAATACACAATTTGTGTTTTTACATTTGCGTTTTGTATGCATTAAGCATACATAATATAAAGTGTTATTTAGTAAGCTTTAGAACTAATCCTGTGTTCATGTGATGTTAGAATAATTTTAAAAAACGAGTTTCCAACTGTGAAAATTAACTTGATCACCCCCTTGAGTTGGAACATCAGCTTTGAAAGTCTTTTTAAATTTTCGTTTATGACTTGCCGTGTTGTTGTCTGTTGACGTCATATATGCAGAAAATTGGCGGACAAAAGTAAATGTTTTGTTTCTAACTTTTTATTAATTCATATTGCATCAATTTATTGCTCACATGTAATATGTAATATTGTATGAGGTAGGCAACCTTTAGTGGCTGTCTATTTGGAATGACCTCTATTAGATAAAGAGGTTATTTATTAGCATTAATCAAGTCAATTCTGATAACAAAGCCAAGTGCTATACTGATGCAGCCGCATGTCTGGGACAAAATAACTTTGTAATATAAAGCTTCAGACTGTTTCATCATACTCTCCACCAACCCATCACCCAGATGCTACAACAAGTACAACAACAACAGCTCTGCCCAGCTCTTTGTAGCACCCATGTCGTTACCACAATGTCTGTAAAGCTCATGAACACAGTGAAGTTTGAAGAACACCTTCCCAACTCAAAATGGGACCATCAGAGGAGCACATGAATGCAACACAAGTAGGCAGATTTTGTTGCCTACTGACAGAGCTACGTTAGCTGCCTGTTTCCAGTCTGTATGTTAAGCTAAGCTAACTTGGCTGCTTTATTTAAATTCATGTTCAAAGGACGCTTATGAGAGTGGTATCGATCTTCTTATCAAACTCTCTGCAAGTAAGTGAATAAGTGCAATTCGCAGAATCTCGAACTGTGGTATGGTCATTTTATTAAAAACACAAACCATCAAAGTGGCTTAAAAATGTGACTATAGTGAACAAGTGGGCTACTTTGCAACAGACAATTGAATAACATGTTAAGCTATAGTGCTGTGCTGTTTTATTAAGATAAAAAAAAATGGATGTTTAGAATTTTTCACCCAAGCATGATTACTATAGCAGGGCATCTATACTGCACTAGCAAACCTGCTCTTACCAAAAGTGTCAGTGGTGTTTTAACCTGAGGACGTTTATATCAGAGTCATGGTTTGAGGGGTAAAATGTGTGTTTGAGGGGTGGAGGGCACAAGAGGTCCCCCAGATATGCTGTCATAACCCATGCAGGCACGCTCTTTGCTATGGGCCTATCGGTAGTGAAGGCAGCACTTAGACATGTTTGTACTCTACGCCCTATATTCCTCTCCCTTTCTCCCCAGGCACCATGTCACTCCAGGGGCGGACCAGCACTCTCTGGCTGTGCCCAAGTCCATAACACCAACTAACCCCCCTCCTGTTACTACCCACCACCACAAGGGTCAATGTGCCCTCGCCCTACAACGCCCACGGTCCATACCAACACTGCCCTCCAAAGAGAAACAAAACCGAACTGAAAAGAGACAAAATGGCCCCACACTGCTTCCCCTGTCAAAGCTCTTGACAGGCCCGGGCAGGGGCCCCCAGAGGAGGGTTCAGTTGAAGATGATGACGACGGAGATAACAAGTCAAGTTGTTGTGTTACAGCACAGTTACACTTTGGCCCCTGTTTGTCCATTTGGTTATTCAGTAGCATCGCGGAGCTAACTGATTCCCATGCATGTCATGTTTAGTAACATGACAGATACTATCAAATGCTGTTTTGCATCAGTCCGTGGAGCGTGAAGGGTAAGTGAGGAGCTAGCTATTCAAGAGAACAGGAATAAACATTCCATTAGGTATTAAAAACCTTGAAATATTGTCAGCTAATCAATTTCCTGTTTGGACATGCTCACTTTTAATGAAATTCAGTCAGTTATTAGTCCTTTCTCATTCTTCCACTGTTTGGGAATATAATTACACTCAAAATGCTTACTCATCCTTCTGCCTGCCTGCTGCCTACTCTGTCAGATGCATTAGCCATGAAGCAGAAGAGATGAGGAGGCTGTGTCTGTATCTGTCTATCTGTCAGTCTGCCTGAATGTCTGTATGCCTGCCTCTCAGATTATCCTGGATCAGGCGGCAGGTGACACAGCGAGCAGGTGACCATCACCCAATTACCAAAAAGAAACTCGAGATGAGCTCCAGTGTAGTTTACATTTGTTTCCTTCTTCTACTGCCTCTATTACACACTTTTCATGCCATGCTTCTACTTAGAAAACATACCTTTTTGCAAGTATAGTACATCAACAAGACAGTGGAGAGTTGGAAAATGTAGCCATCCTCACACGTTATATCAAATATTTGATTTTTATACTTGATTAATTCACCTGATGCTGAATAGGTTGAATAAGTTTAAATTCCTTCAAGGAGCCATATGTAACAACTGTACATCCAGAAATGAGTACTACAGTCCAAATAGCAAGTTGAAGCCATAAATGGAATATTAAATAGGTTGATATCCTATTGACTATACAGTCTGTGGTTGAAGCGATTTGTTTCTTTTTCTAACTGTCATTTGTCTGTTGGTGTAAAGCTAAGCCTGTTTTTCTGAAATCAAAAGCTCAGTGCGCTGAAAATGCATGCTCTGGAGTTGGAGTTCAGTGACTGCCTGCCTCACTGCCTGCCAGATTCAATTAATATATTAATCAGTTTAATGGTTATAGACATCTACTCCTTCTAAAAAATTATTATTTCTTACGACTCATAAGCAGACACTAATTCATGCAGCAAACATTCAACAGTGAATTGACCTCTAATTAACGTGAAACAGGCAAACAATAACACAAGTTATGGGCCAAAATAGAAATGTCAAAGGAGGACACTGCTGCTGTAGCGTTGTTGTCAGAGAAGCCAGCAGTTCAACTTAAAGCGATATTCCACTCCAGAATGAATTTACACCATGTTTTTAGCTGAAATGTCAACTGTAGCCTCCCAGGTAGCATGTAAACATGGTGTCAATGTATCGCGAGACTTCGTATATCTCTTAATGGATGCACATGTGAAAATATCACGAGATATGCGAAGTCTCGCAGTACATCAACGCCATGTTTACATGCTACCTGGGAGGCTACAGTTGACATTTCAGCTAAAAACATGGTGTAAATGGCGTCTTTTGTGGTTAAATTTTAATGTCGTGGCTCACGGACACTTGGATTACACCACATGAGCAGGATGGAGACATTTTGTGTTTGTTTTGTGTTCTTTTTTTAACATTTTATCCGTGGTCTCCATTCACTGCCATTGTACTGGATTTGGCTGCAACCCTGTTTTCTGCTGAAACTCCAGCATTGTTTTGTGAACTGAAGATCTTCACCCATCCTCACATTGGCATAGGGGTGAGTACATATTGAGTGGACTATCATTCTGGGGTGGAGTATCGCTTTAACATGTTTACTTAATATCTGATGACATATTATGGTCATCTTATGATTTATTACAATAAATATATTACAGATTTCTCCTTGAGTTACCAACATTGCAAGTTACTAATAGTGAGGACTGCAGAACGGCCGTTCAATATGCTCTGACACAAAATGAATGTATTGACATTTATTCAACAAAAAAGATAGTCACATAAATGAGGAAGATGACTGAAATAACAAAGAATTTCTTTAAAAATGACAAAGTCTGAGGGATAAAAACTTCCCTAGTCAACAGGTTATTCTTCAGGTCAGGGATCGTGTTGCACTCTTTGTTATCACAGAAAAAGAGGAAGGAAGAGCTTCTTCTCAGCTTTTGTTAGGTGCAGGTGGGCTAGAATTACCAGCATGATGGGATTTATGCTGTGTTGCTTCTGCATTTTTCTGGCAAGGTGGCGGAAGTATTCTCTGAAATTTCCAGCGTAAATGTGATGATAGTTTGTTTCTCCAATAGAAAGGCACATCACCTCATTATGTGGGGTTTGGTGTGCCTAAGTTAATACTAGTTCCTATAGGTCCAGCAAATGATTTCCCACACAATGCAGTGTAACCTAAGATGTGTGAGGGATTACGGCACTGGGAGGTGATTTAGCTTGGTTTAGTGACTGGATAGACCAGCAAGTCTGGGAAATTTCTACCAATTTCGTTCTGCTACCGTTTTGACCCTTTGCTGGTTGTAGAAATAGGACTGCAAATGGAGGACATTGACCTGGTGTCATGGACAGACGACCACATTAGTTTACAGTGGCTGCACTGCAGCTGTGCTGCTCGGGGAAATGGAATTGGCAAAAGGTAACACCTCTAATGTGACCACTGTCCATGAATACTGGACTTGTGGTGTATAAATCCATACAAATCCACCGATGTGTGGTTCTGTATCAATACAATAACTGGCATTTCTCATTCATGCATGGCAGCATATAGCCAGATTGCTTAGTCGACATTTCTCCTGTTATTGTAATGACTTCAGCTTAGTGATACAATGTTCACTTTCTCTCATTTCACTGACTTAATAGAGCTTATAATATGCTGACCAAATTACAACAATGATTGTGTTAAGTAGGTGTTTATGGTAAATATCGTGTCACTTCCATGAGCATGTTCCAGCAACGGCTAATCTGATTGGAACAGCCAGACCGGTCGTCATGTGGTCCAACAAGGTGTTGGGTTTCCCATAGTTCTAAGCTGTACAGTGACACGGGCCATTTGAAAGTGTGGCTAAAACCCTATGGAAGAAATGACTCGTTAAATTAGCACCTAATACTCCAGTCATTAGCAAGCCGTTACCACCAGTGGAATGCCTTTGATGGCGCTGCTTTGTGTGAGTAGGTCCTGTTTAAGCTCCGGTTGGAGAAATTTGTCCATGTGGAATATTATGCGCTTACATAACATTGTAATACTCACAACCAAAACATAATAAAAAACTGTGATTTGGTACTTTTTCTGAGCCGTAAATCAGCAACTGCTGTATGAGGAGATTGTGAACGAGCAGCATGAAACGCCATATTCCTTAAGCACCAGGTCTTTGGGGTGTTTAGTAAGCCGAAGGGAATTGTCCATTGTGGGGTGATATTAGTAACCCTCTTAGGCAAAGCTAGTCCGTGGGCCGGCCCTGAGGGCTCATTTCAAGTGCTTAGCGCTCGTTTGGAGCTTTGTCACCCCTCACCCTGTTGCCAGCATGGCCCCAGCCCCTCTGGCTGTGGAGCGGAGCTGAACCACAGACCTTTACCCCTGCCCGCCACCAGGGAGGGAACACTGACATCACAACTCTAACTCACACACATACTCACACTAACATTGTGGCACACATCCATTTTCACCCCCCCTTAATGCACCGCAACCAATGGTCTATTTTCCCGCCGTCCACTCCCATCCAACACCCCCCCCCCCTTATTTTTTTTCCTCTTTCTCCACCCTCGTGAAGGTTGCCAGGCAGCAGAGAAAGACTTCACACACACATACACCCCACTATGCCTCTGAGGGTTTTCCGGATGTCCTTATTTACATCATGGAGTGTGCAGGTCGTAGGGAAGCAGACTCAGAGGCTCCCTGGTTATGTCTGTCTGAGTCCTCCACTGACCTCCATTTATTTGGTGTCAATGCAAATGTTCATGGCAGCCCCGCAGTTGGCGTGTCATCATATTTGTGTCTCCATGTCAAAACCAGAGCAAAAATTAATTAAAATCTTTTACTTGACTTGTCTTCATCCAGTTAACTTGCATGGTATAAGTTTATTTGGAGTGGAACTGAAAATAAAGTATGTTTTAATGGGCCTGATAACCAATAACATCTCTAACATCATCTGTCATTGTATGGTTGTCGACTGTTACCAGGCCCTCTTTTCCCTCTGTGTGTGTCAAACCGATCGATTGGTTTTGTCTGCTCCTCCCTCCAACTTTGATGTTACCATTGATTGTTCTCATCTGCCCCTGAACTCAAAGGTTGGAAGAGCTGAGCTGCACTTCTGGATTGCTTTGACCTTCGCTCTGCACATGCTCAGTGGATTCACAGAGCCCAGAGCCAAACAGACACGGTGTAGCCAGGCCCGTGGGTGCGTGACAGCCAGACAACGGTGTGATGTCTTTTTTTTTTTTTTAACTCACCCACTGAGGATGATGTATATGTGATTGATTTTTCTCCTACCCCTCTCTCTAACGTGTTTCCGCTGCAGTGCACTAAGCAGGACTGAGTCCAGGCTTGATCAATGCATTGTTTTTCTTTTTCAATCACACTCGAGTGAGCTGAAGACACGAAAGGTTACACAGGTGAGGTTTGGCAAAGAGGTGGAAGCAGAGCAGAGCTTCTGGAGGCCCCCTCAAGGCCAATATATGAGTTTGCATGGATGTGTGTGTGTGTGTGTGTGTGAGAAAGAGGGAAAGTCAGAGAAAAAGTTGAATGCAGAGAAAAGTTTAACAGATTTATCATGCGCTTCTAACAACTTGATCATTCTTCTTGTGGTGTCACAAGAGTTAGTTTATGGTCACGATGAATCTCTCATCTTCTCTCCCAGTGGAAATCTTCCATCCTTGCCTCTATAAGTCCTTTGTAACCTTACCTTTACCATCTTACATTAAATTACAGGTCCTTCACAATGTCTCAGTGCTCACCTGCCCCAGATAATCTTCTGACTACTCCTCTTGTTTCCTCGACTTGCCTGACAAACGGTCCTCTGACACACACAAAAGCAATGTGCTCAACAGAAAAGAGACCTCTTGAGCATGAGGCGCCTCCTGTAAGCCACAGTAGCAGGACCTTCATATCAGATGCAACCATCAGCTATGTAAAAACATTTTGCAGCTCAGACTCAGGTGTTTTAATGCTCCTTAAAAAACAGTATTAGCACAGGGAGGAAGTAGTTGACCCTAGAGGGGTGAAGAGTGTTGCGTAGTCCTGAATTATCTCTTAGTAATGAAGCTGTTAAACCCTGTACCCAAACACCTAGTCATTAAGAAAAAGATAAGTATCTGTGGGAGTGGAAAGGCCCTCCAAAAGCTGCACGGCTGGAGGGGCTAAGGATGTGTTGGGCAGGGAAGGTTTAGGGGGGCGGGGTGGGGTGGGAGTGCAGGCTTTGACCAGTGGGTTTCAGATGTCATGGCAGATTCTTTCACGGGCAAATTACAGGCTTTAACTTCTCTTGCACCCGGGATGCCTGTATTCTGATTTAACTTCCTCGATAGACACTTGAGCGATGTGCTACTCAGCACCATTGTCGGGTGCACACTTGACTCTGGAGATACTTCACCTCCTCTCAGCTCTCTCAGTACCTCTTCAAGACTTTGTTCATGGAGTGCCACTCTCTTGCAGCTTGTGGAGAGAGCAGCAGGGCAGTGTAGGCCCTCTTAAGCTTTATAGCAGTTAGCGTGTTGGTGTTAGGGGGCTTTACATGAGTGGCCCTCATTAACCTCTTAGCGTCTTTGTGCTTTGAGTTGGCACAGGGCTGCTCCATAGATTTAGCTTTAGTATGAAACAGCTAAAAGACTTGATTCTAATGACTGTAGTATTAGCTGCACATAATCATCTGTGTTACAACACAGAAAATCAATACAAAGTGCAAACACATCCGGATTTTGCTGGCACATTTGTGTCTGAACACACTTTCTCTGAAGCCAGGCATGCACTGTGCGATATCTTCTGTCGTGTTCCAAATTGGTGGTTCTATGTCGCACTGTGAGAGAGGTTCAAAGATGGTCGTTCTCACAGTATTGTGACCAAAGAGAGCCTGGGAAATTCTTGCAGTGTCAAATTTAGAATAGCCATCTCACCACACAAGTAAAAACAACAGGCCATGATTTGAAATATATTCAATTGAAAATATTACAAAGACAAGGTATTTAATGTACAAACTGATTAACTTTATTGTTTTTTGTAAATATAAAGTCATTCTGAATTTGATGCCTGCAACATTTTCCAAAAAGGTTGGGACAGAGGCATGTTTGCCACTGTGTTACATCACCTTTTCTTTTAGTAACACTCAGTAAGCATTTGGGAACTGAGAACACTAGTTGAAGTTTTGAAAGTAAAATCCGTTCACATTCTTGCTTCATAGACAAGTTTAGGCGCTCAACACTCTAGGGCCTCCATTGTCATATTTTTCACTTCATAATACCCCACACGTTTTCAACAGGTCTGCACTGCAGGCAGACCAGTCCATCCTGAACTCTTTTGCCACACAGCCCTGCTGTTCTAACGTGCAGAATGTGTCTTGTCATTGTCTTGTTGAAATAAGCACGCTTTACTCTGAAAAAGATGCTGTCTGGATGGCAGCATATGTTGCTCAAAAACCTATAAGTACCTTTCAGCATCATGTAGTCTTCACAGATGGCCTTCACAGTTAGCCATGCCATGGACACTAACACACCAGGACCACAGCACATTTTTCCAATTTCTGTCAGTCCACCTCAGATAAGTTTACACCCCAGAGAAGTCGGCAGTGTTTCAGGATGTTGTTGACATATGGCTGTCACTTTAGTGCTGGGGCAATTCATCAACGTAATCGATGCCATCGATTACGAAAATGTGTCCATTTGCACATCGTGTGTCAATGCTTCACTATGAATTGTTGCGCCCGGTCAGAACGCACTTCACCGAAGAACAAGCTGCAGACAGCAAGCCTCGCCACGATCATCTGAAGTGTGGTCGTATTTTAGACAGGGATGCAACAGTTTGGCTCTCGTTAGTTCCACAAACTGGATGTGACTTATCATAGCAGGACAGCTGCTCTGCACAAGCGCTGAAAGTGAAGCACTGAGCAACCTGTCCTTCTCCTGCAGCTGCAGCAGCATCACCCTGTTTACTTTCTGTCAGCACCCAAACACGATATATGAGGATTATCAGCACGTGGAACATGTTTCTCTTAGTAGAAGTCACTTTAGATGGATTTTCTAGATGTTTTTTCATCACCCCATGTTAAAAGTGATGTCTGCACCACTGTTGTCATGTCATCTAATGGTGTTATTCTGCCATTTTGTACTTTATGTTCACTTTATCAGACACATATGAGTCATAAATTGCTAAAACTAACGTTAAAGACTGCCTGTAATTAATTTCAGTTGGTAGAAAAACACCAAAAAGTATTTTCTGTGGCTCACATTGATGCAAAACTACACTGCCAGTGATCCTCTTACCTGCATTTGGCTTCAGTCATGTCATTACTATTTTAAGTGTTAAGTCAAAATACTGATTGTTCAGTTCAGTGAAGGGTTGACACAGTGATTAGTTATTAAATTAATATGCATCACAGCTCCTTTTGAATTTAAGGTCCAGTATTCTTCTGATCAAGGATCTGACATAGAGTCTATTAAATAAAATGGACATTAGACTAACTTTAAAATATGAGTTTAAAATATTGTCATTATTCTAATGTACTTTATGTGTGTTTTTCAGGATTAAGATTGAATAATCGTAAACTTGATGAAATATTAATGAAACAAGTTTTTGATATGTATTGTAGACTTGAATAGTAAAAAATTGTTAGATTAATGGATAAATTAATTGATAGATTAATCAATTAATAAAAAAAACAATCAATAGAGTAATCATTTAAAAAATAATCAATAAGTGCAGCCCTATGTCACTTTACATTGTAGAGTCTTAAGTTGCATTTGTAGATGCAGTGACAAACTCTTTACTGATAACGGTTTTCCAAAGTATTCCTGAGCCCACAGAACATTAAAGATATTGTCTTTGTACTGTATTCAATTGAATATAGGTCGAAAAGTATTTGCAAATCATTGCATTCTATTTTTATTGATGTCTCATACAGCATCCCAACTTTTTCACAATTGGGGTCGTATGTGAACTTGCGTCGTGGCCTACAATTCAGTTGACGTCATCATCGTACAGCCAGCACACATCAAACCTGATGTCCTACCCAAGTTTATTAGATCCATGTTGCAGTTGAAGTAAACTTATAAGATTGTTGGAATCTCACAGTCTATAGGCACCATTACTGCAGCTCATAAATGCTGCTGTGTCCCATACACAGATTTTCATTACACCCTACCTCACATACACATACACACACACTTACACACACATATTCCCTGTGAGCTGTAACAGACCTAAAGCTCTCTGAAGCATTTAGCAGTACGCTAGCAGGTTTACTCCACGCTGCCAGTGCTGAGGGGAGTGCTGAAGCATCTAATGCAATTTCAACCCAACATGGCTCTCTGTGAATAAACATCACTGAAGTGTACCATCTACTGTATGTTGATCCACTGTAGTGCTTTCTTTTTTCTCCATACAAGCTGATCTAATACTCTGCTCCCCTGTCTCCCTCCCTCCCTCCCTCCCTCTCTGTGATTTCTGTAGAGACTGCATTTGCCTCCAGACTTGTCTGAGACAGTGAGTCGTGTGAGCAGGGGGGAGCTGGCAGGAGCGGCCGCAGTGGCTTCAGCCTGTGGCTCTAGCACTTCCGGCAACAAACACCTGGACTTCTAGAGCTCCCACACAGTTGCCACGGGCGACCAACACCTGGAACGCTGCAGCGTTGCCCTCTTTACCGTGGTGACCAGGTTGCTCCCTCGCCCACGTAATGTCAAGCGCGATAACCCTGCCAGCCATTACCACCTGCCAAATGTCCCAGCCAGGGGTGAAGATCTAAACATCAGCAGTACCTCATCCCATAATGGACACATTTTGTCCTATTATTCTTTTTTTATATAAACCCACAGTACATTGTGTTTTTTATATCTCTGACAGCTGATATTTGCACATTCCAAGCTGTCATGAGAAGTCAATTTAGCTTGTTATTGGCCACGCATTTATACCCACAGTTTACTTTTTTCCACTGTAAGTTGCAAAAAAATGTATGGTATTCGAAGTATCATATGAAGATATATGATTGGCAGGGTGACTCATACTTGAAGGCATAGTTTGGATTATTTAATGTGGGGATGTATGAGGTGCTTATCAATAGTCAGCATGTAAGTATAAGAGTAGATACCAGTTGTCATGTCCTTTGTTTGAAGAAGCAGAGGAGTGGCCCAACTAAAAAAAAGATCAATATCAGTGACAGGAAATGGTTATTATATAATCATTCTCTCCCAACCAACTAGACTCCATAGGGGAATCAGTCATATTACCTCGCAGAACATGGGAGTTGCTGGTCTACCACTGCCTCCATCTGTTAGTCACTTTGAGTCATTGTGTGACTTTGGTGTTTTAAAAGTGTAGCTCATTTTCACTGAAGCCACACTATAACACAAATAAATTAACAGGCTGAGGCAGCGGTAGACTAGCAACTCCCATGTTCTGTGAGGCAAAATGATGGATTTTGCCCATGGAGTTTGGTATGAATGGAGAAAATGATATTTGGTTTATATAAAGGCAGAAAAGGCTGTATGATGGCGAAGTAAAGCAATGAAAACATTCTAAACATAGTGTACACTTAAACTGAGAGTGTTTTTTTAGGTGGACCTTTTTTAAGTGGCTGAAATATATTTTGTTGCTGACCCTGTCCACAGCAGTTTATTGCTTATCTTCTGAGCTGGTGGCTCTTTCTGCTGCTTCTAACTGTGGCCATGCCAACCGGCATCTACTGTAGCTAACACATTGACTGTCGATAAGTACCTCATACAACCCTACATCAAATAGTCTGAGCTATTACTTTAACTCAGTTAAAATCCAAGATAGAGTTATTGTTTAAGATTTGGTACATTTTGTTTGTTTTTTGTTTTTCTCCTCCTCTGGGGATTTTGATTACAAGTAAACTGTAATCATGAAATGTTTCTTTCGTCTCTGCAGACTCTCAGTCTTGGCAAACATTAAATAATTTAACTGCATTCTCCGAGGCTCTGGGCCTACTTTACAAAACAAGTGGCCTCTCTTGCATAGCTCCGCATTGTACAATACTAGTTTATTTTCTTTGACAATTCTATAAAATGTGCAAAAGAAAATAAATACACAATATACACAAAATATGCTCTTGATCCAGTTTTTACCTTACTGTATTTCACCACCAGCTCTGCAGGGAAAGTTGCCTGCCTGTTAGAGGATGTAAAATAAGTGAGTTATGAATGACTGATCGCTGCTGTGCCTCACTGGTTTCAGGTTTGAGTAGGGATGCCTCCATCTGACCCTGAGACCGTGCCGGTGAGTGACGTCTACCTCCAGTAAGCTGGAGAGCAGAGCAGGAATGTGGGCAGAGGGTAGGAGAGCTGGATTTGGGTGCAGGCTTCACACCTCATCAGGCATGTTTGCTGGATGAGCTGCTTTGCCATGACAAGCCCAAAAGAACAAATTAGGTCAAATGGTGACATGGAGAAACAGAGAAAAAACAACATGAAAAATTAAATGTTTCATTTTTGTTTTCCTCAGTCTGCTGCTGATGCCACTTTGAATATTTTTGCCTGTGAAAAGTGGCAGTATTGGTAACCATCTGCAGCATGTGTTGGAAGAGGGTAGTGTTACCTGACAGTTTCATGCATGAATGGAGTGCTCTTATATCAGAGAGAGATGACATACACAGGTCACTTATACAGGTGAACGAAAGCATGTGTTGTCAAGATAAAAACTGTTTTCCGAGTTATTGTTGAAGAGCTGACATATTCAGGGTACACTTCTAAGGTAGATTAACATACGATAGATTCATTTTGGCTTTTCTACACTGGTTTTCTACACTTGCCATGTCTCCATGTCACCATGAATCACTGTTTGTTCAGTCAGTTCAGAAAGTGGATTATTTTTTAAGTTTTATAAGCCAGCAACAAAAATGTATAATGCCAGTTTCTTCTATGCAAATAAGAAAGAATGGAGGCTTTCAAGTTTTAGGGACAGATTTAGGACTACATTTAGAATGTAGTACTCCAGAGGTGGCAAACGCATACACGTTCTTTACTGAAGTAAAAGTACAGGCTCTGAAATGTAGTCAAAGTATAAAAGTAAAAAGAACCCACCTGGAGAACATTTCTACCAGTTGTTTCTGTGTAAAGCTAACTGAACCTCACCTTTTCTTTGCAGTTCAGTCTCACTCTGCTACTCTTGTTACATCTTTTTTGTCTTATGTCTTTTCCGTCATTTTTCTTTTGTTACATCTCTTACATATTTCCATGTTGTTATGTTTTTTTGTCTTGTTACATACATCATTTTTGTTTTGTTACTGTTTTACATATTTTTTATTGTTACATATTTTTAGGTATGTTGTGTCTTTTATATCATTTTTGTCTTGTTGTGTCTGTTATATGTGATTGCACTGATGGATAGAACAAGAAATCGTGTTTCCTGTGTATCCATACATTTAGGTTGAAATCAGTCTTGATGTTGGAGAGGCTGTGTGCAATGATGCTAAATAAAAATAATCAATAATTCCCATCAAATGCACTAAAACTAAAGTAATGAGCCTGTTTAAGGTGTAAAAAGTACAGAAATGTGTGTTTAAAATGTAGGGAGTAAAAGTAAAAAGTTGTCTGAAAAATAAATACTCAAGTAAAGTACGGCTACCTGTAAAATCTATTTAAGTAGAGTGACAAAGTATTTGTACTTAGTTACTACCCACTTCTGTAATACTTACATTCCACCAAGGGTCGTCTTTGAGCACATCCAATTTGCATATATTAATAGGGGTCCCACCAGGGCTCTGAATTAACTTTTTCTTCAGTGTCCTGCAACAGTCCCAAATTCTACTTTGAGTTATCAAACTCAACAACAATTGTCCAAATTAAGTTCTTTTTCTTCATTCTGCATAATACATATAGATAAATAACTTTTTTTCAGTAACCTGCATCACTTCATTACTGTTACGGTTACTGTTTCTTTTTTATATCCAGTCTTAGAACCAATCATCGATCATCTGATGTCGATTTATGTTTAGGTTATGATATCTGTTTGTAGAGATTAGTTTATTTCAAATTGTTTAATTAATAAATCACTACAAACTGCAGTCCAAATAAAACCCTATTTCTGATTAGTATAGGGCTGCGGAATTTGTACACACACTTTGAACTTATCTCATGGTAACCACTTTATTTTAAACACACATGATAGTGTGTAAGTACACGTGTGACCTAGCAAAGTGCTTCTTCAGGTGCCACCTTAAAATTTTCAAATTTGAACACCTAGCAATTAAAATGACATATGTTCCATGATGCGTAGTAATTTCATTTGTAATGATAGTACTATCCAAGAATTGTCCCAGACACCATATCTTTGTGTCCCAGGTGCTATTTTTATTGTCCCTGGGACAACAGGGCATCCTTAATTTCAAGTGCTGGTTCCCACCTTAAGTTAACCTATTTTCCAGTCATGGAAAACACATGATAGAAAAAGGGAAATGTTCTGGAAAATCTAAAATCTTGTGTTGGCCTGGAAACTATTATACTATATAATAACAACACTAAAAAAGAACATTTAAACAAGGTAAGAAATTTGAAAAAAAAAAAGTTAGAGGTAGTATTTGTATACGTGTTTGCGTTATTCTATCAATTTGTCAGGATTTCTACGTATGTAAAAGATGATTTTCATAGATAAGTTATATAGCCACAGAGACATATTAGTCTGTCATACCAACTTGATTATGACTGAAAATCAGTCCTGGAAAAACGTCTCTAGGAAGGAGTGGGAACACTTATTATATATGTGTCTGTGCACATTTTTAGATTTAAATAAACATTTAAAATATGGCCTCTTACACTTGATTGACAGTGCATTTGTCAGTGTTCTGCCCTCATAAAATTGTTTTCACAGTTGTTTGACAGTGCTGTGGGTTGTGATTAGACACACTTCTGTAATGAGTATGAGTAAGTAATTCAGGTCACTTAATTTAAGCATCTCAGTGCAATACCACAGTAACTTCTACAGTATTCACTCCTGTTGAGTGGAATTTTTTAAAATAATCACGTGGCTCTTCAGGTGTCTTCACACCCCTCATTTCACCCATAGAAAGAAACAGTGCACTGTACTCAGGATAACCCTGACATAATTGTCATCTATTGTTTTGTTTTGGATTTTTTCTGTCAGCTTCCTTCTTAATCTGTCTTTCTTACTGCTCAAATCTCAATAATGGGTCATGACATGTTGTTTTTCTTTTATTTATTACATATCATGAAGTATTTAAACCTGGAGGTAAAAGAAAATGTCAGTATTACATTTGTTTGGGTTTTTTTGTTGAATAACCCACATTTTATATCAATGAAATCTGCAACAGTAGCACATAAGATGAGGACTCAATGCTGTTGGCACATTTTAGAGGACCTACTTCTTGAAACCCTCACTTAGCCTTTAGCGAAAAAAGAAAGCCAGGATGGGACTGAGCGCAGAGAATACGCTTTTATAATCGTGTCTTTGGCAGCTGCCACTCATGTCCTATTGATTCCCAACCAAAGCCATAGTTGTTTTCCTACAGTAGCTTTAGCTGAGGTCTTGTGGGCTCTAGTGTTGAATGGCTGTCACATTACAGCACTATTCAAGTATACAATAAATTTCTCCTTTCTGCCATTAATAAAGCAGACCTATCTTTAAATGTGTTAAAGGCATGATGTGCAACATTTTCCTTAAAAGAAAAAAAAAAACAATTTAGACTAATATCAACATAATTCCTTTCAATCACTACTTACTATCTAAACTGTCTTTCTGGTGTGTTTAAGAACATCTAAGACAAATCCTACTGATTCTACATTTAAATATTAAATAAATATTAATAACACCTCTGTAAGCTACAGTTTACAAAATGCAAAAAGTTAGACTATAATCTATTGCATTGGTTGATAAAGTCTTTCAATAATGTAGCCCCTCTGAAACATTTTTTTCAGCCAAGTGCCCTCTGAATGCAAAACATTTTGGTGGGGAAAAAAAAGCCTATATAAAGAGGTACAGTGCAGCACCAGTGTGAGCTTATTGAGGTAAATCCCATTAAAACATATTCTTCCTGATACTGACAGGATTTTGCTGGCTCTGTTTTTGCTTTCTTTTTCACTTCTTCCTCCCTATTTTCAGCTGTATTACTGCAATATTTCTACCACAAATCCATTTTCTTTATTTTCAGCTGTCACTCAACACTGATTTATGGTATTTACGGTGATGAGGGAAATGTTACTTCATGTTTGCTTAAAGGCAAATATGTTACAATTACAAGTCCAAAAATGAGTACTGCAGTCCAAATAGCGAGTTGTAGCCATAGACTGTATATTAAATAGCCTGAAATCCTATTTTATATACACTTTGGTTGAAGCAATTTTTTTCTCCCTGCCCCCTCCTCTCCAGACTCATTGAAGCTCAGGCAGGCTGCAGGAACGCTGCAGGAGTACAAGACAAGCACAACATTGTAATTTTGTGAATATCACCCAACGTCAAGTCCTGCACTGTAAGTTGATCAGCTGTTTATAAGTGTCAGTTCTCTGTCTTGTAAAGCTAACCCTGTTATCCTGAAAACAAAAGCCACTACTCCAAAAATACACTCTTGAGTCGCCTGACGACCAGACTCCATTAACATATTGCTCAGTTTTATCGTTATAAACATCTAGTCCTTCTAAAAGATTACTAATGATTTCTTACAACTCATAAACAGACACTAACTCATTTGGCAAACATTTGCCGAATTTTAACTCAAATTTACGTGAAATGGGCAAACAACATAAGTTACAGACAGAAATAGAAATTTAAAACGCGGACACCACAGCTTGCCGTCAGAGAAACAAGCATTTCAACTTAACATGTTTTCTTAATCTTTGATGTCACATCAGGTCATTTTATGATTTATTACAGTAAATATATTACAGATTTCTCCTTGAAGGTACACACACAGCACACAATTTAACTGCTGACACTAAATAGGACGACTTGAGCCTCTGTTCTGTTGCTGGAGAAATTCAGATTCACGTCAGAATTGTTTTGTCTCATTAAAAAAAACTGATGAAAGTTCTCAGGAACTTTTTTACAGAAACTTATATTGTCTGACTTTGTTCTGAGGGAGAATTACATTTAAACCTTTTCATCCTGAAGCTGTGTATTATTTAGACTTCTGCTAATTGCAGTCTTTCTTGCATGTTGAATCTCTCTTCATTCTCTCTCTGTAATTATTAATGCTTCTCGTCTGTCTCGGGCGCTAACCTGTTCTCTGTCTCTCTCAAAACAGTATCTCTGCCTGCCTGTGTGATAAACTGGATTAAATGAATAGAGAAATTGCATTAGAAAAAAAAAATCCTCTTAAAAATCTGATTAACCTCCCATCCTCAACGTTCTGATTGGACTATTAAATATTGAGTGAGGTGTGTAAATTCAATTAATCAATTTTAGCGAGATACTTGGTGCTGCTACATGCTGTGTGAGTGCTACCTGACCTCAGTCTCTCTTGGACATCCTTTCCTTTTAGATGCTCTCTCTCTCTCTTTCTAACACACCCCCTCAAATACACACACACACACAGACACAACCCCCCTGCTGAGGCAGCAAGTGAAGCAAAATAACTCACTCTGCCACACAATCGCTCCTTTGCCTCGCTCTAGGCACTGACTGCTTTATTCCATGACTTTTTTTTTTCTCTTCTCTGCTCTCTCCTCCTCATTGGTTCTGTATTTTTTTTCATACCATCGTAACTCTGCTACAACAAGAGCCAGTGATGGTGAATTGCTTGACCTTTCTCATTGTGCGGTGGTGTTGTGCTGTGTGGTCTGTGTTGACTTGGTTCAGCCCCATACATCAAGAGAGGTTTGTTATTGTGGACACCTTTGTTTTGTGGGAATTGGAGGTGTTTGTGTGTGTATTACAAGGCCTTGTTCTGGCATTTGTCAGCATTAGATTTGTTGAAATTTGCAGCTATGATGCATCATGTCAACATTTTTAGAAGTGTCTTGACACTGATAAGCATTGAACAGGCAAAAAGGCTTTCTTTAAGACACAATTTTACTGTACAAAATGTTTTATAGTTTTCACAAAATACATTTAGAAAGCTCCATTTTAAATAAAATTAAATTGAAATATTTAAGAGACAGCGTGTAGACGTTTTTATCTCAGAAGCATTGCTCAGACGTAAACCCAGTGTGTGTCCATGTTTCTACGTACACACTGAAATAAAAATGCAAAACTCAAAAGAGCATGACAGATGATGCTAGAAAAACCCTCCCATGGTCTTCAATTATAAATAAGGACTGCGGGGTTCGACTGCAGTCTCACGAACTCGAAGCCAATGTAATCGAACAGAACGTGTTTACAAAATTTTGCAACACAAGACTAATATCTTTAAAAAAACACTGTGTACTAGATGAAATACAAAGGCTTTGGTCTGTTTTACAATCAACAATGATTAAATCTGATATGTACTTGTAAACAACTGCCAAACACTTAAGTTTAAAACTCTGTCAAGCAATGTTTAATCATAATTATAGGAATTAAATATTTCTAGTTGCACAATTTTTTTGACCATAGGACACTATAATACAACTATACCTAAGAGACAAATTGTACCTGACCCTAAAGAAATGTATTTTATGATGCATGGAACATTTATAGAATATTCTCGGGGATATAAATGAAATCAACTTTTATTGGAGAAATCTTTCTGGAAGATTTCTAGGGAAGACAAGTACTTTACATTTTGACATAAACAAACTGGATTATATCGAAGACGCAGTCTACCATTTACAGACTACAGGTTTTCTTTTACACCTGTTCTCCACATTTAATGTTCTTCGTGGTAAATCTAGAGTCAATCCAACCACCGAAGCGAGAGGTCCAAGTTGTGTTGCATGGCGCACCGAGCTGTTGATAGTGATCCATGTTTAATAAGCCAGCAAGCGCAGGCCCGTGTGTCAGAGAGGAGTCAAGACCACAGCCTCAGTGGGTGGATCGAGTTTGAGTTTCCTCTGCTAAATATCCATTCGTAAGAAATAAGACCAATAAATAGTTTTTTTTTTCTCGACACAGTAAGAGTCTTCCCTCCAGCTTTTTCGTCTTTAATGATATGCAACAGCGTCCAGAGACCATGCAAAGGCTGGTAGAAGTTCTCGATATAAGCAGATTAAAAGATAGTCATGGCAGAATCTCTCAGGTTCTCCTCCTCTCTTTCAAACAAAAACGCAAGACCAACATGGTTTTCTAGCAGTCCATCTATCAGTACTTGATCTTGGTTTTTCATATTAACATACAAATGGCCATTTACTAACACACCAGAGAAAAAAAGGAAACAATGACTGAAGTTGGAAATAGAAAAAAAAAAACAGATAAGTTTTTGTTCCATAAAAATTTTAACACCGGGCACTTTACAGAGGTCCATTTTTTTCAGTTTTTCCATCGTTGTTCTCTCTTCCAAGTCCTCGTTTTGAATGTGCCTAGAGCTACAGAACAGCACACAGTCCCACTGGAAAAACAAAGCCCAGACGTCCCAAGGCTCTCCCAGAGTCACTTTCTTTCCTTCCTCCTCTCCTTTTTCTGTCCTTTGCCTCTTCTCAACCCTCCCTCGCCTTCTCTTCTCTCCTGTGCCGTGTATGTGTGAGGAGCACTGCCGGAGGGCGATGGTGGAGTGGGTGGTTACAGGGTGAAGTAGCTCTTCTCTCTACTGTAGTCTTGACCAGTACTGAGACATGTCAGGCTCGCTCCCTGGGACTTGGACAGGGACAGACACTCCAGGAGAGATGAGTCCTGCAGAGACAAGAAGAAAAAAAGACATCAGTAAAACGAAAAAACAACAAAACAAAAAGAAGTCAACATGCTAAATTGGGATGCACCATGCACAGTTAGTTAGTGTGACAGCTGTAGCACAGAGCATTGTGCTTTAAACGCCTGCGAATAGGTAGACGAGCGGTAGAGCTGCAGTGAGTCACAACGCTCTGCACATGGTTGCACAGTAAAAGGCTCGCAAGCTCGATAAATTGAGGCTTTGGCAATGGCATTTAAACAGAGAGAGTACAACAGCAAATGAATCAAATTAATTAGCAATTTAGCACAGAGGAAATGTGGTTATGCATGATTAACTCTTCATGACTATAACCGGTATATATGGCTCTCAGTAACAGCATCCTAATGGGGTGGAACTAAACTATGGGCTGGAGTAGCAGGATTGACATGATGGCGTAGAGTGGCGATGAAATGAACTACGTTCATGCAACTGCAGAAGGAAAATGATATGAAAATGTAGAGGTATTGATCTGCAGACGGTTTAAACCTGAGACATATAATACGTAGACAGCTGCGATACGTTAACGTCACCGCCATATCTGCCCGTGAACAAATACATATAACCTGTTTTTCTGGATAAAAAGCACTGAAATGCTTACATTTCTCAATGATTCATGTTGCATTCAAAGGTTTATGAACTACATAGAGTAGGAAAAAAGATTTTTTTTTCTGACTTACTCCATGAAGATTATGAGTCCTTAAATATAATATGACTCCTTCAAATCGGTTGAGAAATGTGAGCCTTTTAGTCCTTTTATCAAGAAAACAACATTTACATGTATGTGTTTACAGGCCAGTCTTGACCTGACCAAAATGGCGGCAAAGTTGACATATGACCCAAAGGCCAATGTGGCATCTGCGTGCGTATGTCTGTGATTTAAACCATAAATAGACGTAAAAAGGAAAATGAAAGTTGCAGCAACAGATCATGAATCAAAGATGACTATGTAGTACCCCCAAAATTACAGGAAAGGTGGCAGATGTTTCAAAGTAAGAGTGCACTGTTTTGTTATCGGAGTAATTATTCCCAAGCATGTTGGTGATAAACAATGAACTTTCTGCCTACCTGTTGAGGTGGTACCAGAAGTGGTCATTGATTGGCTGTTCATATGTGCCTGCATATGAGGGGGCGTGTATGTGTCGTAGCTCCGCCCGTTCACAGGCGGACTGGTAGGCAGCATGCAGGAATAAGAGGAGGTCTGGCTGGGCTATAGATGGGGAGAGAATGTTACATTAGCTTAGCCAACCATAGTCTGTAATACTGTAAGATCTAAAAGGCAGGTGTGGATTAATTTATCATTAAAGTTGTGGTTCTCTACGAAATTTTATGATTTCGCTAGGAGACATTTTAAGTTACACACGGTGTATTAGATTCCACTCTTAAAATCATAACAATCACCATAAAATATTTTTTAAAATGTACATCTTTAAAGTAGGGTTGTCGCGATATACTGGTATTGACGATACCTGTGATATTTAAAAAGTGAAATAATTTATATCTTGTCAATACTAATAAAACACACATACATTTGTGGATCTTTTGTTCATCAGTTCACCTGGTTGCCTTTGCACTATTCATTCAGCCTTACTGCAGTTTTTGTGCACTTTTATACAGTTATGGTTACTCTCCACCTCCCTACACTCTTATTTTGAGTTTAATTCATTTGCCAAAAACACACAAAATGCACAGTACACAGTTAAAATTTATTTGACTGATAGATTTACTTTTTTTTCAAATCTTCCATAGATATTGCAATAATATTGTTATCGTGAATTCTTTTGGCCAGGATAATTATATTAATCTAGTAAAGATAGTCTGCCATCATGACAGCCCTACTGTAAACATCACTAACTGTTGAGCATTATTGTCTGTTACTTACTTGCATAGGTAGATTGTTTGCCATGGTGAAGCTGGGCATGGGGGGCAGCGCACTGTAGGTGTTTGTGAGTGCAGAGTCAGGTCTACCCAGCATTGACCCCGAGGTGAAAGACACTGTGGATGAAGATGAAAATGTGGTTAAAAACCCGCTGAAATGGCAACACACACACACACACACACACACTCACACACACAGCCAGTCCTCCAGCGTGAGAGAGCGTCTCATTAGCGTTAAGTGGTGCGTGCGTGCGTGAGGTGACGCCTTGTTTGACAGGCTGATAGGCCCGGACACATACTGTACTGTGTGTGTGTGTGTGTGTGTGTGTGTGTCTCAGGTGATTGACTTGTGAGCTTCAGCCCTCCTGCCTGATTCGGTAATTACGCAGATAGTCAGCTGAGAAGTTTTGCTCAATCATCCATCAAAAGGAAACCACCACCGGTGCTGCTTCTTCTTCATGTGAACTAGAGCGCACAGCCACCGAGGCCTCTTCTCAACCTTTAATATTAATCCGCAGGCTGTCACATAATATTATTTAGCCCTATCTCACATGTCTGACAGGAACCCGCGCGTTGTTACTTACATTATTTCAGCCACAATACAAAATGCATACATAGTATCAGATTCTATTTTAATATTATTTTAAGATGTATGGGTGTTCTGTGAGCACTATTACCCCAGCTGTGGTGGACCTACCCGGTGTGGTGGGCTGTGGGATGGCCTGGTAGACGCTGGTGCTAAAGCTGCTGCTGATGGGAATGTGACTGGAGGAGTTGTTGGCCTGCCGGCGCTGGTTCCGCAGCTTCTCCTCTCGCCTCCACTTTGCTCTTCTGTTTGAGAACCATACCTGCAATTAAAGAAATTATTGATAGTATTGTTTTTTTAAAAGATTTTTTTTTTTTTTTTGCGGGGGGGGGGGGGGTAGGGCTTCTATAAACTTAAATACATTTGGTGTAAAAACAAAAAAGAAGAGAAAAAAGTTTTAATCACTCACTTGTATTCTCGCTTCGGGCAGGTCGATTTTCGCTGCTAGTCTCTCTCGCGCGAAAACGTCTGGATAATGAGTTCTTTCAAATTCTGTAATGCAAAAAAATTGAACAGGAAAATCGTCAATAAATAAGCAAGAAATTAGGTCAAGGGCAATTTAATTTTTGCAGGGCTATTAGCTGTTTATCCTTTATTATTTCTGATTGGACTGACATACGAATTTAATGCAATTTAATTCGATAATAACCAACAAAATAAAAAAAACAAAAACATAGTTATCTCAGGGCGCATTTTACATAGAGCATGTCTAGATCATACTGTTTATAAACCGAATAGTTCCCACCAAGAGCAAGCACTGACGCAACTGTAGCGAGGAAAAACTTTAACATTACTACCATAATATGGAAGGTGTTTGTTTATTGTTTAACTAATAACATCAACGACATTTTATTAAAGAAAAAAAAAACATTATATGGCGGATATAAATGTCTAAATGACCTTTTTCCAGAGCTTCGATCTGCTCCTGGGTGAAGGACGTGCGGTTTCTCTGTAGTTTCCTCTTGAGCTGCAGTCTCATCTGTGTCTCCTCTGAGTCCTCCCCGTTCGAGCTGATGGAGTTTGTGTTTTCTCCTGCACCGTCTTGTTGTTGGCAGCCATCTGCACCAAAAAAAAAACATATAATGGAAATATACATTCAATTAAGCTAATTGAATAATTAATTCTGGGGGTCTCCTGTTGTATGAGCCTACAGCTAATTGTACCGAGCCGGTGCGACATCATTAATTAAAAGCCCCTATCATGGTTGATTTAATTCAAAATCAGAGAGGAATGACGGCAGTTTCTTCTTAATGTTTCCAGATTACAGACTGGAGTGAAAAGGAACAAAATGAGAGAAGGGACCTCGCAGTTAAACTGTTTATAAAATATTGTGGGAAAAACATGCTGGCGAGGGGAAAGGGCTCCGCGTACTTATCTCTGCCCAACAATGGCGTGTGTTCTCAAAAGGTTAAGAGAAATGTGACAAGATGTGGCGAGCCTCCTTTCAGAGCCTATGAAATGTATTAAAACCCCAAACTCTCTAGCCCCCTTTTTTAGGGCAGAGCATGCCTCAATGGTCGTTCCCATATGGGCGTTGGTATAGCCATTGAGGTGACCACCAACTTTTGAATAGGAGAAGACGCTTTTCAGAATGATACAATGCCTTCAGGAGTAAGGGAAACCATTAAACTATGGACACAGCCCGGGACGAGCAGTGAGCCCTCGGTGGGTGTAATATATGGGAGGGGGGCTATTGGAGGAGATGACAAAAGGATCCTCTCTCTCTGGAGGCGCACAGGCTATAGTGCTTTGGCATTGTGCGTACGAGGATCCCAGTCAACAGAGCTTTGAGTCCAGTGTGTTAACCCTTATCCACTACCATCATTAATCACGTCCCCCGGCCAGCTACACGCCAGTCAGGATTTCTGTCTTCAATTGGAAACAAATGAGTGAGGAGAGAGCATGCAACCCCCTGAACAACCAAAATAAGGCCAATCTATTCACTGCCCCTTCAGTGGCAGGGCGAGGCTTATCGACTAATGTCTGTCTTGTTGTTGGACATCATTATCACACCGAGGAGTTAATGCGAAATTAAGCAGGGCTGCGTTCATAGAGGGCTGGTTTCATGTAATATCTCACTGGTGTCTGCAGTGTGCAGGGGCATTTCAGCTTTTTGTATGCAGATTTAGTTGATGTTTTTAACTGGATTGGAATAGTTTTAGTGAGTATAGTGCTTGCTCAAGGGTAAGAGGCTGTTGTAAGGATGGAACAGGTGCAGGAAGGCCTACATAGCCATGCACTAAAAAACAAACATGTAGTAAACATGAAGAGTGAGATTGTAAACTTCATTAGAGCTGCAGCAATTAATCGATTAGTTGTCAAGTCTTAAATTAATCGTTGGTTTGATTGATTTTTTTAAAGAAAAAATAGTCAAAATTCTCTGATTGCAGAGAAAATAATCATCACATTAATCAACAAGGAAAAGAA
The DNA here is from genome assembly GCA_034769285.1 of Lutjanus argentimaculatus. NCBI lineage: Eukaryota > Metazoa > Chordata > Actinopteri > Lutjaniformes > Lutjanidae > Lutjanus > Lutjanus argentimaculatus. The sequence continues at coordinate 2,025,003 of JAWZSL010000045.1, read as the reverse complement.
TTGTTACAGTGGTAAACTTCAAAGTGTCTTGTGTTTAAAGCTGCAACAATTAGTCAATTAGTTGTCAACTATTAAAATAATCATCAATATTTTTTTCATTGATTAATCAGTTTGATTTATTTATTAGCATTATTTTTAAGAGTCAAAATTCTCTGTCCACCTTCTTAAATGTGAAGGTTTTCTGATTTCTTTACTCTTTACGATGACAGTACACTGAATATCTTTGGGTTGTGGACAAAACAAGACATCTGAGGATGTCATCTTGGGTTTTAGGGAGCACTGATCAACATTTTTCACCTTTTTCTGGCATTTTAAACAATTTAACAAGAAAAAGATTGACAAATTAATCAAAAGCAAAATAATCGTTGGTTGCAGCCCTGAACTTCAAGTCCTCTTGTGTTTTGAGCTGCAACAATTAGTCAATTAATGGATTACTTGTTCATGATTAAATGAATCGCTAACTATTTTGATACTGAATCTTTTTTTGTAATTCTCTTACCTCAGTCTCTCAAATGTGAACATTTTCTGTTTTCTTTACTCCTTTATGACAGTAAACTAATATCTTTGGGTTGTGGTCAAAATAAGACATTGGAGGACTTCATGTTGGGGTTTGGGAAACAGTGATCAACATTTTTCACCACTGTCTGACTTTTTATTGACCAAACAACTAATCAGTTATCAGAGAAATAATCTACAGATTAATCAACAATGAAAATGATCATTAGTTGCAGCCCTTAGTCGGAGATAAGCTGCAATAATCAACAATTGATAATCATTAGTTGTCAGCCTTGTTGATATTGATAATAGAGTCATATTGTTGAAGCAAAAAAAACTGTTTAAATTCTCTGACTTCAGCCTCTCAAATATGAATATTCTCTGGTGTCTCTATAACAGGAAACTGAATATCTTTAGGCTGTCATTTACGACTTTGGAAAACAGTGTCATCGTTTATCATCATTTTCTCACATTTTATGGACCAAATAACAAATTAATTAATCCAGAAAATAACTGACAGATTAATCAATGATGAAATTAATCGTTATAGCAGCCCTACTTGTATGAAACAGGAAAAAAAAAAAGTTTTCCAACATGTGAATTCAAGCAAGTTGCACGTTTGCTGCAGCACATTTTACACGCCTTTCTGTAGGCCTGACAACATATTTAGTGTGTCTAAATATAAACGTCTCGGTTCACTGGAGGAAACCTGATGCGACACGTTTCTTGACAATTTCCCTTGCTGCAAAAATAGACAAAAGTATTCTTCTATAGGCCAATAGTTTGTATCCACGCTATTTGTTTCTTCACTCTGGATAATCCATAAAAAGGAGTGAATGTGCAGCTATTATCCGTCTGCCAGACCCACTGACGCTCGGATGGGATTTGTTTTCTTTATAAAAGCGCTGGGAAATAAACTCATTCTTTAGTATCACGATGTCTCAGCCAGTGAGGCGGAAAAGCAGCAAAAAAAAAAAAAAAAAAAAAAAAAAAAGAGAGAGAGAGAGATACCGAACCAATTGCGGCACCTTTCAGCTGCTGAGACCGGATCAAAACACTCTTGAGAAACCGCTTAGAACTGAAAGAGAAAGTGAGAGACTAAATCCTATAGATGGGATTTGGAGCCATATAGCCAGCGAGCGCAGAATGAGAAAGAGATAAAAGACAAAAATCGGTGAGGAGTTTTTTATTCGTTCCTCTTTGGATAGAGTTGTCTTCTTTTTGGGGCCCTGTCACTCTCCGTGTAGCCTTTATATCTGCTTACTCGGCTGTCGGATGGAAAACATATTTTCGTTCCCCTGAGACAGCTGATTCACTTAAATACTTGAATGACACCAAAGGACTCTTTATCATTATTATCATTATTATTATTGTTATGTTATTGTTATTATTATTATTATTGTTATTTTATTGTTATTATTATTATTATTATTATCATTGTTCATTATTATTATTATTATTATTATTATTATTATTATTATTATATGGGGATTGTTTCTTGTTATGTTTTGTGTTTAAACCTTAAATAAGATGGAAACATCTTAAATGGCAGAAAGTATGGCTTGTTTTTCTTATGAGATGTGCAGTACTTTACTATTATTGTTATTACTGCGGTTTCATTGTTAAACTGACATTGTTTTCTCTTACGTGTCATATGTCTTAATAAAAACATAAAATTATTACTATTGTTGTTCTTTTTCCTAGTGTTATAATAATTAATATAATAATAAATATAATCTTATAGCATAATAATGATAATAATAATAATAATAATAATAATAATAAATAATAATAATAATAATAAATCAATATGTTATGACCGACTGTACCAACGGCAAGTAAACTCGATAAAATTTATATTTTACTAGGCCTGTATAATAATAATAATAATAATAATATAAAATAATAATAATATAATATAATAAAATAATAATAATAATTATCAAATTAGTTAATCATTAGCTGTTAATATGATCGTTTCCGCTTTACTGCTTGTTGATAACAGCCCCACGTGTCCAAATGGTCATCAAACAAATGCAAATTATTGTTTCCTACGACTGAATTCCAGCACTTGCGTCGCCCATTTGTGATATCAGACGCAATTGTTCAGTGAATTAAAATTTAAGAAGCAAAGTAAACGTTAAAATGTGGCGTTTCTTCTAAGAGGCTGTGCTGAGTGTTTGGCCTGCAGCAGGCCGACAGCAAACCCTCTGAAGTGGAATATTTCCACAGCAGCAGCAGCCCTGACCATCTCCACACTCCTGCATGTTGCCATAATGAGAGACAAAGCCCTCTCTAATGAGCAATTACACGTAGTGCGGACCGTTCCCATAACCAATCATTGCGTGTGAAGGAAAACATTCCTTTGTACTAAATATCCCCGCACACAGCCTCCCTCTCTCCACCCCGGCTCTGCCTCCCCATCAGGAGGAGGCGAGCAAAATGCAGGCTGTTGGACGGACACCTCTGCTGAAAGGACAAGCCGCTGTCACGCACATCCATGTCTGGGACAGTGGAGGCATTCAGACTGCATGCTTGGCCTATGGCTTCCTCTAATCGACTAGTCTTAATTGGGGGTCTTGTTCAGGGCATCAAAGCATTGCCAATACAATAACCTTCCTGCAAACAGAGCCGTGGAGCGGAACCACTGGAGGAGTAAGCTGTAAAACTATTGACAATGTATGGTGACCTCTTCGGAGTTCACGTAATGCAAAAACACACTATATCAGAGATAAGTATTTTATTTTTTAAGCCAAATCAGAGCTTCATCCTTATTTGCGTCAAGGTGTCTTTATCGCCACTGTGTGATAATGAGGCTCACCTTGGTTGGGCTGCCCTGGCACTGATGTTCCGGGGTACCAGCCGGGCCGGGTCCCCCAAGTTCCTGTCTGACCGTTGAGCATTCTCAGCTTGTCATACATGCCATCTGCGCCCATCTGTTGCTTTTCACTAGCCAGGTTGCGGAGGACTCTGTTTATCGATGACACCTGAATGACAAATTACATACGATAACAGTAAAGATCAGGATCAGATGCAGCGCACTCACACACGCTTTAAAATCATAATATACCTGCACAGAAAGACGCACAAATGGTCAACGCGCTTCTTCTAATTGACTGTATGTATGTTTGGGTGATCACATATGCAGCCCACACTTTGTATTTAATAAGACTGAATGGTTGGCTGCCCTTCTCCTTTTCCTCCACTGCATGAGAAAAAAGTCATTTCATGTGGCAAATTAAATCATGCACATAACTTCCAGTCAGTACACTTACACTGGGTATATTGTCGTTGGTGCAGATCCCCTCCGACAGAAGTCTGTCACGGATCTCCCACGCAAAGATAGACGGACACTCCCGCTTGTACTGCGCGATCTTCGCGACCACCTCTGGAGTGGCGACCCGGGGCTTGCTGCCGCCTATCGCTCTCGGTCTTATGGAGCCAGTCTCATAATATCTGCCCAGGATCTTGCTCACACAGCCGTTGGATACCTGGATAGAAAACAACAGACACAATTCACATACATTATTTACGACTAGTAATGGAATTTCTAAGATGGCGTCAAATAATTATCACCTTTTCACTGTCCAGCACTTGGACTTCATCATGGGTCTATAAACACAAAAAATATGCCTTGAATGGTATATTAGGCATTTCTTAACAATAGATCTATTCTTTAAAAGAGCAGGCACATTACTTAACTTTTGTCTGCTTTACTATTACATTTCCAGTAAATGGAATGATTAGAATTTTACTGACTTAAAAACATTCCTAAAACGCAACGTTCAGGCTACAGGAAACATGGATTTAAGGTGAAAAACATACCGTATTTCCTTAATAATTTGATCATAAAAAGTTGTTTGTATCCATTGAAAACAAAGTCTGTATAAACCTGTTTTCTTTTCAGAGAGAAGTGAGTTTGTCACCTGCAGTATCCTGGAGATGTCGCAGGGTCGAGCACCACTGTGAGCAAGTTCAACTATTTTCTGCCTGGTGGAATCCGGCAGCGGTCTACCATTAACAAACACACCACCAAGCTGGTTTACGCCACTGTGACCTACATGGAGACAAAAGCATCGGAGTCATCACACGGTATCATAACTCCAATTAAAAACATAAGCAAATAATTTTCATTGAATGGTTAGGAGGAGGAGGATGGCAGAAGCGCTCAGGAGGTTAAGATGAAGACATAAGGTTTATTGCTGTTGACTTCAAAAAAATAACTCAATGCCTTTAAAAACGGGTTTAAATCAAAGTGCACTCATAAAAGAATAGTTTTAAGAAGCTGTTACACTGCTCGGTACATTCCCCTCTAACACTGCGCAGATATTCAGAAGCGTAACACATGCAGAACATGGATTAAACGACACATAAACTAAATCAAAACATCTCAATATGATTTTTTTCTTATAATAAAAGAAAACCCTCAGTCAGTCCTTTGCCCGGAGAAAACTCAACCAACCTTTTAACAAACCGGCAAACTTCGGTATTAAAACATTCGCACCGTTATCCATCCCCTCCTGTACAGCTGCGCATCGCCGACACCAGCAGCTCACTCATAAACTATCATCAAAATAATAACCAGCAGCAGCGACAATCACATAAAACAATAAAGCTGAAATAATGTGTTAAATTAGCTTTCATTCAAAAGCATCGCTTTTTGGAAATTGACCTTAAATCGACAACGATGCTCCTTCAAAACACACAATAATTACGCGTCAATAAGACAGCCACCACATAAGATACAAGCTGTAAAATAGCAATTTTCATGATTGGTTATTGTCTAAAAAAGATTGCTTTTTGCAAATTATCCTTAAATTGTTCTATGGCATCTCACTAAAGCACAGAATAAGCCCGCAAACCTGAAGCCAAATGGGAGAGCTGACTCCCCGGAGTGCCTGAGCTGCTGCTGCTGCTCTCTGTTTCTCCGCTGCCTTCCCCTGCGCTGCCGCCCGGTACATTGACTCCGGGAGCAGAGGCTCCTTAGCAATAAATAAGCTCCAAATATAGAAGAGGGGGAAAATATGATGAGCCTGCCTGACATTTGTCTTTAAAATAAAGCTAGCTGCACGTCAAGTTTGAGCTTAATTTCTGGAAATAGGCGGAAGTCGCCTCGGATCATGCATGGGAGGCTAATTGAAAAGATCAGTTGGAGCACTTGTGGCAGGCATGTCACTTTATGACACCGCTCTGCTTTTGAAAATCGCATCGTCACGACAAATAGTAGCATGATAAAACGACCCTTTCTGTCTGCATTTGGATATCACTCAGACAAAATTGGACGCTACTCGTTTACCCTCCGAGGGAGACTTCGTTTTAAGGTGGCCGGGGGCTACGCGCGGTCACACAAACGAGGGCGCGCCTGGATTCTTAACATATTAAAAGTGACATGCAGTTTTTTTCCCCCCTTGTTTGTATTTGACAACAAATGCTCACAGCCACTGCAGTCCTGTTGTGTGCAATCAGTAGGCGTCTTTACTCTGAAATATGTCACAGGGCTCTGCTTTAAACTGCACACTTTATTTTATAGAAATGATCAAAAGGGCCAAATAAACCTGTTTAACTGAGCAACGTATCCCTTTTGGCCGCTACGTGTAATAATCTTCCAGCGTGGATCTGATTGATAGTAAACCCATTATCATCCCTCCTGCTCTTTGGTAATTCCAGGATTAAGTGGAATTAATAGACTTCTTACGCTGAAATTGGCCTCCCCGCATTAAGCGGTCCTGCTCTGGAGCTGCTCCATCACCTCTGATTTATAACTATCATATAAATCCTCCGGATCGATAAAACCGTCAGATAAGGACATCACATAAAAATCAAACCTCTCCTAAGGTTAAGTCTTAATCATGGCACAATTCCCTCAAGTGCAGCAGAGTCGATCTCGCCCCGCTGGCGCTGATTATGCGCCTTGTATTCTATTGCAAGTCGACTAATAGGAAAACATATGGTGTCAATTTGGACGCTCCCCACCATATACACCCAGGAGTTATTAGCACAAAAGCCACCGAGGCCGCCGCGACCTTTAGACAACCCAAAGGGCCGGGCCCAATGATATCTGCTCGGCAATTCGCACCAGACATCACACGCCAAAGCCAGGGGAGCATCCCATTATCATCAATCCGCAGCTTTGATAAGGCCCCATCATCTCTGTAATGGACAGCGCTGCGGCCTAGAAAAACAACTCTACTGCTGCCACCAGTTTGTTAAAGTATTTCTGTTTTTTGTTTTTTTTTTTCTTCTTCTTGTGAGTCACACCTCGACACATCAAACAATCCAACTGTCAACATTTGGATTCAGACATTTTGGACTAAAATGCGCACAGATTACAGCACAGACACGTCAATCATCGAGGTATATGGAGAATAATATAATAAAATTATTCCACACACCTTCATCACAGATGTCATACACCTCTTGTCCAGCAGCAAGAGAGAAAATGTTTCATGTTTATCCTTTTTTGTTTCAACACACACACATACACACAACACACACACCAGACACATATTCAACTCATGGGCCACTTTAAAACACACAAGAGGCCTATAAGCAACTTCATCTACCATGTTTTTTGATTGGCACCCACGACAATATGGTTGTTAATATTTATCTTCCGCTCTGAGTTCAGCCTGCGCCCTAACAGTGAGGCCTGCGGTTATAATATGAGCATTTTCTTTCTAGTTCATGCTGTCTGTCCGTGAAGAAGAAGAATATGGACTAATCTACATAAGACATTATTGCTATTCCTCATGTTTCATGCAGGGCTCTTCTTCTACGCGGCTAATCTTGTATGCAGCCTGGCAGCCAGCTCTAACGCTAATGCAGACGGCTGTGCAATTATTTAATACCAACTCAAGCAGAAACAAAAATCTCCCTCTCAACCCAGCCCCCTCTATTCTCCCTCTCTCCTCTCTCTGGAGCAGGACGACGTGTGATTAACTTGTTCAATAATAACTTGCCGACCTATCATTGCAAAATAAAATAATAAATTAACAGCAATGAAACGGCCATCAAATAACTGAGAATATTTCTCCCCTGCACCTCAAAGTCATGCAAATTTATTCCTGCACATACATTTCCTCTCTTCTTCCTTTTAAAGTGTTCTTACAAAGTTATAACAACCAGTGCATAATGTCAGTGGGTGTTGCTTCCATGCAACCACATTAGGAGGAACTTGCGGTTGTAATCAAAAGTTTGAAAACAAAAATATACATAAAAACAACTTACTGTTCTGCATCATTGAGGCTACGCCAGACTCCCACGTGGCTTGGTTGTGGTATTCTAAGCGTCACAAGGAAAAAACAAAGCTGGTTGGCAACAAATCATAAACATGGAGTGTACACATTTTTATTTTTCTTAAAAATATATATAACTGTCAAATTATTTGCAACATTTTATTTTAATCAAATAAACAAAAGTTTCTCATCTCATCGTTCGATTAGAATTGTTTTGCGGATCTTAAACTGTGCTTAAACATTATTGATGCATCATGAATTTCAGTACATCCTCAGTGTATGTAGGGTATTTTAATTAAACTTGCCTGGAAACAGAGTTGACTGTCCACTCTATAACAATTTAGTCAATCATCTGCCGTTTTCACTACTTAATGTCTCCCTATAGGACAAAGCAAAACAACACATTAGCACAGCCATAGCTATACTGATGTACTTTAAACCTACTGTATCCTCATCTGTGCCCTACATTTGCAATTAACCTCGATGTTGCTGCCAAGCACATAAATCAAAATTGACGCGGGACAAAGATTATTTGCGCTTCTCTGTTAGGCCTTGTCAAAATAAATTCAAACTAACAGCCTAGGCCTGTAACTCCTTTATGACGCTATTTCTTTCGAGGCTCCTTTTATTCTGAAATTCATATAAAGCAATCAGCCCTCATCGTCTCAGCAAGAGTTTTTTCCCCCCCTTTTTAAAAAAAAACTTGATATCCCTCCTCTTGTGGAGTCTATCGTGGAAACTTTACAGTGACACACGTTGTCTACCTCGCCTCACTGCTCTGCAAAAGTCCAGACCAGGAGGGGGTACATAGCTGGTGTACAAAGCCTGCTGGACTCCAACAATGCACCCCCTTTTTCTGCCTCCGTATACCTCCAAACCCGGGGCGAAAACTCGGCCTCCGCGACTAGAAACACACAGCTTCCCACTAAACACACCAACAAGTTCAGATTAATACAAAGAGCCGGAGGCATGCATCCACCCCCTCCGGGACCATTCACACACACACACACACACTCACTCTCACACACACTCACACATACACACACACGACCGTGACCCCGGTGCCGCTTGTGCGTGAATGTGGGTTTTGTTTGGCCTGCTTTTATAGAAGAAAAAAAAAAAATTAAAAAACGTAATTTCTTGTTCTAAATATTTGGTGGGTTATTTTGTGCTGCTGGTGCGGGTTGTAAAGCGGGTTGAAAGACACAACAGCGCAGTAGGGCGCTCAATTGGAAAAGACAAATGCATTAAAGAAGCTATTGACTGGGGGGACAGATAAAAAGGGGGCCAGGCAGGGAGAAGTCTGAAGTTTTCTCCCTCCATGCAAAGTTGTGTTGTGTGCAGAGCAAAATGGCCTAATAACGTCGTCTCCTAACAGACAAACTGTGTTTTAGTCCTGGGCTAGTTTGCTATGAAGGCCGCCATTGCATTTAGATTGTAGCTTTCTTTCATGTATAACAAATAGGCAGCATTAATCAAATTCAGATTCCATCACACTGGCCCACATAGCCGCAGTTAGCCTGTTTAGCATCACCGAAAATTACCAAAACAACTACTGTGTAATTTAGATCATATTAATATTATTCAGTAAATGACATGATGTTGAAGTTAATTTGGAAAAAAATAAATCAAAGAAAGAAAAAACAGCCTGTTTTAAGTCTGACCAGCCTGTAAAGTGCACTGCAGTCAGTAGCTTTTAGCCTCGCAAGGTGGTTAATCATTTATTTAAGGTCGAGAGCTCAAACATTGTTGTTGTTGTTTCTGAGGTTAACTGCGATCTAATCTGCATTTCTTTTCCTTTAGTAATCCGTAACAACAATGTCTTAATTCAACATGCTTATTCTGGCCGCTCACAACATTCATATGCAGAGGTGGTGCATGTAGGCCTGCACTACAATGGCCCCGGTGCAAGTAACAGAGACCAGCAGAATGTATATTATATTTAAACATGAAGGTTAAAAATGTGTTGAATATTATAGAATACATTTTGTGAATTAGTTATTTAGCATGCATGTGGCCAACAGGTTTAATCTCATCTCAAATATTTTAGTTGACATTTTAAGCCATAGGCCTGATGTGTTTTTGCTATCAGTCTTTTTTAATACTATTATATTTTTACGCTGATTTATACTGAATTTATCTTTACAATTACAAAAGAAAATCACGCAATTAATTAAGTAAATTACTTCTATTTTTATTTTATTAATTTGTCTTAATTGTTTGACAAAACACTTTTAAAGCAGCAGCAGGTTGTGTATATTTTGTGTTTTATTAAAAAATTGTAATTATTTGAAACATTATTAACTCTTAATAGGCTGATATGCCTGCAAAGATAGCATGTGAGTATTTTAAAATACTACACAGCCAAACTGCTAAAAATATAAAAGTAGTTTAACTCGCTGTCATTAAAGGCAGACAAAAACATCTCATAAAAACGGGTAAAGCTGTATTTGGTCTGGCACACAAACACATTAAATCGGGCCTCGTCTCCTCCCCAAGTAGTGCTTCCATGCAGCTTTTTTTTTTTTTTTTTTTTTTTTTAGAAGGCGCTTGGGTGACTCGCCTGCATGAATCAATCTGACACCTTTCCTCAACGGGTCATTGCGCCCCATTCTCCACGATGATCACTGTCCTGGCCCAACGTGACTTTTTACTCTTTACTGTCATAAATAAGCGGTAAGCTATCCGTGGGCCTAAACACAGCAACAACCATCGAGCAGATAAAACAGACAGAGACGCTAAAGGCTGTTCGCACTTTGTGAGAAGAGAGTCCAGTCAGAAGACAGGCTGATAAAACACACACAACCTCGCCACTGAACCTCAATATATGACCTATAATAATAATAATAATAATAATAATAATAATAATCTACAATAATAATATAATAATAATAGATAATAATGACAAAACATAATAATATAATAATTTAATAATTTAAGAGCACAGACAAACTTTTAGTCAGGATCTCACCTTTTTGGGGCATCCTGCGTCGTTGTCAAAGTCCTTGGCAAACTATAGGCTACAGCCTAGTTCTCCACACCACAGAAAGAGAAAAAAAAGAAGCCGACCAGGTTCAGTCTCTCTCGGTGAAGTTTCGAAGAGGAAAAAATAGTTTCCAGTGGTCTTCGGCGGGAGACGGAGGGGATATCCCTGCGAAGTGGACAGAGATTGACAGTGAACTCAGATGTCAGGACGCACGGAGTTTGGCGAGGATGTGCGCTGGCGTGTGAGAGAGCGAATGAGAGAGTCGGAAAGAGAGAGAGTGGGGAAGAGAAAAGAGAGCGAGAGAGAGGGGAGGAGGAGGAGGAGGGGAAGGAGGGAGAGTGGTGGTAGTGGTAGAAGGAGGTGGGGGTAAAGAGAATGAACACACCTATGCTGATTGGTGATGGAACAAGTGTATTAATGTATGTGTTTCCTGGTCTGCTGTGTACGCCTCGCCTCTCCTCGCCTCGCCTCCCTCCGCCGCTCTTCACTGGCCCATTAGCGCGACCCGACCTCTGTCATCATCCCCCATATAAACACTTCCCCCTGCACCACAGCCAAAGCGGGAAACGGGGCCGAGCCACAGCAAAGAGGGAGAGAGAAAGAGAAAGAGGGAGAGGAGGAGAGAGAGAGTCTCGTCTTCCCAACCCACTAATCAGCCCACGCATGCAAATACCCTGCGCTCACTTGCTGAATATTGCCCTATTGCAAAGCAACTGCCTCGGAAATGCCCATTGGACGGAGAGCTCTATTCTTCCAGGCTGAATTGGGTCCGCGCAGGGAATCTCAGGCATGTTCAGCTCCAACCTGAGGCTAAACTATAATGCTGCTGCAAGGGAGGACGGGAAAGTATAGCGGTGGATCTCATAACGGCAAATTAAAATTACAGAGATGAAGCAGCCGATGCTCTACAGATGAGATTAATGTTATAGGGACGCGTGTGATTAATGCTGAAAAGTTTGTTGACATGTTGCAAAATGTCACCTCTGTTTATTTTATTAATTTTTGTGTGAGTGTGTCTGCATCCACGTGTCACATGAAGGGCTGCAGGCTGAAATCATCACTGACAGATTTTCACAAAACACAAAATGTTGAAAAAAAAAATAACTTGCACCAGTTAAAGAGGTTTAAAACATTTTCAAATGCAGAAGATTTTCAGCGCAAATATTCTCATATTTGAAGCATTTATGTAGTACTTTTAATGCAGCACCAGAGGTTTCCTCTCAGGGATGTTTTAGGGAATTCAGATTCCTTGGTGTTTATTTATTTTATCTATAGAGTACTATAGAGCTTAGAGCTATGATTTAAGTCTTTGTACTTTAGAGTCATAATCAGACACTTAAACACTGTGTAAGTTAATATAAATGGAGAAAAATATAAAGTGCTGCACTGAGTACAAAAAAAGTTATGCAGAATGTATAAAAATGAAAATTCAGGTGCCCTTCCAGTATAGGACGATCAGTTAGAGAAGCATACAACAGACAGTGACTGTTCAGTTTACTAGTAATGGAAGTCCAAGGTATTGATTGGCAGAAAAATCCATTCTGGTTGTGAATATAAAACTCATTTATTAAAGACATAATATGCAACATTTTGCTGAAAATAAAAGCAATTTTTAGACTCATATAAACACAATTGCTTTCAGTTATCACTTATGACCCACTAGAAGTGTGTATCTGCAGCCCACTGCCTGTAGTTCCTTATTTTCTTAATATTTTGCTGTGCTTATCTTTCAGTGGCGTTTACGAACAGCTCGGACAAATCCAACTGATTAAATATAATGACTTCATCAGTGCATGAAGTGCATGGCATGCCTTGGACTTACATTACTAGTAAGCTAGACAGGTACTGTTTGTTTTATGCTTCTTCTGCCTTGAAAAGCACTTGATTTTTCATTTTTTTACATCACCAACATTCATTTTTTTTGACCCAGTGAGGTCCCTACTTCTAAAACCAGCTACTTAAATCAGCTCCATACATGAATTAGTTCTATATTGCTGCAAAATACATTAAAAAACAAAACAAAACAAAGATTCTGAAGTCCCAAAAACATCCCTGAGAGATGAGATGGAAAGTACCACATAAAAGCTCCAAATGGAAGCACATTTACGCCAAACATCTTCTGCATATGACGTCCCCTCGCAAAAAAAAAAAAAAATCTGAAAATGTCCACCACGTGCTTTTGTTGATTCTTTTTGGGTATCACCTTCCCCTGAATAGCCTTCCCCCTCCTGTCAACAAGAACACCATGCGTAAAGAGCGCAGCCTTTAGGCAAGCTCCGCTGCTTTTTATGGACACATTTTGCGAGGCGCGGCGACGTCACTCCTGCGACCTGACAGCAAATAGCACGCGTAAATAAAAGTAAAGCAAATGACTGTGTAGCCATGGCCACACGCTCCCCAAACTGCGCTGGTTGAATGACTGGCTATTAACGCACACCTCAACGCACCCAAAAGCAACCCCTCTGCGCCCGTGTTTGAGCATACACCCGGAGCTTTGGGCAAGCACCAGTCTCAGCACTGAGGAGCCCCGTCGCTTTACTCCAAAAGGAGGAGAACCCGAAGGGGAAGAGAATGAGGGTTGTATGGATGTGGAAAGCAAGAAAAGGGGGTGCATGAAAGGGCAAAGAGAGAGGAGAGGGAGCATAAGCAGGGGGAGGGGAGAGATTTTTTTTTTTTTTTTTTTTTTTTTGGATGGGAGGCCGTGAAATGAAGTCATGGAGGCCTACACTTGACTTTCTTTGACATGTGAAAACGTAGGAGAAGTCAGAGCTCATCAATAAAACACTTCGGAGGTGAAAGAGGGCTCCCTAACAACCATCGCATTCCTGACTATGGGTTCAATGAGTAGACAAACGACGCTGCCAGAGAGAGGAGAGGAGAGGGTGAGAGGCAGGGAGGGAGAGGAGGGAGGAAGAGGGGAGAGGAGAGAGGGACTGCCCCGGCTTGAATGGGGCCCTCAGTGGGCCGGCGAGATAATGAGCTGAGAGGACCGGCTCAAACTGTCACCGAGGGTCCCGCGGTGAGGAACAACACTTTGGCCAATACTCCTTCATCAAACAACCCGTAAACTAAACGAGCACATTCATCTGTTTCTCCTTGCTGTATTGTTTCTACTCACTTAGACTGGTGGCTCAGCCTATAGGCCTAACGTGAATGGCCGCAGCTTATATCAGCACGTCAAGGACCCCCCTATTAGACATGCATTAGACCACAAACACCCCTACTCACCCCCATAGTCACCCCCCTACACCCGAATTGTGCTATGAAGGGAACCTCGTGTTTGGTTATGATTTACTGTAAAACTGCATGTCTGGACGCACTAAAGGCGAAGTTTCAAAAACAAGTCATTATCATTCAGATTTAACTTTTAATTTCTCTTTTTTTTTTCTAGGGTGTAAGAAAATACTGATACAGTTGAGTATTGTGATATTATGTTTTGTGATATTGTATCATTCTAAAAAATACTGTATCGTGATAATTGTGATACATGCAAAGATTAGTGGCAGGAGGTTAACTGCAATATTTTCAAAGTGTAAAACTGAGAAAAAGGGCTTAAAAGTTTTTTCACTAGCCATAATTTTTGTGGTACTGCGATTTTTAACTCACTTTTTCTCAAAAAACAAAGCAAAACGGAACTCAGAAACTTTGTCACAAGATTTTCAAGCAAGAGTTTAGTTAATGGGGTTATCCTTTGGACAGCAGTGTTGTTATCTATCCCCAATGTTCTGATTGCATGAAAAAGTTCTTTTTTTTTAACTCAGATTTTTTGCATATGGCGGTGTGTTCTTTATACCTAAAATTAGATTTAAAAAATGGCAATATATCACCTTGTGTAAAGTATCGCAATATATTGAATTTTAACCCCTGCATTGCCTTATACCATATCACCAGATTCTTGACCTAGTGTTTTCTTGATGTTAATTGAGGGAAATTATTTTCTGGAGATTTCGAGCAAGTGTATTTGGGCTGAATTTAAATTATAGACAGTGAGTAGCACTTAAAAAAGTACAATAAAGTTGCTGATTGTAGGACCAAAAATGGAGTGTGAATTCCCGCAGTCTGTACTAAACTAACCCGTCCTCAATCAAAACACAGCCACAGAGCTGTGTATTTAATTTTCTGATTTTAACACATAAACTGAGCTTAATGTTGCAACAAAATGCTGATAAACATGTGACATCTCGTCCAAATAAATATTAAAATCTGATCTAAATGACAAAATCTCCCAGCAGCCTCCATTCATGTATTTACAAGTCTTATTCTTGTGGTTATAGCCCACCTTTGTAGTGCAAATGTTATTGCCACTCACTTGTGTCACAGACTGCAGCTGTCAAAAATTCACACCACTAACCTGCCCTCGCTGAAAGACAGATTCCCCGATGAGTGTGTCAAGTAGTTTTCTTTGGAAACAATACCTCCAGTAGGTTATTGATTTCTTGGTTAAGCTGTAAATCCGCTCCAAGAGCTAATTCGTTGTCTCCACTCTCAGGAGATTTTTTTTTTCTTCCACAATCTTCACTCGCATGCCAAGTAGGCCTTCAGTTTTATCAGCTGTTAGGAAATATATTTCTTATATATACATTTATTTTTTTTCTGTTTTTTTTTAAGGTAGTCTCTGGATTGCTGGGGAAGTTCGTAAAAAAGAAAAAACGGGATAGGCTGATGTTGGGAAAGCAATTAGCCCAATTCGGATTAGCAGCAACTAATGCCAAAGGCCTTGAAAAGAAAGCCTAATCTGGTCGCTATTTTCCCCTGAGGCAATGTGGTATTTGTACCCATATAGAAACTTTTAAATACAAAAAAAGAAAGAAAGGAAGAAAGAAAAAAAAAAAAGAAAAAACATAAGGGGAGGGAGCTGCAGTGAGAAAACAGTGACACTGTTTTTGGACAGGGACAGGGATGTAGTGCAGCTCCTGTTTGGAATTACAGTTTACAAGCTGATATAAATCTATAGCAGGTGAATTTATCGTGTTCAAAACTGCAAGAAAAAGTGTTTCCAGTTAGATTTGTTTTCATGAAAACCTGGTTACATCTTTGAATTTGATACTTTTATTGATAGCTGTTTGGCTTTGTGATGATCCCCCACTGGAGGTCAGAGTTTACTCACCTTTTATGTATCAGGACATCTGTGTCTGGTCTATTAGAAAATGTTACAAGATTGTTACAAGATTGTATTCAGTAAATAAAAAGAAGGCTGAGGTGAAGCTTAATGATTCAATATTTTTAAAAAGACATTTGGAGCATTGATCTATTTCTCCTTAAATTTTTAAAGGTAAGGCGTGTGTTGGATTCCTTCAGTAAGGAACAGCACCAAAGCCTGTGTGTTTTATTTTTAATTATTCATGTATTTTTTGTTTGTTTGTTTGTTTCAGGACCTTTACTGCATGCACATTTTAAATATTATTACATCCCATGAATTCCAGTTTTACCTAATTACAACTGACCATTTATAGGTCTCATCTTTTAATACACCTGCTTTATGCAATGTTGAGCAAACAAACAAATCTTAAAACTTAATTTATTATAATTAATTTTATTATTATTAATTATTATTATTATTTTTTATTATTATTATTATTATTATCATTATTACTTTCTACTGCTGTTATTGTTGATGTGATAATTATTAATTATTAGCTGGTAATTTTAAGTGTTCTGATAATATTATGATATTAATTAATCTTCAGTATTATGATGGACTATGACGTCAGTATAAAAAAACTGAGGTTAAATCAATAACATTTTTAAAAATCATATTAAAATATACTTATTATTATTATTTACTCGTGTTGTTGTTTTTATAAACACAATGTTCACTACAAATGTTGACCTGAATTTGTGAGCTGTATTCTTGTTGAGGTGACCTGTCATTCATCAAACAGCCTCCAATTGTCACATTTATTGAGATTCATGAGGAAATCGCTGCGTTATTTGCATAAATTATTTGCACTTTTACAATGTGTAATTCTGTTTCCATCAACAATAATTAAACAATCACATGCTTGTTTGACTTGTGCGCAGATATTTTCATTAATCTGCACATGGAGTGCGAAACGCAACAGAGGATCTGTTAATAATGTCGACTTATTTCTCAGCACATTGAGTAAATATGAGGAAACAACTCCAGCACGGCGTGGAGAAATATATGTAGTTTTTCAGGAAGAAATGTTTGAAGATTGTTCTTATCTGTTTGGTCTAAAGGCCTAACAAACATAAACTCTCTGCTTTAAAGGCGCTTTTTAAAATGTTTCCACCAAAATAAGTCTATTTGCCTATAAATATTCTGCATTTTCAACTAGATTAGGCTACACCATCACTCTCGTCCTGTGTTGAGAGATAAATACATCAATGCAAAAGGTTTTTTTTTTTTTTTTTTGTTTTTTTAAATCACTGTATTATTCAGCTTTCCCAGTGCCTGATCTTCTAAGTTTGAGGAGACAAGGAGAGAACCGAGGACTTCTTGTGTTGCCCACAGAAGGTGTAACAGTCCACAGAAGCCCTCTCCTGGCAAAAGGCTGAAGGCTGGGATAAACATCGGGGCTAATGGTGTCACAGCGCTGCTCGGCAAGCGTGACAGAAAGAAACACTGGACCCAAACATACAAGATCCTGGACCCGAGGCATGCAAAGACTTTACAGCTACTGTTTGGAAATCACATTGTATTTTTATTTTGTATGAGGGAAATAAAAATAGAGTTACAATTACAGATGGAAGCTCATTAGAGGTTGGATTAAAATAGAATACATAGATATTAAAAACACACGTATATGAGAAGTATAAAAGTATAAAAACAAGGCCCAGGCCCTTTATAGACCAAAAGCAATCAGAAAACCCTCAAGGCGCACATGTCATTTTCCTGCATGCTTAGTTGCATTTGCAATTATTTGACACACTTTTTTAAGCTGCAGTCCAAACTTAAAAAAATGTTTTATTTTACGGCAAAACCAATAACGTCTCTACAGTCAACATTTAATTAAAAACAATAAACTGTTTCTCCTCCAAAAATCCCCATACACGTGGACTGCAGCGATGCAGAAGTGCCGTTTGGCTGAAATATTCCGCTGATGGACAGCGTCATTTCCAGCGCGCTGATGGATCGAGCAGGACTGAATAGATCCCATACACATTCAATTTACTGTACAGGTCGAAGCCTTTAATTTCCCCCGGCGTAAAGCTCACAATAATAGGACGCTTTTTAAGGAGTGACGTGCGCTTAATTCCTCGCTGAAGATCGCTAATTACACGCTGTAACGTGCGCGTGATAGATGACAACAAAAACGAAGTGAGCTCGCTGTGTTCAACTGTGTGTGGGTGTACACCTCCTGTAGGTTACACACAGTAACGTGCAAACACTTAACCAATAATTGTACCTGTAACTTTTCCGAGGCACCAGACTTAAAATCAATCTGTGTGCGCTCTCAAGTTTCTGCTTTAAAATTTCTCTACAGCTTTTTAAGTTTGAGGAGATCAGGAAAAGTGTAGAACTGCGCATATTGGGAGGGTTTAAACGTTAATAAAAGGAGAGGTTCCAATGTGCCAGAGCTTTAAATATTAAAAGTGAACTCTTAAAAAAAAAAAAAAAAAAGAAAAAAGTCCGTCCAAACTCACCGGTTGAAAGGCAGCAGACGCGTCTGAGCGGTATCCTGTGTGCGTAAAAAGTCGCTTCTTCCCTCCCCGGATCTCCTCCGCGTCACAGCGACAGAAACTTATAGGTCCCGATTAAAATCTATCTACCTTTGGATCCGTCGTGGAGTTGAAATGTCAATGAGAGTGGGAAAAAAAATCTGCCGCTCTTACCAGCAACTTTCCCTTCAGCATCAGCCTCAAGTTGGCAGTGATTGGCTGGAGCGACGGGTCGACGTCATACCTTGGACAGGACACAGCAGAGAATGGGGAAGTGCACAAGGTACATGTGGAGCACACCGGCCTGTTTACTGTCCCAGTGTGTGCGTGCTGTGTGTGTGCACGGACTGACAGCTAACGCCTCAGTCTTCAGGGGACACGTCTTCTTTTATTTATTTTTGTCTTATCTTAGTTTATTTTTTTCTTTATATTTATTTGATCTCATCTTATTTTATCTTATTTTTACAGCTTCTTTATTCTATTTTATTTTCAGCGTATTATATTTTATTCCCATTTCTATTTTTAAATCCTTTTTAAATTCAATTTTAATTTCTATTCATTTCTATTTAAATTTAATTATTTTTATTTTATTCCATACTCTTTCCTGTTGTTTCCGAGTTTCTCAAGAAACAACATGTCCCGGGTGTGTTTTCAGTGATTTTAAGAATAAAGGTCCTGCACAGAGACAGGATCTCTGAGTTTATCCTGAAACTGAAAAGACTCTTAATAAAATAGATTTTTTCATTTTACGGAAACGTGGTAAACAGCATGCAACATGGACTTAAATGCTGTAGCCTGGTAGTTTTTTGTTTTTAAGTTTTACATGTAGAGTTTTTTGCAAACTTTGCAAGACATTGAACGTTTTACCAAGATATTGTTCATATAACTTTAAATGTAAACTCAACTATCACCACAATGGCAGCATTTTCTCCTTAACACCTGCTAATTTTAACACTTACTACAGAGACAGGACAAGACTCCGGTTCAGTTGCTAGAATAAAATGTTGATATTATGCGTTTCTGCAAACCATGGAATCGTTTGTGGACCAAAATTGCGTTTCATATCAACGTTACAGTGTTTTAACTGACCCAGACTCACTATGATGGTATTAAGGCCTGATAAAGTACATTGTTGTTGTTGTTGTGTTTTTAAATCTGAGCATGCTCAGTGCGCAACAGGTGTGGACAGAACAGGTGCAGGCAGGTCCCAATCAATACACCTGATAAAGCCTCTCACTGTCCCTCATGATGTATTTGGGTGGTAAGCCTGCAGACATTTCCGTCTTGGCGCAGTTCTGGTTCAGGGATTAAAATATAATCATAAACATGAGTGATGTTCAAAACAATGCCACTGTGGGCTGCGCTAAAAACGGTTTTATTTCTACAGCCCTATAAAGCCGTAATGGAGCTTCAGCTTCCCTTTTTACTAAGGCAGACTAAAAGCCTCGAATCCTATTTCACAACCTCTGATGTTTGTGTCAATTTGAACAAGACGGTGAGTAAATGGGCAACCGCGCCGCCGCCTGTCTCTCAGGAAGAGACTGGGGCAGCGCAGGTACGGGCCAGTCAGGACTGGCTGTGTTTGGGCCATTATTTGGAGGAACAGCCATTAAGAGGCCTTGATACTGTGCAACGCAGCAGGGTGCTCGACATGCGCGCTGGAAACCGCACGGCTTGGTCCCTGCTTATCAGGCTGTCAATAAAACGAGATGGGATACAGCGGTCGGGCCAGGTGCTCCCTTTCCCTTCCCACACAGCCCCGCTCTCCAGAAGCAGATCAGGCGTGAACGCAAATCTGTCCAGCCGGTTTTCCCTCTGCCGTCACCACCACCACCACCACGCTGCTGCTGCTGCTGCACAACGCCACCTCCCTCTCTCACATACACACACTCACACACTAAACCACACTGACAGTTGATTCTAATTTTTTATGCATATATGGAAAACTATTTTGCAACTCCAATACTCATTATAATTAGGGGAGACCGGGGATGGTAGTAACACATTTTGTGTAAGCATCAGTGATTGTTCGTGAGAGATCTCTCAAACTTTGATAAATGGTACCCACATTTGTCTACTACAAATAAAAATCACTTGGACATCTTGTATACAATCAAATATTACGTGAGCTAATGTCAAATACAAAGAGTTCCATTGTTACAACCTACCCCACTACCAGGGTGAGTTGTAACACTAGATGTGGATAGATGTAACAAGAAGATGTGATTTGCTTAAATAAGATTCTCACTAACTAATTTAAGAAAGAACTTGATATAAGAATGAAGATTAAAGAATTTTGAATAAGTGAATAATTCAAAACTACTACAAGGCCCTTTCATATTGTGTTGATTTTGGATGTCCCTGTGGACAAAAGCAGTAGTGTTTCCACCTAAAAAACACAAAATGTAACATCAAAAATTATCTAAATAAATAATACATAAATGTCCTGCTTCTTCATGGCAAATGTACGACTCTCTTCAGCTCTGCCTGGAAAAATGTAAACCCAGGCTCAGGTCATCTGATTTCAAGAAGAATCTGACCCAGTGGCTGGCATTTAGAATAACTATATATAAATAGCAAACCTTCTAGCTGATGGTCTTGTTTGTTTATGTAGATCATATAGAGGCATAAATAATAAACAGACTGTTTCATAACCAGTTAAAAACACCTTGTAGCTTTTAAGTGTTAAAAAACTTTTTTTCCCTAGAACTTTAATGAATGCACACTTATCACCTAAGGGCTCAATCACTGTTGCAGTTTGTCACAGTTTGCAGGCTTCGTGAACCCAGAACTGACAACGCACAAACTTGACCTGCACTTCTTTCTGTCTAGAGTTTTCACACAATGCAGAAATTCTCATGAATTTCAATGACTGACCTGTAACACTGCAAAACATCACACAGGAATTTAATGGATTCAACTAATCTTTGCTCATTCACTTATAGATTCTGTTAATCTCAAGTTAATTCAACTTAATATTTCTAGTTTATATTTTCAGATCACTTCAGAACTTTGATAATGAGTTGTTCTTTTGTCTTGAAATTATGAGTTAAATAAATGCTGTTTACTCAACTCCTCAAGTTAAATTTCAAATGAACCGTGATCATTAGACAACTTTGAACTAATTATTTCACCTAAGTTCAGTCAGCTCACATTTCAAGGCAGCAGGGGACCTTGTGTTTTTAAGTTGAACATGCTTAAAATAATGTATACTGTATAGCATGTGGGCTTGAAGGTAGCATGAATGCAAAGCATTGAATAAAACTAGAAAAACTGCTACTTTTGGTAAGTCAAACAACTGTATCTACAATACATTCTACAATACATTGAACTCTAGTCAAAAAATACTCTGGATAAATAGTTTTATTTTCTTACCTGAAAATCATTTTTTTTGGTCATAAAATCCTCAACGTTGCTCACAGAGACATGCCACTTTTCCTATGAGCTCAAAAGAGAAACAGGACTGTAAGATATTGTTGCAGCACTTTCTTGATTAGTCAAACTGACACTGTTACTATTACCTTGGTTTAAAACATTCCCCAGTCTCACCTAAACATATGCCCATATTTGCATGTAATTCCAGTCTTCACCACATACACTTCAATAACAAAGAAATGGGACTGGGCAATATTGATGACAGCACTTTTCTGATTGGTTAAACTGACAGGGTTTCAACTAACATGGGGTTACAACACTTCCTGGTCTCCCCTCACATTAAGTATCTGCCCATACTTGCATGTAATCCCAATATTCACCACATACTTTTCAACATGGTGATGATGTGACCGTGAACAGGCCTCCATAAACTGAAACTTTACATTATGATAAGAAGAAAGTCTCAGACCTATGGGAGCCAGCTGCACGAGCTTTCCAGGGAAATGCCAATCTCCTGCCTGCCTCTGACTGATCAAATTTGAAACAAATTGTGTAATGATCGACCTCCCCTCTCTAGCCATGCAGAACATTATGCTGCCATAGCCTACGCCTCATGAGCGTATTGTTTACTGCTGCTGTAGCAGACAGAGAAAAATGTCCAGGGGACCGAGCACGCTACCAGAAAGCAGAGGGTGCAGCAGAGTTGATGCTGCTGCGTTAAAAGGCGGCGTTATTTCATCCATCTAAATTAGGATTAATTGCAATGGACACGGTGAGGTAAGTTACATCTGGACTTCAAGTTTAAACTGGCTGTGACATAGGCTCTCTGACTGATTAAAACTTTTTTATATCCGTAAAGTTATGCGTTTTTAATATTTTAAGTTTCTTGCGCAATAAAGAACTTGATAGGAATGTATTAGAGTAAAAACTGTAAATAAAGTTAGTCAAAGTTGGAACCTGATCCGACATGGAGTGGGTAAAATGGTCAGGCCTGTTCCTGCCACTCAAACAGTAGGCATGTGCTGTGCAGAGATGTTCAGATCTGATATTTTCAATTTAAGATACAGAGTCCAGAGATAATATAGCCTAATTACCCCCCCACACACCCCACTCTGCACACACATGCACACACACACTCCTCGCTTCTATCCTCTCTCTCCCCCTGTGTGAAATGTTTTAATAAGCCCTACACGCTCTGTGTGCAGAGTTTGATTTGTTTTCTCTCCATGCTCCCCGGCCCTGGATCGAGACATTAGCCGAATTCCCCCGGGGTGATTGGATGCAATTTGTCCGGAGTAGACAGGCACGTCCTGGATGTTAGGAATTCACTTTGGCTCAACGTGACAAGTCTGACTTCGATCTACAATTGCATCTGAAAGTGCAGCGAGCGGAAAGATCCCATGCCATTAAGTGTTCTTCTCCCCCCTCCTCTTTTTTGTGCAAAATAACAAGATCCTCCATTTGCTCACAAATATTCATAACAATTCCATTTGCGACACCTCTAATCTGCCAGTGAGGCCTATGTACAGCGCTAAATGCGGGCTGTGCTGCACATGGTCAGGCCACAGAGTCTGGAGAGAGAAAGTCCAAACGAGGGGATATTATGCCCCAAATCTATGACCCTTTAAATTAGATTAAAGATTGACAGTGGGCTGGATTTAAAAAAGGAAAAACCTAAGAGTGACACCTGCCACGCAGACTCGCCTGTGATTGATTGTGATGCTTCGTGCTGGCAACAATAATGCTGCTGTTTTGCGCAGGGCTGAGTAGGCGCATTTATCACTCGCTTGCCAGGAGTGGCTGAAGTCAGTGTCCGTGTCGCGCTGTGAGCTGACAGGGGAAAATGGGAGCTAACGAGGTTGTCAGATGTCCTGACAAGACAAATGAGAGCTCGTCACTCCCCGCGCTTTAATAACGTTTAATGGAAACGTATTGCACCGTTCAAAATAAAGTGTTACACATACCGGGCTCTGGCGGCGACGCAGTTAATTACGCACGGCGAGGTAAATTACGCATCAGCTAAAGGGTGTTGGCCTGGATTCAGCACCACCGAAGAGGATTGTATCTATATAACACCTATGATTTGTAGTCAGCAGAGCAGCTCGACCTTGGACTTTGTGTTGTTACTATAAACGAAAAGTTGACTTACAAATAATTAAAGGAAATCTGAGCAAATCTTAGCAACAGTTGGAAAATAGTTTACCAGATTTTTATCACCCTTTAATTAGCTAATAGATTTCCAAAATAAATAAATAAATAAATTGGAATGAATAGATGTTTTTTGATGCTGATTTGTAGTGTTATGACCCTTTTCCTTTGCATATTTTTTAAAATCTTAAATCCAGACTCAAAAGATGAAATAATAATCAGTATTTATATTAAAGATTTAACATCATCCTTAGCGTCTTCTAAGCAGCTATAAAATGCGTTTGCTCCATCATGTGTGCAGGATATTTGCCCCTTTACAATAACTGGAGGGACACTTTAATGACTTATTTTTCGTGTGTAAATGTTAAGATAAATAATGCACCTCTTGTCACCTGTCACAACCTTTGCAGTGGTCTGCACTGACAGGGTTTCCCCTTCATCACTCGTGTAATAAGTGCTGTGATCCGGCTGATTTTTGTGAATAACGTGGAGCGCTGAGGTTGTGCATTCTTCTGTGTAATTCATGGTGTGCGATATAGCCAACACACGGTATGGTAGTTATGGTCATGATACATAATCCCCAGGGCAGACAGGGGTGATGCTGGGCGCACACAAGTAAAACCTTGCTGCTTTAGAGAGACACTTTATGGGTTGTATTAGATGCTTTTTACACGTTTATATTTGAAAACATCTGTTTGATCATTTGTGCTCCTATTTTCTGGTTTCATGTGTACTCTTAATCATGCTTTCTGTGTCATCAGCTGACTCAGACTGACTGGAATCGGCATGTTTTTTTCCCCAAGAATAAATATCCTAAGTAATCCTGGCAAAGGTTGTGTTCACTTGAGCTCGGGAAACTGAGGACTAAATTGCAACACAGATTAAGATATTTGACTGACAAATATAATGGACACATTACAATGCAGACAACAACCAATGTCGTAAAAGCACTAGTTTTTTTTTCGCTACAGCCCCTTTACAATGCAATACTTTGCTCAATATGATGAATATTAATTAAAAACATAATCACAGACTATGCTATACATCATTACTTTCCATAGAGGCTCACCTCAGCACGATCCAACCAGCCCGGTGAGTGACAGGTGATGGGATGACATTTGTAGAGATCTTATTCAGCCGCGCTCCTTTCACTCCTGGTGGAGGATGGAGGGGGCGGGACGTGCGCGTAAAAATAGACATAATTTCGCTAATGTCATCATCACCTGGCCTCTGGTACTATTCTGTGCAGGGTCAGAGAGGCCGGAGCACCTGCTGCAGAGGAGAAGCTAGGAGGAGCAGGAGGAGGAGGAAAGGTAATTATATAGTCGACACTGCTGCACACACGACCACATGACAATAATTGTACGATAGATAGATAGATAGATAGATAGATAGATAGATAGATAGATAGATATTTCTGTGCGCTAAACTGCAAAAAAGAAAAAGTTACAGTGTGATGGCAGTATTGCGCACAGGCCAGTTCCACACAAAAAGCCTGTAGCTGCAAGCAAGAGAGCAGACAGAACATAAACAGCAAATGTGACAAACTCAGCGCAGATCTGTGTGATATGTATAAATGGATGTAGCGGCACAACTGCTGTACGTGAACTCACACAGATAACTGGGCTGGATGTAAAACAACACACACTAAATCAGGCAATAACGACGACAAACCGTCTGGAAAATGGACGCACATAGTGCAGCAAGAAATCACTTCCCGTCCCTTCCCTCCTTCTCTGTGTCTGGATGACAAATCCTATCCTGCAGTAAATATTTTGAGGATAATTGAACTGATTGTTATTTGCAAGTTTTCTCTGTCTTGAATATAAAAGCGGCGGCGTGCCTGCGCGCACTCATAATGATTTTCAGACCATTGGCAAGATATATTCATAATGTGGCGAGTCTTAAACCGCTAATATGCAATTCTGCAGAATATGTCAGGATGCATTATTGATTTTTTTTTTCCTTTAACACTGAAAATATGAGTTAGATGGTGATCCAGAGGCCGTGAAAGGTCATGGAAAAGCTCGTCGTTAAAATGTGACATAAGCTGACCTCTTCATTACTTGAAAAGAAAGCTCCTAAACTCTGAAAAATGTGCAAAATATAATGCACAAAAAGCGAGAAAGGAGCGCAGTGAAATGTGTTTGACAACATGTTTGCTCCTCATTCCGGAGGCACTTTGTTGTACCTTGAACATACAGATTATTGAGGACTTCTGTGAGAAAAATAAAGATAAGTTTCGGGTCAGTGCTTCACTATTGATCTCATTCACTCCATCCCTTATAGGCCGGTTATTCAGCAGCACCCCGCTGTGGATACACACTACACTCCAGCCCATACAGTGTTAAGCCTACATACTGGCTACAGAAATCCTCTGTATAGACCGCGAAACGTTTCTAAATCTAATCACAAACGAACCGTAATTAGACAAGTAATTACCGGCGTAATTAACAGCCTCTTTCTGCTCGCTGTGCTTTGATATGGACGGGCGGCAGAGAGCTCTGCGCTTTATGGCGCACACAGGCAGCAGCAGCAGCGGCGGCAGCAGCGGATAAAGTCTTTATTATTATTGCTGGAAACCCATCTGGTAATAGTCTTGCCCGAGACCTCCTCCCCCCTAATCAAGGTTTTAATTAAAGACGGTTGAGGGCCATGGAGAACATGAAGGCCAGTAATTAAGACTAACATTGGACCCTAACAGATGCAACCCTCCTCCTGCGTTGGTGCAAAAAGGGGAGCTCACAAACCAAGACGCGCACAGCCCTTTATGTATAGATGCAATATGCAATAACAAACAATGATTGTGGAAATATAAACAAGAACAAAGGGGACTAACAAGGAGGGTAGAGGCAGGTTAGCTGAGTTTATACTTGATTATTTAACCCTTCATTTGAGATCAGAAGGACATTCCCATTTTCTGAGGGGAGTCGCGGCGGTCTCTGTGTTTGTTTTCATATTTCTCTGACATGTATTGATTTGAGGACAGCTCTGGGGTTTGGTCGCAGGAGAGAGCCCCCGGTCACCCCGCATTAGTGTGATGCCTGCGCACTATAGCGCGACATTCGAGGGTGCAAAAAGGACGGGGCTCCACATTATCATCATTATACACACACACACACACACAGGAGTGTGCGTACAAGTTTGAATCACACATGATTACACTTTAAGGAATCAAGTTTGGATGTTAAATTAATAGTTTTCTTAACTTTTCCTGTTGATATATTTATCAGAAGTAATGATTTTCTCTTAGAAATTAGATTTAGGACTGCAACTGATTATTATGATTGTTGATTTATTTTTGGATTATTTTCTTGATTAATCGATTAGTTGTTTGGTCTATAAGAGCTCAGAAAATGGTGAAAAATGTCTAGCAGCGTTTGCCAAAGTCCAAGGTGACACCCTCAAATGTCTCATTTTGTCCACATTCCGAAGATATTCAGTTAACTGTCATAGAGGAGTAAGGATACCAGAAAATGGTCACATATATGAAGCTGAAATCAGATCATTTTTAAGCCTTTTTCATAAAATTGACTCAAACAATTAATCCACTGTTGACATAGTTGGTGATTAATTTAATAGCTGACAACTAATCGATTATTTGATCAACTGTTGCAGCTCTATGAGAAAAATCCTCTCCTCAGCATAAGTTATGCTGATATATTAAATCATCGGCAGGTTTCAATATGTACCAAAACTACACAATAATAATAAAGCAGCAAATAATCTTAATTGCTATTCCAAACATGCAAAAAGATGTATTTCTGAATTCATTTTATTTATTTTTCGCATATGTTGTGCCTAAAAGTGCACCTGGAATATCATTACACAAGCATCTATCCTGATCAGCCTACTCACACGCACACCACGTTGTAGAAAATGCGAAACAAACTGTGTCATGTCATGTGTGGTTATGAATATTCATCACATTGGCTTCAATCAGTCCCTTTTCTCTCCTACGCACACGCACGCTCTCACGCACTGAGAGACGTCTTCCTCCATAGTTAGTTACATTGTGAAAGTTAAGACTTGCCCCTCTTCAGATGGGCAAGCAGATGGGCAGACGTTTTAGCCAAAATCCCCCGCAAAGTTCTCTGCCCGCTCAGCCACCACTGGAGGAGAGGGGCCTACATCACAAGAAGGCTGCACTTTGGCTTCTCGACCTCGTCACATCTCCCTAAACAAATGGCACACCTGAAACCAAGTCCAGATTCAGAGGTGCGGGGAGGGGCGACAGGCAGAGGCAGGGAGAGCTGTCATGTGGACCTAAAGTGAAACCATCACTCTACCTTTTTTCCCTACAAGCACATCAGCTACTCGAGTCCTTTCACATTTATGATGCAGAAACATAAAGGACGTCCTAACGCGCTCACTGAGCGGGTCATACTTTCGGAACAGTAAAGAACAATAAAAGCAACAGACAATAACAACTTCTAATCAAGTATATCTGAAGCTCTTAATGCAAACCAGGGGCTAAATCTTACAAAACATCTTCAGATGATAACAGATAGTAGAAAACTTGAGCCTGTGCTGCAGCAGTTCCTCCCGCAGCTACACTGAGCTCCATCTGCGTCACTTGTGGAGCTTTTCTGCCCCCTAGCGCCCAACTAGAGACCCACACAACTCCGAATGAGGATGTTGAGGAGTTTGATATCGAAACATGCTGCTGCTGTGCTCATTTTCACTCTGCTGAACAAGAGTGGTCTGGCTCCGTTTGTATTCAGGTGAACTGGTGGACATTTTGCCGAATGATTACTTTCTCTGCTCGAGTCCACACCCTATGCTTTGTTAATTAAATTACAGAATTTGTAAGTTATTTTTATGTATGTTTGGCATCACATAAAAAAGGGTCAGGTGGCGCCAGATTCTGAGGATATAGTTTGATCTTCTAGAGTCACTTAAGAATCAATGATTTCTTATTATCAAATATATAGTTTTGACACCAAAAATCTTGATGAGCAAGGTGTGAGAATAAATGTAACTTTACTACCACAACTCATTTTCTCAGTTACACCTTGAGGCTGTTAAATAAAAAAATATTTTCTTAATATCTGCTGACACATATTGATGTTTTACAGTCACTGTCACACATTGTTCTGTGATGCAGTTGATGTATGTGTGTAGCTCTCTGGAGTGTCAATAGAAATGACCTCTCATATCACTGAGTTTATCATCTACTTATCAAGGGTCTAATACTGCCAAATGCCACAGTATGTGGCCTTAAACATCTGACATGCTGTTTAAGAAAATAGAAAGTATTTATATGTAAAAGAATAAAAAGAGTCTCTCTTTACAGCATGTCTGAAAGTATTATTGCATGAAACATAATTCTCATGATCCATGAAATAATAAAGTCATTTTAAAAAACATAAATATATAACTAGTGTAAATAATTTATAGTATTAGTATTTAAAAATTAATTTGAATACACACAAAGGTTGCCATTTTCAGTTTTTGGGCCAAATCCAGAACCAAAGCCAAACCTATAAAACATTTCAGAGCACAAATCGTGATTTTTCACTGAGAATAATTTCATCCCACAGGCTGCTGAGTTTTAGTCACTGGTATAGTGGAGAGCAGGACTGCACAATTAATCGGAATATTATTGAAATCGCAATATGGCCAAGTACAATATCCAAATCGCAGAAGCTAAAATTTTTTGATAAAGGAAAAATGTGTGACAAAAAAGCATTATAAGTACTGTAGTGCTGCGGCGATGCTCTGGCCTACAAATCTTGCTCTCCAGGGGTAAGAGATATGTTTGTTTGTTTGTTAGAGAACCCAATAAATTTCACATCATGATCATGTCAGTCAAAATGAAAATTGTGATGCAAAAATGATCATTCTAATCATGAATCATATCATAGTATCTGTCAAACTAATCAAAATAGGATTTAAATCATATCATAGAAGAGAATATAAGAAAGTTTTCCTATCTAGATTTCACAAATCTTATAAATCTGTGTCAAATCTCCAAAATTCATTGAGATTGAGAAAAAAATTTAGACGACAAAATACATGTTTCTTATTTGCAGCTGTTTTCTTTATGATAACACATTGACCAGAGGCCATAACTAACCCAGCTTATTCTTCTCCACTACTTGACTGGTTACAGGAGGGCTGCTCTCTAAAGCTTTTCTTCCACACGTAGGACGCAGGCAATTATCCATAATGTCCCAGTAATGTTAAAAGAATGAGGCTTAATTTTCCATTTGGTTGCATGGAGTGAAATGTCAAATGTATTGGATTGAGACCGTTGTTTTAATCATTAAGGCAGTGCAGTGACGGTTGATGAAGAGGTATTTCGGTTTTGCTGCTCATGCATAATTAAGTCTATTGATCAGGTGGGCCTGGAGTTTATATAACCAATATACTGGTTTCTTGGTTAATTTTGTGAATCTTCCAAAGTGAAGAAAGTGTTGGAAAGATGCTGTAATATCTAGAGGTGTATGGAGATGTCATTATTTGTATCTTTATCTGTTCAACCAACAAAATAATCTGTTTCTGTATCGGTATTTGGCGAGAAGACCAAAAGTGGGAGGGGTTTATACTAAAGTCATGTTAAAGGTAGCATCAGTAGAATCTGTCCAAGCTATTTCATAAATGCAACAGAAAGATAATGATGTCGAGTCTCAATTCCAGGATGTCAAATACCGCTGTTTTTGTGTGGTAAAGCATCCTGAGTATAGCAAAATAATGAGAAAATAAGGAAATACAGGCAGTGGGCAGGTTCTCTGCAGAAACAGAAACCACCACATATGAGTCTATTAGTGTATATTATGACTTTTAATCAGTCAATGTTTTATTTTCTAACCTAATATTCATTGGAAATGCAATTATAGTGCCTTCAAAGCATCAACACGATTCAAAGGCATATAATTAAATATTTCTACATCCCCATCCCGTTCTTTTCATCTCTCTTTTAATTTTTATTTTATTCTAAGTTTTATGAGCTGTCTGAAATCCACCTCCACCTCCTCTTTAACTGGGGAATATTGAAAAATCAGAAACTGAAACAAAGTTGTATGAATCAAAAGATCCTGTTTTGCATTGAAAATAGAAACTCTAGGCTAAAGATATAAAAGTGTATAGAAATATCCTTCAGTTAAAGGGAATAATCTTTAGGTAGATGCAATCTTTTTCTTTTAAGCTACTAAAAGGAACTTTTATATTTTTGTTGATTTTGGAGGCCTTTGTGGACAAAAGCAATTTCCACTTAATATAGTATTAAAAATATGATCTAAATAAAATCTAAATAAAAATCTCCTCCTGCTTATTTTTAACTGGCTAACATACTACTCACTATAACTCTACCTGGAAAAATATAAAAACAGGCTCATTTCATCTGATTTCAAGAAGAATCTGCCCCAGTGGCAGACATTAAGAACAGCTTTGTAGAAATAGCCAATCTACTCGGGGATGGTCTCATTAACTTATGTTGGTCATATAGAAACATCAGTATTAAATTGAGACCGTTTCATTACTATGTAAAATCTCCTTGTAGCAGCTTTAAGTGTGCCAAGGTCATCGTGGAGCTGACTTTTCCGAATAATGATGAGCAACTTTGGATTAAAGAAATATCTGTTTTGCATTATTTGAGCTTTCCCGAATAATGTATTTCGATGCAGCCCTTATCATATTCTTTACGTCATAATAACTGAATATAAACTGTATAATTTGATGAAACTCTAAACATTATTGATATTTTAGCTTGAGAAATAACTCCAAAATAAGCTAACAGTTGTGGCATCTACAATAGAGACACGTACATTCTCCCGTGTGAGTGTGTGCTGCAGAATTTTGTCTCGTAATGGAAATGTGTTTCCCTCAGAGGATCTCTGTCTCTCCCTCCCTCACCCTCTTCCTCTCTCTATGCATGGAGGGAGGCTGGCATTTACTTGACAATTTCTGCCTTTAAGTGCAGGCTTTAAGTGCAGTGTTTTTATCTACACCTAAGATAGCTACGGACCAGGACAATTTAACAGGCAATTTAACTGACCGTGTGTTAGTGAAGCTGTCTGAGTCCCACTCTCTGCCAGAGTGCCATGGCATGATGGATGTAGGCAGTCTGGGCTAGGTGAAGACACACACACATAGACACACACAATCCTATTGAATACACAGATACACAGACATGCCGCCCTGCCATATTTCCCAATACAAACGCATATGGGCCAATCCACAGCCAACCCCCTTCCATTAAGTCAACATCTTGTGCTGGCGGTTGGAACAGTGCGGGGCTGGAGTCAGGTCGTCCAAATCCGTCAGTAAGAGGAGGCAGAGGCGTTTGTCATCCTCCTCTCTGGGCACCATCCTCCTGGAAGAGGGAGAGGGGGGACAGAGGGTGGTGCAGCTACGTAGCATCTGGCTCTAGTAGCTCCAGCTGCAGGGAGAGAAGGGGACAGGAGCCACGCTGCAGCCCAGGGGAGACGCTCGTTCTGCAGCCAAAAACTGCTCCACCACCACCCTATCTGCTGGATGGAGAAGCGGGGAAGGAAGTCAGTCAGAGACTACAGAGGAAGAATCGCATAGTCTATAAACTGTCAAAAAATTGGGAAAAATGCCCAAAGCAAAATCTTCAAATGTCTTTTTGTCCTACTAACATTCAAAAACACAAAGACGCTTCATTACTATAATAAATTACAAAGAAAAGCAGTAATCTTTATCTCAATCTCAGTAATCTTAATCTTTAAGAAGCTCGAACCAGCAAATGACATTTTTGCTGTAAAAATTACTTAAATGCTTAACCAACTGTCAAAATAGTTGGCAACTAATTTTCTTACAATCAATTAATCCTAGGGTTTTGAAAAGTCAGAAACTGTGGGCGTCCCCTCAGACAAAGCTTTGATCAAAGTGCCTGCCCTCAGTTTACATGCTTAGTTTCACTCAATAATCCCACAGACACTCAGCCATTGAGCCAAGATAGCCTATGACATAACTTCAGACTATAATAAATACATGAAAATGGTCTGTCCAAAGGCATTTATTAGTTACTTCAGGTTGATGCTTTTCCAAAAACAAAAAGACTCCCCATTTGGTATCACAAATAACAAAGAAAAACAGCAATTACTAACATTTCACAAGCTGGAACCAGCAAATGTTTGACAATTTACTTTAAAAATGACTGACAAGATTAATCAAATTTCAAAAGTTGGCCACTAATTCTCTTTTAATCAACTAATCAATTAATCAACTAATCGCTGCAGCTCAAATGTTTTGTTTCTTGATTTCTGTTGAAGAGTTGTTGTGTGTGTGTGTTTTTTCTTTTTTTTTTTGATGCACTGAACTAGATATGAAACAGTACGAAAATTTCATATTTCATCAACTACAGTGACCAAAATTCTCACTGTTATCACTATTATCATGGTTTTGTTAAAATGTTTAAAATGTGCCCAAAATATTTAAAAAGTACTGATACACACACTGAAATCATTTCACCAAGCCAGATATTGACAATATCTTGACAATTTGAAATGGCCTTTGCGATATCAATGTTTTTGTTGAAGCAAAACAAACCTGTGTTACTGCTGCACTTGTGTCTGGGAGACTGTTGCCAACTTTGGTTGATGATGGACAGTATTACTGTGAGTTTTTCAAAGTGCAGCCATCAAACATGATTTTAATGATAATTCAAGCTACTACAAGGAGTTTTTGACTAATTTTGAAATGGTCTCAATTCACTACTGATGCCTCTATATGACCTACATCCTCTTGATGCCTGCTACCAGCTCAGATTGTCCTTGAAATCAAGTGAAATTAGCCTGTGTTTATATTTTCCCAGGCAAAGGTATAGTGAGTTGTACATTTGCCAATTATAAAGAAGGAGGAGGAGATTTTTATTTAGATAATTTTATGTTTGAAGTTATATTTTGTGGTTATTACAGTAGAAACACAGCCGTTTTTATCCACAGGAGCCTCCAAAATCAACATAATATGAAAGTTCCTTGTAGTAGCTTTAAACTTTGACTCGGTGATACTTAGAATTGAGAATTTTATTATGGTTTATCGTAAAACCGGTAACTGTTTCAACCCTACAGTATGCTGAGAAGAATTATGGTTATTAGACTGTGGAACAAACCTCTTGACATCACATAATATTAAGATCTTTGTGGCTGTACGAAAGTGTCCTCTGCCACTGAATAACCTCGCAGCAACAGCAAAAAGGCCGTAAATGGAGTATGTGGCACAGGCGCACACTTGAGCACAGCTTCCCTCTCTGCAGAGAAGGTGTAAAGAAAGTAGTGTAATCACAACTAACTCCAACGTTGGACCAGAGGAAAATGTCACCCGAATGATGACCCATAAATCACAGGCCGCAGTCACGCAGCCACGGCCTAGAGACACTCTTTAGCATCCAGCGTCAGCACACAAATGATGTTTAGCCAGTGGCGGACATTTAGCACCAGACTCCATGGCCTCTGAGGGCACTTTGTCACAGATCTATGGATGATTCAAAGCCTGGGGACGGCGTTTAGTATTAGCACTTAATGTCCCAGTGTGTTCCAGGGTTTGTTCTCAGGCGATATGGCTACTGCTGATTGAAGGAAGGAGATCAAATTAGATGTTCTGAGGGGAAGAGGACGAGGAGTCGTCAGAGGGGCAACACATGCATTGGTTTCTTATTGTGAAATATGACCTTTATGGAGGGAAGATCTAGGGGGCTGAGGGGCCCCCTCTCCTCAATCTGAGATGTCCTCTAGGATTAATTAACCCCATTCTCCCATTAGGCCTCTGGGATTTGCATATTTTAGATTGGGAGTCCTGGAGGAGGCTACATGCACTGTTCCTCTGATCTCTACCAGGTGTGGCCACTTCCTGTTCAATTTTAAACACATCTCACACCCCCAATAATGTGTCCTAAAGTGTCACGGTATTGACAAATCTTTGAGTTTGCTGCAGGACAGGATTTTGTGTGCCGTATTCCCCCTGCAGCATAACTGTGTAAGCAATCTGAAACCTTGTGAACGACAAAAATTAAAGGGACAGTTCAGATTATTTGATGTGGTGTTGTATGAGCTACTTCTTGAGTCAGTGTATTACCTACAGTAGATGGTGGTTGACACGCCCGCAATTTGGAGAAGCAGAGAGGAGTGACTCTCAGCAATGGACAGGGTGAGCCACAAAATGGATTTTAGCCACTTAAAACTACATTTACATTTCTGCATAAAAATGTCTAAAAATGCTAGACATATGTTGTATATTTTGTGGAGTTGTGTACTTACATTATCCCAAATGTTTCCAGTGAATGTTCAAATGCAAAAAAATCCATCATTTATTCAAGGTAACAGTGCATTTCTGCAAGTCATTGCTAGCTAGTTGCTATAACTTACAGGAAAATACGGGATATGTCAGTTATTTTACTTTGGTGAATCCAAACTGTCCTTTTTAAAACACCAAAGTCACACAATAACACTAAAAACTAACAAATCAAGGCAGCAGAGGACCACCAGCTCCTGTGTTCTCCAAGGTAAAGTTAGTGATTTTGCCGACCTTTACTACCTTCTGGAGTCCACTTGGAGGAAGTGCTCCACACATGCACAGTAGATCTTTCCATGCTACACAGGCCTTTAGCACACTGTAACACTGTGATGGTTAGCTGGAGAAGCTAATGAAATTAGCAGCACAGATCACAAGCATCTGTTTGATGTCACTAATGATGTGTCAGGGGGGCTGCCATGTGCTATTGTTCCGATCGCCTATAGACGCATGTCTGTGTAATGTGATAAATGTCATATTCCCAAAAGACAGAACACGAATTTACCATTCTTTCCCCAAACTGGACCATTAATGTCAATCATGTGGACGGCTACAGAAAGCCAGAGGGTGCCAACTCACACAACAACAAGCGCTGGTCCCCACAGTCTCATGATGACGGTCCCAGACGGTCTGCTAGAACAGCTCCAGCTAATCTTCTTTTCATGGTCTTCATTACGACCTGTCAGGACATAAATTGACAGTAAATTGCCATGTTTATTAACACAGCACTAAAACAGCATCCTTAACTGTTCTGCCCCCTCGTGCAAATGTTAACGTTTAACAGTGACCAATGGGATCAATTAAGAAGCGGCATAAAATGATGCTGCACCCAAACAAATCCCCTCAAAACACACACACACAAACACGCACATACCACACACACAGGACCTCACATTCACAATTCCACCTTAATATGCCTCCTCAAACATTATGTCCTCTGTTGATGACCTCCTTTGAAGACCTATTCAGACAGACACTTGCTCGCCACATATTTGCAGCTCGAGTAACGATGGGAAGGGCCATGCTTCACGGAGCAGTGCTTCGACAGAGTCTTGAGTCGGAGACTTGCTGCGGCCTTTGCCATATAACACAGTAATTACTAGATCAAATCTGTTCAAATTGAGGCAACGCTGTTCTGTGATCCCTCCTATACTAATCAGCACGCTGAGGTATGGCTGCGCGACTATAAATTGCTGACTTAATTAAAACCAGGACCTCTCTGTCATCTAATTACAGGGAGAAAAGGTTATTGCTTCAATGCAATTTTCCAAATATGATTCCTTCACAGTTATTAAAGGCTCAGGCGTCGTTTATTGTTTCAGATTTTTCAATATGGAAATGGCCCCGGTGACAGACGTAATGACTCGGGGAAAACGCTTCATCTCGATAGTGGCCTGGCACGGCCATTTGTCTAAGATAAGTGGAGCAGACAGGACCGGGGAAATGTCATGGGAGGCATCCCATGATTGCCTCCACTTTACAGTTGTCATTAAACAGAGCAAAGGTTTCTTTTCTCCTATGTGGCAGCAATGAGAAGTTTATTAATCTATCCAGAATAGTAGGGGCGGTGAGTTATTATAACTATGAAAATTCACAAGGGAGAGGGAAATTGTGGAGAGTAATTGTATGATGAGAGACTCTATATTCCCTGTTATTGTTCACTCACATCAATATTCTACTTCAACTCCTTCACCAACCTAAAACCTGGAAAACCGCTGTAGGAAAGGTGACACAGGACTCATATTAATTAAGAACAGCAGCGGGAAATCCCACAAGCACACTGCACTGAACGCACTCCCAATCCAACTGCAATAACAATTTCTTAAAAAATAAAAATAAAAAAAAAATAGTGGAACTTCGGTGAAATTATTATGGTGCCTGAAGAAATAAAGCAGGGGAGTGAATTAAGAAATAAAAACATATTATCTTCAAAGGTCACAACAACAATAAATGTGCCAAATTCTCTCTCCTACAAGGATTATGTACAGCCAGTCTGCTCTAGTTAAATCAGCATGTGGTTAGAATGTAGAAAAACTTCACTGGGTGTTTGGCAGCCAGTGATTTCTCTGATTGTTTTAGTCTAATATGCTTTTTTGATTCTACTATTACCAACTTTTATACAACAACTTAGGAAGGAAGAAAATGTTATCTAGTGCTTTTATTGATGCATCTACGATAAACAGAATGATTGATCGGGCTGATTATCTGGCATTTTGAGATAACATTGGCTGATGCCTGCGATTATGAGGCAGATAAACAAAAATGTCTGCAGACACATCTGCAGGCAGTCTCGTCGTTGTGGCTGCCGTGGATTAATGTTAGCACTCCTCCTTGTGAGTTCTGGGAAGGTGGTGAAAAATCCCTGTACTATAACTCTCATGCATCCTGCTGTAAATGTTTGCCTTAAATGTTAACATGTTTCTTCCATCCTAAATTACAGAAAATCTAATCCAAAACCATTACTGGCTAGTGTTGAATGATGTCACCTCTGACATACTGGGCCGTGGTCTACCTACCATTTACATTCTGAAAACCTTACAGCATAACCCAATGTATTTTTCTATTTCAATTTATATTTAATATAAAAAAATCAATCTAAAACAACAAGGCTAAGATAACCATGTATATTAGATTGTAATGTGCATTAACTAATGGAATTATACATGACTTCTATTTGTTTTAACATTGATATTATATATCGGCCATCAGCTACCCTGCTCTCTAAAAATCTCTTTTGAAAATCCCATATCAGGCAACCTTAAACCTAAGATACAGCTTATACATTTTTTCTCTTTCAAATTTAAGGCTGCCACTAACAATTGTTCTCATTATTGATTAATGTGTGAATTATCTTTGATTAATCATTTGCTTTGTAAAATGTCAGAAAAAAATGCCTGTTATAATTAACCATAGCCCGAGGAGATGTATTCAAATGTCTTGTTTTATTCTACCAACAGTCCAAAACCCAAATATATTCAATTTACTAGCATTTGTGATTAAGAAAAACATCAAATCCCCACATTCGAGTGCTGAAACCAACAGTTAATTTGTTTATTTTTATGTCTAAAACAATGACTCTGTTATCAAAACAGTTGCAGATTCATTTTCTATCAGCCGGCTGATCAATTAATTGACTAATCATTGAACTTCTGCTTAGGGGTGTAAATGATTAATGATTAATTGATTAATCATCATTAAGACTTTAACCGATTAAACATTTAATAACCGATAATGTATGTTTTGTGTACCATTTCTCTGGAGCTCAGTTTTTCTCATAGTTTTGTTTGGTCTTCCTTGTCAGTTTAGAAATCAGAGTATTTGCGACTCATTTGATATCGTTTTGAGCCATAAGTTAAATAAGGACAGATGAAGAAGAGCAGCAGTGTTGACTGAGAGCCATATTGTTTTATCTTTGCTTGTTTATTTTGTTTGTGCTTCATGAATTAATCTTTCACATGACTAATGTGCTGCTAAAACGGTTTAAATAAAACTTAAAATGAGAAAATTCAGGTGTTTTGTAGCTTATTAAATATTAAGGATTGATTATTGATTGTTAACATGATCAGCTATCTGTTAAAGAATATGCAAAAAATGTGCAACTTTAGCTCGAATTCAAATATTGTTAAGCAAATTGGATTGGATTTCTCTGGGTATGAGTACATTTCAGAACAGACATCTTTTTTTCAAAATCACAAACCTAATTTTTGGCGTAACTCTCAGTTTCTCAGCAGCTTCTTATTTAACTTTAAAATCATGTTATAAGTTTGAATTGTTTACTTCTCTGCTTGGCAAAAGCTTTAAGGAAAGCAGCAAGATGAACCCTTAGCTTTTTTGGAATGAGCTGCAGCTGACTGACAGCAGCACAAAGCAAAACACAATCTTAAAGTTTACCTCAACTGGCCAGATGGCCGAGCAACAAACTCAGCTTTGACAGCGAAAAGTAGAGGGACAGCCTCAGCAACATCCATGAGATTCACACGGGTACATTTGGTCAAACTCAAGAAGAGACTGCCTGTTTTTCCACTAGTATTGAGCTAAATATTATTGGAAAAGCATGTATTTATCCTCAGATGACACAGATTTCTTTTTAAGTAAATACTACCACTAATACATAAGTTTAAAAAAAAAGCTCTTTGATCCATGTAAGATCTCAGTTATTAATACACACTTAAATATTCACATGTTCAGATGAATTTTTTTACGCCTAAACTAACTACAAAGCTTTTTTTGCACAAAAAAATATTATCAAATTTGATAAATAGAGTCTGTGGCTGTAAGCTTGGGGCAGGAGTAACTGTATATCCTGGACACTAATGCTCTGTGTCTCCCACCATAGGGTTTTCTTAATTACATTAACCAAATGCCTTCTGCAGTGTGTGTGATCTCATGGTTAACTGAACATCCCTGTAGCTGCAGCCCCCTCCCCTCTCTATTCCTCAGTGAAATATTCATGTTGAAAGCCACTCTTCCCATCTACTTTCTCCCTTCAACATGTTATTGCCTGCAGTTGTTCAGCCACGCTATTGTTTGAGATTAATCCTTATTTATCAATAATATTCAATATACAGGCTATGCCTTAAATA
The DNA here is from genome assembly GCA_034769285.1 of Lutjanus argentimaculatus. Lineage (NCBI taxonomy): Eukaryota > Metazoa > Chordata > Actinopteri > Lutjaniformes > Lutjanidae > Lutjanus > Lutjanus argentimaculatus. The sequence goes on along the minus strand of JAWZSL010000045.1, from coordinate 1,985,302 downwards.
CATCTACTATTATGCAGGATTAAGCCAGTGAAAAGGTATAAACTGGGTATTATTTAATTGAAGTGAATTAAACGCTATGACTGAAGCTTAAACATCTATAATATTGTTAACACCAGATATAATTTATTCTTGTAGCTCAAGTTGATATAAAGGATTTTATTTCAATATAAGTATATTGATTTTTAGTTTTTTTTATGTAAATTTCAGAGGAGTGTCTCACTGGAAAAAAAAAAAAATGTTTGCATTTCTTCATGTCTGCACAACACACTGATTCAAATTGACCAGGCAGGACTAATTTAAATACATTAACTATTCATTAATTGAATAAAGAGGCTAGTTAGCCCCAGGGCCCCTTTATAATCATAAACTGGGGTGCACTATTTATGCAAAACAGCAAAGTGCCATGTGCTGACTTATTATGCTACTGATGAATGGCAAAGTACATGTTTCTCCTGCCCACGAAGGAGGATTAGGCATGGCAGTGTCAGCAAGTTGTTTCCAGGGTACAGAGACTGCTCGTCCACATTACAGCGTGTTGAGATGCGTCTGAGTAATGTGATTCTTCTAGTTCCCTTCATGTAGTTCTGATCGCAACCGCCTTCCCATGCAAACTCTTTCTGAGTCTTTCTCAAAACGTTATGTCGCGAGCATGGAGTTAACAAAACCAATTCACCTTCACACTCTGACACTAACACACAGACTTTTCTCTTTCCATCTACTGATGGAGAAACACTTACTACTGCAGATTAGAACTAGTGTTGCTAACTTGTGCTTGGTTTAATACCAGGATGAATGGATTTAACTTTTTCTCTCACATTTAACTAAGGGTATCTACCAGTACAGAGTACAATCCAATATCAGGGATCTCTTTTTCCAAATTTAAAATGCCTTTACCTCGCTATGTGGAATAACTGCCATATAAAGGTAACATGAGGCCAAATGTTGCTATATGAGTCAGCAGCCCACAGCAACTAAAGGAATAAAGTGACAGTGGAAACAGTAAATTTCATAATGACAGTGAAACCCTATTTATGGTGAATCGGTCACATTCCGGCCAATAAACCGGTTCACTTATTAAAGTGATATTCCACCCCAGAACGAATAATCCACTCAATATGTACTCACCCCTATGCCGATGTGAGGATGGGTGAAGATCTTCAGTTCACAAAACAATCCTGGAGTATAAATGTATCACAAGACTTCGTATATCTCTTAATGGATGCACATGTGAAAATATCACGAGATCTCTTGTGCATCTGGCTCGAGTCTGAGAGGCTTCAGTTGACATTTTGGCTAAAAATATGGTGTAAATGGAGTCTTTTGTGGTTAAATTTTAATGTTGCGGCTCACGGACACTTGGATTACACCACATGAGCAGGATGGAGACATTTTGTGTTTGTTTTGTGTTCTTTTTTTTTTTACATTTTATCCGTGGTCACCATTCACTGCCATTGTACTGGATTTGGCTGCAACCCTGTTTTCTGCTGAAACTCCAGGATTGTTTGTGAACTGAAGATCTTCACCCATCCCACATCGGCATAGGGGTGAGTACATATTGAGTGGATTATCGTTCTGGGGTGGAATATCGCTTTAAGCTCAGTACTGGAGCCAATATTGGTGGGGCATGTCAGATGCGAATAACATGAGAACCTGTGGCTCTGTGGTGCCATGAATTGGAATAACTTAAGTTGCACTTAAAAAAATGCACTTTTAAAAAAGAGGTTTAAATTCAACACATCATCATACCTAAATGACAGAATAGGTCAACTGTCAATTACCTGCAAAACGACACACAGTATATTACCAGCAGAGAGTACCAGCAGTAACAGGCTTACTGGATGTTAACTACATTGCGTAAGTTATGTGACATAACTCAACTAGCATTGCATGTTTACACTGTAAAAAGGTCACAGTTTGGTTAGGTTTAGGAAAAGTTCAAGGTTTGGGTTAAAATAACTACATTACGTATGTCAGACAAATGTGAGATCACTCGCACAACAGATGTCGCGTCCATGCAAAAATTCTAAGTTACTCAAAACTTGTTCCACACAGGACTCAAACCCTGGTCTCTTGGGTGAAAGTCCTGTGCTTGTCTGAACCAGACATCCACTTCACCTCTTCTAAATGTGGACTTTATTGCTCCTTATATTTTTCCTGTCATGTTCACTATGTTCATTAGGTCGGATAAATGGATACATCAGTTGGAATAATGTGCTTGCACTTTCGACCAACACACACGTTCTGGTGAGGACAGACTGTTTAAATTATTGCTTGAAGGACCAGTGTGGCATCTAGTTTTGTCCATTCTGTGCTACTGTAGAAACATTCAAAACAAAAGATCACTGTAAATCTTACACACTGAACCTTTAATAGCGACTGTGGAAACTTTAAAGTTGAATGTATTTTTGTATTCATTTTTTGCTGTTTGACTTGCAGAAATTTTATTGATAAGTTTAGTGCAGAGTCTCAGTCTCCACTGTTGTCAGTGGAAGCAAGTCTTGGACTTAATTGTGTCATCCTTGATGTGTGTTATTACATGTGTTCTTCTTACAATGATAAAGTACACTAAATTAAGGGCCTATACAAAAATTGTAGAGGTGGTTTTATTTAAAAAAAGACATCTTAAAGAGCCCCCAAAGGGTTATGGTTGGATTTTTTTTTCTGAACTACTTGGTGTTAGCTAACAATCAGTTTTCCACTCCCTCTGATCCATAGAAGAAGCCTGAGTTGTACTGTGATATGTTTTACTAGACAAGGGGTTCTTAAACCTTTTGTGACTGAAGGCCCACTATTGATTGTTACAAAAAAATCAACACAAAACAAATATGACAAAAAAAAAAAAAAAAAAAAGAAAAAGAAAAAAAAACTGTGCTATGACAGGATTGTGCCATTGGCTCAGCATCACTGCTGTTATGAATCCAAATTGAATGTCTTCAGGGTCATATTTCTTCAACACACACACACAGAGCTTTTACTGGCGCAGGGTTGTCTCCCACATCACTTTTTGGTTTCAATAGTGATCCATTTTGTGTCATGAACATTAGCTGGCTAATAGAGGCAAAACACATTTGTCTCTACCTGATGATGTGCTGTGAGTGGTGATAATTAAACATGTGAAATCTTGGGCACATTTTTGTAAAAATAACTAGCTTTATAAATTAGACCCAAAAATTTGACCTAACCATTTGGCAGCACCATTGCCTCCAGGACCCACTAGATGGCGCTCTGAGGTCCACCACTGGGCACATTTGTGTCATTACAGGTAGACAGATAACAAACAGAAATTTAAGAGAGCTAGTCATCCTAACCTAACACTGTGTTATTATAACCGGCTGCAGCTGTGGCTGATTCTGACAGACTCTATAGCCATGGGATGACTTTGCTTTGGCTGTTACTGATTGTGGCTGGGTGTGCTTTTTAAGGGGTGTAACACCCCAGTGGCACATGATTATGCTGGCTGAGTGTGATTAAGATGCTGTATTCCTGAACTCCTTCGCTGTGTTGGTAACACTTCAGTCATATCTGATAGAAGCACTGCCAGTTTAAATCATGTGTTGCTGAATGTTGGTTTCTTGGCTAATGTTAACAGCAGTAAAGAGTAGTCGCAGAGGAGCTACTGTAGCCATATTCATAGCATCATAGATTCAACCACAAAAGCAGCTGTGGTCCAAACATTAACCATAACCACAGCAACAGCTTCAAACATCACAGCCAGGGAGAGCAGCTCCGGCTGTGCTCAAAGTTAGTGGATGTATAGTGTCAGAGGTCGGGCTTTTGAAATGGGTAATGAGCAATAAATGCATCATGTAAAGTATCACGTCATCTCTTCTTTCTGTTGTATCTGCAGAGTGTTTCCCTGAACTCACAGTGTATCATAACTGGAAAAGACCAATACATTAACTGTTTCTATGGATCACGGGAGATGCAAACGTTTCTGCAAGGAAATGCAAAAGTAGTTCAGGAAAAAAAAAAATCCCACTACGACCCTTCGGGGGCTCTATAAGATCCTCCCAAGTGTTATTAGGCAAATATTTTCTTTGGACCTTCCCTTTGACTATGAAATACTGCAATACCCTTCCTAAAGTATCTCACAACAATATATTCATGGAAAACATAACAAATGGAGAGTGTTCCAGCCACTCTGTATTTTCATAACAAATAGTTGCTAAATAAATGTGCATTACTGTTACTTACTGGGTACAGGTGCCAGCTCTGTTGGTGCTGGACTTGAGCATCAATCACAATATTTTATTTTTGACCTCATTCCCAAACTTCAAAATAATAAAAAAAATAAATGATGTTGACAGATGTTGTATTGTGTTATGTTTCAGATCAGATGTCTCACTGTCTGTCATAATTAAATCATATGACACTCAAGTTGCATGGCCAGACATGTTGGAGACATAAATATCAAAACACGTGTTAATTACTGTCAGTAAATTACAGTGCATGCTGATGCACAGAAGAAATAGTGAAAGCTGTGTGTTGCGTGTGTTCTCACTCTGTGATACCAGTGAACTCTGCATAGCTGACGTGGCTTTCACACGCAAGGTGACTTAAACAGTTGGACAAGTGGGAATAGGCCCAGGCTCTGAGGGGTGCACAAAAGCCGTATTTTTGATTGAACTATTTGAAGCTTCTCAAATACAAAACATCCCTGGATCAAAATGTAATCGTAGAAAGGATCATAATTGACCTTTTATACAGTTAGCGGTGTAGTGTCAACTGTTTTTCAGACGTCTCTTTTAAAATGGTGGCTTTCTAATGAAAATGCTTTCTGGGCCGCAGGAGGGTCATAAAAATTGAAGCAGGTGAAATTGGAAGAAAGGCTGAGCGACAATGCCATATCTAGGTTTTGGTTTTATATCAATGCTGCTCCACCTTTACCTATCTACTTTCTTACTAGTAGAAAGGAAAAGGTAAATCGCACTACAAGCAAGAATAAAAATATGCATGTTTGACTTTGGGGGTGAACTGTCCCTTTAATAATTTTCCTACAGTCCCTATACTTCAAATATGGAGGCTAGCAACTATCCAGTCTATGAGCCTCAAAACTCCAAAGACTTAGCATTAGCATTTATCATTCTGTATATCTGTATATGTGTTCAGCAAACAAACATGAGATTCCTTTTTCTCTCACTCTGATGGTGCAGTAAGAATTGACTATAAAAGACTAATTTGTGACAACTGTTTTTGTTTAGATGAGAGAACTCCTTAGCCACAAAACAACACTGCCTCAAACACACAAATACAATGAGTGAACATGTGCGCTGGGGACACCTAAAAGCAAAATGAGCAGTTACAAAGTGTTTGATATGGCAGAGAAAAGAATAGAGGATCATGGAACAGTGGGGGGGGGGGTCCTTCTACTTCAACTTCATCAGCGATCAAAATTGTATGCTTTATTTACTTAGTTATAACTATTCAAAATTCGTCTACAGACTACAGGTAACCTACAGATGATCAAACAGGATGTATATTCTCTGAAGGTTGCTGGAAACTGACTGACTTGACTGCAGCTGTTTGTCACCACCTCCTGCAACAGATTCCCAATCTTGTCTAGGCAAGGCCAGAGGAGTGAGTTTTCCTGCTCATGAAGCTGTGAAAGCAGTGCCTACATGTACCAGGATGCATTGCAGGTGAGCTTTTGACTCCCACTCACCACCCTAGCTTATAGCTATTACTTTGTTGGCCAATTGAGCATTAGGTTAGAGACAAATATACTCATTAGCTAGAGGCAGACACTATCGAAATCTAAGCTGAAATAGACTGTAGTTCTTCCTTATAATCAAGGACCTCACTGGATGCAGGAAGAACAACACATTTTGCAGCAGGAAAATTCTCTTTTTTTTTAAAAAAAGTGAATATAGCACATACTCAGGAATTTATTGCTTCAGTTGACTTCATTTACCATCAACATTTACTGGACATCCACATGAGAAATGGCAAAGTTTCCCTTTAAAGCAATGGGGGCTTGAACCCTTTTTTATCCAACAACGCATACACATACCTGTAAGCTCGACACATTTGCACACACTGCCACACTGTCATGGCGGGTGTATGTTGGTGGGGAAGATGAACATGATAATGAAGCTGCTCTGCAGGCTGTAGAAGTGTCACTATTTTAAACATGTAATCTCACTCCACAGTGAGCTGCTGGGTAACTCAGCTTGCAACGTGGCGCCTGAATCCCTCTCTTGTTACCGACATCCCACGGACCAATGGCAGGGCTCCTGCCTGTGAAGCAGGCTGGGCCCTGCCTGAAACGAGCACTGTGATTGGCTGTACGTAAGGCGGCAGAAAATCCCGGTTTGGTTGCATCGCTTCCTGAGGAAAAGGGACAGGATAGCCTGAAACGATTTTGAGTCGAGGACTGTGGTGCTCTCAGTGGACCTGTGAGCAGCCTCAGGTGCTCTCTGCAGGTTTGGTTTACAGGCAGCTGCAACATTGTAGCGCAGAAAAGAGGAAGAAAACGGTTAGTGTGTGTCAGTACAGGCGGTGAATGTGGCTTCGTAGCCGCTGCTTATTGTTCATTGTGGTGTCACAGGCCGGCCTGTTAAGAAACAACTGAGAGGGAAAGACAGCTTCATCGCAGACTGATGGACGCGTTCGGCTTCTTGTGCGCGGTGCTCCTATGCACTGTGATGGTGCACAGCAAGCCAACATTAAGAAAAGACAGAGTTCTTTATCAGGACCCCGAACTGGCCAGACAAGCCCACGAAGACAATAAGAGCTTCCAGTACGATCATGAGGCCTTTCTTGGCAAAGAGGAGGCCAAATCATTTGATCAGCTCACCCCTGAGGAGAGCAAGGACAGGCTCGGGTAAGGACATGATCATTACTCTGAACATGAGCTGATATCTGTGCATGACATCAGGTGTGTGAGGTGCTGACAGTCTGGGTGTTATTGTCACAGACTGCAGTGAGTAAATCACGCACACTCACTCCTCCTCTGCTGGAGTTTGTTGCGTGTTACCAGTCAGGACATGAAAATTTAACAACATAAGCACAAGTGCCTGAGAAAGATGTGCATGCCAGCAGGTCCACAGGACTGAAACGGTGCATTATTCTCACACACTCCTGTAGAGTTAATTGCGTAGAAATCTTAATTATAGATCATCATTAAAGAACCATTTGTAGGCGATGAAGTTTGAGTAAAGTTGTGTGGCAGTATAGAGCTGCTGTCACTAACTTAAGTGTATGTGCTTCATGGTTCTGTTGTGTGCTTCTTCATCCACTCCAAAGTGTAGGTTTTTTTTTCTTTTTTTTTTCACTGCCTGGGTGACAAGTTGGCACCAAGTTACACTATGTTGGCTTATGGGCTTTCCCCTCCAAAAGACAACTCCTGTGGTGTGAGAGTGGGAGGACCCCTGTAACATCTCAACGTGGCAACCCAGCTCTAAGAATACACCACAGCTGCTACACTGCAGTTTTTACTAGAATGGGTTTGGTGCTCCTCCTACCAGAGTAGTCCCATTGAACCCTTATAGTAAAAATTATGCAACCAGATATATGTTTTTACTTACATGCCTGTTGGTAAGAGGTGTAGTTCAGTGTATGTTGAAGGTAAAACAGCCTGAGTTCTGTGTAGGGCTGAGCAATGATGCCAATATCAAGCATCGCCATATTTTTTGACCAAATGCCTTGATACCGATATTTATTGATATTGGGACAATATTGTAGGGATGACTATTGGTGCTTTCAGAATATTTCAACACAATGAAAGTTTTGATATATATTTAACTGTAATGTAGATAAAATGTCTATGGGGTGGAAGGCAAATAATAAAACAGCTGGAACAGTCTGGTAAGTTCAGAAAACATGACTTTACTGTAATGCTTGGCTTTAAAACAGGGGTAAATTCAATATCATCCTGGGCCACCTCTGCATTATGGTTGCCCTCAAAGGGCCAGTTGTATATGTAAAACTATATACATGTATCTTCTTGGTATCACATTACATAATTGCCTTTACATTTGATTATTATTGGTTTTAGTAATAACTTAATAATTAGCTCTGAAAACTAAGGTCTAGGAAAAACAATGACAAGCAAAATTTATTTAAAAAATGAAATTTCAAAAGTCATATAAGGCAAAGAAGACATGTCAGCTCATCTTCATTCAGCACAAATGTGTGTTGCTTTCACATCTCTCAGTGAATTGCCTTCCCTTTACATCAACTTTTCTTGGACATCTTGCTTGGCTGCTGCTGCTAATGTTACCACCTACAACCACTCAGCTACAGTGCCACTGCGAACGGCTACACAACACTATCTTTGACGATCAGTGCACACATAACAAAACTGGGATGTAATCTGGGATCTTGTGGCACATAATTGCGCCTATACTGGATATTTACCATGTTGCAGCATGGAGTAGTGTAGTGTTATAAAATACGTTTGAAACTACCTAAAATGCTGTGAAATGTAATTGGTGAGTATATGAATCTGTGGCTCAATCTGATACCATGTAGACTTATTTAATATCTTCAAAATGGGACCCCGCTACCTCCCAGCAGTGTCCTGTATTTTTTTTCTCAGAATGGTGAAGTTACATTCTGTGGCATTCATTCTCTGTATTTGTTCATGTTTAACAAAGGGTTTAACCTGATCCAGGCTGTAATGATAGCAATAATAATAATAATAGTTCATGTATCAGAAAGTAAAAAAATGATATTGAAACATCTTTAACAAATGCTCCCTGTCTTTATTCTCTTGCTTTACAGTAAAATTGTGGACCGGATAGACAGTGATGCTGATGGATACATCACCACAGCCGAACTCAAGACTTGGATCAAACGCGTACAGAAGCGTTACGTATACGACAATGTGGCGAAGGTGTGGACAGATTATGACCTGAACAAAGACAACAAGATTTCATGGGAGGAGTACAAGCAAGCCACATATGGATACTACCTTGGTATGTGTGTTTTTATGGCATTTTTTTCACATTCATTACAGCATGAAAGTACAACATTGCTATCTTTGATTTTTAATTGTCCCTCTTAGCCAACCCAGAGGAGTTTGATGATGCAACAGACCAGTTCAGCTTCAAGAAGATGCTTCCTCGTGATGAGAGGAGGTTTAAAAGGGCTGATCTGAACGGGGACCTGGCAGCAGACAGAGAGGAGTTCACATCCTTCCTCCACCCTGAGGAGTTTGAACACATGAAGGATATTGTGGTTCTGGTAAGTTCTCTGTGACCACAACAAGTATGATTAGAAAGGGGCGGGGTAGTAAGGCTGGTGCTTTTTGAAGAAGGCACACTAAGCTCAGTGGTAGATGTACAGATTTGTATGCAGGAGAAAATAAAATTCCCTAAATTTAGAGATCTGTAATTTGTCTGTCCTTTAAGAAATATTATTTCATTACAGGAACAGATCTGAGTTTCTATTCCATGTGTTTAATCCGATGGGCTGCTTGGATAAATGTGCTACATTTGGGTAACTCCTTAATGAAATTTTAACTCGGCCAGGAAATGATTGAGTTTCTGTATTTTTTGGAACAGGTCCAGTGGGATGGGACCGACTGTCCCATTTAAGACTCGATCTTTAAATATAAATTTGGCTTCATGGAACAGTTGCGTGGCAGACGTTAGCAGTGATGCACTATGCCACTGTGTTCATAAAAGTTGTACTACCCATTTGACTGAGTTAATTATTAATCTCTCATTTTTATGATGTCACCGAATGTTACCAAAGAACTGTTCAGCCGGGGGCATCTTCACTGATTGTGGTGAATCTGGCTGAAGCTAATAAAGAACCCGGTTTCTCACAGTAGTCGTATAACACAGATCTTACACAGAGAGTAATTGATGATGTATATGGTCAGATTACTCAAAGAAAGAGTCACTTTACAGCTTTAGACAGGCCATGATTGTATTCTAGCAGGATAGATAACTGATGGAGGTTGTAGTGCCGGTTCAGGCAGGAAAATGAAGTCATCTCACTGTGTGCCAGCTGTACACCTACACACTCATTCACATAACAGGGCGCTTTGTTTAAATGTCCCACTTCACATATCTACCTCCTGATATCTGCTTTCAGAGGCCAGAGACCACTACAGTACACTATAAACTGAAACAAACACTGACCACCTCCCCACCTCCCCTGCTTTTCACTGTCCACTAGATTGATGTATTGCATCAGCAGTGTGTTTTATGCCTCTGCACAGACAACAAATACATTTTCTTGGGCAAGAACCTGGCAAAAATTTATATAGTATCTTAGTTATTCAATGTAAAATGGCAACCATATTTTTAGTTTTGCCAACCAAAAGCTGATGCTTGGTTGCCACCTGGCAACCACTTTTAAAAGTTACTGTTGAGTCCTGAGTTATATGTATCCCTGAATAGACCAGTATGATTGTTATGTGACTCTCACATGCTTAAATGTACGGAACATCTCTCATAGGGTCAGTGTTTACAGAGGTCTATAGTGGTCTATAGGTTTTATATTTTTAATGAACATCTCCTCTTGTTTACACACAACCTTTCACAGGTTAAGTGTAGGTATAGAAGATGGCTGGATGTTCTTGTTTATTATTAGTCAGCTGTAAAACTACAGAAGCTACATGGCTATTAATCATTCAGCAGGGTTCAGAGAGGGCCTCTCACCTGCAGGAAAGGATGCATACGCTGATTTGAACCTGTGTAGCTGCGTGTGTGTGATATGCCCAGATGCATGGGAATAACTGTACATGTGTGTGTGTGCGGTTGTTAATTAATGATCAGTTCACACGGCAAGCCTTTAAGTAACCATTTAGTCAAATTCACACTCTGTCACATCCAGGATGTAAGAGAGAGAAGCCAGTGTTTCACCAATTGTTAAAAGCAAGTGTGTTTCATCTCTTAATATGGGGGTTTGAATGCTCTGACTGTAGTGTCAGTCGTCCAGCCCAGCTGTAAACTGACCCTCATACATTCACTCCCTCTGCCTAAAGAGATGTGTTTCTCTTTTATTACTCAGAGTGAAAGTTCCACTGTTGTTTACACCTTGTGTCTCCCTTTAATGACGTCATTACCTCTTTATGACTGCAGGAAACCCTGGAGGATATTGACAAGAATGGCGACGGACACGTGGATGAAGATGAGTATATTGGTAAGTTTAAGTTAGTAAGTAAGTAAGTAAGTTTAAGCAATTAATTAAAATTAAATAGATCAAATAAATTATTTTATATAAATTAACCAAAAATATTAATACAAAATAACAGCAGCATTACAGACAAATAAAGCTTAGCAATGTGCTCTTCAATGCAGTAAAACCATACAGTAAGTAGAAGGGCGCTCGAAGACCACAGACATTTTTTACATGATATCTCTGGTGGAGTTTATTGCAGATAATTAACATTTGAATGTGACTAAGAGTATAATTATTTGCATGATATGTATTTACATTTTCATAGCCACACCTTAGTTTGAGGGAAAAAAAAAGTGATATTACAGTTAAACAGGTTTTTCCATGAAACCACTGTCTCATAACAACTTTCTGTATGATTTTTGAGCAACTACATGTGTTTTTTTACTGATTACTGGTGCCTGTGAATGTGTTTCAAATGTTTTTTGCTATTATTATTATTATTATTATTATTATTATTATTAGCATTATTATTATTAGCATTATTATTATTTCAAATGCTATTGGTCCATAGGAGAGGTTTTTTGAGAGGTAGTCAGTTTTCTAAAAGCTTCTGATATTCCCAATACAATCATTTCCAGATCTGGTTTCAGAGGAATTTTTCAGTATAGAGGAAAAGATGCTGAATATTTCAGTTCAAGACTTTGTATCTATGGATTACAAGGGTTCTTGGAACATTTTCACATAAATTATATTAGCATTTCTTATTAGTAATTTATAGTTGTCGTCAGTAGAAAGTTTATGAGAGGTTGTCATCATTTCTAAAAGCTTGATATTCCAAACAATCATTTCCCATTATCTGTTTCAAGGAATTTTTCAGTATAGAGAAAAGATCTGAATGTTTCAGTCAAGTACTTGTATCTATGCTTCTTGACATTTTACATGAGAATTAGGGCTACGTTGAGTTTTAATATTGAATAGAGATCTTGCTGGCAAATAAACACAATAGGTAATGCCTGCATTCATAACAAGTTGAATAACTTAACTTGCCCCATTTGTCTTTTAATTTGTGCCTGGCCCCAACGCTTGTAGATCCAGAGAAGGGCTGGTGCCTTGAATAGGCCTTGGTACATCCTCCACAGTTCAGATCGCCAGTATTTTCTGTATCTTCTGACAATAACAAATGAATTTAAACTAACCTCCTTTGGGGAGGGAAAAAATAGCAGCCTCACTTGTCCAATTAGACAATGAGAATAGGAGTAATATGTGCGTTATTTGCAGTTACCCTCAGCTCCTCAGGAAACTAACAACATCTTTTACATTTCTGATAGATAGTTCAGTGTTTTATTGTGTTGAGCACAGAGAAGTCCTAGTGCAGCACTTTGTCCTGATTAAGCTCTGGAAATTCATAATTGTAACCCTTCTACACACAAAGAGACACGACAACAAGCCAATTGTCAGACAGACAGCTATATACAGTTGTGTATCATCAACATACTTGTTCATGGTAAAATCCATTACCTTTCTTTATTTTGCCCCCACTTTTAAGGCACGTATACTGCATGTGCCTTTGGGGTTTTTATTAATTTATAGTTTTGAACTGCATTCCAATTTCTGGACTAAACTAGTGCTGGATGTTGTTTGAGTTTGTTGCATGTGAAATATGCCTGCCCACTATTGTTCCCATTCACGTAGGGATCACAGTTATACTTGTGGTGCAAATAGTTTTTTAACTGTAAACATTAACTTAAAACTAAGTTCATCAGTCCCACTGTTGTCATTCATTTCCACCCCTTTGCTAACACCATTGCCCTCGGTTGTTTCAGCCGACATGTTCGCTCATGAGGACGGGGGTCCAGAGCCTGAATGGGTCAAGACTGAGAGGGAGCAGTTCTCTGACTTCCGGGATTTGAACAAGGATGGCAAGATGGATCAGGATGAAATCCGTCACTGGATTATGCCTCAAGACTACGACCATGCCCAAGCTGAGGCCAGACATCTGGTGTACGAGTCTGACCAGGACAAGGTACGACATTTCGTGTCATCTTGTATATATAAGGTCTTGTCCACACTGATAATGATTAATTTGCTTTTTATATGGTTAGAATCAGGCTTACTTATCTTGTATTTCAGGACCAGATGCTGACCAAAGAGGAGATCCTTGAAAACTGGAACATGTTTGTGGGCAGTCAGGCCACCAACTATGGAGAGGACCTCACCAAGAACCATGACGAGCTCTGAGCTCTCGGTGCTTCTGTCGTGTGTGTGCGTGTGTGTGCGTGTTTGTGTGTGAGAGGAGGGGCAGTGAACATATTTGTCTTCAGACAGAATCACAGACTCATGCACTTCCTCCCACCACCACAAAACACAACTCCATCCTTTCCTCATAACAGCGGGACAGATGTCAGCGTGTTGGATTGTGAAGTAACACTGTAGATATCAAACAAGAGGAAGGATAAGAGTTGGTCCTACCACTAACACTACAGGTCCCTTGACGGCTCTGTTTCTGACATTCAGGAGCAAATCCAGACCCAGTGGACCTACTTTCCTTCAATGGTGCCTTCCAGCCGCATCGCCGGCTTCACTGCCTCAAAGATCTGTGTAGATAGTCTTTAATAAAACCTGTCAAAGATGAATGCCGAGCTTTATGTGAATTGTCATATACAGGAACAGTTTTTGATAGCGATGTTAATGTGAAACTACAGTGCAAAACATTTATTCTGATTTTATTTATTTATCGAATATCTTCTGAACTTTAGGTTTGAGGGGAATGCAGTGTTCAACAGAGCTTTTTTCAAGACACAAATTATGTTTCTTTGTTTACAGTTTTTCTGGCCAAATGATTTCAGTGTTGTTTTTGATTAGTTAAGTGCTTTAAAAATTGTTAATTAATTGATGTTTAATGGCATGGTTTTTGCACGCATTTGGTTTTAGTTTAGCCTGTGAAAGATTATTCTTCTTCGTACTTAGTTTGCAAAGTATTTATTGGTATACAAAGGCCAAGAGTATGTCCATGTTAATTCTTTATTGATATTTGCTGATGTTATATTTGAGCTTTACCCATTTACAACTGTCTAACTTAAATAAGGTTGGATCTTTTGTTACTTTCATACTCTACTAGCTTGAATACATGCAAGGAGCATAGAAAATTTTCCTTCCCTCACCTCAAATGACTCTTTGCTTCCTGTTACATCACTCCGACGTCATTTTCTGTATCAGATGTACTGAATTTTTTCCACTCTATTGGGCAATGTACATATTAGCCTGGTGTTTTTGACCATCAGATCTTCCTCTTTTGTCTTTATCACATTTTGTGTATTGTTTAATGGATAGTTTGTATGACCGGTGCATAGAACCTATATGCAACTCGTGAAAATAACAAACTATCACCAGAAATTAAGGGTTTTATAATTTTAGTCAAATTAATTTTACTCAAACTCATTTTTCTCCCTTTTTACCTTTTTCTGCTGTGCTTTGTTGTCCCAAACCTCAGTTGCATTAATAGTCCACATGGGAACAAACACATCAATGTGTCTCCTTTACTGCACTGCACATGCTCATGAATTGTGTCAAAATAAAAAAGGAAGAAGTATTGTATATTTTGTGTGTTAAGCTTAGTTCATTGAGCTTAGAAGAAAACTGAAGCTTTTGGAAGTGGTGTTGTTTGTTTATACCAAACCAAGAAGCATCATATGTAATTATTTCTGAGTATTGCTGTTCAAGGACAGAGACAGAACAGACTCTGCTCTGTGTCTTATTAGATAGACAACTTAAATGAATAGTTAAACATTATGGAAAATATGTTTGTTCACTTTTTTAGCACAAGAGGATCAAACCTGCACACATGGGGGAAGTAAGCCTTTCTGGCAGAAACCTTTCTAACACATGGTTAATGGTTTATTTTAACCCAAACCATGATCTTTTTCTAAACCTAACCAAGTACTTTTGTTATCTATACTTTTACAAACTGTGACAAACCCTTGAATGTTAGGTAGGCCAAGAGAAAGTCCAACTCATAACCCCTATAAAACCATAACCTGTCATTTTTAGTTTTTTTTTTTTTACTGATTTAAAGAAAAGATATAAAATGTTTATCAGTGACAGTGGTTTCTCATTTAGCCCTTGTTCTCACAGAACTCTAGCCAACAAAACATGTTTATTCCCAATATGTTGAACTATTTCTTTGAGCCAAATCATTTCACTCTTGTGGATCTGTCAAATACAATTTTACAGTGCAGTTAAAGCAATAGCGTAGCTTTAAATGCAACTTCATGATATGTTCTATCATAATTTCAGAATTCTGAGTCCTGACAGATATTGAATACAATCCTCAGTGTCATCTAAAGATAAAGTTAAAATACTGGCCTTGTTGTGTCTAGATTTTAGCAGTGTCCTACTTTCTTTGTCTGCCTGCTATTAAAGAGCATGGCTACAGGTGAACTCTTGTCCATTCACTTGCAGTCTAGGAGATTCCAGCTTACAACACATCATACTTTATACACCCTCTCAGTCCTCCAGACTGATTCACTGAGCTAGTTTCTCACAGTTTCCTATGCTCAGTAATTCTGCCTTTGCTCACTGGAAAAGGACAGTTTTTTGAGTTTGAGCAGCTATTTGGTAGTTTGACTTGATTCTCCTAGCTATTATTCCCAGTACATGTACTATATGTGTGTGTGCTGCAAGTGCTACAAGTTTCACACTTGAATACAGTATCTCAGGTAGTTATATGGGGTTCAAATGTTCAAGCCTCTCTTCAACTTTTGACTCATTGAACATCAGGAACAAGCGGATGCTGTTAACACTTCTCATGACTAATTACGGCCTGCATGCACGCACAGCAGAGATGGAGTTAAGCTGACTTGCCGTTGCTGCTGGCTGTTGCAGTAAAACTCTCAAATGTAACTGAGAAAGCAGCACTGCCACCCAGCCTGTCCCCTCTGCCTGCTCATGTGGAACATATGGATATATGTGTGCCAGTTAGCAAGACAAGTCAAGCGGGACCAATGCGATAAAGCTCATTAGGAACAAGGGACAGGGCGATGTATGTGTGGGCTGTGTTATTCTGTTGTGATGTAGGACCTTCTTCAGACACTCACACAAGCCAAAAATGTCTGGAAAACTATTAAATATTCAGCTTATTATACATATTTTGACTTTTATATAAATTTCTTTGACATTCTCCAGGTTTAAATAACTTTGCAAGAGGGCGACACGACAATGAGAATGATTATATCATAAAAATTTGCAGAAATAGGTTACCAGATTCTGGCATGGCTCCACTTGTACAGCGTCATCCCAGGAAAACATTTCTTTCTTTGTACATATGACAAAAAGCTCCAGATCTGAAGATACTTCAAAGTGGAGGTGTTGCCTGTAGTGACATCTGAAGTTTTGTTTGTGTTTTTTTAAATCTCCATTCGATAATGTAATGGTTTCTCTATTGCCTTGTTAAAGAGTGTGGGGTCAGTCTTGCATCATATATTTGAATAATTGGGAGGCCTAAAACACTAAGTAGCTCAATGTACTTCCTCCAAATAGCATATGAGGTTTGTCATGTGTCAGAGTGCATCTGTGTGTCCTGACCAATGTGTGAGTGAAGGTGGATGAGTGTTTAACTTGCTGCACACTCTTAGAAATAAAGGTTATAACTAGCCAAGGGGTTTTACAGAGAACCTTTTTATATTTTAAGTATTTTGTCTAATAGCCACCTGGGGAGGTTCTATTCAGAACCCTTTTCTATCCCTAGGGTTTCATCTAGAACCCACCTGGGGGGTTTCTATTGGGAACCCTTCTATACTCCTGGGGCTTAATCTAGAACCCTCTGGGGGACTTCTACTGAGAACCCTCTTTATTACAAGTGTTTTATCTAGAATCCATCCAGCAGGTTCCTTCACCAACCCTTTTATATCCCAATGGTTTTATCCAGAAACCACCCCATGGGGTTCTACTGAGAACCTTGTTATCTTAAGGTTTCTTTAGAACCCATCTGGGGTTCTATCAAATTTCTATCAAGTGTTTATTTAGAACCCACCTGGGAGTTCTACTGAGAACCATTTTATATCCTAAGAGTTTTTTCTAGAATCCATCAGGGGGGTTGTATCAGGAACCTCTTTATATTCCAAGGGTTATATCTAGAACCCAAGTGGGGGATTTCTCTCAAGAACCCTTTATATTCCAAGCATTTTATCTAGAATCCACCCAGGGAAGTTCTACTGAGAGCATTTTATATTACAAGGGCTTTATCTAGAACCCACCCAGGGTGTTCTAACAAGAACCCTTTTATGTTATAATACAAAGAACCCTTGACGAAAAAGTTCTTCAAGGATTTCAAAATCCTTAGAGATTGCTGTCTTTCAAAAGGGGTTCTTTGTATGGAAAGAGTTCTTAATGGAACCTTTAGTCTTACAAAGAATCGTTGATGAAGCCTTTCTTTAAAAAAGAGTTCTTTAGAAGCAAATGATTCTGGAAAGAACCTCAGCCCTTTCAGAAGAACCCTTTTGGAACCCTTGTTTCCAAGAGTGCACAGAGATGTAAAAGAACCAAATGTGTGTTTGCCTGAGCGAGACGGGGGCACACGGACTGTGTGTGCAGCCTGCCTCCAGGTCATGTTTAACAGCCTGCCCCTCCTGTTTATGATAGGCTCCTAATCATTCACACTGGGGGAGTGTGTGTACAGTAATGCCTTCAGACAGCTCTCATATGAGTGTCTGCGTAGATCAAGCCCTCTCCACTGATAATAATGAGCCCTCTGGGTGAGAACAGGGTGGAGACAGTGGGAGAGGAGGGTCATAAAGTGTAGAATATTAATGTATGAGACAATAAGCCCCCCATCCAGTATAATTTTCACTTAGTCCACCAACGGTGTCCTTTTAAAGAGCTTTTTTCATAGCACACTTCCATTTCCATATCAGCAATTAACAGCAGCAAAGATAAACTGACGACTACAATTAAACTGCCTGCATAACAAACCGTAAACTGCATCCAGCTCCCTCTCTCCTCGACTCCTTTGCTCCTCTCTCTGACTCTTATCATCATGATGCCCTATTTTTCATCTGAATCTATCTGCACTCCCTCATCTTTGTCTTTTATCTCTTGTGTTTGTTCCTTCTGCCCTGGGGATTTGTAGCCCAGGGTGTTGTTCGTAATGATCTTTGGGACATCTGACCCATCCTGTGCCGAGGCTTTCATAACAGGCTTTCTGCCCATTATATAATAACATGCATAATAGCAAAACAAAAAAAGTACAATCTCTGTTCATTACCGAGCTGTTTAGACAAAACATTTTATATTTACCAAGCTGAACAGTAACTTTATATGAGACTTTGCCCTAGCACAACAGCTCAAGGGATAGGCTTTCCCTTTCTCTTCTCATTGGAGGTCAAATTATAGTTTTTATTGCTGAAACTGCAGTGAATGAGCCAAACACATACGCAGCTGCCCACAGGAAAATTTTCTTCATGCTACACAAAATTTAGAATTATAACATTGCAAATAATGTTATTGCAGATCACCATCAAAATTAGTAGTATTGCAAGGCTTTGCGTATCCTGTGTCTATTTGGTGCAATAGTTGTGTACATCCTCAGAAATTAACCCTGAGCATCCACAGACCCGTGGTTAAAAAGTAAATATATTTCTGGCATTAGGGTCCTGCTTTGGGGATTTGAAAATATGGTCACCCACAAGGTTTGATGCAGGTAACCGTCTTTTCATGGAGCTTTTGTGGAACTTAATACAGTCGCACTAATGCGTTAGCTCAGCTAGCTTTAGCTTTGTTGTTAGGCTGTACAGAAGCCTGTGAGTGTTACTGATGTACACAGCATTAAATTTACTGAATAGACATGCCCTGAAGGTAACGATATAGCTACATGTGAAAAATAAATGGTCAAACAACGGGAATTCATTTGCAACATTGTGTAACTATGACTAGCACCCAGCAGATAGCTTGCTCAGACCATAAAGTTGCTATTACACTCAGCGTTACTGTTGCAAAATATATCATTTATCATGAATTAAATTTGCTAAAACAAATGTTGCTAATACACATAGCCAGCCTAAATAACTGCATGAAAATTCAGTCACTGCAATAATTATATGGTGTCATGTCTTCTAATATCTTTGGGAATTTGGCAGTTTTACCAACCTAAAGGGAAGACCTTACATCCTACAGTCAAATATCCACATGGAGGATATTATAAGCCGATTCCAGTTAGCTCCTTGTGTAATTTATTGTGTCTTGCACATACAACTTAGCCCAACTTATGATAAGAAATACTGTTGATTTTTGGGGGAGGGCTTATATTACCTTTAATATATAGTACAGCTGAAGATATAATGGAAAAAGGGGGAGGAGAGAGAGGGGACAACACTCAGCAAAGGGCCACAGGCTGGAATCAAACCAGCGCTGTGGCAGAGGACTCAAAGCTTCAGCAAGCAAGTCTGAGTTGCCAGGGGGCCCCAAACAGAACTTTGTGTACTACACTGCAAAGACATTTGTCTCTTGTCTCTGCAAATACAATCCATCACCAAAAAGTTTCTCCTCTTAGAACACTCAAGTTTAACAAAAAATAAATAAATAAATAAATAAATCCATCCAGAAGAATCCATTGCTCAAAAGTGGAGAGTTATTGCAGTATTTTGAGGCTCCGTATGTTTAAATATGAGTACTTTTAGCATGATAAAAAAAAAAGTATTTAGGATTTCTCCACCAGAAATGTATTCCTGGCAGTGTAGAGTAAGCGGCATTTAGATCATTGTGCAGGGAATACAAGAAATATAATATAATAGTTAAAATAAGTTGTACTAAAAATAGGAAAATAAATATTAATCTAAATGACCTCTTTCTGTTGTGTGTGGTCACAACTTTCTGCACCAGGTGTACTTGAGGTCTTATAGCCTCATTTTTCTTAAATGCAGGCTACAGCTCTGATGATACTCAGACCATCCCTTCTGTGTTCGTGCAGGTTTGTGTGATTGTATGTGCGTGTCACGAATGTAGGCTAATTCAGCAGCTCGCATGTTTCTACTTCTGGACAATGAAGCTTGAAGGAATCCATCTATCTTTCATGTCATCTCAGAGGAAGTGGTTACTCTTCTCTCTCTCACACCACAGGACTCTACTCCCCCTAGTGGTGATGATGAGACAGACCAGAAGACAACCTCCTCTCTCTTTTTTAACAACTGCACTTGTGCTCGTCTATCATCATGAGTTTTTATGTGCCCATCAACGCAGTGTAGATACGGGATCGGCCATTAATGACTACACAATTAGAGAGAAGGCTTTAAAGAGCAATACATTTCAATTTAGGAACCATAAAACTAGTGAGTTGGTAACTAATTGTAAGTGCCTCTGGAGTAATGGGAGCCCTTTGAACTGAGGTCAGGATGACTCAAAATCAGTTTCAAACAGCTTTTATGCAGCTGCTTTGCTGCTTTAGTCGCCCACTCATCCTGACAGACTGCTGCATATCTTACATGATATACGCAGAGAGAAACTTTTAAGTTTTAATTAAAAGACGGGGCCCATGGTGGAGTTGTTTTGTAGGATGGAGACAATGCTATCCCAGTGAGACTGATATCTTTGGACAAAACGCCTCTCGCGCTCCATTTGTCAACATTTGTCTCTTCCCTTTCTCTGGTCCTCTCTCTCCCTATGTCCCAGCATCTGGATACCTTTGGGATGGAGGGGAGGACGGGGGAGGAGATGAGGCCTTGTTTCATCCCTCCTATCCCACTGTTGTTCCCCAGGGGGCTCTGGGTTTGGTTTGTGATCTTGTGTCTCACATGATAGAGACACATCTAATCCTGTTAGGCATTAATATCTTACAGCGGGATAGAGGAGACAGCAGGAGGGAGGACAAGAGAAGAAGATGAAAGACAGGATGGTTGAGGAGAGAGGGGAATATTTAAAAAGCTCTGTTTGCTGTCCCACATATTGGTTTTTGAGTGTACATACGTGTGTGTTTGTGTTTCCGTGCCTGTGTGTGTACCCTCATGGGATCTTCCCGGCTGCTGTCGCCTGCATATCTGACAGACTCCTCTCAAGGTGTTTTCCCTTCGCTGTCTTTCTGTATCTGCTCCATCTCTGCTCCCTGAGTGAGAAAGTTTACCCTCTAGGCCCCATCTGAGCTCCAGGCCCCCCAAGGCCTCTGCATTCCCAGAGCTCCAACACACCGGAGCCCCTCAGGCTCCCTGCTATACCACAGGGAATACCCCCCAAGAACCCCTAGGCCCCTCAGACTGTGCAGCAGCAGCTCTGCACAAGAGAGCTAGCCCGAGGGGAGGAGGGGGGAAGCTGTCTGGGAATACAACTGAGAACATGCTTCACTTAACATTTGAACAGTCCCTAACAGCGCCTCCTGTTGGTGCGGCATTGTTTTTGCATGCGGGCCTCCTTGTAACCCCGTTAAGTTTCCTCTCTGGGGCCTTGACCTTGTTAACAATCCCTCAGGGCTCATAGAGGCCTCTGTGTGCTACATGTGCACTGACCTTTCCTGCTCCCAGAGGTTAAATAACGTCTTTTTGGCCCCCAGCAGGAGCTCTGTAGCGAAGTTGGGTGCACCTGGGACTTGACTGATTGACATATTGAAAAATAAAAGACTCATTATTTAATAAAACAATAAGAAAAAAACTGGAGAGGTTAGAACTTGCAATGAACTGTGCTTGTTTATTGGCTTTCATTGTGTCAGTAAGGTTATATCACACTTGTATTCAAAGAGAAACCTTTTTTTGCACGTGGATTCGGAGGCTGTGGAGCTAGCAGGCCTGCTGTCCTACAGATGTCTTGGGCTGTGCATTACCAGGTGTACGTCACCTGAGATTACCCACGCTGACACCCCTTAAAGGCAAACAGCCAGCAGTACAGCTGAGGGGGCATCTGGTGGCGTGTGTGCATGTGAGTGTGAGTGTGTGTGTGTGTATGTGTGTTCATGCATTCAGATCGGTGGTAACATTTTGGCAGAATGGGACTGAGTGCAGACTTCAGGCATTACATTTCCTCCCACACTTTCTCAATCAATCAGGTAGATCAACATGAGGTCAGTGTCTCTTTGAGTGTGTATGGCTTTTTAAAGGACCAGTGTAGAGGATTTAGGATTTAGGACACCTCATCTCACTCTCCCCTTCCAACTGTGTAGGAGAGGCCTGTTCAACTGGGGGCTGTGGGCCGAATACAGCCCTTTAATGACCTAAATCCAGCACTTCAATCTTTTATAAATAAGAAAAAAAGAATATTGTTATCATTTTATTTAAATAACCTACTAACATTGTAAGTTTATGGGTATTCAAACTATTTATTAGAAGATCATCATTTTATTAGCAGGCTTATTAGCCCACTCTGGTAATGTCTGTTGTCAAGCACAGAGACACAAGAGAGAATTTAGGAGAGTCAAACAGAATGAAAAAAGTTAAACGCAACACTATGTTTATTAAATGCAGAATATGTAAGTTCTGCTGCTCAGGTCCTCTCTCACACTATAACAATAACTAAAGATGTAGTTTGATGATGTCATTAAGTGGAGTGGGATCATGGGAGTTGTTGCCTTCGTTGTTCAACAACCACTATAGCTGATGAAAATCTACCTGACATGACTCAGGCAGAAATCATGTTCATTGAAGAGATCATGTATTGAAGTTTTATTCACTTCATGTTTAATAACAATTGCCAACTTCCTTCCTCACTCTCTGTTATATCCAAAGTATCCACTGTTTTCCCAGGAGTTACAGCAACTAGCAGCTAACTAGCAATGGTTAGCAGGTATCACACCATTAACTTGAATAAAATATGGATTTCTCTGGATTTGACCATTGTTGGAAATGTTTGGGATTATGTAAGTACACACCCCAACAAAATATATAACATATCTTTCTGACATTTTAATGCATAAATGTTAGGCTATATATTATATTATAGTGAAACATCAAGCTACTTCTAAATCTTACAAAGATGCATTGTTTTTTCCTGTAATATTTGCTTTCCGATTCCAAATACTATCAAAGTGGAGGAAAAAATAAAAATGTGCATTGTTTTACACATTTCAATTTATAACTTTAAAAGTCAGATCCCGTGGCACAGATCACATCTGGCTCTTCTAAAAAAGTTATTGAATTGGCCTGGAGTAGGAGAACCTGCAAAATGCGAAAGCCCCTATCTAGAGGCAGTGTTTGGTTTGTCCACTCTGGTTTACTGTAGAAACGGCCTCCACTGAAGAGAACCTGCACCTTCTGTAGATATAAACAGCTCATTCTGAGGTAACAGAAACACAGTGATTCTTATTTTCAGGTGATAATACACTAATGAAAACATAATTATGAATATTATGTTCCATTTATTCAGCCAATAAATCTGCATAAATCTTCCACACTGGACCTTTAAAGCATGGGTCCCACATGCTTAACACAACCTTGCAACAATCTCCAGTTAGGAATGAACTGGAGTGAGTAAAATGTTCAACTCCACTGTCCCTCTGATCTTCCTCCGCTTCCCAGCTTCCCTGCAGAGAGAGAACAAAGAGAAGCATTTCTTAATCAAAGTGCACTGGATTAAGAAGCAGAAAAAAAGCAGAACATCACAGAGATACTACCTCGCTGCCATTAAGTGGATTGGAAAACAACCTGAATCACCACTTCAAATGAGCATTCTGTGACCCTGAAATAGGAAGAGCGGCATTTTAATCTTTCTGTTAGTTTGGAACATGTCAAGATCTGCTGTGGAAATGAAAGGAGCACATGTGTACATACATTCTGCATGTGTTTTTCTGTGAAGTATGAGTGAATGCCTTCAGTAAACAAGTGCTGTGGTTTCCATGTGTGAACATATAGCCAACAGCTAAATATACCATGCCTGTATGTGCGTGTTTACATTGCTTTTCCAGGTATGTGACATCATTAGCCCACAGAGCCATGCAACAGCTCTTTTCTTGCCACATTGAGTCATATTTTATTAACATACCTGCTGCAGCTGAATCATCTCATCCCTTATATACTCGCACACAACACACACAACTCCATCCACATCATGTATATTTGATGTGACTCTGAATGTGCCCTTGTGTTTCTCACTTTCGTTGATTTTAACATATTTATTGTGGCCATCCAGGAGCACTAAGGACATGGGCAAGTGGACATGGGCTACATGAAGACTGAACAGTATTATGGGTCCAGCACTCACAGCTGAAGTCCCATCTGCTAGACTGAAAAGGCCGATACTGCCATCATGTGGCTTGAGCATGTAAAACGCCATTCCTAAACTGGAGCCTATTATTTACAACAGGGATTTGAGTGTGTGTGCTTTTGTGTGTCTGTGTGTGTGCTTTATGGGGCCCAGCCTCTGCAGAAGGGGCCAGTCAGTGAAGTACGGCCAGCTGACACTGAGGTATGTGTCTTTTCTAATGAGATTTACCGGGCTCCAGATGTTCCTAGTTATGAAGATGTGTGTTGGAGATTTAGGAGGGTGAGACCTGCACCCTGTCAGAGTCACAGTGGGGTGCTGTTTCACTGTCTGTCACCCCGCCTCCTCATCCCCTCCACCACCACCACCTCCACCATTCATAGGTGGCCTCTTAACCTGACAACACCAAGACCTCTTCTTTCTCTCTCATACACAATCACAAACTCTTCATGAAACAGTGTGAGTCAACATTTTATAAACGTACAAAAACACAGAAAATACAAAAGGAATGTCTATAAAGGTAAGCAAATACATCACATATATACAAAGCATTCTGGTGAATATCATGTATGACGTAAGAAGATTCTCTGTGTTCAACTTAATGGACAAAAAAGAACATATTGTCCATTTCCTAAATCCAGTTTACAATGTCCAGCACATTTTCAAAGTGACACAATTTTAACAATAAAAAAAAAGAAGCCAGTGCAAGTGTACTAAAATATCCAAAATAGTGTATCAACATTTTCCTCATCTCACATAAAAAAATCTTCTTGGCTCAGAATTACTGTGGTTTGTACCCTCTCAGTCTGAGTATTAATGTTAGATAACCAGAGTGCTCTTTGAGGTGCATCTTGGAGATCTTGAGGATCATCTCTTGGCATTGGCTGGCGGAGGGAGGTGAGGCATCAGCTGTGCTCACCACTTCAGCGAGTCTGGCAAGGCACCATAACCGCTGACCAGGCTCCAGCATCCTTCTCTAGTAGCTGGCACAACATATTGTCACCTTCCTCTTCGTCCTCCTCCTCCTCTTGCTGCTCAGATGGCAGGCTGCAGCTTGGTCAGGTTCCTCTGGTGCATGCTGTGGTGGCGCATCAGCTCGTCAGAGCGGGCAAACTTCTTCTGACAGTTGGACCAGCGGCAGGTAAAGGGCTTCTCACCTGACAGGGAGGGGACAAACAAGGAAAAACAAGAGAAATCGTTGCTTTAGAGCAAATTCATCTCCTGGAATTGTTTTACATGAATCACAGCCAAGGGGGCCATGTTAACACAAAAATCTTAAATGGAGAGGTAGAAAATAAAGGTATACGCACTTGTTTTACCTGTATGAGTCCGAGTGTGCGTCTTAAGATGGTCTGACCGTGAAAACTTTCTCTGACACGTCTCGCACTGAAATGGCTTCACTCCTACACAGAGATGCAAACGGGTATTGTGGTGGCAGAGACAGAGATGAGAAAAGGGTCAAAAGTTTATATATAAAAGTGGATAGAGCAAGCATTACAATTTAAAACTGTTTAGGGAGACTTGACAGTTTCTCCACATTTTTATGAGAGAAAATTCACTCTTTAAACTCAAATCATTTAGAATTCACACTAGGGCTGTCACGATGTCAGATTTTTCCAACACAATTATCATGGCAAAAAGAACTCATGATGACAATATTCATAGAAAATATGAAAAAATACAAAAAATAGTAATGCTATTATATATGTAACCATAGAGGAGGGAGACAAAGTTAATTTGCTGTTAGGCCTGTATCAGAGAGGAAATTTCTGAAGACGTAATTTGTGGTATTCTTGTGCTGGATTTAAGGATTCTGTACAATTTCTGCTGGTTTGTAAAAATGATGACAACATCTATTTTCGAAGAAAACGGAGAGAGACATATGTAAAAATAGAAGTGATACAGGGACCTAAGGCTGTAGTCAGGATATTAGAAGGTCAACAGAGTTCACAGTTCCTACCAGTTCAAAAATTTTGATCAGATATTTAAAGGTAAAATCACTAAAATGTTTTGATTATTTGGATTTGTCATATTTAATTCATTCTGTTATATTTTCTGGTAATTTCACACCCCAAAGCCTGTTCCATGGCCTTCTCCATACTGTCAGGAATACAGTTCTGGTGGGTCAATATTAAATCCTTTGAGTTTACATTTATTTACGTATGTATTGTCTTAAAAGTAGTCAAACTGAAATATTTTGAGTCTAAAAATAAGTCTAAATTTAATCTGCCTATAAAATACCTGCCTTGTGTTTTAAAGTTTTTTATACTATGGAATGTAAACTCCCCTCAGGGTTTCTAAAACTGCCAAATTCCCAGAAAAAAAAAAAACAAAAAACAAAAAAAAAAACAAAAAACAAAGTGAGATTATCAGTGTCCTCAATGGTAGCATCAGCAATGGAGTGAACTCATTCAGCAGTTTGATACCGGCTTACCTGTGTGTCGGCGCTGGTGCCTCTTTAACTGGTCTGAGCGAGAGAACCTGCGACCACAGTCTGTGAAATCACACTGGTAAGGCTTCTCTCCTGCAAAAAAAAACACTCACATCAGCATCATTATCATCACCCACATGCGCCATCACCATGTCAGAATTGGTCACATTTTACCTTTTATCACCACATATGTTTCAAGGTTTTTATTCATTTGGGGGAAGCAGACAAACAATTTAATCTTTTTCAAACTGAATATTTATCAGTTGTATGAATTTCTAAACAGTCAAAAAACAGTCAGATCTCAGACCTGTGTGTTTGCGGCCATGCATTTGCAGATGTGACAGTTTGAAGTATCTCTTGCTGCAGCCAGGATAAGCACAGACAAACGGACGTTTTTCGCTTGCCTCTGATGACTTCACAACTGGTGGTGCAATACCAGTGACCCTTCGAACATCCTGTAAGAAAAAGAGGAAGCAGAAGACAGAGGACTTTAGAGTAGAGAAGGTCACTTTATGTTTTTATTCGCTGTAGATCTGTGAATGTATTTATATGTGTGTTCATTTTGTGCTTGCATGTGACTGACCTGAAGTCCTCTGAAGACACTGTGTGCATGTATGTGGTACTGGGCACTGACGAGCATGGGTGGAGGCGGGGCTGTGGGGTCACTGTCATAGCTGGTCGTATGGCCACTGCTGAGCAAGAGCAAAATTACAAATGAATTTAAACACTGATAGTTTTAGTAAAACTGATAGTTTTAGTAAAAACAATTTGTGGAGGGATTTGTCAGGCAGATCCGTAGGGAGAAAAGGTACATGACAGATTGTGTTCATCCGGTCCAAATGAAGAGTAAAACCACAGAACAAAGCCAAAAGTGAGTTCAAAAAGAGTTCAATCCTCTACAGGACACACACCTTTTAACCATCACCACTACAAAGCTATCCTAAACATGACTTAACTCTAAAACCAAGTCCTCAAAGAAGTGAGATCCAGTACCAACTTTGCAAAAACATATAACAGAAGTACAAGACTACACATAAACACACGTATGACTACTCTCCTCTCCACTTCCTGATTTCTCTAGGCAGTAGGCCAACAGCCATCTGGTCAAATCCTCCTCTTCCTCCTCCTCCTCTGCACCATCAGAAACACTGGTCAATACTGAAGAATACAGCATGTTGTTTTAATAGAAATAATAAAAAGAAGATTCACCTCTTCATGGAAGATGCCAGGGAGTTCATTTGGTTCCATGTTACACAATCCAGCTGGGATGCCACTTGGTACAGGTTATCACTGAGGGAAACAGACAACATAATCATTAGAATGTTGTATTTGTGGTACAAGAAAAATATTTTCTCTCTTTATTTGGTTTGTGTAATTTCAAGGCAACCAAATATGTTATTACATAAGTAAATTAAAAGGTTGTGGAACAAGGTTAGCTCTGAAGTTGTAACAGATGAAGGGGAAAATAGGGGGGACCTGGGGCAACTGTAACATTTAAAAAAAAAAATTCCTTCATAACTCATAGGCTACTCAAAATACACTAAAACATTTTTGATAAGAAAAATATGTGTTCACAAATTAATAATACCATTGATAATAATATCATCTTTACCAAGGATGGGACTATGATATTAAATTTAATACAAGAAGTTAGTGTTACAATTACCCTATTGGTGGGGGCAGCTGCAACTGTAACACTGAAACTCAAGATTTATATATATCTTGTAGATGTCAGGCTTCGTATGCATTCAAAGCAAAAGTCTATTTCTATTTTTGCAGAAGACTAGGCAACTATACTAGTGGAAATTATATTTGAATCATTTGACTTGCATTAAAAGTAATTTTAAATTTAGAGAAATATGTTCATTTTCTAAAAGAACGTCATGTCAGCAGAGACAAACAAGTTGCTCTCATTCTATGCTGGTTGCCACAATATGTTATTTTACTCTATTCTCCACAACCATCTGGTGACCCCCAGAAATTATCTTGTGACCTCCTTGGGGGTCCCAACCCTAAGGTTGAGAACCACTGATCTAAGCTTTAGACAGCAGAAGAAAAATACTGTACATTCATACCTCACAATAATTTTTTTGTTTAAAATTTCTGCCGGGGCAAAATGATCCTGCCTCCTGTTATAACTGGCCCACATCTTGCCTTCTGTACATGTCTTTTGACATGTTTAATTTTTCTTTCTTTATTAAGTAGTTATTTTTGGGAAATTCTGAAATTAGAAAACACTTCCAATATTTATGTTACTGTGCAGTTTTCCTGTCATTTCTCTTTCCTTGTATGGATAATGAAGACATTCCATTCGGGGGGAATTCCAAACGGCTCGCTTATTAACACATCCTGTCCACCCACCACCACACTCCTCACTGGCTTCATTAAAAAACATGGGCTCTGAGCCATTCTTTACCTTGGCAGATCACACCAGTGCACACACACATTTGACTGAGACACACACACACACTTGGAGATGCTGTTGTGCACTCTGTGGGGGTGAGTGTCTCCGTGCCTAGTACACCGTGGACCAGTGCATGACATCACTCTGTCCTCAGTATCATTAGAGGCAGGAACTGGTTTCGGGGGAATTCTGGACGGCATTCCTTGAGAAGTCCTTGAAGGAAGGATCGTGATGGCTCACTAATCAGCTCTGAACTATGTTAAACTGTGGAAAGACTCACTGATATCTGACATATAGTCTTCACATGTGTGTGTGTGTGTGTGTGCGCGCGCGCACTGCGTGCACGTCTCTGTTTGTTTGAGGGTTTCCAGTTCATGCCATAAGCTGTAACAACAGCAAAGTCTTCCCTTCTCTTATCAGCTGCTGTTCCTGTATTTGGGTTGCACATGTTCCTTTTCTCCAACAACATCGCAGGGCGGCATTCAAAGAATTTTATCCTAATTTACCCCTCTGAGATGTTTTGCATCAAAATGAAAACAAGTTGGAAACACTCAGAGGTTAAAATAAGCAGACTCTCAGCCTGAAACTACCCCACCCCCCACTCAACTTTCACTTTCACTGAACTTGTCTCTTTTACTTTTCTCCTCGTTTTTCCTCAGGGTGGACTCAGACACATCAGCAGTAGATCACTCACTGTTTGTTTTGGCCTGCTGAGCACCAGTGGGCAGCACTTAACCTCAGAACAAATTAGGATTCACAATCCAGACAGTGCAGAGGCAGACACAGGGCTTAACATAGGATCAGAGAGAGTTCACACTTCGAAAAATCACCAGTGAGTGAGCAGTCTGCATGTGGTGTTAGTGGAAAGAATCTGACATTAACTGATGGGTGAGGAGGCTGAAAACCTTTGGGAAGACTGGAATTGTATCGAGAGGGGATTCAAGGCAGCACGAGTCAAATAAAAGTAACAAAAAGTGCATGCAGGGACAAATAATTGTACCTGTTGTAGTTTCTCAGCAGCAGAGCTTGGCTGCTTGGACAGGATTCTGAAGGATTGTGGCAACCAAACATGGGAGGAGGAGGAGCTGAGTACTGCTGGTCAACTGAAAATAAAAAACACAACAGTTGCTTCAAGAAGTCAAGTCAATTTTATTTGAATAGCACCCAGTCATACCAGAAGTTATCTCAGGGTCTTTTTCATATAGAGCACGTCTAGAATGTACTCTTTATAATATTATTTACAGAGACCCAATAGTTCCCACCAAGAGCAAGCACTAAGGCTGCAACTAACAATTATTGACATTATCAGTCAGCCAATTATTTTCCTCATTCTAGGGAAACTGTTTGGTATTGTTTTGGTATAGTTTGGTATACTGAGTGTCAGAAAATAGTGTAAAATGTATTTTCCCAGAAGCAACAATAGTGAACTTTATTAGCAATTAACAATAATGTTTAGTTATTTCTAACATTAAGTTAACTTTTGTTGAAGCTTGATATACACATCATCATCTTACTGTTGCACATTTGCTTGTTTTATCCAACATACACTCCAAAACAAAAATATTTTCATTTAATTATCATAGAGAACTAAGAAAACAAATATTCTTATTTAAGAAGCTACAACCTGTGATTTTTTGGCATTTCTCATTTTAAGATATAAAAATCAGAGTGTCTATTTGCATCACGGTGAGAATAGTCACACAGTAACTATTGGGCTATTTACACCAGGCCGTGTCGTTTAGTGAGCAGCAATATCTCTGTAGTGAGGAGACTGTGGTGGCTGAATGGGTTAAACACAGGACTCTCCCCAAGGAGACTGGGGTGTGCATCCTGTGTGAAACTAGAAGTTAGTGTTGACATTTAATTTTTGGAGTTAGTTGGCTTATTATTTTTAAAATCATTATTATGTTCAATTTTCAGTCACAGTTTGGTTAGATTTAGGTTAGGATAAGGAAACAAAACTACTTGGTTAGGTTTAGGAACAGTTCATGGTTTGTCTCTGCCATGTAAGTGTAAATAGCCACACTGGCTATTCAATACCAGGTGTAAATAACTAATACCATCTGCCAAAAAAAGTGCTTTAACGATCAATCAATTATCAACATGGTTGCTAATTATTTTCTTGTGACTAACTGATTACTCAATTAATAGTTGTCAAAATTGTCCTTCAACAACTGACTATCTCATTAAGCTGAAAACTTTCTCAAGATCGTGTATAAAAAAGTTTGTATTATTTGACGTTCTCTTCACCAGAACAGACACAAAACACATTCAAGTACACCTATAAAAATATACAGTACTTTTAAAATAAATTCCAGTTCACTTCAAAGCCATATAGGGAAACTTTTGTACATGCATGTGCGCACAGAGACGCACAGCTATTCTTCAAAAAGAGAGAGCAGCTCAATCAGACACAGTGGTCCTTTTCAGGTTCATATAGTATATTGGTCCCCGACAGTTTTTGACATTCCAGCAGAGTCACATAAAGCTGTTTCCTCAAGTTATCATTTCCAGAGTCATTAACCATACGTATGCTTAAAGAGCGAGAGGGAGAGTGTGTTTATGTATGTCTGTGTATATGAATGTGTGTGCAGACAGAGATGGAGGGAGATGAAGGAAAAAGGATAATAGCGATTCTGTTGTGATAAGAAAAATGACGGGTTACTTATATAACCTTGCTGTGACATGACAGTCTCCCAGTCTGCGAGTCAATTTAGTGAAAAACACTTCAGGATGCAGACAGCTACCTATGTTGTTTGGCGGTGACAGTGTGTCCTCGTGTTTGAAGGACAGGCTGGAGAGCTGAGGGGTGTGGTGGGACGGCGTGTGACCGTAACTGGGGTTGCTGTCTAAACCCACGCTCCGTAACCTGAAAAAGACAATAAAAAGAGAGGCAACGGAAAATTAAAATGATCTCATTTGCCTGGCCGAGTCATTAGATTGAAATCTCGTAAATGACTGTAACATTCTGAGGCTTTGCAAAGTCTCCAGTATCTGGTCAGTTATCTGAATCCCCCTGCTAGTATCTAGCTTTTAGTCCCTGGCAGGTTTACCACAGAGAGACATTCATTAAACTACTAAATCCTCTGTTCTTGTAACTTATTCTTTTTCCCCTCATCTATCTTTGGCCTTGTGGTTGCAATATTTATGGCAGGTGGAAAAAGAAATTTTCCACAAATGCTTTGAGATGAGCTACTGTCGAATACACTGAGTACAAAAAACAAGGTTGAGAAGTAAAGTCTTGCATGCATGCTAACTTAATTATAGTTATAATACTGCAAAAAATGGTAACAATGTACATTGTTTGTCTATTATTGTAATTATTTTAATGTAATACTTTAGGGTAGAGAGAAAAGTTGAGAAAACTGTTAAAAATTACCACACAAGCACACTAAACCTGTGTGCAACATTTATTTTACACACACACTCGCAGCACAGACAGAATGCTCTGTCCTGAGTCAGGCCTGAGAGGATGTTGAAAAGTTTCTGAGAAAAATGACTCACACGACTCTTACTTAAATCCCTGCAGCCTGCAGAACACTTCACTGTTTGTTTTATCATTTCAACAAAAACTACAATCCACTGAGAGAACAAGACTCACTGCATGCTGTCTCTGAAACTCACACTGGCACACACGTACAAGTTCAAATCTTTGGCCGCTGAGTAATGAGCCCCAACAGACAACAGACACAAGTGTTGTTTACAGTAAAGGTAGCAAAGTCAACACTTCACAGGAGATGAAAATGATGTTCCAGATTAAGATTCCAGATAAAGAAAAGTTTAAATCCCAGTGTTCTGTTTTGTACAGGTCCAATGGGACAACATGCCAGAGGTACTGTTTCAGGTATTAAATCAAGCTTATGATTCACCTTTTGTGATTGGAAATGCTTTTAGAGAAATACTTATAAATCAAGGTCTTAATCCAATACATTCTCTTGCTTGAATTTTCTGCTGTTTTGCTGCTCAACAAAGCAATTGTGGTCAAGGGACTCATCTCCTTCTTTTTTTTTTTTTTTCTTTTTTTTTTAAAGAAAACACTCAGAAAATGCACTGGCCTAATCAATAAGGATTTCATTTTTTTTAAAGTATTCATATATTATAAAATAACATTTGTACATGCCAATAAAATCAAAACTCTATAAAATGCAAAACTTAATTGTTATTTATGCACAATAAACTGATAGGTAATTTCAGTATCTTTGCCCCTTAAACAAGGTTGTTGTGTGACTACTGCAACATTCACTGTGGCAACTCAACATGGTATTATGGTATTATATATTTTTCACATATATGTATTCTTCTATGAACTTGGTTGGTATGAAAGCAATACTGTGTTAACTTTACCCAGTAATGATGGGATGTTTGGAGCCAGTGTTGGTGATACTTTTTATATGGTGTTGGACAAGTTCAAGTTTGACTTTAAACTGGGGCTGCATGGTATAGTGAAAATAATCATATTGCACTTACTTTGGCAGATTTTGCAATGTTTCATGGTTAGTAGAAATGATAATTTTTGCATCACAATATTTATTTTCACTGAAAAAAAAATTAAAATCATGATGGTGTGACATTTACATCTGGAGAACAAGATTTGTAGGCCAGGGCATCACTGCAGCGCCACAGTACTTCATTATAATGTTTTGTCACACATTTTTCCTTTATTAAAAAAATGTTTGTGCTTGGCCATACTGCAGTTTTGATAATATTTCAATTATATGTGCAACCCTGCTTCAAACAAATATATGTTTAGTTGTACGAAAGATTGAGCACAACATTCAAAACTGCAAATGATGCGCATATTTAACTATCACTGAGAAATAGTGATATATACGTTTAAAAAGAGGTACATTATACCAGTTTTATGACCACACCATATTTAGTTTGGGTTAATAACCCAAAAGGTCAACAGTCATATAAAAAAAATAACAACTCATTGTCTTCTTTGGTTTTCTACCTGTGATTAAAGTTAACCCAGTACTGTGTTTGACCCGCTGATTTTTAGTGAGCATCATAAAATACTTTGAACGTGAATACTGAATATAAGATGGATATATTCGAAAGTTCATGATTATGGGACATAAAAAAGCTGTGCAGCAATAAGCCCTGGTAAACCCTTATTAATGATCTTTATAATTACCTGTTCTGAATTATGAATGCTTGGGCATCATAACAGCTGTTGTGAGTTTGGTCACGACTAAAAATCGAACACACATTTCTACTGAAAAGGCCTGTGAAACACCAGTGTAAAGAAACTGTTATAGATCTCTGCCAGAGCATTACCAGGGAGATGTCAAGCTTATTCCTGACATGATGGAACAGAATGACCAGCACTGCACATAACATCCCGCTCAGACACAACACTGTTGAGTTACATCATGAACACGTACAGCAGGAATTGCAGAAAAACACTGAGTTGTAATAAAACCTGGATTTTATGTGAAAATCATCGCGTTAAAAGACGAGAGGATAGAGAGGTGTAGTGAGGTGGGACCACCACTGAGCATGCTCACCCTGGTTCCTGGGTGCAGGAGGACTGTCCATACACCCGGGCAGGTAGGTTCCATTAGTAAACATCCTCGGTTGACTCGTAGTCGGCTCTCCGAAGGCTCCGACTCGACAGGGGCCTGAGCCAGTAAACTGGCCTGAGAAGTGCACCGTGAAGGCCCCGAGTCCACAGTGAGGGTCCTCTATTGGGTCAGCAGTGCCCCAGCCTGGTTCCTGCTTGATGAGGGAGTGGTGGGAGGGCAGGGAGCTGTAGGGAGAGCCAGGGTGGATGTCCAGAAGCTGGGTCCACTGGCTTCCACCGACAGACATCCCGCAGCCACCACCAGCTCCTGGTAAGGATGGCATAGGAGGTGCTGGAGATAGGAGGGTCAGATCTCGAACATCTGACCCCATCGACGTGGCTCCACACGGCTCAGTCAGCATTGGTAAAGGCGGTTGGAGACAGTCCAAAGATGAAGAGATGGTATTCCAGTAGATTAAAAAGTCACACAGGAATGAACTCCTGAAAGTTCAACAAAAAGACAACCTGAAGAAACAAATAGCATGGAGCAAACTCTTCTGCAGAAACAAACATCAGTGGTCACAATTCACTTAAGAAGCCATCTTTCCCACCACAAGCGATGAACTGAATAATGAAAAGAGATTAATTAGTGGTGATGATGAAATCTGGATGCCAAATCTCAACCTCCTTGGTATCTGCAGTGGGAGTGTGCCTTGTCCCTCTGTCTCTATAATGTCTGACTTTCCTTACTCTCCTGAAGGCTCAAATACTGTGGAACTAATTGGACAGGGGGAGGAGCGAGAGGAGGCTGAGAAGATGACTCCCCTGCCTTGGCTGGGCCAGCACAGACAGCACTTCTTCTGAGTAGATTCTGACTAACATCACATTTGCATGAGCGGGTGCTGCTCTTCATTCTTTGTTCAAGTTCAAGTGTTGCTCATATCAAGTGTTTGTGTAAGTATGTGTGAATAAGAGTGCGCATGAGGAGAGAGGTGTTTTGTTTAATTTTCCTGAAAATGATGACTGCGCTGACGGACTTAAAATATTAAACAGGACATGAGTAACAATTAGTTAATAAGTAAAAGAACTGTTAAGTCCACATCATGCTGATTTCCATGATTGCACACATTAAAATTATAATTACAAGATTTCTACAGGTTTAAGTTAAATATAAGGCTTTTTAAAGACTATTATGAATGCAATTTAAGACATATTTCACGTCTATGCTGTAGCATTATGACGGATATGAAGCAAAGGCGGAGTCAAGGGATTACGTGTGTATGTATTTCAGGTGCGCGTGTGTAAACAACAACAGGGTGAAAACATGTAATTTCCCTGAGAGGAATTCTTCTGATTACAACATTCAACTGATAGTATTATAATAGTGGTTATTGGTTGAACAAGACAAATTCTTCCCAAAAACATTTAAAAGCAAGGCTGAAATTAAGATAACTTTCTAAAAATGTTAACTTCTTAATACAATCAAATTTTAAGACCTGTCAAAATCATATTTAAAGGCATAATGTGCAACATTTTCCTAAAAAAACAACAACAACAACAATGTATAGATGTATATAAACATCCTTTTCAGTTCTGGTTATCCGAACATGTACAGCTAAGTAATAATTACACATACTCCAATCCTCAAGCTACTACAAGAAGTTCTTAACTCTTTATGAAACTGTCTTAATTTAATACTGATGCCTCTGTATGCCCAGCATAAGCAAACGAGACCATCAGCAAAATAACTGGCTGTTTCTATATTGTTATTCTTAATGTCTGCCACTGGGGCGGATTCTGCTAAAGCAGATGAAACGAGCCTGTGTTCACATTTTCTCAAAGTCGTAGAGAAGTACATTAGCCAGTTAAAATGAAGCAGGAGGAGATTTTTATTTATATAATTTTATTTTTGACCTTATATTATGGCTGTGGAAACACTACCATTTTTGTTCACAGGGGCCTCCAAAATCAACACAATAAGAGAGTTCCTTGTAGTGGCTTTAAAAGATTTAAGGTTTAAGATAATGTTATTTCAAAAACAGCAAAACTGTAATGTGTTGTTATTTGTACACTATTGACGTGAGCTGTTCTCTCAGACATTCATCACCATGTCTGACTCTTCTGACTCATCTGTTTTCTGAAACCTATCATAACCTTCTTTCAAAGTAAGCTGACATTTTGGTGAGGCAACAATATAAACGATGAATCAGACGATATGCACAAAGAACTCTGTTTTGGTAATCTTTATTATAACTTTTTTCTTTTAACTAATGCACTAATTCTGCTGTTTTCTGTTTTCTTTATTCAATATATCAGATGCATTTTCACCCAATGACATGTTAAAAAAAAGCCAGTGCTGGATTGTTTGATATTTTGCATTGAATTAATTAATATAAAGATTAATTAATTATTACAAGTACTCAAAATGTAAAAATTGTACAACATGCAGAAATGTGCTCTGAATTTTCCCATTTTGGAAATAGTACTGTTTTGCTAAAAGCTTCATGGCCTTGGAGCAAAGCCATATCACACAAAAGGATAATTATTTATTAGTCAAGGAGAGGGAAAGTTTTGTGTGTGTGTGTGTGTGTGTGTGTGTGTGTGTGTGTGTGTGTGTGTGTGTGTGTGTGTGTTGTGTGTCTGTGTGCTTAAGAGATAGAGGTTTTGACCTTAACTCAAGTTTAACTCAATGTGGAGCTACAGGAATGCAGTAACTTGGACTATGCCTATAAATTCAGGACAGCTGCTGTGGATCTTTTAACATTATTATATTTGTCATATCAGCAGTTGCGTTTCTCCTTAAGAGCTTGAAACAGTGACTTTGTGTTGCAAAGCAGTTGTAAAAAATATATAGCTTCATTCAATGTTGCATAACAATCTGGTATAGTTGACCTCTGATGAGACCACAGTGCTCTTGAAACTTTGCACATTTTACTGTCAGCATTAGTGTAGTGGTTTAAAAGGTGGTTACATATTGGAATATTACACATTATGAAATAACAGACAAAAACATCCTATTGGAGATCTTGAAATACAGAACAGCTGCCCGTGTTCATGTTCGTCAAGTCATATTTATCATCTGGGATGTTACTCAATGAAAATTTGCACAAAATTAGTGGCATGCACTCTGTAGAGTGCAGATCTCAGCCAAGCAACCTGAAAATAATAATAATCTGGACTTAACATCTGGATTTAACCCCTTTCTAATCACTAAACTTATGATTAGTAACTATAAATTATTGCAAATTTTTTTTCAGTAACAAATTAAAATTACATTTATTTTGTAATTTAATTACATGTTACTAGTTAATTAAGTAGTTATAGCCTAGCAGTTGGTAGGTAAGTTAGGTTTTTTAATGTTTTTCATCACAAATTGTAAATCGCTGCAACCACAGGAGGTCCTTAGGCATACAGTCATAAAAGTGCAAAAAAAAAAAAAAAAAAAAATTAAGGCTGATTGATCCAGCAGTATGCAAGATTAGCTTTGGACAAAGGATCAAATAGTCCCACACGCAAACACATGCAACCAATCGCATGGTCTCTTCCAAGTTGACCACATTATACCACATTCAATTCATTCAAGCTGTCTGTTCATTCGAAGGACTTTCTTTACCCCTGAACTAATGGCCCATTTGACACCTTTACCATACCACCACCACAACATGGTAAATCATCCAGCAGTGAATTACTTTTACAAAGTGACTTCATTTTGAGAATAAAAATCCACTGAAAATTTGAGGTAGCAGACCAGAGCGATGCTGTGAGGTGAAGAGCGTTAGCCAGTTCCTGTCATCACCATCTGGAATATTAGTCTAGGATTCCAATGAATGTTAGTGACCCCTGTTCAACTTAAAGAGAAGTGGTGGGAGGGTAGGGGAGGGACACCAGAAATTGGCAAAGGGAAGGAAAAAAATGATAAGAGTCTTAAGTCACTGTAGAGTGATGAAATAAGCTGGCAAACTGCTGAAGTGGTGTTAACAGAGGCTCCCTTTGCTGTCTTTATTGCACAATGTCACCAATGTATCTGTCAATGCCCTCTTAAGTCACGCACAGTGTTGGGCAAGTTACATCCAAAATGTAATACATTATATATTATTAGTTACTGTCATTTGAAAGTAATTAGTTACATTACAATATTACTGTCTCTGAATTGTAAGGCATTACACTACATTTGCATTACTTTTGAGTCACTTTCACCAAAATAACCGCAGAAATATGACTAGGCATTCTAAAATGCTAAAATGTAGTTTATTGCAGCTGATTATACATTCAGTGGAGGGTCAATGTCTTCTTCCTCAACAGCATGTGGACTCGCCATTTAGGTTGCTGTTTGTAATAATAACACGGTAGATGGCCGCATGGCCCACTCTCTATGACAACGTTAGCTTCCCTTGTCATTGCTGGTGTTCACGGGGATTTTGTTGACAAACTTTCTTAACGCCAGCGATTCTACCGTTGATAGGGGGTGCATGTCTTCCACAATATACTCTGCCACCAGTCTCCTCACTACTCTGGCTTCAAGAAGCATGGCAGACCAAGAGAAACTTAACTTAGTCCAGGTGTTTCTTCAAGTTACTAGTGCTATTTTTTGAAGTAGAGAGTTCACACAGATTGCACTTGACTATTATGTTCTTGTCCTTTTCTCTGACGAACTGAAAATAATGGGAGTATGTCCATCTCGCAAATGTAGAATCCGTGTCTGTAGTCATCTTAGTGAATTCCAGCCACAGGAAATTACTCGCGGATTTTTTTCTGTTGTCAGGATGTCTCGCGGGGTTGGTGAATTCTTAAAAAACAACACCTAATCAGGTTAAAATGCGTTGTAACGCGCGTTACTTAGATTGTAACTGGTATAATATTACAGAAATTTTATTAGTAATGCGTTATATTACTGAGTTACAGCAAATAGTGATGCATTACTGAAATTGCGTTACTTTTGCAGCACGTTACTCCCAACACCGGTCACGCATTAGTGTCCTTCCTAATTTAAGGTCAATGGAAGGAGTACGTGCTGCAGCTCTACAGATGCTGCAGTGTTTAATATAATGATTACAGTGTGACTGAATAGTGAACATTCAGGATGCTTCTGCAAAGCGAGTTATTTTGACCAGATATAGGACAATAGTACTTGATAACAGGTCAAAAACAATGGTCAAACAAAGTCCAATGTCCATGAAATCCGAAGAAACCATGGAGGAAACATGTATGAAAGCGTGAGGAGACTTGACACAAAGATGAAGTGGTATCTAAGGGGGGAAAGACACAACGAAATACACAGGGAAACCAATTAGGGTTGGTGACAACAATCTGTAATCAAAAAAGGAGGAAAACACAGGAAGTAAAACAGCAGAAACAAGAGAACGGAAAGAACTTCAAAATAAAGTGAAAAACAAGCAAAACCCTGAAACCATGACAGACAACCTGCTAACACAGGTCGCCTTTAAACTGTCCAACCTTTGTAACCTGTGGGAGAGTTTTTTTTGTTTTTAACTGATCTGTCATTTTGACATTTCTGGCTTGAACAGAACTTGTTGACAACATGTTGTCAGCTGTAAATGTTGGATTGTCGGTCCTAAAAAGTAACAAAAATTGTTGACCATCTGACAAGCGCTCTTTGTAGTACCACGATAAAACACCATTTTCCCAGTTTTTGCGAAACAAGCACTGTAAGACATTGTTACAGTCCGACTGTATGTGATACAATCCATGACAACGGTCATAATCTTACAAATGCCCTGAAAAGCAGATTCATCTGGGTGGTTTGTAGTCATGGGGAAAATAAAGTGCTCTCTGACTTGCTCTATTCTTGGAAATAAACAAGTGCAAAGGCAGATCTGAGCCCCTGAGGAACACCCAGACATTCAGAGGATGTCCACAGAGCTGACTTCAAAATAGTAGCAAAGAGAATTAATTACTCCCACAACAATTTGAAAAGCCTTCTGTGGTCCACCCACTACAAACAAACACAAACTAAAATAATGTACTACTTGGACAAAAGGTTGTAGCACAATTTAAAGGATCTTGCCAAAAATCAGAGTTAAAGAAGTGCAGTGCCTCTGAGCCAAGGGAAATGCTGGCCGTGCCTTCCCCAGTGGAGTCTTTAGCGGGGATTCATCAAAAGTGACAGGGCCAGAAGAAAACAACCCTTTCAGGCCCTATGACGGATGGTAGTCCCCAAATACACCCATTCTTTCAGATCAATCTCTGGTTAACTCAGGGTTTAAAACAACATTAGTGTGCAGAAAAGAAGGGAAATGGTCAATACAGCCTTTGACCCCTAACAAGAAATACACAAGGCTCAAACTTTCTACAGCATGACAAGTAAGTAGGAATTCTATTTTAGTTTAAAAAACACATCTGCATTCACACTACTGCATCTGAAAGACAGACAGTTTATTAAGCAGCTTCTTTTTTAAATATAGAACATTGGTGATTTAAAGAGATAGTCTGGATTATTTGAAGTGGGGGTGTATTGAATAAGGTACTAATAAAAAAAAAGGCCCACCCCTAAAACTCTATATCAGTTTATGTGTATGCTATATTTAGAGTATTTTCACCTCTTTATCTTGCCATCAGACAGCCTTTTCTGATGGTTATACAAGCCACACTAAACCAACCAAACCCCACAGGCAAAACCGGTATTTCACCCTGCACAATACCCTACACAATAAAGCAAACAAACTAACTACTCAAGGTAGTCAGTTTAGACCAGCAACTCCTCTGTTCTGCAAGGTAAAATTACTGATTTCACTAATGGAGTCTGGTGGCTTTGCAGAGAGTGATATTTGGCTTATATAATGGCGGCTTCCCATCTGAAAATTCTGTCTGCTATCAAGGTAAAGCAATGACAATATTCTAAATATAGTGTGCACCTAAAATGATATAGATTTTTTAGGTAGCTAAAATATGTTTTGCTGCTATACATTGCTTAGCTTCCTACACTGGTACTCTTACTGCTTCTCCAAACTGGGGGTGCGCTGACTGCCATCAACTGTAGGTAATATATCCACTATCAATAAGTGCCTCATACAACCCCACTTTAAAAAATCCGAACTATGCCTTTAAAATTACATGATTTATTTACATTAAAAAAAAGATTAGTAATCAGTATTAAAATTGCATGCGGTTTGATCATCAGAACAGCTTGCAGGAGAGGACTGCCAAAGAGCAACAGGTGTTATTTTGATGTGCTGACACCGGCATGAAAAAGGCCCAGTCCTTCACTTCTCTGTGTGGGCATGGAAGCAAACTGATAATGAATATAACGGCAGTTATGTTAACATTTCATCATATCCCCTCTATCTGTCCATGGTCTCTGGGAAATGGTTACTATTTAAAACAAAACTCAGGCAGAACAATATTCCTCTGTCCTGCTTAGCTACTTTCTCAGAGCACTGTTTGGAAGTTTGTGACAGCCAGGCTTCTGCTCTTTGAGATAACAAAATCTCAATGCACTGGTCATCATCACTCATTGCTTTATACTGTACATTCAAGGATACATTTGGAGACATTTATGTTGC
The DNA here is from genome assembly GCA_034769285.1 of Lutjanus argentimaculatus. Classification (NCBI taxonomy): domain Eukaryota; kingdom Metazoa; phylum Chordata; class Actinopteri; order Lutjaniformes; family Lutjanidae; genus Lutjanus; species Lutjanus argentimaculatus. Next base: position 1,943,201 of record JAWZSL010000045.1, on the reverse strand, counting down.
AACTAAAATAAGTTTCTCTTGGAGACAATGTCAAACTGGGCTTTAAACAGAATGTACATTGTTCCTTTTCCCTGTGACCCACATAAAAACAACAGCTCTTCAGTTTTTAATCCCGTCTCATATCATCTCTAGGCGCTCTTCAAAGTGTTGTATATCAGACTGGAGATAAGAAACAGAGAAGAAAGATCTGTGGGAGAGCAAGCATTTCCATGGTTCATGTGTCAGACACAACACTGGTCCAGTGATCCTTCACACACCCGTTCTCCTCTTCTTGTTGATGATCACCTTTCCCCTCTAACACCAAACCCAAGACACCCCACCCCCAATATTCATATAAAATTCAAAGCTGAATGGAGGAAATACTTCAAACCAAAGAATGTAAACACTTCGATCAAACCAAAGAATGACTGCTTACTGACAGTTATTAAAGAAAAAGGCTGTCAACATTTTAAATATTATTGATATAGACATAAAAATTGAGAGATATTATGTTAGCTAATCTCTCAGTACCTTTTGACTTTCCCAGCTGTGGCACTCAGCCCCAAGCCAAATGATCCCTTTTAAGGATGTAAACTTTTAAAAATGGATCAAAAACATATATACTTTAATTAGAAAAAGAAGATAAATAATTTGTTGCATGGGTACTGCAGTTCTTAGCAAACAATGCTCAAACAGAAGTAAATATTTCGTTTATTTATTTATTCTATTTTCAGCTGTGGACACCTTTGGTGTGCTAGTGAGTAACCTATTTATGGCAGCAGGACTGTGCTGTCAATAAGACTGCATCCATCTACCAAGGATCAGTGATATAGGTGAGATGAGGTGCCTACACACAGCCCAAAGGACAAATACAATACAAAATTACAAATACAAAAGACAATATCCACCCAAGCCACAGCCTATTCACTGTGCTGCCATCTGGAAAGAGATACAGAAGTATCCAACACTACAGAGTAGCTGCTGCTCCTCAACTCATTCTCCACACTCCAACTGGAAGGAGTGCACTTAAAACTAAACTAAACTGCAGATCTCTGCCATGCAACCAGAAAAAATATATCCAAATGTAACCACATTTTAATTAGTACCTGTAATTTCATTATATTTTTTTTCTCAGTAGCTGTAACATGACTTGCTGGCCATGAAGAGGAGTGAGGAGTCAAGCTTTGAATTCAGAGGAACTTATGTTAAAAGTGTTTTGTTGAGTTTAACTGAATACCCTATGTCTCATCCCAGCAGGTGTCTGTGTGTCAGCATCAAGGCCAGCTTTATCAGTTCTTTACAGTAAACCACAGCCTCTTCCATGCTGTCACACCCTAGCAGCTGTGGCCAGGGTGTAAGCAGTCATCAGAAAACATTTCACATATTTCTAGTGGTTACTGTCTGTTGTCATACCCTTGAGCCTCATTCTGAAGCTACACAAGTTTACAGGATGACTCTGAGGTATGTGCACAATTATGGGAAAATAAAAAAGACACAGTCATGTGACTATAACCTCTGACTTTAGGGAAATGCCGCTTAACTGCAACTTTCTCAATCCCAGGAAGACAAAATGTTTAGCTTTAGTATTGATTGCTGAAAATACTGTGACTGATTTGTAAAACAGTTTTTATGCTATTCATCTGTAGGCTAGTTATCATTTTGTAGATTAAATAAAATATGAAAAATAACTCCTTTCAAAAACAATGTGGCCTTTGTGAAAAAACAAAACAAAAATATTTGTCTTGTGTCTGAGCAATTATATCTATTACAGCAAAAGTTTTAATGGCTGTCTGTTCTCTGTCTTCAGCATCGTATTTATCAGCACTAATGAAACAGTCTAAACGGTATCTCAAAAGCGAAGGGTCACACAGTTTAACATGCCTCTAATTAGTATTTCTGAGATCTGGCATGCATAGCTTCAAAGCTTTAAGCCAAATATTGTGCAATGTATCCCCAATTGAAACAAATTTGATTCTTTGTTTGACTGTACCATTTATAAACTCTTATTGCTCCTCCTAGCCTGTGAGTGTGTTTAATATAAACACAGTCTGATGACAAGAGACCACTATATCATTAACAGCCCCGGTCCTACTGCGGTGACTCGGCCTATCCAGACAGGAACGTCAGGATTCCTGGAAGATTGTAACTTTTTTTCTTTTCTTTTTTTTTTGCTGCTGCCATTAGATTGAAACAGAGCACATGCATTCCACATAGGGGGGATTAACGACCTCAGATAGCTCAACACCACAAATGCAAACTCACTTTGATTGATTGCTGTGGTCTTTGGTGTGATACCAAGCTGGTCATTAAGTGATATGGCAAGATAATGGTGGTATTTCACGACAGGGCAAGGGTCTGAGCGTTGATTTTGTTAAGCTATGTATTTCATGTGCTCATTTAAGACCTCAGTTCAGTTCAGTCTTTATTGTCCTGGCTTTTCTTTTTTTTTGGGTGGGTGGGTGGGTGGGTGTGGGGGGGGGGGGGTTATGCCTTTATTACATAGTACAGCCGAAGAGTAGACAGGAGAGGGGGTGAAGAGAGAAGGGATGACACGCAGCAAAGGGCCACAGGCGGGAGTCAAACCAGCAGCCGCTGCAGAGGACTGACAACCTCCATACATGGGGCGGATGCTCTACCAACTGAGCTAAACAACCGCCCCTGATAATTCTATTTTTGTGCACCTAGGACTTTTTTTCCTTTCTGCTTTGGTATCAAAAGAGGTATCGTGTATCATTATTTAATACTAGTATTGTATTGAGGTTTAATTCTGGTATTGTGACAACTCTACTACGTACCTGCCTACCTACATACACTCAGCCTGTGCACTCATTGCACATGACTGGAGTCTTCCACAGGGCTCAACAGATATATTGCTTCAGCTAAAGCAAGCTAATAAAACAAGAATGGCAGAAAAAATGCAGTCAAAAGTTCCCAATACTAACATGCTAGTTTGACAGTGGTGAGTGCTAACAAGAACCATGTTTATTGTTTGTGTCCAATAAATAAATTTGTTGTTTCCTTTCCCATGAATGAGACATGAGATAGTTGGATATATTTGAGAAATGAAAGTTAAACATTCACTCTCCATTTAGCTCTTTTTTGGTCTCCACCAAGTTCTGACAAAAAATACCTGTATCTTTAATTGGCTAATTGCTCCAATCTGCTCACCAGCTACTCACTAAATGTTCTATGAAATATTCATAAAACAATGAGCTACAAAAAAGAGGCTTAAATGCTCATTCAAGCAAGTTTGTTTTGAAGCATGCAGATTCCAACACACAATGTTATTCAGGGCTACAACTACATAAACTTTTTTATTATCTGATTTGAATTGAATTGGTTAATTAATCAATCAGTTGGTCATAAATGTTCAATAACTGCAAGTTCCCAAAGGTCAAGGTGATACTATCAAATGCCTTTTTTTTGTTCTGGTGAATTTGGCACTTGACTAACCACTTAAGTGACTTATCATTTCAGCTGTAGGTTACTCTTTTAGTAGTGAAATAAATAGTGGAGGGGTGGAGAGGGTTGACAACAGACAATAGGTATACAGCAGAAAGTGGACAATTAAGTCATGGATAATGATGGCAACTGCTCCTTTTTTACATACTGTAATAACTGTTTTACAGCACTGTTCTTAGCATGAATTATCTAGTATCAATTAGTGTTTATTGGCTCACTGGCCCAAATCTATATGTAAATGAGAAGTGAGTTGAAACAATGTAGTAAAAGTACGAACAGAATTTGACCAGCCTGTGTTGTGAAACTTAATTTCCACTATTTTAACTGTTGGATGATAGCCATGCATGTATTAACCAAAAAGTATGCCAATGGGAATGGGACTCACCTCAGTTTAACACCTTAGTTTTGTTTGTGTATTTGTTTCTTTTATATGTGTGTGTCTGCGTGGGGAGGGTGGGTCAGCTTATAAGTAATTAACAAGCAATTCGCTCTACCTAGGGAAGCAGGGAAGTTACTCATGCGATGCACCCTGACAAGGTCACTGGGTGATAGATGAGCCTGAGCAAGGGGATTTTTCAGAGATTGTGAAGGCAGGCAGAACTGTGGGAACCAGACAATTAGTGGGTGGAAAGTAGGCAGCCATGTTGGATGATGACCATGAGACCGGCTTACATGGACACTCACCACTTGGCCAGCTGACAGGGAGAAAACAGACACCTGGGCTCGACTATCTCTTACCACACAGTCATTTATCTTTGAGGAGGCTAAGCAGGCAATTTGCCAGCAGTTTAGAAAGTGCATGTGCAATTTCCTATCCAACAAGAATGGATGAGGTCAATATAGGCATAATGAAAACATAAATATTTCAGACCTACACATGAACATAAATTGATATTGGTTTTGTCTCATTATACATATTTATTTCCTAGATCTTTGCAAATATAGAGATGGGGTCATGCACCAACAGAGACAGAAAGACACAAATATATGTGACTATAAACATAATGTTTTGAATTAATCTGAACTTATTTTGAAATGTTTCATTAATATTTTCATTAACTTACAGTGGACAACAGTATATTCAAGAGAAAAAAAAACATGAAAATTACCTCAATCTAGATTTGCAGCATTTACACACAAAAACAAATCAGATAAAAATCAGATCAGTTGCAACAAAGCTGAGCTAAAAAGAGAATTGGGATTTAATATAGAACATTTAGTTTCCCTGTAAATGAAGCTGAAATTAATTATCTTTGGCAATATCTGTTATTTTTCACAATCTTGAGGGAAGTGGTGAATCAACAGACACAGTCTGAAAAAGGGGAAAGACCATTGACCAATACTGTTCCACTGAATTCTGCACACATACACTAACATGAAACACCCAATCAGACATCAGTGAAAGTTGCCGAAAACACTGGCAACAACTTCTACATTTAACACAAACATCTGTATTTTCCTTCTCCTTACATTCTCAAAGCAGGCTGGTTACTTTAGTTTTAATGTATTTGAGGGGATTTATCAATTATTTTTATTTTGCATCATAGCTTGCTGCCATCAAGACCTTCAGCCTTCGGGTGTTTAAGTGGTAGTATTATGCAATCATCTATACATTTCTCGAGTTTTCTTTCTAACATTATTATTTCCTTTTTATTTCATTTTGCTTGTTGATATTATGTACTGGTTGTATGTACTGTCTTGTATTTTTGTGGACTCTAGAAAGAATAGTTATTACTGCCATAATAGCTAATGGGGGTCCTAAATAAAATGAAAAAATGAAAAATATACCACATGGATGGGACAACAACATGTGATGATTCAACAGTGTGTCCATCAGTGCATATCATATATAAGCACGACAAAATGTAACAAGATGAAAATGATGTAAAAGATGTAGAAGACATAACAAGATGACACAGACATAGAGGGAGACTCGACAGAGGAGAGGAGGTGTCTACTGGATCTATTAGCCACCTGTGAGAGTCTCTTAGGACTGCAGGACTGATTTTTGACCCAAAAGGGCACGCCTTGATTCAAAGAACTTTGAGAAGCAGCTTCTGCCGTGGCTCAACAAAAGATTTTGATACTCCTGTAGAGATGAGGAAGTATCTAACAAAAGAAAAAAGGCTTCATCAACCTTAAGTGTGTACTTGTATTGATCATAATGTTTGAAGTTATGTTGCTGACAATGAAAACTGATTTGTACACTGGAGCACAGCTAATATTCATTATTCACTTAATTGTTTTTAAATTTCATTTTAAGTTAGAATGGTTTAAATTTAGTGTCTGAATTATATTAATATGACAAATATAACAGCTGGTACAAATGTGCTTCAGAGGACTACTTTTTACTTTTATACTTTGAAGACATTTCAGAGCCTGCACTTTATACACTACAACAAAGTAGTACAACAAAGTTGAAATAGTACTACTTTTACCAAAGTCTTTCTTCACGGTACTTCATCTGTACTTCTACTTGAGCAAAGAATTAGTGTACCTCTGCCACCTCTAGATTACTTATACATCTTGTGAAGACTACATTTCCAGGTTAGATTTACAATGATATAAAACAGACTAAATCCTAGTTTAATACATGTACTAGGTACTGTAAAGTCTCCTCGATCTTTAAAAGTTTATTGCGGTCAAATATCCAAGCTATTTTCAGGACATTCTGTCATGAATATTATAAAGGCTATTAAGCATCATAACACACTGTGTCATTTTAAAGACCTTTTAAAGAAGACAAAAACAATGTCTCACATGCACCTGGAGCTTCAAAGCGTCCAAAACTCTTATTGTGGACTTGAAATACACCAGGCACTTGACAACAGCTGTTAATCAGATAATGAAAGCCTTGCAGTTACACAAGCACACTTGTGGAGAAGCAGCTATAAATTCTTTGCCATGACAGCATACGAGGGCAGGAAGAGAGTAAGGGTGGAATCTGGTACCAGGCACTTGCCTTCCCAATAGAATGACGCATCACACCAGCACTCTGGTGAAACAGTCCATCAGCCAGTTCCTCTGCACATTATTTTAAGGCATCTATCCTGCTGAACACAAATGAGCTCAGTTCCCTAGCAGTTACTGCTAGGAAAAAATGTGACAAGCAGACTTTCAAGGAATTATGACACAGTGTGATATGTCTCCATAGTCTATGAATCCCCTAAAATACACATATTTTTATGACGGGTGAACTGTGAGCTTGAGCGCAGCTTCGAAATGGAAAATACTCCACAGTGTCTTTAGCCTACTCAACACCTCAAATGTTTGTAACCTGACTACACTGTTTTAGGGTGAACCCTGCTCCACTTACCCTCTTCACCTCATTCGCCTCAATCACAGAGTGACCTGCCAGGGTAACAATCCACAGGATCCCACTTGGTACAGAGGCCCAACAAGTGCATCCACAGGTCAGCAGGGGTATAGTGGAAGAGTGCTGCCCTCTGACACTGACAGTGTTTCCGGGTTGGAAAGCTCTGAGCCAGGCCTGCCATGGTGGTCCACACACAGATGGGACTGCAGCTCAATCAGATAACCTCTCATGGGGATCAGGTTCACCTCTGTAACTCTTATCCAAAACATCCAGGGTTAATCTCCTGGAGTGGAGATTGATATCTGGATAAGAAAGAATGAAAGATTAGGATATGGTGGTGGAAGTTTGGCTGACTAATAAAATTTAGGAGGTCGTCCGACCTCTGAAGGAAAGGGTTGCACAAGCTGAAGCTATGCAGCACTGACAGACATATTTAGGTCCAATAATTCATGGGCATAGCAGAGGTCAATATTTAAAAAAAAATACACATAGGCTCAACAGTAACAATTTAGGAAGAGGAACTTATTCTATCATTCTATTCTATTTCAATAAATCATGAAATATCCTTTAACAACAGTTTTTAGGCTAACTACTTCTTCTTTTAGTTTTATAGCAGTTGGCATATATAGCTTAATGGTGTATCACTGTCACCTTCTGCTCTGTAGTTTGGATCAGACAGTTAGCTTACAATCTAAATCCCTTCACAAGAGTGAACAGTAGAGTACAGATTTCCACCAGGCAACATGTAAATAATATTTGATGTAACCCCTTTGAAATCACCAAGATTTTTATAAGTAAATGTGATTTAATTGCATATTTTTCTCAGCAACTGGAACGGATTACAATTACATTTATATTGTAATTTAATTACATCTAACTAGATAGTCTCCAAAACTGCTAGTATCCTATTAGACATTTGTTTTTGAAATTTAGCATATGAGTTATTGAGTTATATCCAAAAATGCATTTTGTGTAAGGTCAAAGTGACATTTGACCACCAAAATCTAAGCAGTTCATCCTTGAGTCCAGGTGGATATTTATGCCAAGTTTGAAGAAATTCCCTCAAGGCATTCTTGAGATACGGAATTACAAGAATGGGATGGACAAGAGGACACAATAACCTTGACCTCTGACCTTTAACCATTCAAAATTGAATTAGTTCATCCTTGAGACCTTGTGGTCATTTGTGCCAGGCTTAAAGAAATACCCTCAAGTCACAGATGGCTTATGCCTGGTGGAGATAATAAAATTAAAGACACACACACACACACCTTAAACTACCCTTTTTCTTGGCCCTGCTGTAAAATCCCTATCCATGTCATATGCAATAAAAAACTCCTGTATCTCTTAAAAAATCTAACAGTACCCTAATGCAGGGGTTCCCATACTCCCAAATAGCATCAGTTTATAGATGCAGCAATAAACACATTTAGACCACTCATAGCTTTTCTTACATGCAGTAGTATCATACTTAGATGTTTTACACAGCCAGGAGTTCTTTGGAGTTTATGCACCTGACCTTTTATCCATTGAGCCGTTGGTCTGCTTGTCAGGTCTTTTCCTTCCCAAAAATGTGTCTGTTTTTGGCTCCTAAATTTCCGGAGCAGAGCATGCAGCTTTGTGGCAGGCAGCAGGAGCCAGTCCAGGTCTACACTGACAGCTCATGATGTGATGAATCATGTTTTGATTGGCAGGCAATTAGAAAGATGGGCATGGCAAATAAGAGGCCAGGGCCCTCACTCTGAAAATGCCCCAGCTCATGCTGTCGCGTCCATGCTCAGTAATCCTTTTAATGTAAATTCCTGTACCCCATATTCCCTTAGAATATTCCTCACCTCTCTATATATTCCATAGCCTCTAAAACTCAGAAACTATATGCTCCACTGACTGCTGTACCTGACATCCATCACACAAACCTGTCTGGTGCTTCCCTACCGTTTTAAGTGTTTTGTTTAATTCACTGTGCCCCAACCTCAACCTTGTCAACAGTTTCCTCTCTCCTGTGTCCACTTCCTACCATATTAACTCTGACACTCTTTGAATTTCATGTAGATGCCTCCTCCTCCCCTCTCTGTCTCACCTTTCTTGCCACATTTGATTATGTTTGATTACACATTTAACCTGTGTCTTACTGATACTAATTTGCATTTCTAGCTTTCCTTTCTTTAAAGTAATCATCTAATTTCCATACATGTGCTGGAACTGATCTACTGTCGCTGATGTGACTGATTTAAGGACTTCATCTGCACATCTCGACAGCTGGTTGAATTTAAAAACCTTGAACACTTATCTTGACTATTTCCCCCCCTTCATTTCAGTGCAAGCAACACTGCCAGCATCTGAACTGTGTAAACCCTAACTTATCGGATGCTCTTCTGTTGATTCGAGTTCCTGTCAGTCCCGTGTCAGGTTCTTCTTCTTCTTCTTTTGGTTTTGATTGGCGGCTGGCATCCAACTATTAGGCGCATTGCCGCCACCTACCGGACTGGAGTGTGGAACAGTAGGCTAGCAGTAAAAAAAAAAAAAAAAAAAAAAAAAAAAAAAAAAAAACAAAGAAAAGGGAGCGGAAACCCCTCCAAACCCAATCTAGATCCTCTCAATTAAACCAGTTTTCCTCAATTATCTTCGTACATGTTTATTAATATCTTCTGATCTTTGTAACAGATTCCCTAATGTGAATCCTACTTTCTCTTTCTCCAGGCCTGCTTTTAACACTCTCCTCTCTCTTTCATACTCTTTGCATTCCATTAACACATGTTGCACTGTCTCCTGCTCATTACAGCTTCTACAGTTTCCTGTACAGTGTTTACCAACTATTCTAATGTGCTGTTCAGCCCTGTGTGTCCCAGCCTGAGACGGGTGAGGGCCACCTCCTCCTTCCTGCTCCTGCCCAACACCCGTCCTCCCCCCACTTGCCTCTGTATACTGTAAAAATGTCTCCCTGTGTCATTTATGTCCCAGTACTCCTGCCACACCTTCTGCATCTGTGTTTTAATGATTGATTTTCCTTCAGTTCTGCCCAGCGGAATGTTGTTGTTTATTGTTTGTGCTTTGACTGCTTGTTTTGCCAGTATGTCCACCTCCTCATTGCCCTCAACCCCTGCATGAGCTGGGACCCACACAAAGCAGACTGTTCCCCCCCTGTTATGGAGTTGATGTAACAGTTGATGTATCTCCATAACTAGGTCTTGTCTACATGACTTCATTGTTTTAATACTTTCTAGGGCTGCATAGCTATCTGATGCTATTAATGCATGTACATTACTGCCTTCCTTCAGCCACTTTAAGGCAAGTGTAATAGCTAAGAGCTCAACCGCATAGACTGAGGCATGATCTGTAGCTCTCTCTTTAATTGCCAGTCTCTGTTCTGCAATGTAGACTGCTGCCCCTGTGCGCCCAGTCTCTGGATCCTTTGACCCATCCGTAAATATCAATAGCTTGTTTGCATAGTTCTGTTCAATATATCTTTGCACAATAACTCCTGTACCACTTTGCCCTGATTTCTTCTTTAGTTTGCACTGAATACCAAAGTCCACCATTGGCTCCTGAAATACCCAAGGAGGAATTTCTGGTAAAAAACTACTCGACACATACTGCATATTACATAAACCAACACTCTCAGCTTTTATATTTCCAACCCAGCCCAAGCTCCAAAAATTTGTCTTGCTGTGCTCTGAACACTCCTCTAATATTGCTTTTGCTGGATGAGACCTTTTGTGCCCCTGCAGATACACCCAGTATGCCAGCATGAGCTTCACCCTTCTTATCCTCAGAGGTTCTTCCCCCACCTCAACTTGTAGAGCAGCCACTGGTGAGGTCTTAAACGCCCCACTACATATCCTCAGCCCTTTAGCCTGCTCCACATCCAGCTTCTTAAGGTGACTCTCTGCTGCTGACATATAAGCCACACTGCCATAATCTATTCTGGATCTCATCATAGCTTGATATATGTTTAACAGAGACTTCCTGGTTGCACCCCAATCTCGTCCTGCCAAACACCTCATAAGGTTATTAACATTCTTACACTTATCTCTCACTTTTTCAATATGCTGCTTCCAGGTGAGTTTTTCATCAAACAAAACACCCAAAAACCGAATAACTTTGACTTGTTCTAGTGTTTGACCATATAGCTTTATTGACACCTCTTTATGTCGCTTAGCAAAGCATATTACTTGGGTTTTTGCAACTGACAGTTTAAACCCCCACCTATTCGCCCACTGCTCCACTTTATCAACCGCTGCCTGTAGCTTTTTCTGCAGATACTCTTGATTTCTCCCCCTTACCCATAAGGCCCCATCATCAGCAAATAATGACTTACTTATTCCTCCTCCCACCTCCTCAAATATGTCATTGATCATACAATTAAAGAACACTGGACTACACACACTCCCTTGCGGAGTTCCGTTTTCAACCTTATACACTGGAGAGAATTCCTGCCCTACTCTCACCTCTATCGTTCTCCCAAACAGGAAGCTCAATACCCAGTTATATAATTTCCCTCCTACTCCCAACTTATCTAATTTAATCAGCAGTCCTTCTTTCCATAGCATATCATAAGCCTTCTCTATGTCAAAGAACACAGCCATCACTATTTCTTTATTTGTCTGCGCTTTCCTAATATCTGATTCTAACCTAAGCACTGAATCCATCGTATTTCTTCCTTTACGAAACCCACTTTGATACAATGAAAAAAGATCTCGACTCTCTAAAAAATACATCAGCCTTTCTGTCACCATCTTCTCCATTGTCTTCCCTAGTTGGGATGTAAGTGCAATTGGCCTATAATTTGATGGATCTGATGCCCCTTTGCCTGGTTTCAAAATTGGAACTATTACTGAGTGTTTCCATGCTTGTGGAACCTCCCCTGAATCCCATACTTTGTTAAATAACTTCAATATTACCCCCAGCGATCTGTCATCCATGTGATCTAACATACAGTAGCAGACATCATCTTTCCCTGGCGACGACTGCCGCGCGTTGGAGACGGCTCTTCTTAATTCATACAAATTAAAGGGCAGATCTAGGTCATCCCCTCTTGCCTGCTTTTTCTTATTAACCCAAGTGTTTTGTGTCAGCACATTTTGCCTGTGCTGCTTTGCTTCTGCTGAGATATTTTCTGAACTATGAACTCGAATCAACGTTTCAGCCAATAGTGTCGCCTTCTCTAAACTACTGACTGCTGTTCTATTATCCTTCTTCAGAATCGGGATTGTTATACTTCTTCTTATTCCACTCATTTTTTTGATCATTCCCCAAACATCTGATAGCTGTACCTCCTGCCCTATTCCACTACAGTACTTCCTCCAGCACGCCCGCTTAGCTGCTCTGATCGTCCTTCTCACCACTGCCTGTGACCTTCTATATTGGATTAATGACTCCATTGTGTGCTGTTTCTTTAACAATCTGAATGCCCTGTTGCGTGTTTTTATTGCCTGTCTGCAGTTATCGTCCCACCATGGTACACTTTTTACACTTCTGCCCCCTGACCCTTTTGGAAACTGTCTCATCAGCAGACTGTATTATAGCTGCGACCACTCTCTTATTCCATTCATCTACATCTGTCCCTTGCCCCTCATGTAACTCCTCAAACTTATTTCTACTCACTGCCTGATAAACATCCCACTTAGCATTCTGAATTTTCCACCTTGGCACCCTCCTTTCCTCCTCTCGCTGCATTTCTACTCCCACCTTACTAATGACTGGATAGTGATCACTCCCCATTAATATTTCATCTACCACTTCCCAATCTGTGACACCTGCCATCTCATTGGACATTAAAGTTAAGTCAATTGCACTCTCCTTATTTCGTACACAATCATACCTAGTGCCCCTCCCATCATTCATACATACTAACCCTTTGTCCTCTATAAATTCTTCCACGATTGAACCATTTGAGTCTGTTCTCTCACTCCCCCATAAAGTGCTATGTGCATTGAAGTCCCCACACCACACTATTTTCCCTTGCACATCCCCCAGTACCATATTCAGTGTATCCATACTCAATCTATTGCATGGGTTATAGTAATTAATAACCGCTATCTCATATCTTCCTGTCCAAATTTTAATCGTTATGGACTCATGATCTGTCCCTATTTGAACAATATTGAACCCTGTTCCATCCTTAACAAAGGTAGCTACCCCACCACCTGTCCCATTCTTCCTGTCATTTCTTACAGCCGTGTACCCATGTATTACAAAATCCCACTGCACTCTCATCCATGTTTCTTGAACACAGATTATACTGGGCTTGTCCTGTAACCCAGAAATAAACTTCTTAAACTCCTGCCCATTAGCTATGAGGCTTCTTGCATTCCATTGCAATATACTTAGGACCATGATGATCCCCCACCCCATGTTGATGATTGTTGTGACGGAATCTGTGAACTGAATGCCCCTCCTTTCAAAAGGTCCTCCACTTCCTCCCACCCGATGGCCTGCAGTCCCAGATACTTCTCTGCTGCTCTCACTATTATTTTGATTTTTTCCGTTTTTTTGTCTGTTTGCGCTGTACAGTTAACCACTTCAACCATAAATAGTATGAAATCTCTCTTCCCCACAATCATCGTGTCTTCCTTAATTCTTTTACAGCCTTCATGTGCTCTCACTTCATGCGCTCTCACTTCATGCCTTTCTGTCGCCCTGGCATTACTTTCAGTTGCCTGCACCCTCACCCTCCTGGCCGCTTCTGCGTATGTGACCCCGTGTGATGTTTTAATTTGCTGCACTTCTGCTGCTCTCTTACTGACTTCACATCCCCTGTATGCAGAAGTATGATCCCCTCCACAATTGCAGCACTTAAGTTTGGCTCCATTTTCACATTTCCCATATTCATGTTCCCCAGCACATCTCCCACACCTTTGTTTCCCCTTACACACTGCTGCGACATGCCCATACTTCTGGCATTTAAAGCACCTCAGTGGTGGAGGCACATAGAGCCTCACACCGTAACTCATATACCCTATATACACTTTATCAGGGAGTCGCTCCTCGTCAAATGTAACCAAAACCGACAGACTGTCACATCTTTCCCCCTCACGAGTTGTTTTCAGGCGCTTTGCTTCCCTCACTTTCGCTCCCTTTATATTTTCTTTTATCTGATCAGTAGATATACTTAACGGCACACCGAAGATTACTCCTCGAGTGAACCCTCCTCCCTTCCTAGCCAGCGTTGCTACCACCTTCTTCCCCTCAATTTTATCCACCCTGATGGCTCTCCCCAGCTGCGCACTATCTCTACAAAAAATCAGCAGTGCTCCATTGCGCAACACTCTCGCACTTTTCACATCTCCCACTTGTTTATTTATTGCTTTGGTAAGGTGAACAGGATTCCACTCACCAAACGAAGCACCTTCTTGCTCCAGTCTAATGATTACTTTATGCTCTTCCTCGTCCTCTCTTGCTTGCTCGCTATCTGTTTCTTCAGACGCTGAGCTCATTCCTCTCTGTCCCTTATTCTTGCGTTTACGCTTCGCCTTTCCCCCTTTCACAACCTCCCAACTTTCATTTCTCCCGCCACCTAACTCCATCCCATCATTTCCTGACCCGTCACTTCCCTCTGCCATCTCCTGTCCATTCACAGTCCGGTCTCTCGCTCGTCGTGTGTGTCTCCGCCGTCCCCCGTGTCAGGTTTCTTGTAGGCCCGCTAATATTAGGTTACTGCGGCTTTAAGAGCGTGACCCGGAACATGAAGAGTGTCACCGGCGCTGCTGCTTTTTCTTTTCCGCTCGGGTCTCACAGTGGTGGGAGCGTGGATCTCATCATCTGGGCACACAAAATCACCCAAAAATGAGCGTGCCAGCGTTTATCGATATTACGGAAGAAGACCAGGTACGACCCATGTCTTTAAAAACTCATTTTGTACCGTTCCACCTGCGGATGAGATAGAATAGAAACTATCTAACTAGATAACTTAGCATGCTAGCTAGATAAAATGCTAACCGTTATTAGCCGCTGACAGGTACAAACCGATTGTTAGCTAGCTAAGGTTACATGCTGACGTATGTGGAAGCACAGCATGAAAAGTTATACGATTAAACTTACATTTTTTGGTGGTTGGCATGCAAATAAGCAGGGAACCGTTCCTATTAGCCGAGTTCAGCTCAGTGCACTTCTGGCTAACGGCGTTACAGATGTTTTCAAAGTTGTAACGTTAGCTAAAAATGCTAACTGCTTAGCCAGGCATCTGGCTATATAAACAAAGGCGTAAAAAAAATATCAAGCCGTGAAAAACAAATCCTGCTTGATAGACAACGACAGCTGACAATTCCTCGAGATAATAGAAATCAGTGGTTGGTTAACTTCCCCTATATGTGGCTTCAGAAATATTGTTGAGATTGAAAACATAACAGTAACATAGCAGTGGATGTGTGGATGTCAGTGTACGAGTACAATGCTGTGTCGTTGGAGCAAGCTTATAGATGCCTTTTTAAGATTAAAAACTTTACAAAATAGTAATGCAGCATAAGACTCAAATATTAGATAGACAATAACCAAATACTAACCTATATCTAAACAGTAAAAAATCCTGGTGCTGAGAGCAAAGTGTGTAAATGTACACACATGTACGTAAGCTTAAAGTAAATATGCTAAACCATATATTTGTATTCCATCGATACTCTGATATAAGACTGGATAATGTTTTAAATTTCTTGCCTGACAGTAAAGTGATGTAAATGTCTGATTGTATCAGACTGTTCTAGCTGTTCTATTATTTGCCTTTACCCACTCAGTCATTATATCGCCTTACCGATGATAAGGCCTATTTCTGAAAACATTTATTGTTTAAATATGTTGTTAAAGCACCATTAGTCATCCTTACAATATTTTAGTAATATCTGTAAATATTGATACTGAAGTTTTTGGTCAAACATATTGTGATATTTGATTTTGTCTATACCGCCCAGCTCTATTGAATGATTCTATTTACATCTACATGCTGTTACATGTATGCGCAGCTTGTTACTCTTAGTCTTGTTAGTTTTTTTTTAACCTCTAGTACTAATTATTTTACTCTCTGATGTTACAGGCTTCGGAGCTGAGAGCCTACCTCAAGTCCAAAGGAGCTGATATATCAGAAGAGAACTCTGAAGGTGGACTTCATGTAGACCTGGCTCAGATCATTGAGGTGTGCGATGTATGCCTCAAGGACGATGATAAAGGTAGGTGATGATGAGGAACACACCTGTGTCTTACCCATGAACATATTTTGACTTGCATTAGCAGGAAAAGCACAGGTACACACATAGTGATTCATAACATTTATTATGGCTCAGCTGTATAAAGTGTCCTAGTGATCCAGTATGCACAATACCGGGACCCTGGAACAGTCTGACCTAAATGCAGTGCAGTTCTAGATGGCGTATTTACACTTCCTGTGCCATGTCATATGTGCTGCTGTTTAATTTGGATGCAACTGAGCTACTCATGGATGGAGAGCAGTGTCTCATTCCTGATGCCCCTTCCTGTGTGTATCACTTTGCAGACGTGGAGAGTGTGATGAACAGCATCGTGTCTCTGCTGTTGATCCTGGAGACAGAGAAGCAGGAGGCTCTCATCGAAAGTCTATGTGAGAAACTGGTGAAGTTCCGTGAAGGAGAGAGACCTTCCCTCAGGATGCAGCTGTGAGTCCTTTAACTTTTTTCTTGTAAATCTATCCAATACCGTGCCTCTCTTCATTGTTGTTTCCAAATCACTAACCAAGTATACAGTTCAAATAATGCAAAGTAAGCAGGCCATTGTTTTGATATTAATCAAGTTGGAGACTGCTGGTCTTAACAACATCAACAGGCAGGAAAACAGCTAACTTCCTATCAAAACAAACAGCATGTGTTGAGAAAACTGTTAAAGAATGAAATCTACATTTAAACACTTGGCTGTCTCTTTCATGTTTTGATGTTGCAGGCTGAGTAACCTATTCCATGGCATGGATGAGAACACTCCAGTGAGGTACACTGTCTTCTGTAGCCTCATCAAGGGTGGCAGCAACTTGTAATGCCATCTCCTTCATCCCCACTGACCTTGATCAGGTACATCTACTCACCATGATAAACTAGAATAACCAACCAACATTGCCAGTCACATATTATATATTCTTTTGCTTTGAGCGGCAAACACAGCAAAAAGAAAAGAAAAGTTGTCTATCACATTTATCATATCTCCAATCAGTCTACTATTTTTTTCTTCTGTAGTTGATTTATCATATGTTTGTGCTACTTCTCAGGTGCGCAAGTGGATTATTGACTGGAATCTGAACACAGAGAAGAAGCACACACTCTTGAGGCTGGTGTATGAAGCTTTGGTCGACTGCAAAAAAAGGTACAACTACATATATAGTCAGATGTGTAAAATTCTTATTTTGGTATGCACATGCATTTGAATGTAAAGTCTTTACGATTTATAAATGAAGTAATAATAAATATTTGTTTTATGCTTATACACGCTTTGAGGACTAATATTGTTATCCTTCAAGTGACTGATCTCCATACAAGAGAGTTTTCAACAATGTATTTACTTATTTCACAGTGAGGCTGCAGCAAAAGTGATGGTTGAGCTGCTGGGAAGTTATACAGAGGACAATGCTTCACAAGCACGGGTTGATGCCCACAGGTAAACTTGGAGACCCTGTTTAACATATGTCATTAAGCCTCGATATTGCATTATTCCCCCATACTTACATAAATATACATGTCACTTATCTCATAGGTGTATCGTCCGTGCTCTCAAAGACCCCAACACCTTCCTGATCGACCACCTGCTCACCCTGAAACCTGTTCGCTTCCTTGAGGGAGAACTCATTCATGACGTGAGTAATGAAGGACGTGCAATGCTTTGTGCTGTTAAATGTATAAAAGACATCACTGGCATCGTCAGATATCTCCTAGAAACATCTACCCTAGTAACTGGAGTCCCATCAATTTATGAAACATAATTAGTTCTTGAAAAATATGACTTTCTCTGTGCCTTCCATAGCCAGCAAAGCAGAAATTTTCTATCAGTCATTGCGACAACTCTGTCAATGGTGTATGAGGAGAAAGCCTGCTTTGGTCATGTGCTTAGAATTCTAATGCGCACTGATGTGAAAGCCTCTCCATGGGTCTTGGATGCATTTTTGATAAGTAATTTAAGTGACGGCTGAGGCAAGCACAACCCAATATTTAAATACTGAACAGTTAAAAAGGTTGAACGGTAAGCAGCAGGAATGCTTGTACATTACCAGATAAACTGGTTGAGTCAATGAAAAAAATATTTATAATAGGGTGTGTGCACACTGTTATGTATAAGAGTGTTCATGGGTCAACAGGTTTGCATTTCTAAAGGTTTTAATAGATTAACCCAATGTTCATTAACAACAAAATTCGGCATTAGAGCCAGTATGTATTCTATTTATCTGTCTCATAACATTAAACAAGACCTGATTATCATAACAACTTTCAGCCTGTATGAATACCAAGATGACCCAAGTATGTTTCTTCAGTCTTATAATTGTATTTCTCTCTCCTCTGACTCTCTTTTCAGCTATTAACCATCTTTGTGAGTGCAAAACTAGCAGCATATGTAAAGTTTTACCAGAATAACAAAGACTTCATTGACTCTCTTGGTAAGTAGCCACAACTTGAGCTATTACTTGCATCAATCAGCAGGCACAAGCACACATACTGACCATGTTTAAAAGTACAGTACACAGGTTAATAAATTAGATAAACTGCACATGTAGTTGGATTTTCATAAAAGCTCATTTTACACATAGTTGCTGTGATTTGTAAGTGATGCAAATGTATTTTTGCTGCTTATACCATATTTATAATTTGATAATAACATATTATATGTGTATGGTAGCTAATCAATAAAACGCTAAATGCACCACAAACATACTGCTGTTGCTATGTTGTTGACCGAGTGGGAAATTGGCACTGAATATAAATGTGGCAGGTAGATCTTAGACACAAAATAATGATTTCTTATTTAGTGGTTAGTGATTTTGAACATGTGTCTGTTACTGGCTGGCAGATAAGCACATTTTAAAATGTTAATTTCCCACCCTGATGGTGAGGGTAACTTTTGGGGGGGGGGGGGGGGGATAAGCTCAGTATTTGAATGTAATGGCAAATTTGACTCCAAAACAAGTGCTGTACATAAATACCTACCTGGAGTACAAAAATCAAATTAAACTGCCTTCGCTTCGAAGAAATCACTGCATCTCTATAATAATAATAAAAAAAAACGAGCCAGTGTACTGAGCTCTGTTGACACGGTAGCAGGAATGTGTATGTGTCAGCAGTGTGTCCCTTTCTCACTACTAAAGGCTTAGCTGTAATTACAAACGTGTAGGATGGACTCTTAAAACAGACAGTGTGGAGTGTTGTTTGTGTTAATGAGTAGATTCCCTGACTGCATGCTCCTAAATGTAGAAACAATTATCATTGGGAAACTCCCTGAGTCAAGAGTAATCGACTGTGACTGTTTTGTGCTTAATGATCCTGCTGTTGCTCTCCAGGCCTGTCTCACGAGCAAAACATGGCCAAGATGCGTCTGCTGACATTCATGGGCATGGCAGTGGAATTCAAGGAGATCTCCTTTGACACCATGCAACAGGAGCTGCAGATTGGAGCAGATGACGTCGAGGCTTTTGTCATTGATGGTACAAGCACTTCATGTCACATTAATCTTAGCTGTCCACCTTTGTTAAGTATGCGCTTAACTTCTCATAAGCGACTAATGGAGGGAAAAAGTAGTGAATGACTTTCCTGTTTGTACCAAAAATGATCCGTCTTTCTCCTTTAAAAAAAAGAATGCATAGTTGATCATAGAATAGAGTAGAAGTGGGACTTTACAAACTACAGAAAGAAAATGGCACAGAACCAAGAATAACACTCTTAGTGTTTTGTGACCAGGATTAGCTTCCTCTCCAATTTCATTTTCCAGGTGCATTCACTCTTAGAGCATTCTTGTGTCAGTGGTGTTTTTATTGCTTTCTGTCAAAGCTTTTGCTGTCTCTTTATTCCCTTCTTGTCTGCTTTTTCTTTCTAGCTGTTCGTACCAAGATGGTGTACTGCAAAATTGACCAGACACAGCGAAAAGTTGTTGTTAGGTAAGCACTTTCATCAAACTGTCATGCATAGCTTAACTGTGTTCAACTTGGACTAAGTAAAGATTTGTATTAGAAGGGCAGTGATGACAAATGTACGGTTGTTACCAGTCATAGTTTCCTAAGCAGTGTGATATTTGATTTTCGTCATTTCCAGGTCTGGATAATTATGGAAAAAAGAAAAGAGTATGGAAAAACATTTTGTGTCCAGTCTATTTCCCCTTCTGTTTTCTAAAATATAACTTTCAGAATTTGTAAAAATGAATTGATGTAAGGCGTGCCACTGAACACATACTCATAACCCTAACCCTTCCTCTACGCCTGTACGGCACAGCCTGCAAAACAGTTCTGCCCCAAATATAACTGAGCCAATTCCAGACATCAAATATATACATAACATTATTATTTATAAAAGCAACTAAAGAATATAATGGGAATGATGATATTATACTAATTAGTCAATATGTATACAGAAAATAATACAAGTATAGGTAGGATCAGTTTGTGTACATCCTCTTTGGGCAGAGATGCAACTTTCTGCGTAGGAGAACCCTATATATATCCCTGGTTGGCTAAGGATTCCAAATGGGAAAAGAAAGCTAGAGTCAAACTTTGTGTAAAATTGTCAGACATTTCCAACGTGATAGAGGCAGCAATTATAAGTCATAATCAAGGGCAAAAGCACTGTAGTCTTGTCACAGCATCTTCTGCACCCTGCGCTTCATTTTGGCCCAACCCAGTGTGAGACATAGACCAATCACAACATCTGTAAAATTTGTAGAAGCTTGCCAAACCAGACCTGATGCACTTTACTTGGATCATCTAAAACCTGTCCTTGGTGCTCTAACCAGTCCTAATACTGATAGTGGCAGTACCACTGCACTGTTGTTGAGATTGCACTCGTAAACAGTGTTACTCATCTTTACTGTGTTAAGCATGAGCATGTCAATATTTTTGACACATTTCCCATCATATAATTTTGCAGTGCTTGTGGTTAGTGCATCAGATTTTATTTCGACAGTTGGGACTTTTTTGTCATTCTGGTATTTAAAAGTGAAAGCTAAAAGCAAAACTTAACTAAGAGTCTCAGGAAAAGATTAAATCGAAAGCAACTGGACTTGTTTAAAAGTCTTATTGAAGACGTTTCGCTTCTCATCCAAGAAGCTTCATCAGTTCATGCCGTCAGACTAGTCAGAGCTAGTCTAACTAAATGGTGGGAACCCAGGTATTTAACCTCTGTGGATGTGTTCAAATTCATGAGTGCTCCAATCAGATTAACGACAGTCGTTTGGAGTCGTTGATCACTGGGTGTGACCCGAAACCAGGTATGAGTGACAGTCGTTAGAGACAAAGGACTGTGGACCACAGTCGTTAGAGTCACATGAATGTGAAACACTGTTGTTTTTGGAGGTCAAGTTGTTGAATTTCCTGGGCAAAGATGAAATAACAGCATTGTAAATAGGAGAGAGGTTGTGTCTCAGGCCTCCTCCTCTGTTTAGAGTGGGTTTCTTCATTTTGACGTAGATGGCTTCCTTAACTAAGAGAACTAAAATTCTGTTGCTGTAAAACAACTTGAAATTCACATTCAGGAAATCGCTTTCTTTGTCTTTTGTGGAGCCTTTTGTTTTATCTTTTTTGTTGTTCCTGTAATTATTTATGTTAGGCCAATACTAGACAGCAAAGATTGATTGCCTAGCTAGTATGTGGATTAGATAGTGTTTCTGAATCTGATCAAATCAGTCTGGTCTCTCTGGTCAAGGATGCTATGAGTTAATTTGGTTCCTGTCTGTGTAGAAAGAAGAAAACAAATTATTGATTGTAAATTAGCTTCAAGGAAATATTTTCTTTTCTTTTTAATTTATATCTCCATATGGCTGTGATTTTTGGTAGGGAGATGTTGCGTCTTTATTCACAGTAACATTTACTATACCTCTATATTTTATGTCCTCATAGTTGGAAGACATGACCTTGGCCTGCATTTATTTTGTCAATTTAACATTCTTGCTTTTCTGTTTCCACTCAATCAGCCACAGCACGCACCGCACCTTTGGCAAGCAGCAGTGGCAGCAGCTGCACGACAGCCTCAGCTCCTGGAAGGCCAACCTAGCAGCCGTCAAGACCAGTCTGCAGGCTCTGTCACCTTCTGCTTAATTCCACCTTAACCCAACTGTCTAGACTGCCTGACCCCCCCCCCCATTCTTTTCTGCTCTCCAAAACCTCTGACTGAAATGATCAGCTTTTATATTCATCCAATAAAAGAACAGTGGAGATCACATGTGATTTGCTTTTGTCTTGTTAAATAATCAAAAATTGGTGGACCTATTTTGAAGTCCAGTAATGTCATAAACACAGGAAGTTGTATAACACTTAATGGACTATTTCAAATTCTGTGAAACAGCCAAAGCTTTACTGCGCCTTAATGGATATTACATATACAGTGTAATCAGTCTTTTCAGACAACTACCACCACTATTTTCCTTATCTTTCAGAAAGCCATGCAGTGACTTTAATGGGGGCACGTCCTGTAGTGGCTTTCACCATCTGGTTTTAGTTAAAGGACAGCATGTCAGTCTTAGATGAGCTGTGACTTGGGCTGAGAAATGGCCTCCAGTGAGAGGGTCACTCGTCTGGGAACACATGAGAGGTGACAAACTAAAATGAACTTAAGATGACCCTGTCTGCTGAGGTCAGAGCTGTATTACTGTAGCGTCAACACTTACAGCTTGTGGCGTAGGCTGATTCACTGTCACTACAAATTTGAAACTGTCCACCGGGTGAATAGATACTGTTCAGCTGTAGTCAGCATGAGTCACTGCCTCTTGATGTGTCTAAAAAAGTGGAAAAACAAGGACCTCTGAATTCCAGTTTTAAAGTTAACCTCGCCCTTGCCCATTGATGTGAAGTAAAGTACCGTATATCTGGCATAGAAATCTGTTCTCAGGCACTGGTCCAAAGCATTGGGATGTGAACTCTAATGATATATGGCCCAGGCATTAGGTGTAAAAGGGGTCCATTGGAGTTCTCTCCCTCTGGGGCTGTGATGAAATCAGCACAAACTGACAAAGTGCAGACTACTGACATTGCACTCTTTGGATACCCACCCCTACCACAAATACACAGTGCTTTTTTTGACTAATAAAGGCACAGCCCAGCCTGTTTACTTTTAATCTGATCATTCCAGCCCTGCCACTAAAATATTTCTACTCAGATTACACAGGCATTAGAGGTATACATTTATTGCTGCAGTGGGTTCTTTTTCCTATCATAGCAGAAGTCTGCAGAGGCTCACCACTCACTTCTGTCCAGTTGTCCACAGGGAGCAACATCTCCGGCTCTTATCAGTGGGTGTAAATCACAAAACACATTCTCAGGAGCATAACCTCATCACAGCCACCCGCAAGGTGGTGGAGTGTAGAACAGATAGAAATAAATGTGACCAAGGCTTGCGAGAATGTTTGCAAAGCCTTACATATTGGTTTCCATCTCTCAGCATACGCTCCCTTTTCTCTGCAAGCAACCTTTCAGCTGCTTTTCTCATTCTGGACAGTGATCCCTCGCTCTTATTGTCTCTAATTTGTCTCGCTGGCTTTAAGTAAGTGTTTTGTGGATGGTCCGTCATGTGAGATGTCCCAGATGTAAATACTGTGTGCTGGGGTTGGTTTATCTGCAGCAAAATGTCACAACCCACTTCTTATCATAGCCAGATAAAGGTAGTTCTGCATTGTTCAGTGATGAAAAGCAAATAAGAGCAGCTTAGCTGGCCCCTTTTACACACTCAGCTCAGGTTATTAGCAGATATGGAAAGTAACTAAATACATTTACTCCAGCACTGTACTTATTATCATGAGTTACTTGTGTTAAGTATTTCCATTTCTTACTACAAGTAATTGGGTGTGAATGTTAAAAAAAATGTTCTGCAAAAAAATTCTGCCCACTTTTTTTTACATTTTACTTCTTCCACATTTTTCAACATAGAAACTTCATTCAAACATAAAAATATTCAGCTCAATTAGGACATTATTGCCACCATTCAGCTTTTTGATAACTTTCTTGGTTTCAGAAGTATTGAACAATTTTTGTTAAATTTTCTGCATTCAAAAAATAAGTGACAGAATGTTCAAAATGGACATTTTCAGTTTCTTCATGCGTTTTTTCTATCATACCACTCATTTGCTTTTCCATACAAATGAAAGCCAGCAATTCTGTTTAGCATCAACTTTTAACAAATCATAAAAAACATCTTTCATACATTATTCAACTTTTAAAGTCAGCAGTGCAGTTCAGCATCAGCTTTTCAACATCCAGCATTCACACCAGCAATTTTCTCAGAAATTTTATTCTCTGGTTTATATTTCTATTCCGCTACATTTCTGAGAGAAATCTACTTTTTAACTCCAGTACATTTATTTTGCAGCTGTTGATAACAGTTACTTTTCATATTAAGAATTTACATAGAAACCATTTATTATAATCTTGTGAAATATGTTGCTCAAGATTCAGCCAGTGGTTTCCAACCTTTTTGGCTTGTGATCTCTTACAAAAAGGCAGTGTCTAATTGAGCCCCTTGACATGTCTCAGATGTCTGAGTTATTAGCATTTCCACCAAACGGTGATAATCCTTCCAAACACACTTCCATCTAAATAACCATTAAATACCCAAAGAGGTAAAATTATCCAATACTTCCCACAAAAAAAGCAAAGATTAAAGCACAATCAATTGTGGAACTAGTTTTTTCTTCTTGTCTATCCCAATAGTTATGTCACAACCCTTGAGATATAATTTGTGACTCCTTGGAGGGGCCCGACCCCTTGGTTGGGAACAACTGGACTAAACTAACTTAAATGCAAAAGTAAAAACAAAGTCCACTTTGACCAGCTGCAATATTAAAATGTTAATTACACTGCATATTATTGTAAGTGAGGGATAATACCCAATGAAGAGCATGAAAGGGCATTATCCCGCTTATACCATGGTCACAGGCTAAAGGAAAAACATGAGATCATTAATTTGAATTTTCCATGCATTTTGCAATCTAAATCTAAAGCTTTTCAATATAATAATATGTGCTAATCAGGCCTGGGTCAGATTACTTTGAAAATGTAGTCAGTCACTGAATACCACTTGCTTGTGCAAAGTCTGAATATATGGAATGAAATTTGATGTCATCCTACTGGCGCCACCTTGTGTTTATAATGTGTATTATTGCCTAGCTTGATGCTAACACATAATGGGAAATGTAGCAATTTACTTTAAAATGTATTGTAAGCAGTCAAGTTGAGGGTTTTGAAAGGTCAATATTCAATTATCATATGTGAAGGATGGTATCTTAGTGGTTCATATTTGTGCTGTGTGCAGTTTTCAGGAACTCATTAATTTTTGTGATTTTTTTTTTTAAATTCTTTTAGTATCACATCAATGATAACCATTCTGAATTCCCTGGATTCACAGAAGGGCTTTGGCTAAAATATTCAAATACTTTGTTGAGCTGGAAAACTTTTTTGCAACAGTTGCTCAAACCCAAACAGCAGTGAATAAATTTCTTCATTGGTTCAACTTTATTGAATATGGTTAGCAGTTATTTTGAGCCTGTACATGTATTTACAAGGGTGTTAATTACTCTTCATTACATAGGATTGCTGTGACTACATTTTGTGCCGACTCACTCCAACAATTCCCTACAGCAACACCTACAGAATAATATTTAGGGCTCATCCCCAGTCGATACTACCACAACATTTAAGCAGGGTCGTTTTGGTGATTGTACAGGCCCCTCGCCATTTTGCTTAATGAAATCACAGCTAGTGACACAAACAATTTGGAGGTAGCTCTTTTCAGTTGTCGTTCACTGGAAGTCAGTTATAGTGGAGAGTCCTGAGAGAACGACAGTTTATATAAAGATGTCATACTAAATGGTGTGTGACATTAATATTTTCTGGATTACACTTGAATGGTGAGGATAACTTATAGGATTAGTTATTAACAACAATTTGTCTCAAAAACAGGATCTCAAAATAATAAGTTATCTCAAAACAATGATTTATTATCTAAAAAAAAAAAAAATTTAGCATCCAAAATAATGATTTAGTATATAAATGACCAGTTTGAGAAAAGTTTCTCATTATTTTGAGACAATCTACTGAGTGATTATTTTTGGATACTCACTATTTTGAAATATTAACTCAATATTGTGAAATTCATTATTTTGAGAAAGTTTCTCGTTATAATAAATTACAGGATCTTATTTTTTCCATCATACTTCTATGAGTTGTATAATATAGACTACATCACATCAGTCAGTCTTCATGACTTTTACTCATGACTTACTACATTATTGCTGAGAGGTTAATTCAATACTTTCAAAAACTACACTGGTACAATTAGCTGTTCCTGCTCATCAAGTTAGTGCCATAAGAAAATCATAAATAAAATAAAAAATAAAAACATATGTGTGCTGCCTCTTATAAGTCTCCACCTTGTATTTTAAAGCCAGTTTTAACCTTTTGCTGTAGCTGATCAGTGTAGAGTTTTGAAGCCAGAGCTTTTTTTGCAGAGCAGTTGTTTAAGGAACTCTGAGTTAATAGAGCACTGGCTATCATGAAAACAAGTATCATAATTTTCAAATAGTCCTTGACAATGTAACTATAACCAAATTATGCATTTTTCAGACATAATCTGGGTTGATGTAGTTAACTATTACCATGTTTGTAATCTGATTACATAATCCTGATCACATGTAATCCATTACTCAGTAAAGGGCCAGTATTTTTCTGCAATGAGCACTTTTACTTACATCAAGAAACTGAATACTTCTTCCACCACTGGCCTCAAGCTATGCCTGAGCAAAGACACCATTGTGTTAGCTGATGCAGAACCACATAAATTCCCCACCAGTGACACACTATTAATCACTCTAACATTGATATGGCAGAATGTGGTGCAAGGTGGCAATATCATCTGACATCACACTCCAGATAAAGCCTAGAATTTCTCATTTTCTTTACCCCTTTTCTTCATATCAACATTCTTCTGGGAAAATGTAAGACTCTGACAGTGTCCAGAGATGCAGACAGCACACGAGAGGCACTCACTCTCACTGCCCTTCAATTAGCACCATCCAGTAGTCAGCCAGATAATGTTCAATTGCATCCTATCTCTGCTTTACATAAACACTGACCAAGAGGCCCAGAGCCTCAGAGACAGATATGTGTATTTACATGGAGAGTGTGAAACATAAACACTGTTATGGAGGATGGTTTGCCAGGCAGAATGGGAAACTTTATCTTCACTGCGTTGCTGCATGTTTGCTGTTTGTGGTGTTTCTAAAGTTGCTATAGACACCATTCTTTGTTGTGGAAAAAACAAGACTATGTGTATTTCATCATAGATACCTTTTTATGAAAATGAGTCAATGAGAGCCCATTACACAACCTTTTGCCATACAAGGCCTGTGTATGGTAGAGTAGTCACCAGCTCCTGTCCTGAGCTACTGAGAGATCTTGAGAGAGAGGAGGTTTAGTGCTTTTAAAAAAGTCATTATGCAAAGATCCCAAAAGATAGCATTGTGTTAAAGTAATTTGCACCCACCCATCAGAAGGTACAACGCTGTAAACATGGAAGAAGACAATGAGGCAAAAGCAGTTCAGAGTAAAACATGGCATTTGTCTCTTTAAAACGGTCTTTAAAGTAAGATGGCCCTTTAAATCTCAGTAAGCTTTGCAGGCAAGATCA
Source organism: Lutjanus argentimaculatus (assembly GCA_034769285.1). Taxonomy (NCBI): domain Eukaryota; kingdom Metazoa; phylum Chordata; class Actinopteri; order Lutjaniformes; family Lutjanidae; genus Lutjanus; species Lutjanus argentimaculatus. Next base: position 1,915,631 of record JAWZSL010000045.1, on the reverse strand, counting down.
CCAGAGGTTATGTGACAAATCCTATGACGTCAGTGCTGAAATGGAAAAAATGTGTCAAAGACGCAAATAGAGTTAAAGGCCTAGCATTAATTTCATGTTAGTGTTGACGGGTTTGGTAGAGTGGTTAGCAACCAGTCGGTCTCAACCCCGACTAAGGGCCGGCAAAGCTTCACAGGGGGTCACAAAACCGTCTTGATTTTAATGGCTGTAAAAAAAAACTATTTTAAAAAATGCACAGTGGGCCAACAGCTCAGCATTTCATTTATTTCTGTGAAGAAAACTAAATATTTTTTAAGGCCTGAATGCATACTATCTTCTTTCCTTTCTGCTAAACAGCCTCATCCTGCTGTAGAAAACAAAGAAGAAAACACAATTTATCCAAAAAAGAGACACCTATTAAGCATGTATGGATGTTAAGATTTTTAAAAAAACATAGTACAGAGAAAGAATTGTATGAAAAATTCTAAGAATATCAGGATACTAATCTCTGATGCAATATTCACATATAATAATCTGCTTTAATTCATCCAAATCACTTGCTTACCACAAACTTTCTGCAGTTGTTGCATTTACTATTAAGTGTACAGGTTATCAGTTGTTCTATACTGTTATTGTTATACACTGAATCTAATATTAAATATGCATAAAATATTTCACATATTTAGGGGTCATCAGTTTACTCAGTAATAGAAAAGGGGTCTTTTAAGGACAAATGCTGCTAACAGCTGGTTTATATATACTATGCTTATACAATACATACAAGCCTATGGAGGTATTTTTTGAGAGCTAGTGTGTTAAAAAGCCTTTAGTAGTAACAATTATCCATTCTTTTTTTGAAGAAGAAGAACTGTATCTGTTTTGTCCTTTTAAAACAAAGAATATGTCCTCCTTTCCATTTTAGATATTTAGTTGCTGCTCTTTTTCAGTGCAAATTTCTTTAATACAACAGTTAAACAAACTTAAAAATATACATCATCAGCAAGTGTGCAGATTCCAATTTGTAAAAAGAGTAGATATCAATCAAATGAAATATAAAATATTAAATTAAGTATAAAAATAAACTGTCCAAACATAATAATAAACAATAACATCAATAAAAATAAATATATCTTAATCAGGGTCTACAGAAAATAATTCTTCAGAGTATAACAATGCGCATTCACGTTTTTGTTTGTTATAAAGGTCAGTGTATATACATATTAAGGCTTGGGAAGGACTTTGAGAATCCTGGCTCATGTAGAGTGTATTTCAAGAAATTACAAGATATTTGTCTGTAACTCAAAGATTCATTATTACATTATTACTAATGACTGGGCGTTGGGAGGAGAACGATTTGTGGCTTCTGAGTCTGAGTCACAAGTCAGATGATGAATGCGTAATATTTAAAACCTCACTGTGAAAAGGAGACCTGCCGAAAGCCCGTCACTTTCGTGGTTTCAGCTGCCATCTAGCGTCCACATTTTATCTACATAACTCATCATATTATCCAGGTAGACGTGATCGATTAGTTGAGTCTGCGCAGGTAGTCGAGGAAGAGCTGTGGCCACATCTGTTGGGAGTAAACAAAACCTTTTTTCTTAACCTACCTGTTGCCATCTTTGGTTCTTAGGGACTACCTCAGCGACAGTTCACTATAATTTGAACTTTTCTGACGATGAGCTGCGTTGAAGTGTCTCGACAGAAGTAACTGGACAGAGCTTTGTGACTGATCTATGAACGTTTCCTGACTCATCTTATCAGCGTCGAGGCTTGGACACGCACCCACCGCTCCTTCAGACAGGTTTCAACTCTGCCCGTCAATATGCGCCACTTTTCATCATAGGTAATACAGACTGTAGATATCTGCTGCTGATTGGTTTAAGAAAAGTGTTCATATAGTAGTTTGAAAAATCTGGTTGTGTTGTTAATGGTACTCTGCCCTCTGTACCGACAATGAACTAACGCCCCACCCTCCTATCTGCGAGCAGGTGCACCCGTGACCATGTTGTTTCACCTCTTCATGCTCCTCCAGCTGCTCTGCTGTGGACATCTGGCCTGTGTGAGGAGGCTACTGTCCACACAAGAAGGAGCACAAAATCAAGAAGGTGAGATATGTTGGTAAATAAGTGCAAATGAGTCCACTTTTTATAAGGCTGCACACGCACTTCTTTTGAGTTTTTCTTGTCAACCATCTGTTTGGACACTTCCCAGTATTTGTAGACGCGGGGACGCAAATTCGTTCCTGGGTCGCCATCTGCTGTTCAACCGGTTTGACTTTGAGATTTTCGTTCCTGGAAATCTGGAAAGGGAGTGTTACGAAGAAATTTGTAACTACGAGGAAGCAAGGGAGGTGTTTGAGAACATCCCGGCTACAGTTAAGTGATGCTGTTCACTGAGCTCATCTCATGAGCGTAAAGACACGTTACTGCAGGGTTATACCTTACTAATGACGCTTTGTCTTGCAGGATGAGTTTTGGAAGAAATATAATGCAGGTAAGAACTTGTTACTGAAGTCATTTTCATTTTTGTTATCAAATAGCATGACCAAACTAGGGCTGCAACTATTAATCTGACAACTATTTTCATGATTTAGTCCAGTGGTTTTCAAACTGGGGTCAGGGGACTGGTTTGAGTGGGATGTAGGGGTCCTCAGCAAAAGGAGGAATGCAATTTTTTTTTCAACTTGTATTAATTTTTTTAAGTTGAAACAATATGGAAAGAAATAGGGTTGGCTTAGTTTTGTTTGATTGTAATTTATAGTGATTATAAGTAATACTTAGGGGATTCCTTAAGACAAGATCGTCTCAAATTGGGGTCCATGGTCAAATGTGCAGCTATTGTGGGCATCCTATAAATGAAAAAAAAGACAGACAGTTTCAGTGGAGGCTCAGTGAGTGGAAGTGAAAAAATATTTCATTCGTTATTAAAAGAAGATCACATAGAATAGCCCAAATGTGTGATTTAGAGGTACTTCAGAGATACAGTTTTGAGCACTTTTACTGTTTTTTTGCACTTTCCCAGAGTCAGAAAGTAACAAATTCTTTTGGAGAGACCTTTTCTTATTTATGTGGTGTAGTCTGACAATATTTCAAACAGCGATATGGACTAGTAGTTGCAGCTCTAGACCACGGTAGTGTACAGGTATGTGTTTTTTATAACACTTGTGTCAAAGCAAAGATAATTATGTCACTGGTGCTTTCAAAACCTGTTTAACCACTTGTTCAACAGCACACAGTAGCTTTGAATAATGTTTGTTAGGTTTGCAGCTATAAATGTTGCTTAAAACATGGGTCATACATTACTTCTGCAACCTTATTTGTTTTGCATTAATTATAAGGACTAGATCAGAATAATCTGCTACCTGTAAAAAATCTAATGTTCTTCACTTCTGCTCTCAAACCAAAGAATCAATATCAGATGAAAAAGAGGAACCACCCTGTGATATTGAGGCCAGCTACTTTTTATAATGCCATACAACTCACTGCCATTATGATCCACAGAGAAGGACAAACGTGGCCGGGTTGATGTGACGTCTCTTTTGGTGGGACTGATCGCTGGTGGAGTGGCTCTTGTCATTGTTGGCCTCCTGGTCTGGTATTTCTGTCAAGGCAAATGCAAGGACGACTTAAGCCGTGCAAAGTGAGTGAGAGGGTCTTTATTACTATTAATGGCAACTGCATTATTCCTGCACACTTCCACTTTAGTATAGGATTACTGCTACCTTTTAGCTGAGGTACAGCCTAGGCTATAGACACTAGCACAACTCCTTTGCTCTGTAAACCAGGTACTTACAAACTGACAGCATATAAATTAATATTTCAGAGTGTGGACATATGCCATATGACAACTGCAACTCCAGTTTTTTACAATATAAATTGATGGTTCTTTTGTCCAGTGTTTTTTTTTCTTAGCTGTTCATGGCTGAAATAATAGATTAATCTGCATATTATTGTATTTCTCTATAAAATAAAAAGGAAAATGTCTGTTACAATTTCCATAATCGAAGATGACATAATCAAATTGCTTATCTGACAAAAGTGAAAAATATTCAGTTTACTACCATACATGACAAAGAAAAGTGTCATATACATTTTACATTTTTCAAACTGATTAACTTTGTTTTTTGGGAAATGTACACATTTTGACTTTGATGCTGCAACATGTTCCCAAAAAAAAAGTTTGGTGAAGGTCATGTTTACCACTGTGTGACATCACCTTTTCTTTTAACAACACACAGTAAACATTTGGAAACTGAGGACACTAATTGTTTTTTTTTTTTTGTTTTTTTTTTATTTAGTTATTTTTTTGGCATTTTTGCCTTTATTAGATAGGACAGCCAGAGATTAGACAGGAAACGGGGCAGAGAGAGGGGGGATGACACGCAGCAAAGTGCCGAAGGCGGGAGTCGAGCCAGCGGCCACTGCAGAGGACTAACAGCCTCCATACATGGGTCGGACACTCTACCCACTGAGCTAAACGTCCCCCGAGGACACTAATTGTTGAAGTTCCGATGAAATTCTTTTCCATCCTTGCTTGATTTACAACTTCAGTTGCTCAACAGTACAGGGTCTTCATTGTTGTATTTTGCGCTTCATAATGCACCACACATTTCAATAGGGCACAGGTCTGGACAGCAGGCAGGTCAGTCTAGGACCCAACTCATGCAGAATGTGCCTTGGCATTGTCTTGCTGAAATAAGCAGGGATGTCTCTGAAAAAAAAATGCCACCTGGATGACAGCAAATGTTGCTCCAAAACCTGTATGTACCTTTCAGCATTAATGGGGCCTTCACAGATGTGACAGTTACCCATGATGCCATGGGCACTGACACACCCCCATACCATCACAGATGCTGGCTTTTGAAGTTAGTGGTGGTGACAATCTGGATGGTCCACTTTAGTCCAGTGGACACAATGTCCATGATTTCAAGTCAGCAGCATTTCTGGATGTTGTTGACATGTCTTTCTCTTTGCATGGTAGAGTTTTAACTTGCAGCAACAAACTGTGTATACTGACGTTCGTTCTCTGAATTGTTCCTGGGCCCATGTAGTATCCTTTATACAATCATGTTAGTTTTTAATGCAGTGCCAGCCGAGGTATTGAAGGTCGCAGGCATTTAGTGTTGGTTTTCAGCCTTGCCCATACATGCTACTGCTTCTTGACACACCATGTAGCCTACTGTACATGTAGCACAGTGGAACCTATAAATGCAATGTTTTGTGCACAATTGTGTAACAAGAATTAAGTTAACCTTAATACTTGAAGGCATTAAATAGGCCACAAATTAATGATATGATATGTGTGTCTGCACAGCTCCATGCGGGCACGACCGAGGAGGAGTAATGCTTCTCTAATAATGCGAAGGCTAGAGGAGGTGTCCTTACAACCTGTGCTCCCACCTCCAACCCCAGCATCGATGGATGAAATTGACCCACCAGGGCTACCAGTCATATGAGCAGGCAATTGCTAAAAGTGGACAGCACGACGCCCCACCTCCTCCCTATCCTGGGTATTTGCATTTGTATTTATGTCATAACTCACTTTTCAAGTTTTTCTCGTAGACATGAATGAATAATGCAGTCACAGATGGATAATTCATGCATATTTTTTGTAACCTCTTGTCATATTTTTGGTTTTAGCTCACAACATGGAAGTATTCGGCGGTAGTATCTTCAGGACGACATATCAGCATGTCTGTCAACGTTAAGCAGACAATTTACAACTAACATTTACACTGTGCTGCTCTGCTTTACATTCTATACCAGTTTTTTCATCATCATAAGATTTAAAATAGTGCCTTATTCATTCTGTTTATAGCTCTGATTAAGCTTTTTTTTCCACTTAAACATTTCTAATCTTTCTGGTCTGTTGGTGTACCTTTTCCTTAGCTGTATAATCTTGTCAAATTTTAGCTTCATTTTTTCTTAACCAACTTGTGCCAATATGTAGTTTTGCGGTAACCTCTTCTTTTTCGTACAGATGTGATTATGCTTTGTGACATATCACCAAACCTCAGCTGAATAAGCTCCATCATACATTTAATAAGCTTTATGTACCCAGTTCGCTGTTTTTTGTCTGTGAAAATGAAGAATCATAATGTGTTGGACTTGAGAGCTTTAGGCTGCTGGAACAGTAAGCCATTAAGTAGGGCTGGGTGATATGGTTTTTAAATAATATCTCAATAATTTAGGCTATTCTGTGATATACAATATATATCTCGATATACACATTTTCTTTAAATTAACGCACTGATAGGGCTTGGCAATATGGACAAAATCAAACATCTCAATATTTTTGACCAAATACCTCTAACAATATTGCATCAGTATTGTAGGCATGACTATAAGTGATTTTACAAAATATTACACAATGAGATTTTTGATAAATAATCCTCGTAACATGGATACACTGACTAAATAGGTAAGGCGGAATAATAGAACAGCTAGAACAGTCTGGTAAAGGATATCACTTTACTATAATGCAGCCTTTAAAACCAGAAAAAGATAACACTGATTCCATATCACGATAAAACAATATCCAAAATCAATATCTAGTCTCCTATCATGATAGTGATATAATATCAATATATTGCTCAGCCCTACTGTTAAGGAACAGTTGCTTTAACACAACATATATAGACGGTCTGAGAGCAAGATTATTGTAATGTTTCATTACATGATAAGTATTAATTGCAATTGAAGAGAGGCAGACTGATTTGTGTTGTCGTACAGCTTTCTGTCTCCTTCAGAAGGAAACATGGTAAAAGCAAAACTGATTTAAAGGACCAGTGTGTAAGATTTGGGTTGATCTCTTGGCAGGATATGGCAGAAACTGAATGTATAAATTGTGGTGTATAATCACCTAAAAATGAGAATTGTGTTTTTGTTACCATAGAATGAGTCATTTGTACAGGGGACATGGCTCCTTTTCCACAGAGGCTGCCATGTTCAAACACCATCTTTCTAAAGAAGCATTTCATGTTTTTGGTGAGTTTTGCAGCCACTGTAGATACTCCTACATGCTTGGAAGGGGAGAGTGAGGCGAGTGGTTTTCAGTTGGTTGCAGTCTACAACTTCACCATTAGATAACTCTAAATCCTACACACTGGTCCTATTAATGGCATGATGGCTAATATTTTTGATATATTAAAGAAAATGCTTTTAAGGATAATACAAGTGTTTTTGATGCTCTGGTCTATCTTACTTTGTTAAGATTTACTTTGTATTTTCAGCTGTATAACATCATCTTTTACCTCTTTTTTAAATGTCCCCATTTTCTTGCTGCTTTGTGAAGTTTTAGTGTGTTAGGAAATGTATGCTTGTGTCACCAACTAATGAGATTTCTCTTCTAATGTGTGAAGTCATTTTTTTACTTTCAGTATCTACATTATGGTTGGTTTATATTATCAAAGGCAATTTTATAGCATTTTACACTTACACAAAATAGCTTTTTTACAGTCACGCAAGAAAATTATAGCCATGATCAATATGAGAACTTAAAAATACGTCATCATTTGTTAGGGATGCAGCACAGCTGTAATCTGAATGAGCAAGCTGATGGACACTTGTCTCATTTTCATCATGACATTATGAGAATTTCTTGAGTGCTAGCATTATTGAAGCTGATCTGAAGAATAACAACTTGGAAATCTTTTAAAGATGTTTTAAATAAAATCGATATTTTAATTATTTTTTTTGTCTGATCTCTCAACTGTGTCTGAGGCTGTGTATGTGTGCATGGTGGATCTGTACTCATTCTCATTCGATTTTTAGTTTGAATATGATCATCTTTGAGAGTTTTTCTAGGCTACATTAAATAAAAATCGTATATTCTTATATTATGAGAAACGTAACTGTCATTTCCAAAGTGTAAAGATTTTAGATCAAAGCAGCTAGACCTACTGTATTATCTTGTATCATTGTCGATCAGAAATGTAAATGAATGGCTCCAGGCTGTTGTGTTAAAGTCTCCACATGAGGTTATCTTATTTTAAGTGAATAAACATACAAAGTACACATCATAAACTAGTCTACAGAAGGAAAGTCAACAGCTCCATCATGCCACCATCTCACCTGCTCATCTTACTCTCCCCAGTGTGCAAACTATCGCTCTTGGCATTGTTCCGATAATAATAAACACATTCAAGCAGAGTCGGGCTCTTACAAATCACTTCATATGGGAATTGTGTAGTTCGTTGACATTTCCTAAAAAAGTTTTGTATCTCAAATGATCTCACGGACCGTGCAGGTGAGAGACGTGTGGCTGAACTTTTAGGTGGAAGGAAGGAAAACTACAGAACTTCCAGCCAAAGTCTGCGGTGCATCCTGGGAAATAAACTAACATGGGTACGTGAAACCATGCAGGGCTCGCGCGGCTCTCCATGACGGGGAGATGAACAGAAATTAACGAATTACTCCGAAGGCAGAAAGGTAGACTTTTCTCCGGGATATAGCGCGGCTTCGGGGCGGCCTTGAGGCGGACTGTGCGGTGCTCTGACGGGACTGCCCGCCTGCGCCTGGTCGCTCGGTCTCGGTGGGTCGGACCCCGGGCTGCTACGATGTGTGTCCGCTGCTCCACGAAGCTCCGTCGGGGAAGCGAATCTTTCACCGGATGATGGACAGGAACTACCCGACCTCCAGCTTTGCGGACGCGCTGGCTCCACCAGCACAGACCGTAGCTTCTTGGGCCTATGACCGCAGCACAGCCAGTGTCAAGCCGAGGTAAAAGATGAAGGAGAGGGCACCTTCCTAAGGAAATGTCGGGGATGGAGGGCCTAGCTTTGAATGTTGTTACCGGGAACACCGGAGGAACTGGAGAAATTTCTGAATTTGATCGTTTGACGTTTTGTTCCTGTCTCTCCCACCTTGCTAGTTTTCGTTAGCAGCACCGTATCCTCCTCAGCATGGCCATGCACGGAGTCAGTGCAAACTATAGAGGAATTTATTTTATATCTGTACTAGTTAAGTTAAGAGCTAGGCAGCTTAAATCAGCCTTTTATCGTTCGCTTTTCTTGGCCCACAGGTGCCCCGTAAAGCCAAAACAAAGATAAGGTAACTAGCCACTAATGCTAGTCATGTCACTTCTGGCACTTCAGATCAGTGGTTAAGTTACACAGCTGCTGGTGTTGTTACCTCAGAGCTGAGAGGCGACGTGTCCAAGTCTAAACGTGTTTTTTTATTGTTTCAATCATTTGCTACGTTATATGACAAAGTATTCAAATAGTACTGTAACAGTTGCAGAGCTCTAACTTTCAGTCAAACTCAAGACTGATGTGTATTATGTTCTCCTACATGTAATACTAGTTAAATGGGATCATGCTTTAGTTTTAGGCAGGTATCTGCTACAAATAAGTCAGATTTTGCTCACAAGCAGCACATGGAAATAGCAGCACTCCAGTTAATGTACATCAAACTTTCCTTAAAGGGGCAGTTCACCCTAAATTCAAATATACATATTTGCTCTTATCCATGTAGACTGTATAGCCTGTCAGATCTAATGCAATCCAAGACAACAGCTCAACCCGATGTTCTAATTTTACATGTTCAGACCAGAATGTTCAGTTTTTATTGACATTTGCACAAGTAATAATATAATTGAACGATGTTTATTATTGAAGTAGTAATAGGTTCTTCCTAGCGCTGCACAATTTGATGAAAAAGAAGAAAGAAAGTCATTTTGCAGTTATTTTCGCCAAAATTGCAATTGCGGTATGTGATACAATTAGTGGAAATAATCAGTTTTTCCATTACAATTTTCATGATCATTGTGGAAAAAAAAAACTTGTGATGATGTGACATTCACTGAAGTCTGTACCAAGCAATCATGTTGTCTTTCATGTGGAGAACAAGATTTTTTTGTCCAGGTCATTTATGAAGCACTACAGTGCCTCATTATAATGCTGTTTTCTCACACCTTTTTCTTTTTCAAAAAATTGCAATTTGGTTCTGGTTCTGCAATTCAAATATTGCAAATGGCCATATGGCAATTTCATTGCAATTAATTATGCAGCCCTAGTTCCTACTTGGCTCATACTACAACCTTCCACCAAGTTTCATGAAAATCAGGGCAGTAGTCTTTCCGTAATCCAGCTGACAAAAAAGGCCCTGAAAACCTAAAGTCCTTGGCGGAGGTAACAAATGTGTAAGAATATTAAAAACATATTTCCATAAAGCAGTCCAGTACAGCACCACCACTGACTATGACCTCAGTAATAACCGTACAGTCTAACACCTCTCTGATAGTGTCAACACAAACAGAACCTTGTTATATTTTAGAAATGTAGATTATGAAAATCAAGATGAGCAACTAGCTACGTTGTAGTCATCATGTCAGTTACATAGCTGTTGGTGTTCTTACCTAAGAGCTAAGAGGCGCCGTGTCCAATTCTTTACATATTTTTCATTGTTTAGTTTTGAAAATGAGGCGTCCTTTGCTATCTTTGAGTATTTTTACTTACTTTCTTACTTACTTTACTTATTTTTATAGAAAATACAGAGTAGCTAATTGTAAACTAACCACAAAACCTGCCAAAGTTGTAGAACTCTATTTTTTAGTCAAACTCAAGACTATTATATATTATATTCTACTAGATATTATGCTGATTAAAAGGGATCATGCTTGAGTTGAAGGTAGTATCTGCTACAGATTAGTCAGATTTAGCTCACAAGCAGCACATAAAATAGCAGCACTTCAGTTAATATAAATGAAACTTTCCTACAGGGACACTTTACCCTAATATCAAATATACATATTTTTACTCTGGCCTGTAGTGCTATTTATCCATGTAGACTGTATGCCTGTCAAATCTAATGCAATCCAAGACAACAGCCTAGCCATAAATTCTAATTTTACAAAAATAATAATGTTCACTTTGATGACATGTCAAAGAGTATATTTAACTATGTGTTTATTATTGAGGTGGTAGTTTTAATGGAACTTCATTTGGTCCATGCTATACCCTTCTACGAAATTAATGAAAATCAGGCCAGTATTTTTTCCGTAATCCTGCTAACAAACTGACAAACAAATGGCAGAACTATTTACTTTTTCCATAGAAAAAAAGTATTTCTACCTGAAACTACTCACAACAAGGTCTGTGGATTGTCTTGGGTAACCGGGTCATGACTTCTGGAAAGAGACATTGCTTTGTTTTTGTTGTTTTTTTTTTTTTTGTTTGTTTGTTTTGTTTTGTTTTTTTTTTTGATGTTTTGAGTACCACAAACTGAGTGCCATCTAGTTATATTTGAGAGAAGGCAGACATTTCTACTGCTGATATTTCCAAAACCTGGCAACTCACTTCAAAACTATCTAGATGAGTAGCACTGCAGGCCAGAGGAAAAATATGTATTTTTGTTTTTGGGGTGAACTGTCACTTTAAACATAAAATAAAGGCCAGAGCAGGTAAATGAAGATGATCCAATGAATTAGACTCCAGAAAGAATCAAAGCATCTACAGTTTTGAACACTAGTCCTATAGGCTAATGATAAATCAAGTAAAATATACCACGAATGTGCCTCTTACAGGTTTAGAAATGCTAAGATTACCTCAGTTTGTTTCCCTTGTATCATTTTTAGTATGACCCAAATAGCAGGGGCTGTTTGGCTTTGGTTAGACAAAAAAATGGAGACTGACAAATTGGGATGTACATTTGCTCTTAGTGCTTGTGGAACTAAGTGATCCACTGATAAACACTCAGTAGTTACTTTATCAGGTACACATGTAACATCTAATGTAATCCAAGACAACAACTCAGCCATAATTTCTACTTTTACAAAGATAATAATGATCAGTTTTGATGTTTATCATGGAGGTTGTAGTTTGCAGTGATGTTGTTCTGGACTATATTATATTGGTGTTTCTCATGTTTAGACCTCTTAGGGCACTCTAGGACAAATGCCCTATTTTGCAGTTTTAATGAAAGTGAAAAATTATTTGTGTATCCGCCCCATGATTCAGATTCGCTCCAAGATGTAATCGATTCTTCTTTGGCCCATGCTACACCCTTCCACAAAGTTTCATGAAAATCCGGCCAGTAGTTTCTTCATAATCCTGCTGACAAACAAACACACAGAAAAAAACATAACCTCCTTATTGGAGGTAACAAGGGGAAAGAATATTAAAAACACGTTTCAATGTAGTGCAGTCCAGTACAGCAACACAACTATGACCTTAGTTATAAATATACAGTCAACACCTCACTGGCAGTGTCAACAAAAATGGAACATTATAATCTTCAGAAATGTAGAATATGTGGCAGAGAGTGTACTGTATGTTGGGCTTTATTATATGTTAAGTCAAATTTATAGTCAAATAGCAGAGGAGAGTTTCATAACAAAAGATTACTGGTGTGTGTGTTTGTGTCTGTTGAAGGGACCAGAAAAAAGAGGCAGATGACTCCCTTTGGCCTCTGTGTTCTTCCACAGATGTTTACCTTCTGGCAAAAAGGGAACACATTGGATCAGGCTGGCTGCATCTCATTACCTCTCATTTCATGTCTGTTTCCTATGAAATGTCTCCCTCGAGAATATAAAGTCATATGTCAGATATTAAACCTTTTTTTTTCCTCATTTAATCAGGCAAACTTTATCATAGTATGTTGGAACAAGTATGATAATCTGCTTTTATTTTTAGACAACAGTCACAACAGTAATAAATTCAAAAACACTTTTACAGTTTTAACAGCCATTCAGATTTTTAGAAGTTAGAACTATGAGTGTTTTGAAGTACTATGAGTGTTTTAAAGTAAGTTACTGTCCAGAGTGTTGATATGACACCACAGCCAAAAAAAAGTCTGAAATTAGGTTGTTCATTATTTCTGCTCGGTTGGCATTTTTTTTTTCAAACATCAACTGGCAAACAGGTTCCTTTTTTCTGGACAAAGTGACGTCCCGTTTTGTTATTCATATTTGTGGTAGCCTAAAAGGCATATTTTCTATGAATAACTTACCTTTCTGACTGACTTTCATCTGTGACACACCAACAGCAACATGAGCTCTTGAAACACTGGTGAAATAATTCAAGAAATACCATAAATTAAAATGGATAATGGATTGGACACATCTAGGGTTTGGGTTTAATCACATTATAAACTGCATTTAACTTTTTAAAAGCCTGCTTCATAGAGTTATAATTGCATTTTCTGCAAATAGCTTGTGGGTCTAGTGAGTTTGTCTCTCAGTAGACAGCAAAGATTTGACAGAATTAATGCCTAAAAACAAACATGTTGCATGTCAAGAGAAGTAATTTACTTGAGTCATGTGTAGGTGCTTTTCTACTGTTTGTGAATATGAGAGTTCTCATGTCATGTGTGTGATTGTGTGTGTTTGTGTTTGTTGATGCAGTTCCAGTTATGGTGCAGCACACCTTGATGCAGAGCTCCTCCAGAGGCAAAGCTACACTTCCACCCACCAGCTTCCCACCTACACTACATCACACCTTCCTGCTGCAGCAGGTCAGTCATGAATGCTGGATACATTGTTTTCAGAGGGCCCGTTGAAACAAATTATAATGAACTCACTGTGACACTTATCCCTTGTGGCATCTTTTCATGCAGACATTTTTTATTTTATATGCTTTCTTTTTTTGAAATATCCTTGTCTTCGTGTGCCACCAACCAAAATGGAATTTCATTTGTGGTGCTCTAAACATGGGAAAACTACATTTTAAAACCTCAACAGCAATGGGTCTGGACAACACAGAAGCCTGCGGATGGTTTTAATTGGAGAAATTTCTTCAGAAGAAACTAGTTCTTCATCCCTGTTATCCAGTTTTTTTAGCATGTCATTTTTTAAATGCTTTGAGCACCACAAACTAAATTCTTTCCACCTGTGGAGACAGAAATCTCAGAAGCAGATATCTCAAACCTTAGCAAATATAACCAAAACTGTTTGCATGACTAGATATTTACAGCCCATCTAATACAGGACTTGTTGGTTGAACTAATCCTTTTAAGGCTTTTATTGACTTGGCACATCATTGTGTTTACTTCATTGCCCATTTCTGTGGTTATCCTTCTTTTCCTCTTTTGACTGTCAACAGCACTTGACTCAAGCAGTAATACTTCTGAGACCTCAATCATGAGCTTCCTGTCAGCCATGGAGTCCAGAAGCCTTCAGGCTGGTCCTGTTAGTGCCTCACTGCTTCCTCCTTTCAGACCCCCATCATGGCCTGCTGGTGAGGACACATCTACTGATGTAGTCTTTTAATTACACATCACCTGTTCTGGTTTAACCAGATACATGCATATTTCTTATTTTATTTAAAGTGAAAATAGAAAACTTTTTGCTTTAACTTATTATGAAGAAAATGTTGATTGCACAGTGTAATTGTTATAGAATAATAACACCATCCACATTTAGATCGGTCTTGCTATAAAGCTTCACTTTCACTATGCAGACTGCCACTTGGCCCCATTTTTCTTTGAAAATTACTAAATTTGACTGAATTGATGAACAAACTCACTCCTTTTTTCCTAATATTTTTTTTCTAACATTACTCCGTGTTCCACCCTGATTCCAGCCTCTGCTGTAGTTTCTTGTTTGTGCGATGCTAACAGCTAACATAACTATGCAATGTGCATCATTTCAATAGTTTAAGCCTGTTTCCATATTCAATAAAACATTCAATTTCAATGTGTCTCTTCAGTGAACATGCTTCTTTATTCTCTTTTAGTTCCAAAGTGATGTAGATCATTTCTTCATGGAGCTAGACTCTGACTCTAAGAAAACAGAAAGTGATCCAGTGTTGCTCAAAGTGTGTTCCCCCATCAGATAGTGTTTCTCATAGCAATGCCCTCTGCAATTGAGGACTGGTTATTTTTTTAGGTGTAGCAGAGTAAGGTAAGTCTTTCATGAGAGGCTCAGTGAATGGAACTGTAAAAATATTATCTTAGTTATTATATCATTTAAGGGAACGCCCACAGTCTCTGATTTTGAAAAGCTCTGTTCTAAACTATCGAAGCAATTAGCATGTTGCATGCTGATACTCTTTGAATAAAGCTGAAAAATAAAGGATAGACAGGGCATAAACATTCTACACACAGCAAACTTAAACAGATGAACAAAATTAAGCTGGTTGGTGATGTCAGTATCTCCATTTTTGGGGGATTATCACAAGGTTTACCTATTGTATATACAGGTTTAATTTATTACACTTGGATTATATCCCTTCACGTTGCCTGTCTTAACCTTATATTGTCTATTCTGTGCAACACAGGTACCAACTCCTCCACCACAGAGCTGTATCTGACCGGTGCCCTGCCTTCTACTGCCACTTTCCCCTCTCCTGCTGCTCTGTCATCCTATCAGCATGCTGGTGCCTACCCTTCCAGGAGTTATTCTACCAACCCGTCCTTGGCTCTCCAGGATCCTGCCTTCAGCAATTCCACCAATGGCCTGTTTTCTCACCATGACCCCCTCCTCCATCTCAAATCAAGCCAGACTGTGCTCCCCACTGCACTCGCCTTCAACCATCTCTCTGCCCCCACTTTGGGCTCGGCTCTTCCTGTCCAGTCCTCCACTTACCGCTCTGCCCAGGAGTCCGCTCCCCACCTCCTACAACCCCAGTTCAGTCTGCTACCCTCTGCCCTATCTGCCCCTCCTGGTGCCCCTCAACCCTACGGGGCCACGGTTTTCTCCGGCTCTATTGAAAGAGCTCTTCAGCGTGAATGTAGTGTGATCAAACACCACCAGAGGCCTTCCAGCAGCCATGCGGCCTCCGAGCACTTGCCCAATTCAGAGCACTCCTTACAGGGGTACTTTGGCGCTGGCAGTGAAGTGGATGTGTCCTACCAGCAGGACCCGTCCCGTCAGACCCCAGTGTCTTGCAGCCCTTCCACAGCAGCAGATTCCTCTCAAGGGTCGGCCGTACTCCACAACCTAAAACAGACTCAGTAACTCAAGCTTATTCGTCCACTTCTTTGCCGAAGTCTAAAGACTGCTCTTCCAAACTAGCTCCGCACCCTGCTGGAGGTGAGGAGAGTCATGAGCACTCTCAGAACCACACAAGAGCGTCTCCTGAACATTATTCACCCCCTGGACAGAAGCAGAATTCAGTGATTGCTAACCAACAGTCAGGCCAGCTTTCTAGCCTAATGACCAGCAGTCTGTCTCAAACCTACATCACCCCCCACACTCAGTCACAGCCCCCCCATTCCACCTCTGACAAACTCTCCCCTCTTTACAAGACTCTGCCTTCCCTCTCCAGCCAGTCTGACAACGTGGCATCTGTTAGTCAGACTCTTGTTTACTCCTCCAGTCCTGGGCTGAGCCAGGAGCAGGAGATTCAGTATGGAGCCCAGGTCCAGGGCTTGTGTCAGGGGAATCTCTCTGAGAGCTACCCCACATCCCACTCTCAGGGTGCCCCAAATATGACTTTTACATCTCAGTCACAGGGGCAAGCTTCGGTGACTCAGTCTCAGACCTATGCCGCAGGACAATCGCTTAACCAATCCCTTAACTCCTCTTACACACCCACATGTGTGCGGAGTCTGCCCACATCCAATTCTACACAGGACTACAGCCTGATGCAGGCGTCAGTGGGAGGTAAAACACACGAAACACTGTCCCAGCAGCAGACACAGACCCATATTTTGTCGGCACCATTGCCTACCTACTCTTCGACTGCTCAAGCCTTACAGAATAACGTCAGATCCTCGATACAGGACATAAAGCCAACATATGGCAAACAGAAACTTGAAGAGCTTCCCATCCAGGACATAGATGCTCTTCAACAGGCCTCTATGGAGGCTTCTGCTGCGGCAAACAATATGTCTGCACACAACAACGTCATCTATGTTGTTTCAAAGATGGACGATCATCACAAAACACAAAGTGTCATCCGAAGCAATTCACGTTCTGATGAGCAGCTCATGGGACTTGGTCAGGTGAAGGGTGAAAGGATGGGTTCTCTGAGCCAACAGCACATTCATCTAAGCAGCACCAACGGTCAGGAAACTGCCAAAACTACAAACTCCAGTATTATATCTTCCCTTAGCTCCGAGCAGCTCAAGCAGCACCCTCTCCAGCTCAAATCTCCTGAGCCACATCAACAAAACCACCCGAATCACAGTCAGTCACAGAACCAGACCCCGGCAGCAGCCCACACCCAGTTCATCACTGTCCCCAGCACTCAGGTTCTCCTAGAGCATAACCAGATGATTCTGCTCCAGCAGCCGCTTGTCCACCCTGGTCAAAACGCTTCGAAGGTGGTGTCAGTGCAAGGTATCCAATCAGCCCAAGATCTGGGCCCTGTTCATGTCCAGTATCTCCACATGGATCGAGAACTGCTGGGTGCCAGTGTCACTGAAGCCCAGAGTCAGCAGGGCGCAGTCGTGTCCGAACAGAACTCTGATTCCTCTAAACACCACTACAGCCAGTCAGGCTAATCCGCAACCAAATGATGCTAAGAACCACTTTGCTCTCAACTCCATCTGCTTCCCCGACTCTATGCTACTCGCAGATGACAGAAATATTTTGTCAAATGTTGATGACATCCTGGCTGCCACAGTGGCGGCCTGTGGTGTCACACCACAAGACTTTGTCAAAGCGACATCCTCTGCTGAGGCTGAAATGGCAGCGATGGCGAGTCCGGTTGATTCTAAAAGTCACTTCCAGACTGTGGATATAAGGCACATGTCACCTAGTTTCTCTTCAGCGCAACATCCAATCATTAGCAACACTAACTCCCACACCATGACCATGACACTAAACGGAGCTCAGATGGCCACAGACTGCCAGGGTCAGTCTGTTCACCACAGCAACAGTTCTGAGCTCGACACAAATGGAGATGGAGGTAGCTCTGAGAATGACTATCACTTAACCGGGCAGGTGTACGACCCGTCAGGTCTCCAGAACAGAGTCAAAGGGAACACAAAGTGTATCAAAACGGAGGACGGCCTCATGGAAAGTCCAGGTGGGGAAGAATTTTCCAAAAAGAAGGCTCGCTCCAAGTCTCTGACCAAACCAGGCGGTCCTGAGGAGGATAGTGGACAAGCCAGATCAGCCAAGCGCAGTGGGCAGGCAAAGCGGCAAAACTCCAGAGGTAGTGACGTCAGCTTCGCCCTCTTCCTCACACAGTGTATATGATGGATGTCCGCAGCAGGAGAGAATCAGGCAGAAGATCCGTGAGGTGGAAGAGAAACAGCCGGAGGTCAAAACAGGCTTCATTGGCTCCTTCCTCGACTTCATCAAATCTGGCCCCAAACAGCAATACTCTCCGAGTCCGACACGAACTATCAGTCGCCCAAGAAAGCCAATTACCACGCCCAAACCACTGCCATGTACTTTGCCTGCTCTGCCTCCCAAACTGCAAACTCTGCCTGGGCCCTTGATTCCCCAGGAGAGTCAGGGAGTGAGCTCTCAGCAGAAACGTCTGGATGAAGATCTACAGAAGAACTTGGAGACTCTGCCGTCTTTCAGCTCAGATGAAGAGGAGAACACTGGGAAGAACCAGGCTCTGAGGAACAGCATCAGCTCAGCGCTTTCAGCTCTGGATGAGGCTTCAGATCGTAAAACCCGAATAGGTAAAGATCATCTGAGGCAATAAATTCCTCAGTGTGTGATATATTGACACATAAAGTTGAGTTCTCCTGCTGCAAAATCTGTTGTTCTTCCTGCATGTGTGATGTCACAGTGATGTAGTTGGTGTTAAGGAAGAACTACAGACTGTTTCAGTGCAGATTTCTAGTCTCTGCTTCTGGGTAAACAGAGGAGCGTGTCAGATAAATATTTTTGTCACTTAACACTATGCTTTGGCCAACAAAGTAATAGCTATAGGCTAGGGTGGTGATAACCTGGCAACATGGGCGTTGGTGTCAGAAACTCCCACAATGCTCCCTGGTACATGTAGGTACTGCTGCAAGTCTCGCAGGCAGGAGATCTCTTTTTCTTGGTCAGTGTAGCACCAACCAAGGAATTTATTGCTTCAGTTGACTACATTCACCATTAACACTGACAGATCATCCACATTAAAAGTACCAGTTTTTTCCTTTAAGCTTGTCAAGAGCTGTCACTATAATTTTGTATAATTCTTCATCTATTCATTGTGTTTTCAATAATAATGTATTTTATATCATTTCAAAAACAATAAAATAGTAACAAATTCCTACAAGTTACTTCACCTGGACAACTGTCCAGACTGATATCTTAAAATTAAAATGACTTCTTTTTTCCAACAGTCAGAACACAAATATAAAATGAATTCACGATAAGATAAGCACATAAATTCTAATTGCTGGGCTGCAGTAAACAGCAAAAGATAACTGGCTTAAAAGATTTATTGCTTATCAAAATGATGGCTGATTAATATTTATTCAATTCCGACTGGGTAACGTGAAAGACCTAGTATTCTCAAATGTTAAATGTTATCTTAACACACAATCAGCCATACAAGAACACTGCTAAATATAGCAAAATATTGATTTACTATCTGATCAAAAAAAACAATAAATAGGATGAGGAAGCTGAGCAGGCATTCAACACTGGTTTTTGTCAGGTTTTTTGTTTGTACAGACACATTTCTGTCAGTACCAAAACAGTACTGCAATTTTTTTATGCAGCTGTATTGTCTGTGCACTGGACAGACATGAATCAAGTTTGTCTAGACCCCAGTCAGAATTTCAGTGGACAGTGAAGTGCAAAGCAGTAAATTTGCCAAGCTGTCACTATCCAGTTACTTCTCAGCTAAAAAAATGAATAGCAGCTGGCATTTAGGTGGTTATGGTAGTTGATAAATCCAGCACTAACCTTTGTTACTCGTTGTCTCTTCCACCTTTGCTGCTATGCTTCCTTCTGAAGTCAACAGTATTCTCTTTGCTTTGCTTTTTTTTTTTTTAACTTAATCATACTTGAATATCAGTAATACCCTTGCATCATCATTGTTTTGGAATTTATGCTTTGATCTGCATTGTCTGAGAACTTAATGGTTTTTTTCTTCAACATCATATGTTTGCAACCTTTCTGCAGATAACCAAATCCCTGGTCCAATGATGAAGCCAGCCCAAGTTCCCACCATGCCGCACACTGTCACCGAGGCCTGTTTGCCGCAGGTTGCCACTCCTGCACCGACAACAAACGCCATCTCAGTAGGAACTGTGACTGCAGCCAAAGAGGAGCCCAAAGACACACTACCGGGCCAGTTGGCTGTGCAGTTGATGAGCGTGGCCATTGAGGGACTGACGGACGAGGAGCTGTCGGACAGCGGAGGGGAGGGAATGTACCGGGAGAGAGATGAGTTTGTCGTCAGGAATGAGGATATTGAAAGCTTGAAGGTACATGGATTTTGGTGTTCAGCAGATTTTATCTTGAGTGGTCATAGTGGATATGGTTATATAGATGAAGATGCTTGTCAAAATTTTGGATTTGACAGGTTAGAAGTAAACTATGTTGACTTGTGGCAGTGTAGTGGACCTTATTGTAGTGAAACATCTGTCATTGAGGGTACCACCCAACACTTTTCCTGGAACACCTAAGGTGCTCAACCTACAATTGTGGAAGGACAGAAATGAAACAATGAACGTTCAGCTATGAGTGTACACAAGATCTGATATGACTGATACTGCAACTGTAACTACATACTGACACCTGTTCTGCATGGTGTTCTATGTGTCCAGGTGACAATGAAAGTAGGCAGTGAACCTCCTGCCATCTGGAAGGTCCAAAAGGCTCTGCTGCAGAAATTTGTGCCTGAGTTGAGAGATGGAAAGAGAGTCTTCTCAGCCACGAATAGTGTAAGTAAAGGCAGACCCACCAGTATGCATGATGGAGTATTTGATCATTGTTTTTCTGCAACCTGTGATAATCTTCTCTTTGTGTGTGTGTGTAGTATCTTGGATATTTTGGTGATGCTAAGACCATGTACCAGAGGGTATATGTGAAGTTCTTGGATACAGTTAACAAAAGGGAGTATGTACGAGTTTGTAGTCGGAAGCCGCGCTGCAAGCCTATGAACTCGCTAAGGTACGTTAAGACTATCAGCTGATGTGGTTCAACTTTATTTATTTATTTTTTGAAATAAGACGACTCTGTAGTGGTGTTAACTGCCTTTGTTTCTGCCACCTAGGAATGTTCAGGTGAAAACTTTGCTGGGCTTGACTGCCGCCCCTTCCACAGTCTCCCAAAGCCAAAAGCCTCGACCCAAACAACCCAAGCCCAGGGCAGAGCCCCCGCCTAAGAAGAGGAGGAAATGGAAGGAGGAGTTTTCACCTACTCCCTCGGGATCATCTGCAGAAGATGATGGTGAGGAAGCCTTTAAATCTAGTTTGGATATAAGTTGATGTGATTGTAGTCTAAATCTCGTCTCACTGTCACCCTCCTGATCTTTGATCTCTCTCTCTCTCACACACACACACCTCTTAGAGTTAAACCCTCCAGTGCCGTTTGCTTCACGGTTCCTCAACACACGAACCATGAAGGAGACATTTAAGAGCTTTGTGGAACTGCTCATCAGCATCGCCTTAGACGAGGATGTGATGACGGCACTTGAGAGGGCAAACGGTGAGTGAAGTGACTTTCTGCTGTTGTTTTCTTTTGAGCTACTGGCAAAATCTTGTATTTAATTTGGAGTAATGTTATAGTCTTAGTTTTTAAGTTTTAATAATTGGTTTTTACATTTTTTTTCCTGGTGTTTAATTTATTTGATTCTTTTGACTTTTATGATTTGATTTTTAACATTTTATAGTTTTAATGTTGTAATTTTTAGTGTTGCAATATTTTATTTATTGATTTTTTTGCCATGTGAAGCACTCAGGGTGCATGTGTGTATTAAAGGTGTTTTATAAATGAAGTTGAGTTATTACTAGACCAAAAACTGAATGAAAACATGCAAAAACAAGGGTTAGATGAGCCAGGTAGTAGACTTGAGCTATATTCACTTGTTAACTTGTCTTGTTTCAGATGAGTTGCTGCTGCCACATATGAAGAGAGTGGATGGGATGATCACTGACAACAGGAAACGCCTGCTTCACAAACTACACATAGGGCAGGTTCTAAAGGTGGGTGTGTCTTTGAAACACCATCGTCAGGCCATCAGTCAGCGATTGGTGATATCTTTGTCCTCCCTCCCTCCTCTCGGGTCTTGGCTGGGAGATGTGCACAAGCAGCGAGTTCACTGTGTTACGCACACTGCATATATTCACTATGTCCAACAAACAAAAAAAAAAAACTTAAAAGTGTCAAGAAATTAAATATTCTCACCCTTATTTTCCTCTTTAAACAGAGAAATACACTGTACGCATTCTAAATTCAAGTTTCTCTCTTTTACTGAACTAAGACGAGCTTAATTGGCTCGTTAAATCCTCAGAAAAATTCACTTCATTCAAACCTGACAGAAAAACATTAAAAACTCCCCAAAATCATCTTTGTTAGTCTGCCCACTCTTCCAACGACCACCAACTCTGCTTTGGTCTAATTAAATCCCTAATTGACAGTGTGAAAACTGTGAAAAGAATTTAATTCTGCAGGCTGTTATTCTCTAACTCCTCACCCAGCTCAGCACGCTCATTGTCTGTCAGTGTCCTGTGTTGCTGGATGAGTGTGGCACGGAGCAGCAGCTGTCACTCTGCAGACCATTACATTAGTAAAATAAAATGACAAACATCACCTCAAAAATTGGCCCAAAAAAGTGACCAGCGATGGATTCAGCCCATTGTTGATAAACGATATATTTGTCCAATCACCCAACCCTGAACTGCATAATATTTGGTTGGTGTGAGTTTGATGTGATGTTTTCTCTTCAATTACAAAAGGCTAAATCATAAGCTGAAAAGGCCACTTTTGTTGTTGGGTAAACTGAGATTAGAATTATTTCAGTATTGAGTCGACGCACTACAATTTCATTTTCTTTCATAGACGTTATTTTCACTCCAAAAGACTTTAAAGGCAACCTTAAAACATAAACGCTGGATGTATTTTGATTGCAAAATGACAAAGACAAGAGCACAGGGACAGGTGGTTTGTGTGGTGTATGAATGAATGACTTTCCTGTTCTGTCTTCAGACGGCTCTAGACAACTTCCCAGAGATCTCGGTGGTGACTGAACTGAAGAAGGATGGGGAAACCCCGGCCTTTAAGGTGCGTCTCAGTGGGAAGGCCTACAACAAGAAAACTATGAAGCCCTACAAGATGCCTAACAAAGTGCCACAGGTAAGAGAATATGATATTTTGGTCAAATTCACTGTAGTGTCAGTTTATGCCCAGCAGAGGGCACAGTGTCACCATTTTGTGTTACTCACTCAGTCCTTTATTCTGTTGAACACTGAAGCCACTGTGCCTTTTCCTGACATGCTGCCTGGCTAATTTTTGTAAAACAGAATTTTTAAATGTGAAGCCTTTTTTATTTTTTCATTTCTAGGAGTACACAGTGGACCAGCAGAGAACTCAGTGGTTCTCTCTGTACCACTCTCTGCAGCATTACAAGTACCACACGTACCTCATGTGTAAGGATGAGGTGAGATATTATTTTACAGGTGTTGAATCAGTGCTAAGTGAATTCATTTCGCAGGTTTAATTTTCTAATTAATCTGGTGAAACTTTGCTGTGTTGAGCTCTTTTTTGATTTTTTTTTTCATTTGTGGTTCTGCCCTCCAGATAGCATCTTTGCGGGTGCAGGCGGGGGATCTGGGGCAAGAGGAGACGGTACAGAAGTGTCTGCAGAATGGAGCGTGGGTAGAGGGGCTCTTTGATCGCTTTGGAGAGCTAATCAATCAAGTGCAGCAGGCCTGCCGGTGATCCAGCCTCGACTTTGGTTTAAAAGAAAACCTTGAAACAACAAAGTCCAACATATAAAAACAAGAGGATGCTCCAGCTCTAAATGGCAGCAGAGAAGGATGGAGTGAGTCTCTCCTTCCAGCCACAGAGAGATTTGAATCAGGGACCTGTCAGCTGACTTGCCTGAAAGACGTTCAGGGGCGTGTGGCCTGAAAGTGGCAGCAGGTGAACAGCGGGACAGCAGTGATGTTTATAGTCTGCATCGCTGCATCCCAGCAGAAAACAGTAACTTGATCAACAGAGGGCAAGGACTTTGTTTTGGAAGCAGTTTGGAAGACTTCCACGTAAAGCTTCTCCTAGTCTTTGTAGGTTTTTGTAGTTACATGCCCACTTTTTATGGGCCTTTTCATAGATTTATATAATTTTTTTTAGTTAAATGCCAGATCATAACCAGTGAGTATGCACTAGATAGAAAGCAATCGGCATAGGAAGTAGAGCACAGCAAATACAAATGCAGAAATCTGATTTTCTACAGTTATAACAAGCCTTCATCAATCATTTGCATACAGAGAGGTTGATTTATCTCTACACAGTATATTATATATAACCGTAGCTATATACTGTTTATAAAACATCCATTTTGTAATGGAGCGCCAACTTATATATATAATGTACATTTTGTATAAAAGAACAGGGAGGTGGGAATGGCAGCAATCCTCTTAAGTAACTATATACTGTATCTATATTGTGGTTTAACTATGCGCTTCAAACATCCCTTTGTCTTTAGATGCAAGTCAGTGCCGTTCCAGTACTGCTTTTTATAAATTTTGTTAATCAAATATTATTACCTTGACCTATCGAAGGGTAAAAAGAAATAAACGAAAGTTGCCTTTATACTCCTTTACACACATAGCCCACATTTTATGACAAATAGATATATATTTTTCACAGAAGTAAATATTGTTATGTTCTCTTGTTCATTACAATTTTTGAGACACTTTTTCATTGTTTTTTTCACAGTTTTCCAAAATGGACTCTTTATAATAAGTCAGTTACCAATTTTACGCTATCAAAAATAATCTTGTTCTTTACAGATGCAGTTTGTAAATAAAGTGCAGCATGTATTAGGTGTTTGCTTTGGTATGTTTTTGTAAGTATTTCCCACAGATCTCATTACATTTGGAGCTACAGTACTTATATGCTGAAAATTTTGCAATATGCATCTTTACTGCTTGATCAGTAGAACATGTAAATGAATGATGGTTGCTTTACACAGTGTTTCTCTGGGTTCTTAAATAGTCTGAAATCCAATTATCTGAAATTTTAAGCCTTGAAAAGTCTTGAAATGTCTTACATACTGTTTTGACCGGTCTTAAAAATTAATTGGATTATAAAGTTAACGTTACTTTTATAAAGTTGTAACAATCAGTGTCACTTTGAAAAAAAATTGTATTTATCACATTGTAAGAACTACAAAACAAAACCAACATGGAACCATTTGGCTTTATTTAAAATCTCACAAAACCAAATTTGTAAACTTGACATTATCACTGACAGTATTGATTGAGAGTGCTCTTAGAACATAAATACGTAAAAGGTCATCACTGCCTCTACAGGAAATGGATTGGGATGAAAACACTTCTGTTGTGAACAGGAGATTCTGAGTACAATCTGCAGGTGTGAGTGAATTCCTCTGACGCACTTTTATCACGAGTATGACTGCGTTCCAAGGTTGTTTGCTACATAGGTTTTGCTTTGTTGCACAGGATCTGATGGATGTGTCCTTGATGTTATTTTAGAGGGTATGTTGACAGCTGTTACATGGCTCTGGAAGCCCATTTCTGACAATATGATGGGACAAAAAGATGCTGTATGTCATTATAATGAGAACCTTTCTTGGAACGATCACTGAGTATCTCCTAATAATGACTTAATGTCACAAAATAACAACTTATCTCAAAATAATGAATTAAATAGTGAGAAACCTTTCCATAATAGTTTCCCATTATTTTCAGATATGAAGTCTTTTTTTTTTTTTTTTTTTTTTTTTTTTCAATTTTTTGACAAACTAACTTGTGAAAAAGTTTCATGATAAGCAAGTTCTTATTTTTAGAAAGTTTCCCATTATGACTTAAGGATATCTTTTATTCTCAGAATGGTGGAGATGGGCTTCCATGGATCTTGGAGAAAAGAGCGTGTGGCAGTGAAATGATCATTCTTTGTCAGATGTTTTGTCACAGACCATTACACCTCCAAAGTCCTCAACAGTGAGTCCTTGCATCCCAGGAAAAGTCCACTCAGCACTAATCAGAGCTGTAAAATAACTATCCTGGGTTGCCTCATATACTGACTAATGCAGAATACAGCTGTGCCACTGGTCTCCATCATGCAGTCCTAAACTCAAAATTATCCCAAAAAATATAATATCATATTCTGAAGGGGAGGGAGGTGGGGGGACATCGCAAGGCGAGAAACTTGTCGTGATGCTCGCCCACCATGCTCTCATGACCAAACTATTCACTGCGAATGGGTGGCTGACTTTGTGTCGTCTGAGAGGGTCTTGAGCCTGTTGAATAAAATATAATTGTCCAACCAGCCACAATACAAAATTACTGGCAACCCTTGTCAAACAAAAGTGTCTCTGTGCTGCAGTGACGGCCCTGTGAGGAAAGCCACTGTCCTCTGTCCTTTGGAGCTGCGGAGGAGGACGGACAGTCAGGCAAGCGTTTGGGATTCCAGCACGGGCACAACTGGGAGAGACAGATTCTGAATGTCTGCTGTCCAGATGAAAAGCATATGAATTTTTAATGCACTGCATTGTTCCATATGTGGGAGACAGACTGAGAGGACCCTTGAGGCAGCGTGAGAATGTGAGAAGGGCACAGCAACTGGACGGCTGTGTGTTGGATAAGACTCCAAAACACCACCGCCTATTTGTTTTGGAAATGCCCTGTAGTTAAAACCAAATGTGCTGTGTGATGATGGTGTAGTTTTATGGATGGTTAACCAATCGTGTACACATTTGTAGGGTGTGCAGCAGAAATCTGTGGAGAGGACAGTTACAGATTTATAGCTATGTAACCTGGCAGCTGCAGACTAACAGACTAACCTGGCATGTTCAACACCAACTAAACGTGAAACTGTGCATGTGGCAGTGGTGGAAAGTAACTAGTACATTTCCTGTAAGTACTGTATTTTTCAGGAACTAACTTGGTTGTTCCTTTGTAGGTCTATGCTTCTTATTACTCCTATTCCACTTCAATTCAGAGGAAGTCACTGAAATTTGTACCACATTTATCTGCCTAATTATTCATACTTTTCATATTTCATTACTTTTATATAAACATACTGTATGATTAGAAATTAAAGACTAAAGGGATAGTTCAGGTTTTTTGAAGTGGGGTTGTATGAGGTATTTATCCATAGTCAGTGTATTATGCCCCCAACATGGCAAGTATCACTCTCTCCAAAGCAACCAGACTCTTAGCAAAAACAGTGATTTTACCTCACAGAACACGGGAGTTACCTGTTTACTGCTGCCTTGATCAGTTAGTTTGTATGTGTTATTGTGCAACTTCGGTGAATCTGAATTATCCTTTAAAACACAGAGGTCACACAATAACACGAAGAAACTAACAGATTGAGGCGTGGTGGACCAATAACTCCCTTGTTCTGCGAGAAGTCTGGCTGGGAGAGAGCGATATTTGGCTTATAAAACAGCATCTCTGGTAAAACTGCTTGTTTTGACGAGTAAGGTAAAAATGGCTATAAAAATATTCTGAGTAAACCGTACACTTGAACTGATGTAGATTTTTTTTAGATAGGCCTGACACTGACGATGTTATACCTCATACAACCCCACTTAAAATAATCCAGACTATCCCTTTAAACTAGAAGCTACTAAACCTTCTGGCTTGTGATCCTTACTAAAAAAGCAGTGTCTGGTTAGAGGCTCATGTCACATTTCCCCTTTAATCTTCTCAGATGGTTTCATCACAATAATTGTTTGGCCTGACCCCCTGCTCGATATTTCTCATTTTCATGAATCCCTCAGTTTTATAAAGGGTAAAGGAAATAAACAACTCCACAGTAACATTAAAGCTTTGTACTGTACCTGCCACCTGTTTACCCACTGTTTACAAAGTGTCCTAACGTTTCCTTCATTTTTTCTGTGTCACATTGGATCCCTAAACAGAAACTGGCATAATGGGCCTCATTCCCCCTCCTGGATAAAATTCCTTTGGATATATGTCACCACCATAAGTGTAAACAAATTACAGCAGTATGTGACTGACATTGCATGACCGATAAGTCTGCCTAGGAAAGAAAAGGGAAATATGCAGGGCTTTCCGGGCACATGGAGAGAAGCAGTAGAGTAAATATTACTTTGACCTTGTGGATCAGAGTTTCTGATTGTATTAAGTGGAGTGCTCTTTCTCTTCCTCTGTGTTGGTATAAAACATGTTTCACTCTACAGTCAGCTCTGTGGCAAGTTTACAAATACCAGCACATCAGACTGCATTCATTTGAAGAGTTGTAAAACCAGTTTCACACTCAACCAAAGGCTGCTCACTCTAACTGAAATCAGCACAGAGCTAGCTTACATTTACGGTGTGGATTTGCTGTGTTTGGACATGATATCTGTATGAATATAAAAATACATCATCTTTACCAACAGAAAAGGTGAGTTTACACGTACACCATGTTAAAGCTACACCCTAGTATCCAGAGCTTCTATGAATTTGGTGCTCAGGGATTGTTTCATGTCAGAGACCGGCATAATGCTTATGATTCATACTTCAATATGGTGACAATGTCAAGTGTAAATGTTAAAGTGATTTTTGTGTTAAATGAGTGAAGTGTGGGGTTTACTTTTGTGACTGAATGAAAGTTACAATTCAGATGTGATACATCAGGCAAAAGAAATTTTACTTGAGCTGCTTTTAACTGATATTGAAGTCATGAACATTTTATAGCCCTTATTACCATTCGGCTAAGTGGTTCTGGTTAATAATCTATCTTTTTCAACACTGCTCATCTGTTACGTTTGGGCAGGGATGGAAAACTAGATCTTATAGTTAAGTAAAAACAACACTAAAGTGTAGAAACACTGTTGAAAGTAAAAGCCCTGCATTCAAAATTTTACTTAAGTAAAAATATTAGCATCAAATTAAATGTAATATATTTTGGTAAAGGCGGAGGGTAATATTTTGGGTAATTTGTGAATTTCACCAAGGGATCAGTAAAGTAGTATTTTTATCCATAATAATAAATCAGCATTTATTTGTTGATTATTTTTTTAATTTAAATCTGCAAAGTAGTTGTAACTTGAGTTATCATGTAGTATCAATGTAGTGGAGTAAAAAGTAAAATATTTCCCTCTGAATAGTAGTAGAGTAGAAGTATAAAGTAGCATAAAACAGAGATACCAGATATAGTACAAGTACTTCAAAACTGAACTTAAATACAGTACTTGAGTAGATGTAGTTAGTTACTTTCCACTACTGCATTAGAGGCATTTTATACAAACTATTTATTCAAACTACAGATATTGTGATTCAGAGACAGTCTATTAACCTCTAAGCAGTGGGGGAAATGAATTGCAGTATGCAAAACGTGCAGATCAAGAATGAGATGCAACAACTTCCTAATGTGTTTGACATTTGAAGTTGCACAAAGAACGGTAAGTCAAGGCTCTGTTGTTAAAATTGTATTATATTTAGTTAAGAGTGTATTGTGGTTTGTTTAGGACTCGACCCCAAGGTTTTGGACTTGGGATTTGCCTGTCATGTCATGGGACTTCAGTGGAAAGGCATGAAATTTACTTATGACTTGCAAAACAATGACTTGGTCCCACCTCTGACTCATGGGTCATGGCAGCATGTTGATGGGTGTCGCAACTGGTATGATCCCATCAGAAGATGGTCACTAGTTTCAACCTTTCCGGAGCAGAGGAAATTTTACTGTTTTCCTGGACTTCATCAGTAGCCCCCAGACTGGGGGCCTCTGTAGAACCTTTGCAGGGGGGCATGGATGATCAGGGGAGAAATATAGTGAAACAAAGTTATATGAATATGATTTATGTAAGGAAACAAACAAACAAAGGCTTGCTGATGCTGTCATGTTGACCTCTATTTCACTAAAATTAAACTTGAATCCTTTTTATCAGTTGCTTCCCCAGTCATTGTTACTGATTCATTATAATTGTGGGGTTGGGGTGGCTGAACTTTTTTCACCTTCTGAAGAAGGGCATGCCAGAAAAAGTTTTGGAACCACTGGACATAGTAGTGCTTCTTATTATGAGTAAACTGAGTGTCCCTTTAAAGTTACCCACACATGCACACTTGCTCAACAGCATCAAAAGACAGAAGACATTTCCTTCTCTGCTTTTTCTGGGAAGTCAAACTAGTGACTTTCTGTTCCATCTAATCAAAAGGCAAACAGACATAGGGCCAGTCCCCCACCTTTCTCTCTCGCTGCTCACACGTTATCACTTCACCTGCAGTAAAAGAGCATTTTTCTGCATAAAAGTCATGAAGAGGACAGTAATCAAACCGGTTTGTCCAAGCTGCATGCCTCACCCATAGCACCATACCTGTGTCTCATGATGATGATCGCTGTCTTCCTTTCAGTCTCCCTTTCAGTGAGTGACCAACATTGGCTTTACAGTGTCAGCTTACTGCTTTTCCACTGTCAGATTACACCTCAAGTAAGGAAAGAAGGCACCAGGTTAGAGCCCCAGTTTGTGACTTCTGTCCCTACTACAGCTCAGGTGTGTTTACTCTGGGGTGTACACGATGGTCTGGTGACAGTCATGTAAATGTTGTCTATTATTTTGACTGAAGGATGAAGGTGTTTTTATTCTTTACATACCAAACATTCATACAGCCTTTCTCAGAATATCCATATCTGTCTCTCATGCTGGTTGCAGTTCCATACTGTGGAGTCCTTATCAGATCAGATTTCCTTCTAGTGTAGGCTTTAAGGGTGTGACAAGGTGAGTGAAAGGTTGTGTGAAAGCTTTCTGGATTTTAGTATGTAATTTGAATTGAACTTCTTTTACTTGACCAGTAAGAGGGTTTGATAAAAACTAAACCTTGCAAGGCAATATTAGGAAATCCTGCACATTGCCTTTGGCTATCCAGAAAAGCATTAAAATGACTAATGCTTTCATGTAATGAAGGAAAATAATTTGAGCCACCTGTAAATGTAATGCTGGAGACATGACCATTCCTCTTCCTTCCTTCCTCTCCAGTTTCACTTTAGGAACATTTGCTAAATTCAAATGTCAGAATAAGTGAGTTTTACTGCTCCTTTTGTTCAACTTCAGGCAAACAGTTGGAGCCTCATTATCACACGCTGATGCCGGGCAGGGCGCTGATTGGGCAATGAATAATGTATTGCAGTGGGAGGGGACGGTTTCGGGCTTGACTGTAGTTGCGTGCGTCACGTTGTGAATTGAAGACCAAAAGGACATGGACATGGTCTGAATGGCTGTCATTACAGTCACTGGAGGAAGTTTTCATGCATCGAACACCAGGTAATACAGATTTAATCAATTGTAGCTGGTAAAATTCAGATTATTGGTCGATGTTTTCTTGTAGTGTTTGAAATAATGTTTTAACCTGAAGAGTTTGGTCTGTTTAGTGCCGTAACATGCGGTGTTCAGGTGGGATGTTTTAAGAAATACATTTTCATCTGTTGCCTACAACTTATGTCGATTTGACTAAATTCAGCGTGCCACACGTGCGTGAATGTTGGCTATTTTACGCACACCGTGTTTAAGACTATTTGTGCTGTTATTTCTTTCAGAAAATGCGGTCTAAAACGAATTGATTTTTTCTCTACTGAAGAGTGGTGTCTAACCGAAATTCGCAGTTCCTAATATATGTTTAAAATGTTTCTTAGAGTTTAAAACGACACTTCATGTGTTTAAAATATTTCTAAAATATGTTTAAAATGTTTGGGTCACCTTACACTAATTTAAGCACAGACTAAGTCCAGACTATTTTAAAGTTTCGTAAAGTATATGAAATACAAATTACAAGCTATTATTTATGACAGGTTGATCATGTGTAATTAATGGATTTATTAAAATGTATTAAATCACTTTATGCTTCAGAGACAGCTCTTATCAAGAACAAGGTTTGTTTGACATTAAGTGCTCAGTGCCGACTCAGCACGCAGTGTATTTGTGTTTAAACACAGGAGAAAGGTGAAATCCTTGTGATGAGTGTGTAAGAGTGTGTGTACAGACCACCATACACTATATATCACCCAGGATATGAGGGTTCAAATCCATACGGGCCAGCGGTCTGTCGTGGTTGAGCGTGTTCAGATTGTGCCCTGAGGCTTGATCGGTTAATCTCACCGGTCTCAGCATGTCGGAGGAATGAAGGTATCTGCCACAGGCACTTAACAACCTGCTGCTATGATGCTGCCACATCACATTTTCATTACCTGAAATCATTAGTTCAGTGCTTGGTGCATGCTTTGCTGGATGCGTTTGCTTCAGTGCCACAGTGATAACACGGCTCAGGATTGGAGATGTTCTGTGTTCACAGGGGTGATATCCCCCTGTGTTGACTGCGCTGCTCCCTCTGCGGTTATTTACCTCCACTGATGTGTGCAAACACACCGCGCTCTGTTGTCCTTGGCTGAAATAGGTCAGTCCCCTCCTGTTGCATCGCCCTGCAGTCGCTTTGCTGACGCTTCTGGGACCAAAGTCACAGAGGGAAGAAGTCTGGCGTCAGTTGTACAAACTGGGCTCAAATCTCAGCCCGGCGCAAGCAACACGAGGTGACACATCACAGCCGGGTTCCCAGGACTGTTTGACCCACACCTGACCCCCACTTTTTTTTTTTTTTTCCTTTTTAAAAAAGCGTTAATGGATATTGATAAGATCCGGATTTATTGTGTGACTGCTAATCCAGGGACCCCTGATGGCACTCTCCAGATGGCCTAGCCCTAACTCCTAAATCAAGGATTTCATTCTGATAATGCAGTTTCTAACAACTATTTACAAATTTAGCATTTTAAATAAACAATATATTTTAACTTTTAAAAAGCTTAGGTCATTTTGTAATGATTCAAAACAAACTTTTCTCGTCCAGTAAACTTCAACAGTTAAGCAATATTAATTCATTTGTGCTTGAGAAAAAATGGTCAGTAAGCTTAAAATGTTAATTTGATTGAACGTCTCTTAAGCCACACTGCCAAACATTAAACACATTACCTTTACATTTTCTCCATTTGAAAAGTCAGTTTTTCATTCACACAAATTCAATTTGAAAAGACAAGTCACAGTAAATTTTCAGTGGTTCAAAACAAATAGACTAAACTTTTCTAGTCAAATAATATTGATTATTCAGTTGTACTTTAGAAAGCATGTTCAATAAGCTTAAGATATTAAGTTGACTGAACACTGTTCAGTCACAGTGACGAACAGTAAAAACTAATTTGATTTCCTTTTACATTTTCTCAGTTTGAAAAATCAGATCTTCATTTCACACAAAGAACTTATAGCTGCAGCTGCTCCTGTTGGAGTTACTTGGTTCCAGCGCTGGCACAAATACATTATATGAAACTGCTCCCAGTAATTTTTTAATTTTAAGTGTAACCCTTGTCTAGACCACAAATGTTACATCAGCATCACATTCGCATGATGACAGTGTTGGCGCCACACATAAGCATCTGTCTATACAGGCTCCATCTTGCTTGCGCATTTCAAAGCATCAGACAAAATGAGCAGCCAAACTGTCTACAGTTTTCCTTCAATATGTGTGAATATTCTTGATCTACTTTTCCATCAGTATGTTTCATATGATTGTGGCATATGCACAGCAGTGTGTGTGTGTGCAGTGGGGGTGGATGAACAAAGAGAGGCAGAGTGGTGGTGGCTGTGCTCAGAGTAGACAGGTGTTGGCTGTTGGAGTGGAGGGATTAAAGTTTAGCAGAGATGTTGGGTAGTGGCAGTAAATGTACAGTTCACCCATGGATAAACAATGCAGAAGAAGCTCAAGATGTTCCTGTGTCTTGCTTCTTAGCTGCTGAGAAGTGAGGGGAGAGTCTGTGGGATTAAACCGGGGAAACTGAGCTGTTCCCTAATTTTTAGGTTCTGAAAATAAATACTAATTTTTTTTAATTAATATTAAGTTCAGTAAACTTAAATAAAACATGTACATTAAGTTTGAGTTTGTATATTGAGTCTATTGTATAAATGAATTGATTTCTCTAAATTCCTGTATGATTTTTTTTAGTGATTATATTGACTGATATTTGCATAATAGAGGCTTCTTCTCATGTGTTTTAAAGATCATATATGTATCTTAAAGCAATGAAAGAAATGTTTTAATTCACTGCATTATCAGAGTATTATATTTCTAATGATTCCCATGATGCATACAAACTGCTGAAACATGTTCTTCCTTGAACTGCTGCCTGCAGCCCCAGTTGTTCTTCCCTGATATGCAATCCCAGTCAGGACAGCTTCTTCCCAAGTTTGACGTAGATGTATCTCATTAATGAGCAGATCACCAAGAAATCTGCTGCACACCTCCTCCTCTACTTTCTGTGAGCGTGTTGTATTTTTTTTTTAAATGAGTGGGTGAACATCTGCTTTCTGCTGCACTGCTCCTGAGTGTTTTTGTTGTCAAGTTTTACAGATGGGTCAGTAACAGTATTTGTCATGTGCTGTTATCATAACATGGAGCCTGGTTGCTGCTGACAATGCCTGATTTATGGCCCCTGGCCTCAGTGAGTGTCTCAGATCCTCCCCTAACATTTGCTCAACAGGCCTTAAATGTTTCCTCTTGTGAGATGAAAGCCATGCTAAAATCTTGCTAAGGCCAGCTCTGCTTTCCTTCATTGGTCTGGCTTGCGGTGGATGACACACAAGTCGTTTTCCATCAGCACAGACCTATCAAACACAGACAGAGCAGATGAGATATATTGAGAAATTGCTTGATGGAGTGTTGAATTTATCGCTGTTTGGTTGCATGAATCATCTTCTGATTTGTGAGCTTGTATCAGTAGCTATGCAGTCCAGCCAGTGGAAAATACAACAGGAAGATATCAGGATATCTCTTGTGAAACAAGGCTCACAATATGATCATTGTGTCTGTTTCCTTGTGCGTGTGTGATTGAGTTTGGCGGGCTGCGTAGACAGATTGCATCAGGTGTCTGTTCTGGTAAGAAAATCAGACACACATGATGCTCTTTGTTTTTCTTAATGTCGTTAACATACACTGGCTGACTGACTGGATTATTTGATTATTAGCTGTTGATCATCTGTTAAGTGAATTTAAATTAAACTTCTGAACATCATGTTCACAAGAGAGGATTTGGGTTTGGCTACTACCCCCATGAGATGCATTGATCCTGGACCTTGTGCTGTTACACCCACATACAGTGACTTGACTTCAGATTCTGATTATGTGAAATTACACAGAGGAAGGGAGTGAGTGTTTGGTTAAGACAGAAAGCGCAATTCACTGTTTTTCAAGAAGTGCTCAGACAATAGACAAAGCTGAGAATGTCAAATGTAGAATAATAAGTGGATCACAAAAGGACTTGTGTATAGAAAAGTTGAATAATTTTTGTCGTGGTTTTATAGTGTCAGCATGTAGAAACTTAATTTTGATCTTGAGATGAAAAGAGATTTGATAGCTAGTTTTGCTAACATTAGCTAACCTAAGATGTGAATATATGTCCCTTTTACTGGTGTCCCAACGTCTTCTAATCATCTTCAGCATTTGGTTTTCTTTTCAATTTAGACGAGCCTAGCACATATTAATTCAAGTACAAAAGACAGGAAAGGAGAAAGTTGACTGATGTACTTAGCTTGTTCTGTCACTGAAGTGCAGAGTGAAAAGGGGCGGGACTTAGGCAGTGTCAATTGTATAAACCACAGAAAGCAGCAAATGTTTACATTTGAGCTTCCAACTCGCAAACTTTTGGCTAATCAGCAAACTTTTCACTTCCCATTCTGATAAATGACTTAAAACTGAATTGATATGAAAATTCTTGTTGATCATTTTTTTGTTGATTGACTAATTGGTTAACCAATAATTCATTCAGGCACAAGTAAATATTACAGTTGCTCCACATGTGTATTTGTGTGTAAAACCACGTTAATTACGTGATTACCATCTCTAGTTGGTTGAAATCTGTGCAGCAATTAGGGTTACTACTAGGAACTTTCATATTTTGTTGATTTTTGAGGCATCTGTGGACAAAAGCGGTAGTGTTTCCACAGTAATAACATCATTAAATGTCAAGGAAGTTGACTCCCTAGTTCTCCTGGCTGCTCATCACCTCAACTTCAGCCCTCATCTACACTTCTGACTGTCTCTCCCACCCTTCTTCCCCTTTTCCATCCAACGATTCTCTCCTCTCCTCCCCCACCAGAACCAGGCATGGCTGGGAAGCCTTTCCGGGCCACCTACATCTGGGGCAGCATCATCTCCAATCTCCACACTCATGTGGAGGTCAAGCGGCGGCGCCACAACCTGAAGTCCTACCATGACTGCTTCCTGGGCTCAGAGGCAGTGGACGTGGTGTTGGCACACATCACCTTGAACCGTTTTTTTGGTGATGAGGCGTGCCCCGCTACAAGGCCGTCCGCCTCTGCCAGGCCCTGATGGACTCAAGGGTGTTTGAGCCGGTGGGAATTAAAGTATTTGGGAAGGAAAAGAAGCGAGCCACATTTGAGGACAGTAGCTGCAGTTTGTACAGGTTCCTGAACCCAACGACCAGCTCCACGACATCGCTGACCAACGCCAACTCTCACTCCACCAGTACCATCGAGAGTCGGGTATGACTCACCGAGCATGAACAGGAACAAGAACAGCTATAGTCCGTCACGTGAAAGGTACAGACTCTTGTCACAACATCTTCAGGTCACATTTTTGATTTGCTTTGTTCTCCTTCTTCAGAGCTAATCCCAAATCCAATATAGCTTCAGACTGGGTGCCTCTGAAAACTAGTGAGGCATGACCTGAGACTCTTGAAGTCCCATCATGCAGTCATGTCTTGATACTCTTAATTTCCAGTAACCCCCTCATTACTAGTGTGTGACAATGAGTTCAAATACAAACTTAAATCAAAAAATCAAAAAGTAATATTAAAAGAAAGAAATGACAGAAATGGACAGAAAACCTATAAGGTATTTGCTTTCTTGAAGAAAGTTAAATGAGAGGATTTATAACACTCTTATGTCTGTACAGTCAAAGTGAAGCCTCTGCTAGCAGCTGGCCAGTTTAGCTTAGCTCAAAGAATGGAAACAGAGGGAAACAGCTAGCTTATCTCTATAACAAAGGTACACAAATCTTCCTACCAGGACCTCTAAAGTATATATATACATATATATATATATATATATATATATATATATATATATATAATTTATATGTATTTCTTTGTTCATCAATGATACAAAAACTGAATTGTAAAAGCGCTATTTGTTTTATGTGGTGCTATGTGCCAGAGTATTTCTTGGCTGGCTGCAGTGTTACTGAGCCTAGCCGAAAAATAGTCCGGCACAAAACCCCCTGTCAAATCGGACATGTGTAAGTCACAGGCAGGTCTCAAGTCTTAACCCTCAAGTCTCAAGTAAGTCCCAAGTTACTGTGGTGAGAATCAAGTAAGTCGAGTCCCTGCTATAGTCAAGCAGTCACAAGTGAAGTCTCATGAAATCCTGATGATCTATCCCAGTTTCCACATTTAAATTAGTTTAAGATAGTGGTTTAATGCAAGTCCAACATAGCTTAAACTTAACGTTAGCTTTTTGGCTCACATTTGACCAGGCAGTGTGGTAGCTAAAAAGACATGTTTCCGTACCTTTTTTTGTGGGTTTTGTGGTGACAAATGAAGTTGGGTGTTGTGGTGGCTGGGTCATTTTGTTGAGCTGCAAACCATTCTTACTACCACATCAACAAAATAATCCTTGAATCCCCCAAATTCTCAGTAGCTAGAAAAATGCAAAAGTTCTATAGTAATCTGTCTCAAGTCTGACTCAAGTTTCAAGTCTTTTAGTCAAGCAAGTCTACAAATTTGCCTGAGTCACGTCATGTGACTTGAGTCGGCCACATCTTTTCATAAGCAAGCTTTTGGATGGTTGTTAACTGGGTTTGTTATGGAGCCAGACGAGCTGTTTCCTCCTGTTTGTGGTTTTGGTGCTAAGCTAACTGGCTGCGAGCTGTAGCTTCCTATTAACCGTAGAGATACAACAATGGTATCACACATCTCATTTAACTCTCAGCAAGAATGCAAATAAGTATATGTCAGACTACTCATTTAAACTCAGTTGGTTCTCCTATCCATTGAGGCTGGAGAATTAAATTGTAGGGCGACTGTTGAGCACGTAGACATAGACAGGCAGGCTGACACGTGGCCTCAGCACTTTGTGTTGCTGTGAGAGTGACAGCTCCAGACTGGACCAGAAAACAGCCCTGATGTCCTTAATGGGAGATGAAAGCTTTAGAGGAACCATGTGCTCTTAACAGTTTAATTGAGGCCTTTGTTATTTACAGTGGGGCCAAGGCAAGTCTTCATGGGGATAATATAAATAAACAGAAAAGCTTCACATGTCCTATTTAATGTTCATCAGAAATTGTTCAGAGCTTGTAATTGAGCATTTATTGTTGTGTTTGATTTGAAATGGCCAAAATCAAAACAACCCTTATAATGCGACTGAATCACAGACACTAGAAACCTTGTGCAGTCTGATGTCACATTTGTTCTGTAATGAGTCTGTTTTTCCTTTTCAATCATTTCCACTGATTGCTGTTATTATGTGACTCTTCAGACAAGAGGTGCTGAGCTACTCCACCCACTCCCCTGTAAAAACAGACAAATCAGTGGAGGACGTGCTGGGAAACCTCAACCTGAGCTCCACCATCACCCCTCAGATGATCAACCTCGGCATCTCACAAGAGCGTAAGTCCTCTCCTGTCTGATGAGAATGACGTAAGACCGGTGCCATGTCTCTATGCAGCAAATGCTCTTTTCACGCCATGTGTCTGTATGTCTGTGTACCTCTGACCCTTGTGGCTTTTAATTCTTGCGTGTTTTCACAGTTGTGCATGAAGTGTGGCACCAGCAGGCGGTGTTCAGACTGCTGCAGCTGATAGAGCTCCCCCTGTTGGAGAACTTGTTGGAGGGTAAAGACATATCGCGGCCTCCACTGCATGGCATGGACAGTGATCCGGATCTGTTGTATACGTCAAGTTACCTGGACCGAGAGGTCCTCAAGGCCTTCAGTGAAGCACAGTAAGTCCTCTAAAGCTTATGGTTCTGCAGACTCTATAAGAATTAATATTCATATTCAAATCTGTGTTTCTTTTAATCTGTCAGTCTGATCAGCTGCTTTACAGACAAACTGCTAATAGAATCATAAATAGGACATGTTTGTATATATGATATACATACTATATACATACATATATACATACATACTATATATGGAATATGTATAAGAACACAACACTTAAAGCTCTACACTATGTCTGTGTTGTGCTATGCTCTTTATCTAATGGGAAAACACAATCAAGCACTGATTTGTTGATTGGACAGTAAAATGAGGTGTAGGTGTTTAGGTTAAAAGTATTTAACATCATTGCATATTCAATATTTATTTGGTGTTAAGACAAAAATTACACAGTGTGTTGAAAAATGAAGTAGTATGTGTACTCAAGTACTGTACTTGATACAATTTTGAGGTACTTTGAAATGAGCTTATCATTCTTTTAATTCTGCTACATTTATCTAAAAGCTATAGTTGCTACAACTTTTCTTATTGAAGATTTACTTTACAAAACTTTACTTACAAAACATATGATGCATCGTTACAGTATAGATTGAACTACTCAACAGCATACAACTAAAATTAGCTCATTACTTTAAACATTAAACTACACCTTACATGTTAATGCATCAATAAGTATGATGCAATAATATAACAGGGGTCATTATGCATAATCAGTGCTTTTACGTTTGATACTTAAAGTAAATTTTGTTGCCAGTACTTCTATGCTGTTTCTTTGGTGAAATTTTGAATGTAGGACTTACTTGTAATTGAGTGTTTTTTATAGTGTAGTGTTGCTTATTTACCTGTTGCAAGTAATTAAATCGTGATTTTTAAAAACAGATTATTTCTGAATTTTTGCAGGGAAAGTATGTAAATAAATAAACATAAATATACAAATAATGTAAATGCCTGCGAATGACCCAAGGAAACTATCAAAGTTAAGGGCTTATCTGACCTTCTTTCTATCTCTCTATCTGAGAGTTGCTGCAGTCTGACTGATCTGTTGGCTATGTTTAAAATCATCCACTTTCCCTCTCCTTCAGGGCTGATGAGTGGATGTCAGGGGCAGTGGATTGTCTCGAAATTTCTGCCTGATCAGCTGGTGGTGGAGGTCAGTCGAGGTTTGTCTGGTTGCTCTGACGACCTGCCCCAGTGTAAGAGACTGCTCTACGAGGTCCTGGCTCAGCATTACGGACACACACAACAGCCACCTCTGCTCAGCAACCATGTTTTTGACATCCACTCGGCATTTCGGAGCTACTCGGTAAGATGAGGCGATATCAAATCTCTCTATCCTGTTGTTGATGCGGGCAGGTCTCATATACGTTGCTGTTGCCCACGCTGTTTTAATATCAAGGCTCAGTGTTTTCATTCTTGTATCTTCTGTGACCTGTTGTCAGTGAACGGCAAGCAGGAACAAGCTCTGGAGACTCTGCAGCTGAGCTTGAAGCTGCAGGACTCTCGCAGCAGAGAGGAGCTGCGCAGGCTCCTAAGATTCATGGCCATCGCAGCCAAACCACAGGAGGTCAAACTGCATAAAGAGGTGAGCAGTGTGTCCATCTCGTCTGAGTTTGCTCATGTGTATGTTTGATCTTTGTTAACTCCAAATAATTCTCTGTCAGATTGAGAACAGGATGGCGGTGAAAAGGTCTTTCTCCAGTGCCATTGTCTACAGCAGGAGACTCTCCAAAGGAAAGGTGGACTTAATGGTTCTGTTTATGATGGACAACCATTGCGATCTGTTCAAAGTGAGTGCTCCTATTTGTCTCTTTGCAAATTTCCTGTCTGTCTGTCTGTGTGTGTGTGTGTGTGTGTGTGTGTGTGTGTGTGTGTGTGTGTGTCATTAGTCATCAACATAATGACTAAAGTCTCTTGTAGAGATGTTGATTGTTACATCTCTCCTACAACACCACAAAATACTGTTAATAAATTAGGATATAATGTGGTAATAAACACTATATTGATAGTTAATTAAACTTCATTTAACAGTGATTTCACTGTTAACAAACAATGAAATGACAATTAATAATGTTTAGTAGTTATTAGTAATACTATAATTGGCATTGTTTGAGATGTTATTGTTGTGTGCTTAACAATAAAATACTTTACTAGTGTCATCAGATTGTAATTGTTATTCGTGTCCTATCAGCTATGATACAAAATATATTTCTTTTATATTACACAAACTAATAAAACAACAGAATATATAGTATTATTAATACTTAGTAAACATCATTTATTATATTTTCATTGTTGTTAACAGTAAAATAACTATGTATTAAATTTAATTATAACTATTAATGATTAGAGATGTAACAATATATTGAATATTGTGATACCACGACAACAAAAAACTCTCTATACTGTGCCAGACTTTGACGATGTCAACTGTGATATGTTCACACGTCTACTGTGATGTTTTATTTAATTTTTAAATTTTAGTTTATTTTCAAAGGACTGCCTCTGACTGCTGCATTGTTTTTGTTTTACAGTTGTACATACATAATTCAAACAGTCATTGCCAATTTATGCCAATTTTTTGCATGCTTAGGTAATGACTGCTTATTTTATTTTATGACAAAGGGAAAGCAGAAGCACTTTAAAATAAAAAGAAAAAACACATTTTATGAAAACAAACAGCTGTACACATCTGATTTATTATTAATAGTGGATATTTTTTAATATTGTGATAAATATTGTATCATGGACTTTCCATTATGGTATTATTGTACCTTCAGTTTTTGATATTGTTACATTCCTAATCATGATGGTTAATATAAAGTGTTACCCAATATATTTATTAGACTTTCATTCATGTTAATGTTGGATATTTAAGTCAAGATAAATAAAAACTTAATGTATTATTTTGTTCTCTTTTTCCACTAGATCCCTGTTTCATTGCACAAGATGGTCAGTGACAGGATAATGAATATTGTGAATGGGAAGGATCCTGATATGATAACAGGTTTGCAAATTTTCCTTCTGTCAATTCATCTCATAAATTATCTCTGTTTAACTGATGTTTGTGTAACCACTTTAGTAGAAATCCCTTGTTATGAATGAAGACTAACTCTCCCTTCATGTCATTTGTCTTCTTCCAATCTCTCTACTGCAGGAACAACATACTGCACAAGAGTGAGTGCTAAAGCCTATACAGAAAATGCACAAAGAACCACCAAAGAAGAACTTTGGTCCTTACTGCGGACAATCCACGAGAACCCTAAACTCTCGTCCAAAGAAAAGAGACGGCTGCTGGACAGTTTTATAAAGGCCACCCAGAGATTTTCGTTCAGTACTTTGGAAATAGATTGTCCAGTATCAACATGTTGCTCCAGTGATATTTATTAGTTTAACACTTCATGTATTATAATGTAAAAAGAGGCAGACCAAAAGCTAATGTGATGTAAAAGGTGTCCAGTATAGTAAGTGGATTGTATTTGCTTGTATGTAAATAGTTTAGACTACTGAACAAGAATGTGAATTTTCATTGAGAGACTTGTAATAAGCTGCAATATTTAAGGACATATTTACTGAAATTTTTCTTTGGTGCAGGACACTAACATGAAAAGTCCTTGTCAGTTATATATGAGACTGTTACTTTGCCTGAATGACAAAAAGAACTGAATCTTCTTGAGTTTTTTTTTTTTTTTAAGTTTTCATACTGCGATCCGTCTCGATGGTATTCTTGTCTGCAGCCAATACGGACAAGTTTGCAAATGGCTTTTCAATGGCTGTATTCTTTGTGCTTGTGCAATAGGAACAGTGTTAGCAATAAAAAAAAAAAGTGTCCGTTCATGTGGTTTCTCATATACGATGTGATGCACAGTGGAGCTACAGTATGTCTGAGGAGCGGAAATTTGAACCTGGAAATTTGAAAGTCTGATGTTGTGCTGTAGTAAACAGTCAGAGGCATTCATGAGAATCAGCCCTCTGGGTCTTTTGTGTTTGTTGCAACAAATCAGCAAAACAGATGTTTGTACTTTTTTGTTGTTATTGTTGTTTTTTTTAACCTTAGCTGCGTTTTAGTGGCATCTTCAGGGTTCTGTTTTAAATAAGGTTTATGTACTTCGTCTAATAACATAAGGAAATCACTTCCACATTTCCAGGTGATAAAGGCATTCCCAAACCACACACATCTTGTTTGTATTTTGGCAGGAATTGTCTAACATTCATACATGTACATTACCCTTTTTCATTGCAGACAAAAAATGCGTCCTTAATGTGTGTTATTTCAGGAAAAGGAACTAGAACAAATTACACCTGGTATATCAAATAATTTATCCACAGAACAAAAATAATATTCAAACTTTCAACAGTTTGCAGGACTTTTTGTTTATTTTACTTGACCCCTACACAGGACTTGCACATGGCTTTTTCTGTCAAAACCAGATATATAAGTTTCCTGCTTTTTAAAAGTGGAATAATTCTAAAATCTAAGGCTCTTTAATGTTACAGAGGTTCCCAATTAACTAACAAACTGTGAAATTGTTTTGTTCACACATACTGTCTGTCTGTCTGTAAAATAAAAAAGTAGATTGGAGGTGCTGCGATGATTAATTTTTATGAAAGGCCAGTGTTGGTTCTCAGTGGTTTCCAGTCTCTTTTCTGTCATTTAGTAAGGAGATTATCCCTGTGACATATTTTATGGATTTTCATATTATATTCAATGCACAACAGTACAGAACGATGGATAAACTGTACAATTAGCCCCAGTAGTGAATGCAATAACAGCTGGAGGTTTGTGTAAAATGAGTGATTTGAATTAATTTTGAGCTGATTATTTCCTGTGAATGTTGCATCAGTTTTTTTTTTCTCGATATGAACAATAATACATTGATAATAGGTTTTTTGTGACAAGCTCAGTGTTTTATATTCCCTGATGCATGGCCATTGTTCTGATATCTCTTTGGTTGTTTTAACTGATCTTTTCTAATGCAGGATGAGGTTGTTCAGCAGATGGTGAAGGCTTCTTGAATATAGCTTGTGTTCAGGTCTTCACCGTGTGCTTACTATGAGATTTTTTTAGAGTTTATATATATATTTTAAATAATAATCCAATCTTTAAAAAAAAAAATACCATAAATTAATGGAATGCTGAGATATAGGCCTACCGTATACTTAAACAAGTTTTCTTACATCCCTAAGGTCAAGAAGGTCTGACAACCCCCCTTGAAGCTTTGGCAACCTCTGTATGGGCCAAGGTTGGGAAACAGTGGTTTATGTGAAACTTTCCACCCAAAACCATACTTTCATCTCAACATATTAAGAGTCAAGTTTAAAATACAGCAGCTTATGAATTCAAGTAAGAAAAATTAGTGGTGCTTTCTTTATTATTGGCAACTGTGATGCCAGACACAACAAAATCACCTAGTTATTAATATTGGACTGTTTCCTAGCTTTAACAAGTGACCAGAAATTCACATGCAACCTGACAAGCTTACAAGCAATTACTCTGCTTGATGTTTTCTTGGTTTGAGTGCTACTGCAACACTTGCTGTGATACAAATTATGCTCTGAGCTGTTAAAAACAATGACGTTATTTTTGTCTTCAGTCAGTAGTTCAGTTTCAAAGTTTTCCAAATGGTGCCAATTTCAGAGTAGCAATCAAACTTATTATGTGGCAGCAGAGGGGTGTTCTGCATAAACTGTTTTATGCCACAGTGTTTATACCTGTGAATAGGCTCAGGGCTGAGATAGGCTGCCTCATACTCGGAACAAAGACTGTGCTTGGGCAGACAAATAAT
The DNA here is from genome assembly GCA_034769285.1 of Lutjanus argentimaculatus. Taxonomy (NCBI): domain Eukaryota; kingdom Metazoa; phylum Chordata; class Actinopteri; order Lutjaniformes; family Lutjanidae; genus Lutjanus; species Lutjanus argentimaculatus. Next base: position 1,870,898 of record JAWZSL010000045.1, on the reverse strand, counting down.
GATGTAACCAGGCCAATGTGAAAAGAAGCAGCTGACTGACATTGAAAAATGTTCACTGTGAGAGTTATATGTGCTTTAAATGAAGTACGGTTTGTAACAATTAAGGGACTGTCTGAATACACAACTAATACTGTTTAAATTGCTTTAAGACGGTTTACAACTACTAGAAACATATTTTTCTTAAAGTCTTCATAGTTAAAATGCAAACAGAAGCAATGTTTATTTTCCTAAATAAAGACTTTTAAAGCTTTTCAAAGTCCTTATGTAGGCTGGATAAATTTAATCCTTCCATAGATGGAATCTGCTTGCTTTATAAGAGGATGATTGGTCCTTTCAGATCAGCAACTGTCACAGGGTGCCCCCTAGTGGTAACAATAAGGCCTGTGCCAATAGTCTTGATAAAATGTCCCATCTGTTGTCTGTTACAGCAGGGCTTCTGTAGGTTTCAACAAGTTACATTTAAGACTTCTTAATATCATTGTAAGTTCAATTTAAGACCTATTTCACATCCATACAAGCAAAAAGGTTTAAAGGTTTTAACAATGTCTGAATGAGGGAACATGGTTTGAAACAGGTCACCTGTATTAATTTCTTTTATATGACCAATGTTAAGCTGCCATGTGTGATATTCACCAGCTGGGAGTGCTCCAATAAATTCTGATCAGGCTAAACATTAGTGGTTATTGGTTCCATGTTGGTTTTGTGATCAAGACAAATTTTGTCCAAAACACATTTAAAACTGAGACTGAACAATTCAACTTTTTACAAGTAACATTAACCTCATTAATTCAATAAACTTTTAAGACCTGCCAAAATCATATAGACATTTTAAGGCCGGAAATTCACCACAGACCACAGACAGCCTGTACACAGAAAGATACAAATAAATAATCAGTTCAGTCAAATAAAAAAAAGCAAATCTAGTTGAATTCTTTTCCACTTTTATTGAAAGGGACTGTTTCCTCCAGTTATCTAAAAAAAATCCACTTTGCCATCACTGGAACATCACAAGGCCAAAACTGAGCTGTGTGCCAAAATCAATGGTTGAATTAAAAATTTTGTACAGTATAATGGTCAGTCTTTAAAAATAAAAACTGTTAACAAAAACAAAGCCACAAGAACACTCAGGTGTGCATACTGTGTATGTCTGTGTGAGTGTGAGCATGTGTATGTACTGTATTCTGTACAGAGATCAACAGGATGTATAATTTGTCAGACGCACTCAGACATGTGGACATTTATTCCATAGGACCTCCTGTTAAGATTACATTCTCGTAGGGTTCAGCGTTAGTTTATCGAATCTCTTCTGTTGGCGTGCACGGTAGATGTCGTGTATGGGCGGAGCCACGGCTCCTTTGTCGTCCTCCTCGTCGGAGTCTGCGTTAGGCCTCTTGAGTGACTTGGCAACAGCATGGTTCTCCATGGCTCCATTGCCCTCCCCTCCTGCATCGGGCTGTCTACCAGTGATGAGCTCTATAGCAGCATCAACAGCTGCAGAGACAGAAAATACATCAGGAACATGTTAGAACGGGGGCAGAACAACATTTTGACACACTGTAACACATTTTATGGGAATTCATCTGGCAGCTGTCAAGATATCTCACTCTGGACCAAAGTGATTGTTTGACTGACCGTCTGACTGACATTTCCATCACCAGAGCCATTTTGCTAGCATGGCTAAAAATAGAAATGTTCTGGATTCATCTTGAGTGCTGACAAAAGCAACTTACTCTCAGGAAGTGTGCATCTCCTGAAAGTTTCCATGAGCTCATCCACTTGAACAAAAGGACCCTGCAGCAAGAAAAAAACCCACAGACTTTGTAGAAAAAAAACAACTTTTTTTCATTTCCAGTTAATATGAGCTTGATAGTAATAAGCTGCTGCAACTCACAGTGAAGCACGTAGGAGGAGGGAGCAGCTTCATTAGGACAACAGCAGCTGGGGGACTGGGAAAACTCCACCAGGGACTGGGTGTAAACCTGGAGCTATAGGGAGGAACACAGGAGGCGAACATCAAAGATGGATCCTTTTATACACTGAGCACATGCAGAAGACAGTCCAATGGAAACACCTCAAAAATGTAAACTTTTCAGGAGCTAAGAAAAACAGCCTTGTTTTCAGCTTTGCTGCAAAGCATTTTATAATGATAATCCAGTAGCTTTGTGAATGGTTTGTTGGGCTTAAGAAATAGGAAAAGTGTCTAAACTCATAAAGGAGCACTTCCTTATTTAGTTTTAGCAAAAAAAAAATATTTTTTTTTTACAGGACAGCAATGATACACATAATTCTTAGACAGAGTTTCACTAATTTGCAACAACATCTAATAGATTGAGAGAAGGACTACATACGGGCGAGGTGACGTGGCTGGAATGGGATCATCTGATTGGTATCAGGTTTGGGGTACTCAGGCTTACGGTCAACTTCATCCTTTAGTGCAGGCGCAGAGGGTGCCACCACAGTCTCTGGGAGCAGAGCTGCCAGTTTGGCACGAGACACATCCTACAAACACACAGTAGAAACAGTTTAAATATCAGTTTAGAGAAAAGTAAGTTTCAAACTTGACTTTGTCCATTAAGCAAAATATTTCCCTAAGCTAAGGTTGTCTCCTTGCTTAGCTGTTTAGACTAGGCTTTCACAGCAGTTACTGTCATAATACAGCACATGCGCCCCTCAGTTACCATGTTATGCTTCAGTCACATCCTTATCCTTCAATGTGACTCGACAAAATTATTGTCAGTGTTGGCTAGCTTATCCAAAATGGACCACAAAGAGAAAACAAACGAAAAAGACAGCCAAACTGGACAGAAGATGAGTGTTCTTCTCCTGAAGAATATTGAAAGTCCAAGAACATAATACAAACTAAATCTAACCAAGCAGCCGTAACATTCACACACAAGTAGATGTGGCAAGAAGTTACTGACAAAATCAATGCGAGAAATCTTGCTGTGAACCATGGATGAAGTAATAAAGAAATATGAAAACAATTACTGTGATGGCAAGAAAGGAGATAGCCAAACATCAACAGGAGTTAACACAAACTAGTGAGTTTCAATAAAACAATGCAATGCAACAATGGCTAGCTAGCGACAAAGTTGCTAGTGCTAATGTCAAATCTATACTCTCTAACTAGTTGCTAAGATTGTTCATAGTGTCCAATGAGTTTTTTCCCTGTCCTGACAAATGTGTCTTAATGTATTTTCCTCCTCTTCAATCCCCATAAATTATAGTAAAAAATTAACAAAAATAGTTGCAAAGGACCCTCAAACAACGCATAAGGGGATACTTAAGTAGCTATGGGCAAACACTTAATGATCAAAGTGTCTTTTCTTACAACATCCTACATAGATCCTTATGGTGATTTTGTGCAACTCATTTTCCCTAAGGCAACCTTAAACGAAAAATTAAGGGAAACCTTAACTTAAGTGGTTTTATGCCACTGAGCACAGATCTGTAACTGCTTTATCAGAAAGATATCTCTCAGGGAAACATACACACCTTGTATCCAAGGGCCTTGAGTTCACTAGCAGAGCATGGATACAGGTCCATGAACTTGTATCTATCTACAAGCAGGGCTGTTTCTTTGCCCTCGTACTCATCCTTGAAGGCAGTGAATCGCCTGCGCTCCACCTTCAGAATACTGGCCAAGTCTCCTATGTTGCTCTCGAAAGCCAGAAACCGAGCCCAGATCTCACTGGAGAATGAGAAAAATAAATCAACAAACATTGTCAGCAACATGGGTTATTACATCATTTACATACTGTGCACGCATGCAACTTAAATTAAAACTTGACATTACCCTGACTTCTCTGGTGACAAGCTTCCTGAGGTGAGGACACGTTCAAACAGAACCCTGGTGTTGTTATCCTCTAGAGAGACATATGGCAGAAAAATAAAAGAAGAAAAAACAGGGTTGAACATTTATCTTCCCTTACTGTCACAATAATGGAAGAGAAGTTCTTCAAATTCTAACAGCTGATACCAGAACATCACTGCTTAGATTAAGAGATTAGTAATAAAGAACAGACTTCATACATTCTGTTCATAAGCTCTGCATTTTATTATACATGACCTACCATTGAGGTGTGAGAGGTAATCAATGTATGCCAGTATGTACTCTGGAATGTCGCCATACTTCTTCAAACCAAGCTCAAAAATCTTGAAGGCCACCGATTTATCCTGTGTGAAAAGATGAAAAAAGGATGTTTGTTAGGATTGATTTTAAACACTCCATACATATGTTATACATGTGATGATGTGTCCTTGCCTTGCTGCAGTAGTATTCCATCAGTGCTGCCGTCACATACACATGGTGACGCGTGCGTGGATCCTCTCGGGCCTTTTTGAAGATGGTGCGACCTGATTTGATCCCCTCTGCCCTCCTGGCAAACTTCATGTACTGAATGTAGACCAGTGTGGGGTCAATGTCCTCAATGGCCAGCAGTTTGTTATAGATGCTGTGGACCTTCTCGTACTTCATGCGACTCTATGAAGAAAGCAAAACATATGCGCTGATGAGTCTCATACCGTCTTGATTACAGTTTGTGTTGAGTACGCTACTGGAAACTCACTTCTTCATAGTCAGCAAATGAAAAATACAGCAGCATGTTCTTCTTCAGAAGAGTCCCAATGGCACGTTCATAGATGTTAGCTGCCTCGTCGCTAAACAGCTTGGAGTTATTCATATCCTGAGAGAAAATACATTCAGGAGTTAAAGGACAGTTTTGAGCTGAAGCTGAAAAATATTCAACAGGTTTTTGACAATTTAAATCTGAAAGGGTTTATTTCTCTTACCCCTTTCTCTGCCAGCAGTTTGCTGGACTGCTCCAGGTACTGTGCTGCCTCATACCAAATGTCAGGATGGTGGCCCAGCACAAGCAGGCACTGCTCATAGGCAAACATGACTGCAACACAACAGCAATTGACAACAATTACAGAAATTAAAGCTGCAAGCAGCACTGAACGGGCCCTCGCACCCCCGCGCCACTCGGAGCCGTCTGCGGCCGCGACCATGTCACCAGAGGCCCACTGGCAGATGAGGTGCTGAATTTTCACCCCCTTTTGACACAGTAGGAAGCAATTTTGTGTTACTTCCTGTCCCCACTAGGTTGCGCAATGACTGTGACTCATGAGTTTCATGTAGATGTGTTCAGGCTGGGATTATTATCATACATGTGAAGTTTCATGGCGATGCCAACGTATACACAGAAGTTAATGCTATTAATGTGTTTGTACGAAACGTCAACCTACGTTGCACTGTCAGGGCAAAGCCTGTTGACAAAACGTTTTGACTTGCACAACATAGCATTAGCAAGGTCTGAAGGTTTTCACACCAAATTTGAGTGAGATACGGTCAAAATGTGCACAGCAGCACCTCAAAGTCTAAAACATGACATTTCATGCCACCAGCAGGGGGCGCTATGGCAATCGCAAATTTTCTCATGCATATGTGTTCAGGGTGGGGCTATTGTGAAACATATTAAGTTTGGTGCAGATCTGACCATGTATGCCAAAGTTATAACCATTTCCGGTTTCATGGCGAATCATCAAAATTAGCTGCCAACTCATGGCCACACTCTTTAACTCTTTAACTGAAACACAATCTTTTAATAAATTTTAATCACAAACTAGTCTAGATGGTACACACCAATTTTTAAGTCGATTTGATGAATCCCGTAAAAGGTGTTTGTTAAAATTCAACACGTGAAAAATGCCAAAAATGACCACGAAATTCAAAATAGCCGACTTCCTGTTGGGATTAGGCTATGGTTTGTCAAGATACATTGTTGTGCGTCCGGGCATGATCTATGTGTGTACCGATTTTCGTGCATGTCGGTGAAACGTGACGGTAATAGCAGTGTTTAGAGGGTGTGGCCAAGCCATTTGGCCAGGCCCTTTGATGAAACTCATAGCACATGTTCGGACCCGGACCATTAACAAGCATGTGAAATTTCAGACAGATTCGATCAAGTACACTGAAGCCAGGGTCACTTCCTGTGTTCTGTGAAACGTTGACCTTCGCCATGCCGTCAGGGCAACGCCATTTGATGATACGTCACAATCTTCATGATATAGCATCGCCAAGGTCTTAAGGCCTTTCATACCAGATTTGAGCTGGATATGGTCAGTGTGCTGGGAGCAGCACTTCACAGTGTAAAACGTGTCATTTCCTGTCGCCAGCAGGGAGGCGCTATGACAAACAGGGAATTTTGTCATGTAGCTGTTTTCAGGGCGGGACTATTATGAATCATGTGAGGTTCGGTGAAGAATGGACAATGTAGTCCAAAGTTATAGCGATTTCGTGTGTCATGGCGAAACGTCAAACTTCGACGCCAAAAAGCCAATACGCCCTTCAATGATAGCGCAATCTTTTAATAACTTTTGATCACAAAGTAGTGTAGATGGTAGCCAGTGATTTTGAAGTCATTATGATAAATCCTGTAAGAGGAGTTCAGCTGTTCAGTGTCTTAATGCATCTATCTATAGATCTCATCTAAGTTCATAGTCCAAGTTCCTAAGTTCCCGAGTTAGTGAGAAACTCGACATTATGGTCAGCAAATTCAATTATTGGTTTGATGTACTTTTAAAATGGAATAAATAAATTTCATATACATTTTAAATTCATGGTTTTAATCAGTAGTTTATAAATACAGATGTTACAGAAGTTCATGATGCATTTTTCTTCAACTCTGAGGCCCAGGGAGACACCAAATTTCTCTTTTGGGTCTCAAGAGGAAGTTTGGGAACACCTGAATTATAAACCAAGAAAAATGTCAACCTACACCCTCTAGTGGCTGCATTCATACTGCCTCAGCTATTATGTATGTCTTTTATCTAATGTTCAAAAAAATTATTTAAATTGCACTTCATCATAATTTGTTGAATCACATGCCTTTTGATGCCTATATAGCAAAGATTTACACATTCTTCTGGCACAAGACAATATTTTCTGTGCACAAATTCACCTCTCTTTGTGATTAGGGTCTGGTCTTCTGTGCGCAGTGGATTGCTTTTTTCCCACTGGATGTACTTCTTCCACATTTCCACTTGCTGGGCTTCCTGAGGGGAGTTCTGGGGTGGTACTGAGGGCGCATTCCTGTCCAGACCCTTCATCACAGTCTCATACTCCTGAGTTACACAAACCATACAACAGTCTGGATTAGTTTACAAAGACAGCCTGACTTTTTGATATACAAAAGCATTAAAAACAGGACACTTGTCTCACCTTTGCCACTCTCCTAGCGTTCATATAGTCTCTACTCCGATCCTCAATCATCTTTTTGGCCAAGTGCACATTGATTCCCTGTTTGTGAAATAGACAAGTCAGTCTTTAAATGGCTAAAACTCTGTGTGTGCAAACATGTAGGTAGATAGATGAAGGCCAGAGGCCTGTCTGGGTTACTTGCCTCCTCATATTTGCTATAATCTCTCCAGAGCTGCTCTATGTTGATCATGGGGTTCACACAGCCTCTCTGGTACACCCTCCGGACTGCTGTGATCCGTTGGTTCTCTGCGTACGAGCCCACAGCCTCACTAATGAAACACACAACAGAAATGTCAACATTGAAGAGTTGGCTAACACAGTTAATGAAGTCTCACAGTACTACATGAACAAAAAAACTTACACTCCTTTGAGGAAGTTGATGTAGTCCACCCAAATCTGCAGGAGGAGAGAATAGTTGTTAGGTGACAGTGGTCAGCAGAAATCCATACACACAGATAGTACCTAATTCAGATCTGCTTACCTGGTAAGACATAATTTCCATGCCAATTTTATCCAGAGCAAAGTCATACGCCTGGGCCATCTTCTCTCTGAGGGTAAGAAAATATATGTATGAAGTAAAATGTGCATTTCACAGTACAACATATCAACATACTTAACCCCACTATGTATCACATGTTCTCTTACTTGTAGCTTGGCAGCTTCCCTTTGGTCTCTCGAACATATGAAAGGTAGCATTTCCACAGGTCAATGTGCAAGACTTTCATTAGGCATCTCTGAAACAACTACAGGGGCAAGAATATAGGAAGATAAAATAGCTGGAATAGGAATGCAAACATACTTTATATACACATACTGTATATAGTCTACAAGACAACTATCCATCTTCAGTGTCCCACTGATTTGGTTTTATTAACCCATGCCCAGACTAACACAGTGATCATTAGTGTCACAAGTCAGAAAAGCAGTTTTTACTTCAGCCCATATGCCAGATTTGGGGGAGTTCCAGGTTTTACTCAACACAGTTGTTCAGTGCACTTGGGTTGTTGTGCTTCATTAGACAGGCCTCAGATGTGGCCTACATCTGAGGTTCCAATTCAAATGAAAAAAAAAAACCAAAAAAAAAAAAAAAAACAGAGTCTGAAGCTTGTTTGAGGGATACAAATGTCTTGATGTGTGGAACTGACATTCAGGCAAAAACTGAACAGGGTGCACTCACATCATTTATTAAGGTTGAAACCCAGTGACAAATGACAAATCATTTACAAAGAAATGAGGAGATGAACAGTATCATCAGTTTAATAGATTACACTTACATTAAAATCGTGGTTATATATAAAAATATGATAGATGAAACAATATTTATTTTTAAACTATTAATAAAACCACGCTAGTACAAACTTCAGTATGTACAGTAGCTATGATTGCAAATCAGTATGCAGGGAAATCAACTCACACTTCAAAGAACTTCCAACATTTTCCAATCCAATCTATTTTCTGCACACTTTCTTTGCTTGTTAGGACAAAAATTACATGTCTTTCCCATTTCACCACACAATTATGATTTTAATGGGCACTATAATAGTGTGTATGCATATTCTGGTGTAAACCACATCAATAATAACAAACAGGTACACTAATTCAAAACAGTCAAATGAGCCTTCCCAGGTATCAGAATGACACACTAGTCAGCTTTCATGAGTGTAATGGACACTTACCTTTTCTACCTTGTCATAGTTTTTAGCCTTGATCTGCAAATAAGATTGTAAATGTAACATTAATTCAAACATCTCCTCCACTTTGAAAGACTTGCAGAAAACATGCATTCATGCAAATGTGACAACTCTCACACTCACACACATACAACGCCCTTAAGATCAACAAAGTGAAATTCACACAAGAATGACAAAACTACTTTTAAGGAGGGGTTTATTTTCTTTGTAGATTGTGCCACATAACCCAGAAAAACACCAGTGACCACAAGTTACAGGAAAACTCCTGACAAAGTTGCAGAATGCAGATTTTAAATACTAATGCCCAAGGAAAATACTGAAAAAGTGCTCCAAATTTGAGAAATAAAATATTTTTAAAAGTCTCTTTCTTTCACAGCGTTGGGGGAGTGTGTTCCTTTGGTAAACAATGTTGCAGCAATGACTTTCACATTGCCTGCAGTTGATGAGTTGAAGCAAGCCTCAGAGGTCACTCCAGTTCAGACAGGAGGGCCTGTTGTTTTTGTCGTGGTGGCACCTATATGGGTAGACCAATCCTATCTCATTGTGTTTACATTAATGTGCTCTACAACATAAACTGTCCAGGAGGTGGCATAAAGTAACAGTTTCAGCATGTAAATATCTCCAAGGCACAGAGGAAGTACAGTGCAATACTGTAAGTTGGGCAGGGCTTCAGTGAGTTAAAAACTTGACAGTGAAAAGAAAAAAGTTTTAATTATTAACAATATAATGGCAAAGCAAGTTTAGGTCTATAAGCATGTCAGAACAATGAGGTTTGTAGAACTGTGACAATAACATTCTCACATATAACGTGAGTCAAGTTGCCTGAGTGCCCTGTTGTAACTACACTTAAACATACATGCATCGGGGGGCATCTTGAGGCCTACTGGGTGAGACATAGTCAATTTACTGATTGCAATGTCCCTGGTTGGTTCCCCTCTCTCCCTTTGTATCCTGTCACCTCTCAACTGTCCATGATAGATTAAAGGCCCAAAAACACACACAAAAAAAAAAAAAAAAAAACATGCAGTCATCTGCACTGATATGTCCAAATGATACACATCATCTGGCGGAAAATGAGACATTTAACAATTCAAGATGAAAAGTTCATTTGGGTAATTTATGCAGTTAATGAACAAAGCAATGCAAATTGTACATGCATTAAATGCAAATGGAAAAATTAATTGCTTTTTCAACACAGGAATAAAACACTAAAATTTAGGAAGACCTCTACCACTGGACCCTTGCAAAAGTAAATTTTCTAGGAAAGTAATTTCTTAAATCAGGATCTTTGTAAAATTGTGCTTTTAAGGCCAACTGCAGTTTAAAGTGCCTTTAGGGTACTTTTGCAAAAAAAGACTGACCTACATTACTTGCTCATTCTAGAAACTGCAACAGCACCTCTGACACACCAAGCTTTTCACCTTCATTAAAAAACAGAATCAAAGCAATAGTGAATCTTGAGTAGTAAAAGACAAAAACAAGAGTCGAAAATGTATCTACTGATGAAAATGTTGGTTTTTAGCCAATAAATAAGCTAATATGCTCTCAAAATATGAAATGCCTCAGATATATAATCTGAATTATGACATTTTTTAAACTATTCTAGAAAGCTTACGTGGAATAAACAATATTGAGCGTGACTACATGCAAAATTTTCAGAGCTTTTTGGGGTGTAAAACATTTGCATTACAACAATAAAACCTTTACAACTGACACTCAGTCTAGATGTTTCCATGTGCTACCCTGAAATAGATCGGCTACATAATGTATTGCAATAATGGAATAATATGCTAATGAGTTTCTAGATGTTCCCCTGGAGAGAAGTATTACTACACTTCTATTGGCTGCTCTAGAGAGACAGTTCACCCCTGAATCAAAAATCTACATTTTTTTCTCTGACCTGTAGTACAACTTATCCATCTAGATTGTTTTGGTGTGAGTTGCTGACTTTTGGAGATATTGGCCAGAGAGATGGCTGCTCTCTCAAATATAATAAAGGAGTTACTTTCTTTATATGGTAGAAAGAAAAGGGTTCCTACATTAAACTTCTCACAAGATATGTGAATTATCATAAGTAACTGTGCCATGATTTCTGGATAGTCACATTACTTTTGAGTTTTTCTTTCTTTTTTTTGCGCCCAGTGCCATCTAGTTTTACATTGCATTTAAGAGAAGGCAGATATCTCTATGGTTGATATCAGTAAAACTCTGCAACTCACACCAAAACAGTTGGATAAATAGCACTACAGGCCAAAGGGAAAAATATTTATTTTTGATTTTGGGGTGGACTGTCTCTTAAAGGTTAAGTCTTTAATACCTGGTTAAATAATGGCCTCATAAAACTCTCAGATCACTGCTAAAAAAACAATCTACAACACATCTATGATTCTCTATCCACACTCTCAACTAACTTCAATCTGGGACAAAAGTTCACATAAAGTTACAGACCACCTCATAGGAGGCAGGAGAAAGAAAAAAGGGGAAAAAGATTAGTGAAATGGCTTAATTCCCATTAGGGAAGATACCGTGACCACTTCACTGCTTGTGAAAGACGACTGCACTGCATTGGCCGACTATATTTCTGAAAACGTAATGGAAACAACCATGCTGTGTCGAAATTATGATGTTTCAATCCAATTTCCACAGTACAGAATATTGATATCTTTCTATAATGCAATTAACAAATGCAAAACTGCACTAATTCTGGCATGCAGCTGTAAACATAGAAAAAGGAATTAAATCCTGAGCTGATAGCAGTTCTGCAAGATTTTACTTCCTACTGGTTTCTCTCTTAAGATAAACAATACATTTTTTATCTGTCATGGAACATACCACCTATGCTGTAACCTTTAAAAAAACATGATGAAAAGGATTTTTATAAAGCATGACCAAAGTATCCTGAAATAGTCTCAGACTGACAGGAAATAATGTTGGCATCAATATGCTTTTAACTGCAGCATTGTTTCAGACAACATGTGCTGGCAACATACACTCAAGGGGATATGTTCTTTTACTCCACTGGGCCTTTCAGTGAAGGCAATATGTGAATTAATCCTCATAGAGCTTGTTTTCCTGAAAGAGGGCTTTGAAAACATGTGAGTAATGAGAAAGACTTGGTAGGGTTGTGCTTACTCTGCAACTTTTAAAATTTAGGCCTACATAAAATCTAAAGAGAACCAGTTTCATTTTTAATGAAAATGCTTTGTATTCTATGGTTTAAAAAAATGCAGAGAATTTCAGAAAAGTGGGTTTTGCTATTAGGGTTTCTAAGTTAGGTCAGTAACTTCATAGTTCTAATAAAGGAGGGAAACTGAAAGCTCATCATACTTACCAAATAAGGTAGGTGTCTACTATATCTGCTATGCTATAAATAAACCTTCATGCTAATTCAAATCTCCAGTCTCTAATTTCAGCTAACAGGAACCTCTACAGAAATGTACCAAACTAGCATCTTGGGATGTGTTTTGGGCTGAATTGCGGTTTGGGGTTTAGGAGGGAGACAGGGTGGCTAAATAATAAATAAGTGAAAATGGAAATGATTATAGAGAAGTTATGATGTGAAGTTAACAAACATTTCTTATTTCTTTATTTTTTAAGTTCTCAGTATACTTGACTCCTCTTGATTTTTTCTCCCCACTTCCACCTTGAAGTTCTATTACTACACATGTATTGAGTATTTATATTTGGTAGGAACCTACAAAGACAAAAGACACAGGCCTAAAAATCTACATTCACAGGAAAAAGTTATCAATTACTTGTAAATACACTTATCTAGTCACTTGAAAACTAAGCATTACCATAAGTTGTACATTTTCATTTATTTTTGTTGCAAATGGTAACACTGACTTAACATAAAAATCACTCCAACAAATGGATGCTAATATTTAATTTGTCTACTATATGCAATTGTACTCTAGATCAGTGGTTTTCAAACTGGGCACCAGGGACCAGTAGGGGTCCCTGACTGGGTTGTAAGGGGTCCCCAGCAAAAAGAGTAAAAGAGTATTTCAACTTTAGCACATTTTAAAGCTGAACACTGGAAGAAATAGGGTTGGCCATTATGACTGATTGGAATCTGTAGTGATCACTAATTAGCTATGAAGCCTTAATTATCTTCAAACCTACAAAAAAAAAAAAAAAAAAAAAAAAAGAAAGACAGAAAGAAAACCCTGAGAGCAGACGTGTGAAGAAAGACAAAGGCCTCGCAAATTGGGGGTCTACAGCCTAATTAGCATGTACTGTTGGGATCCTTGACATGAAAAAGTTAGGAACCCTTTGCTCTAGATATTTTAGGTGTTCTAACACTCACCAACAATCCCTGTCCAAAGCTGCACCTGTATGAAACTGTTAAGGTTAATTTCAAACTATGATTCCTCTAATACATATTTTGTGTATAAAAAAATCTTTTATAATTATTGTCCTGCTTATTTTAAATCTGTCATTGTAAGGTGTACTTGAGTGCCTTGAAAGGCACCTTTAAATACGATACATTATTATTATTATAATGAGTTTGTTTCAAACTAATTCAAATATTAGAATTATCACCTATAAATGTATTTGACTGCTGCACAAATAAAACTTCAGTGATGCTAGGAATTTTAAATCTAAACCTACTTTAGTTTCTACTAAGTGACATTATTCTTTATGATCTACAAACAAAACACCCCTGCTAGATGTAGTGGCTACTCTGCTCTGTTTTTTAAATCGCTGTAGCTGGCTGCCATCTTTGTTAGAAGGGGTAATATGTTAGTAGTGTGGAGGCTGACACTGATGCTTTACTGGCATAAGTACAGTTAGTGCCATCTGTAGGCTAGACTAAATTATTAATTACTGTTCCTGAGAAGCCTAGTCCATTTGCAAAAAAGAGCAATGTGTTCTTTTTCCATTACATAACATGTATGCCCACTCCCTGAATTATCATGCCAGGCTTTTCTCACACTGGGTAATCTAAGTGGGTGAAGACTGGACTGAGGGTGAGGGCTGAGGAGGGCGCAAGGGTAGCAACCGCACAACAACAAACCACAACCACTACAGCCTCAACATACAGCAACATTCAGTTCACAGCATTGAGGTAATAATTTGCCAGAACTACACACCTGACCTTAGAAGCTAAATTCTGATTCTTGATAATGCTGTGCAACTTTATGCAAGCAGTGTGTGCAGTACTCATCTGCAGAGGTGGAGGGCATCAGAAAATGCACTTCACCAGGCTAGCAAAAATGATTATGTGCAAGGGAAAATGAATCACCTTATTACTAGCTGATTGCATAACAGCAAAGCCTGGTGATGGCATCAAGGCAAATGGGTCACTGGTCATATATTCAGGAATGGGGGGAGGGGGAGAAATGTCTCAAGGAAAGAATGGGCCACACAAGCAAAATATTTGTTTATAAAATTACCCGAAAGAAATGACACAGGAGGCAATAAATTGACACGACAAGTGAATAAAAGGCTAATGCACTCCAATACCATTAAAATAGTTTTAATACTGTTGCAGACCAAACATGCAACAAATGCATTTTACCCCATTTAAATACGACGCAGAGAATATTTTTTTTTTTAAAATCCTGGGAACATAAGAATTTTCTGAAAAAGAAATTGTTGGAACTAATTTCCCCTTTGTTTGTGTTTAAAGGCACAATTCTTAATAAGTCCAGCTAGAGCCTGAAAAGTTAAGTGTCTTTAAGTGTCATTATCCTACACTCTTGCTCAATCCAGGTCCATCATTGTGTAGGATATTCTTAAGCAGTTAGATGCGTTCAACAGTAAATATATCTTTATTCATTACTCCTGTGATGAAAACTATACAGGTTTGACTGCAAACAAACTAAATAGTCAGGCCTAGTGATTCAAAACAAGAATTGTGACTTTAAATGTCAAAGAAGTAAAAGACATTTTGTTTGTGTGAAAATCACATTGTTGATCATGTTAGAAAAATCCCCAGCCATGCACACTAAAAAAGAGGAAAAAGTATTAACCTCAGCTTCAATGAATAGTTTCCAGAATCTGCCAGAACTTGGGAACTGTGTGACAAGTCGCTCATATGTCTTCCTTGCTTTATCTATGGGTTGGTTCTAAAGAAGAAGAATGCATATACATTCCATGATATTCAACATATGAAGAAGTACCTGTGTGAAGAAAAGCTTAAGTGCTTTGTATTTTAACAATCTATATCCCCTCATTCCTCCCACCCGATTACCCAGTTTGCTTAACCCCAGGAATGCAACTCTGTGTCACTAAACCTGTGCTTCTCGAATCAGAATGCTCCATGCGTCAAGGTCATATGGGTTTTCTTCCAACTTCTTCTCTGCCTTTTTCACCTTCTCTGGGATGTACTCTGCTGCAGCCTGCAAGACAACACACATGATACAGAACAAAGGGTTTATGCTGCTGAACGGACATGCAATACACTGCAATACAATGTTACTGTGATGACGGCTCTGAGGGGCCACGACTGGAGAGGGCCAACACCTCGCAAAAATAAAAGCTCATTATCTAAAGATGGCTTCAGTAATGATAAATGGGGCCCTGAGCTTTATGGCTATTTGATAGGCAAATCAGGTTACAAGACCTGAACACGTTTTTTCCAAGAGCTAGCTCGGTCTTTATTGTTGGCACCGCTGACAAGCATCAAGCACCGTGAAAAGTGAACTAAAGTTCACTTGTAGGTAATAGCTCAACGCGTTAACATTGGACAACTAACCTAGCAGCGACAATGCTAACGTTAGCCAACATGGCGTATGCAAGCTAAGCTTAACTACTGCTTTAACATTACAACAAACTCCTAGATATAATTGCCGTCTCCGTAATTGCGCGGGTCTAGATAGAACTGGGTTATAACAGTCACAACAAAATGCATACACGGCAGCAGAGACTGCTTGCTAACTTTAATCAAAAATAACACACAAGCTAAATTATGCTAGCTGGTTAGCTTGCGCCTCAGTAGAACTGCATGTAGCTACCTGGTCGGCCGTTCCCTCGGTGGACATGGCTGGAAGAATGATCTAGATTAGAAATGTTATATCAGTTGGATTGACGGTCAAATAATAACGTTATGGCAATATTAAAAAAAACGACTAAGTAATCAGCATAGCTTCAAAAGGGTCGATCACATTGTCCTCAAGCAACGAACTACTCCACGGCTGGCCAATATCT
This sequence comes from Lutjanus argentimaculatus, assembly GCA_034769285.1. Lineage (NCBI taxonomy): Eukaryota > Metazoa > Chordata > Actinopteri > Lutjaniformes > Lutjanidae > Lutjanus > Lutjanus argentimaculatus. Next base: position 1,854,791 of record JAWZSL010000045.1, on the reverse strand, counting down.
CAAAATGGCGTGAAACCTGTGTTCCGCTCCGCCAGCAGCGGTTGTATCTAGAAGGGAGCCCTTGGTCTGTGAAACTCTCGCGACATTTGTACGTACTGTTTCTTAATTTGTGCACGTTGGACAAATTATTGATGTTTTAAAATGTGCCTATGTATATATGTAACGCTGCACTTAAGATCTGGGTAGGCTTGGGGACGAAAGAATCACTTTGTTAGGGTTAGGAAAAGATCATCGTTTGGGTTAAAATGATCATTCTCGCGAGATCTTTCGTGGGTCTAGGGTTCCCTTCTAGACACGACCGCCAGCAACAGCTACAACAATAACACTTCCGGCGTGAATCCTTCAAAGTAAAACACCAATATTTACAAAACTAATCAAAACAAAAACGAATTAAAATAAGTCCAGTGACTGCACACGTTATATGTTGCTACTGTTTAAAGCAACATGTCCTCACACTATTTACTGCAGTCAGAAAGGAAACTGGAGTCCCCTATTGCAAATCAGATTATGCATCATTTTGGCAGCCTCGCAGTTTAAAACAAAAATGGGATCGGGGCCGTAAAGAGTATGTTAGTCTATGTTTTATTAGTCTATTCCATGCGCTACACGTCTCTGCCTTATTTTCACGTTTCCATTTGCTATTCTGAAACCCGACTTAGTAAATAATGTACGAAAAATAAATGTACTATCTAAAAAAATAAGCAAATGATCTTCTACTACAGTACGTACATGTTTATGCATGAGAAGCACGTGCATTCAGGTGACTCATATTCAACTGTAAACCAAAGTTGGCTTCAGTGGCTATTTAAAAAATACACAATTTTATATTTGCACTACCCTATAGTTTCTATTCTCAAGGTTTATGTTTGTGTGTATGACTATACACAATTACATTGTGATGACTAACCTCCCCCCAAGATCAATCAGCAACAACACAACAAAAGATAGTTTTAATCTGCACAATGCTGGCCACTTTGCTGGCCGGTAGGGGGAGACAAATGATAGCCACCGTGAGCGCGCGCTAGTGTGTGTCTGGTCAACGACTCGAAACAGACCAGAGCAAAAGATCACAGGACAGCTACCTGATCGCAAGTGAACTTCTTTCTCACCCTAGAAAGAACATCTTGTGAATGTCATAAGATCTTAAAGTTGCAGTATTGTGGCACAAATCTTCCTGTTTGCTTTATGCATTCGATATACTAGATTTTTTAAATTTAATTTTATTATTTTACATTTACATTTATTTGTTTATTTTTAAAAATGGGACAGAACATATTAATGAACATTAACAATGTAAATATGTAAGGGATTGTAGCTAAGCGGCTAATTTCCATCCCTTGTCCCATTGGCAGGTAGGTATTCAGTGGGTTTATTTTCCATCTTATGTTATGCATTCTATTTTCATAATTGTTTTATCCTTAGTTTTACTTATACTGTATCATCAAGTGGGTTTTTTCCATGTTCATTCATCTTATTCTTACCATTGAGCAAACAAACAAACAAATCTGAGATTTTGAGTTTGTCAAGACATTAATGTACTTTCGTAGAACTTTGATGACAATGTCTTCTTTACCACATTATTTAAGAATATGTGTGTCTAGATTTGATGGTGTGCCATGCACAACTCCTTGGGCTGTGACTGTGGGGCTATACAGAAAGCACCCTTGTGTTTGCCATGAAAAGCTAAATAGGGTGCTTCCATGTGGGTGGGCTAATCTGCATCTCCCTGTTACTACCCCAGCTGTGTTTACTCTTAATGCACCAGGTTAACAAGAGGTATTCACACCTGCTTTCCAGCTGACCATGTTTGTTGTCTGTAACTGGGGTGGGGACTGGTGAGGACTGGGAAAGACAAATGCCTTCTGGTGGATTAGATTACAGCTGGTCTTCTCAGACACCAGGGCTTATGAGCAGCTTACTTTGTCAGCTGGGTGTCTCCTGACTGTCTGAGCAGAGCTTGTGCTTCCCCACTAATTTCCTTAAGAACACTCTGCTATTGACACTGTACTCAGGAAGTGAGGAAATTTATTATTATTGGTTATTAACATTGTGTTCTTCCATTGTCATTCCATACTGCTTACAAAAACTAGAGGCTATTTGTAGGACGATTTCTATCAACTTGTAGGAGAGTAAATATATTGAATGCTGGACAAAGACCTATAACTTTAATAGATTTTGTTAACAAGTCACACGATTACAGCAGTCCATTCCTTTATTCCTCTCATCCTTTTAGGATTTAACATTTCACAGTCTTTAGTTTCATGTTTCAGTTCTTTATTGTAGGGATGTAACAATGTAAGCTATTGGATATTACACTAAAAAATGTATCAATACCATGACGTACTACTAACTGCTGTGTTGTTTGTGTTTTGTAATTGTTCAAACATTAATTGCCAGAGGCAGTTAATGCCAATTTTTTGACACACGCTTAGGTCATGGTCATTTATTTCATTTTATTAAAGTGGGAAAGAAGAAGCACATTAAGTCAAAAGGAAAAACAAATTTTATAGGAACACATATACTGCACACTGACTGTACATTTGACTTATTTTTTTTTTTAAAAAGGACATTTTTTCAAGTCATAATTTTTCTTTGCTTTTTTAAAACATCGTGATAAATATTGGATTCATAGACTTGATGACTGGTGACATTATTGCATGTTGACTTTTTGGTATTTTGCATCCCTACTTTATTGTTATGTGCACAGTTATTACAGTTGATTCCCAGGCTCTCTCCGATGATGCTCAAACTATATGTGCAAAAAGAAAATTACACAAGTAAAAATGGCAATGTAAGCTATGTGACGTAAAACAAATAAATAATAAATGCACACAATGCGTATCTTCTCGCCAAATGTTTACAACATATTGGGATGTATCTCTCCATTGTATTGTGGTGTATTCCACATGGATTTACCCCTGAATCCTGAATCTTTGCGAATGTGTCTGGTCGCTGATCGATTACTCTGGTCTGGCCAATGCCGTCAGTTCACAAACATTCGCTTGCAGTTGCTAGAGAAAAGGGACATGTTAGAGGCTGGCAGGCCCGCGGAACCGCACGTCCAGTCGGGGCAACGGACACCCTTTCAGTGATGGGCCACTTCGCCCAAAGAGGACGGAGACGAATTTGAACTGCGTAGCTACAACCTGGGTTCGGTGTGGGTTTCTGGACGCTCATATGCAGGAGTTATTTTATGTTTAAAAATGTGGGAGATGGTGTCGTTACCGAGAGCGAGCTCTCCCTTCCTGTCGTCTAGGACAAGATGGCAGCAATGCAGGCGAACTGTGCATGGTGTGGATTTATAAGTCCATAACATGTTCAGAGAAGCCCTGGATTATACTTATAGTGACTCTATGTGAAGGTAAGTGGCGGACTGAAGGATGTCAATTGTGATCGTGTGTTTAGTTTAACACGGGAAACGATACTTTAGCTAAATGTGACGTAATACAAAGTCATAACTTAGCTACAAACTTAGCTAGCAGCTTTTGGCAGTATGAGGTTTCAACTGTTTCAATGTTAGCTTCGCACGTAGCTAACGTTAACTCTATCAGCACTTTGTGGAAGTGAGTTTACTAGCTGTGGGCTATTTTAGTGCCAAACAGTGGTTGAGATGGCGTTGGTGGTAAGTATTATCGTGAGTGCAATAGACACTCTGTAGTGTTTGTTATTTCAGTGTTGTCACCGCGACCTGTCGTTTTCTTTCTTTTGTTTAAACCATTACCTGTCGTAGCTAGCTTTGCTAACTAGATTATTTTCCCTATTAACCCACGCTTAATGGGCAATATGGTCGAAGGACTTAAACTTCTGTGCTAACTACCATCTGGAGTTAAACCAAACATTGCAAGAAAATGGCAGAGAAAAGTAGAATCATTAGTGTTTGTACGAGCCGTCATCTAACACACCAGAAAGGTATATGATTAAGTCTCATTCCCAGGACGACACATATCTAACTTACGTCTCAAGCACAGCAAAATAATGAGAAGTTAAATCAGTACAGGCATAGGGCAGGGTCTCTATAGGTTCAACTACCACGACACACTTCTAGTGGGTCGTAAATGACGAGGGACTACATACAGAGTCTATACACTGAGTTCTTGGGAGAATGTTGCATATTAAGGCTTTACTTTCAACCATAATTAGCCTATAGCCATTTTAATTTGAATCACATATGCTGGATTGTACTCTGTCTAAATTTGTGCATGATGGTCCAGTAATGTCACCTGTAATTAATCTACAGTTATTACAACGTAAGTGCAACTGTAACACACCCAGACGATCTAGATAGATAGATAGATAGATAGATAGATAGATAGATAGATAGCGCTACAGGTAAAAGGAAAAATATGTATTTTTGTTTTCAGGGTGAACTGTGCCTTTAATATAGAAAACCAACAGTGGCGTGTGGCTAGACCTGGTCAATGGTTTAAGTTCCTGTTAATATTGTCAGGTATTTTGGTCACATCTTAGAACACCACAGCTAAAAAATAGTCTATTTCTCTTCTCTGTCTCATCCTAGCCAGCTTAGCAGATATAAGCACACGGTGAGAGATAAGAGGTGTACAAGTCCAAAGTTGGAATTTATGTCAAGTTAATCATAAAATGCGCCTGTAACAATCAACTTGGCCTTTTGGTGGTGGTTTTGTGTTAAAGAGGATGTATATGGTTAATAGTTGAGCTCTTGTATGAGGGTTTAGACCTCTCCATCACCCACCAGCAAGGCAAGTGTCCTATATGATTCTAGGCAAGATTCTTTACATCACTTAGTGTTCCTACTCACACTGAAACTTGTGTCTTTTAAAATTTGTGAAACTGAAAAGAAAAATGCAGGACTCATCCTGTGACGCTGTAGTTAATGTACTTTCCCTGTTCTGTATGACAGTAGTACTTCTTCTTTTGTTGTCCTGAAACTAAGGAATATCATAGTGTGGGTGTTTGTTTTGCTTTCCTGTGCTAAGCAGAAAAATTCCAGTGGTACAACAGACAGTGGATGGAAGTTTTGGCTGGTTTGACTGGCATGCAGCAGACATGGCTGTGTAGTTTGGTCCCAAAAGTATAATGGGTTGTAGCTGCCCTTTTTGTAATTTGAGCTTTTGTTGTTGGCTCAAAGATCACTGCCAGGGCACAAAATTAGCACCAGCAGCCACCAACCAAATGCTGGTAAAATATGCAAGTGTCTGGTAGATTTGATTCACTTAATGGCCAAAGAACAATCATAATCTATGGAGTGGCAGGTAAAATTTGAACATTCACTAGGCATTTGGTTGGTGGGTAAAAGTTGATTTTGCACCTTGTTCACTGTCGTTTTTATTTGTCATTTTTTGATTGGATGGATCGCTACTCTAATACAAACAGTACCAAATACGCTATTATATGTTTACTCAGACTTGGTCTGAGTTAATTATCCATACTTATCAGTAGGAACGAGCTCGTATTCAAGTTTCAAAACCTGCTGTTTCTAAAAATATTTATGATAGTGAAACTGCTACCAGTATCTGTTTACTGTTAACCTTTTGAGACAACACCACGAGTACAGTACACCATTGTGCTGTTATCTTTGTATGATTCCCCTTGGTGTAGGTACTCCTCACTGCTGTACATGTGTCACGTTCATCAGCTTATCAGGTCCAAACCAAGGTTGTTGGTGATAATGATACCAGTAATGCTAGAGGAAAGTCTGCAGACAGTGTGGCTGGTAGTAAATAAATGTGTAAACAGTGATTTCCCCTACAACACTTGCAATTAAAGCAAAATCTTGTTTTTTAATGGCAGCATGGAGGCAGTAGGACTTGGGAAATGTGTTGTCATGTCATGCAGCACTGATCTGCTACACTTGGGCCAGCTGGTCATCTGTATTGCTTTGTGATCAACTGAAAGACTGTTTTCCATCCTGAGTGATGTCATCTTGAGTTGTGCGGACAGACATGAGGCAGTAAACAAAACAGAAAGATAGAGAGTTTATGGGGAGAGTACCATGACAAGAGGATGTGAGGTAACTCGCATGAATCACAAAAGTGATGGGTGGAAAAAGTCCAATATCCAAAGAGGTAAACATCTGTCCCAGTGTACAGTACATAATTACCTACACACATCCAGTGATCTGGTCAGAGCCCAGGATTTTAATAACATGGTAGATACTTTGTGCAGAAACTGGTGAGGAAAAAATATCAGTTTTCTAGTGAACCAGCTCACTCTGCTACTGTGTTCATGGCTGATTTAATGAGAAGTGTAACAGTTTGCGTGGCCTATGATCAATGTTCTGCTGATCGATATACAGTAAGTGCTTGTTGTTTAGTATTTCAGTCTCAGCACCTTGGTGACAGCTGTTAATACATGTTTGAGAGAGGCGATATACTCAAATGCAAAATGCATTACTTTGTCATTTCTGGGAGGAAACTAAAATAGACACCAGCCGTCAGTGATTCATGGGTGTGTAGTCTCTTTTCATGTTTACCAATGAGTGATAAGTTTACTTGTTAAATTCTGCATTTGTTTGCCTTTTAGTGAAAAATTGCACACATACATTTCAGGCACCTGAAATTTTGAGCTTTGCAGAGATCTAGTATTTTTCAGATTTTCCAGACAGAAAGCAAGAATGATCAGTATCAGGTCAGTGAGGCCCCTGTTTTCTTAATCTGTGCCCACTTGTGCTTGGTTTTGAATTTTTATTTCATTTACTACTTGTTCAAAATGGTGATTTGTCAGTGCTTAATTTATATCGTAAAAAGGGTGCACCGTAATGGAGTGATATCAATATGTGCCTATACATTCAGTTAAGGCATACATGTAAAAGATATCACCATTATGGAGTAGAGGTACAATTGTAATTACAGAATAGGGTACGTAGGTAGTAAGGTTGGGTGATATCTACCGAATTACAAAACCATATGATACTGTTGACAATAATGGTTTTGTCTCAGCACCACATATCTGTAACTTAATTGTGTTTAATAAGAAAATGATAAGCACGACTTGGAGATGTAGTGCAATGAACAGCAGCAACAACTTCTTTTTATTTTCTCCCCCACATGTCAAAAATGGAACTTTGGCAATCACTTCATGGCTTCTCTGAGGGAAAATACTACCTCAAACATAGAAGTCTTTTAAATTGCGATGTTACGATGGTATAGGGCTCAGTGGTCAATGACTGTCAGTCATCATTTATTTACCCTTATTGGGAAATTTCACAGCCGCAGAGATATGAAAAGACAGGAAAAGAAAAGAAGATATATAAGGAAAAAAACAATGCAATACAATAATACAATACAGTTAAAAAAAGGAATAAAGATAATAGCAGTACTAATACTAGTGTGAAAACAGATACATCAATAAGCATCGTAAAGTGTAAAACAGTGCAGATGGTGCAGTAGACAGTATACATCAATAAAATAAAGGGTGTGAAATCTGGAAGTCCCCATGTATACTAGTTGGAAAATTGCAAAATGTGAAATGTATAGAAGAACAGTGCATGTCCATGTGGATAGTTATAAAATGAGAGTTATAAAACGGTAAGGTGAAATCCGGCAATCTGATTGGCTGTTAACTGTGATATAATGAGCGTATACCACAGCTACTATTCTAAAAAGCCTTATCACAGCATATCACTCCGCTTCAGGGAAGCAACAATGTTTCCATGACAACAACCAACTGTTACAGTACGCAGCAAAAAGTAGCCGGTTTTGATGTTTATTTTTTGACGGCGTTAACAACATTTAAACATGTTAAACATGTTTAAACATGTGGCCGTATTATTATTAGATTAGATTATAAAATTCTGCACTGTGCGTCAATGAGTAATGCGGAGTCAAATAGCGGACCACGGACAGCTCCCGTATAATGACAGTCACAGGATCAGCACCTTGACAGCGACTATGACACTTAGGGCTCTATAGGGTGATCTGTCACTGTCTGATTGAACATCCTCATGGAAATGATATTTTACAATTCTTCGCATTATTTACTAACGAAATTCGTTAAGGCAAGTAATTTGGTGCTTTTAAAGTCATGATATTCAGATGCCGCTGCTGCGTCTCCAGGTGCCTGCCGCGATGTCACATATAGTCGGCTTAATAAAGTCAGTGATCACTCAAAGCTAAAACTATTTAAAAAAAAACTCTCATTCATTGAGGTTTTGGGTGGATTCTTCCGGAACACTCACTCATAGTTAACTGCGGGGGGGCCTCGCATGTTTACGTTACGGGGCTGATTGTCAGAGAAGCAACAATGTATCCATGACAACAAACTGTTACAGTAGGTAGCAAAAAGTTGCTGCGGTGTTTTGACAACGTTAACAAATAGACTAAATTAGTTGAATTGACATGTTTAAGGTTAACTTTCACCTCCAGATAGGGTTAACAATGGTAGAGTTGATTGAGCAGTGACTTTCTCCCGAAAAAAAGGCGAGGAATAGACGACATGCAGAGCTAACGTACGGAGAGGTGGGACTATTTTTTTCACAGCTAAGGGGTTTACACCCCCTTAGCTGTGGTATAATGAGCGTATATCACGGCCTGTCGTGATGTATTGCTTAAATGTATACAAAGCAGTGTAAACAGACAGGAATAGTGTTCCCATGATACCAAAATTTTAACTTTGATACCCATGCCAAGTTCAGTATCACGATATTTGATACCAAAATGATATGTGAGACTGAAACGATACTGGATTGATACTCAGTATCTAATAGCTCAGAAACAGAATGTCCACAAGGGCTAGTAACACTGGACATACGGTATGCTGCTGTAACCAGAATTCTATTTTGAAAGTATGCGTTTCCGTTTCCTGACACTCTGCTCTCTGCTATGTTTCTGACCTTGTGATGGTGCTGATGTCACTGATGATGTGCCGTTAGGTTCATGTTGCACTATAGCTTGATTCTCTCTGTGTATTTCATGATGTTGCTCCATTTTGTCGATGTTAAATGTACATATTTATTGTGCCACCTTAATGTTGGTAATGCAACATTAAATAACTCATTTCAGTAATTAGCCTATTCCGAATTTAGCCTTGCCAAGTGGTAAGCTAACCGGCTAGCCCAGCTAGCTTGCCCTGCAGTTGTATTTTACGGTCCTTAAATTCTTTTAGGTAATACTGGCTATCAGTAAGGAGCTGAAATCCAACCTTTGACCCTCTTTTGCCTGGAACCCTGTAGTGGTCAATATAGTGGCCCTGAAAAAATATATTTTCCTGGGTACAGGAGCTAATCCATCAAGGAGGAAACTTCTCAGTGATAGTCATAAGGTCACAGTTGAAATGCCATGTGGTCACATGCTTGAGAGAATAGAGGTCCTTTTAATCTAAAGAGTGTAGAAGATCATGTTCACGAGACACAAGCAAAGCACCACAGTGTGCTGGGAAGTTGTGAGGAGTTCAGACAGTAACCTCTGCTTATTGCTCAAGGGAAAACAACTGCAGGAAGCGGAGAGGGACACTATTATAGGCTGCATTTGGTATCCTCACATGAACTGAGCAGTAGCCAAGGAGACCTCATTGCATTATTTTATAAATAACAAAATATGTTCTGGGTCACATTGGCTGGATAAAATTAAAATCATGAATGGTCAAAATGGGTTTAATCTTTAAAGTGGGGAAAAACAAAATCGTACAGAATCTACCCAGACCCAAACCCTGTAACATATTATACAAGCTAGTTCAGTTGAAGCATACTGAGACCTCTAAACACACAAAAAACATTTAAAGCATATTAAGCAACAGTTCTTTGTAAAGTATTTATTTGATTGTATGGAAAGCAGTGTTATTAGGGTTGTGTATCTCACTGGTTGAGACTGATTCGATGTGTATCTCAATACATGTTCAACAGTACAAAATATCTTTTTTTAAACAGCCAACAATTCGGTATGATATCATTCAGCCTGTCATAATACAATACAGTATAATGCAATACAAGACAATGCAATGTGTGAATCCTTAGATTTTGATTCTATTAATGCTATATTTGTTGGGTACTATTGGCTGCAAAAAGAAATCCTGATAGTTTTTACTAAATTTAGTATCAGGAGAGATAGAGAGAAGGGGACATTACAGTGGTGTTAACATCTTATTAGGAATCTCATGTGTAAATGAGATACTGTAGCCTAAATGAGAATTTGTAAACAAACTTTAAAACAGTTTTAAATGCATTTTTGCAGTATGATGCTACTCTGTTTCACATGAAGAGTGCTGTGGTTGTGATTAGTATGGGGGAACAGTTATGCATGTTATCTACTCTCCCAGTGACATGATGTCTCTGGGTTGGCACACTTGTGGCTCTGTACGCTGCTGTCCAACACTTTTTGCATAAATGATTTGCAGCGTTTTCTCATCTTTCTTATGAAACCCAAACCTATTATACACTTGTGTGTTATGAAAGTTTGGTGGTGCGACACGGTGTGATGCGGTGCAACCTCATTTCTTTCACTGTCTGTTTGGAGAAAATGAAGAGGAGACACAGGAGAGGGTGGGGGACCGCTTGTTTTGTGTGAGCGAGGCAGCAGTCGTCCAGTGAGAGCGGTAAAGGCGGAGGCAGGAGGAGAGAGAAAACGGAGGAAAGTTACAGCTTCTGTTCATTGATGCCAAAAATGCAACATATGCACATCCTTATGAGATGTATTGATACGCTAGTGTTGCATAAAATTTTTTTTCCGATTCACATTTAGCTTTTTACTGATACAGGCTGTCTGAACCGATTCATTTGTATCTTTCACATTAAAGGCCAATGCATCGGATGCATGAGTGAATCTTTACACCCCTAAGTGTTATGGCGATGTATGAAGATGTATATAAATGTTTTTTAGCTTTTGTTTTTGGGGACCACTCACAGCTGGAGCAATTCCAATTTTCAGTCTTTCTCAGACCTAAAATTGACAGCCCTCACAAACATTTTTGTGACTTTTCTTGTAAAAATTAAATTGGATGTTCATAATAAAACACTGATTATTAAATAACTTGTACATTTTCTCCAAAAGTGGCCCAGACTACAGCTAGACCTCATTATATTATTATATTAAGATTATGTACCAGAGGGAAGATGATCTCGCAAGATTTTGGAATCTCATGGGATCTTACAGGACACAATTTCACATGATCTTGTCTGGAAGTAGATGTAAGTAAACCAAGACGAATTCGGTACAACCCATTGCTGTAGTAAACCTTTGCAGTGAGAAAAACAGAAGCAGAAGTTAAATGAGTCTGGATGAGAAACTGTTTGAGGAGATGCATCAACATACAGGTTGTTTATTCTTCAGCCAGAACAGGAGGTAAGATTTTACCTGTCAGTCTGTGATCAGCAGTCTGCTGCTGGCTAACATTAACCTGAAGCGCTATAAAGTTGACTGCTGTTTGGTGACATCACCAGCTGCTCTGACTCATTCTAGATTGTCTGACTTCTCTTTATCCTGTTCTTGCACTCTATCGCTAACACCATGAAATCATGTGTCCCGAGTGTGTGCTGCTGTTATCAGCGCTGTTGTGGGTGGGATATTATGGTAGGTGTGTCTGCTGCACGCATGATGTGACCATTGTGCAGAGCATGTGTGCGAACATGACCGGCACAGAATTGGATATGTGACTTTGATTGGCTGGTCATGCAGAAAAGCGTCCCATTCTGGTCTCTGGCTGGTTGATCAATGCATCCCTAAAAAAGACTACTTAGTAAGACTTGTACTTATGTATTGCCTAAAGTGGGATATGAACTGTGCGATTTTGGGGTGTTTCAAGATGAAAGATGACCAATGAGAAAGAAACGTGGTGATATCTTTGGTCTTGGCTCCAAGACAGAGGTCCTACGTTTCACTGTGAGAGATATTCGGAGATGGCCATCACGGTCTTGTAACCAAAGGTAACCTGGGACAAAAGTCTGACAGTGTCAGAAATTTACATCTCACAGTGTGATGGCTGCTACAACCTGTGCCTACTAACCAATCAATAGGAATGCACAAATATGCATTTCTGTATGCTATTTTAGCATTATTGTCATACTACCAAAATTACTAAACGTTACCTCAAGTTTACTTTGCAAAATTGGTGTCTTTTCCCTAGCCATGAACGGGTCCATATTCTCCTCCTCCTCTTCTTCTTTGGATTTTTTCCATACACATAAATAAGATGTTGCAAGGGCTCCATTTTTGTTTTGCTTCATTGTTTATCATTATTGCAGCACCGAAGGATGACGCATGTACTTTTTCTTACATATTGACTTGCATCGTAGCCTTCAATTCTGTAGGTGTGATCATCATACAGTCTACAGACATCAAACTAGGGCTGGGTTAAACGATTATTTTTGTAATCGATTAATCTAGAAAATTATTTTTTGATGCATCGATTAATCTAACGATTCATTTTTAAATCCGATTCGATTCGATTTCAATTCGATTATCGATTATCTCCCCATAATTTGACCTATATAGCAATTAATGCTAATTTATCTCTATGAATAAAACACAAATTTCTTCTTTCCAATATATTTTTATTATCAAGTTCAAAAATGAATTGTATTGAACAATACAACAATAAAGTGCACACAGTTGTAGTGCAATGGAATCCTATAATAAAAAAATAATAAAATAAAACTTTCTTTCAATAAATAAAACTGCAAAAAACACAATCTGAACCAAAATCTTATCAACATAAAATAAATAAAAAATAACAGCAGCGGTGACAGCTGCAATTTACAAAACAACACAATGTGTGACAGCAGCAACTTAGCCTAATCATTTAAATCTGTGAAATAAATAACAAATAAATTCAAGTATTAGGCCTATTACAGTTAAGTGAACAGTAGTTTAACTTTTAGTAGTTACTGGAGCTCCCAGGACTTTACAAAGAATAATAAAATAAATAAAAATTTCTTTCAATAAATAAAACTGTTGTGCAAAAAACACAATCTGAATCAAAATATAAACATAAAATAAATAAAAAATAACAGCAGCTGTGTGTGTGTGTGTGTGTGCTCTCAGTAAGTGCAGCAGCCTCCTGGGGGGTGCAGGGGGTGTGGTTTTTTTTTCGTCTGATAGTAGTCCTCCAAACTTTTCTGCTTATCCCTGTCCCTGAAAACATAAATCACAAACACAGTGCACAGGTTAATAAAAATATATTTCTAAATGATCTGCCCATATCAATAAAGTATAATAATAATAATAATAATAATACATTAACCTAAAAGTTGAAAGTTAGAAAACAACAATGAATGTTGTATTTAAAAAAAAAAAAGACAGACAAAGAAATAAAAAAAAAACTAACTTTAGCGTGTATTTGAGGAGTGTGTGTCTGTGTCAGTTAAAAAAAGTGTGTCAGCAAGAGGCGAGTGTGTGAGGGGTGTGTGTGTGTGTGATTAAGTGGGCACATGTTCTGTGTGTGCGAGGCTGGAGCACAAGTTACGTGGTGCGGTTTGGATGAATGACGGGGTTAATCATTGCAAACAAGGAAAGAAAAAAAAAGTTGAAAACTTACGGTGTCTTCTCCTCCACACAAGCAGCTCCCGGGTGCCTCCTCTTAAGGTGCTGGTGCATCGCGGTAGTGCTTTTATGGTATGCCATCTCTATTTTGCACAGGTCACAGACCACGGAATCGTTACCTTTAGGTGTAAAGTACTCCCATACTTTTGACATCCTATTACGAGATCTTTTCTTCTCCCCCGACTCGCTGCTACTCGATGCCGTGGCCGCCGCCATTTTTTGATTCTGAGTGACGACGCATCGACGTGCAGTTTTTGCGTCGACGTCATCGATGACGTCGACGCGTCGTCCCAGCCCTACATCAAACATGATGTTGTGCCCAAGTTTATTAGATCTATGTCGCTTTTAAGTTTGTAATAACAATCGCTGAAATTTCACAGTCTGTAGGAGGCTTGAGTTAACCAAAGAAATAGCTCTGTTCACTCCAACAAATGTATTAATGCTTTGCTAAACACATGCTATACAAATCCTTTAGGGCTGCAACGGATCAAAAAACTCACAGAACACAATTAATGCAGTTCATGCTGTGTTTCTGGACATTGTCTTTTTTTAGTATTTTATTTCCCAGCACATAAGGATTGTCCTTTTTGATTTTCTGCAGTGCTGCCTGGCAATGCATACAAAAGAGCATCTGCTTGGTAGCATCATATTTTAGCCACAGAAACTCCTTCTCCCTGTCCGCGCTAGGGGTGCAACGGATCAAAAAACTCACGGTTCAGATCGTATCACGGTTTTGAGTCACGGATCGGATCATTTTTCGGATCAGCAAAAAAGAAAAAAGTGGTGGGATTAGGGTTAAATTGTTTTAAAAATGCACTTGGCTTTTATCTGTGTCTGTCTGTAATTATCACCATAGTTATGTAATGTAATAATAATGATAATAGTAATGGTAATGGTAATAATATTAAAATCTTCAAACTTATACAGTACTGTTCTATGTATATACTATACATATATTAGATCATTATACACTGCACAGTATAATACCCAACTACGCTCTGTAGTCTGGCTCAATGTCTCGCCTACAGCACAGCACATCTGATTGGTTAGACGGGTAATCAATCAGCACAGACACACTGTGTCACACACAGGGTGAGACAGAGCTGCACCAGTGAGCAGGGAGGAGCTGTGTAGAAGTTAAGACAGCTGATATCGCCAAAGTTTCAATAATTATCACAATCTTATGATTTGTTTCTTTGACGACAGCATAGTTCTATCAGTGAAAAAAGTCATGGTCTGGATTTCACTCAAGAGATGTGACGGCTTTTAAATCAGTCGCTCTTCGCAGAGATGCGCTGCACACAGCAGCATCTGTCCTGTCTTTTCATTGCAACTCTGCATTGAGATTTCGGGTATTATAACTGATACAAATGTAACTGACAGTAAAACTATGACGCTTACATGTAGTCAGCGGATCACATGCGTGCTGAACCGTGGAAGGCGATCTGTACAGGACACGGGTCAACTGTGATCCGTTGCACCCCTAAAATCCTTCCCACCATGGTTCTTCATCTGCTATAACATAATTTGTTAACGGATCAAACATTGTGAAAGCAGTCTCTCTGCATAACTGGACTAGGCATCTGTGTTTTGGGGCACTTGTTACAGCTCATGTTCTGTTTGCTTTTTGTACAGAGAGCTGAGCTACCTACCAGAATGTATGATGACGTTATCAGACAAAAGTGTGAGTGCTTAATGCGTCTGTTTTGATTTGCTGTGGGAAGGCACAACGTTTATAGCTCACATATTCCAGAGTCTAAGCTCCACTGATCATAGTAACACTGTGCTTTGCTTTAAGCTGTGAAGTCAAGTCACATGGACATGAATAGGTTCTCCAGCTCTAGACTGACTTGCACTATATAGCACAGTAATGCCTCTAACCTATGGCTATTACTTAAGAACGTTTTGGGATAAGCAGTGATGTTGAGGTGTCGTATTCGGCCGCCTCTATTTAAACAAATAATTAGTGTTTCACACATACTCAACATTTAACTGCACCTTTGCTACCTGGCAGCCACAAAAATTAAAGAATTGATGTCTTTTAAATTAACATGACATTTAAAAGGAAGCATAACATTTTCCTGCAGATTAGATTAGCATGTGTATTTGTTTTTCTCAAAAGGGGAAGAAAGTGGGATGGAAAGATTACTTTGTTTTGTGTCTGTTTTCCCCCCAACATGGCGTGATTGTCATCACCTGTTCGTTCTCTCCCCTATTGCTACTATTTCTGTGTCTTAAGACACTTTTGTTTTGTCAGTCAGTACCATTTGGTCATTGTAGGCAGGTGTCTAGTGTTTATTTTCTTGGCAATTTAATTTTGAGTGGGCCAGGATCAGAAGTTCAACTGTGACCAATTACTTAGCAGCTCAAGGTTGCTGGAAAGGGTCTACAGCTTTGAAAGTAATGCAATGCCACAGGAAGAGATTCATGGCAGACCAAGGGAGTATCTGGCTTCAGATGGTAATAATAGCTGCAGCTGCCATTTTTCTGCCTTTGAAATAACAAAGCCCGTCTACTTCACATCCTTGTGTCAGAATTCTCCTGACCATTGAATGATTGTGTTTGTGTGGCCAGGGAAATAAACTGATACCCAAGTTAAATTTTGTATTAAATCTAATTTGGGTGTTGTATTGCACTAAGATAGTATTCAAATCTTGATTGCTCAGTTGGTGAGAGTGGTCTAAGTGCAGACTCCCACTGTCTAGGGACTCTGGCACCAGACAGCATGCTCTTCATCTCCAGACCAGTCAATTAAGATCTCCATTCCCCAGGCATTGAGATGAAACACACATTACAAATGTAGTATTTCATTTGGAAGTCTTAAAAAAACTTGGCTGTGGCTCTGCAGTATTGAATTTGGCATTGCCATGTCACAGAGAAGAAAACATGAGGCAAGTTAAATAAATGGTCAGTAATCTCAGATTTTCTATCAGCAAGCACATACTTGAAAATAGTGCATCACAGTTCTTTGATCTCTATATGGTATAGTGAAATATATTGGTTAAAAATTTCAGGTTTGAAACATTATTAAGACTTGCTTATCTACAACTGTGGTATGCATGTAGTTGGGACATGATTGGCAACTGAGGTTATAGATGTAATGCGTCCCTAGACTGAGCTCTGTCTGTAGAGGCTTGGTTGTGTCCTATGTACTTTTGATCTTCTGGGTGCTGCTGCTGCCTTGTGCCTTTGTTAAAGCGATATTCCACTCCTAGATGATAATCCACTCAATATATACTCACCCCTATGCCGATGTGAAGAAGGGTGAAGATCTTCAGTTCACAAAACAATCCTGGAGTTTCAGCAGAAATCAGGGTTGCAGCCACTGGCAGTGAATGGTGACCAAATGTAAATGTAAAAAAAAAACAAAACACAAAACAAACACAAAATGTCTCCATCCTGTTTGTGTGGTGTAATCCAAGTAACCACAAAGGACGTCATTTACACCATGTTTTTAGCCGAAATGTCAACTGTAGCATTTAGCAGGTAGCATGTATGGCGTCGATGTATCGTGAGATATACTTCGTATATCTCACACGTGCATCCATTAAGAGATATACGAAGTCTCGCGATCCATCTCGCGAGATATACGAAGTCTCACAATACATTGACGCCATGTTTACATGCTACCTGCTATAGCGATTAATCACAGTTAAAAGACTACATATTATATATACTAATATTTCTTTTATTTTCTTCTATTCTTTCTTATATAGTATTGATGGATGCAATACAGTTAATCCATTACAATTTAAGGATGCAATTTTACAGATCGGTGAAAAATAATAACACATCACAGTTGTTTATTTTTTCACATCAGCACTACATTTTGATTAGTGTACTAAATAAATGCCTATGTATCCGTCTGCACACTTCAACTTTCATAAACAAGTCACATCCATACAGTCTATGGTCACTTCATTGTGAATGGAGAATATTGTCCTCCTGAAGCTGCCGTACATCTGACAGGCCACCGTCCGTCATAGGAAACACTCGCGGAATAACAATTAGTCTGATTGTCACTGTCACTGTCAAACCAAGAGTTTAACAGTGTTTTCCACTCTCGTGTGTGATCAAACCACTGATTGCAGCCAGTTTTACCCGATCACGGGCAAAGTCGGACGGGTCTTCACCGGGCAGCGGGTGGGAGGAAGCTGCATTCAAGACAGAAATATTAGACAAACCCCGTCCCGCACTGATTCAAAACGGGACGTGTTATTTAATCCTCAAATACGGGATGATTCCGGATTTCAGCGGATGGGTGACAACTCCAGTGGCGACACAGGCCACAGACTGTATACACAGACAGACTCTATTTAAGTCACGTGGCGCGATTAATCGTTCGTTAATTTTTTTTTATTGTTATTGTTTCCAGATTAATCTCATGCGTTAATGCTTAACTTTGACAGCCCTTGTGTGTGTGTATATATGTATATGTGTGTATATATATATTTATGCATATATGTATGTGTATCAGGGCTGTATGGTGCAACATATGTCGCACGTGCTATGAGAAAAAATGTCTGTGCTAAGAATTAATTTGCTTGCTAGCATGTGTGCGACAGGCAGATTTGGGAGCCAACCCCATAGCGTTACTTGCTGACATAACGTCATATGTTTTGCTGAAGAGCTTGTTTGATTAAAAAAAATCCTTCTGTGTAAAATGTTGCTAGGCTACCGGCAATGTTACTTCGCTATCCTTCCTGGTAATTAGTGGTGCAATGGATCGCAGTTGACCCGTGTGCCGTACGGATCGCCCTCCACGGTTCGGCACACATGTGACCCGTGGACTACTGTGAGCATCATAGATTTACTGTCACTGTTACTTTTGTATAAGTTATAATACCTGAAATCTCAATGCAGAGTTGCAGTGAAAAGACAGGACAGATGCTGCTGTGTGTGTGCAGCGCATCTCTGTGCGGATTTAAAATCCGTCACATTGCCTTGAGTGAAATCCAGACCATGACTTTTTTCACTGATGTAAGTATGCTGTCATCAAAGAAACAGATCATGAGACTGTGATAATTATTGAAACTTTGGCGATATCAGCCGTCTTAACACTAGAACGGCCGACGGTCATTTCAACCATTTTGAAATTTACATGTGCAATAATTTTGTTGAATAAAAAAATAAAATCCTGCTGGTTCTTGACTTTTCACAAAAGTGTATGTATTTTTATTTAAAGTTGTTTTTACATAAATTACATAAATGACAACAAAAATATAATTTTTACCTATTTCGGGCGTGAATGGTCATATTGACCGTACGGAATTTCATGCTGTCCTATTGTTTATTTTTTCCGCGGTTGATCTATTTTTAGCCTTCCCGCAGTCCCGTTATTATTAGACAGAGATGGAAAGATCGACAGATAGGGAGACAGGGAGATAGAAATAAAGAAAATGTCTGAAACACCGTGGAGAGACCTGACACTTACCAAGGCCCTGGAGCTACCTCAGAACTTGGACAGCAGTGATTCTGATGCAGGGGAACTATTTGAGATGGAAAGTGACAGCGACCTTTCTTGGAATGAACATACTTCATTCTCATCAGAAAGTGATTAGGAGTTCATACGGAGGAAAAAGACGTGGCTACTAAAATATTCAGCATCTGCGGAAAATGCCGCAAAGCCGTGTGTAAATTGCGCGAAGAGAGGAGTCAACGTACGTTGACAGTGAATAGGGGAGACTGGGGACGTTTGTAACACTAGTGCGGATTTCTCTCAGTTATTCAGAGATTATTTGGAACAGACAAACCAAATCTTAAACCTATATGTTAAATAGACATGCACTATTGATTTAATTAGTTAATATAAAATTGTTTTATGGTTTTAGTCTAAACTTTGTTCTTGGCTCTTTTGTTTTAGATCAGCTTGTTTCCACCTTTTTAAAAATAATTTTATGTGTTATAAGTGTTTTAAAAATGTTTCCTAAAGAAATAATTTATTTTTAATGGTTATTTTCTGAAATAATTTTCTTGTTCTGAGTTATGGATGAATGCATTTGTCAAACACTGGTGTGAATATAATATGCAATAATTACGGTTTGATATATGGGATGATATGAATATTGATATGCCTGAATTTAATTTGTTAAAATTGCATTTAGGTGTTTTTTATTTTTTAAAAGACATCCTAAGACAATAAATGCATTAATCTCTCGACTGGGTATTTATCGTAAGAGATTATTAAGTTTGGATTCTAGAGGTCAAAATGACCGCCTACGGCTGTTCTAGTAGTCCTGTCTGTGACACAGTGTGTCTGTGTTTGATTGATTACCCATGACTTCTGACCAATCAGATAGTGCTGTAGGCGGGACATTGAGCCAGACTACAGAGCGTAGTTGTGTAGGCGTATATTGATCTAGTATATACATAGAACAGTACTGTATAAGTTTGAAGATTTTAATATTATTACCATTCTCATTACTAAGATCATTATTATTACATTACATAACTATGGTGATAATTACAGATACAGATCAAAGCCAAGTGCATTTTTAAAATAATTTAACCCTAATCCCACCACTTTTTACTTTTTTGCTGATCTGAAAAATGATCCAATCCGTGACTCAAAATCGTGATACGATCTGAACCGTGAGTTTTTTGATCCGTTGCACCCCTAGCGCGGACAGGGAGAAGGAGTTTCTGTGGCTAAAATATGATGCTACCAAGCAGATGCTCTTTTGTATGCATTGCCAGGCAGCACTGCAGAAAATCAAAAAGGACAATCCTTATGTGCTGGGAAATAAAATACTAAAAAAAGACAATGTCCAGAAACACAGCATGAACTGCATTAATTGTGTTCTGTAGAGGTTATGGTTATTTTTAGTGTATGCTACAACTCACTGGCCCTGTGCTACATAACTGTCAGCCTCTGTAGCACCAGTTCTAGGTGCTGAAAAAGTTAACGTACAGCCCTGTGTACACATGTATGTATGTATGTATGTATGTATTATATATATATATATATATAGTTATTATGTTATTCTCCAACACTGTAGCAGGCGCTGTGGAAAAATTCACAGTATTCACATGGGAAGACCACGGTAGAGGATGAAAGCACGAAAAGTTGCATGTGACAGTGTCTTTAAACGTTTCCGGTCACTGTTTCGCCTTTGTCCAGGGTGTGTTTTGTTTTCTACTGGTTTTCCCTTCTCATCTTTAAAAATGCGTTTGGGTTATTAAAGATCAACAAGCCAGCAATGAGTCATGCGCAGTTGTCGCAGCCACAGACCATTCAAATTTGAGAGGCACAAGACGGGTCCATGTGCTGGCTGCAATAATGTTATTGCAGAGGGTTGTTAGTGTGTCTGCATGTTGGTGGTCCCTGCGGAGATAGTTTGTATTGTGTCTGTCCTAAATGTTTCAGTAACAGTTACAATTGTTTCTAAAAGTGACCCAGAGGCACAGAAAAAGTATATCAAGTCACAAAGCATTCGTAGAAACTGTTACATAATTGATTTCCTGGTCCTTGACAATAACCACATACACAATATTCTTTTACTTCCACATATCTCTGAACCGTCAATGAAAATAGTGTATTTAGCAGTTTTATCAGCAAAGTGAGAATTGTTTGAAACATGTTGCTTATGGATCCAAACAGCAAAGAGTATGATACTGTAATAGGGCGTGCATTGCTATCTGCCTCAGCGTTTCTTTTTTCTTTTGAAACTCCCATTTAGGAGTACCAAAGTAGTAAATTCTCAAATTCTACACATCATGCCTATAATGAATAATAGAGGCTATCACGGGGCTCTAAATTACAGGCAGCACACCATAAATATACAGTAGGTGTGTTTGCAACTATCCTAACAACAATTAAGCAGATCCCAGCATGCACTGGGTGAGAGGTGGAGTACTGTATACTTACACACAAAAACAGGCAAGATATTCACCCACACATCTCTGGGCAATTTAGAGCCTCCAATCATCCAGTGAGCATGTGTTTGGACTGAAGAAACCAATGCTGGCACAGAGAGAACGTATGAACTCCACACAGAAGCCAGATGCAATAACATGATAATTAAAAGATACTAACGAGCAGCCTAGTGAACACTATTACAAATCTGTTCTAGCTGTATGGATATAGAATGAAAACGTTTGTGACACTGGTTGGCTTTCATACTAGACAACCTTATTTGTAGGTGTGCCAGTGTGGCCAATTTCAATTTCCCCCTGGAGCTCTTCCAATTTTGTTTTCATTCACAACCAAGATGGTTGCCCTTTTGGGCCCTGCTTGGGATAATTTGATAAATTGTTTCTTACAGAGAAGATGGTAAACAGTGCCATCAAACAGCAACACGGGGTGTGATTGAGCAAAGAGCCGTCAAGGGAATAGGTTGACCTTATCTTGCTGCTCAGAATAGAGTCAAAGGGGTGGTTCACAGCGTTAGTGTTATCACAACACAAGTGTGTATTCCATCAAGGATATTTATTTTAGGAGACTCTACAGGGGCACTAACAGCCCAAAACTCACTAGTGTGCCCTTTTCTGATTTTTGGAACCTAAATTTGTTTTTTACATAGGTAAACATGGTTTTGTAAATGCACTGTAGATGAAAGTATGGAAATCTTTGGGGATGAACTGCTTGTATCTCAGCCAGTGTGCCCAAGGATGAAAGTAGGTCATAAGCTCCAGTACAGCACACAAACAGTGTCTTGATAAGGTCACTGTGCCAGTTTTGAATGTGGATTTTAAAGATGGTCAGGAAACTTGTCATTGTACTGCTCTTTTTCTGTTGCAAATAATTGACTTTGAGAATAATTAAGCAAGATGTGATGGTCTTCATGAGCATGAAGAGCTCTATCCTCCCTCAGACACACACAGACACATGCATGATGGGGGAAGAGGGAAATATAAAGCATGTCTTAGGTAATTGGAAACGTGGGCCTGATGATGCTTTGTGACTTTATTTTTCTCTCTTTGTCTGTCTCTTATCCTCTCTCCCGCTCTATTGGTTGCCTAGAGACCCACAGTAGGATGCATGGAAATGGCAGGAAAAGGTCAGGCAAACCTTTGAGAAGTTAGTCATCTACTGTGTGGAGGTGTTGGTGGGATTGCAGTGGATAGGGCAGAGTGGTGAAGGTGTTCTCAAGCACTCCACTACGACATGTTATCTTGCCCCTTATCCGTTTGACGTATGCTGTCGGGGTATGGGTGATGGATGTTAATGGGGCACTACTAGTTATGATGTCATCAAGGAAAAGTAGTAGACCTTTTTCACAGCAGCCGTAGTAATTTGAAAGGCTAAACCTAGGTGTTACCAATAGGGTTGGATATGGTTTTTTTTTTTTTTTTCGATACTATTGCTAAAACTATACCTTTAAAAGAGTACTGGTGCCTGAACCGATACTTTCTATAACCAAAAAAAAAACCAAGAAGCACAAAATGATGGCCATAGACATTAAAGAATATCTTTTTTGCTTTGCTAAGGCAAATTTGGACTTGAACTGATATAATATATTAACTGTTAACAGTTTAAAGTTCACTTAAATGTCTAGATGCAACATTTTCATTTACATTCACAAATAAAAAAAACTGAACCCAACTACGTTAACTTCACAAATTATTTGCAGAAATATGATCATATTTGCTAACTGGAAGAAAGGCTGCTGTCAGTCATCAGTGGCCTGATCATCATAGATATAAATAGCAAGCTGCATCTTAGTGTTTTATAGCTGTGCTCCTCATCTCTGGGGCTGCGGACAGCCATACTGCTGGCGGATGTGCTTGGCATAGGGTCACACTAACAGTCAAGCATGGTGCAACCCTCTGCTTTCAAGTGTATCCCATGCATTCATAGATGCTTCCTCCCTTTACACGCAGTAGTTTTTAACATTTGTTGGACATTCCACCTGGTGCTGAAATTCCTACTAGTTAAAGGATAACTTCAGTATTTTTCAACCTGGGCCCTATCTCCCCTGTGTGTATGATTGGTAGATACAATTCGTTTTCAAATTGGTTCAGTATTGAGGGAGGTGGATGCAGCCGCGAAACAAGTTATAACAGTAGGTACGAGGGCAAATGCATCCCGTAAAAGTTTGTGCATTAAAAGTGCCTTTTTTCCGCCACAGACAGGCTCAGATCGCCAGTGTATTCTCTGTCAACAGCATGCAAAGTGTCTGTCTTACCCTTCACTTGCTCTGGGCTGTGTGTGATGAAATCTTGCGGGATCTTTGCTTGTTGCCGGAAGAAAAACAGAGGACAACGAGTGGGACAGCCGTTTTCTTGAGGAAGAAGTGTTTCAGGATTGGATGTCTTCCCTTCTTGGGTTGGCAGTAGTCATCTTGGGAAAAGTGTGCACTGCAGACCCAATGGTCTGCAAGGCGCAGTGTCTGGACAGGAGTGTTAGCATCCAATTGTAGCACAATTAGCCACAACTTCAGCATCTCGCTATCTGACAAAGGCAGCCAATGAAAGCTGCACGGGGTGACATCCTGTTCTTGCAATTCGGATAAGCACAAACACGAACCATTGTTTTCAATCGTTGTAGTAAAACTCTCAACTGAACTCCGGGACAACCAACTCCGCTCTGACTGGCTCTCAGCATGGCTCCTCTGTTTTTCTTCCGGCAACAAGCAAAGATCCCGCGAGATTTCATCACACACAGCCTAGAGCAAGTGAAGGGTAAGAGAGACACTTTGCATGCTGTTGACAGAGATTACACTGGCGATCTGAGGCGGTCTGTAGCGAAAAAAAGCACTTTTAATGCACAAACTTTTACGGGACGCATTTGCCGTCATATCTACCATTATAACTCGTTTCGCGGCTGCAGGCTGCATCCGCCTCCCTCAATACTGAACCAATTTCAAAACGAGTTGTATCTATCAATCATACACACACATACACATGGGGAAATAGGGCCCAGGTTGAAAAATACTGAAGTTATCCTTTAAATACAGCCACACTGTAGACCATTTAGCTTGGCATTTTAACCGTGGTTAAGCTACTAGTGAAGGGAAGGCTACCTGCTGCCAGAGCCATGTAGATAGAGTGCTGCTGTAATGTTATCTAGTTGCTTGGTGAATTAGCATCATTGGTAACACTTTTGCTTACTGTACTAATTAATGTCAAAAGGGCTGCTGTGAAAAAAGGTCTATTACACAATGGGATTGAAGGTGTCTGTCATCTGTTTTGCCCTAATTTAAACTCATCCTCAACCTTAAGCAAATAAAGACAGGAAAATACTGGGATATCTGGATTGTTCTTTGGTTTTTCAACTGATGATGTAACTGCTAGATAGTTTTTTTGTATTGCACAACATATTGTTCAACATTACAGTTAAGTATGTGTGTGCTGCATAACCCTTTCCACGGTTCTTCAGCATTGTTTATTAAACCTGGCACCATTTTATGTAACATGCTAATTTATCGAGGATGCAAACTAATGACCTATTGCATTATTCTCTTTCTCTACAGGTATGGCCTCACAAGTCTTGGTCTACCCACCACACATTTATCAAACCCAGACAAGTGCCTTTAGCAGTGTGAAGAAACTCAAAGTTGAGCCCAGCAGCTGTGTGTACCATGAGAGGGTACACCCGCGGACTTATCTGAACAGCAGAACCCTTGGCATTGTGCACCCAACGAAACAAGCCCACTCGTTTGTGAACCGAGACTTGGCAGTGGGCGTGAAAGTGCGTGGAGGACAAGAGTACCCAGTGCAGACGGTGGTGGTGCGTGGCATACAGAGACAACAGCCCGGTAAAAGAGCAGGAGGAGGAGGAGGGGAGGAGGAGGATCAGGCCCAGCTGCGGCCCAGCAGCGACAGGACACAGGGGTTGTCCACTCGCAGGGCAAGGAGCAGCAGCAGACAGACACAGCAAGTGGGGGCAGCAGTGGAGCAACAGGGGCAGGAGGAGGGGGAAGGGGAGAGGGCTGCAGTGGAGGAGGCAAGGGAGGTGGAGAGGAGGGGGAGGGTGACAGAGAGGAGAACTGTGGAGGTTTGAACTCAGCAGACAGCTCTCAGCGATGTGGGTTGAAACGTAAAAGTGAGGAGCTGGATAACCGAGGGAGCACCATGCAGATTGTGGAGGAACTGTCAATGTTGCCTGCCATGTTGCAAACGACGAATGTGGGGAACGCAACCATGACTGCACCTGCGGCCGTGGGGGCTGGAGGGGGCCCCTCCAAACAGGGTGTAGGGCCCGGGGGTGTAGGTGCAGCGGGGGGGACGGGAGGAGGGGATGGGGACTATCAGGTAGTACAGCATGAAGTTCTGTGTTCCATGAAGAATACTTATGAAGTGCTGGATTTCTTGGGACGTGGCACATTTGGCCAGGTTGTAAAGTGCTGGAAGAGGGGCACAGGTGAGGTCGTGGCTGTGAAGATCCTGAAGAACCACCCCTCCTACGCGCGGCAGGGTCAAATCGAAGTCGGCATCCTTGCTCGTCTGAGCGGGGAGAACGCGGATGAGCACAACCTGGTGCGAGCCTTTGAGTGCTTCCAGCACCGCAGCCACACCTGCCTGGTGTTTGAGATGCTCGAGCAGAACCTGTATGACTTCCTAAAGCAGAATAAGTTCAGTCCACTGCCCCTGAAAGTGATCAGACCTGTTCTACAGCAGGTAGCTACAGCGCTGAAAAAGCTGAAGAGCATGGGTCTGATTCATGCAGACCTCAAGCCGGAGAACATAATGCTGGTGGACCCAGTGAGACAGCCCTACAGGGTGAAGGTGATAGACTTTGGCTCAGCGAGTCATGTGTCCAAAGCAGTGTGCTCCACGTACCTCCAGTCTCGGTACTATAGGTGAGTACATAAAAGGATAATTTTTGAAAATTTTACTGACCATTTTTAACAAAGCAGGTTTGAGTTTAGTTCATTTCAAAACAATTTCAGTCTCTGTCGGTGTCCAGACCACCACAGTCTGGTTACAAAAATGTCCTTCCTCTAGCAAAACAAGGAAATGTCTCCCATACTGCACAACATCCTGCCTATTTAGGAGCCACATACCACAGACGCTGAAAAAATGTGACTCTTACTAGCAGACTACAGACTGACTGTTCATGTCTCTACTGCCTGGAAAAGAAAATGGTACTCTGCAATACTAAAAAACAAAGAAAAAATAAATGTTTAATTGACTATCAGCTTGTATTTACATTCAGGGTGAAGTTGCTTTGGCTTTAGGAGTTGAAAAGATTTATCGAGATTATGACAGAAAAAAGGCAAATATTTGCCACTAATATAAGATGTGAACAGGGAGAAAAATTCTGTTACAGGCATGACATGGCAGTAGCTACAGTACCTAATGTTTATGTTAGATGGATGACTGTGTTTCTGAAGGTCTTGGATATGCCCTAGGAAAACCAGCATTACAAATTACCTGTGGCATTATGTCATGAATGCTTTGGTTTGATTAGGAAAACAGAACTGAAATGGTATCAGCTGTTGTGTAAGGAAGGAGTGACCCACTTCACTGTTTGGTTTGTACCTTTCCCTGGTTTGCATGGAGACTCTGTGATGATAAGAAGGTATAATGTAAGCCATTGTGCTATTTTATAACAGTTATTTACATGAGGTTCTGTACATATGCATGGGCATAAGAGTAAATTGTTTTGGCACTGTAAATATGTGTGAAGATGCACACAATAGATACAAGGAAGTTGTAAAGCTGCTCTGTTTTCTTACATGGTGGCATGAATAGGTTGTATTGCCATGTCTCTCTAGTTAAAGCAAATAAAACCACAACATGGCATTTCATTGGTTGCACAGTTACCTAGTTAACTTTGTGTGAGGAGGGATGCTTCATGCCATCCAGAGCTTGATATAGTTAATCCTTGCAACTAGGATTTTGATCTCATCATAGAAATACATGCTTGGTGCACAAGTGGCGTGACTAATGGCTGTTAAATCATTTGTTAAATCATTTGAATTCAAACCTTGGCTGCTGGTACACTCTGTTCATTAGAGATAGTGATTCAACAAGGCATATCATAACTGACTCAATAGCTACAGCATCATTATACCTTCCTTGAACCTTTCCCAAGGCCCAAGGCCCAGTGAATGACTGACTTTGAATATTTGCCCAGCATACATACAGTTGCATATGTACAGCATACATTCATTGTGCTGTCCCTCTGCAAGTGACCCACTGCTGTGAGGACACAGTGGAAAATGCATGTGATCGTGTTATGCCACAGCTGAGGTGTGCTACATTGACCTAATAGAAAGAGGAAACCAAATACATTTCAGTCCTCCTTTTGAACTAATGGATATTCTTCCTTTTTAACCTATGCACCTGTTTACACCCTGTAATGTCTCATGTTTTGCTACACTTTGTTCACACCTCACGTGCATAATTGTCAGCGAAAATATCTTTTAGCATTTCAACACTGTAAATGCAAGTCTATTTGCATTTAGTTGCACACACAAATTGATGCGTATATATTAAGATATGATCCTGGCCAAATGTTCTGGAAATAGAATGTAATCCTATTATATGCCGTTAAACTATATATAGCCTATATGAGTATACTACATTAGACATATTTGATGCTCAATGTCTGAGTTTCTCCAGCTGGCACAGTACTAAGGGGATGATTATACTAAGTTTAAAAACAGACTTCAAAATGATCAGATAAACAATAGAAATGGAGAAAAACATAGTAAGCCCTGTTGAGGGTGCACTGAAGGTGGCACCCAAGTGAACAGATTTCTGGCAAGGAAGACTAGCATGTTTATTTTTGAAGTTTTAGTGCTTTGTGGTTTTGTTCCCTCTCTATCATGCCAGTGGGTCTTCCTCTCTGATGAATTCTTTTGAAGATTTTTTGTTTATAGGTAAGTTGGCCTGTTGTTGCTCATGTGCCATCTTACCCTTCCCGTATAGTTTGTCTCTCCCTCACTCTCTCACTCTTCGTCCCTCATCCTCCTAAATGGCAAGCCCCTCACCCTCAAGCCAGTATCTAAAAAGACAACTGTACATAAATTTAATTCCAACATCAGAAAAGTCACTTCTGATATTTGTGGTGTAAGTGGCATCCTCCTCATTGAAATTTTCTACTTTCAGAAGTGTCGATGTGGGTACAAAGGAAAGCACATTTTAACTTCCAGTGCTCTCCCCTCAGGCTATGTCAGTGAAATTGCAACTCGTTTGAGTCCCCTTTAATGTCTCTAACAAATAGAGGTCCTATCATTCTAGTTTTGGTAGAGTTTGGCCCATTTGACTTTGCTGTGTGACACGGCTAATGTTGCTGTGAAAGATGTCAGTCAGTTTCTACAGCATTGAAGCAAATGAAAGGGAGTTTTGGCTTGCCACTTGAAATTCTTAAAATTGATAAAAAGGTGAAAAAGTCCATTTAGATCTAGACTTAAGGCTTAGATACTCAACTGCAGTTTGTGTGCTATCCCAGTCTCAAACAAATGCTAATAGGAATGTCTGTATATGATGTTTTCTGATCAGTTTCTTACGGTTTGGCACGGTATGGCAAGAATATCTGTGTGGAGATTTACATAAATGGTGAGATTAAGTCAGTTGATTTTGTGATACAGATTGTCAGTTTTTGTCTTAAAGCTTGGTTTCTGAGGCTGGTAGGAAGTGAGCAGGATTTACAAGCCACATTCAGGTCAGTGCTAGGCTTTTTTAATGAAAGGCATTTACATGGCATTTGAATAATTCTCACTCCCTGCACACAGAGCCAGTGAAGCAGTATGCTTTTTTTTCTTTTTACAACTTTTTAAAAATTTCTTTTGGCTTAGATCAAGTGTAGTGAAGCAGTATACTCTGCAGGGAATTAAAACACTGTTGATGAAAATAGATGCAAAAAATGATTCGGTGTCTGTGTCTATTTGCATTTACTATAGACTTTAAAGTGAGAAGACAATACTGGCATTGACCCATTCCTCAGCCATAGTTTTGTGGAAGCAGTGGAAAAATACTCGTTTGTGACACATAATTATTGCATTCTCTTTTCACCCCAAACATGAATCAATTTTTCATTTTTGTGAATATTGTCATATTGTTTTAAATGCACTTTGTTTCAGGAAGTTGCTCAAAATAGAACCGTTGTACTTGGCTTTTGTGGGGGAGGAAGTGAACAGTGCAGCTGCTTCATCTCTGTCAGTTCTGTCAACCTCGAGCATTGGTGACCAGCATTTTCTCACAGGCAGGGTACAAAATTAACTTCTTTGTCAACCAGCCACTTGCACATTGAACAGCATTAGGCTCGTGGCTGGTTCTTATTTTGTGCCCGGCTCACAGGTGTTGCATGGTGTATTTTGATACAATAAGTATCATTGCTCATTGTGAGTGCAGAATTATAATAAGGTCTGTCTTGGTAAAAATTATTTGCACGAGTATTAACTGATTTGTGTCAGAGAAGCTGGCTCAGTGAAAATCTGTGCTTTGCTTTTTCTTCCATGTTTAATTGCTCAGTACTTCATTATGTAATGTTAGAGATGAATAATTAGATTTATTTCTGATTTGATTTTCCTTTTAGGACAAAGTTGTTTTGATTACAAAATACTAATAAATGGTTATGCGTTGTAAGCGTTGTAATGTGTACCCCTTGGCAGATATGAGTATGCAAAGCATACTGTGAGCAACAGCGTTGCTGAGGCTAAGAGTGAAGGGTGCTTAAAATAGTGCATGGGACACTGGCCAGTGGGCTTTGACTTCTATAGATGGTGAAGCACATAGGCAGCCAGAATGAAATAAGGACAGCTTGAAATACTAGAAAGCTCTCACTTACTTGTTCAAGGTCAACCAGCTCTAATGTCAGCTGTTTTGATTTTCATACGTCCATTTGTGTGTTTGTGTTTGGTTATTTGCGCAGCACTGAAGATTTGTTGGCCAGTAATCTAAAGTGGCTGGTGGATAGCTCAAATCTATCAGCCACTCAATTCAATAAGTTTGACAGATATGTCAGCCGCTTCCACAATTTACAAGCATTTGGCCTGTGGCCGCTCGTAATTTGCCACCCTAGTTTGCACAGTCAGCTTAGTTGGAACTCTCTGAGCTCAATTTTCTAGAAGTGGCCATTTTTAGATACATGTTCCAACTTGAAAACAAAACTTTAGAGAGACAGTTCACCCCCAAATCATAAATGCATATTTTTCCTGTGGCGTGTACTAGTGCTGTTCATATATCTAGATTGTTTTGGCATGAGTTTCTGAGTTTTGGAGATATTGGCCATAGATATGTCTGCCTTCTCTTGAATACAGAGGTCTATATAAGTAGAATACATAGCTTAAAAACTGACTTCAAAGCACACAAGCTGTGTGCTTTGAAGTCAGTTGGTGTGTCAGTTGGTGTGGTGCTTTTAGCAAAAAAAAAATAAAAAATAAAAAAATTCATTTGAAAAGCCCAACAGCAATGTCTCTTTCCAGAAATCATGACCCCATTACTCAAGATAATCCACAGGTCTTGTTGTGAGCAGTTTCATGGAGGAACTAGGGGTGGTGGTATAAACGGTATACGGTAGAAACGATATGAATTTGGCCAACGGTAGAGTTTTTGTCTATACCGGCCTACCGCGATATAAAGAAGTAATCAGGTTAGCAGGAAGAAATTGTAATGTTTGTTTTTCACTAGGGCTGTCAAAGTTAACGTGTTGACGCAAATTCCTTTTAATGCCACTAAATTTTTTTTTTTAACGCACATTAACGCACATTCTGTTATATTGGCCTGATCAATAGTTTGAATTAGCAGCTGGAAATGAATCAGCTCGCAGTTGCGAAGACGTGAGCTTCTGTCACCCGACAATGTAAACAGGCTTGTCTGTTAAATTATTTGCCTTTACTTAAATAGCTATTATATCCACATTACTGATGATTATTTATCAATTTAACTCATTGTGTTAAGATTTTGTGAAAGCACCAAGTCATCCCTATAATAATAATTACTAGAATCAAGATATTTGGTCACATGCAATAGCAAGATAACACTTAGAGCTGAATAAACACGCATTTGTTGTTGTTTCTATGGAACTATTCAGCATAGACATAATCAAAAGGTCTACTCAAGATTTTCCACAATGGACCAGTTCCTCTATTTGAACCCCAATCTGTAGTTCATTCTCCTATCCACACATGGAATATTTGGACCGAGACTACTGGATTAACATGTCCCTGAAATGTAGGTTTGGCATTTTTACTGCATTGGATAAGTAATCCCCCAGACAGTCTTAGAAACATGTTCTGTGCGTGTGTGGGAACTTGTGGACACACAAGTTTCTCCCCTTTTATGAACTGTCTACTTCTTTGGCCCTGTAAATACCTGGAAACACTCATTACCCACAGTAGCTTGCAATCTGTCAGTTAGAAAGCACTTAAATTATGTATCAGGGTTAGTTCTCATGGCACAGTTTTTTGCAACATCTTGTATTTGATGTAATCATTTGGTTTTAAGCCCACTTTGATGCCGTGTCAAATCGGACTCTCTATTGATTTTAAACATTTACACATTTTTGATGATTTTTTGAAACTTTGTGTTGAATCTGAGACTGAAGTAACTCCCTTAAGGTTTACACAAATATCTAAAACTTGTGCTCACTAGGGTTGGGCATCGTTTGAATTTGAACGATTCCGGTTCCGGTTCCGGTTCCGATTCCGATTCCGATTCCGATTCCGATTCCTCGTTTCGATTCTGGTTCCTAACGATTCTCGATTCCGATTCTTTTAAGAGGCAGGGTCAAAAAAGTTTACATGTTTTAAATGAGCTAGCTAACCAGAGGTCTTTCTGGATGAAATAGTCTGAACTTCTCCATGAATTTCAATTCAATGAACTTTTTACTTTTTATGAACTTTACTATGAATTTCTCACAGGGCTGTTTTCAACTAGTATATAAATATCAAATCTATGAACTTGAATATAAATATTATAAATTTTCTTTTCACAAGAGAGCTTTATTTTTGAAAACCTCATGAAAACACATTTACACATATCCTGAGTGCCTGATGCTGCAGGTACTTAAACATGTTACTGTGCTCCCACTGATGGGCTAACATGGTGCAGAATATCAAACAAACAATAAGGGACAACTTGTACAGCCCAGTCCAGATTAGCAGCAGGTACAGTATAAAATCAGAAACAGTTCTTGTTGAGGAAAATGATCATATCTGCCTTCTCAGGCAGTATGCGTGAGCGTTCCACATCTGAAAAGGGATGTAGTTTTTTCACAATATATGCGGTAACTTTTCTGTGGCACTCTTCTACTTGTTGCACCGACATCTTTCCCTTGGCTGCTATGGTGAACGGAGTAGGCGTAGCACATCGCGGAGTCTTGTCAACTGCCTGGCTAACGTTAGCAATCTCAGGTCGTTTGTCTATAAAAAAATACATGGGCTAACGTTAGCTGGGTATTTGCATTTGAGTTGACCCACCATTTTAGGTCGAGTATAACTTGTTAGCTGCCTCAATGTTGACATAAGACGTATTTTATTGTTTTACTTACTGGATTTGGACTGGAGTGTGGTGCTAGGCTGAGGGTCGGAGCCGGAGCCGGAGGAAGAGGCAACGGAGGAAGGCCGGCGCAGTGCGTCAAAGACGGGGCACTCTGTTATTTGTACACCATGAACCCGGAGGTGTTTGATCATGTTTGTCGTGCACCCTGCTGTGCATGATATAATCTTTTTACAAGTGTTGCACTGAGCCGACTTGTCGTTTTTATTAAAGTGAAGCCACACTTTAGACCGCCGCCGCACCATGGTTGCGCTGTAACGGCAGATTCTTCTTCGTTGGTGTTCGGCAGCTTCTTCCTCCAGTCGGCGGACTGGGTATCGAAACTAGGAATCGAAATTTAAAAATTTGAACGATTCCGGGAGAATCGGAAAGTTAGTCCCAGTTCCAATCGATACTCGATACTCGATGCCCAACTCTAGTGCTCACATACTCTAGGTTCATTGCTTATCACTTCAGTCCAACTCTTTGTTCTGCCAGTTGATGTCATGCTACCATCAGCAGGGCTCTGTGACAACACTTTTTCCTATTTCCAACAAATTCCTTTGCTGGTGGTATACCAGCGGTCACATTGTTTTATTAAAATATTTAATCACTGGTTTGAATAACAAAAGCTGCTGCATCTACCAGTGCAGTTAAGGAATCTCTTTATGGAAGAGTATTTTGGCTACCCTCTTGCAGAGCCTCCAATTTGTTGTTAAATTACATTCAAAGTGTGTAGACTTAACTGAGGAACACTTGAGTGTGACACCCATGTGTTTTGATATGAATATTGTTTGAATAGTCCTGCAGCATTAATAGTACCACAGTTGTTGCAGTTCAGAAACATGAAATATGTGATGTGTTCAGAAACGTTTGTTGTGATATTACTGCTTCACCATAAATGATTGCCTTTCTGCCATGCTTCATGTCTCAGTTGGTAGTTTAACAGTTAGCTAAACATAATTACAGTGAAAATCAAAACTGCAGAAAGTGTTTCGAATTCCAAGATGAGCTTTGTATTATAGGTCATCTGCAGGATCCTTTGTTTATTTCATACATTAATGGCTTTTAGTGAAATATCCATGGAGTACTTGTGACACTCCACCTTGAAAATGGCATCCTCCATAACCAAGGCCATGTAGTTGGCAACTAGAAGGAAAGATATGTTGTCGTCAAGGTTATAAATGGACGATAGCTTACACCTTTTGCTCTGTATTCTGGCAAGTATTGAGCTAAAGAGATTTAAAATGAATATTTCAAGTTATCTTTAATCTGTCAAGGAATTTCCAAATTGATGTGCAAATAAAAAACATTTTATCAGTTTTGTTTGTTTGTTTTGTAAAAGATTATCCCTTGTATGTTTTAATTACCCCCAGTAAAGGGTTCTCAATATCTTGTCCAGTGGTTACAACTGAAAATACCTACTTCTATTATAGATTATATTTTTTCACAGTTAAAAATGCACAATTTTTAATATGTACATGTTTTCTAGATATACACTGTCACCCTCAATATAAGTTCTGCATGCTATATACTGTATATACACATATGTATATACCATGCATAATCATCCATTTCACTATTTGTATTGTTTACAACTTATAGAATAGTTGACTTCTATATAGACATTTTATTTTTGTCATCGTCATTGGTGCTTATTATATATATATTACATGCTTGTGTTATATACAGTATATTACATACTTGTGTACATAATGGTCCTGTTTCTTTCCCTTTATTTGTTCAGCTTTGTTGTCCTTGTTCCTAGCTGTTAAGTTTATTCCTGTTTAAGTACATTGAGAGTTGGACTGAATGAAATGGTAAATAAAATCATATTGTGATTATTTTGACAGATATTGTGCTTGCAATATGATTCACAATTTGTGAGAATCATCATTTTTAAATAGCAATGCCTAAAATCATGGTCACATTTGAGTTTGGGTCTGTACCAAACAAACATGTTTTCTTACATTTGGAGAACAAGATTTGTGGACCAGGGCATCTTTGCAGCACCACAGGTCTTTATTATAATGCTGTATTTTTTGATAAAGTGAATGTGTGACAGACATATTCTCCAATATCAAAAAACTGCAGCTTCTGCAGTGTAGATGTTGCACTTAGCCATCTTGTAATTTTGATAATATTTTGATTAATTCTGCAGCCTCAGCTCCATTATATATACACATACTAGGCTAATACAAATTTTCGATTCTGAAAACTGTAGAGAAGAAGCTCAGTCCATCTGAACCGGAAGAACTGACTTACTTTAACCCTGGCTCCATGTCAACACATTGAAGTACATCTGTAAAATGTGTCTAAAGCCTTGTATCCTTAATCTAAGGTCTGGGCAGATCAGAGTGCAAGTGCTCCCTCCGCCTTTGCTACACTGCCTCTGTGTTCCACTGAATAATGCAGAGTGCTCTGAGAGTGTGTGGAATTACAGTTCCTGGAAGAGACGTGCGGCAAGCCTCCATTCTTCCATCATGGAGTCACCATGTTGTCAGTTTGTCTTTGTGGCTGAGCTTATGCCAACTGCAGTGTAGTCCAAATGAGTTTATTTATCAGAACAAGCTTACTGAAAGGCCTACGTAAGCATGCAATGACAATGACCCCCTCCCTGTGTGCAGCCACCCTTATTTGCTGTTCTCTGTGTGAGCTGGTTGGATGCCACTTTACACTGGGATCCTCCCTGTGAGGACAGAGCAGGGAGGATCAGAGAACTATTTCTGGAGTATGAGATAATGTCCATGAATAAGAAATAGAGAAGGAGATAATTTCTCTGCTCTGCCCATCTTGCAAGGAAGTCAGACTCATGTCTGCACTGTTTTTTTCAGGTGAGATAAGAATAAAATGCAACTGAAAAAAAGATGTACCAGACCTGCTTATCAAAGAAACACTGACACTTTGGGGAATATGCTTTCTATCTTACTCACAGTCAGAAGAGCACAGATGGAAGAAAATGAATAATAATTTTGTATCTGTACAGTACAGAGTACAGTATGGACAAAATATGTCTGGAGTATATTTAGCCCAGCCTGACACAAATGGAAGCAAAAGGAACAGTTTCTTTTTGTCCAAACTTAAAAATACATTTTACATCAACTCCAACATTTTCATATTTAGATGCTATAATTAATGGTACCCAGTAATTTAGCAATTTGGGAGTTACAGATTCAATCTTGACCTCCTCACGCTGCTCCTAGACTCATCAGGCCTTCCCTGTAATTTTCCATATTTAAGAGTTAAAATCTGGATGATTATGTCAGTACAGAAACAAAAGAGAGGTATTGCCAAGCAACAGTAAACATTTAGCCTAGCTAACGTTAGCTAGCATACTACTGTTGACATATCTTTGACAGCTTAAGTCTCATCTCCAGTTCTTGCAGAAGAATAGTCGAGCTGTGTTGACCACATCTCCCCAACCATTTTCTCATCCAAACTGGTTTCTTGGCTTGTGTTTTTTCACTGCAAAGTATTAACGTTACTACAGCAAGTTGCTCCGCTACGTCTGTCTCTATTGCTTACAATACATCTACTTCTCTATGAGATCACATGAGATTGTGCTCTCTTCTCTGGCACAATAATCTGGATTAAAATACTGTGGTGTGTGATGGGCCATTATTTTCAAATCTTGTAGTGTGTGCTTGTTTGAGATCAGAGAGAAGAGAATTTGTAAAGTTTCTCCTTGTTTGTGTGATGCAGCCAGATTTCAAAATCTGTTGGATTTTGGATTTTAAAACTGCTGTAGTGTGAGCCCAGCCATAGGTTAAAGCAACAGGTTTGAATGTTTATCATTCCCTCATATAGGATACCAGAATAGAAGACCCAACTAGTTTCCATTCTTTGGATTCCTCCGAACCTCTGGGTCAGCAATTTAGTGCACACGTTCATTGTATGTTTCGGAATATCGCTGTGCATCATGTTAGTGTTGGTTCTACTAACATAACATTGTCTTGTGCCTCAGTCTCTTTGTGGAGTAGAGACAGACAAATGGGTGGGGGGTGGGGGCGGATGGAGGAAGGGAAGCAGCTGTTTGAGTTGAAGGAGCAAACTGTTGAACTTGTTGACCAGGGAAAGACTTGTTTTTATTGGTCAGAGCCAATCCACAAAGGAGCAGCAAAATATAGAGGATGCCTCAGGCTGTGAGGAGAAAAGATGGCAACCAAATCTTAACCACTGCTCCTGCCTGTTTGGGTTTTATTTTGTGATTGTTGTTGAATATCATACCTGCAGTGTGGCGGGTTACTCTTGGCACAGTGGTGTGCCCATGCTGGGCCTGCTGTTACTGCTGTGCTCAGCATTGTGCATTAGGATTTGTTACTGATGGTTTCCATTAAAGACAAGCCAGCAGCCAGTGCAGAGTTTGTTATTCTCAGTCAGGCCCTGTTCTGGAGTGACCTCACCAAAACCAAATGTTGCACTGTGTCAGCCTAAATCTATCAAATAAAATAATTAAAAGCACAAGTTGTTAAAAAACATAATCGCAAAACACTTTTAACTATTTTCAACTTAATGAGCATCTCTAAAATTCTATGGTATACAGTGATGGAAAGGTTGAAACTCTAGAAGTGAGATGTGAACTGAGGAATGTTTTGAAAAGAGTGTCTGGCAACGCTGCTAGCAGGCGCAGAAAGCTCTTTGAAGATGTGTCTTTTTTTCCCTCTGCTGCCTCTGGAGGTGGTTTTCGCCGATAACACATGAGGCTCTATGGAAACCTTTGAACATGGTGATATTGTAGACAACTCATGTCTCACTCATAGTCATTCATTTCCAACCTTTGAACAGCACAGTAGTATCAGTCAACAGACCTGATATGCAGCCTTTTGTCTTGTGACTGAGGAAAAACATGCTCAGCTTTCGTACAATGATATATTTGCAGTACATTAAAGTATAAGAACCATATTGACTGCATTTAATGGATGGTAAAATGTATTGATGACAATGCATCCCTAGTTGTTGCATATCTCATCAATGTCATAAATTTGAGAAAGAAGTCGATAATAAACCTGACATTCAGCATGCACAGGCAAATATCCATCATGACGTTTTATTATGACACGACACATGACACATTGTTTTTTTTTACTGTAGCTACATATTTGGAAATTGTTTAATTGTATGAAACAAGGCTGCTGGCCAGGTGCGTTGTGACATGATTTGTCTATGAGTTTGTGCTATTTCAGGTCTACCCATTCATTCATTCTCTATACACTCTTGTTCATGTTAAGTTTTATGCAGAGCAGGAGTCTCTGCATGCACTAGGCAAAAGGGAAGATACCAGTCTACCAAGTTGCTCATCTTTTTGTTGTACCTGTCTGTTTTCTCTGAAGCTCTTGCACGTGGCAGTGAACAGTCACGAGGCCTCTGCTCCTCTTGCATTCAATGGCCCCTCAGCTTGTACGTCATATCCTAAGTATGGAAAATAGATTTGGTTTCACAGGAGGGTGGTGAGGCTTGAGTTGCGTTGATTAGGACAGAGCAGTGCAACCATAGCAACATCCACTCATCCCCCCAAACCAAAGGAGAGAAACCTGTTTTCTATTTGACTCTCTTTATTTCACTGTGTGATTTTACATGGTGTACTGCTATTGTGCATTCAGTAGGGAAAAGTAAGAACAGAAGGATATAAAGAAGATAACGCAATATATCTTGTCTGTACCCAGAGGCACTTTGCATAATCTTTGGTGGAATCTAAATAAACAATAAATAGTAAACAAATGAGGAAGAGCTAAACGCACGGTGGCTCCTAAATCTTTGTATTCCATCCCCATCTTGGTTACTTTTCCTGAAAATAGAGCTGTTTCAGGTGTGATGATTTATGCAGCTAAGTTTATACTGGCATCATTATTTTGGTTAATGTATTTCTTTCAGGTTGTAAGATTTTGAAAATGGCACAGAGCAGTCCTAAAAATGTTGCATATGCTGCAAGAGAGGAAATGGTCCATCATGGTGACTTACTATATATCACAAGTGACACGCAAACAGCCAAACATTTAACAGGTGTGTTGTTCAGTTGCACTGTTGACAAGTGACACACAGACAGTGTGGAGTCAGAAAGTGCAGTTGCTGGCTAAGTGGTTAATATGGCAGTTTCTTTTAATAAAGTCTCATTATATCTATTACCCGTGTGCTTTGATTAAAAAAAGTAGTTAATTCAAAGTAAGGTGGTTAAATTCAGAATTAAGTGGTTGAATTCAACCTTTTTATCTCCTGGACTTTATTAAAAATGGGCTATTAAAAATTATCAATACTTGTCAACATCGACTGAAATGAAACATTTTATTCTGAAAAATATATCAGTTAATTCGTTCAGCCCTCATCACATGGTTACAAATGCTGTGCTCATCTTTGAAAAGGTCTTAATACTTAATTGTTTTGACATAGTTACTATTGTTTGCTTGCTACCAAATTAGTTGGCTTATTTTGATTTTAAGAAATAGGGAAGGGTTGTTTATAAAAGCAGATTAAGGCATATATAGAACTGACACAGCTGATAAGCCAGCTCTCAGAAGTTGAACAGGAGCAGTTGATGGACCTGTGCACTGGCTTTTGCAGGGGTCAAAGCGTTTTTGGTTACAGGGTACTTTCCAACCAATAGATCAACCTGATGATGGCTTGAAGTACCGCTCAAGTTTGTACTGATCAGCCTTACTGTATATCCCCATATTAGCCTGGTGAATCCAAGGGTGTGTTGATATGTAGCATCCCTCTCCTCACTTCCTCCAGGGGAGAACCTGTTCCTTATAAATAGGACATGCCTGTGAGGCTAAAATGGTTGGCATAACTGCCTGGTTGGTTTTCTGCTGCTATGTGCCTACTGCACCAGCTGTTGCAGGCATTTGTTTTGACCATGTGATAAATTTGTCTAAAACTTATTTTAGCAGGTCTTAAGTTTGCTGTTGCTAGCCATATGTTGGGCACCATTCAGTCCCATATGGCTCCAAAGACGTCATAGAGAAGTTGTCTGCAGGATATGTTCAGTATGGAAGAGCAGGATTGCCTTAGTTGGTAGGTTCAGCTGTCTGAAGTACACTTGAGCTAATTGTCTTAGAATCCCATCCTTGTCATTCTTCAGATTACCATAACCTATTTCAAATCCTCTGGATTCTTTCATGTTGGTAAATATTTTGTTAAATGGATATCTAGGCTATATGCTGAATGGAAGCGAAATGATACCTCTCAGTCACTCAGGTTTCTCTCTAATGTAATTTTAGGGCTGAGTTATTCTGAGCAATGCTGTCATCTACAGTATGTTGGCAATAAGCACATTATTATTAGTGAAATAATTGTCACAGCATGATCTCAGTGTATTTATATGGATAAAGGTATTAAAACTGCAAACACAAAGATCAAATTATCCCGCAGCTCTGCTGTTGCATAAAATAAAGGATTATTAGTTATTTTTTAGTCTCAACATGCATCCCTCACCCTTTTAGCCAGTTCACAACAGTATTATTTTTCTCCATTATCTGATTGTCACTCTCAAGACATTCCTTTTAAAATGCAACATCCTGACTTTTCTAATAGTTGTGTACTATTAGTCTGTGTGCTACATAGTCATTAGGGCTGTACAGTATGATAAAATCATACTGCAATTACTTTGGTAGATATTGCCATTGTAATATGATTCATATGATAATATGATCATTTTTGCATCACAATTTTAATTTTCACGGAAAAATTAACATTTGTTGTGGTCTGTACCAAACACACGTTTTCTTACACCTGCAGAACAGGATTTAGAGGCCAGGGTATCTCTGCAGCACTGTAGAATTTTGTTTTGTCACACATTTTACCTTTATCAAAAAAATTGCAGCTTCTGTGATTTGGATTTTGCACTGAACCATATTGTGTTTTCAATAATATTTCAGTTAATGGTGCAGCTCTAACAGTCAACACGTCGTATTGATTTTAATGTGTTCGAAAGCTACTTTTGCACAGAAAGACTTGTATCAAAGTAAAGAGCTCAGGCTACATCATGTTGTCAGTGCACTGTCACAGTTTATAGGCTTTAGTGTGTCCTAAACACAGAGTTCCTGACAGTTGTCAGCTTTTCTTACCTATATTGGTGCTGACAGGCCTGCGTCACCACTGGCCCTCCCTGTGACATGGTATTACTGTGCTATTATGGAGTCACTTGAAGTAACCCCGAGCCAGTGTGTAGGCGAAGAGGTAGTGACTGTGCTTCTTATTTCCTATCAGCCTAGAGCAGATACAACAGCCTGTCAAAGGTCTGATCCTGGCCTGGCTGACCTGCTAACCCACTGACTCAGCCTCTTGAGGCCTGGTGACTCGAGTGCACGCACAATACTCGCTTACAAGTCACTTGGCACCATTGCAGATGTACCACACACTAACCCTTTCACTGGCCATCAATAGGAATTCCATGAAATTAATAATTAAGCAACATTAATTTTGCAGTATACAAAAGTAACCCTGGAAAAACACAGTCTGACTAATAACTGGAAAAAAATCAGTCAGGTCGGCAGACTCCTTTGTAATGAAACCTAGTTTACTACTCCAGCGATAAGGCTGACCCTTATTAACAGCCTAGCAACAGAGACAATTTTTAGTCCCTGTTGAGTCAGCAGCCAACTTGAGCTAATGCTTTCTGGAGATTGTTGGATTTCCCAAACTGAATAAATACCACTCATACAAACACAAAACTGCTTTGCTTGGTCTCTTTTGTTGTAACTGAAGAAAAGCATTTTTCCATCAACAAATTTAGCTGCTATGTCTGTGAACATCAAATGTATTTTAAAGCTAGTAGCTTCCAATAACCCCATAGTGTTGTAAAGTCCAAAGGTCAAAATGTATCTAAAAAAGATATACATAATCATTTACGATACTCACAATGCATTTTTATTTCATGAAATATTCTACTTCAGGGTGGTACAGTGGTGCAGTGGTTAGCACTGTCGCCTCACAGCAAGAAGGTCCTGAGTTCGAATCCCCCCAGCTGGCTGGGGTACCAGGGAGTTTGTGGCTGGGGCAGGGCCTTTCTGTGTAGAGTTTGTATGTTCTCCTCATGTCCACGTGGGTTCTCTCAGGGTACTCCATGTCCAAAGACATGCAGGTTAATAGGTTAATTGGTGACTCTAAATTGCCCGTAGGTGTGAATGTGAGCGTGAGTGGTTGTTTGTCTCCATGCGTCAGCCCTGCGATGAACTGGCGACTTGTCCAGGGTGTACCCCGCCTCTTGCCCAGTGCCCAGATAGGCTCCAGCCCCCCGCGACCTATATAGGACAAGTGGTTACGGACAATGGACGGATATTCTGCTTCACTCCATATTTTTTGGCGTTAGCCTTTCAAAAACAACATTTTCACAGCGGTCACAAAACTGTTGGCTCCCGCGTTGTTGTAGCAGCAAACTGACAACACCCTTAAAATATATTCATTAAAGAAAGTTGATTTAATTACTCTATACATGTCACTTTAACAGCTGCAATAAATAGCCTACCTGAAGGTCATAGTTTATTTAGGCCCACGGTGGTTTGTAATTTATTTTCATGAATAAAAATGTGTCATTCAAATATCCCCCGTTTGGAGTGGAATAACATTTTTAGCGATGAGCACAGTGTGCGATCATGGTGACACATATGACACGTATGATATTGTTCGATCACATTTTAAATGTCTAGTTGACCAATCCGATTGCTTGGTCGGAACAACTTGTTGTATAATAATGGATATTTATTTGCACAAGACATCAGCACCAGCCTACAGGGCCAAAAAGCAGAACATACAAATTGAGGAAAAATGGCCTATAGGTTTATGCATAAATTAACTGTACAGTTTCTATGTAAAAGCTGAAATGCATTGAATGTGAACAATTTGAGCACTACAACACATAAACCTGTTCTCTGGAGCAGATAAACTAGTTAGAGAGAAGTTGTTTATATTATTTATTAGAGAAATTTTTGTTCTTATCTGTTATCTCACTAACTTTTCAGCTTTTTATGAATTTATAGAGATCTGTTTTCTATTTTGTGAAGATGGCAGAAAACATCTTTATGTAAAATTCTATATTTGTATATCACTGTTTCATGTTTTCATATTAACTGTTATCATCATGTGACCTTAGACTAACAGTTTTATGTTTTGTCTGTTCCACAGGGCTCCAGAGATTATTTTGGGATTGCCGTTTTGTGAAGCCATAGACATGTGGTCCCTAGGTTGTGTGATAGCTGAACTTTTTCTGGGCTGGCCCCTTTACCCTGGGGCCCTGGAGTATGACCAGGTAAATAATCATCTTCTCACCACTTACCTTTTAGCTGCCATTGGTTCCTTTTCTTCATTTTTAAGATAGTTAATACTTTTCAGCCTTTCGTGTGCACCTCCTGCCATTCTTTCCCTTCTGCTCTATATGCAACATATCCCAGCATCTTCAACTTCTGTGACTCAGTCTCTCCTCTCTGTACTATCTCCACATGGAAAGTTTTATCCTCTTTGCAGCCTTTTTCTCCCATCATTCAGCCTCCTAGCCCCATTCCCCACTCATCCCAACACTGCCCATGTGGCTGTCTAGGCAGTGTTACACCCTCTTGTTTCCACCCAGCCAGTTATTTTCCTCGTCTCCTCTCTGTCCCTCTTCTCTTCTTTCTTTTCTCCTTCCATTATCCCCTCCACTTTCCAATCGAGGCAACCCACAGAGGAGTGGGTTCACTGTGTTTGTTTTTGAGTTAGCATGCAGTCCAGCTTTCTATTACAGGCTT
The DNA here is from genome assembly GCA_034769285.1 of Lutjanus argentimaculatus. NCBI lineage: Eukaryota > Metazoa > Chordata > Actinopteri > Lutjaniformes > Lutjanidae > Lutjanus > Lutjanus argentimaculatus. The sequence continues at coordinate 1,811,257 of JAWZSL010000045.1, read as the reverse complement.
GCCTTCAGGTTACTGACTCAGACATGGCTCCCACTGTTGAAGTTTACAGGATTTGTGATCCATGGCCACTTTAAATCTAAGTTTAAATCTCCTAAAAGATGTGTTGCAAAGATTTAGTTTGGAAGAGAAGCTGACAAAGCCATAAAATGGCAGACAGGAGCATTCAGCAGCAGATGGCTTGAAGCTAGGACAAGAATGTAACATTGTCACTGTGTGTATGGTTGGAAAAATCTGTTATTTTAATCTGTGTGAGATCTAGGCCTAATGCCGTCTTAGTGGTACTGGAGGGATTTTCTGTATGAGGATGGCATGGATAGGAGGGAGAGGAAACTTTTGAGGTTTAGGGAAAGAATCTTTGGTGCATAATTACACATGGAAAGAAAGGCTGTGATGGATTGTCTGAACGAAGAAAGAGACTGGGGCTCAAGTGACTTCCAGTACCAAATTAGTGCTGTATTTACTGGTTCCTTGGTGACGTAGCTACCCTGAGGATTGTATCAGCTGGTGTCTGTGACAGTGAGCAGAACAGCATATTGTTGTGATTGATGGTATGCCTATTAGAAGCTGTTGGATGTCTGACCCCCTCCCTGTGGAGCCCTGACAGTGTCTTCCCAGGACTAGACTGATCTGGGCTTATGCTGAGCTGCTTTCCCCTGCCCCGGAGCCCTATCTACTCAAAGCCTGCCAGCAGAGCCTCTGTCAGATTGTGCTCTGTCCCATGCAGCACCCTACATTACAGCACTCAGCCCCGCTGCACATTGCACTCATACCAAAGTGTTTTTTATGGCCCGGTGTCATTTTTCACTCTCCCCAGGATCGAGACAGGGGAGATAAGTCAACACCTCCGAAAGAGATTTGACTGGAGTGCTGCACCATCAATCTAAATATGATGAATCTGTTTTTGCAGGAACCAGTCAGCATGCTGCTTTACAGATATCTGGGGGAAACCTCCTCAGTTTAGTGAGGGACTGCTTGGAGGTGATGGGGTGACGAGGTTGGGTGGCATAAAGTTGCCATTGATAGGAAGTGTGAGGGACAATGAAATAAAATGCAAGATAACGGGTGCAAATGAGCCCATGGAATGTATCAGATAGAGATCAAAACCTACTGAATGTAAATGGGTGACTGCATTTGAATCCAAATACAGTGTTAACACTGGCATGTGGCATCACTTTAGCATGTTGGATCCTGCACCTCTTAGGTTACTGTCTGTTATTGTCCGCTGATTATAATAACTGCAGTTAATTTTAAGTTCTGTATGTTCTCCGGGATGACTGAACTTATCATCCAGGCCTGATTTTAGCAGAATAGTTATGTAGTAAGTTGGAAACACAGCCCCTGTACTTTTGTGAAATAGCCTATAGGCCTATTTTTTTCTTGACTGAACTGTGCTTCAACACCCACCCCACACAAAACATTGTCCCTCTTTGCCGAGCCTGCCCACTGGCATGCAGGGTTCTCCATTTGGTCATGGAATTGCCCAATAAATGGGAAAACCAGCCAGAACAGGAGCAGAGGACTAATGAAAAGTTTTTTTTTCTTCTGGTGCTTTCTGGAGCCTTTAATCTCATGATGAAGCACAGTGCTATGTATCCACAGATGACTAAAAGCACACAGAAAGGCCAGTAGCCCACTTCTCTATGATGTGCAAATCTGCAGGTGCAAAGTTCACTATTCACTTTACTATTGCTTGTTTTCTTCAGCTGCAAAGTTAGACCATTTTCCCTAATACCTTTAGTCAGTTTTTACTGCAGACAATTCACATTTGGATGGATATTAAATCATTAGTTTGTGTCTGAAATCCACATGCCACTTTCATATTTTACTAGGATCTGGGTAGTGGCTGGTGCTAATTTCCCACCCTGGATCAAGAATATAATTTGTTGCATATTTTTTAATTTATGTTTCCTTAGCCACACCTTAGTTTGAGGAGGAAAAGCGTCATTATAGTTGTGATGATGTTACAGTTGTATCTGATCTCCCATGAAAACACTGCACCTGAGTGCTCTATAACAGCTGCTTTCTGTATGAAGTTTGAGCAGCTACATGTGTAGGCTACCCCAGAGGATTTCTGGTACCTGTGAATTTAAAGGGCTAGGCAATATATTGATATTATATTAATATTGTGATATGAGACAAGACATCATCTTAGATTTCAGACATGGTTATATCGTGATATGGCATAAGTGTTGTCTTTTCCTGGTTTTAAAGGGCTGCGTTACAGTAAAGTGATGTAAAAAAGCACCAGTAGTCCACCCTACAATACTGTCACACTGTGGAGGTATGTGGCTAAAACTATCATATTTGATTTTGTTCATGTCACGTAGCTCTACTGTGGAGTAGTTTGATCTACAACAATGCATTGTATTCTTTAAGATCATCACGTTTGCACTGCAATACAAATGCAGAATTACTTTTAGATTTTAGTCAAATGATTTGGCAGAAACAAAACCATCATCGCTTTTATTCAGACATGTTTGATGTTGTAATTATCCATGATTCAAAAATCAGCAGCTCCAACTCGACTTGATATAAATGAATGTATGTTTTTCTAGCATCTAAATCAGCAGTTTTAGGATTTCATTTTATTTTTTATTTTTACACCATTTTAGAACGCACCTATCATTTCTTCTTGGCTTGTGAAACGAAATGAGTTTGAAAGGTTGATGATCTGATATTCATAAATTGGCAGTAGTGCATGTGTTATCAATCATGAATGCATATATGTGTGTGTGTGTTGTGTGTGTGTGACAGAAGTTGAAAATAGAAAGCTTGTAAATTTTTATCACCTAAAATAAATAGCCTGACTGACTGTATGTCAGTAAACAGCTAGGCAGCTGACTGCTGGTGTGAGGTGTCATCCAGGGGCCACAGGGTGATCTGGCTGGAACTGACTGAGCTGCTGCCTCCACCGTCTTTCCCCCTTTTCTTCTTCTTATCTTCCTGCAAGGGGGTCTTGTTCCATGCCACACAGCATATTGTATTTATAACTCTGGCTCCTCCCCTCTTGCTCTCCCCTCTCCTTACTTCATCCCTGAGTCACACCATCCTTTACTTCACTAATGCAGCAGGAGGCTGCTCACCTCTTTGATGTGACAAACCTCACGATTCAGCTGGTGTCTCATTATGAGTGGCTAAGATTAGCCTGGAGTCTTGGGTAGGCTTGGGTGCTATCCACTTTTTCATACCTCCATACCCTCCTGACATTATGCTGGGGTATACAGTATAAGGCAGTATTTGTGAAAAACTTGTGTAAAATGGCTTAACTACACTGTTCTCCTCTTTACCTAATACTTCCACAATGTAGGCGGAGCTGATTTCCCACAGCTGGGAAACAACACATGGACACACAGGAGCTCAGGAGCTTCAAGTATTGAGAAGATGCAGCCTTTATTCACCAACAAAGTCAAACCTAAACTGTAAATTTTTTCCTGTAACTTTATTCCCAAAGCATCATGTTTCTCCTTTACATGAAAGCTCTGTTTGGCTCAGCTGTGCTGTTGCACAACAATTGACCCCTGGTGGTGTAAGCTGCATACTACAATACAGCATCTCAGTATCAGTTTAATAGCAAGGGGAGCATCTGTATTCATGACGGTACTGAAAATCATACCGTCGGGATTTCTTAATACCCTGGTATACTGTAATATCTTTATACCACCCTAGTCTTTGGTAAAGCACTGTTCCCCATGTTTGTGTTTTATCTTTATTTTAACTCTCTTTATGCTCTCTTTCTTCTGCATTCTGTAAGTGGTTCAACTACTACTACTGAGGAGGCCGACCTAAGTGTGCTTGCAGATTTCTTTTCTTTAGGGCACGGCGCAGCTGGCAACTTGGAGGATCTGTAAGAATAAGAGGATGTAGGCAGCGTCGGTGGAGGGATTTGGGTTAGTGGGTGTTGAGGCTCCAGAACAAATTTTCCTGTAATCTGGCACTATCTGAACCCCAGTGTCAAAAATGTGGAAGAGATTCATTGTGCACTGGGTAGGCAGGAGGGTGTGAGCACATTATTTGAAGCTGAGATGTACTTTTTATTTATTGCAGTGAGGAATATCATTGAAATGCATCTTTTATAGTGTGCATTGTTATATGGAGTCTCATAAAATTAAATGCTTGTCTGTGCGTTCTGTCTGCTCTGCAGCAGGCCCAGGCTCGCTAGATAGTTGTTTTGTGAAGCACTAGCTTTGCACCAGTGAGCTCACTGGTTTGTGAGATCTCTGCAGAGACACGCCTTCCAGGAAAAATAAGGGTTTTCCCGTCACAAGAATTTTCCCACCCACACGCACAGGCTGTGTGTTTTTTGCGTCTGTTGCTGTTTACATGTTGTTGCTGAACGACAGCATAGCTATATTACGGACTCGAGAAGGGGAATTTAGGCAGTGTACTTCCAGGGTGAAGTTTGTTGGAATTGATGGTTTTGTTTTCAAAAAATGAGAATAAGGGAGAGAGATTTTGGTTGATGTAAATCAGCATGGAAAGCAAATCCATGGTCAGTGACTTAACATGATAATTTTTCTGATACTTGGATGTTAGTCTCTCTTTATAAGCAAGGAGATCTCCTCCATCCCATCCAGGGTTTATTCCTAAATGTTTTTGAGATGAGACCAGGCATGACATGCATGGTCTGTGTGTTATGTGACAAAATCATGTTTTGACAGACAAAAGTGACCAAAGGATTTAAATTTTATACCAAGTCCAAGATGGAATGAAAATATAAAAAACAAAGACTGTTACAAGTGACACTGTTTAATTTGGCACAGGAATCAATATAAAAACACCCAGTTGCAGACTGTAACTCTCCTGGCTCTAGTTGTTTGATAAAAGACAAGATAAGAATAATGAAGAAAGAGAATCGTGACCAGTGAACAGGTACCAACAGGTGGGTCAGAAAATGCTGAACTTTGACTTATATATATATATATATATAAAATATATATATATATATAATAATATTATATATATATATATATATTAGGAGAATCACTAAAATCTGTTAAAAAGAGCTGTGTCTTATTTGTCCAGTGTAGTAGACCTAATAATATTTGGTACTGATTTGGAGTCAGTGGATCACAAGCTGTTCAAAACTGTAATCATTTTCTATTTAAATATTTCTGAAAAATAAATTAATAACACATTAGCAATCAAAATTGGTATGCTACATGAGACCAATTTCACGCAACTTTAATTGTAGTTTTCAAATGGGAAAGTCAGAGCGAAGGTATTGGGCTTAAAAAAAACACCTTTGGGTTAGATAGGCAGGCAACACCCTGCCATCTTAATTTCTTAACAGATGAGATTGCATTCATCATGTATGCTGTCAGCAGTCCAGCAAATTCATTGCTTTATCATAACCCTCGTGTAGCGAACTAACATAGACATGGGTCCTACCCACCCACACACAGACACATTGCAGTATCAGAGACAGACAGATAAAAGCTGCTGCTCAAGCATCACATTGGACAGGGAGGGCAACAAGAAGAGCAACACATGAGATGCTTCCAACAAAAACATTTTCAATCTCTGTCTGATTTTCACTTTTTAGATGTGAGCTGCCTCCTGGAGCTCACTCACAAACTCACACTTCTTCATGATCCTCACCATTCTCCAATATGCACGGCTCTTTGCTGTGCTCTCTTTCCTTCTTAGCAGCACTGAATCTCTAATGGTTCTTGTCCTTAACACTTGGGTGTGATTGACGTCAGCCAGGCTTCTCGCTGGTCTTCTCTCATAAACCTGTGTGTGACACTCTGGCCCCGCAGCATCTGACTGACAAGCATCATTACGCAGCAAAGCATTTGGCATTGAGACCACAGGAACCTTGTTATCAGAGTATACATGAAAAGACCCTGACACCTTCCAGAGATCATAAACACAAGCTGCTCTCAGCGCAGAGGTCTTACTTGGGTCTAGCCATTTCTCAAGAATGTGCCATGTTCAAGGTCTCTGCAGCTGTCTCCACTATGTACTGTACACGTCCACACAGCACCTGTAACTCTGAGGGACATGATGGTGTGATGTCACTGTGAATGACCTTGTAAACTATCAATAACCCAAGTTTATACTTGTGCTGGAAATCCTTGAAATCTTTAAATTGTAATGCAGTGTTTTCAAGTTTTGAAGAGTGCTTGAATTTTGGAAAAAATGTTTGAAACTGAAACTGAAACTGAAATTGTAGTTGCATTACTTTCATATAAATCATTAACTGACTGAATAGTTTGTTTTTTTGATAAAGAAATAAAATACGGAGATGGGTATTGGCTCAGCCAGGTTGTACACATTTTGAAATGCGAGGCTTTGTTATGTTTTCCTTTCATTTGCCATTCCTCTGCACAGTAATGTTGTGAAACATAATATTGGTTGTTAATAGGACAGTAACTTCGGATTTAATATGATGAGGTGGAATAATTAGAATATATTTATTATGTATATAAATATGCCTGCTTAGACTGCTGCCCTCGCGACCCGGCCCTGGATAAGCGGAAGAAGAAGATGGATGGATGGATGGATATAGATATATAATTTATCACTACTGTAAGGTGCTGGAAAAGCTTGAAAATGCACCTTGAAAATCCTTAAAGGGCTTGAATTTTACTTTGGAAAAGGTGTAGGAACCCTGAGTACCTAAAAGAGTGTGTCAGTATAAGGTGTTTTTGTGATGGTTTTGGAGAAAGTGGATTGAGGAGAAATTAATTATAGTGGAAAAAACAGCATTCATTTTTTCAGTGACATGTTTAGAATGAAGATACACGTTGATAATTTCATGCAAAATGGCATTACAGATCTTTTTTATTCCACCTTAAACTGATGAAAATTGCAATTTTCTTTAGCAACAAGATTTTTTTCTTCTTCTGTTCATACTATCTTTTCTCCTTCCCTTCCCTCTTTATGTCCAACAGATTCGCTACATTTCTCAGACACAAGGTTTGCCAGGGGAACATTTATTGAATGCGGGGACAAAGACAGCGCGGTTCTTTTGCAGAGAGTCCGACTCACCGTATGCAGCGTGGAGATTAAAGGTGAGGAGTGTTTACACAACTGAAAAATAGGACAAATTTGCTTATTACCGTTTATTCAAAACGACTAACCTCTACTCTTATTTTGCTACACTAAAAGCTTATGGTAAAAATTCTGAGTCGGCTCTAATGCAGTCAATAGATATTTTCTTCATCTGGAGAATAAACAGAGCAGTTCCTCATAACTTAGCTTAGTTTTCAATAGCTTTCTGGAAACAAACATACACAGAAAGACTAATCCTCAAGATAAAGTCTTATCAAGTCAAAGAAATTATTACGCATACTCAAAGTCTGCTAGTCACATTACTTCACATATTGTGAATCAGCTTAGGAATCTACAATGACATTTTTCTAATGAGTAAATTTACTCACAGAGGCAAATATTTTAAGAGCCCGAGTCATGAATGCCCAACCTAATTCCCTACTTTAGAAACTGAAGCTGTGATTATGCAGGTTTTTCCTTTTTCTACAAAGAATGTATAAACTAGTTTACTGCAATATATGGTATTAATATAACAAACTGAGCACAGCAACTGCTTCACTGAATTTAGTTCTTGTGTTTCTACTAAACATTTTCTTCTTCTGCAGTCTACAGATGAGCATGAGACGGAGACAGGAATGAAATCAAAGGAAGCGAGGAAGTACATCTTCAGCTGTTTGGATGACATAGCGCACGTACGTTCAGCTGCACCGACCACAATGTACTTAACTGGACTTCAGAGGAAGTTCAACATCAAATGTTGAGAGGATGCAGGCGACTCTGTTTTTACAAGAGGAAGTACACATACAGCTATATGAGCAGAACAGAGCGTACACTTCTTATTACTTGGGAAAGAAAAAAGTGCCTCTAAGCTTAACTTCCCTTCAGTTAAATGTTAAACCCAAATTTAAAAAATGAAGGTTCAGGTTTCACTCACTATTCTCTGTAGACACAGACCACATGTGGAAATCCCCCAGGCAACAAACAAAGCATGTTCAGGTCTGTACTTTTCAGAGTCAGAGGAGATTCTTACGAATTCATGTTCATGACTAAATAGGAAATAAATGTCATTAAAAAATCCACTCATTCATCATACACAGAAAATACTGTAGTGTGAGATTTTTTGTTTTACTTAGGTCAGATTATTTGAAATGGGGTTGTATGGGGTACTTATTGACAGTCGGTGTATTACCTGCGGTAGATGCCATTTGGCACATCCCCAGTTTGGAGAAGCAGAGAGGGGCATCAGCGTGGAAGATAAGCAATGTACTGCTGTGAACAGGGTCAGCAACAAATGTATTTTAGCCATTTTAAAAGGTTCACCTAAAAAGTGTATGCTATATTTAGATTAGTTTCACTGCTTTACCTTGCTGTCAGACAGCCTTCTCTGACAGGAAACTGCAATTATAGAAACCAGATATCACTTTCTCCAAACCAACCATACTCCATAGGTGAAATCTTGGGTGATCCGAACTGTCCTTTTAAAACACAAAAGTCACACAATAACACAAACAAACTAACCAATCCAGGCAGTGGTAGACCATCAGTTCAAGTGTTCTGCGAAGTAAAATCGCTAATTTTGCCTATGGAGTTTTGTTGGTTCAGAGAGTGATATTTGGCTTATATAAAAGCAGTTTCCCGTTGGAAAAGGCTGTCTAATGGTAAAAGTAAAACAGTGAAAATATTCTAAATAGAGCGTACACTTAAACTGATACTGAGTTTCTTTAGGTGGGCCTTTTTTAAGTGGCTAAAATACCTTTGCTGATCCTGTCCACAACAGTTCATTGCTTATTTTCCATGCTGATAGCCTTTCTGCTTCCCCAAACTGGTGGTGTGCACACCGCCATCCACTCTAGCTAATACACTGACTGTGGATGAGTACCTCATGTAACCCCACTTCAAATAATCCAAACTATCCCTTGTGATGTCATGAGTGGTTGTGTCATAGAAGGGAGACACATCCCCTCCCGATGGCTGCAGCAAGGACTACAACCCATCCTGTCATCCACTAAAGAACTACAAAACCCATAGTCAGGAGGCAGTCAGGACAAGGGTTGTTGCCCAGTTGAACCAGATGGGATGATTGCCCCAGCGAGGGTGTGAAGACTGCAGTGAGCAGCATGTGTGAAGGAGAGACAGCTCTGAGGCAAACCTGGCTTTTTTACCAGTAAAATGTTTGTATTCCAGGTGAACTTGGTGATGAATCTGGAAGGTAGTGACTTGCTAGCAGAGAAGGCAGACCGTAGGGAGTTTGTGGGCCTGCTGAAGAAGATGTTGTTGATTGATGCGGAAGAGAGGATTGCCCCTGCTGAAGCTCTCAGCCACCCATTTGTGACAATGCAACACCTGCTCGACTTTCCCCATAGCAACCAGTGAGTCCTTGTTGCCTCCAATATTCAGACATGTTTTCATTTTGACTTACTCACATAACTCGAACTCTTCATGTCATCCCTTTGCTGCAGTGTGAAGTCATGTTTCCACATCATGGACGTTTGCTGGACTCGTCCCAGTGCATACGAGGCGGCCAACAGAAATAAAGGCCCTTTCGTCAGACCTGTGACCACAACCTCTGCTGCCTCTGTCAACCACCCATTCAGCAAGATGACCGGCATCCACACTCAAGTATGTCGTTCAAAATGTGTTTGCGTCATCTCCTGCCATTTCTATCAGTGTGCAATGGGAGGTTTATTACACTTAGACACAGTAGTCATCAATCATCATAAGTTAGTATATGTATTAATAACATTATTTTCTTGTTTGCTGAAATGGGCATTGATAGAGACACTGAGTGATGGAGTAATCACAGATGGCGTGCGTTATTGACGTGCAATGTGTTGTTCTGTTCATCTGCTCCTCTGAAGTCTGATCATGTAGACAATTTCCTCACCGTTATTGCTTTCGTGTGTGCTTTCGTGTGTGTGACTTGCCCATCTTATTGCGTCTCAGCACGGCTGTCATGGCAACAAAATCACGTCATATTTCTGAGGTCATGGCAACAGTGCAAATCAGTGTTGTTGCCGAGGAGAAAAAAGAAGCTGACCCTTTTTTGGCTTTGGATCCTTATAATGCAAAACATCTTGAAAGCCACAATACTGAGGATGAAACGTGAAAAGATGACCAAAAGTGACACATTACTTGTAATACTATTTAATGGTGTCTAGATAAGATATATATTGATATATAAGGATAACTTGAAATTTCACAGTGAACATTGAACTGAAACTTAACATTCCTTGCACAATTATTGTTCGGGAGGATTTTACAGTAAAATGTGGTGGCTTTTTTAGTATTATCCCCTGAAAGGCGGCTTTGTGTTTACTATCCTGTGTGGGGGGCAGGGCTACATGCAGGAGCTGCAGCAGAACAATATAAGCCTAGTTCTCCTTATTCAATAAATGTGATTATAGTCAGGCATGAGAGCAGCGTGAGTAGTGAAGCAGAGGCACATGCTCGACTGTTCTTTGTTTATCACCCAAGCCTGTCTCGAAGAGTAAGTTCAGCAGTGTTTGACGACCATTAAGTTATCCAGATTTTAAAGAAATCTAACCGTTGTGAGCCTTAACTAAATTGATCTCACACAGCCCAAGATTTACCAATCAGCTTCTGAGCATGTCCATATTAATAGTCTCAGTCATAGGCAGTATCAACAGATCAAGGGATTTGATTAGTGTAGGCCTTGAATACTTTTTGATCCAGTACCCAGAACTTCCTCTGGAGTAGATTAGCTATGTGATCTAGGTTATGGTGTTGAACTACCACAGGTGAGCCAAATGAGTCTGAAAAGCCAGGGATATGCCAAAGTTAACAGACTAACCCACTAATCTCTCAGTACAAGACAGGTTTCTGGGCTCTGTCTGACTGCAAAATAGACTGCTCCTGACAGAGATGTCGCCATCTACTGGCTCTATAATGCTACTGTTGATTATTTTAATACCTCAGACAGTCCAGTCATGCCCTCTTTTCCCTTTAGATTAGTTTATTAATCCCTTGCTGGACCAAGTTTTTATTGGTTTTTCCTTTCTCATTCATTATAGAGGAAGCAGTGCATATGAAGGTAACATAACTGAAATATTGACATTGCATAACATTTGGGTAATCCTCTTTCCACTCACATGTCGACAAGGAATAAAGTGAAATAAAAATAAATGAATAAATAAGTAAATGATGTTCATAATACAGAAAAGAGTTTCTATCCAGGAGAACACCAATTCAACACACTGTTGTGCTATGTCCTAGTCACATCTTTCAAACATAATTCAGTCACAATTTAAAAAACACTCTAGCCTCCATCTAAACCTCCTATGCTTTTAATTATTATTTTTACTTTACCAAAAATTAATCCCCGTGGCCTGAGTTCTTAGTTCTTATAGTGTAAAAATGTTGTTGTGTCTTGTATAGTTATCATATTACCCTCTCTTATCTATTTTATACCTTCCCTTTTTTTTAGGGGTTAGCTCCATCAGCCCCCTCAGTTGTGCATCCTGGTATACCACTGCAGACAGGAAGTGGTCAGTTTGGATGCAATGATTCATTTCAGCAGGCACTCATTCTGTGTCCCCCAACCATTCAAGGTAGGGTGTGAAAATCTTTATTTCTTTCATTTTATTATTTTGGTGGGAAGATTAAATATCTCAAAGCCAAATATTTTGCTGTCTTTTGTACCTACAGGAATCCCCACCAACACAGCTAAACCAGCAGGCTACTCTGTTCGAATGGAGGCGTCTGTGCCTCTGGTCACTCAAGCCCCCCCCATCCAGCCCATACAGATCAGACCTGGAGTCATCACACAGGTATGAAGATTGGAATGATGGTAATAGAAGTTAGAAAACATAGGCTGAGGTAGAGGGACAGCTTGGCTTTATTAATAAGTGTAGATTCAGTAAATAGTTCTGATAGGCACAGCATTCAAAGTCATTTAGAGCAGTGGTTCTCAGATAGAGGCCTGGGGACCCCCAGGGCTCCGTGGTACTCTGCCAGGGTGTCTGTGAGAAGTTTTCATTCCTTGAAATTATTAAGATATTAAAAAATATGTTATGTTATGTAAAATATGTAAAATATGTTATTGTTCATTGTATGTGTTTTTTTTCCTATTTCATATTATCTTTTGATATTTTCAAAAGTGTTATTGTCTATTATTTAAAATAATGCATACGTAAAATAAAATGCAGAACCTTAAGATTCTTGACCTGTATGTAAACATACATACATACATACATATGTGTGTGTGGTGTGTGTGTGTGTGTGTACATATATTCACATATACACACACACTCAGTGTGTATATGTATATATGTGGGTTTTTTTAAAAAATACATGTCTAAAATCTTTCTAATGCATTTCCTTTGTGTTGTTCTTTCATATAACTAGATAGAAGTGTAAACAAAAATAGGCTACATCAAATTATTTCAAGGAACATACATGAGGGGGTCCCCAGTAGGTTTTTTACCTTGTAAGTGATCCTTGGCTGAGAACACAATGAGAACCTCTGAATTAGAATGATTAAAAAACACACTAATGCAAAGAATGTGTGTTAATGAAGTTTAAAGTTGGTCTTTGATGTGCAAGCTGATGAAAAGCACAATTACTAGATATAACTGCTTTGTTTGTTTGCACTTCAACAGGCCTGGTCCAACCGTGCACAGCAGATCTTGGTGCCCACTTGGCAGCAGGTGACATCAGTGCCCCCACCACCAACCACTTTGGCGTCTGACACTGTGGCGGGATCACAGAGACTGGGTGACTGGGGGTAAGCAATTTATTTCTGTTTCAGCAGGTGTTACAGCACAATATCTTCTTAACACATTATCCTTATCTTTTCCATGTGCATGTTTCTTATAATTAAAATGTGTAGTATTATATTAAGCAATATTTATCAGTCCATTTATTACCTTAAGTTGCTATGTGCACCTTTGGGGATGGCTGTACCGCTCTGATACGGCACACTTGCTCCCCTGAATGTTAATGATCGATGAGTCATACATGTCCTTTGGGACCAGTGACTGAGACCGTTTTGTCAGTAATGGTGCTAAAGGCTTTTGGCTCAATTTGCAATGTTCTGTTTTCTTAATGCAGGAAAGTGCGTCCCCATGGTAACCATTACAGCTCCATGATTGCACACCCTCAACCATTTTTAACCAACCAAATGACCATGTCCACCCACCAGCCAATCAACATAGGCATTGCACATGTGGTGTGGCCACAGCCAGCTGCCAACAAGAGAGCCAAGCCTTGTGTGAACAGGTACGTCACGTAACTAAACTCAAATACACATGCATAGACTAAAAGATGATTTTGCAGTTTCTGAATGTGACTTGTTTTCTTCAACAGAGGCAGCAACTTCTTCCAAAACACGAACATCCAAAATTTAGCATGCCAGTCCCCAAAGATGGCCGATATAGCAAAGAATGTGCAGGAGGTAGAGGAGGAGGAAGCCAGGTGCCCAGAGGCAGGGCACACCGCAGGAGAGGAGGGAGGAGCAGAGCAGGTGGAGGAGGACGATGAGGAGAACTGCTGTAAAGTGGAGCCAGACTGTGAGGAGCTTTCAGTGTCACAGGAGCAGCGGCAGGCCATGGTGATCTCTGACCTTTCTAGCCCAACTGTCAGCGTCATCAGTATCAGCAGCGATGAAGAGGAGAGTGCACAAAGACACTCGATGGGAGAGTGAGTACAGACCATCAGGTTCCTCTTTATGTTTTTTTTCAACATTTTCTAAAGAAAATGCAGCAGTGTGCTGCAGACAAATAGAAAAATGGCACACAAGGCATTTTCAGTTTTGCAATATTTCTTCCCAGCCCTGAATCCTTTTAATCCCCCAGTTTAAACTCCTGCCCACAGACCTCTTCAACAAAGCACAACCTGATTGTCTGGTATTATAGATAGAAAATATAGCAGTAAAGGTATATAATAACAGTGGCCTTTGGTGTAAGAATGTAAATAGTGGTATAGTAGTACATTTTTGTAATGAGAAAACAGAAAAAGAAAGAAATTAGTTGTTTTTGTTTTTTTAATATGGTAAGTAAATTACTAATCAAAAGAGAAGTCAGTCTTTAATGGCACCAAGGCCACTGATCGATGGAGGAGTGAGTGGACAGTGTGTTTCTTCCTCTTTTTTTGTAACAGCATTCTCTTAAAGAGTGCAGCAGTACGTTATACACAAACTGAAAAATATCACACAAGGCATTTTCAGTTTTACAGTATTTATTCTCAGTCCAGAACCCCCTTGATCTCCCCACTTAAACCCCAGATCACAGACTCCTTCAACATAGCACAACTTGATTTTCTGGTAGTATAAATAACAGAGATGGCATTAAAGGTGACATTGGGCTTTGGTGTAAGAATAAAATAACCAACAACAGTGTTTCCCCTAGCTTTTTTTGCTTTGGGAGGGGGGGGTATGTGTCGGAATGAGCGTGGTCCGAGGGGGCGGGGTTCTTTTTTTTTTTTTTTTTTGATTTTAGCAATTCATTTATTCATTCATTTATTTATTTATGCATCCATCCATCCATCCATCCATCCATCCATCCTCCTCATTAATTCACTCACCAAGTTCAGTGTTCAGTCTTGTACAGCCATGCGCAGTATCTTAAGTCTGACAGCCATGCTGGATCAAAGCCAGACTGACGGTGGTGACCAGTGTACTTTTAAAAAGTAATTAGTTATAGTTACTAGTTACTTCTCCCAAAAAGTAACTGAGTTAGTAACTGAATTACTCCACTGTAATAGTAACTAGTTACCAGGGAAAGTAACTATTGCGTTACTCTTTTTTTTTTAGTTTAAATATGTTGTAAGAATTTGGATTTTTTTCTAAGCAGGTTTCACAAGCCAGTTGCATAGAGTAGAATTGCATAGACAGGTACTTACACGTAACTTTTAATATTTATTGATTAGACTTGCTTACAACGTACGTGGACAAACACTTCGCTCTGGGACATAATGTACACTTCACATGTACGTTCTTGCCTTTTACCTCAAGGAAAATAAAGTAGTTAGTGTCTGTACTTCCACTGTGAAAACGCCAACTTTCCCTCCAGACTCGCCATTGCTGCAGCTTACCTCTGCTAGTTTGGGTGTGTGGGGCCGCTGTGTGTGTGTGGTGTGTGTGTTTGGTTTGTGTGTAAACTGAACACTGCCTCTGATTGGCTTACCATGAAAGCTTACTCTACCTTAGCCAATCATCATCACTTATGCGGTTGTCTCGTCCCTCCCTCACCAAAAATATAAACAACTTTGCAGCTCCTGTGGCTGAGAGCCGAATCGGGTGACAAGAGCTTCAATGAGTAGCTTTAGTTTATAACGCGCCCCATTTAATTGTCCGTAACGGCGTTGTAACGATGGAAAAGTAATTAGTTAGATTATCCGTTACTGAAAAAAATAACGCCGTTAGTAACGCCGTTTATTTTAACGCCGTTATTCCCATCAGTGGTGGTGACCCGTCTGCAGCTTCTTACTACGTGTCTCGGTGGGAGGGCTGGAACAGGTGTGTTTAGTACTAGTTGTGGCGACGTTAACCGGGGCAGGGGATTGGCAAGCGCTGTGGTCGGGGCTGGGAGAGATGCTCTCATTTAGGCTAGCACCCACCGTAGAGTTAGCTGTGCTCCCCGCCTCGCCACGTACGGTTCGTTTAAAAAATGCAGAGATTTTTGCCTGGGGGGCGAACATTTGGGGAAACCTCCGGTCGTCCATTAATAATTTGGTTTGTTTGTTGTTGATTTTTTTTTTTTTTTACCGTAGGTAATGTCGGCAACACTCCCTCTCCTCCCCTCTCTGAGTGTGGGTGGGTGTGTCTGTACCGGTGTGAGTGCATGTGTGTATGTTGTGAGAGAGGAGCGAGGGGGGAGCCCCTCCCGTCGCAGAGAAGAGAAGAAATGCATTTTAATGAATGTAATGAAACGATAGCGACGCATTAGACTCTGAAATTGCGCAAATTAGAGTTAGCTTTTTTTATTTGATAAAAAGAACGCCTGTTATAGGCCCTTTTGATTAAAATAAAAATTAAATGATGGAATATTTTTTTTAAATCTTGACTTGAATTTCTGGGTGGGGATCCTGTTGGCAGGGCGGGGGTGTCTGTTGGGGGGGCGGGGCGCCCTCCCAAATAAACTATAGGGGAAACACTGAACAATGATAGTAAATTGTTGTAATGAGACAACAGAAAATGAAAGAATGAAGATTTTCTTTTTTTAAAAAGTATATGAAAAGTAAAGTACTAATCAAAGGAGAAATCAGTCTTCAGTTGCACCAAGACCACTGTAGCACTGCAAACATACATAGCACCCATCTCTTGGCACACATATATCCACAAATAGGGGCTGAGTGGCAAACAGGGAGCAATGCACTCACACATTGCAGACAGGTGTAGAATTTCACTGGCAGGCAGCCTGTCAAAACAACTAATTATTTGTTGCTAGTGGGAATAAAATCTATCAGAAGAACCTCTCAGTGAAAATTACATTTTTTTCCAATTGTAAGAAAGACATGACATTGTGTATCCAAGATTCGACAGCAGGTGAATTCTTCTGCCTACAATTGAAGAGGTGAAGGCAGTGTCATTAGTTTGAATATTTATTGTAATGTTATTCACTGATCTTGCAAAAATAGCTATGTGAGTGGATGGTGGAATTTGCGGGAACCACATTGAAGAATGACTCCCCAAACTAATCTGGGACATGAGTCATGACCAGAACATATGTCAGATCACATGGAGAAAGTGACCATCTATTACATCCACTCTCTGCTGTATTGAGTTCCTTCTAAAAATATGTCTAAATTGTATTGAAGAAGTTAGTGTCTTTTTTAATTCTCTCTCTGCACACAGGTGTAAGGGTAGTGCGGATTGTGAGGCGTGTCAGAGCACTGTCAGTATGGAGAGAGTCTGCTCCCTCAGTAGTCCAGACAGCACGCTCAGCACGAGCTCCTCAGCCTCAGCCCAGTCCAGCACCTCACCATGTAAACACCCCAGCAGGTATGATCAATGCTACTGATTCAAACAAAACCTCCTGCAAATGTTTTGCTTGCTTGTACATAAACTGCTACAATGTAACAAATTAGATATCTCTCTAACTTTCTTCCTTGTTGGTTGCCTCTTGCAGTATGTCAGATGATGAACAGGAAAGTGGCTGTGACACAGTGGACAGCTCGCCTGCTTCGGATGCCTCTGGCCATGGCAACAGTCCCTTCACGGAGCGACGCTTCATTGCTGGCAGCAATCAGAATTGTGAGCCCCGTGTTGCTTGCGTTGCCCCGGAAACGGAGCCCAGCAAGCCAACAGTTCGTACTGTTGTGGTGCCTCCAATGAGGGTGCAGAACAACAACAACAACAACCCTGCTGTCATCAGTGAAACACCTGGCAACACAGGTAAAACTGGATATATGATAGACCAGTGACACAAATAGATTGTCTGAAGGACCTGATAATGGTATGCCTACAGATGGAAATAGGTGCTTTTTTTAAATACTTAAATGAATAGTTTGGGTACCCCTTCTCCTAATCTCTTGTTAGGAGAAGCAGAGAGGGGCAACACCACAGAAGAACTACTGTGGACACCAACAAAATGTATTTTAACCACATCTAAAGATCCACCCCCCAAAAAATCAATATCAGTTTAAGTGTACACTATACTTTGAATATTTTCAGCACTTAACTTTACCATCAGACAGCCTCTTTGTGACCACCATTATACAAGCCAAATATCAGTCTCTCCAAACCAGCCAAGCTTCATTGGCAAAATCAGTAATTTTACCTCAGAGAACATGGGAGTTGCTGGTCTACCATTTTTCTTCTTCACACTCATGTGTCTGAAGTACAGTCTGATGTCGTTATCCCCTCAGTAGACCAGGGGTACATGAGTAGGTCATGCTAGCTCAGAGATCCAGTCACCACTGCTGCTGTCTGCTCCACAGGTCACATGGCCTGGGATTATGCTGTCTTTGTAGGCCACAGAGGTTCTCACAGGTGATTATGGGCGACCTGCCCTGGCGTATCTGCTCTGATTTCTAGAGTGGATATTTGTTTGCTGTCAACACTCCTTTTACTCTGGCTCCAGACTCTCAGAGCCCCTTCTGTCTGTGTGGATGTGCACTTCTTAAAGTTACATAAGACATGCGTAAATGCACTGAAAATATTTAATGTCCTGAATGAAATATTCAAAACATGAATGGCAACCAGAGAACATTCTGGTTGACATTCATGACAAACAAATGTTTGAATGTTTATTTCAGGTGTTAAAAAGGACTTACGCATGCTATATGTAGGCTTTATAACAGCTGTGGTCAGTGGGACATCACTATCTTTTTGATTCATTAAAGATCTTCCTCTTAATAGGTTTAAAACCGCAGGGTTAAACTGTAAATCTTCACAGAAAATCATACAGCATCATATTGCCTCTCATGTCAAAAGCATCTCCCTCTCCAACCCTCAAACTATTGCAACTAAAGCCCCACATAAAAGGGCACAGCTTGCTATTCTAGTGCTACCAGGAGTATTTATAGCTGATGGTCTGACCCCACTATAAGCTCTATGAACAAGCTTAGTTACAAACTCCTCCCACATCCCCCCAAACATATCTATTTATACTCACCTAGATCATATTCAGAGGACAGATGCCACTATATTTAAAGGTTTGGAGCTGATCAAATGCAGCTGAAATCACTGACAGGCTTACAAAGCCTCCTGCCACAAATGTTGCCATCTCTGCGGTTGTGGTTGGATCAAATCTCCGGTTGTATCTTTTTTTTGCCTTTGTGATACTGATAGTGAGACACCAAATAGTCTGCATTAACATATGTCATCTCTATCTCTGTGTTGTCTCCGGCCCTCCCTCTTCACATGACCTCCCACCTCAGTCTTAGAGTCTTCATGCCAGTCCAAAGGCCGAGGCATTCCTGGGCGACAACATCACCACTCCACTCCCCTCCTCAACAGGCCGCAGAAGATCACCCCTGCATTCCAGCCCCAGCAACAGCAGCCTATAGGCTTTGGGCAGGTGAGCATGTGAAGTCACATAAACATGACAGCACGTTAACATACACAACTGTTTTATTTCCATTTGTTATGGGTTGCTGCAGAGAGGCATTGAGGACGTTCGCACCTATCAATCAAACAGATTATACAGTATAAGCATTTGTATGGCCATTAAGGTTGCAAATTTTGAGCATTTTCCTTAACTTATTGTTAAACATGTTACCAATCGACTAATCATGAATAATTAACAAGATACAAAATGCACTTTTCTCTGCTTATGTTTTTTTTAACAGTTCTAGTCTAGGTTATGTGAAACATGAATTCATCAAGCACAAACAATTTAAACAAACTTAACAGAGCTGTGATTATTAGCAATTGTGAATCAATTGTTGTATTAATCTCCAACTGTTTTGATAATCAGTTAATTGGTTTGAGTATAAAATGTCAAAATTCTCTCATTTCAGCTTCTTACATTTGAAGATCTGGTTTCCTTACTCCTTAATGACAGCAAACTGATTATCTTTGGGTTGTGGACAAAACACAACATTTGAGGATGTCATTTGGGCTTTGAGAAACACTATTCAACAAATTTCTGACATTATATAGACCAAACTACTAAAAGATTAATCAGGAAAAATCAACAGATTAATCGCCAATGGAAATAATCAATAGTTGCAGCCCTAAACATAATAATAAGGCTAACAAAATAATGTCAAAAGGGGTCCAAATACTGCCTTTTCTAGACAAACAAGGCAGACCAGACTATATAGTGAGAAAACCTGTGCACTCTGGAAAGCCAATACCATACAAAATATGTATTGTCATTTTTTTTAAAAAATCAATTAAATTTTTAGTAGAGATTAATTGATTTAAGATCCCTAATGGCCATAGTCAAATACATATTTCAACATGACAAGAAGATATTGCAGGGATAAATCTGTCCCACTAACATACAACCTAAGTTTAAAGCCTGGCAGAGGTAATACTGGTTTGGACAGGCTGTCCCACTGACCACAATTGGCAGTTTTTGCCTGTGGAAAGTCCCATTTTATAACATTGTCATGTTAAATTATTGTATCCTGCATGTCTCTTTGCTGAGAGTGTGAATAAGTGAAGAAGTTGGCAAACCAGAAAGCCCAATTTCTCAAGTGACTAAAGTGGTTGTGACCACACACTGTGCATTTAGGTGATAAAGAGCACAACATTTGAATTGCAGATATTTCCTTTCATAGCAGAGCAGCAGCCAAGAGCGCACTTCATACTGCAAATGGAACTTAATTCATCTGCCACAGTAGCTTTTGTAGCTAACAAATTTATCAGCTACACTCAAGATTACTCACAGTTGGTGGGTGAACATTTCCAACTGTGTTTAAACGTGATAGCATTTTCCTGTAATACTGGGTTACTTATAGCATTGCCGCTAAGACAAAGATATATTGTGATAGAATACACCAACACAAAAAACTCCAAAGCTCTCTTGTCTAAAACAATTGAAATGCCTTTACTGTCACAACTTGGTCATGTTAGACCTTAAACACCTCTGTGTTTTAGCATCAAGCCTTCATCAGGGAATCAGTTTTGTCTTGGAGTTTGTTTGTTTTAAGGTCTAATATGACCGTGCTGTGACAATAAAGGCATTTTGATTGTTTTAAAAGCAGGGTTCTAACAGGTGCTGGACATCCTTGAAAACTCTTTAATTTTAATGTGGTGTTTTTTGAATTGAAAGGATTGAAAATTGCTTAGATTTTGCAGTTTGTTGTTTGAGGCAGTTTGTTGAGTGATTGGTTTATATTGGCTAAGGCAGGTTATATAGGATGCTATATTTCTATTTAGGGAAAGGTGACAACAATTTTTGTGATCACATCTAATTTAATGTGTTGAGAAAAAGAATTAGGGCTAAATCAGTTGAGCACATAAGTGAAAAGTGTTTATAAATATGTCATTTACCACAGCTGTAAGGTGCTGGAAAATGTACCTTGAAAGTGCTTAAAAATGCTTAAATTTGATTTTGGGAAAGGAGTAGGAACCCTGTAGAAGAGAGTGCCGTAGAGTTTTTTGGGGTTTTTTTTGTGATTTTTGTATCAATCCAAAGACTACCTCAAATAAAGAAACTTTTCATTCAGGAAGAGCTCCTACCCGAGCATTTTTTTAATTTTTACAGATAAAAGAATATTGCAATGTTATGATGAGACTTGATGATGTTATGTAATGAGAGACACAACATTGACATGTAAAAATGGGGCGGGAGCAGCATCTAGTGGCTCATAAAGACAAACTCCAAGTGTGAATCTGATCAGCAAGATATTGTTCTTCTTCTGTCCTTCAGGTGCAGCATTTCGGTTCTTGCCATCAGGAATGGAACGGCAACTTTGCCCACCGGAGACCGCAGGCCTACATCCCTCCCACCATGCATGGGCACACGTTCACCCTGTCCCACAGCAGCCCAAACCATACTACAGGCCCCCACCCCCACCTTGGGGGTCACCCGCACTCCCAGCCCACCTTACTGTCCTACCCCCCGTCTGGTCCTCTGGTCACGGCTGCGCCTGTGGCCCACCTCCTGGCTTCCCCTGTAGCCTCCCGCCCCGTCCTCCAGCCCACCTACAGCATCTCCCACCCGGCAGGCATTGTGCATCAGGTCACAGTGGGCATCAACCCCCGGCTGCTGCCCTCGCCCACCTTGCACCCGCAGGGCCAATTCAAGCCCCTGTTTCCCCCGCACTCCTATATTGCCTCGCCTGCCTACGCCAGTTTCCCTCTCAGCCCCACCAAAATAAACCAGTACCCTTACATCTGAGCATGGCCGCCTGCGTACCCTTCATACCACCTGAGGGCTAAGTGACGGGGGCGAATTGTATTGTAAACCACAAACAACATGGTTTTCATTTCCAAAAACCATGGCACAACCACAGAGAAAGCAAGCTATTTTTTGAATCATGTCGACTTGGGTGTAATTGAACTTCAAGCTTTAAAAAAAGTTCCAATGGTGGAGATGATTTGGGCAAAAATTAAGAAGGAAATAATGTATGAATGATTGAATGAAAGAATGAATGAGTAGTTAAACTCACACTTAATGTGTTTTGCACATTTGATATATCTTTGCATTGGATCTTCTACGAATACTCCTCAAAACAGGTAAATAATTGGGGTGGTGTTGAATAGTTAGGACTTTGCACCCCTGATCCCAGCTATTTTTCTATATTGCCTTCTTACGTGTGCAAGACACATTCATATTTGTAAAGCCATCCCAGTCTCTAGCTCTAGATCGACAGATGCACATGTTGTCCACAGTGTATGTTGTACTGCGTTTGAAGTATTTGTACCTTTTCGGTGTCTTTTGGTGTTAGCAATGTCAAGTCAATTAACCGATTTAAATAGGGTTGTTCCTCACGCTGCATGTGGTCTTTGCATGAGCAAAAATGTAAACGGAAAGATGCATAGACGTTGCTCTTATTGTTCGTGTCACAAGACTCGCTGCATTGTATAACTGTCCCCAGCCATAGTGCCTTACATATTTGAGGTTGTTAATGTTACTACTTATATATGACTATATACATGAATATTAATGTACTGGACTGCAGCACTTGAAATTCCAATCAGTTGATGCATCCTATGTGTGAGTATATATATGCACATGTGTATATGTCCATGCATAGCCTGCATTGATGTGATGTATCGCGGATAGCGGTGCTTATTTTTTGGAGTCGGTGTATATTTCAGTGTGTAGTGAGTTACTTTTCTGTTCTCTCAAGAAGAACAGCATGCTTTGCTGTTGCGAATGCTTACTGTTTCATTAAAAACTGTTCGTTTTTTTTTTCTTTTATTTTGTTCTCCCTCTCCCGAATGAACTAGTGTACAAAGTGCAAGTACTGAGTATTGCTTAATATTTGATAATCACTTTCTATTTAGTGAAACTCTTATTACGAACAGTATTTGTACTGTTTGACGAAACTGCAATACAATCTAAATAGTCGTTGATTTTTTTTTTTTTCTTTTTTTGTCTTCGTATTTTTCATTTTTGAGTGTTTTCACTTTGTTTCTTAGATGTTTAGAAGTGTGGTGGGCATGGCTTTGATTAGGTAAGGAAAAAATGCAAATTAATTCACGGTATGGAATTTTCTAAGCCTGAGCAAACCATGCAGTATTTGATATACACACATATATGGACATATATTATAGAGCTAGACTTTTTAGTACAGATGCTTGATAAGGTGTGAGTTAATTGTGTGCAATTCTCTCATTTATGCATGTGTGACAAAGTTAACTTTTTCCCTTTACATTATACCATTTGTTAAAGGCTTAAGGCTTATCGGTGTCAACTGCTTATTTTATACATTCCGTCAGGGAGGATATATACATATATATATGATGGTAGTAGCACCAGTCTATATATATATGTAGATATGCTGTGTGTGCATTTTTTGTTCATTTTACTAGTTATGTGTGTAATTTTTTGTCTTTTATTTTCAAATGAAGTTGCTTGTGCAGCACCAAAGACTGTAATTCATTTCCTGAGCAAGGTAGCTATATTCTGTTTGCATAGACCTCAGTTATACTGTAGTCGTAGTAGAATGGGGTTAAATTAAAACAAAACAAAAAAATTGTATTTAAAAAATGGCCGAGGTTTTGTCTAGCTTATTGGGCAATTAATAAGTCGTATCATTTCTTCTTGAATGTATCATAGATAAGCTGCTATATGATGATTGCCACTTCAATAGCTGTGAAATTAGGTGATTTCTCTGAGTTTAAACCTAGCGTTGCTATTTTTGTATAGGTCCCTAATTATCTGAAATAGAAGTGGTTTTGATTTTTGTGTTTTGCGTTCATATTTGGAGTGTCATTGTAACTACTGTATTGCTGATGATGAACATTAGTTGCATTCGTTGTTTCTCGGGGTGTGTGTTTTTTGCATCAGTATTTTATCCTTATTAACCTTTCGGGCTCATCACTGCATATAAAATGATGTATCGATGTAACTTAATTTTTTGTATGTTTTCATATTGACGTTTTGTACACATCTAAAGCTGTAGCTTGCAGGATTGATTTAACTTTTTCATTGTACGTATACTACCAGTACTCTTTGGTGTGTTACAGGAGCACTGTGAGATGCCAGAAACAAAACAAAACAAGAAAAAAAAATCCAGTGAAAAGCTTCAGTAATGTTTCCACCAATTAACACAGAAACACACTCGCCACTAAGCACTCATACAGGTAGTTAGGCTTGTAAGGGTTTGGGGTGATTAGACCATGCGTCCAAAAAGTACATTTTAAGATGTTCTGTTCCAAAAATAATGTTTTACAACTTGTTTTACTGTTTAAATTGATTTGAATGAATATTTATTGCAACCTTTTAACTGTTCAATGTTATATCTGGCTAGAATATCAGTTTCACAGTTTGATATTCTGAACTGCCTTGTGTTTGGATCGCTCTCCCCTTTATGAGTGTCTCATATCAAAAACGATGTTCTGTCAATGCAAAACTGTGGCCATTGTTGCGTGTTCCTTACTGAAATTGAGACAGTGTGAGCAGCACTGCGTATGTGCCTTGAGATTCAGAAAGTGAGAGCTCAAGATGGTGATTTCCTCACCACATGTTTGAGGAGGAAGGCATAGAATCCAATAACAGCCCATCATCCTTATAGAGTAGACAGTCTTTAAACGGCCACACAAGAAAAAAAAAACACAAATAGGACTTTATCAGTGTCATTCCAGGGACTTGTACTCCTCTGATCAGCTCATAGACACGACAGAGGACTTGTACATGGTGGTGGTGCTACAGTTAGCCGCCACCAAATCCTCTCTGTGAAAACACACAAATAAAAACACGCACACACACACACACACACACACACACACATACACTTTGAATGAAATGACACTCTTTGGATAGTCACTCTGGCTGAACAGCAGATGCAATACTTTACATTGTGCGGTCATTGCACCACCAAGTGTTCTTAGATAATCTCCATGCTTTACATTACCTTGCATGTACACCTAAGTTGCTTCACTTTGCCTAGAAGCTGTCAGCTCAGAGCAGCTTTTCCATCGTGCAAATGTTAACGGCTGAGCAGCGAGTAACCAGAGCACACTGGCCTTGTTAAAATCAGAAGAGCCAGGGATTAGTCTATCTGGATGTTTATTCTGTTATTCTGCTCTGTCAAGGAGATTATTGTTTCTCTGCACAGTCAGTCAGTCAGTCATGAGTGCAATACTCCACATTTAAACACTGACATTGATATGGTTGTATGTTTTTTGATAGCTTTTAATTTGTATGCTTTACTGATCATACTCCAGTATAATTTTTGGGAAAGAAAGCTTATGTCGACAAGGCATGCACTTGGCAGATTAGTGCTTGAAATAGTTCCCCAATAATAAGCATGTGACATGTAATCTGTGTTTTGATTCCTCCAAAGGTATTCACCAGCAAATGCGCCTGCATAAACTCTCCCATACTTGTTAGTAAAAGAATGGATGCAAGAGGAGAGAAATCTTAAAACTGTTTTTAATTTTTTCCACACGATTGACACCTTGGTTTATGGGTATTTTTCTTTTTTTTTTTTTTCTTTTTGAGGATTCATGTAACATTTAACAGATAAAACAGTTTGTAAAATTACTTCTATTAAAGTTCTGACTTTGATATCAGAAAAAAAATCCTCTGCTGCGGTATTATCCTTTAGAGATGTTAATTCAGGGTCTGTATTAGTCTAAATGTGCTACTGTGTAACTCTTTGATTTGATGAGGTTTGTTTTACTCAAGCTCTTATTTTCAGTTTTCTGGTGATCTGTATCAATTTCAGAGTTAATTCACACTGCAAGTTATGGAATCATCTGTTTAGATTGCTCATCAAATAGACTTGATTATGAAATCTGAACTGTTACTGTTTTAATACCTGTAGATTTTTTGTGGCTTTGTTTTTTCGTTTTTGTTTCTTTTGCTTTTTTTATTTTGTGCTACACTAGTTTGCCATGTAGCAATTGCACTGTGCAATATTTACAGTATGAGGACTGGGAAAACTAACTCTATGGATGTGATGTCTATTTACAGTTTGCGATAGTGTTTCCTCTCTAGTTCTCAGTGATTTAGGTGTGACCAAGCCTTCTCTACTTTGTCACATTAAGCGGGTTTTCCAGGTGACTCTTTTGGTGAGTGTCAAAATAAGACTTTATGGTGTATTATTGTTAAGATTCACTTTGAATTAAAAAAATCTATTGATGCAGCTCTGTTTGTCTCGGCCTGTTTTCTTCCATCATCTTATTCATTTAGTTACTTTTCTTGTATTGAACACATCAACAACAAATCAAACTGATAATATTTCAGCTTGTTCATCATATTCTCAAACAGAGCTGGTCAGTAACGCTGGCTCATCATACTCCAGTGTTTTTTTAGTCTTAATAATAAGAGAAGCTCTGCAACCAGTGATTCTTTTTATTATTGTTCCATTCTTTTGTCCATATCAGCAAATTCTAAAAACAATGTGTCACACTTTCCTAGAGCTCAAAGGTTGTTAGGTTTAGCTAACGTTTGAAAACTTAAAGATGTTAAATTTCACATGATATTAAACTGAGGAAAGCTGCAGTGTTTGTCTCATAGCATGTTTAAAGGATTAATTGATTACTTATTGTCATGGATTCGTTTTCTGTCAATCAAATATGAATTGTTTGACTAGGTGTTAGTGCTGAACATTCTGTGGCACATTTCCATTTTAACTGTTGATGAAGATCATGTGAAAGGATCAAAAGCTCCGTACAGCTTTAAATGGCCCTTGTGTCAAGATTGTTTTCTCAATTGAGTAATATGGGCGAGCACTTCACTGTTCACCATGGAGTCCATGTAAAACAAACAAGCAACAAAATTGATATTAATTAGTACGTTATACCATTATTGTTGTATATAATGTCATAAATTTCTGCAAAGTTTCAAGAGTTTTCAGATTCATTAATTTTAATTATCAGAATATAACTTTTAAAAAATATTTATTTATTTTACAAAAGGCTTCTGTATAGCCAGCATCTATTTTATCCTTAGACTTTAGACAGTCAGTACTTACTTACACAAACTATTTCCTTTCCTCCAACATTTTTATTGGCCTATCATTAAAGTGTCTGGCTAGGCATATTATAGTTTGTTATGCTTTTTAATGGGCCTTTTTTATATTTATATTTTCTGTTATTTATAATTGTTTATGTTTTAGATATTTTATTGTATATTATTTAAAATAATAAAAATCCCAAATGTGTATATTTGCACGAAGGCTCCCCAGCCCAAGGGATCCTTGGTTGAGAAAAATTGGCAACCTCTCTTAAAATGCAAAACCCGGGGGTCTTCATCTCCTCTCATTATCTGCTGGGTTAATTAGTGTTTTCCTGGGTGTGTGCTGACACCTAGTGGAGGTGAGGAGGTACAACAGCCGTCGTTGCATCTAAACAGTCTGATATTCAGGCAGCAACTGCTGTGGCAATCGCTCAGGACAGACTGTACATATTTTTTAATGGAGGTAAAGAAAAAAATAGAGAATGATAGAAAAACTATAACATCACCCTTTTGAATATTATTTCAGGGTATGCATGAACAAGGCCAAAATGGACTCTTGTTTATATGAAGTTCAGTGTGGCTTGATTCCCCCAGCAGAGGTCGTCCTACAGGCTGCAGCTCGCTTCGACTTCCTCCAGACAATTAACAGCAGAGTCGCTAATTTGCGCACTTTGACCATGAGGGGTTTTACACTTTAAATCCATCATCCTCCACATCCTTAACATGTGTGGCTAAACGAGCACACCTGAGTGTGAGTCACCCATCAGGAGGAGCAGCTCCGTCAGTTCACATGTCAAACCTTTGGCACAGTGCGCACGCCGCCCTGCGCCACACGGTGCTGATGGGTGGACCGAGCGCAGCGGAGCGATAGGGCGCATTTCTTAATTTCCCTTCAACACCGCTTCAACCCCCCCTCCACCACCTCCACAACCCCCTCCACCACCACCCTCCAGCCCTGGACACACGACGACGAGACCGCGGGACCCGGCTGTGTTTCCCGTTTACACACACACACGAGGATTGATCCAATGTATTATTTACGACCGAAACTTCAGCAACTTGTCCACTGGATGATATGGCTCCCGGTGTGAGGAGTGGGCGGACAGGTCACCCCGAACTGGTGGTGGTGGGAGCCGGAGGAGGCGGAGAGGAACCCGGTGGTGGTGGGTGCTGGCCGCGGAGGACTGATGCCGGAGGAGAGGGGAGGTGTTTGAGGACCAGGTGGCGAGCCGGAGCAGCGGGGATGCTCGCAAACTGTCTGCTGTCTGTGGGAATGCTTTCACTTCTTGTCCGGTGCGCTTTGGCCGCAGAGGGTAAGAAAACATCCGAGGAAAGACACACACAGTGCTGCTGCTAATGTGTTGCATTAACCCGTCTGTCACATTCAGGCTGCACTGTGACATCCAACATATCGGTTGGAAAACGGATCTTTTGTCTCAACCAGGCGGCGTTTTGTAATCCGCACATTTATTGCTGCTGGGTGCATGATTCACAGGCTGTGCTTGGCTTGCTTTATCATTTTTAGGCAAGAAAAACTTAACCATGTGTGGTCCAGGCACCTATAAGCTCTTTACGACATGCACAAGGCTGTTTTTGCACTGGAATTTGCGCAGTCAGGAAACATGTCCAAGCGGCTATTATTGAGGATGACATGATATGTTGGTGCTGCGCAGGGTTTTGCTTTATGTGATGTAACTCTCCCCTCACCTACTAATCTTTCCACCTGAGCCTGAGGCATAGACTCTTTTGTCTCTCTGATCATCAGATTGCACAGCACAGATCTTTTCTCCAATGCAGCTGCCGGACTCATTATGAGCTCAACTTTGTCCCCCATCATGTCAACTTCGCTGCTCCTTTGTTCCATTTCATTTTTCAGGTTGCATTTCCACGGCAGAGGTTATTAAACGTTTCCATTGTCTGCGGATGAGCTTCAGGGAGTTATTGTGGGAATGCAGCGCAGTCACAGGACAGTCAGTGTTTCAGAGCATCTGGGTCAGCACTAATGACACACATACTGTAGCCCACTGTAGGTCTGTCTGTCTGTCTCTGGCGGCTGCATGAGAGGCAGCTGGGGTAAGGCTAGCCGACATAGCTGCCCTTCAAACCATAAAGAAAAATCCTGACTGCAAAAGACAGTTTAGTCTCTGCATGTGTGCACTGATTTGGCTTTCTGAGACGCTCTGGGTTGATCCCATATGGAAACAGAACAAAACAATATGTTCTGTTAAGTGTGTGTATCCATTTCCTCTCTCCAGTGTGCAAACTGTGATGTGGTGGCTATAGTCTCACCTCTGCTGATGCACTGCTACAGTAGCAGAGTCTCCTCCTCCTCCCTCCCACCTCCACCTCCTCCTTCTCACAGTCAGCACATCCATTCTTAAACACATGAGCCCAGCAGCAGCAGCAGCACCTGAGCCATACAGTACATACTGGGTGAAAGAGGGCATACTTCAAGTGTTATGTTAAGAAACTCTGCACTTTTTCTGTAGTCTTTTGTGTAGATATAAGAACTGGTTTGCTGAGAATGAATGTTGGATGAGTGGTCTTTTATGGTTGACTAGGTCTTTACAATAGTATGACTGGATTGCTCCAACGATGATTAATTTAAAGCTACCACAAGGAGTTTTAATAGTTATTTAACTGTCTTGATTCAGTACTGATGGATTTATATAACCAACATAAGTAAATAACATCATCTGTGAGAAGATCAGCTATAGTTATTCTTGATGCCTGCCACCAGGTCAGATACTCAGTGAAATCAAATGAAACAAGCCTGTGTTTACATTTTCCCAGGCAAAGTTAAAGTGAGAAGTGTGTTAGCCAGTTAACAAAAAGCAGGAGGTTTTTATTATTCTGTTTTATTTTTGACATTATATATTATCTAAGATTAGTTTTAATCAGAGTTTAGCTAAACTAGGTTTAAAATTTATAAATCTCGATTTAAAATTAAGCAGCACTCTGTTGAACAATTTAAAAGTAATCTCTGTTTAGCAAATTCAAGTTTATTGATCTAAACAGAAATTAAATAGTTTAATAAATCTGGAGTTGCGTTCTTACCCAAATTAAAATAACTAAATACTAAATTTGACTGACTGTTGGGACCTAATAAGTCTAAAAGATGAGGGGAAACGGTTAACTTTTGGCTGGTCTGTATACTCTTGAAAAAAACATTGTATTGTTTGCTAGTTAGCTAAAAAGTACAAACAAACAAACAAAAATATTATATTGTTTGCTAGCTAGTTGAAAAGTTTTTTAAAAAGTTATATAGAGAGGTGAAGTTACTCTCCTTCGGGTATGCCCCATGGGACCTAACTATTGAAAAAACATGAGTGGTAGTCTATGTCAAGAGACAACAAGTTTTTTTGATCTTGTTCGAACTGTGCCATGATTTACACATATGATGTTTGTCAATTTAAAACATAGTTTTACAAAACATGAAATTCGTAATTTGTGGTAGATCCTTGCATGTATTGTATCAGCTCTCAGATGTGTGATGCTTTAGATAAAAGCATTTGGCAAATGAAATTATAATTGTAAAAATTGTTAGTTTAGTAGTTTAGTTTAGTTTTGTGTGAAACTGCTCGGTGAACTACATCTCTGGTCTTACACATTACACATCATCAACACGAATCTTGCTGTCCCTGAAGTAAAGTAAAGCCGGGAAGCGGAAGAACGAGGATGACCTGCATCCCCGTATGAAAACACAAGACATCATAGCTTCAGCAGCTAACGCTGGCTTTTGGAGGGAGAAAGTTATGATGTCACTTGTGCAACTAGGTGTGTAGTCTTTCTAATTACATGTCTTCACAGCCTGATACCTAAACAATTTTATGACAAATGGCAGCTTTCTTGACTTGTAAATTTATCTTTTAAAGTTAGGTCACATGGCGGTCCAGTGGAAGGGACGTAACTTTTTCTCTATTGTTTGATAGAAAGCTAATTAGTTGGTTAGCCTGGTTAGCCTACGTGAGATGGCTCAGCATTAATTTGCTGAATTCAACTCAAAAAAGACAGCTATTTTAAAAGTTAAACCTCTTCAAGTGTAAGTTTAAAGTTAATGGTGGATCACTGTTTAAAATGTAAACAATAGTTTAGGTGCAACAGAATAAAATAAAATAAAAATAAAAATGAAACAGAGGTTTAAAAAGAGGTTTGAAATTTAATCTTTCTTATTCCTTAAGATAGTTTAAAAGTTTGGTGCAACATAAATTAAAGTTAAACCATGATTTAATCAGCTTTAAAAATGAATTCTTTGTGCAACCCATGTGTGCTGTCTTTTAGTCATGTGACTGGTTTGAAAAATGGAGGATGTACTCTGTTCTGTGAACGCACAGGCTCATTACACACCAGACAGCGACAACATCCACAATGTTCACATGACGAATCATTATGTAAAGCTCCACAAATTCAAAGACACAACATTTACATAATAGAAACGTCCTATTATTTCTCCGTCTTAGCTGGCTGCCATGTATTTTCTATAAATCCCACCAAAACAAACACTTCCTCATTAAAGAGCCAACCCATCATATTACCTCCAAGACAACCAAAACAAATCAGGGCTCTTTTACAGTTGTTTTTTTTTTTTTTTGACAGATGATGCTTAAAGTCACTGTACACAGTAAAACTGTAAATGATTCAATACTGTCTTTTATTCAATTGTAATATCTGAGCTTTGGCTCAAGTGTACATTCCTCCTGCTTTATATTTCTTCCCAAATTCATTAAAATGCAGTCTGGCATTGACTTTCAATGTCATGTTGGCTGCCCCTGCACAGTGGCTGAACTACTAACCACTACAGCTAGACTGAGAAATGGGTCAGGCTGTTGGAATGCTGTGATTTGAGCTTCTTAAATGTGATTATTTTCTGGTTTCTTTACTCCTCCTATGACAGTAAACTGAATATCTTTGGACAAAACAAGACATTTGAGGGCATCATCTTAAGCTTTGGGAAACACTGATTGACATTTTCACTTTTCTTAAAATTTTATAGACCAAACAACTAATTGAGAAAATAATCAACTGCTTAATTGTTGATGAAAATGATCATTAGGTGCAGCCCTAATCTGTATAAGTAACAAGACATTACAGTGCAGAAATGCCAAACTAGTTTTGAGGTCATTGTGAATTTAGTGTCACCACTACAGTTTGTCCACCACTGAGCAGTGACATGTTGATTTTTAAACTGAAAAATGTCCCGCTCAGTACGCACCTTTGTCACAATTCTTCATAAAAGAAAACAAATCTAATGGATGGCATCTATATTGTTTGTAGTAAGAAAAATGCAATCAATCAATGGAATTTTACCAGATTCGTAAAACTTAGATATTAGTATCTGCCCCAAAAATCCAGTATCAGTCAGGCTATACTGCTGTGTTTGTGTGCACATGTGTGTGTGTGTGTGTGTGTGTGTGTAGGGTTTACTGAATGAAAAACATCCTCAATCGCCGTGAGCTGGTAATATCCTGACTCACCGCTTCCTCCCATGTGGAATCAGTACACCATGTGGTTTCTATGGGAACACTAATTTTTGCCCAACAATAACCATTTCCCCCTTAAACCCTTCGACAGTCAGCAGAGCAGAGGCCGGTGCAGGGTGCAGTGTGGGTATTCTGATTAATGTGGCTGCAAAGACAAAGCTTTTTCATGCAGTTAGATTGATCTTTAATTAACTGGCAGGGTCTCTTGTCTGGTTTATTGCTTTCTTATTAACACAGCTGGTGAAATTATGCTCAGCAGCGGCTCGAGGACACGCGGAAGAGCGAGCTAAGCAAAGGCATCTTTGGTCCTTCTTCCACAGTCAGATGACTTCCCTTTGACGTCAGCTCTGTTTACTCCTACTACCACGAGCAGGTCGTCGCTTATGAGTGCTGACAGCTTGGTTTTGACAGGGGTTAACCTCACAGACCTGCTGCTGTATGAGATGCTATCCCTGAGCTCTTGGCAGTCATCACTTTCTGCTTAGGAAGTCATTGAAAGGAGACATGACAGTAAGATTCAAAGCCATTTCCTATTTGCAATGCAGTCTTTTACCCGTAAAGTGACTGTTAACTTGTGCGTCAGTTGCACATCACAACACTCTGTGTGTCTTGCAGATTTCTTTCCTTCTGTCTAGATTAGCATATTTATTGTTGTCACGAAGGTTAATGTTAGAATGACTTCCAGGAATTGGTTTTTAAAAACAGCAACCATGACTCACCCCTGGTCTGATGACCTGTCTGCCAGAGCACACAGAGGACATGATTCTCCTGTTTATTTCCCTCGTTTCACCTCATTGCAGTAATTTCAAGTACAACAGTTAATTGTTGTGTTTAAGCATGTCAGGAGGGGTTAAAGGGTAACTTCGGTATTTTGCAGGACACTGTTTGCCCATGTTGTTGTGTCTAAGTGACTAATGGGGACAACAATTTTTGAAAATGGTCCAGTGTTTTAGGGAGAGTGCTGCAGCCAGCAGAAGCGAATCTGAGCTATAATGTAATCCCAATGGGTAACTGCACACCATCACATTACATCCACTAAAAGTGCTTGTTTTATGTGCCGACAGGCTCGGATTGTGTCTGACAACATTCTAGAGAAAGACCTTTTTTTAAAGAGTAAGAAAGAGGAAGTCCAGAAACAGCTCTCCCCAAACTAAACCAGGCCTTTGCAAAACTGTAATTTTTACATCGTCGTCTTTATCTTCATACAAACTCCACAGAAACCAAATAAAACTGCCCCAAAACATCTTAGCTTAGTTGTTTGGTCGAAGTAAACCGTTTGTTCATGGCGTTAGAATATCAGAAGAGGAGTGAGAGGGAGTTCGGACATTAGAGAAGCAGTCGGGAGAAACGGTGTGTATAGCCAGAATATTTTCACATCTAACATGGTGAATAAAGAATGTATTTTGACAACCATAGTGGGTGATGGTTAGTTGAAAGATGAACCAAGATGTTTGTGGTGAGTTTCACTTTGTCTGTCAAGTTTGAATGCAGAAGAAGATGATGATGTTACAATGACAGTTTTGCAAAGGGAGTCCGGTTCGTATGGCGGCTCGACAGAGACTAAATAAAACTCAAAAAAAAATCACAATCACAAACTCTGGTTGTTTGGTTGAAATAAAACCTTTATTCTCAGAGGAAGATGTGAAAATATTCTGGCTGTACACACAGTTTCTCCCTGCTGCTTCTCTGATGCATTGGCCCTCTCCTCCCCAATATTTTCACAATGCAGTAAATAAGGTTTATTAGGGCTGAACAGTTAATCAAAATTTTATCAAGATCACAATATGGTCTAGCACAATTTTGAAATCACAGGAGGCACAATATGTAGGCAAAATGTGTGTCAAAATACTATTTTAACTTAAATATTGTTGTGCTGCAGAGATGTCCTGACCTACACATCACATTCTTGAATCTTCATTTCTCAATGAAAATAAGAATAATATTGCAAAAATGATTTTTAAAAATTATTATTCCCTCCTTCATATTGCAATTGCAGAATCACTCAAAGTAATAATTAGATATTTTTTCAAAATCGTTCAGCCTTTTGCATTAACTCGACCAAACCAGAGTTGGTGATTGTTTGCACAACGGAGAGATGAGCCAAGATGTTTTTAGTGAGTTTTATTTCGTTTCTGTTGAGTTTGAATGACAATGTTAAAATTACAGTTTTGCAAAGGGAGTCTGTTAGTTCGGTGAGAGCAATTAAACTGCTGTTTCTGGTTAAAAAAAAACATATTTTGCTCTTTAAAAAGGTCTCTCTCTGTAGCGCTTATTTTCATAATGTTGTCAGACACTTGAAATAACAATCTGAGCCTGTCAGTGTCAAAAACAAGCACTTTTAGTAGATGAACTTGAAGGGATTATGTTGTAGCTTAGTTTTGCTTCTGCTGGCTGCAGCGCTCTCCCTCAAATACTCGACCAATTACAGGAATTCTCCATAAGGCACTTAGACACACAAAAAAATGGGAAAATAGGCTCCAGTTTGAAAAATACCTAAGTTATCCTGCATTTGTTTGTGTGTGTATGCAGTCAAGATCGATGATTTCTCTGTAGGTGGAGCTTCAGCTGTTCATCTGTGACCTTTCATTTGATTTTCAGTCCATTGTAACGCAAATATTTATCTTAGGGAACAGACAGATATCAAATTGAAAAGTCAATTTACAAAATCTTTCTTTAAAAAAAAAGCATTGTTTATATTCCACTCACAGCTCTCCATCTGTTATCTTTTGCATGTTCTGCCGATGTTTTGACAAGGAGACTGTGTGAGATCTGTTCAACATGCAAGAACTTGAGTGCCAGAAATGAAAACGCTAAAAGGGCAGAGACAGAGTGTTATGAAGTAATTAAGAATATATTTGTTCTGGCAATCATTCTGAGAATAAAAGAACACTCATTGTCATCCATTTCCGCCTATGATTCACCCACAGAGCTCTTTTTTTTTATGTCACATCTTAAAGAAAGTCAAAAGGTTTGCAGTCTTTTCTTTCTTTTCCACTGCTGTAAACAAAGCAGGCAGCACTGCTACAACACATAGATGTGATGATAAGAAAGACAAACAGGCTTCTAATTAGTATCTTGGACCATCTGCCTCACATTATCCCCTGTACAGTCCAGGCAATCAGGGAATATTGTGTTTGTGTATTTCCCTCCAGTATCTCTCTGCACCTTTGAGCCTCTCTGTTCTTTCGTCCATCTCGCTGTGTTTTGGCGGTTTGGTGCAGGTTGATGGCGGACAAAGGCTTGGCTCTGCTGCTGCTTGAGGAAGGACAGCAGGCTGCCTGATTTATTGGGACACACTGTATAATACACCATGCTGCCCTGCACAAGGCCACTGTTCATCACACCGCATCACATGGGACCACCACACAAGACAGCGTAAGAGAGGTCTGATTCTCTGGGAGATCGAGGAACGTCTGATTTTAAATAATTAGGAAGATTGCCTCCATCTTTTAGAATCAATATATAACAGCTTGTTTTGCATTTAATTAATGTCTCAGATTTAGCTGACTGAGCTAACCAAGTTGATTTCCCACCCTGCACCGAGCCTTAGAATTAATTTTGTTCAGAAACTGTCAGAGGATTTATTCTGTCTATCAGGGATTTTCTTCCATATAAAACAATTTAAGACAATTATGATGCTGGCTTAATGTTCACTTAACCATCCTAATGTATGCAAAGAAATATAAGAATTCTAAGTTAATATATTTAAGTTTATTCTAATTTTAATGAACATATTAAGACAAATCTGGAACTTTGCTTTCAAGAACCCTATTTTATAAGGATGATGAAGGATCGGACTAATCTCTAAACAAAGATCTACATTTGAATGCAGAATCTATAGATAAGAATTTGGTGTTTGAAGCATTGTGGTTTCCTTATATAGTCCGAGTAGTGTTGACAATCACATTTGAGTGGGCTTTGGTTGGCAGAACACAATGGCCAAAATGCAGTCTCGAAACCCATCTGCTGTTGTCTGATGACGATTTGTTTTTTTATCGTCTGTTTACAAAATTGATTGTCTTTCATGTGCAGATAGATGTTTATTGTTGGGCTGTCCTGAATAGCTTTTGTGGGCTTAGAAGCATCGACAGCAATTATTAATTTTTTAAATGAACTTTGCTCTGACTGGGATGCCACCTTGGTGTCGCTTGTGCTGCCAGTATTTTGTCGGTCAATCAGAGAGGCGGTGGTCTAGGAGATGTTGGAGGCAGCAGGGGAGAACATGTCCTGTGCAGCGTGTACAGCACATGCTGAAGCTGCTGCTGCAGTGCCTGCTGTCTTAGCAGTGAGACAGGCAGAGAGAGAAAAGCAGGCATGTGGCACAGGGACCCTGCAGCAACTTAAGCGTAAGCTAGACCCAGACACTAGCAGCATGAGCGACACAGAGGAGGCCAGTGGGGAGAAAGTTATAGTCATACTAATTTTAACATTTTGAATAAAATCTCATTGAACAATGCTTCAAATCTTCAAAGCATTCAGTACAACCCTAGTTTCTAGAGATTAACCTCCAATTCCATTCTCGCATCTCAATTTGCTAATTAAACTGCAAACAATGACAGCAGATGAAAGAGGAAATCTTGAGCTGGATATTGATTATCCATCATCTGGTTATCTGCTAGCTGGTTACACCTGAAGCTCCAAATCACTGGCTGAGTTGCCTTGGGAGGCTAAACTGTTGTCAGCTGCTAGCCGGTGGATTCTGAGTCTGGCCTCAAACATGCCAATCATGGTGTGATGTGGGTGTCAATGTTGCGTTGTTAGTATCAGAAACATAACAGAAATGGTGAGACACCCCACCCTTCAGTGAGGTGTCTAATTAGCTAAAGTAAATGGGGTCATCTGTGTGTGTTTACCAGAGGTGAGTAAGGCCTTTAAGAGTTCTTTACCATTGTATTTAAAGTCTAATTTATAGGATATTACTTTATAAACTATAGATGCATCTCTTTGGAGCTACAGATGGAGCTTTGACTGCTTTTTGTCATGTTTGATCTAGTGAAGTTATTCTCTGTTACTTTGAGTGATTTCATTGGAAAGTGAAAGATATGGATGTTAAAGATTTAAGATTTTTTCGAGCAGTGAACGTGGCTGGATCAGACCAGGATTTAGATCTGTGGTGTGCATAAATGAGTGGGACAGAAGGACAGAAGGAGAAAAAGAGGAAGATTTGCTTCTTTACAGACGGGGTCATCAGTCACATTTAATAGTGTCACAGTCATCATATCACATTTAGTTTTTGTCAACTTTTGTTATAAAAGGAAATGCTAAGTGTAATTCTCAGTGTAGCTGTAGGCTTTGCTTTTTCACACAGATGCCTCTGTGGACTGTGGCATTTCAGCTAATCCCTCTGAACCGCTGGAGGGGGAAATGTGAGATCACTGAGACATACAAACACATTCATTACACTGAGCCTCCAAAATGTTACATGCTTAGCAGCTAGCAAAGTGTGCATGTGCATGTCACTCCGCACACAAGCAAGAAATTTGCTAGCTACCCAGTAAATCCTGTTGATTCATTATTTTTGTTTGCAATGTGCAGCACTCTCACTGAAAGTTGAGCTGAAAGCTGCTTTGGTTTTTGGCCACTAGAGGGCAGAATAACTCCACAACATGCTGACAAACACTACACAAATTTTACTTTATCATAATGCTATGGACTAATATGCTAGCAAACAGTTGCATACTTACAAATCTAGCTTACAGAAACAATATTATTGTCCCATTAGAACTGATGAATGAGTTCAACATTCACTCTTTTTGCTCTGCTTTGGGCTGCACCAACTTAGAAGAAAAATATATCGGCCTTTAATAAAAATCACAAACAAACAATACTGTAAAAGTTGAATATCTACCAGAAAACATAGCATCAGACGAGCAAGAAATACACCGGGTGG
The DNA here is from genome assembly GCA_034769285.1 of Lutjanus argentimaculatus. NCBI lineage: Eukaryota > Metazoa > Chordata > Actinopteri > Lutjaniformes > Lutjanidae > Lutjanus > Lutjanus argentimaculatus. Next base: position 1,772,903 of record JAWZSL010000045.1, on the reverse strand, counting down.
TTAACAGCTTTTAACAGCCCATTGCTCAGTCTTTAGTGGATGAATGGCCCTTGGTCAGCAAGCTGCTCAGAATGCCATTTAAAACTGAAAACTTAATAATAATAGAGATTTAGGAAAGTAAAATTGATTTCATGGAGAGCTTTGTGGCTTTTACTTTTCTTTCTCCAAGTCTCAGTTTGTTGTTTGAGCGGCTGATTTATAGCCACGCCCAGAAAAGTCATCTGGCTATCTGTTACAAATTTACACTGCATTGATCTACATTTAGTTTTGTTGATTATAACCTTTAATTTAATGACATTTGATGACCTTAGTTTTACAAGTGAGGTGTGGCTTGTCTACTTCTGCCTGCAACCAGGACTCATCTACAGTATATGTATAACTGTAAAATGAAAACAATTAGCTGAAGCTAAAAGACGCAAAGAAGCTGCGCAGGGCTTTAGTTGATCATTCTTTTTGGTAGGCTACTACAAACAGCCTCTTTCACCTTACACATGGATTCATTTGAGTCAGTGTTTATATAAAATTACTGATGAATGGTACATTGTTAGTCTCTGACCTCTTTTTTGGTCTGAGAATTCACAGGACCACAAACCTCAAAGCATTGTCATATTGTCATGTAAATGTGAGTAGCCTAGGCCATTTGTTTGTGTGCTCTAATTGGATTGTATAGAAACTGGGGCTAGGCTGGGCTCATTCATTATCTATCGACTTACAATAGAATTGCATCACGATGATGTGAACATAAGGCATTGCTTTGCGAAATTCTTTTTCCGACAAATATAATGAACTATAAAAGTTAGATGTTCACATTTGTTGAGTTTTTGGTTATTTTTTGTCTGATTTCTTGCACTATTATCTTGACCACTATCCATTTTATCATTACAGCATTTGATATATGTGATTTTATATACAGTGTATTGCCTTGGAGTGGTATCCATTGGAAACGTTCAGTATTGTAGTATTATTTCTGAGAGAATTTAAATTAATAACAAACAACAGTGTAATAGCATCAATTTTTAGACATTCCCCACAACCGATTCAGAACGTGAAGCGACCCCATGTAGTGTCCCCAGCCTGCAGCAGAGAAAGGTTGTTTTTGATATATTATTGCTCTGAAACGTCAGTGTCCCACTCACAGTCTATGGAGAAGCCTTTGATTTTAAATCCCAGTGACATCACAGATTCATTGTCCTAGCTTTAGTGAAGCGGGTTGATAGTGGAGGCAATGATGACGGTGTCAGTGAAGCATCAAGAGGACTGGGGAGGGCTAAGCTGAACTCAGAGAGCATTAAAGGAAATGTTCAACAGTTTTAGAAGCCTCTCTTATTAATCAGTAATCAAGCTGTCTTCATACTTTAAAATGTTCTCCTGACAGGATATAGAAGCCATTTTAGGGCTTATACTCTTATCACATGCAGAAGTAATTCAAATGACTTGCACAAACTAGAACAGGGTATGATGTGAGACATACAGTGGTGAAATTTGAAAGCACTGAACTGTGGTTATGTAATGATAAAACCATAAAGGTTCATTATGTAAGATTTACGGGGATTTCTTGGCATAATATGGCAGAAATGGAATATAATATTCATAACTATGTGTTCATTAGTGCACAATCACCTGAAAATCAGAAGTGTTGTGTTTTAGTCTGTTTATATCTACAGAGGGCATGGGTTCTCCTACATGGAGGCCACCATTATGCTCCGCCATGTTTCTAGGGATGTCAAAATACCCGAAAGTTATGAGTCAATACCAACACGAGTGCAATTCCATGGTTCTCAATTCCCAATTTGATACCACAGTAACAAACAAAACCATATCTGGCGAAATCACCAAAGTGATTTCCGCTCCCACAAAGTGTTGATATGTGAAATGTTGTTATCAATGACTTGCAAATCACACCAACTTTAGACATCATAGGTAGTGTTTTAATGGATTGTTGTTGGTTTGTGATCCGTTTGGATCATCCCCCATGGTTTGGCCCACATCTGATGCGTGGACCAAATGTAACCGTCGTCTGAAATACAGTTTTACTGATACTGTTCCTTTTCAAAATAAAATTCCCTGAATCTTAATGCAGAGTTGCAGTGAAAAGATGAGACAGGTTTGTGCTGTGTTTTACTTTCACCGCCATAGTGTGAAATCTCGACCATGCCTTCAGGCATTTTCACTGGAGTAACTGTGAAACTGGGCAGACTTTTCATCATAGAAATAATCACAAGATTTTGATGTTTATTCGAACTTCAGCAGTGTCAGCTGTCTTCTACACACACCTCTGCTCAGTTCAGCAGAGCAGCTTTGTGTCTGCTAGACTTCAGTGTAGATTGGCTAGTACTCTTCTAACCAGTCAGAGAATGCTGTGGATGGGACATTGAGCGAGACTAGTATGAGTGTGGTATGATTCTGTGTGGAATATAATTATCTATTATTATTGTATACTATAACATTATTTTATTATTAAGTTTATTTTTGTGTTATTGTTGTGTGTTCGTTAATACCACCTTTTTTTCCCTTTTTGTTGATCCAAAAAATGATCTGATCTCTGACTAACAGCCGCGTTCTTCTTGAGTTCACAGTTTCAGGTTTGTAATTATTTTGTTTATTTCTGGGAGTCATTGACACCGCTACTCTGACTGCTGTTTTGTCACGTGACACACCCATCGGAATATGTGGTATTTTCTAGAAAGTCAACCTGAACCCAGATGGCCCACGGGTTGAACAAGATCCTACCTACACATCACAATTTGTTTTTAAAGTGGAGCTGTTGAGACACGTACATGTTGCTATCTTACAAATGCAGTTGTTGTTCTTCAGAGCTAGTGAGCATTTTTCTTCTTTGTTGGGCATTTAACGGTAGACTACAGTTCTAGCTGTCCCTGTCATACCGAGAAGAATTGCCCCTCTGGTAACTCTGATACTTACACTACTGTAAAAATTCCAGAGTACCACCACATTTGCAAAATTTTGTCATCGACTTGGTACCGAAGAATCGGTTCTTGTGACATCCCTAAATCCTACGCACTGGTCCTTTAGAATTTTCAACTTTTTAAAAAAAACTTTTTTTAAGTGAGAGGAACATTTTCCAGCAGCTACACACACACACACACACACACACACACACACACACACACACCTCCACATACACACACACACACACACACACACACACACACACCACACACACACACACACACACGCATACACACAGTATATTGAAATGCACTCACTTTTATGAACATTCATAAATCTATACCATGTCGCATTTCTTTGATTTATGTCCTTACTTTAGTGCTCTGAAGTCACCTCTTAAGTCTTAAAATGAGACAGGCTGTTCCCCACAGGCCAATTCATTACTGGGATAATCCAAGTGTGTAGCTCCACAGCTTCTGGATGACTAACCCTTTGCATACACACACTCACACAAACACACACAGGAGCAAGCCCTACATGCTCCAGCTCTGTAGCAAATGTCTATGTGAGCTTAAGAAATTGTTTCCCTTCATCCTTCACGGGCATTGTATTAGTCTGTGTCCTCATAGATCGTGATGTGTGTCACAAGTTGCAACTCTCAGCACTTTGTATCCTGCTGCAGAGAGGGAACATAACTTTTGTTTCAATATTAACAGTTTTTAAATCATGGAGCTACAAAGTTTCATAATATCAAGTTAAAAATTTTGAAGCTAAAATACCCTTGATATATTGCACAGGAGACCTAGTGTTCAATAATTAAATTACAACAATGAATGTCTCTGTTTTTCATCTACCAAACAAACAAACCAAATGAACAATTTCACTGCATGATACAATATCAGTGAAATGCCATTTAGAGTGTGACTGTGTGTTTCTTTCTCAATGTACCTATGAAGGTCAAGCGTGTGTCCATACAGGATTAGATCATGATACCTCATGGTATACATACGTCTCAGTAATGATATTGTCACCTAGGAGACAGTCGTCTCCTTGACAGTGGATGTCATTACGAGTCATGGATGGCTCCTATTAAGTTAGTAAAGGTTGCTGTAATGGGGGATAGGGATAAGCACAAGTTTGAAATTAAAAGAATGACAGAATATTCAATTCAAGAGGTAAGTGTGTGAGGAAGGAGGACTAATAAGTGCAGCTGAGCCTTGATATGAACAGACAGACACACTTTGGAGTAAGAGATTCAAACTAATGGAAGAAAACTTTGAATCTTACAGAAAAAAATGGTTTTAATATTTTTAAGTGTGTATCAAAAAAATAAAATCAAGGCATATTAAAGGCAACATTTTAAGTGGACATATAATAAAATTGCACATAAATAGTAGAGTGAAAATAGAAAAAAGGAAGAGAGGAAAATATAATATGACAAAGAAAAACTACATCACAAAATACCTGTTTCCATTTCCTCAAAGAAAGACAGTAAAAAGGAAAAGAATTAAATAAGCAAAGTTATGGATATCATTTTAAAGTGCACGCTCCATGTGGGGCCCAAACAACTATTACTTGGTGGAACACCACAGCCACTTTCTCAATAATCTGATGAGTATCTTTTTAGAATTTTAATTGCAGCCACACTTAAGTTAATAACAAAAAATGGTTGCCACAACTAAGAAAATGGAAGGAGACAATTAACAAAATTTATAAAATAGAGAAAATAAATCATAGGATTAGAAATACAACTTTGTTTGATGTGAGATGGAAGAGGACACAGAAAATAAATAATGCATTTGAATACTAAGGTATTCCCTGAGCCAAACCCATTCTATTTTATTTTCATTTGACTTTTTATATTTATGTTTTTTTTATTTACTTAGTTAATTATTCTACTTTTTTTTTCTTTTCCTGTCTTTAACACTAATGTAGCAACGCCTGCGAGCTAGTTCAGGCAGTTAACTTGAGCTGCACATGCACATGCCTCACTCCTTGTAGTACATACCAAACGCACCCTTCCAATATGGTGCTCTATTTAAACCGCTAAACCTCCCATCTCTTCCTCTGCCTGTCAATGCCATTGCTACCCTGCAACAGCATCACTGCCTGCTCATTCAGCCCCACCACCTCCCCAGCATCCACCTGTGGACTCTGACAGGGGGTCCAAGATATGTGTTCATCACTTCTATATATGTCTATATAAACATAATCTGTGAGGAGTGATGAGGTCGGAGCCTAGACGTCAAACTCTAACTACGTTCTGCTGCTGCAATAAACATTCTTAAATGTGAGTTGTCTGACTGAACTTAAATTTCTTAATCAAATGCTTCCTGTTGTCTGTGTTTATACCTGTTATTACTGTTTTTCGTTTGTAATTATTATTATTTGCTGGGATGTTGGGATTATGGGGTGGGGGCATATAAAGTTGTTTGATACTCCTGTTGCCTTTTTTAAGAAGTAACTGCTGTAAGGGAAAAAATTAATAATAAAGTGTATTTAAAAAAGCAAAAGAACACATTTTTACAATCTTACCTTGTACTGTTTTGTATGACACCACAGATCAGAAAAATGTCTTGACTTGTCTCTATCTTGACATGTACTAATCAGTCCTTTTTCTCACTCTGAAAAAATCCTGCTTAAAGGAGGCCACCTTGCCTTACTGGATTAAACCATTCCTGAAGAGATGGCTCCCATGGGGGCGTCCATCCTCTTAATAGTATCTGTCTGCCCACCATTAAACTTGTCTGGAATAAATCTGCCACACTACAGTGGGCCACTGTGAGTGGGACTGATAATCTTGGACAAAAATCTAAATGAGGACTGGAACACATTGTATTGTATTAAATTATGAATTTTCTGCCAAAAGAATCTGAATTAGAAGACTTTCTAATAACAGATGGCTTCATCTGAACTCTGACACTTCCAACAGTTTGCATTATTTGTCCACCCACATCTTGAATGGCATCCAGCGAATCAGTTAAATGCCTTGATGCAGACAAGCTTTTAGTATTTTTAAAAATGAAATGTCATCTGTTATCTGCATTAAGCATCTCAAGTAATGGTCTCCGAAAGCTGCATTTTCTGACAAAGTGAGGAAAAAAAGCATTTAATAATATATTGAATCCATTATACTTGTGAACTCTGAGAATCATTCCAAGTGTTGATGTGGAGTTCAGGTTGACCAACACAAATCAGAGGAGGACAGAAGTGTCGTAGCTGCAGGTATTGCTAAATGTTATCTCTTAGAAGATTTACCTTTTCTGGTTGCAACAAATGCTGTAAGCTCCCATAAATCCTCGTATAAAAAGTGAGTCCCTTTTCAACCCTGTATTTCAAAAGAGGTGGTGCTTTGACTGTATGGTAATATTTTCTGTAGGCCTACCAGCCCGAGTGAAGATCTGTATTTGTTATTTTAAAAGCCTTTGAGATAAGACAGCTCTTCACAAACTGCTTTTTGACCAACTGCAAAAGCAGAGAGATACAACAGTAGCTTAGACTACATCTACAATATCTGAAAACACAGATGAACAGTGTGCTGCTGCACTGACATGTCGATCAAGTCACTATTTCTTGATGATACACGGGATGATGACAAGAGCTGTACTGATCAGCTGTACTGAGACAGTCGTGTGCAACACAAACTAGATGAAATATAGGAAGAAATCAGTGCAGGTGTTTGCATCACATACTGCCACAGTGTGTTGCATTTTAGAGGAGACAGTAAGTTTTTATCTTGACTCAGCCACACAACCCTGGACCTTGTCTAACATGGCTTATGTCTGTGGCTGCGACAGTATGGATTTATTTTTTACTGCGGCAAAAAGCAAAATATTCCCGTGGCATGGCGGTTTACTGTGACTGCCCAAGTAATTATTAGTATTAGTACTATATCATCGTTTTTTTCCACTTGAGACTGTGAGACTCCACTTAAAATCTAGTTTTAGGGGAGAAAAATCAGTTTAAAGATTCAGTACATATATTCTTGTTTTGATAACTTTAAGCCAAAGAAAAACTGAACAATTAATGTCCCTATAATACTGTCTTTAACATTACAAAAGTAACTTTATGTCTTGTCCATAATGCCACCATAGGTTATACTGATGTTAAATCACTTCCTGTTATAACATCTTAGTCATCACAAAAAGTAGCATTGTCAGGATTTACATGGACCACACAGTGACCCAGCTCCATTGTTATTCAAAAAAGCAATATCACAAATCAAGGCTGTCATTAGTTTTTGAGCAACTTCTGCCAAAGCAATTTTGACTGTATTATCCATTGATTTTTTGCAATTGCCATAACAGTGAAAGTACTCTGTCTGGTCGTTTTCACCGTCCACTGAGCGTTTGGGTCTTTATTCATGTCAGGGCTCACTTCTGGTGCTACTTTCTAACAAAACCTCCTCTCTCTTATCTAAATTCTTAATTCACTTACGTAAGCCAGCCTTTGAAAAGCCAGGTTTTACGGTGTTAAATTCCACATATCTGTTAACTTAGAATATGCCCTCTAAGCGCTCTTTGTTTTCTCAACTGTTCTCATAATTAACTCTCTTAATTAGATGTTTGTTTTTTCACTCAGCTGAAAGAGCGTTACATAATTACTTCTAAATTGTTTAATTGCATATCTCCACACTTTTCAGGAAAAAATTGAAATGAAAGAGAATTTGTACATCGGCCTGAAATTGCAACCGCGTTGTAACAATAGAAAAGCTTAACTAACAATGGACCTAAGAGCAAATTAGGCTGAATTTAATAAAACCAGCTGGTGAGCTAATAAAATAATCTTAAACAGTGCAGCATGATTGGAAATGGTTAGCAGTAATGTACTGTATATTTGTGTTAAAAGCACTCGAATACCCCTTGAAATACACCAGAAAGCAGGTTACTGTGTATCTGTAGCTCACATACCACTGCCCTGGGCTAAATATCTGCAACATGAGCACAAAGACTCATTAAAAACATGATAGCAGGATCTTATATGGCCACCCTGACAGCAGCAGCTGCAGTGTGATGCAGCTGCTGGCTCTGTGGTGTTGTGGGTGAACTGAGGATATAGCTGAGGCGGTTGTTTGAGAGCTCATCCATCATGTTGCCTGCTGGAGGAGGTGGTGATCTCTGTGTTTGCTTTGACTGTGTGGAGTGTCATGGTTGAACGTATGATCGCTGTGATGTGAAGCATGAACGGTGTCGTCAGTGTTGCAGCTCAAATGTGTTGTTTGTCCTGGTACTCAGCTGTGTTAAACTGCTCAATGCAGGCATGTCGTGTTTTCATTTTCACCTGCAAACTGTATCTGAATTTCTCCGCTCTTCTTCTCTGTCTTCTAAAAATGAGGTGTAGTGTAAACTGTTATTTGGTGTTTCTTTTCTGGTCTCAACAGAAGCAACTATATTTATTGATGTCCGGGAAATATTTCAGTGAAGACAGCACATTATAATAAACAAGTTATTGCCCTTTTAATATTTCTTTCTGACTCACCAACACTCACACAAAACACAATCACTGGTCATATAATTGAATAGTGGCTCCCAGTGTGGGCTCCGTGCACCTCCAGAGATGCATAAGCCAGGGCTGCAACTTACTATTATTATCATTATCTGCCAGTTGTTTTATTTATTCGTAGTTTGGTCCGTGAAGTATTGTAAAACTGTGAAATAAAGTCGAGCACAATTTTCCAGAGCCCAAGTTGACATGTTTAACTAGTTTCTTCAGTCCAACTAGTCATCTCCTCCACTCAAAAATGTGTTTTTCTCGTGTTTATGTCCCCTAAAAATGACCTTGACTATACTGACCAGGCACTAGGTATGTGTTTTCACAACTCTCTCCTGAGGGGCGAGATGTGTGTGCACTAACCTAAAATCAGAGATTCAAACGCACCTCGGGCAAGATTGATTTGGTTAGTAACAAATTCAAATGCTAATCTCTGTCTAATATACAAAAGCCACCTGCAAACAACCTGAAACCTCCAGCCAACAGTGGACTTGTCAATACAGAGAATGAGAGTTATCATTAGCTGTGTCAAACACTGCCAGTTACAAGTTAACAAGCTAAACAAATAAACAAATAAAAGGTGCTAACTACACTGCTAACATACTGATACATCTGCTAGATGCCGATTTTGGTGCACGACAGACTCCTCATCATTGAAGAATGTCCAAAGGGAAACCTTAAAGGATAGTTCACCCAAAAATTAAAATTCACTTATTATCTACTCGCCCTCAGTTAACTGAATAGTTATTCAGTTATTATCTACCCCCTGATTGAAGTTTGGGTTTAGTTTTTTAGTCCACAAAACACTGCTGGAGTTTCACAAGAAACAGTTTGCAGAATCCCCGAAACAATTAAAGTGAATGGTGACCAGTTTTCAAACAGAAAAAAAAAAAAAACAGAAAAAAATAAATAATAAAATGCCTCCTTACTGCTCGTCCAGTGTAATCAAAGTCTTCTAAAGCCCCAACATGCTGTTCACTTGTGTGCGCACACCATCACACCACACACACCCAATTCAGACAGTGTGCATGCACACATGAATGTGACTCTAAGCTAAGGATCTAAATTGCTCCTGGAAGTCTGTCCCTAGCACTGTTTTCCTAATTACATCATGCAGGTTGTGGAAGACAGCAAGCTATGATTGGTTGGGGACCAGCGTGTAGTTTGTCATGTCTCTCAGCAGAGTCATGGCAAGAATTTATGACTGTATAATCACCTAATCTGACCAAGTGACCATCTTAACAGATAAAAATATCATATAGAGACTGAAACTGCTGAATTTTTATTATTTTTGCTTAAAAAGTTAGTAAAACAATCAATGTATTATCTAAATTGTTTCTAATATTCTGTCAATTAGCCCTATTGATGGATTTATTGTTAGGCTGTAGTATGAGCTGTCTAGAAGGGGACTAGTTTAATTTCTATTTCAGGAGGTACATAGAATAATATATGTTGTCCATTTCAAACACTTGAAAAATGATCTCATCACTTATGATACAGTAAAAATGACAAAAATCCTTCCAAAATCTGTCTGAATCCAAAAAATTCCAAATGCTGTCATGAGGAACTTAATTTGTGGCCAGTGCTTGTAGTGACCCCAGATTATAGAGCATTGTGATTGTATTACATACATTTTGACATTCTTGTGCTTGACTTGAGTGTGGATTTCAGAGGGGATCCTGGAAGCTTAACAGGCTTATCCCACCTTGTTATCCTCATTGTCCTCTTCCCTCCATCCCCCTCATGCCTTGGCTAACCTCTGCTGCACCGTAGCCAATAAATACAGAGAGAGCCAGTGCATCTGCTCAGTATCATACTTTAGTGGTCTCCAGTCTGAGGGGACCTTGGAGGAGCTCATTAGTTCCTCGGTGGGGGGGGGGTCATCTGTCATGAAAGAATATCATTGTGACTGCCTGTCAGATTTTTATCTCTATTTCTGCTTTTTACTTCTGAAATACTGGATGAATTCAAGCCTCTAGACTTGCAATGATTAATCAAACAACATGAAAGTAAAATTATGATTTGGTTGAGCTGTTCATGGTTATATGGCAAACAGGTGGACAACTGCTGCAGTATGTCTTTGTCATGTCTTTCAATTCACAGTGGTCTCTTTTGCATCATGTTTATGTTAATAAACTCCAGAGGCAATTGGTTTGACATGATGGGCATGAATTATGTATCACCGTGACAGAATCAGAGTCATTTTATTCACCAAGTACAATAAATGCAGAGACATTTTGCCTTAATGACACTGATGGTGAACTAGAGGTGCAGATGCCATGTGTTGACATTTAGAGGAAAATAACTTAGGTTAATTAGTATTATTATCATAAACAAATGTGACCATTAGGAGGTTTTTGCTGCCTGCATTTTTAATGATGTTCTTTGAGGTTGGATTTTTGAAGGAGTTGAACTGAACAAAACAAGAGGGAAACTATTGTGCATTCAGCATGCGCAGAGTAAACGCTCCTAAACTGTTGATGTTTACTCACTTATTATGTGTTGATAGTAGCTCTCATCCATCTTCATGCTCTACAAAGCAGTCACACAGAGGGGAATGCCAAGCAAGGGCAACAGGTTGCAACATATATGATATAAAGCAATGAAGTTTATGAAAAATGTGTCTTAAATTTTGATAAACAGCAGTTAAATGTAGGTAATTATGTTAAAATGCTACAATTATTTTGATGATAATTACAAATTTTGAAAAATGCTATGTTTGTACCCAGAGGTATATTGTTATGGGAATACTAAGAGCTCACATTTGTGCAGGAGGTTAGCACAGGACATGTAAGTCTGTCACTTAGCAGGATGAGCTTTGACTTCCTCTGAAGTCTCTCTGAGGGCCCAATTAGAAAGTCAGAGGCAAAGCCATGTGATCTCCCCAACAGTGAGACCAGAGTTCTCTGGTGGACTCAATTTTTTTCTGGCTCAGACTGTCACAGGTGACCAAGCCATTACCTCACCTACCCTCCCTGTGATGTATTGGTCTTTCAGATTGCAGACTGCAGCCCTCAACCTTTCAGCTAGGTCACTCAGGGACAAAAGACTTATTAAATCTATTGTCGTGACGGTTAGTTTGAAGCACTGTGTGTTTTGTGAGGATTGCATGAAGATTACAGAAGATTACAGAGTCTGTATTTAAAAAAACACAGTAGGTTTAAACATGAGAGGCATAATGCTTGTACATGTAAGGGATAATCAACGAGTAGGTGTTCGTTAAACGATTTTAAGGCACGACATTTAGCCTGTTTGCTGATGCACAGAGCAGGTTAGGACATCCTCATTTAGAAAAACTGAAGCAATCAGCTGTTGGCTCACTTGCTTGTTTGCATCACCTCCAGTTAGGAAGTGGTGTGAGCTTTGATAGCTGTGCCCTTTAATGTTGCTATGGTTACAAGTTAGGTTGCGGATGAATTTCGAACAGTGATTAAACTTGAGCCGAACTACATGTGAGTTAAATGATTTTATCACACACCTGCCGGCCAATCAGAAAAGAGTATTCACCTAGACCGTGGTATAAATGAAAGTGAACCTCTCCCAGCTGGCTACTGATCTGGCTTCAGTTTATGAAAATAGGCCCATGATTTTCTGTTTCTATACTTTTCTAATTTCAGCTGAGCATATCATCATCATCATCGTGACCCTAAAGAAACAGCTGCAGTATATAAAGTGACTGTTAGGCTATCCCTGATAGTATTGATCAGTATCAATTAACATTAAACTTCACTGTAGTGAATGCACACTGATTTAAATGAGAGATCTACTATCTCTAAATGTTTATCCTTGAGATCTAAGAAATGTGATGAATGTATTTCCTTCCTCATAAAACATTTGCCAGCTGATTTTTATGCCTCCACACTGGCGACAGCTGTGGGCAGAGGCATTATATTTTCAGTTTCTGCGTTCCATTTTTATGAGCACGATATCTCCAGAATGCCTTGATGGAATTTCTTAAAATTTGGCACAAATTTGGTTAGAATTTGGAGATCAAAGGTCAAGGTCACTGTGACCACGTTTTTGGCAGGTGTAATTTGTCAAATACAACTGTCTGATAGAATAATATGATGAAGTGATGACATTCATCTGTCAACTTCACTGCAATGCCATGATGTTAGTCTTCTGTACAAATAGTCTCTAAGTGAAGACAGCATGTTTCTCACTGGAAATTATTAACTGGAATTATACATATGTGCCTGTAAGCAGGTAGGCTAGGTAGCTGCCTGATAGCAACTACAACACCTCACCTCAGCATCTCAGCATCTAGCAGCTCAGCTTCAGAAGTGGCTTCTCTGTCCAGGGAATGGTCCATGCCAAAATATATCTATGGTGCAGATCCTGTCAAAAATCTGAGATTGAGAAGCACAAGCAACACAGCTAGCATAAAAGTAACTGTTACTCTTGGTGTGTTATTGCCACCTGTCACTGGAATGGTGCAAAACCATCGGCAAAACTAAATTGCGTGATGTGCCTGTGCATCCTTGTGTGTGTGCATGAAAGAACCAATGCGGGGATCCACTTATAGAAAAACACCTTTATGGTGCCCTCTTCTCTTTACAAATTTATGTGTTCAAAATTAAGCAGAGCAAATAAATAACTCTGGATAAGACCTTCAGACCTTCATCAGTCCTGTCAGCTGCCACGTCACAATCTGATGCCCTCCCTTGACCCCTACCTGTCATTTAACACCCACCGCCCGCCATGTCAAATGGCTTTTGTACTGTAATCCCACAGCCCATCACAGCCCCAGCATGCAGCTAAACTCCTACACTCGTCCCCTGCCTGCTCTGATATGCACAGCCCCATGAGTTCCAGTTTGATACAGTCCCCTCTCCGTCTCTAAGTGTATGTATGTGTTTTAAGGTTAAACCAGGACAAGAGGTCCTTATTTGAACAGTGCATGGTTTGGTCTTGAGATCTGGTTTGTGGCTTTGTTAAGGCACAATGTGAATATAAAATACACAGACCTAATCATTAAAATATATGTCTAATGGGATCAAAAATTGCATGTTTTTCATGCTGTACTGTATTTGTACAACCTGAATTATAAAACATTTCAGATAAAAACAATCTTTTGTGAAGAACTGTTATAATTCACTGGTATGATGCTTTGATGGCAAGACAGTCCATGTATTTACCTTTGCTTTTATCTCTACCGCTCATACTCTTTCTGCTTTCAGCCTTGACAGTTCACAGGCCAGTGCTGCCTGCGGGCATGATGCTAAAGTGAAAGATGACTTACTTTTGGTGGTTTTAATGGGACTGCGATTGCCTGCAGTACCCTACTGAGCTGTCTGACTCCCAGTTATCCCGTCTGCCCCGGCAAGGTTCATCTGATCGCTGCACGCATCAAAGGAATATTTCACCCTGAAAATACTCTTACATTTTTATATACCATGAATCTGTAATGATCAGTGCATTTATTTTGTGATGAAGTGCACCCAAGTCCCCTCACTTGAACCAGCTGGCCTCAAATCCAAGAAATAATATTCTTTTTTCCACAGGATGTGGAGGAGTAACTTTATCTTGATGAAGACCTTTTTAAATCTTTGCAGGAAAACACACAGGTGTAATTAATAACATAAATAATGAGTGCATTCCATTTTGGTGAGCCTGTTCAGAGCTCTGCTATCATTCATGTGGGCTACTGGGACACTTAATGGAGCTGAGCAATTGTTAATGTGATTACTTCCACCTGTGGTTTTCCTGATGCAACAAGTCAAAATGCCCACTGTGGACATTTGCTTATGCACTTTAAATACACTTCAAAGCAAACAAGTCTCTGCACACTGGCAATTATATTTGTGATTATTGAAAGACAGAAAAAAAATGGCTATTTTATTTTATATTTGAGAAAATATTTGTCTTATTTGATGCTCTGTGGCATCTAGATGTGAAGTTTTGGGTAGTTATAGTTTAGGGAAGGAGAAGTTAGTATTACCTTTATCTATTCTCTACCAAAACATTCTTAAGCCAGGTCATCACACACTGCCACTGCTTTGTCAAGCCCCTCAGCATCTCATGCAGATGCACCAAATACCCCTAAGCTTCTGTATGAGACATTTCTGCTCGACAGCCTTTTTAACATGTGGTTAATGTTGTGATACAGTTGCAGTTTTTTTTTTTCTACTGATGTGCTCTGGAAAGATGAGACTCAACTTATTTAGTTGTACTTTTGTAGCTTCTAAACGAATCTCTGTGTTTTGAAGTTTAGTTTCTTTCCTGTGCCGCTGTTTGTACTTTCAGGTATCTGCTTTATTTTACTGTTTCATGTCTCCTGGGAAACAAGTTGTGTTAAGTTACTGATAAAAACACAACATTTTCTGATTTTGGTGCTGATCAGAACCTGTGACTACTACAGGGTCTTTAGACCTGGGAATGAATATTGATTGTCCTCTTTCCAACCGAAGACAAAAGCCAGATGTTAGTGGGGTTTTTTGTCCAATGTAAAAGGGGCTTAACTAAACTTGAATTTTGGTGCCACACAGGACATCAACTCCGGTTTCCTAGGTGAAAGTCCTGTGTTCGTTTGACCCATCCATCCATCCATCCGTACATCCATCCACCCACTCATCCATCCACTGTCCTCCTCATGTGCTGACTTTTTTGGGGTTTTTTTTGGGTTAACATTGAAGTTACTTCAAAGTCAGGTTAGTGCATGCAGAGGGCAGAGATAGCACAATGAAGCAGAGAGAGCAGTGTGAATGAGAGCTGGGAGGTTGGGAGTTGTGAGACCAATGATTTTAGAGGCATTGTGTGTGAATTTGACACGTTTGTACCTGTTGGTGATGGTGAACATGGTGAAGTAGCGTGTGGAACAGCAGAGGAGGATGGGTTCTATGAAGCTCCTGTACTGGAGAAGCAGGGGGATCTGAGTTTCCAGATGGCAGAGATGTTGGCAGCATGTATGGGTGTCGGTGTGATGATCAAAAAATGTTATTGTCAAGGGTGATTCCAAGGTACTTGAAGATCTCCCCTGTCTCAGCTGTCTTGATGGAGATGTGGCAGTGGAGGGTACTGGGTTTATTGAGGTATTGATGAGCAGTTACTTTGTCTTGATGACATTCAGGAGTAGGCAAGGGAGTAGGTTTGATTTTGACATTGGTGGAGACACAAAAGTGCTCCACCTGCCTATCCTTTAGAATTCTGAGAGTTCGAACTGCCACTAACTGCCATAAATGATCGCGTAAACCCAATCAGTAAGAGCCATTGTTATGTCGCTCTTAATATTGAGAGAATGTTGGTAAAATGTGCGTTTAAAAGCCACGAAAACCGTCAGTTTATCACATCAAAATCCCACGTAAGGGCAATTACTGTTCAGAACACATTAATTTAAGGTTAGACTGATATTATAATCATAATATTCATGTTGATTTCCGGAAATAAGTTTTTCAGATGCCCTCCCTACTTACACTTACGGTTGCAGATACATGCACTGCCAACTAACAGGTTGCAAGTAGCTTTTACAAGCAGATAGAGTGACAGCGGGGACGGTCAATCACATGTACGTTAGTGAGAAACCGGCAGAGCCAATCAAAGAGCGGTATTTAGGTTAGAGGCGGGACTTCTAGCAGAGACCGACTATTAACCCTTTGTGTGCCATAATCATTGACTAAACACTACGGACAGCGGTTGTATTGATAGTGACTACACATTAGTGGCTAGATATTGGTAGGGACGTGTCCCTAGCGTCCCTACCCAATTCTACGCCCCTGGGAGTAGGTGATTCTCTGTGCACCACAAGTGGGAGATGGAGTACTGATAGGCTATGACTGAGTTAATGTCCCAAGGGTGCCTTGGCTGAGAGACGTGATGTTATTTGGAAACCTTTAAATGAGAACGGGCTGTCTCTGCAAATAAAATGATGCACATGAACAGGTGCAGCAGTAGAAATGCAGGTTTATGCAAATATGCTGTTTATGAAACTGCCGAAGTTGGAATCACCTCTCTTGATCCTTTACTCCTAAATAATTACCGACTGATGAACATTTTATCTTAGAGATGCAAACCAATGTTACTGATAAATCTCAATCTGGCTTTTTAAGTGAATCCTCAGTGCACTCTTCAACACTACAGTACACTGCACTGGAGAGGGTTAAGCCTACTGAACTCCTCAGCCATAACCCCAGAAATCACTGCTTATTCACTGTTCCTTCTTTTCTGGACAAGTAAATCATCACTGTATTTTATTTCACTGCTCTTCTGACGAAGCTAATGTGCTGTCTGTCTAATATTAATATTGAATACGCCACTCAGCCATTACACTCCCAAAAAGTCTGAGCTTCTTCAAAAGATCTTTCATCAGACCTAAAAAATACATGTTAAATTTATTTAGTCACTTCAGTGCCAGAAATGTTATTCAAAACTGCCTAAAGAGTTTCACTTCAGCATTATTTGACAGAGTCATAAGGGGTTTCTTTGGTCTGAATTTTTGGTATAAATGTGGAGGATTACTACACCCTGGTTTCTATCAGTTGAAGAATATAAAGGGGAAAAATCAAGGCATTTGACTCACTCTAGAGGTCATTCGTGTTCTTACTTCATTTACATTCGTTTAGACTGTTCAAACTCCTTACTACTGTTGTTACTGTGATGGTTTATTTAGTGACCTTGTCATCAGAAAAGAGAAACAGACTGAAATGCCTCTGAACTATCTTAGTCTTTATGTGTTATCCTTAAAAAATACCAATAAAATTTCTTATTCCCAGACTCAGTAATACTCTCATTATGAAACCACAATAGCTAATAGCTCATTAAGATAGTTCTTGAGTGTTGCTAGTGGAGCATACAATACAACTTGCACCACAGTCAGCACTTTAAAAGTGAGCACTTGGAGAGGACAATCAGTTGGGAGCACAGCATTTAACACATGTGGCTTAATGATAAGCATATTTTTGAATGATATTTGAACTACATGGTTGTTCATTTGGTTGCTAAATTATTATTCTGTTCTCATTTAGACAGTATGGGCCAAGAGCCATTGCATAGCAAGGGAGACAGATATAAAAGCTCTTTTCATTCTTTGGTCAGCACATTTGGTTCCACATTTTGGGACTTAATCACTTCACTCTCTCTGCTCATGTCAAGTGTACTTGTTACTATATTCTGGAACCTTTTTGTGACCCTTTAGGCTTGGTTGATGTGTATATTAAGATGAACTTAATATAAGTTCTAATCAGAGTTTAGTAAAACTGATAAATGATTTAAAATGAGTAAATCGAGAATTAAAATTCAGCAGAGCACCATTGGGTACTAGTAAGTATTTAAGAGTTAGTGTTAAATTTCTGCTGCCCTGCATTCATTAACAAACTGGTGCATTGTTTACTAGCTAGTTAAAGAGTAAAAAAAAAGTTATCTTGTTTGCTAACTTATGAAATGCTATAAAATGTTATATTGTTTGTTTACTAGGTAAAAAGTCAACAAACGGAACACACAGAAGTGATGCATTATAGAACTAAAATAAATAAATAAACCAAAAAAGTGTGCTGTATGAGTGCTGTTCAAAGCTAGTAAGTTTGAAAGAGGGGGGAAAGTGTTAATAACAAAATGTAGCAGCTGATTGCTAGCTAGTTAGAAAGTTAACAAAACATGACATTGTTTGCCAACTAACTGAAAAGTTAAAATTATGTGTTTTATTGTTTGCTTGCTAGCTAAAAAAAATTAACAAAAAATAACTGGAAGTGAAAGACAGAAGAGAAACTCAACTGGATTCAGTCTGTCTCCTAACTTTCTTCCAGCAATTGTGTTTATTTTTGTTAATTCATCTCCAAAAGGCAGCTATTGGCAAGTAAGTTTTAGGTTAAACTGGATTACATTCAGTTAACAGATTTGGTGTGATAGAATTAAATGTAATTTTTTTTTGACTAAAAATTAAACTGAGGTTTAAAATTAATCCCTCTTAATTTTTAGCTAGTTTAAATGTTAAACGTTTAAACTGTGATTTAATCAGGTTTAGAAATTAATCCTAGTTGTTACAACCCAGCCATAGATCATTAACATGATACAGTTAGTTGGAATAGGTTGTTTCATTCAGCAGAACTGTGCCCACATCTCCTTAATTCACTGAATTGTTGCAGCACTTTAATTTCTGAATTTACATAATGAGGCCCACAAATCAATTAAGTTTGGCTGCTGTTTGTCCATTTTCACCAAAAGGGTTTGAGGCAGCAGATATATGATCCCTCATGTGAGAGTGGAGGGAATGTGTCCCCTGTCACCTTCCAAAAAGCTCGCTAAAAGCCCTGAATAATGTCTCTCCAGTGTGTTTAACTGAGCCTGCAGTGGATAACAGAGACACTCGATAGGAACATTATCCTAATATGTCTCTATGTATAGAAGAAATAAGTGTAGTGCCTAGTGTTTAGTAAGTACACTATGATTTAGTTAGCAGACCCTCACTATTCTATGTCAACTTATAATTACCAGTTGAAAAATCTCTGTTGTCTCATATATTGTGAAATGTAGAGATGCTGGTGGAAATTTGCACATAATATATTGCAATGCTAAATGGGGCTAGCTCAAGCCCACGGACAAGGACAGTGGAGAATAGCCTTGGGGAGCAGTAATAGGAGTAGACAGAGTGCAACAACATAAGCCATGACTACAGCGTCCTGAGCTGCATCAGGACAGAAGTCAGTGTGTCGACATGTCAGGCTGGAAAAGACGAAGAGAACCCGCGTCAGTGGACAGGCTGACTTTTATTTGGAGAGAGAGAGAGAGAGAGAGAGAGAGAGAGAGAGAGAGAGAGAGAGAGAGAGAGAGAGAGAGAGAGAGAGAGAGTGAGTGAGAGAGAGAGAGAGAGTGAAGGAGGACGGAGAAAAATAGGTGCTGAGAGATTGTTCATTCTCCCCTGAGTCATTGTGTTGCCCGGAGCTGTTTTTTCCTTCAAGGGTTTGTTTTCTGTCATTTTATCAATGAAAAGGGAGAGCCTGCTGGTGTCTGCTGCTGCATTCTTAACATGATTGATAAAAATGTTCCGGACATAAACAACCTTTGAGGTGGTGGTTGTTCGAAGTGAACTTTGGATCATAGTTACAAAAGAAAAAGATATATTATCTAGAAAGCACTAGTGCATGAAGTGCATTCATCCATCAGGCTGTACGATCTGTGTTTTTCACAGATCATACAGCTGCTGAAATCTGCTTTTGGATCTGCCAAATACACATAGTGAAAGACAGTCAAGTCACTCTAGTGTGTTTACCAGATAGGTCCAATTCATGTAAGTTCACTTATTGATAATGAATTCCCTATATTGCAATGTTAAAGGACTCGCCTGTGGGGATGGTGGACTCTGTGGAAGGGGACCTGCACCCTCTGTAGATATAAAGGGCTCATTCTAAGGTAACATATTACGATTTCAATAATATTTTGATTAATTGTACAGCCTTAGTGGCATAGAAGTTCAGGTTCTGTATAAGTACAATTTTGAGGTACTTGTGCTTTGCTTGAATATTAGCTTCTCATGCCACTTTCTACTTCAACTCCACCACAATTCAGAGGGAAATATTGTAGTTTTTACTTCTCTACATTTATTTAACACCATTTGCACACAAAATATTTGAAAATATACAAGTAGAGATAAAACAAGTTGTTGATTAGCAGGCAGCTGTTTAGTAATTTGCCATGCAAAAATATCAAACCACCTCAGATGTGAGGAACTGATGCTTTTCTTTTTAATTATTTTAATAATTTCATTCTATTTTTTAATTATTTTGAGGTTGGGGCTATTTGTTAGTTGATTAGATATGGATGGCATTACTTTGGGCTCTGGGTAACTGTGATGAGCATTTCTCACAATTGAATTTTCATGAGCCAAACAATCAATCAATTAATCAAAAGTTGAAATGAACACTTCCTCCATCCTGAGTGTGTTGAATTGAAAGGGTGTATTATTTTGCTTATAAATTATTTTTTTCATTTGTCATAAGTCAAGTGTGTTGTTGTCAAAAGTTAGTCTGGCTTTAAACAATTGCTGGAATCACACCAAAAATTAATGATATGTTTCTTGGTCTGAAGTCAAGTAGGACCAAAAACATACTCTGTAACCTTTTTGTCAGCAGTAATAAATGAGTGGACGACTGAATGAACATCTCTTTTAATACCATGTACACGTCTCTGCGTGTTTGCAGGGTTAAGTGTCCGCTGGGCTGTGTTCCAGACAGCTGATGCGTGTCTCAGCCTGCTGTGCTGTTTGCACCATCTGACATAAAAAAAATAAAAAGCATTGCTGCTGTGTGACATCCTCCCTCCCATCCATACTGTCACCTCAGCAGAGCTCGGCATCACTGCCACCCTCCTCCTCCTCCTTCAGCCCTGCACAGACATGATGCCTCCATACACAGACAAAACACACAGAGGGTATGGCAGTACATATGTTAAAATACTGTTTTTCAATTAAAGTTCCCTCCATCCAGACTTGCCTCCACAACGATAACAGCTCTGAGCAAATGCTGCCGCCTTGCACACGCAGACAAAACATAGGAGGGACGTCCTCAGAAGCAGTTGACCTGGCTTCTCAAATTTGTTTCTCTGCTCCCAGGGTTCTATCCACCTCACTATTGAATTATACTCTCTTGTTTACCATTTTCCGCACATAAGAGAACAAAAACAGCTCAGAGCAAAAGGAGAAGCAGTGTATAATGTGAGTGGAGCAGCGGGAGCCCCGGCAGTGTCATGTCTGTATCCTGGTAGCGCAAAGATAGTGCTGACTGCAGAGGGGAAGAAATGAGTGTGGAAATGAGGTCTGTGGTTTGTGTGTGCTGGTTGCAGAAGGTTTTAGGGACAAATCAGGGTCATGTAGCTTTTTCTTGATTGAAGAAGTATACTAAAATCTAAGATTTTGTTGAACATACGTGCTCGAAGTATGAATTTCTTACTGGAGATTATCATCTCATTGATATTTAACCCCATTAACAATCAGTAGTTCCCTATTTATTTCCCAAAAAGTGGCTCTGTATCTGTATCAGCATATTCTTTGTTGAATCAGTGAGATTTATAGACTTATGTCTGTTACGGCTGCAACCATCAAATCGAAATATTTAAGATTGGTGCATAATTTTATACATATTTCCTAAAATTCAGCCTGACATATTTGATATTTTTGTAAACATTGAGATCAATACTTAACTTCTGTGGGTTTGACAAATCAATGCACAGCACAAGTTTGTTATAAAGACTGACAAGCGAGTCAGTGGGGGTTTAAGAGGCTAAAGAAAATGTTGGTTTGTTAAGCTTTTACTTGCATGTGCAGTAATAACTAATATTTATTTTCATGTTTGATCTCTCAGCCTTTAAATGTAAGAAATTGTAAAAAAAAATGCCCATCGCAGCTTCTCATATCCTAAGGAGACATGTTAAAGTTGCTTGTTTTGACCAATCATGGCCAAGATTTTGAACTGAATTACATTGTAAGTTTCATGACATTACAATATTATTGATTCTTTGGGCAACAATATGGTATTTGCTGATATCACAAAATATGCCCTGATACGATGTCAGTTCATTTAATTTCAGTTCAGTTCAGTTCATTTAATTTCAGTTCAGTTCAGTTCAGTTCAGTTCAGTTCAGTTCAGTTCAGTTCAGGGGTCTGTGATTGATATGAGACAATATCATATGTCCATTTAACATCATCAGTTATAGAGGAAGCTGCTACACCCGTCTTTTCAACTGAATTGGCCATAAAAGAAAAAAGCAACACATAATTCATTTAGCAAATATTGTCACACCGAGAGCAACAAAATGGCAGACTGGACGCCCAGGCCAGGTTCTGCATGTTTTCTGAGTATTTTATCTTGTAACGGCATTGTTTGCATACATTTCCACACAGCTGATTTATTTCCAAGTGGGGCGTAAGTATTGGAATTTTCTTGTCTACTTTCCATTATCTGCCTGGTGCTAACACAGTTTCAATGCTTTGGAAGGAGGTGTGCTTGGACAGCCATGGGATTTTCAAAATAAAGGCCTATTTTCTCATACTTGTACCACTCTTTTACTCAACTGCTGGTCTTGGTGGGTCTATGCCATTTTCTTTTTTATCACCCTTTCTCATCACTCTCTATCTGTCTCTATCACTATCTCCAATTATCAGCACACTGTGTCCTCTCTCATCCATTGTTAAAATCCTTCCATATGCTCAGCTCTGTCAGAGCAGGTGGCAAACCGCAGGTGGACCCCACACCTCCGCTCGGACTGGCCTCTGTCCCATGCACCCAAATTCATGTTGCCAGTGGGCACGCTAAGCGGGGGGGGGGGGGGGGGGGGGGGGGGGGGGGGGGGGAAGTGTCTTTCATTCTGATAACCAGGTGGTTTGAATGACTGACCTTTTAGTGGCCTTGAAGCAGGACACATATTCATTGTTATCTTAGAGCTCTTTTGTGAATACAGAAATACATTTCCCTTCTTCCCACTCTTTGTATCACATCACCATTTTTTAAGAATGGATTAAGAATTGCAGTGTAGCAATTTCACTAATCACATTTTAGCACATTAGTGATTTATTGAAGAAAAGGAATTAAGGAGGATCATTTATACCACATGAAGGAACTGCTTTAAGAAATTAATGGTAGCAGTTAATGAAATTTAGAGATTTACTCTCCTGAAAACAAATTATAAAAAGCATTATGCCTGTTTTCTGGGATATCAGTGACATTTAAGAATAATTCAGAGTCAGTGACCTGGAACTCTCACTGAACTTGTAGGTACTGGATCCTATTACAGCTCTCATTTAATGCTTGGCAAATATCTAAGGATAGAAAAATGTTTTCAGATAGCGTTACTGTGCCAGCTGTGTGAGTACACATCGCCTCAGGCTAATCATCATGTGTATAATTCAGAAAACATGTACTCAGGGGTCTCAGCATTTTCCACAGTATGTGCTGGACAATTCTCTGAATTTTATAGTTTATGTTTGAATGTATTTGTGTAAAGAGACAGTTCACCCCAATGTCAAAAATGCACATTTTTCCTGTTACCTGTTGTGCTATTTATCCATTTGGATTATTTGTATATGACTTGCAGAGAATTTGAAAATATAAATGACAGTTGTGTGGACATAAAAGCAATGATCTGCTTTACAAATCGAGACTCTATAACGTTAAGAGCCGTCATTGCAGAAAAAAGAGTTTAAAGCAAAAAATCTAATTGAATCGGGACCTTAAAATCGAAAGTCAAATCGAATTGTGGATTTGGAGAGTCGTTACTACATTCTGCCAGCCTGTATGATTGAAATGATCTTTCAACTGCTGTTACCTTGTCTTTGGGTTTCAGGAGGAATACACCCCTAGATCGGCACAGCTCTTTTTGAGGGGCATGTTTCTTGTGAGACTCATGTACTATGTCACCCCAAGATTTTAGAAAAGTGTCTGTCCTGCAGTGGTTTGACATTTGAAAACTAGAGCCAATCAAAATGTGGGGCATTGTCTCAGTATGTGGGACGCACGACAAGTGCTAAAAATGCTGTGCATTCCCACATAAAGTGGGACACCTGGTCACTCTATGTAGGATGCAAACATTAATGGCACCCTCCTCTGCTGAGCTGTAACCTCTCTTCCATGAGTAGATGCATGCTTTCTTCTGTGTGGTGATACGGTTGGTGGGTGTAATTCAACAGAAAGGAAATAGTTCCTACATAAAACTCACAACATAGTCTGTGGATTATCTTGAGTAACCAGGTCATGAATTCTGGAAAGATACATTGCTTTTGAGGGTTTTTTTATTTGTGCTTTGAGCACCACAAAACAAATGCCGTTTAGTCCCATTATATTTTAGAGAAGGCATACATATCTACAGCTGATATCTCCAAAACTCAGCTCACACCAAAACAATCTAGATTGATAAAGAACACTACAGGCCAGGGGAAAACTATGTATTTTTGATTTTGGGGTGAACTGTACCTTTAAGCGAACTTGGGAAAACTAAGGATTTGTGAGTATCTAGCATCCTTTTGCAATCCAGGCACATGTTTGCCCCTGAACTCAGTCTGTCTCCTGCTTATGTCCCTCTAACACTGAAGGAGTTGTATGTGAGTTCTGGCTGGATGCACTTCAGCAGGGGAAACATGCTGAGGGGGTGGGAGGTGTGACAGGACTGCAAAGCTTTATAAATGGATAAAAGAACCCCTATATGGATGTGTGTGTCAAGGATGTGCAGAGAATAAAAGGAGAGGACAGGACAGGAATGGATGAGAGACAACTTCATGTTGTCCGTCATGGTGCGTTAATCCCCTGCAGCATCGTCATGATAGTTACTCTAATGTAAACCTCCATATCTCTGTCTACCTTTCTGCCTTTTACTGAGGCATAATTTCTGCAAAATGCATAAAATACTGTAACATGACTCCATTGTGTGTTTTTAGAAGTAGCGTTATCTTCGCTATACTTGTGCACACAGCTGCCATCTCTTGAATAATTCTATTTGTTCCACTTTGAAGATTTTTCTCTCCTTTGGGAATACATAAATGTCTGCCCTTGGTGTGCTGTCTGTGACTATTAGAACGATGTGTTTACACCTCCAAACCAGCTGTGTGAGTAGGATTTCTGATTTGTTTTCACCTTGGCACATACTGTAGGCTAGAGTGATTACCGTTCAACAGTCAATTAAAATATTGCACTTGAAAGTCAATGCATTATTTATTATAACTTTGACAGCTTATCTAACACCATTAGGATTGATCCTGACAACCCAGCCATCTGCAAATGTGTACAGTGTGAATCAGGTCTCCTAGATGGTGCTGTGACATATGTACCTGGCTCTTTGTAATGGCTTCATCTGTCATGTTTAGAGAAGGTAATTCAGTGCTGACATGCAGGCTGAATGAATTTGCACACCACTTAGGCAGTCTGATTTCTCACGCTGCCAGTTAATAGGACAGAGCGTCAACATGTCAGTTTGTACAGTTTTTTGGCTTATAGACAGCAGGGATCTGTTAACACTTTCTATTAAAGAACTCTTTGTAATGGGTCTAATAAATCATTCAATAATCCTTTATAGATCAGTTGTAAGCCATTAATAAGAGCAGTTTTTGGGACGCCAAGTTGTGGAAAAAACATGGTTGTTTTTTATCCTGTGCTAGAATGACACATAGAAGGTCCTCTGATGGGTATTTGACCACTAATCCTTCTGGAAAAGAGATGCAGAGAATTGATAAAAAACATGACTATTGATTAATGCATTAATGCAAAGATAAAGAAGACAATTAAGTTATAATAGTCATCTGCTTACAGTGATCAATTTGACCCGGACAGATGTGATCACTGTAAGACATTTCCACCTGCCTCCACAACAAATATCAAAAAACAAAAAACAAAAATCTGACCTAAAAGGTAGCACGATGTACTACTTTGAACTAGTGTTGATGTGCCACTTATCGAGGTATATGTTGTACATGCATTGCAGTTTTATTTCCCATCTATCTCAAAATTACAAATACTTTGCCTCCAGAGACGTCACAACTTTTCTTTTTGTTTTTCATTCAAGTTCAGATGTTTTTTTTGTTTTTTTTTTTGTTTTTTTTTTTGTTAATTGAATCAATTTGTACATTTATTTGTGATGTTAATGGGTTAGTCAAAGTTTTCCATCATCTCTAAAATAGATGCCTGTGCTCATGCATGGTTGGTGCATGGTGCACCAACGCACATGCAGTGTGCTCTGGTTCCGGTTCCAACAGTAACAGCAATACTTTATATCACTAAAGTAACATATTGAAAATTAATTTATTTTGTTGTGCACATTTTGTTGTTTGCTGTCCCTTTTAAATGTTAAAAATGACTGCAACTGCCAAAGGCTAAGAATTGCCACATTTCTCAAAATGGTTGCCATTGGCAACCTGGCAACTCTTACTGGCAAGTCCTGTTGTGTCAGCTGATAAGTAACAAGAACACTGCATTGCAGAAATGCCAAACCAGGTTTGAGGTAATTTAGAAAAAGGGTCACCATTACAGACATTGTGAAAAAAAAAAAAAAAAAAAAAGAAGAAGAAGAAGAACAACAACAACAACAACAAAAAAATCTAAGGGATCCATATCAAGATTGTTTGTTATGTGTTAATGTGTATTTTTTGTATCAGACTCTAAAAATGCATTACGGACGGTCTGGCTATAATCACAACCTTGCAACCCAAAAGTTGTGTTTTTAATAATGCCTTACGACTGATTCACAAAAGATTAGTAAATAGTTTATAAACCATTAATAAAGTCATAGGTCACAAACACTTTCTAAAGGATGTTTGATAAGAATTTTAACCAGCATATTTGAGCATTTCAATTGACTCACTTGAAATGGAATTAAATATAGAATCAACTTTATAAGTAGGCCTTTGTTGGTACAGTATGGTTACCAATAGTAATCTGTCTTTTCATGTTCTTTTCTGTTAACAGATAAACCCACCTATGATGCCTCTGGCTCCTCGTCTTTACAAAGCGACCCCGCAGCCACAGCTGCTCCTGCTCATCCATTGGCTGACCTGTCGGTGGCGGAGGAGGTGCCTTTCTCAGTCGTCCATTCAGATGGTGATTCAGAGTCTGAGGGGGAGGGTTTATCAGGGCAGCCTGCCTTTTCTTCTGTCTTAACTGTCATGGCAGGAACTGTCAAACATCCAGTGAGCCTTGATCAAAGTAGAACCTCGCCGACTATCAC
Organism: Lutjanus argentimaculatus; assembly: GCA_034769285.1. Lineage (NCBI taxonomy): Eukaryota > Metazoa > Chordata > Actinopteri > Lutjaniformes > Lutjanidae > Lutjanus > Lutjanus argentimaculatus. The sequence continues at coordinate 1,745,872 of JAWZSL010000045.1, read as the reverse complement.
CAGGGACGAGACCCACACCACCCAATGGCCTTCACATAGTTCCAGCTCAGAGATGTCCTCCTCATCGTCGTCTACAGGAGACCGAATCCTCCCCTCCAGCTCAGGTCTGACTTCCTACGTGTCTCACCAACACACCACACCACGTCAGACTGTTACCATGGCATTGACTGACTCTAGGTTATCACATACATCTTTTATGAATGGAAATAGGAATGTCTCATCATCAACAGCATCTTCTTCATTGTCATCATCAGTGTCTCCATCCACCTCCTTTGTGTTATCGTCCTTAGTGTCTTTATTTTCTTCTGCTGGGTGGATAAATAAAGCTGCTACTTCATCTTCAAGTCAAAGGATTGTGTCCAGCCCTGTCCCTCAGACAAAACCAGCAACATTATCACCAGCACAGTCTCTGGGTTGGACAGGCAGTCTAACAACCAGACAATCCACTAATTCAGCTGTTACACAGGGATTGCAAAGCACAACAACCAAACCGCTGCACTTTCCAAGTGAAACCAGCCTTGAAAAGAGCAATAAAGTGACAAAACACTCATTACACTCACCAGCGGATAAAATCAATGGAGTGAGTGGAACATACATAAAGAGTGCAAGCACAAAAGTAATCAAGGCACCAGCATTTAGCACATATACATCATATTCTACTCCTAACTATGGACAAAAACTTTTAAATATTTTATACAGATCCACTCAAACCCAAAACTTAGGTATGAACTCTGTATCGGCCAATAATCTTGAAATTAGCACCTCATTTCCTACCAATCAAGAGAGTCAAGCTGTTCAGAGGCAGCAGGGGGCTTTACAAAATCCCACATCAGCACTGCTGTCTGCCCATCCAAAAGGCTATTCAGTTTCCAGTCATGTCACACAGCAGATGTTAAATCAAACAGCATATGCGGAAAAAGAAAATAAGACAGAAGTAGATAGTCAGACTTTTGTTCACAAAAGCACTGGAGATGCGATCACGTCACCTCTCAAATCACATGTTGTAAATCCAACTGTATCACCAGCAATGAGTGGATCATTTTTTATGGTTTCCTCCTGGACTCCACCAGGTAAAACGTCTCTCTCTGAAACTGCAATCACTGAGCTAACACCTATCCACTCTGGCACGGTCTCCTCTGAGCATGCATCTAATCCTGGTGATTTACTGATGGCAGCGGGTCACGGCAGCCCCAGAGTTCCTGCCATCAATATAAATTACAACCAGGGAGAGATAGCAGAAGCAGAGCTCAAATCTATTTCCTCTCAAGCTCACCTGAATAACTCACTTTCACCCACACAGCCGAGGCCGGAGTCCACTACCACTGGTTACATCCTCAGTTCGATCACCAGAACAGGCACAACCTCCTCCACATCAGGGTCAGATTCACTTCATCTGCCAAGTAATGGAGTCATAAACATTCAAGGGTTTCTAACAGGGTCCACCCAGGGCATAACTCAGGAGCCTACAGGATGGTCAACACCAAGAATGATAATTCCCTCTAACAGTAGGACAATGTCTCTTTCTGGTTCAGCATTGCCAGTTAGGTTAGCAAAGGATATAACTTATAAAACCACTCATCCTACATACTTATTGCCCTTGTTTCTCAGCCATAGCCCAAACCACAACACTGATCATAACACTGTCCTGTCTCCCAATAGTAAGATTAATTTTGCAGACCAAACCAAAGCCTTATTATCATCCCATATTACCCCCTCACAAAGACCTTTCCAAACAAGATCTTTACTTACATTTCCCCACAAGTTTTATACAACATCTGGCCTAAATCCACCTCCCAATCAATCTCACCAGACAGTGTCCTTGGCCGAAATCTTTGCTCATATGTTAGACTCTGAGAGAGTCGGCTACAGCATTCCTTCGACTTTCGCGGTGGAAACAAGTGGAGAAAACAGAAAAACATCATCAGCCTCTGATGCAAAGATGCCTGCTGAGAGCTTTCACAGAAACACTGCTAAGAGTTCAGTTTCTCCTTTATTTGATGGAGATGACGAGTCAACTCTAATCAGAGACACTGCGTTTAACAAAAAGGGTGTTCTGTTAGGGCAGTTCACAACACAGTTTCCTTCTTTCATGACTACAAAAGATTTCTTTGTGTTGAAAAGAGGCTCTGAAGGTTCTGGCAAAGGATCTCCTACTGAAATCCCCTTTTCTCCACCACCTTTTGATGCTGCATTAAAAAGTCTTAAAAGTCTTTCTCATAAAGATGATGAGACACTCGTGGGCCATTATGAGCAGCCTTCTACTTCCTCCTCCTGGCCAGAAATCATCAGAACGCCAGGGACAAACTCTGTCTCTCACTCTCAGGGACCAATCACCAGTGTGCAAAGTGATAAATCAAATTTTCATTTAGGCACACAAACAACCATTCCCTCCACTGCTTCCTATGCTTCCTCTGCTGCAACTACATCTTCCATCGATGGACAAAGCAGCACTGAAACATTTAGGGCTATTTTCAGCTTTGGCACCAAAATAATGGCACTGTATACAAAGTGGAAAACCACCAAGCCTGTGTCTTTTCAAAGCACTGCCCCTGAATTAGAAAATACATCTATTGGCTTTGATAGGGAAAATTCGAATTTACAAGCAGATGGACCATTGTATGAACATCCAAAGCTGGAAGATGGACAAGAGCGTAATGTGCATTTATTGAATTCAACTGATCCAACTGTAGTCACCAGTTATCCAATGGTTGGAGAACATCCATCTTTTACATATGTTAAAGGCACATCAGGAGATAAAGAGAGTCTGAATTTGCCCCCAGCTAATCACAAATCTGTTATGCAGGAAGGAGCCACTGTAAACACTGCTGCTCCATCAGGTTCAGATGGCTTTCTACCCCTCTCTCACTTAACTACTCACTCTGTAACATCTTCACAAGCCTCTTCTCCTGCATTGGTGTATACGAGCAAACACAGAATCCCTCAGGCAGATGTTGACTCTCTTGAATCTAAATTTGATACTGCTGCCACACTTTCAAACAACCTTGCACTAAATTTCTCTGAAATGATCAATAACACAACTGATTCGAGGGGGTTAACCCTACAAACAGAGCAGGTGCCATCATCATTGTCCACAGAGACTCCACCACTATCATACAGTATCAAAGCTTCTCAGTTGTCCTCTTTACCTATGAAACCCCTCAAATCAGTGTCTTCTCAAGCTTCATTGTCATCATTGTCTTCTTCTTCATCAAGATTACATTCTGGTACAATATTGTCAGTCAAACCAACCACATACCCAGGCACTGTATCATCATCTGTGTCAGTCACGTTCCCATCCTCATCACCCAGTCTGACCTCATCAATGGATTCCGAGGAAGTGATAGAGACATTTGATCCAACAGTTGCAGAACATACATCGTTTACATACATTAAAAGCACATCAAGAGATAAAGAACAAACTCCGAATTTGTTCCCAGCTAATCTCAGATCTGCTATGGCCACTGTAAACACTGTTGCACCATCAGCACAAGATGGTTCAGATGGGTTTCTGCCCCGTACTGACTCTGTAACATCTTCACAAGCTTTGGCTCTTGCATTTGCGCATAAGAGCAATCACAGCCACCCTCTGGCAGATGTTGACACTCTTGAATCTAAATTTCATACTGCTGCCACACTTTCAAACAACTCTGCCCTCAGTTTCCCTGAAACTATCAGTAGCACAACTGATTTTAGGGGATTGACCCGACCAACAGAGCTGATGCCATTATCATCATCCTCAGAGACTTCACCCCTATCATACAGTGGTATCAAAGCTTCCTTACCTATGAACCCCCCGACTTCAATGTCTTCTAAAGCTTTGTCATCGTCATTGTCTTCGTCATCATCAACATCACACTCTGATACATTGTCATTTAAACCAACCATGTACCCAGGCACTGCATCATCATCTGTGTCTGTAACAGCTGTACCAGACACTTTCCAGCCCTCATCATCAACAAGTCTGGCCTCATCTATCAATTCTGAGGAGATGGCTGACAAGTTTAATCCAACAGTTGGAGAACATTCATCTTTTACATATGTTAAAGGCACATCAGGAGATAAAGAACAGAGTCTGTATTTGTCCCCAGCTAATATGAGATCTGCTATAACCACTGTAAACACTGTTGCTCCATTTACAAGGGTGGGTGGTTTTCTGCCCAATTCTGGCTCTGTAACATCTTCACAAGCCTCTTCTCTTGCATTGGTGTATAAGAGCAAGCACAGCCTCCCTCAGGCAGATGTTGACTCTCTTGAATCTAAATTTGATTCTGCTGCCACACTTTCAAACAACCCTGCCCTAGGTTTCTCTGAAACTGCAAGCCACAAAACTGATTCAAGGGAGTTGACCCGACCAACAGAGCTGGTGCCATCATCACCATCCTCAGAGACTTCACCAATGTCATACCCTGTCAAAGCTTCTCAGTTGTCTTTCTTACATATAAATTCTCCCACTTCAGTGTCTTCTCAAGCTTCATTATCATCCTTGTCTTCGTCATCATCAACATTACATTCTGGTATAATGTTCTCAATCAAACCAATCATGTACCCAGGCAGTGCTTCATCATCTGTGTCTCCAGCCACTTTCCCATCCTCATCACCAAGTCTGTCCTCATCAATAGCTTCCGAGGAAGTGACTGAGACGTTTGTTGTCCTTACAGAGACAGGGATGGATGAGTTAACCGCTGGAACATCCAGAGCAGTCGCACTCACTTTCCCCAAAGAAAAAGTGGCCAGTCTAGCCCCCTCTCAATCAGTCAGAATTACCCTTTCTGCTGGGCCCACCGAGAGGACATCTCAGGTATCACCTCTGCCCCCTGGACAGGACACCACAACAGCCTCTGTCAAGCTTACCACCACGACTGTAGCTTCAACCACCAAAACTAAAAGCCCCACCATGACCACGCCTTCCCTAAGGGTCACCACCGCAACCATGCAGTCCACCACCACAACCACCACAACACAACCCACACCTGTGACCAGAAGAACGACGACTACTACTACCATCAGAACTCAAACCAGCAGAAGAACATTCACACCACCTGTCCCTAGAACGATTCCTCCCAGGGGGGCCACCACCATCTTTATATCCCCTTTCACCACCACTACAGAGGCTCCACCGCAGCAGTGCAACATCACAGAGAGACTGTGGGTGAAAACAGGTAAACAACACTTTTACCACAGTCTTAAAAAAACTGTGAAATGTTGTTATTTATCTAACATGTTTTGTCTGGTGTCTGTCTTGGTTTCTTCCTCTTTTTGTCTGTCTGCCTCTCTGTCTCCATATCTCTCTCAGTTGTTTCCATCTATGTGAGAAGAAACAGGCTGGACAGCATTCAAAGGCAGAACCTGCGAAGGGGACTAAGTCAGGGCCTCCGAAAAGCTCTGAATGATAGTTCAGCCCAGGCTCAGGTCAGACTGTTATCAGTTACTGTTGATTAATCAGCAAACACAGCTGTTATATATTAACATTCATTTATCCATATAGATTCAAATATACTCTGGAGTATTTTTAAACAAACAAAATTATTGTTGCATTCGCTGGTTCTTACCAAAACATATGTGCATGCTCTAGGCTCAATAAATGTGTTGAAAGCATCACATTCCCATATATAAAACATTTTTAAAACCAGTTGTTGGAAGAATTTGAAACCTGCATGGTTTACATCCATGTTTGCTCGCTTGTTCTTTCTTGGCCTTGTTGCTACATTTGTCACCGCATTACTTGCTACATTACCAAACCAAACCATTGCCAGGACTGTGCATCACATGACATGTGTGCATGTGTACATGTATGTGCTTCCTTGTGCATATACATGAGATATGAACAAAACAGGAAGAAAGGAATAATATGCACCATTTTCCTAAAAAAAAAAAAACAATGTATAGAAATAAATAGAAACATAATCGCTCTCAGTCATCACTTATGAGCCACTAGACGTGTGTTGTGGTGTCTGTATCTACAGAGAATCTGCCCTTGTCTGTATTTCTCAATATTTTGCTGTGTTCGGGATGTTTTACCAACTATTACCTTTACCTAACCATTATCTTCTTGTTGGTCAGCAAGTAAAATTCACACTGCTGTTTTCATCTCGACAGCATCAATAGGCAGGCACAGACTAAACATTTGTAATAAGTTGTCTAAAAACAATCCCTTTGATGTAGCAGAGAAATGCCCCGGCCACTTTTCCTGCACGTATCTGTGCATGAATTTTACCTTGCTGAACTGCTGCAGCTTTCACATGTTTGGTGTCTGCATATGCAGGGATGCTGCTGCTGCTCTGCTACCAGCCCTATCTTTCTTCATTGAGTTTGCAGAAGATTTGTGAAAAGAAAAAAAGAGTTTAACCAGAAAGCAGTGAGATATTTTTACTCTTGTTCAGAGAGAAAAAAGAGGGAAAGACAAAGGAAGAGCCCCTGGAAAATACTACCCATAACCCAATTTTTTCATGCATGTGACATATTCTACAGATAGACATTGAAACTGTAGTGAAAGGTGTCATGTTGCTGATATGATGTCGATATGACTATCAACAGATTATTTTCTCTGTTTACTTGCTGTGAACCACACATGTCATGCAGAAAAAATAGGCGAGACTCTGAATCTCTAGATGAAGAACACAGTTCATGTGGTGGTGGCTGCTCTAACCTGTTAATATGTGCGGCAAAATGAAAATCAAGAGTTTCCGCAATGCAGATGTGCTGTGTATGCAGCCAGTATGGGTTCAGAATCGAAATGAATGCAAAAATCTATTTTAAATGAATTCAGACAGAAAAAAAGTTTTTAATCAGCCCTGTTTTGGAAATTGCTTAAAAGTCTGCCAGCGCTATGATGCAGGAGAATGTGGTTTATTGTGGGAAATGCATTGCTATTGAATTTAATGATCAGATTTATCTGAAGAGTTATCTCACATGTTATGTGAAGTGTCATAGATATTAATTTCTCTGAAGCAGTTTGTAAATATGGCATGTTGATTGACAAATACTTTTTATAGGCTCACTGTTGCTCGGTCTTGGACTAAATAATCAAACTGTCTTGTAAAACTGGTTAACAGTGACTGGTTCCTAATTGTGCCCTCACCAGAAATCTGGAGGTTTATTAGCATGGAGTAAATTATGCACTTATATCAAGGACCCTCATGTAGGCTATGTGAGAAGAGATGAGGACTAATATAGAAATTAGGTTGACTGAATGTGTCCCAGAAGGCAGTGTGGGTGATGTCACATATTTGAGTAACTGTACCAACACTAAAGCAAGATGTAGATTAGGACTGTGGCAGTGCTGTAGATGAGAACTGTTGCACCAGTTACCTCATATTTACAACAGAAATGCTTTATTTACAACCAGAATCAGAATCTGTCTACACTTCACCAAAAGGTAGCCTTACAGTAGCCTTACAGAGCAGCAGAGATTTGGTTGAACAAAAACTCAGGAGGAAACCAATCCCAGTATTTCCCCTGCAATAATGACACAAACAGATCCAGTGCACACACAATGATCTTTATGTCTGTGGATTAGCCATTTGTGGAACCAATCATGGTTCCCACTGTGCCAAAACCATTCTCTCTCTCCAATAAGCCTCTAATACCTTCTCTCAGTATGACTTTATATCAGGAGCACCTCTTGGCTATGAGAAGCTATGCTAAAATGCAGTCCGTGAGAAGCAGAAATGTGTGTTTGAGTCAATATGTGAGTGCTTGAGTGTAAAACGAAGAGACAAAGCAGGCCCATTTCCAGAACAAAATGACTGGGGATGCATCTGAAATGAGAGGGGGTGCAGTAGTAGCTACAGTATGGCCTGGCAACAGCAATAAAAAACAGACTCGGACCGATAACACCTACAGTGTTACGGGTCCGAGTGTGGTTCCTGATGAAGAGATCATTCTGGAACACAGCTGGAAAAAGTTGTAAACAGTCTTAACTGAATACAGCATGTTGTTCCTTTTCAGCAACAGTTTGCTTTGTGAGTCAGAATGGCACTAGTGATATGTTGATAAATCTGCAGCCTCAGAGCCAACACTCTGAGAAGTGTTGTTATGCACAACTCAATGTGTTAACCTCATATAAATCAATTGAAAACAACATCAGGCTGCTACGGTATAAACATGCAGACCTGTGCACACATCAGACTGATTGTGTATAACTCCATATTCTGCTTTTTTATAAAGGACACGTTGGGTTACCAGGGCTCATCGTGGCCTTTTTTTTTAATAGCAGAATTAGCTTGTGTTTTATCCTTGAAATACATTGCAGTGCAAATGCTGTTGTGTAACATTAATGACTTAAGTATGTGACAATGTATGACGTGAGGTGAATTATTGCTAAAATAGTGTCTGTACAGTTATTATAGTAACTACCTGGTGAAAAATCAGACTCGATCTGTCTTTGGGTGCAGATTTGTGATGATGTGTGTTCCTGTCATGATGCTTTAAACCATCCAGAGATTTCCTTAGGTAAAGCTCTACATTTGGTAAAATGTTGTTATCACATTTAACTGTGACTGGCACAGCTGTTTCAGAACTATGAGATCAGTGACCAGAGTATTTAATAATCATCATACCCGCTAATCTATATTCACTGTCATCAAGCCCTTTTGCATATTGCGCTGCTGCACATACATGAACCACAATAGAAGGTGCACATGGAGACACTCACGCCCCTTTTCTATACACACGTGCTGGCTTGGCTTGACTTGGTTTGACTCTGCACGTCAGCCCAGTACAGCAGGGATTTGCACCCTGAGGTCAAGCGGCTATAAGACAGCAAATAAACACATAATTTCCTATAAATCCTTAACAATAAAGACCCCCATAGTTTTATTATATAAAAGCTCTTGAGAGGATGAAAGCAGCAAAATCAGGAAATGTCAGCAATATCTTAACACAACTCTTATTCAGCTGAAAGTGAACATGAAACACACAGGAGATAAACTAAGCTTCCAACCACAGCAATTCAGTCAGAGGCTACAAAGTACTGAGAGCTAAACACACAGAAACATGTCACTGCTCGCTTTGGCCCTACTCTGAAGATTGTCCATCTCGGGTGCGACTCGGCACAAATCAGCGCGGCATGGTTTGACTCGGTGCGGCAAAAAGTGATAAAAGCCCCAACAATCCCTGTGCTTAAGACCTGCCACCTTTTACTTTGTATTTATTATTTCACTTGAGGGGTAAAATATTAAACTGAGGGTGCAATGCATGCCTTTGCATCCTTACAGAACCAGGCATGAGATAAACACTTCGCCTGGGAAGGATGTTGAAAAAATGAAATGGTAGAATTAAATTTGGTTGTAAAGAAAACAGGTTTGCAGGGTTATGGAAATGGATGAAGCAGCAAAGGGATTCATTTCCTACATAAAAATTCTGTCTTCCTAGTCTCCAGTGAGTTGGAGTGCCTGTAGAGTGTTGCAATTTTGGGCAAGTGTTAAGCACAACGTACGTGCATGTTTCTCTGTGTGTGTGTGTGTGTGTGTGTGTGTGTGTTTACTTGTATGTCTGCAATCCTGTGAAACATCTCAGCGTGTTGTATTTCTCAATGTGGAAGTATCAGATAATTGAGAGTGAGTCTTGTGTATTCGTCCTGCCCATGTGAAGGTCAACGCTCTCACATGTTCACTTTCTCTCTGTGTATAGTCTCTTGAGGTGTCTTGCTTCAGTGCACTCCTGTCACCCATTTTAACATTGCTTGGGTTCCTTTTAGCAGCACTGCTCTCTCATCCAATGGGAAGCAAGCTGTTGGCAAGGGAAATTGCTTCTGTGTTTAATTATAGGTTATAAATGGTTGGGAGGAGAGCGATGTGCCGCGCTGATGCTAAAAAGATGATGAGAAATAGACTAAATGAATTGAACCACAAGACTAAAACCATTTGGAACCCTTAAAAGAGATAAAAGTAAACTATTTTTGTGTCTTGTAGTTGGGACTCTCCAGTGACTTGAAACTTTTAGAAAACGACTCTGATCTGCTGGGTTAATCTGCTGGCAGTCTTTCACACTCTTTGAGACAAAGTTAGTGGGTGTGTTACCAATCTCTGGCTTGCTGGAAATGCAATCTCTTAATAACACCTTCACATGGGTGAAGCCTGAGAGGATGAAGTGATAATAAAGGGCTCTTTTCATGGAGCTCGTAACAAGGCTGAATTGTGAGGAGGCAGAATGGTGACTCTCAGATACAGAGACTTTAGGCTCTCAGTGTTTCGGCCAGTGGATCTTGTCAGCGCGGGCTTTCAGATGGGTTTAGATAACGGACCTGAATGGTTTCACCTCTCCTTTGCACACACACATAGTTTCGCCACATCTGTCATCATTTCCTTTCCGGTTTCCATGTACAGTACGGACAGTTCACCAAAAAGTCAAACTCTTCCTAACAAACATATACATGTGTGTGTCTTAATGGGCAGTTATGCAATACACAGATTTCACCTGTGTTTCTGTGAGAATGAGGAGGCACTGATACCTGGCCTCTTGGGTTAGATGTGGAGGAACATAAGCCTCTTTGTCCCAAATTCCCTGTTTAACAGTCTCTCCCATGTCTCGCTCATCGTTACTCTCTTCCCAGCAGCCCCTTAGTCCCTATGGGTTCTCTCCACATGTCTGTACTCCATAATCACTCTCTGCTGTTGCTCATACTATCATTAGCGATTGGGTGGAATACACTCTTAAGTGCTTGATCAGTCCAACGCAATTCACTATCTTGTCATTCAGCTCACTTGCTTTTATGACTGATTGACGCTACGTTCTGATTCTGCCTAAAGGACCATACTCGAATATGATTTTGCAGATTAACTATGAATATTTTACAACATGGCCAACCATTTTTCAAAGTATGTGTATAGTTTTCGATTGATTTAATACTATAGCTTTCATGCAGTTTCTTTTCATCTCACTATGGTATGAGAAAGAAATGTTAAACTTGCTTCAGATGGGTCTTTCACACCGACATTTTGACTAATTGTACTATAGTAGGAAAAGCACAGGTGTAGCATTAACAATGGCTCCCTGCTATTCAAATGCCCCAGCAAGCCATGACAGTGTGATAGTGAGCCAGCATGCACAGTACCAGGACCACGAAACTGAAGCACATAAATGGAATTCAGCTATCAATGAAAATTCATTATTTACATTTCTAAGATGACATGTTGAAAGATACATACTGTATGTCAACATATGTATCTGCCTTGAACAGTGCTTATTGGTATTATTAGTTAGTTATCAGCTTTTGACTACATTTTACCACTTGGCCACTCTGGCTTTGACAAAGGAAATAAAGTTAAGAAGGTAACTTTCATGCATTCTCTTTCAAGGATTACCCATTTTAAGCAATATTCAGTGTGCAAGTGATTTTCATGCTGTACTAAAATGGATAAAAACCTGTGGCTGTGTCTGAAAGGTAGAAAATTACTGTCAAACCATGCAGTTGTATTCAGGAAATGGCTGGCAGTACAATAGATACCTCGAGACAAAATGTGTCAAGCGGTAATGCTGTGAATACCAGTTTCATGGTAACATTGGTTTGCATCAATGTGATGAAGCACCTCCTTTATCTCTCAGATAAATGACAACAGACTCACAACATTAATCTTAGTCTGCTTGCTTTTATGTTGTTTGGATGTTTTCTACTAACTGTTTCATTACAGGATATACTGTAGCTTTATGTTGTTTTTATCTGTAGTTTTATTTTGTTAGAATGTATTTCCTGTGTTTTTGTATTCAGCATAGATTGATTAGAATGTGAGCACTGTAAATTACATGTTTTTATGGATGAATAACATTTGTGCCCACAGTACCTTGAACTTCAAGCATACTGTAATTCACTGGATTAGCCTAAACAAACATTGCGGTCTGGTTATTTAAAATGGTTTCTCAAGTCAGCTTTGATGAAATTTACTTGATTTCAGTGTACATATATATATATAATATGGATATCTAGGCTTCGGCAATATGCTAAAATTTTCCAACTGACCACCGTCATCCCAACAAGTGGCTATTGCCAATAGATTTGTGCAGGTTTGTGTGTGCTCCTGAGTTTCAGCACCCCCCACCCCCGGTGATGGACTCAGCCAATTAACCAATATAGATATCATAATATAAAATTGTAGAAAGTGATACAGAAAAATGAAAAAGAAAGAACAACTCGACTTTTAACTTTATGCTGACATCCAGCTGACTTCTTGCACCTTCCCACTCAGGTGTAAGAACTGTGTAATTAGTGGGCTGAAACATGGTAAAAACTACCAAAATGGTTCTTCAGCGAGATCTAATTCTCTCCTCTGCTTTTTTCCTCCCAGGTGGAGACAGTATTTGGTTCTCCCAACATGACAGTGGCGTATCACGTGACTGGAGGGGACATTGTTTACCCTCCCTCTGTAGTGCTTGAAGGCTTGGACTCCTATGGCCGTGATAAGCTGATTGCAGACCTGCGACAGTACCTCCCCATGGTAACGGCCCTGCCCCTCCCAGTTGCATTATGGAGACCCAGCCCAGCCACTGGCTTCCAGCTGAAAACAGGTCAGCTCATGTTCAGTCAGGATGACAGCAGAGACAAAACTCAGCTTGAGACTTTATGTTATTTGTTCCTGCTGTGATTGTGTGCTGGAGCAATTTCTGTGAGGTTTGAGAAGTAAGAAAATAAAATAAAATTGTGATATTATATCAGAGGAGGAAAAGACAATATTATGTGTTCAGTTTTATTGATTTTGTTTTTATGTTCCAGTGCTGCAGTTTGTGGGTGCAGGTGATGATCCTCGGTCCTGTCGGTTCTCTCAAATGATGGAACAGAGGCTTGAGAAGGTGTTCTCTGAGGCTCAGGCTAAAGTGCTAACATCAACAGCAGACTCTCTGTTCAGGTACCGCAACAGTTCTTTAAATTCTTAGCACTGTGTAGGTGTTCCCCTTACTGTTTTTAACATATTGTATTAAACTTGCACGTATGTTTGTTCATTGTACGAATAGATCAAAACAGTCTGACTCAGATGGTGACCTGATGTCACTTTTTTATGCCTCCGCACCACGATAGCTGTGGCCAGAGGCACTATGTTTTCAGGTAGTCCATCTTTCAATTCCATTCTTGTGAATATATCTCAGGAACGCTTGGAGGAAATTTAATTACATCAGGCACAAATGTCCACTTGGGTTCAAGGATCAATTGATTAAATTTTGGTGGTAAAAGCTCAACTCACTGTGACCTCATAAAGTCATATGCTAATCATGACAAAATTTCACACAAATGTCTAATAAATATGATGAATGATGAGGTGATGACATTTTATATCCAAAAGGTCAAAGGTCAACTTCACCATGGGAAGGTATTCAGTGGAATCACACACATTTAAAGGACCAGTGTGTAGGATTTAGCAGCATCTAGCGGTGAGGCTGCAGATAACAAACACCTCGTATCACTCTCATCACTCGTATCACTGCAAAACCCAAAGGGCTATATCAGTTACTGTAGAAACATGGCGGTGCAAAATGGTAGACTCCATGGAAGAGGACCTGTGGCCTCTTGTAGATATAAACAGCTCATTCTAAGGTAGTGAAAAAAAAATCAATTCTCATTTTCAGGTGATTATACACTGATGAAAACTATTCTATTCCATTTCTGCCAGTAAATCCCCATAAACCTTACACACTGGGCCTTAGATGAAATTCCTTGAAAGTCTTCACAGCATACTTTATATGAGTCTGGACAGACATGAATGTAAACTGCAACCTGACTGGTTTGCTGATGCATACAATTTTTTTTACAGCATATTGGAATGGATGTAACTTCAACAGTTTTGTCCCCTGTTACACTTCAATATTACCATGTGATTTAGTGGATTTGGCAGCTACAAATAGATGCAAACTGTGTACAATCTGTGCAAAATTGTCCTTAGTGAGTGTATCAGGCTTTGCCTTTTAAACAAGAGCTGCTTCTGAGATGCAAATTAATTATGTTTAGGGAGGCTATGTTTGTATTAATTTTAATGAGCTGCCACATTAAAGTGCACTTTATATTAAAGCTAATTTGATGGTTATGCATGGGTGAAATACTACAGTATTTTTGCACTCTTTAATGCTTTGCCAATTTCTGAGACGTTGCTGTGCTTCTGGATGATTTTTGTATTTGTTGATCCAAGACAAAAATTGATTCTTTGATGTTTGTCATTTCTACTACACTATATCTTTTTATTCTAAAAGATTTATACAAATCTTTCAAATTTGCACATTACAGTAGTGTAATCCCAACCACTTTACATGGTTATACACATAAAATGTTTTTTTGTGCCCTCCTCCGACTCTGAGTCTGTACTCTTACTGTTTTTTTCCACAGATGCTGAGTGTCTCACAGGGAGCAGCCTCTCCTGCTGTGTCATTGGTCTACACTGTGAAGAATGGCACTGTCTTCCTTAATGGCACCACTGCCTCAAACCTCCTTGGTCAGCTGTCAGCTGAGCTGGTGGGCTACTTCCTCTTCTATCCACCACTTATCATTGCCGAGCGTAAGTTACAATTTGCATTCAGAAATACGTCTCTTAGTCAGGAGTAATTCAACAGCCTTACAAGAGGAGACACCAGAAGTAGCTCTCCTGTTCTCTTGGGAATGATTTGTTCTCCAAATACAAATTAGATTCAACACTTTCTTTCTTTTTGGGCAGCTTGTACTGAAGCCTGTAAGAGGTTCTCTATAAACTTCAAGACCTCTGGACAAAAGACCTGACCATACTAGTAGAAATCAAGACCCTTTCCAACCTTAGAAACACCACTTTATTTTGTAATTCACATGAACTGGACTTCTCAGAGGGTATATCTATGCAATGGTAGAACACAGGAATACAATTGCTAAACCTGACTGATGTCCAGATTCTCACTAATTGGATGTTTGTGACTGTTTTGCTGTTTTTACAATCACAGTTGCTTTTTAATGATTGAGTCACTTAAAGATAGTTGATGCAAAGATGCAACTAAGCCCGTGCCTTTCATCTTAGCCTCTTTTGAGGGCATTCTCAGCCTCGCGCTCCATCTGTGTTAGGGTTGTAGTCAGAGAAAAACAAATGAAGAGTGACAGGAAATCAGCGGGAGCCTAAACAGTTATCTTGGTGGGGTCCCAGTGTGCAACCTGTTTCCATCCCCAGTGTAACTGGGGAATGATAAGTAAACTGCTCCATAGAGGGAGGTCTGGCAGATGCACAAGAGACATAATGAGACTTCATTTTTATGGCACTTTATTGATCCCCGAAGGAGACATTCACTGTTTTGCTTGACCTCGTTGCAGTAAATTCGGAATATGGGTTCAACAAAAGAACTGGGCACCTGCAGCTGATAGAGGGATTTAAGCTCCTTTTATGCAGTTTCAACCAAATATTGCCTGAAAATCTTTCAGGGTCAGTAACAGGAATCAGAGCCTTTTATCTGGCATTGTTTAAAAGCCAGCAAGCAAGCAAGCTGGCAACCTTTACTTTATCAAAAGAGTCATTTTTGTCCAAAAAAGAAAATATCTGGCTAGAGCTGCAACTATTAAATTCTTTGTTTTCCTCAGAGACTTTTCTTTTTTTATTTGGCATCTGTAGCTAGCCTAGGGAGAATCAGGACTAAAAAGGTAGAGAAAAAGGCGCTGAGTTATAGACATTTATTATGATGCACATTTTACTAGATAAAATATTTTTAAAAATCAATGTATAGGCCACACATTTTTGCAAGAGAATGTAAGAATCTACAATAAGACTTTCAGTGATTATAAATGAAAATTAAAATGTTAAAAAAAGAATTGTTATTCAATTTTTGTCAAACCCTCAGGAAGCCAGTGGAAAGGGCCAAACGAGCCTCATCCACCATTTGTGCTGCAGGTTGCTGTCCCGTATGCCATCATGTACCTCAAAGTCAACATGTCAAGTGTGAGGCATTTTATTTGAAACCTCTACAGGTAGTACACCAATAGCATAAGCAGGATAAATGATCTTTTCTGTTCAGCACCCACACAGTGTGTCGACACAGGAGGCATTTCAGGCGTATGTAAGTCATCCACACATGTCTAGGAACAGTTACGCTCCTGTATTAATCAAGACAAGTGTCTACACAGTCTGACTGAAACATGACCCAAAGTGTATTTTTAAGCTTCAAGTCTATTTTCTTCTGTTTTGCTCATGTACTACAGTGTTTGATAGATCTCTTTATTGAAAGCATTTATATACTGTATAAACTAAGCAGTAGATACAATGAATGAAATTGCATGTGTAATAACTACAGTGAATGTGTGTTCATGTGAGCTCTGACAAAATGCAGGTGACTCTACACTCAATACTGTACCTGCCCGACATCCTGCTTAGACACTGACAGAGGACTGAATAGCTGTTCTGGTGATATACAGGTCACATTATGACTTCTGTGTAGACACAGTGCCCTTTTTTGCACCAGACCCCTGTCTCGTCAAGCTCAGGAAGATGTAGTGAATCTGTACAAAGCTGCATGGGTCAAGGAGACACTCGAAATCCAAAGGCCAGCCATTTGGATTGTCTGTGGATCTGAAGGGACTCAGTCCAGGAAATTGCCCTCTGGTCAGGATTTGTTGGAGCAGAAATAAGTCGCCCTGGCTTAATTGTAATGGTTTCTAACCAGCTGCAGAGGTTGAATTTCTCTAGACTTTGGTCAGTTTGACAAGACAGAGCTCTGGCTATGCAAGATCATGCTCAGGATCAAAGCAGAGTTGATACTTGAGCCAGGAATTAAGCCAGGGGCTTCCCTGTATTGCCATCTAGCTGAGCCCAATCTTTTTTTCAAACTTTCCTATTCTGCTTTACTGATCCCAGTGGGGGTAAATGGGTTATGGATCTTATCTGACCTCCCAGAGTGTACCTGCCTGGACTATATTTAGCTAAAGTTAAAAGTTCATGTTCAGTCAAGTGCTGTCGGTGTAGGAGTATGTTAGATAATATCTGCTATATGGAAAGATACACACTATTTCCCAATTCAGGAGCTCATCTGTCCTTTGTGGGATGTGAAAGTGAGGCTGAAAACTGTGCTTCCTTCCTCAACTGGATGTCTAGACCACCCTGTGATCTGGTGTTAGAAATATATTGATGTCTGGGCTGCAAACAAGACCAAACAGTGGAGTTTATGCCTGGTTTACATTATTTACTGGGGTTGTTCCAGTCATCTTCCTCACACAAGTCTGAGGAACAGATATGCTGTTATATAAATAAACAGTGTCTACACAGTGTGTATAACACATGTGAAACATGACCCTGAGTGTATTCTCTTTCCCATTTTTTATAAATCAACCTCCAAATTGTATATCTTATATGTATCGTCTATGGCCCTCAGTATCCCATAATCATTGCAGACCAAACAGTCAAATTCATGCCTGGCTTCCATTACTTACTAGGGTTGTTCCAATACCAATACCAGATACCCATTATTGGGTATCAGCGAGTATCCCAGTCTATGCACCGATACCATGTAACCACTGTATTAGCCCTGATTATTAGCTGATTTGGTTTGGATTTGGGAGATCCACATTAAAATCTGGAGCAAACTCTTTGAGTTGCTTTTCTTTTGCGATGGTGAATTGTGATTGGACTGAACTGTTCTGGAGTTTTGAGGAAAAAAAAATGGACAACAGCATTTCCCCAGTGGATTGAACTCTGAAATTAAACAAAAAACGAAACAAAACAAAAAATGCAGTGATATCAGATCAGTACTCAGTATCAGCCAATACGCCAATGAAGTTCAGGCATCTCTGTCAGGAAGCAAAAAATGGATCGGAACATCTCTATGTGATGTATTTACACCCGACTGATGACCAGCTGAACTAAATGACTGGAAACTATGGCATGGTCATTTAATATTTCCCTACTTTATGAGTTGATGTTGATCGACCAGCCTGCAATGGATTATGGGATACTGAAAGCCACAGAGGATGCAGATAAAAGATATAAAATATGGTGGTTGGACAAAAAAGTTTGCGTTTCTATACCATATTTACAGAGGCCTTTGGTGTGATTATAAGTAAACCAGCAAAATACATTCCTCTAAATCTTGTCTTTGAAAGATGCATCATCAGTGTCACTGTGGGCAGACAGTAGCTTTGGTTTACACTGTGTTTAAATCAAGATGAATAGGATTTCTGCTAGTGAGCTTCAAATTAAAACTCATTCTGAATTGGTATTGAATTAAGTTAGAAAGTGAAGTTACCCACAGGCAGGATCATTCAGTTGGGGAGCAAAGAATGAGAAGAAGGCAACTTAATCCCAAGAAGGGACTCAAAGGGAGCAGAAACTGACATGGAGTAAAACCCACTAAGACAGGGGCGTAACAAAAAGAATGGGAAAGTGTGTGACAGTGATTTTGCTCTGTTTGTTTTGTAGCTTCGCCATTAGTGATATTACACTGTTCACAGGAGGTGTGAGCATATGCTGGCAGCGGCTGCCTCCTCACTTCAAAGCCAATTATCGCAGTAAATAATTAACAGTGGGGGATTCTCATACCACCTCGGGCTCTGCTCTGACAGAAAAGGCCCGAGATCTCACACCACTCCGAAGTGCCTGTTCATAGCACTGAGTGCTCCGTTGTTACTGTGGCGCTTGTGTAGGCTGGACGGTTTTACTCCCCCTCTGCTCTTCAACAGTCTCTCTCAGGTTGAATATGAGTGGAGCTGTTTGCAAAACATCTCTTTTTAGACCACAACAATCACTGAAAACTATAACCCAAGCAGTGGTGTAAAATATGAAATATCGTTTGAATAATATCTTTCTTTTGGTGATTTTTTCCACAATTTGGTATAACTTATAAATGTTCTCCAGTTTGAATCCCTGAGGCTCCCATCACACAACAGCAGCGACTCATGTGAAAACTCCTTGCAGATTAATATTCCACATAATTCAAATTTATAGACAATGTTGGGTGATTTTGCCGACAGCCCTGCAGTCTTATCCATTAGCAATGCTACTGCCCTTACTGTTCCTCTCACCCTGCAGCCCCCTCCCCACACACACACCACACACACACACCCTCTCTCCTCTCTCCTGTCATGCCTGAGTGTACATTTCTGTAGCGAGTCTGCTTTCACAGGCCAGTGATACAGCATTCCCCCAAACACTGCACCAGCCTCCAGCACAAGAGCTTAATCAGCCAGGAAATAGATGTAACAGCACACAGAGACAACCAGAGCTCAGGCAGCCGAAAGCTCTCCTTGCGTCTGTATTTGTCTGACATGTAGTGATAATGAGGCTTTAAACTGAGATTTCAACCACACAAAATGTGCCAAACTGTAAACTGTAGCCCTGCTTCACAATAAGTTTCAGAGGTTTCTGTACATTTGGTGCAGATTTACAAACACTGTTTCCCCAAATGTCTGGTTAGGCCACTACTTGTTGCAATAATAATAGCTGCAGCAGTGAAAGTGAAATAAAATTCTTCTTAAATTTTTTTGTGTGCGTTTTTTAGATTAACACTAATTTATCCTACCTAAATCCTGCCCAATTTGGAACTTTGGTCAACTTTCTCTTTTCCTGTTTCCTGTACTTGGATATACTATGTGCTAGATGGTCAAAAGATGTTGCTGGAGATGCTTAAAAGCTTGTCACAAAAACACTAGCTAACTAGCTAGCTAATCTGCATAAATTGTTAGCTAGCTATTTACATCACCTGATAGCTAAGTTTAGCCAAATGCTAGTCTGACTCACCAGATGTAGACTGTGGGTATAAGCAATTGACATAAATAAAGATGGGTGCCACAACTCCTGAATACGAGCACTGCTATGTTGCACTGGTGACATTATTTTTCTAGCTAGAATCTGAGCAGTAGTGATCAGTGTTGGGGCCACACTTTCAAGTTTCCATTGACCATATTTTGACGATGAAAGAATACATTATTTACATACTTGAAAAAGGCACTGCTTTTTGTTAATTGACACAGTGGTAAGTGTACCTGTTTAATAGGATAAGTGATACATCAGTGTATAACTGTGTGACTGAACTTGCACTTGAACAGTAAAGTCATGTACACTGTATCTCGTGGTTCAGCTCATCATTTTATTGCTATTAATGTGTGAAGTGAAGCACATAACATCAACCATGACATATAGTTGGCACGTGTCCTATAAATAAACTCTGGGGAAACAGAATTTTTATTTTTATGACTGTACTGCAGCCAGCCACCAGAGGGTGATTGAGACACTCTGACATTTTTGGGGAGCTCTCATGTTGTCCATTTCTATATATGTCAATGGTATGAACCTGCCATTGGGCACCTGTTGCAGGCGTCATATCTGCTATCCTCTTACAGCAGAATGATAATTTGTGGAGCCAGGCTGAGTGGTGTGTAGAGAGGTCTACCTATGTGAGAGTAGGAAAATGCTAGTTAACTAGCTAGCTAATCAACATCAGTTGTTTGCTAGCTAGTCAGCTGTCTTTTTTAGTTCCCTTGTACAAGAAACAGGAAAGAAGAAAGTTGACCAGTTTTGTGCCTGGTACCAAGTTTGCTCAACTGTTTTTTGATCAGAACAAAAAGGGGCAAGACTCAGGAAGGATCAGTTGTGCTGTATGTGAATGAAACAGGAGTATGAAAAGATGATCATGTGATTCTGTGGATTTAAGGGGAAAGTTCACTCTAAAATTAAAATTCAGTCATTATCTACTCACCCTTATGCCAATTAGTTTTTTAGTCCACAAAACACTGCTGGAGTTTCACAGGAAAACAAGGTTATAGAATCTTCCAAACAGCGTAAATGATGGGTGACCAGTTTTCAAACTGAAAAGAAACTGGAAAAAAAAACAAAACAAAAACATAAATGCCTCCATACTGCTCGGCTGGTGTAATCCAAGTCTCCTAAAGCCCCAACATGCCAAGGTTTGACTTGAAAGACATCATTTACACCATGTTTTTAGTCTGAATCTTCACTTAGCTAGGAGCCATGCACATGCGTGTACACACCATTTGAACTGTTGATGTGATGTGACGGAGTGCACACACAAGGTGAACGACATGTTGGGGCTTTGGGAGAATTGTTTTGGAGATTCTGCAACGCTGTTTTCATGTGAAACTCCAGCAGTGTTTTGTGGACTAAAATAATAAACCCAACCTTCAATGAGGGTGGCTAGATGATGACTGAATTTTCTTTTTTGGGCAAACTATCCCTTTAACTTCACATTCAATTTGCTTTTTTTCAACTTTGCGTCTTCACTTTTAATGTTGAGGGGGGATGATCATGTTTGTTTTTTTGTCCTTGCAGCAATGGAGTACCACAATCTGAACACCTCCATTGCAACCAAAGACTTCTGGGTTATTACAGGTAGGGATATCACTGTTTCATATCCTCTTTTCCTAATATTAAAAAACATCCTCTCCATCATTTTCAGGGGAAACTTATGCATGTTATGCTGTATAATGCATCCATTGTCTTGATCTTCCCTTGCTGCAGCAACCATAGTATCTGCCTGTTTCAGTGATGAAAATTTTCTTTTCTTTACTACTTCATGAAAGAAAAAAAAAACAAACTCCTGAACAGGATGTATGTGAAAGAAATATACCACAGGGCGATATTTATGGAAAGTGAAAGACATTACATAGCTGTTTATGTTTATAATATAAACTGTAAATGCATATGACTCCTGCATTGTTTGTTGTTCCCTCTATTGGCTTTATGAATGAATATACATACTGAGCAACATGAATATATTACACAGTGCTCAAGGGCACCCACACCGCTACGCTCTGTAATGGATGGGCCTTTCAGATCAGGCCGTGTAGCTCTTAACCCTGCACTTACTGCGATAGAGGCTGAGTCAGTTCAAGGTCATTCCTTTGATAATGGGATTTACTCAGACTGAACAAGTTGTACAACCAGCATTATTGCTTTTCAACTGTTGATAAAACAGAGCAGATTAAAGCTGCATTAGGTGATGTTTGACCACTAGAGGACAGAAAGACTCCAAAACAAGCTTCTGTGACACTTATATTAAGGTGGACATATTCACCATTCACTAGTTGTTTATTAGCATACATATTAGTAACATATTGGCTCTTTATTAGTAAAGCACTTATTAATACTTTATTCTGCATGATCATATTCTACAACTACTTGGTGATTAACTGTCACTTTTCCCTCAATAACCTCCTAATTACTGCTTATTGATAGTAAGTACTTAATGTAATATGGATCTTAATCTGCTTTGCTCAGAATGGGCCTTATTAGATGGTTTAAGTGTTGATAGTGTCCAAATAACTTAAAATAAGTAATTCTACTTCAGAATATGTTCCCCATTCTAAAGTGAAGTCTTCCTAATAACTAATTTACAAATAGTTTGACATTTACTAGCCCACAGAGGTTCTCTAAGTTGCTTCATCTTCACAGTCAGTAAATCCATTATAACACACAACTACTGCAATTAACAGATTCTTAAGAAAGGGTTGAAGGATTCTTTTAATAACAGCATTTGACCTTCCCACCCTGTCGTCAGAAAAAAAATGCCCACCGTGTGAATGCGGTGAATTGAGAATCACAGGTTCCATTCCCATTCAGTGATAGAATAACAAAGTCAGCACAAATAGAAATATCTCCTTGTGTGTTAATACACAACTAGTTAATAGTGAATTTGTGCGCCCAGTAGGGGATTTGAAGGGGGATGAGGGGGATTGCCACTGCATCAACTTGCCATCCTCCCTCTCCATCTCCTAGTAGCAGAGAGAGTACAGGGCAGAGGCATTGTTTAGTTGAATGTGCTAGTCTGGTATTCCTGAGTCACTGATCCTTTATCTGATTGAGGCTTGTGCAGCTAAGTATAATCTATGGCCCAGACCATGGCTCTGATAATTGTAGTGTACTGTGTGTTCTGATGAATCCATGGCGCTGTCCTTGGTGCTGAAGTAACATTGCTTCGTACGACATTAGACCGACACATATGGGTACTTCACAACAAACCAGGTCCATCCCCCCGTTGAAAATTAACAAATTGCCGACTGAGTTAAGTGTTAGCCGAGCCTCCCGGAAGCACAGCCTTAATTTATCATTAGCTTATCAAGTTGTTATGGCTAATAACAACTTGTCACCTCACATATCCATCAGACACACAGCAAACATGAGCTTCTCATAAGGCCCTTACAGCCTGGGAATCCTGCAGAGGTCTTACTGAAATGTGTTTTTGTCTCTCTCACACATACACACACACTCACAAACATTTCTAATTTTGCCTCTATCTGTTCTTACTTTGTGCTACTCTCTTTTCTCGCCAACAATTTATTTTCTCTCTTAACAACCATCTGGCCATCCTCTTTTCTTTCGTCTACATTTGCAGTGATCCAGGACGTGGATAACGCCAGCCTAGAGGGACAGTACCAAAGCTTTGCCAGTCTAATGGAGCAGCGGCTGGCAGAGCTGTTTGTGTTGGCAGGGCAGCAGGGCACTCGTTTCAGACGAGCCACTGCTGTAGGCAGCTACACTGTCCAGGTAAGAGACTGGCATGGCAGCCCACAGGGAGTGTGACGTCTGACTCTCTCTTGGAAGAACAAACAGTCTGCGATGTACAGGGTTAGAGAGCGAAAACACTTAATCATTTTGGATCCTTATTCTAAAGTTTTGTTTGTGACTCAGAAGGCTAATGAAAGCATTAATCCAACAGTTTTCTTGGCTTATATCTTACACTATGAATATTTCATGAGATGCACACTTTGATATGCACTTCTGCACACGCTTGCATGATTACTTGTGGTCAGCCCTTGATAATTAGGGAGTTTCGCAGCCCATCATCTGTTAATTGCTCATCAAAATAAGCCAGAGGTTGAATGTTTTACAAAACAAGTACTGTTCTTCTGTCCATGTGGTTTCTCCTCTCATGAGGCTCCTCGCCTAAAAACATGGTTTCACTTTTCTTATCCTCTCTGAACCAGCTATTCAATAACAACTGACACTGAGTGTACAGTAACACTTTATTAGAAGGCGTGTACATATGGCTGTGATTACACTGTCACAACCATGTCATGACATCTGTAATGAACATGGAGGAGTCTTTAAGTGTAATTTGGTAAATTGTGTAATCTTTAATGTAAAGATGACATTGTTTGAGATGTCTTTGCTATGACAACTTTGATCAAGACAACATAACCTGTCAGTGTCCATATTATGGGAACTGAACATTAACCAATTCAGTAGTGACAATGTGACATTAACCAAGACAACATAACCTGTCAGTGTCTTTGTTATGACAAATGTAGTGACACCTGTGAGCTAGTTCAAGCAGTTAACTCAAGCTGCACAGCTATTCACATCTGTGACTGGCCTCACTCTCTGAAGTACATACCAAACACACTTCTCCAATCTGGTTGTCTATTTAAACTGCAAAAATCTCCCATCTCTCCCTGTGCCTTGATAGGACATGTTGTCTTGGTAAAGTCAAGTTGTCACAACAAAGACACTTTTGTCTTGGTTAATGTCAAACTGTCATCACAAACACATCTCAAACAGTGTCAACTTATAAAGAAAATGACAGAATTTTCCAAAGACACTTAATTACAACCATCATGAAGGCTCCTTCATGTGCATTGCAGGTGTCATGATATGGTTATGACAGTGTCATGAAAACCTTATGCACACCCCTTAAAATAAAGTGTTACAGAATGTACTGTAGTTCAAGAAATATGTGTAATCCCTTTTCTTTTTCTAATCAGATGGTGAGTATCCGTAGGGTGTCTGGGTTGAAGAATCCAGCAGAGATGACCTACTACGTCCAGCACAATGGCGTTCCTCTATTGGGCACATCAGCTGCCAAGGTCCTGAACACGGTGGATTCCCAGACTATGGCGCTCACCCTGGGCTACTTTGTCCAGCTGCAAGCAGAACGTAAGCACAGCATCCTTCTGGTATTTGACAAGAAAGCAAATAGACAGAAACACTGACAGACTAGACATGCAAACCAAAACACATGACTCATGCTGAGTTTAGAAAGAAGCGCTGCTGCTGCTGGGGTGAGGCGAGTAGAGGAAAAGGTTGAGAAAGCTCTTTGCTCTCTAATCTCTCTGAAATGCTCCCGGCAGGACATTGTTTGTTTGGGCTGCAGTGCTGCTTGAGAGAAAGGGAGAAGGGAAGAGAGGCTGAGACAGAGCCGGTCAGGAAAGAGAGCATGCTGCATTCTCTTATAGATTGTTGCCTACAATAGCTGAATCAGGCATCCTGTAGATCAGGTGGAGCTGTATGCAGTGTCACTTAGCATGGGTGTGACGGATGCTTTTGCATGTTTTAGCAGGAAAAGTAGGCTGTGTATTATACTTCCAGTGAACCAATCAATTGACTAACTGTGATTATTTGGTGTTCAGAGTCTACTGGAAGCCATGTAATGAAGTGATGATGGTGAAAATTTGTTTTTCTTTTTCAGCTGTGGTCAAAAACCCTCCTAATAACCTTTGGATAATTGCTGCAGTGTTGGCCCCCATCGCTGTGTAGTAACACTCATTATTATCATCATCACAGCTGTGCTGTGCAGGAAGAATAAAAATGACTTTAAAGCTGATGCCATCGGCAACCTCAATCCCCGAGCCAAGGTATGCGTCTTTCTGTCTGTCTTTCTGTCTGTGTTAATGAAGACTATAGCTGAAATAGTTTCTGTTAATTATATCAGCTCTATGTTAATCAATTCATTGTTTCAATCATTTTTCAAGCTTCTTGTGTGATAACAAAACAAGACAAGGCACAAGTCCACAAATACATTTATAATTAGTTTCTGTGATATTTTATAAATAAAAATCAACAGCTTTTTTGCTTTAACTTGTTATTTTGAGGTAAATGTTGATTGCACAGTGTAATGAATATAGAATAATGACACCACCTGCATCTATATTGGTTCACTTTAAGCATCACTTTCTGTTTGCCACTGGTCATGATTTTTCCCAGGAAAATAATGTCTCCATTATAGACTAAATTAATGAACAAATTCATGCTTTTTCGCCTAATGTTTTCCTCTAATGATACTACTCCCTCCACCCTGACACCGACCCCTGTTGGTGAGAAGCAATAACGCTGTTCAAATTATGTTATTACTATGCACTGCACATCATTATAATAGCTTATGCCTGTTTCCAAATTCAATATAACATTCTGACCATTTTAATTTATCTATTCAGTGAACAACTACTCAAATTGTAATAGTAATAAAGTATTTTACTTATGTTTGAATGAGTATTTTTTCAAGTCTGATTTTTTTCACCCTTTTTTCAAAGTATGCATTGCACCATGTAATCTACTTTGTGTCATTTAAAATCATAATTCACTACCGAGCAGGCCTACACTTTGACCTGCATTTTTGCAGCCAATAAGGCTAAACAGGCCGATGACATAAGGGGGAAACACAACAAAAATGCTGCAGCAGGCACAGGTTTGGGGAGAGGTGACCCTGACCACTGAGCAGAACAGTGCAGAAGTTGGGAATAATGTAGACAGAAGATTTGGAGAAACAGAAACCCTTTTCAACCAAATGCCTGCAACTGATAATGCATTAAACACCTATGGTTAAAAAGTACTAATACTTGGATTAGTTTTTGAGAAGAATACTTTGTACCTTTTCTTAAGTGTTTTTGACACCAGTACTTTTACTTGTAGTTGAATAATATTTCATTAATGTAACAGTACTTGTATTTGAGTACAGATTTTCAGTACTCTTTCCACCACTGATATAAACTTTGATTGAGAAACAAATCAGCAGATTGTGTAACATAATTTTGTGGTTTTTGGGTTGTACTCTGTAATATCTGCCTAATGCAATGCATGACCTGTGTTAATGTACAATCCTAGTCAATCTTGAAACACAAACACCACACTCACAGTCTTTAAAGCATCTTCTCTTGTTTTCAGATGGCGTATCGGAGAGACGTGGGGTATTATCACCAGGTATCTGCCTCTCTGTATTTCCTCTCATTACTGATCTGTGTTTTCATCTTCAGCGCTCAACTGTGCCAACAGAGGGATTTAAATGGGATTATGGGTAGACATCACCTATGATATATTTCAATAATTCCTGCTGTGCTGATGAAAACGAAGGGTACAACAGCACTTTGGAGAAACAAACCTTTCACAATGAGATTTTCTTGGATGAAAGGCTGCTATTGCTTATTCTCCTTGTAGCAGTCTACAGATGGCAAATTTGAAAGACTAAGCTTTACAGAGAATGGTTATTATGGAGATAGGTTCTTCGAGCAGAACGAGTGTGTGTACGCACTGACACTTGTTTGTTTTAGAGAAGATTGAAAAGTGTTTCCATTATTGTTGCATCGAAGGCGTCACAATGTCCTAATCAAAGTTTTCTCTCCAGCTCTGCGTCTGTTTTCTTTTCTGCTCAGTGGTTCTCTTCACTGTTATATGTCAGTGTAGATAAATGAAAATGCGTAGTATAACACTCAGCACATCGCACTGCTTCATTTACGGAATTTCATAGGACAGAAAGTAATAAAATCATGTATATTAAATAGTGAAAGTCACTTCAGTGCTACTTGCAGAACAGTTTTTATTACAAAATATCTGAGATCCTGTACAGTCTCATCTTGTAAAAACAACCAACGAGCTTAATTCCTTTAGGTATGAAATACTGGTAACACTTCACAATAAGGATACATTAATCAACGTTAGTTAACACAGTAATAAGAATTAACAAACAGTGAATTAACAGTGAACTAATGTTTCTAGTAATCATTTATTCATATTAACTAATGTACATTATTCAATAGTTTGTGAAGATGCTATTAACATTAGCGAATACAGTAATAAGCATTAACTAACAGTTAATAAATACAATAATAATTATAAAGTAACTGTTGTTACTGTGTAATGTGTCTTGTTAACATTTATCAAAAATGTATATGTTAATTAAGGCACTAACTAACATTAGCTTATGGCTGCTAAAGATGTAAATTAACATGTATATCAATGTTTATTTAAGGATAATGATTGTCCATTTACTTTTACATCCTGCTACATATGACTTCTTTTTGGTAATGGTTGAGATCAGTCAGCACACTTCTGATCTTCATGTAGAAGTTTGCTCGTTCCTTCCTTGACTTGTAAACCCTTAATAAGTTTATATTCATTATTGTGGGGAGTTGAAGCTCATCAAATGCCTTGGCTTAACTTGTGGACATTAACTTGAGAAGAAAAAACTTAATGCTTATCAGAGTATTAACTAAAGTTAATAGCATCTTTACGAAATATTAGATTAGTTAACATGAATACCATTAGTAAATGATTACTAGAAACATTAGTTCACAGTAACAGTTAATGCTTATTACTGCATAAAGTGTTAATTATGTATCCTTATTGTAAAGTGTCACCGAAATATTATTACGCTGCATTCACATTCTAAGCACAGTATGTAGCTGGTTCTTTCTAGTTAGTAACCAAGGAAAATTTCTTCGGATGCTCAAAGATAGACTCCTAAAAATTTAAATGAGGCTCCTGCACTATATCCACTGTATTATTTTCACTGTCTGCAAGCCAAACACTTTCATCACACACCCTTGTTAGAGCTTCCTACAGTAGCACACTTTTAGTTAGTGAGAAAACTGGATCCAAAGAACATCTATACTCTGTGTGTGCGTGTGTGCATGTTGTGTGTGTGTGTGTGTGTGTGTGTGTGTGTGTGTGTGTGTGTGTGTACTATAGGAAGAGAGAGGATGCATGTTCCTCAGTCAGGGGAGTATCAAGTATTGATTTTGCAGCATGGCTTGGCTGCATTGAGGCAGTGATGTGTGTCTGACAATTTATGACACTGTGATGAGAGTGGTCCTAAATATTTCAGTGTGTGTGTGTGTGTGTGTGTTAGTCTTTTGGCCCGTAATTTCTCTGTATAAACATGAGGAAATCCAGTGTTAGGTAAAAGAGCATGAATCCTGTTCCTCCTCCCTTTTATCCATTAATGTGTTCCTACGTTTAACTTCACTACTATATTTCTGTGAAAGTCTCCAGATCTCATCTTGTCACCGCCCACTCTGAGTCATTTATTTGACAAGAATTTGGAAGAAGATGAAAAAGGGCCTCCGTTAAATCTGTGCTTATCTATTTCAAGGCACAGCAGCACAGTAATCCCAGTTCTGTTCCTTAAATCCTCTGGACATCTCTTAAAAAGATACACTATTAGGCTATTTTCAGATGTCTGTCTACGTGACACTTGTGGTCGACTTAACGTATATATATCTCCTTGTCAATGATCACTCTTTATGACTACAGGAAATCAATCTTATTTAAACTGTCTCTTTTGTTTCCATCCATTTTCACTCAACCTGTCCATCAGCCAGTCCAGGGTTTTGACTATGCCAAGCAGCACCTGGGCCAGCAGGGAGGGGATGAGGAGACCCTGCCTGTCAGTCAGGATACCTTAGTGATGTCCCTACAAATTCGGGACACGCCACTTTCACTAGAAAAGGCCCTGCAGCAAGACGGAACTGCCAACAAGAAAAGCCTCACCAGTGACAAACACAAGAGGTATCATTATATCTATACATATTCACCTACTCATACTATAATCTGTACCACCAAAAATGTGAAAAAATATCAAACATTTAAATTTATTAACCACAACTCTGAGATAATTTTCATGTTTTCAGGGACAAAAACTTAATTGGTGAATGAAGAATGCAATGCTGTTAATAGTAAAATAAAATCTTACCATTATCTAAATAGTGCTAGACTTAGATTAAAGTTTGACTATTGCCTTTTCCCATGACAGTGGTTGAGTTACAAGGAGACGAGTTGAAAACTTCCATTGTGCGCTGCTGACTGTAAAACTTCAATCTGTATATTATATGAACATTGATAAGAAACATTTTATTTATTTTTAACCAGCCCTTAGCCATAGTTTTTGAGACTCGGCTCAGCTTTAATCTGTCAGAGCTGTTTCTGTGTCAGTTAACATGTTTGCATGTTAGAAGGAAACATGTTACCTGCTCAAAGAGATGACATCATCTCAATTTATTCAGAAATATTTCAAGATTCATTTCTTCCTCTGTGCCTCAAGGAAAACATCATCCCAAACAGTTGAACATTTGCTTATAATATGTGTGTGCTATCTCAAGAATTGCACCAGCCCCTCAGTCAGAAAACTCTTGGGTCACATAAGGAGAGGCAGGATGATAAAACACTAAGATCCCTGCAGCCCTGTTGTCTGTCCTCATTCCACCCTGATGCTGAGTGATAGGCAGCCATTAACAGAATTCTCTGTATGGGCAGGTGGAATAAACTGCTTTCCCTTTCTGACAGTCAATAGCACTGTTTCGGAAATTAATTGCTAAGTTAAATCATGCTAAATTATTTAATCGACAAAAGCAAAAAGGTGTTATTTTTCAAAGTCATGCAGAATAATGAGATCAAGTGAAATATATGTGACCAAATAGGGAATCTATAGAGTGGAGGTCATGCTCTAATGATTTTAGAGACTCCCGTGGCAGCAAAGGTTTTTCATTTCTTATTTATCAAAATATTGATCTCAAAGGTTCCTCAAATCTTAAAATGCCATCATTCATTAGCATTCACCCAGTTTCCAACCAACTATATGCTGTTTTTCCCCTAGATCATATTCTTTAATGCCCTTTCCCTGCTTTTCCATAAAGTATGCAAAGGTAGTAATGTAACATCATAAATGAAAACCAAGAGATTAGTTTAAAGTTTGTAGTACATTCAGTTAGGTTGAGTCTAGTTGACCTTTTCTAGCCACACATTCATTATGAGATGAAAATCTGGAAAACATCCACTGAGAATGCATTCAACCCAACAGAAGCATGTGAAATAAATCAGTGAACCATGGTGACGGTTTATGTGTAACATGCCTCTCAAAACACATGGACTAGATGAACAGTTATATTACTTTTTAGCCATTTTGGTGGATAGTAGATCTGAGAACATTTACATTTGTAGAGCACATTAGTAGAAAGAGGTGTGGCGATATATTGGTCTTG
This sequence comes from Lutjanus argentimaculatus, assembly GCA_034769285.1. Classification (NCBI taxonomy): domain Eukaryota; kingdom Metazoa; phylum Chordata; class Actinopteri; order Lutjaniformes; family Lutjanidae; genus Lutjanus; species Lutjanus argentimaculatus. The sequence goes on along the minus strand of JAWZSL010000045.1, from coordinate 1,714,977 downwards.
ACAATAACCATGATATGTAAACAATTAATTATATATATAATATAATAAACAAACTGTATGCTCTTAAACCCATTCTTGCTTCATCTCCCTCCACAAACAATAATTGGCCACAATAACTGTGTAGTGAAAATCTGATATTGTCACAGCCCTATCAGTAGATATAGATTTAGCTTTGAGTTTGGAGAAAACACCACAATATTGTGTTTCAACCATTTGCTACTATATATTACATGCTTTTCCACTAGCTATATGTTATTGTATATATATATAAGCAGCTGTCTTTAAAGTGCAACATGATTTTAGCTCTCTACTTGATGCCAAGACCATTGACAGACAAGCTATCACTATGTTCATTCAATCAGGTATATGTTCACAGTTCAGAGCTGACATTTGAGTGAAGGTGAAACCTGTCATTCATCTACAGCCTGTTTAAAATGACATATGTCCCAAAATGCCTGTTGAGTCCTGCCAAACAAAGAGAAGTTTGTGTGATGAGGATGTGGGGTTATATTTTTACAAGTTAATGTTGAATTTTAATGAATGAATTCAGGGCTGGAATGCTGGTATGCATGTTGGATAAATTGAACGAATCTAAAAAATACATGCAGGCTTGCTCTATGCAATTACCTACTTTAATTACTTTACTTCTTCCTCTCTGAAGTCATCCCCTCATTTGTACCAAGGTCACACAACTGTTAGCCTCTAAACACCAGCACAGGATCAATCATACAGCCCTCTCCAGTAGCCAAGGTATTCTGTTCACCTAAATTAATTATTACACATTACACATCTTTGTTAAGCCTGCTACTGTTGCGTGGAGCTGTCTCTCTGCAGCACTGCCTCGACAAGAGCAGGGAGGGCAGCCGCTGCTCCTCTGTCTTTGTATAGCTGTTATCATTTTTACCAGACAATTAGGGGATAGACCACGGTGCTTTGATGTCACTGTCAGCCTCGTGGTCCTCTGCGCCGCCGCTTGATCAGCTCTAATTCCAACTACAGTACAGTGTTTGAAGCAAGTGAAACAAGAATTGGATAAAGCAATTGTTTGTCCAATTAATGGAAGAACCAGTCTCACTTCGCTCTGGACAGCTGGTTTTGAAACATACATGACACACACTAAAGAGTACATCCACAATACATATATAACAGAGACATATGAACATAAAAATATTCATGTATGTTAATTAAAACATGTAGGTAAATGTACAAAAACACCACTTGGCAAGACAGTCACAATTTAACAAGAAATCAGCATTAATTCTGACTAAATTTGATGCTAGCTGATGACTGCTGCTGCAGTTTTGAGAAAAATGGGCTGCTTTTTCTAGCATTTGCTCCCAATTCTCTGATTATTCAGACTCAAAGGACTGACTACTCTTGATTTGATTGATATTCTTCACAAAAAGGCAGCGTGTAGTGATAGTTTTAATAATGAATATACATTTTTTCATTTTGTAAAAAAAAAAAAAAAAAAAAAAAATATATATTAATGCATTATGTTTACTGGACTCAGGCTTAAGAGATGGAAACAGGGGAAGGTGAGGTTGTTAAAGGGAGGGATGACATAACCTGGCTGTGAGCCCAGCTTCCGGAGAGCTCACCGCCTTTTCCTGTTGCTATGGTTACTTGCAGCAAGTTGCCGAGTGAGGACGGTTCCGTCATCAGCAACGAATCAGAGAAGCTGAATTCCGGCAGGGGCTTGACAGTGCTGAAAGTCACAGCGCAGCAGAAACTGACAAAGGAGGAGACGCGCAAGAGGGACGGTGAGAGTCACACACTGATGCAAATGCAAATAATACATTCTACAGCTCCTTTGTAGACAAGGTCAGGCATGTCACAAATGCCAAAAAATCTTTTCCCCATTCTCTCCTGCGAGAAACACTTTTCCAGTCTCTCGTTTCTCAGGTTACCCAAAGAGAAATGCACTGCCACTGCAGCTTTTTTTTTTACAAGCAGAAAGGTAGCCACTCAGCAGTAAGCAGAGATGGACCCGATGAATATGCATGAGGCAGACACTCTGCTGACATGATACAGTATGTCAGACTAGGGGATGCTGTGACAGACTGGCACACACACACACTGACTAATGCAGAAAGACCATATGAAATCACACATCTTCTCTATGATACAGAGCAGTTTAAGTAAAAAGACGTTGAACTATTCTCTGTTCTATTCTTGTCCACTGAAGCTAAATGTTCCACATGTGGTGGGTGTGAGTTCAATTAATCAAATTCAGATCCTCTGCTTGTAAATTGGATGGAGCTTGCCAGATTATGATTTTCTTAATGGCTGGATTTGAATAATTCATCAGCTGAGTTAAGAGAAACTCGAATTGAATCCAGTTTGTCTGATGTCAGATAAGGAATGAAAGCGCAAAGTCAGTTTCTTTCATCTATCACAGAGATGCATTGGCACAACCTTTGAAGCCAACGCTATCTTTGTGATCTATTGTCTCCATCCACCACTTCATTTGCTGACACAGGCGACTGATGTTTGACATAATCCCACAGTGTCAGCCTGAGAGAGGGGGAGACAAAGAGGGAGTGTGACAGTTTGCTCCCCATTTGACTGACAATGTAATGATTAGAGGTATTTGTAGTCTCTTTGTGAGTGAACTCCCTCTCTGTTCTTCAGATCCATATGACACCTCCTCTGGCTCCCTGCAGCTCATTTCCATAAAGCCCATGGCGGCTCAGCCCAACTACTCACAACCTGTGTCCTCTGACCGCAGCCAGGACTCTGCCATCATCAACGGAGAGGTGATGCACATGCACACATCCATTCAGAGACATACACAGATTTACATGCACATGTACACAAACAAATAAACAAAACACTTTTGTTTTTGCCCCCATTTTTGAAGTAAAAGATCTAAGACCTAATCTAAGACCTAATCTGCAAAGCAATCCCGACCTGGCTGCGGTCTCACCGACCGTGGCCGACCCGTGATGACACACTTTTCTCCCCCTCAAACAAGTGTGTTTTTGTACTCATTTCATGTGTGTGCAGGAGAGCAGAGAAAAAGACGTCTTGTCTGTGACTGTGTGTTCAGTTCTGAGTTCTTCAGAAGCTAATCTCTATGGTTTAAAATTTAGTTTCTGTCCAGTGTTGCTATTTTTATGTTCAGGTAGCTGCTGTATTTCCGTACAAAAGTCGCGTATAGGAACTTAAGTATTTATTTGCCGTTTTACAGCTGCTCGACACGAGCCAAGCTACTTGTCTTCAGTCTTGAGACACACCTCCAAGTGACCGTTGTGTGTGTGTTTGTGTTCATGTCAACTGGCTAAAAGGGGGCGAGGTAATGGGAATGGCCTATTGCAAAAAGTCGCATAACTTCCTAATGGATTCACAGACTTGCAATAGATTTTTCAGAAAGGTCATGAAGCAAAGGACAGCTGATTAACTGTTCATGATGACTAGCAAAAAGGGGGTGTGGAGTGGGAGTGGCCTATACCAGAAAGGCATGAAACTTTTGGGTTACATGACCAAACTCATGAACCCTACACTTTAGCCATGCCCCTTTCATTACTCATGAACCATCTGTTGTAGTCTCCTGTGGGAGGCATCATTCATCTCAGCAGAGAGTTCCATTTCAGTGGTGCCAGTTAGCTCTGTCCCATACATTTTAGCCACATCCCTGTCACAACCCACTAACTAATTTTTGTTTTAGGCACTTTTGGGAGTAATCATTTGACTAAGCAGAGTTCAGTTTTCATTGGTGATGGTTTGCCTCACGCTCTATACTTAAGCCACCCCTCCTTGCACAACTCATAAACTGTTTCTTTAGCCATGGGGGTCAAGTGTTTCTTTGTGTCTATGTGTTAATGCATGCACACATGGATGAATGAATGTGCATATGTATGTTTCAATAGCTGGCTGCAGGTTTTGCAGATTCACTCTTGTTTCTCTGAAATTTTGTTCACAAATTTGTTCAAATACATGTTAGTGAGCACTTCTGATTTACCAAGATAGTCCATACACCTGACAGGTGGGGCATATAGAGATGCTGATTAAACAGCATGATTGATGATGAAAGGCCACTCTAAAGTTTAATCACATGACACAGTTGCAAGTTTTGAGGGAGAGAATGCCCACCAGAGCTGTTGCCCATGAATTTAATGTTCATTTCACTACCATAAGCCATCTCCAGTATCATTTACCAAAATTTGGCAGTACATTCAACTGGCCTCACAACTGCAGACCATGTGTATTCATGCCTGCCCAGGAACCTCCACGTCCAGCCTTTTCACTTGCAAGATCAGGACCAAGATCAGACCAGCCACCCAGACAGATGATGCAACTATTGGTTTGCACAACCAAAGAATTTCTTTTCACACAGACAGTATGTATGGTGTTTTGTGGGCAAGTGGTTTTCTAACATCAACGTTGTGAACAGAGTGTCCCATGGTGGTGGTGGGGTTATGATAGAAGCTGGTGTAAGCTGTGAACAAGGAACACAGGGGCATTTTACTGATGGCAGTTCAAATGCATAGAGATACCATGACAAGATCGTGAGGCCCATTTTTGTGCTATTCATCCGCCATCACCTCACGTTGCAGCATGATAGTGCACAGCTGCATGTTGCAAGGATCTGTACACAATTCCTGGAAGTTCTTGGATGGCCTGCATAGTCATCAAACATGTCATCCATTGAGCATGTTTGGGATGCTCTGGATCTGCATGTACAACAGCAAGTTCCAATTCCTGCCAACATCCAGCAACTTCACACAGCCACTGAAGAGGAAAGAGCCAACATCCCACAGGCCACAAGATGGGAACAGAAAAAAAAAGTGATGTGTTTATATTTTTGTTGTGTGCAATGAAGGCCCTGAAAAGCTCTACAGTTTTTGTTATCATGTGAGAAATTTCTTTACAGTATTTCTGTTTTTGCTTTTCCTACTGCTTTAAAGTAGACAGCGTTCAGAAAAAAAGGTCACATGTTTTGGTGCAACAATCACAGTTAAACAAGGAGTTTTAAACTGGTTATGAAATAGTCTCAGTTTGATACCAATGCCTCTATATGACCTACATAAGCAAATGAGACCATCAGTGAGAGGGCTTGCTATTTCTATATAATTATTCTTGATGCCTGCCACCAAGTCAGATTCTCTAATTTTTTAAATTAGATAAAACAATTTAAGGCAAACAGACTGGAAAAGCCTGTGTTTACATTTTCCCAGACAAAGGTACAGTGAGTATAAGGTAGCCAGTTAAAAAAAAGCAGGAGCAGATTTTTCTTTACACAATTTTATTTTTTGACCTTATATTTTCTGGTATACAGAAACACTACCACTTTTGTCCACAGGAACCTCCAAAATCAACACAATATGAGAGCTCCTTGTGGCTGCTTCAAACAACATTTGAATCAAAAAATAATGACAGGTGTAGAGTCGTTTGCTTAAGTTGCCAGAACTGTCAATCAAATCAGATTTAACTGCACAGTCCTGATGGAGCAAATTTGCTGACATTTTGAGTGTTAAACTCTTAATAAATAATAACATTTCTCTGCTTATCTAAACTTGAATATTTAATGTTACAGAGAATTACTCACCATGTTTTCCAAGGCTTCAAAAAGATGTCCACTCTGACATCAGTTATGACAAATAAAAATAGAATTTTCTTTAATGGAAGAAAAATTTGAGTTTTAAATTGTTTGCTATTTAATCTGATGAAGCTGCGGCCACTGCTGACCACATTAGAATACGATCAGCTGTTAAAAAATAGTATCATTTCAAGCTCGAAAGGGGCTCCGTGATGTCTCTATACTGAAATTTGATTTTTTTTTGACATATCATAAGCTCACACAAGTGTTATTCCCTAGAAAATTACATAATACAACCTTTACAGTAAACTGACTTTCATCACTAGATCAAATAACTGAAAATTGTTTCATTCTGTATTTTCATTATTTTTACTTTTCATCTGTGACTTGAAGTGATATAATAACCATGAAAAATAATAAGTGATGTTCTGAATCTTCCTGGCTGTGATTATTGCATAACAGTTTCATTTCCAGAGCTTCTTATTGTCATGAACCCCCTAATCTTTCATCCACACATGCCTTTCAAGACAAAGCAGATTCTTAGCACACACAGCAAGGAGAACCTGGTGTCTGTTTCCGTTCTCATCTCCCCATGTCTCTTTGCATCCTGTGCTCTTTACTCTCTGCAGGTGAACCTGGCTCTGAAGCAGAAGTCAGACATTGAGCACTACAGGAACAAGCTGAGGCTGAAGGCTAAGAGGAAGGGATATTATGACTTCCCCTCCACTGACGGCAGCAGCAGGGCCAGGCCCTGGCGCAGAGGCAGCGGACGGCCATGAGAGGGCAGCCGGTGAGCATGGCAGACCACTGGAGCCTGATGATGAGCGAGGTTCCACTTATGTCAAGTCTCACAGGAGGTGAGGGGAGAGTGGAAAAGCTAGTGGAACCTGGGTTTGGCTGAGTGTAAACAGAAAAGAAAATCCATGCTTACTTAAAGGGATAGTTCAGATTTTTTGAAGTGGGGTTTGATGAGGTACTTATCCATAGTTAGTGTATTACCGACAGTAGATGGTGGTTGGCACACCACCAGTTTGGTAAAGCAGTGTAGGTGGCTTAGCAATGTACCTGTGGACAGGGTCAGCAGCAAAACATATTCTCTCCAGCTAAACTCTGACCTGGCACCTCATTTTTTGTGGCCTGCAACAGCTTGCAAAGGATATAATTTGCACAATATAATTCTGTGCTGCATTACAGAACTACAGTGTCCATAAACTGCATGTCCCAAAATGCACCCCTGTTTTGTTATCCATGCATTGAAGGTTTCTAGTTATTGAGTTCTGATTGATAATATATCAGTATATGCTAGATAGTGTCTCAGTATCATATAACCATCTCCAGTAGTGGCACTAACTAAGTGGTTGTAGCTCGTAACATCAATAGTAGCAGCAAAATGCCATCAAATATTACTTATACCAATTTCCTTTTTAAAATAAATTGTACAATAGTTGTAAACTTGAATGTCTGCTTGCCTTATCTATTATTGCTTTCAGCAAAATGACTAATTATTAAGTTATTACTAAAACCAATATATATATTGTTATAACAAGCAGATATATTTATATAGCCTGACATTTACAGCTGTCCTTTGAGGGCATCCATGATGTTGACAAAATTGAGTTTGACACCCCTAATTTCAGTGTACAATATGTTTAGAATATTTTCACCACTTTACTTTGCTGCCACACAGCTGTCTCCAACAGGAAACTGCCATTATATAAGCCAAATATCTCTCTCAACAAAACCACCAGAAAAACAGCAATTTTTTCAGTAGTTTTTTTATTTGTGTTATTGTGTGACTTCTGTGTTTTAAAAGGTTAGTTGAGATTCATCAAAGCCACACAATAACACAAACTAACTTACTGATTCAGGCAGCAGTAGACCAGCAACTCCTGTGTTCTGCAAGGTAAAGTTGTTTTTTGCCAAAGGAGTCTATATGTATATATATATATATATATATATAACATATATACATATATTATATACATATATATATATGTGTGTGTGTGTTATGTATGTATATAATGTATATATATACATATATATATATATACACACACACACACACAGAAAAGGCTGTGTGACTACAAAGTAAAGCGGTGAAAATATTCTAAATTAGGGTACAGTTACACTTATAGGGTACACTTATTGATCAGTACATTGCTTAGCTTCCTACACCATAACTCCTGCAACTGCATCTCCAAACTAGGGGCGTGGTATCCACCATTTATTGTTGGTAATACACAGATTATAGATAAGAGCCTCATTCAACCCCACCTCAAAAAATCAAACTATGCCTTTAAGGGTGTGAGGATGCAATTCAAGCAGTCACAAAGTGCTGCAGGTGACATGACATTATAGACTGGTTGACTGGGCTTGTAACCATGGCCAGTTATCCAACCCTGCTGACCTCTGTCTTGCCTAATTAGCTTATAGATAAATAAAACTGTCTCCTCTAATGTTGTCATTATCCTGTCTTAGTAGGCAGTGAGAGACCCATCAGGCCTGTCTGATTAGTTTGATCCTAGTCCTGAGCCTCCATAATGGAGATAAGAGGATTGGCAGGGTGTTGGACGTTCCACTAGGCTGGTTCTGTCCTGCTTCTGCTTTACAGATGCACATAAAGATGCACAGAGTCTTTGGTTCTGACAGACTCACAGCAAGGGAGCAAACATCCTTTTCCAAAAATCCTTTTCCACATGAGTTTAACATTACATCACACTAGCTGCCTTCGGAGCGGAAAGCAACATTTTAATTTTGGCTTGTGTGTTGACTTAGTGAAAGGTTGAATGGATTTGCTATTTTTATATCCCACCATGGCGAACCAGATAAGGATTTTAGCAGTTGAAACTAGTGTGTGGCTGATCACTTACAGAAACAACATGATGATATGCATTGTGTCCTTTGTCATTGACTGTACATTGTTGTTTTGTTTTGCTAGATACTTTATTGGTGTTGCATTTTGCTGTGCAACACCTCAAGAATATCCTCATACCTGATTCAGCTCTTTTACTTAAGGTCCTTACGTGATATCCTACAATACTGCTTCTATTTGGTCTGTATCACAACTTTATGTACCTTTTTGAAAGGGAATCACATACATTCCCCCACTTTGTTCTCCACCTCCAGTTTCTTCCCACCTTTCACTGCAAGCACTCTGACTGAAAGTAAGAAAGCTGAATTAAAAGGATTTCAATTACAGTAATAACAACTATAGCTCAGGTCTGATTTGTACTAAATCCACTCTTTACTTGAATTGGCAGGCACTCCCAGGTGGGGCAGACAGCGTATCGGAGCAGACAGAGTCTGAGCAGTCCCAGTCCTGGAGGAACAGAGATGGACCTGCTTGTTATGAGGGAGAGACCCAGGAGAGGCATTCGCAACAGCGGCTATGATGTGAGTCACATGTCATCACCCACTGACCCCCTGAGACTCCTCTAACAAAGTTACTGACAAAGCAGTGCTGTGTTGGTACTTTTTAAATAGTAGTATTTTTTTCAATATTCGTGTAGAAGACTGATGCACAAGTGACCTACCAGCAATAGTAGTTTTGACTTGTGAATCACATGTAAACTTGTAACTTACTTAAGTATTTAAGGTCCAGTGTGTAAGATTTATGGGGATGCATTAGCTGAATATGGCAAAAATTAAATATAATATTCACAGGTGTGTTTTTCCATTATATAATAGTGCTGTAGTCAACCAAAATAAATCTTAGTTGAGTAAAATTCTACCTACTCAACCAATCGATTGGTGGATGGGGAATAAAAAAGCTGCCCGTTATCTCTACAATACCTAAATAGCCTAAATGGGTGTTAATCAAAGTTACAGTGTTGCTGAGCAAATAAATTTCTTTCATTTTCTCTCACATGTAACTATATCATTACCTTCACAGCATGTCTATCAGGCAAATTTAGCATTACATACAGCAGTAACAAAAACACATACACACAGGCTTTCACAAAGCTAACATAGCTTGCACTGCAGTGTAAACCTCCACAAAAAGCAATATGTGAAAACTGGCATTCAGGTTACCACTCCAGTTATTTAGTTGGCTTCAAATGCAGCTTAACATTAACACAATTTCTCTTGAATGTCTGTCACATTACAACATAGTCCAACATTCAACTGTGGGCACAATAGCAACAACATGCTAAGCAAAACAATAGCATTTAAAATAACACTAAAACAACATAAAACATGGCAAAACTTGCAGCTTTCAAGTTTGAGATTGAGTCACACACAGCTGGGGTCAATCTGTCATTGAACTTGAACTGTTACCAGCCCTTGCTAATAAGTGGTCTGGTAAATTTTTTATCCATTCAGCTCTTCTGTCCTCTGAGGCTGGGGGCTGATGTAGTGATTTGTAATGGTTCTTTGTCATAGTGACAGTTACGCTGGAGCTGAGTAAATGTTCAGCAAATAGCCTGAAATAAAATACATGACTTCTGCATACGCCCCTGCGTATGTTATTAAAGTAACACCAGCGACTGTCCGAACCATGGAGAATTTGGTGCACAAGAGCACATTGATGAACCAATTGACCCACTGACCACAAGGTGACAGGCCTGATATATATTATCTCAAAGTAACAATCGTGTTTTGTTGTTTTTATTACCTTGGAATGAGCCATTTATATCTACAGAGGGCATGGGTTCTCTTCCATGAAGGCCACTATGTTGCACTACCATGTTTCTACAGTAGTCCAGATCAGACAAACCAAACACTGGCCCTAGATATGGCTTGAGATGACTCTGCAAGTTCACTGCTAGATGCAACCAAATCTAACACAGTGGTCCTTTAGTGAAATGTGGAGGATGTCCTATTCAAATGCAAATATTTGTTCATCTATACACTTATATGCTAGTTACCAAAATTACATGATAATTTAAAGAATATTAAAAAAAAAAGACAGAATGCCACTGGTTTCAATTTAGTAAGATGGAATGTAAAAATAGAAAAGATCATTATCAATCAGAACTCAATCTGTGCCTCAGTGCCCCATTTAAGACACAGCCACTGAGCTGGAAATCAGGCATATTCTACTCTGTTGTGGTGTACCACTGCAAGCTAGAAGTAGAGAAGTGGTTCATTCATAATTAAGAGTTAAAATTTATAAGGTCCTGTCATTTTGATATGTAATGCATCTCAGGATGGCTGGTTTATGCCTCCGCTTTTTTATTGTTCCATTATGGTTCAGTGTATGGCTCTCTCTGTCTTGAATACTACTATATGAGCTCCTGAGAGTAATGGAGCAGACCATTCCTAAAAAGTGTTTTCATTCTGAGCTGTCCTGTTGCAAAAAATATGAGCTCTGGTAGAGATATTTCACTGAACTGTTACTGACCTGCCAGCCATTTTAACCCGTCACAGCAGGAAAAACACACAGGTGTAACTGGCTTTGGTACTGATATGCTCTCTCACTGGCATAACTTAATGGGACACTTAGATGGAAAATAAATGTTATTATATAAACCTGTTCTTTTCGTACTATTGCAAATCAAATATCTGCTGTAAAAATGGTCTATTGTGCGTCTAATATAGATCTTTCAAGCTCTTGGAACAAAAGGAGCAAAATGCCACATGACAAGCTTGAAGAATTATGTTACAAAAAACTCTTGACAAGCTCTACAAATTGAGATTTTCCAGACAAAAGTAGTGTCTTGATTCTGACCTCCCTCAGTTTGTGCTTGCTGCGGCTTAATTCTGTGTTGCCAACTGTTCGACTCTGTTAGAAATATGGCACAATAGCCGGTACAAGCTACACACTCCTCTTCCCTGGCCCTGTTGATTACAATGGGACTAGTGTAGCTGCAGGCCCCTTCACTGCAGATGCAAGTCTCTGCCGTTCCGTGTTGCAGGGGGGGCTGATTTATGAGGTGCACTACGCTAGGTCTCCTGTGGCTACCCTCTGTTCGCACAGGAAGTAGGGCAGCCTGGTCTCATGTTCATTTATCACCGAATATAAGGACTGAATAGATGGAAACAGAGGCTGGGAGAGGAAGGGAAGAGTAGAGAGTATAAAACAGATGGAGGGACTTTAAAAAAATGTGAGAAAGAGGATGTAAAAAATGGAGTGAGGTAGCAGGTGAATAATTAAAACAGAGAGGCAATGAATATACAGGAGAGACAGGGTGATGGTTACGCTGTAAGTCAAAGGCAGTCACATTTTATTTATTTAGCACAAAATCACAAATCACAATTTGCCTCAGGGCACATGACACAATCCTCCTTACTCCCTTGATTCAAATAATGAAATACCCCCCAAACAGGGTTGCGAGGGTTACTTTGAAAATTTACTCTGACATAATTATTACCAATTATTACCTGTTAAATTATCCTGACCCTGTTTATCCCCGTTTTAAAGAATGCATAAAACTGCCCTCAGGAAGATGCTATAAGGGCCACTGCAGCAACCAAAAACATACCAAATGCAATAACTTTGCTAAATTTGTAAACGTCATTTAGACCGGACTTATGTCCGTTATTGTTGTCTGTACTGTTTTCTGTGTTATTATTGTGCAGTATGTATTGTATTATTTTATATAGTAACCTAATCCAAGTACACAATATTTAAGTAATGTAACAATGACTTTCTATTACTTTGGGATTACCTCATTACCAAATATGGTGAAATTATTTATCTTAATATTATTTTTTCTGTTTGTTGTTAGGTTTATTAATTGTTTGTTCAGCTATTGCGATTAGCTGTAGTTTCACTGAGACCAGAGTGTTATTATGAGACTCAGTGTTATAATGTGTGGTATAATGGTAGTATATCGTTCTTTATTTTAAAATGTGTTGAAATTGTAATCCTCCTAATAATCCCCATCTTTACTACATGTATCTGTAATCTTATTTTCTCACTTCATCTGCAACTGTAATGGAATACAGTTACTTTTTTTGTGTCTTAGTTATATTATCCCATTATATGTAATCCATTACTCCCCAAAGCTGCACCCAACAAACACTTTTGACTGTATGGTGTAGATAATAAAAGAGAAACAGATTAGGAAGATAAAAAATAGCATTACCACACAACTATACAGCTGTTGTTGGACTACAGAAAAGTGCAGATTAGCTCTCAGTGAAAAAACCTGCCTGTTTCTGCTGCTGAACCAACTATGACCAAGCAGTAACACTGCTGGATCCAGCTCTTCCAGCTGACTTGTCTCAGAAACTCAGAGTAACATTAATCAGCCCCTTCCAGCTCAGTCAGCACCTTGTCAACAACCCACAGAGAGAATGACAGGAAACTTTATAGAAGTTGTAGTTTTCCAGCTTTCTTGGGTTGTACTGTTAATATCCCGCTAATCCAGTAAGGAAAGGTGTCATATTCTGATATTTGATCCAGGTGTAAATCAGAACATGCCTCCCCAAGTGACTGCTGCTACAGCCCATAGGTATATTATGAGGAACTAAATAGTGTATGCAAAGTTGGTGCCCTTTCAGTCCAATGAGAGTTGCTCGCCTGGTGCATACGCCAGAAAGTTTTCTAGCTTTACTTCCTGGTTATATGGCCCACTGAATATGCTCAGTAACATTGTGATAATGTCACAGATTTTTTTATTTTATTTTATTTTTTTTTTTTTTTGGCTCAAGGAAAGCTTTACAAATATAAAACTCCATGGATCAAAAGTACATAATACAAAGAGTCATAAATAACCTGGTTTGCAGTTTGAGGTGTCCTGTCAACAGCTGTAGAAATGTCTGCTTTCTCTCTAATATAGGGATACGGTGGCTGACAAGTACAATCGCGCTGCATATACAGACAGGCGCTGCAAATACAGAAACGCGCTCCATATAAGAAAACAGATTCAAAAGGAAAACGCTGTAAATACAGAAACGCGCTGCATAAACAGAAACGTGCTGCAAATACAGAAACGCGCAGAGCATTTTTGATTTTTAGATGAACAGTCCCTTTAAATTTTGCCCTAAGTTTCATATCCTTTTATTCTAGTGTGTGCAACAGATTGCATGTTGTTTGTAACAGCTTCTCAAACAGATCCCTTGCACATTCTGTTATTACAGTTCATTGTTTCTGGATTTGAAGAGTCTCTATTCAAGGTGGTGTCTCTTTCTCTTGTGAATGTTTTTATGTTTCAGACTGAGCCTGAGCTGATTGAAGAGACGAATGTTGACCGTCTAATGGGGCCGCGGGGATACATGTACGGCAGGGGCTTGAAAGGCCACTCAGAGACATCCACTCTGAGCTCACAGCCATCCATTGATGAAGTGCGGCAGCAGATGCACCTGCTGCTGGAGGAGGCATTCAGCCTGGCTTCAGGGGGCCAGTCCACATCCGGGAGGCACTCCCATCACCACCACCCGCCTCCTGACCACTACAGCAACGCACCGCCTCCCCTCCCCTACGCAGACGTGGTGACCAGCGCCCCGGGTACGATGAGCTGTGGACGGGGAGGCCTGCAGTGGGTACCATCTTACGGCTCGGACGTATATCAGTGCAGCCTGCCCAAACCGGTAAGTAGAATGAGATTATTTGCTGTCTCTTAAGAACCGTGTTAGAGTTTATGTAACCTTAAATGCCTTTCACCATCTGTTTAAGGCCTTTCACTTCACCCAGCTCCCTGAGATGGCCATGGGCTCTCCTCCCCCTTTACCACCTCGCACTGGACCTCCTCCTGGGACATCCTTAAGCGGTAAGGCTGAATAGGTCTCTCCCATACACACATGCAGATGCAGGGAGACACAGAGACACACACACGTGCGCACACACACACACACACACTCACACACAGACACAATGTCTGTTGCATCCCAAAGACCATCAGATATTCCACATTTATTCACACTCAAATTCATATTCTGGGACTAGATATTCACTAGGTAATGTGCTGTGGCCAGGGTGATTTTAGGCCTTGTATAAATTTGAATATTGAACTAGTGCATTGAGAGATGGCAAGAATGTTAATGAGTTGTTCACTTCTTCACATGGAGTGTGTCTGCCATCTAGTGGTGAAGTATTTCAGTAGCTCTTCTGTTTATTCCTCTCCAATCTCTGTCCAACTTAGTTCCACTTCTGACTTGGGGCCTAAGGGAAGGAGCTCAGAGACATCTGTCACTGAACTGCAGAGTCAACATGACAACAACCCATATGGGCCAACGACTAGAGCAGCACTTCCATCTATCACTGCAGAGCAGCCTGTGTCCAACTACTCAGGTAAGCAGGGGGTACGGAGGAGGTGACTTTGCAAAAGTAATCCATAATGTCCTCTGTTCACTGAATGTCAGTCTCTTCTGTGCAGGAAACCCAATAACAGCCGTCTACGCCATCCCAGCTACCAGGCCCGGCTACTCAGAGTACTTTGTCTCCACACCACCCACGTCCTACCACAGTCCCTCCTGGATGTCCTATCCACCTGAACCTGAGGATGTGCCACCACAGTGGGCAGACTCTGTAAGGAAACCCATTTTGCCTACTTAGGAAGAACTGAAAAAAAAAAAAAAAAAAAAAAAGAACTGAAAGATGAGTGATTTACAGTGGTAAAATAACATCTTGAACTAGGACAGTCACAGTTTCAAGCATTTTTTCCCAGTGCCCCAGCAGCTCTTTGTCCTAATAATTAGACTTTCAGCTTTCAGAAAATGAAATATTCTAATCGGCTGTTGTGACATTTCTTGTGAAATTAAAACAAGCCCAGACCATGGTCAGGTTAGAAAAGTGCTCTAAACAGAAAAGATACTTTTTGTTTATTTATAGTTAGTAATAAGTTTACACTCAATTTTTAGAGCGTGTACAAAAGGCCAGTGTTCTGGCTTTATAAATATATATATGATAATAATGGAATATGTGTTAAAATACCCCATCCTTACACCCTGGTTGTCAGGATGTTTCCCCATAACATTTGGTCACCCTGCTGAGCCAGAAAGGGAGCTACAGCACTGCAAACTGCGAGAGCTAAAAAGTATACTCAACACTTTTGTTTTTGCTCCTGTTTTTAATGAGTTGATGGAAAAGATCTAAGATTTCCTCTATGCAGACAAAAGTTGTTTTTTTTCTCTCAAATTTAAAAGATAAGATAAGATTTATTGATCCAATACCAACCACCAAATTTTCATGTTATAGTAGTTCGAATAGTACAGATAGAAAAGTGACAATAGACCATGATCAGTGCACAGATGTCCCTTGGACTGGTCTCAACACAGATTTGAACAAATTTGAGAATTTTTTTTAGGAGAAATTAACTTTTTGTCAGCATAGAAGACATCTAAGATACTTATCTTCAACTCATGAAGTATGCAAGCAAAAACAAAGGTGTTATGTTTATGTTTTTGTTGAGTGTACTTTTTAGCTCTAGCTATTGCAGTTTATAAGTCTATAATGAATGAGTAAACACTCAGGAACACAAAATGGGAAGTTAAGCTGAGAAACATATTTGTAATGTGGTGATGAGATCTATATTTGAGCATTGTCTTTTGCAGACCATCTCACTATGCACTGATGACTCATGTTCCTATTTCTACCCTTAAAATGGACTGAAAACAATACTCTTTGAGCATCCTCCTACCCTCTCTTCTGTTCTTCATTAAAATAAGACAGGTTCCATTCCTCCTGTCAGATCTGTTATAACCCATGTGACCTTCCTCCCCTGCCTCCCCTCCCCTGCACAGGACTCTCCTTGTTTGTATGGAATGTGCTGTGTCTTTTTCCCTGTCTGTTTGCCTGTTTCAACCAGATGCCTTCACGCAGTGTCTTTTTGCAGAACCAGTGTCATTTAGAAACCATTTGCTGATCTGAATTTATGGCTGGCGTTGAGTGGACACAACAAAATACCGGGGTAGTTGAGCACATTTCCTAAATGAACACCTATTTTCCTTTTTTTCATTTCTTGTGGTGTAAATCTGACACGTATGAAGATTTTTTATCAACATTAAAAAGTAGTCCATTTTGGAGTTCAAACATTGTTTGAACCAAAATCCATTTCAGTATCATATACCCCTACACTAGATCTCCACGCTCATTACTGTCCCTGTTATGTTGGTTCATTTATAATGATTTTCCCAGATACAGTTGTGTATTTTCCCTTATCACCCATTTAATTATTTCTAAAATAGTGGTGCAAGACAAAATGTTCACTCAGCAAAATAAAAAACTATCGCATATACTGTATGCTTCTAATTAACCCACAAACCCCACTTCCAAAAAAGTTGGGACGCTGTGTGCAAAAGGTAAATATAAACAGAATGTAATCACTTGCAACTCCTTTTGACTCACATTTAATTGAATACAGCACAAAGACAAGATATTTAATGTTCAAACCAATAAACTTAGTTTTTTCAAGATATACACTCATTTTGAATTTGATGCCTACAACACGTTTCAACAGGGGCAACAAAGACAGAGAAAGATGTGGAATGCTCAAGATATACCTGTTTGTAACATTCACGCAGGTAAACTGGTTAACTGATAACAGGTGATGGTATCATGATTGGGTATTAAAGGGACATCTTCAAAAGGCTCAGTCGTTCACAAGCAAGGATGGGCTGAGGTTCACCACTTTGTGGAAATCCCATGGGCAAATAGTCCAACAACTGAAGAACAACGTTTCTCAACATAAAACTGCAGGAATTTAGAGGTTTCACCAAAAGCTTCAGAGAATCCAGAGAAATCTCTGCATGTAACGGGCAAGGCTAAAAACCAACACTGAATACCCATGACCTCTGACTCCTCAAACGGAGCTGCAATAAAAACTGCATTAAAAACCAATATAATTGTATAATGGATACTACATGGCCTCAGAAACACAGAAAAAAAAACAACTTAATCAGTAAATACAGTTTGTTTGCAGCATGCACCAATGCAAATTCAGACTACCATGCAAAGTAAAAGCCATATATTAACAACATCCAGAAACGCTGCCGAGATATATAATATATATATATACATATAAAGTCACATCAGTTGAATATTAATTATCTTGTCTTTGTACTTTCTACAATTGAATATAGGTCAAAAAGTTTTTGCTAATCATCGCATTCTGGTTTTATTTATGCTTTACACAATGTCACAACTTCTTTGGAGTTGTGGTTTGTTATTGGCAGCCATTAGTTTCGTGGGTAGTAATAAGATGAAGTCACTGTATTACTGATTTCATGTTTACCCTGTTTTCCAGTTGCCCCTGCCTGGGTATGTAGAGGCTTTTCCTCATCCTCGTTACCCACAGGGGAGCCCCACCAGGCTGCCTCTGCAGTATAACCCGGCACTGGAGCAGCCACCCACTGCCCCTAGCACAGCGTCCCAGCAAAGCCTGCCCCAGGTGGTGAAGGACATGGACAGCATGCCCCTGAGCAGCCTCTCCACCTCTGCACTCGTGCAGGCTATCCGGCAGGAGGTAGCCAAGCTGGCAAAGAAGCAAAACGACGTGTTTGAGTTTTAATTCTGCCCTCTTGTGTGCAGAAGATGGTTAACTCTGTGCTGGTCTTCAGCAGAGGCACACAAAGGTGGTACTCCTGCAGACTGATTTTTGATGTTTGTACTGTAAAACGGACCGATCTTCTTTACCCACTGATTGGTTTCTTTTCACATGCCATTGGTGTTTTGCAGCTCCTGACAGAAAGGAACAGAAAAGATTATGTTATTTTTTATTTAGAAAATAATGCCATCCTCTACTGATGATGTCCCAACTAAGTACATGCATCTCTTCTTTGTAGATATGTCAATAGCATACGCTAAATATGGAAAATGTAATTTTTTCCAGGACTAGACATTTTTTGTGAATCAGCATCAATTGAGAAGAGAGAAAAAGTAGCATTGTCTGTATGGAGAGGACCAAATGCTTCCTATCAGATGGTTCAGCATAAACCACAGTGTATATGAGCATGTACAGTATTAGGACATCATGTATCTTATCTACTTTAAGAGACCATTAGCTTCAACACAATGGGCTACATCAATATTGGGTCATTCAAGCATCCAAGTTTATCACAAATCAACAGCATAACAACAAACTCTGCCTGTCCTTGGTTTGCCAAGAATTTTTAGAGATTGAAATTATAATTCCTGTTAATTAACAAATGGACTAAATACAGTATATGTATCAGTCTTTTCAGTTGAACCCAACTAAATATTAAATCTTAAGTGACATCTATAATGATGAAACATATAGATGTAAATGTTTGCCTTTATGTAAATGAAATAGAGGGTAGCATTCATCCATTTTTGTCATTTAAATTTTTATTGATTTACATTCATTCTACATGCAGTCAAAAGTTTTATCAGTATTATATGTCAACTCTTCCAGATATACGTACATATACATCCAAAAAGAAAGGGAAAACAGAGCCGAACAACACAAAAAACAAAACCAAAACAAAACAAAAAGACAGTCCATTCTAACACCCAAAACATTTTACAAATGTACTCATATGTATTTTAATGTAATGAGGCCCTAATGATCAGTAAGAAATTATTCCACATATTTCCTTTAGTATCTTTCATTTGAGCCAATAAGTGTTTAAAGGAGGCAGTTTATGTCATAAGTTTAACCCATTAAGTGAATTCTGTTTTGCGTTTTTTTCATTTCCATAAAACAAATAAGTCTTGCTGCAATAATGAGACCAGTTAACATTAAACTAAACTGTGCTTTGGGTGTTCACAAGTTACACTGACTTGGTCAACACTGATAGACTTTTTTTTAAAAACAGTAATAGGTGGTAATAGTACTGTATACTGTTACTTCAAAATGTACATTTTGATTTGATGCTGTTTTCTCTTTTCTTGGGGAAAATGGCAAAATACTTTTAAAAATCCAAATGAAAAAAAGTCTCAAGTTAATTCATATTGGCAGCAGTAATAGAGGAGTAGCAGTTTTCTACTGAGCCCTGTATTTTTCAGATGCACAGATGATTTCATGCACATACAACCCCCAAATCTTTGTCACAAAACAGTTGTCTTTGCTGCTGGAAGAAGTGCCACAGTTTCTTGTAAAGTTCAACTAAAGAAGGTGAGTCTATCATTTGTTTACCAGCCTTAAGACATCTAAATGGTTTCAATGGATGCATTTCATGACTAAAATACAGAGTTCATGTAAACTATTGACCTAATGAGAGGTCCTACATCTGTACTCCTGTTCAGCAAAGATGTAAGTGTACAAACCCTCATGTCTTTGTGTAACGTTGTGAATGTCTTCCTGAGTGTTGACTGAGATTAAGTGTACAGTGCAGTCTTTTTTTCCAAGAGCTGATTCAGCAGCACCATGTTCAGTGTCAACATATCAATGTGGAACATCAGTGGAATCATCCACTTTGTTAAGGTGCAAATTGCATATTTGCTGAGGAAGACATTTACCTTAAAAAGCTACTTTTCATAATCAATAATTTAAGCTTCACGTCATCAGTTTTAATTATATTTTAAATCAGCCAGACAGCACGTGAGTGTAGGACATGGTAATATATCAAGCTTTCAACTACCAGGTCACACAATAACTTCAAAATTATTAAACTGTAAAAAGAGATCACATTAGAAAAAAAAACCAAAACAGGCTACAACCATAAAAATTTCCTCACAATGTGATATAAAGCATTAAGTAAAGAAAAGTGCTGGACAGAATGCAGTTCTTTGACAAAACTGCCCTCATAGTACATGTTAAACAAAAGGCCAAACCTTCTGATAGCCACAAGAATAAAGGAGGCACGTTCATGCCAAAATTATTCCAGCAGTAACAAGAGGGAAGGTCAACTCTTTATTTCATGGAAATTGAAGCTGTAGCTAAAACTGGGCATATTTTGTCTGAATCACTTAGTTGGCCATTTTAATCAGCCTTGTCAACCTATTTCACTTTGCATATTTTGAAATCAGACTAAGAATGAAATTATGGAAAAAGGTCCGCACACTGTAGCTCCATTAAATGCAATTTATTGGCACATCCACAAGTAATCAGTCTAAGGCCACTAGGTCAGTGCATAAACAAAATTATGAACTATTCAGTAAAACTCCTTTGAAACAAAAGTCATTAAATCATTTCACACAGAAAAGTAATTCATCTTTCTTGGAAAAAGACTCATTCTCATATTTCACTGTGGCTTAAAAGCCATCAATAGATCATGATGAATTCTTAATGCAGAATTGATTGGGAGTAGAGTGCGGGACTGACTGTAGATGAGTGCATGTAGGCCTATAGCAGGGGTGCTGCAATATGTTTTCAGAAACATTCAGATGCTATAGATTACCTACTTTTACTGTGTTATTGCACATCACATGGAATGCTTTGCTGATTATTATAATCAATGCTGTCATAAGAAAGGTGCCAGTTGTGACGTAGGAGAGACAACTGTGAGTGAAAATGCCTTTAAATCAATATTTCCTTTGGTAGAACAGTACTGCTGTTACAGCAGACCTGGATGAATTTAGCCTTTTTGCATTCTGACTTTTGAGCAAACCCTTCCTCTCTTCTTTTCTATTCATGCCTGTTGGTGTGTAAGTAGGTACTGTATAAGGAAATACTGTATGTCTTAAACTCAACAAGAACTTTGTTGTTGCTTGTTTTCCCAAGATTCCTTTTGCCCATTATTCAGAGGAGCACTTAATGTCTTAAGAACTGTACTAAATACAGTGAAACCATTTTTGTGTATACCGGAAGTGAACACCTTTCCACATTCTCATGCTGGAAAACTTAGCGATATGAAATAATTAAAGGGGTTTAGGTGGTTTATTGGTTTAGAAAAATGATGAGTATTTATTCTATACAATGAAATATGAAGTGAGCTAAATCTATTAAAAATCAATGTCTTTTTGTCTTCCTGACTGTTTTTCTCATTTCCTTTTCATCTGCTTGATCTTGTTATATTTGATGTTCCTCAGAGACTGATTTGACAGAGACCTTGAGACAGATGGAGAATGAAAGAAATATTAGCCTACATGATTAAAATCAAATAAAAGATTTTATTAGAAGAATCAATCAATCCGCGTCTTTAATACTTCTTATTTTCTGCATGTTATGTTTCCTGATGAGCAATATCAAACGAGTTGATGCTCCACTTCTGTCTTCTCTGGCACTTAGGTATGCTACTTTATTGTCATCAAAGAGCTAATTAGTCTAAGGTTGATTATTATTATCACCTACTTGCACCACAGAGGCATCAGAGAGCCATTGTATCACAATGCATAACATCAAAAGCTCATGGATGACTCTCTTGCTCCATGAGGCCGAGTAATGGTCAAAGGTGAAGGTATTCATAGGCTGGTAGTTGGTACATAATTTGTTTGTTTTCATCCATGATGATGTACCTTTTTCCATTTGATGACACATTACCAGTGGTTCAGCTTCTCAGATTTTTTCTGGCATGCCCCCTATGTGTTTTTGTTTTTATCAACGACAACAATGATTGATATTTGTGTCCTACTTATTCATTCAACTTGGTTTCACTCCATTTTTGCCCTGGTCATCCATGCAGTCGCTCCACCAGTGGGGTCCACCCCACAATTACAGTAGTGAAACACTGCGCCACACTAAGACGGACAGACACAACCAAGATACAGTATACACAGATCTTTTGGTTTACTATTCATTTAAGTCTATTAATGATAAAAAAAACCAAAAAAAAAAAAACGATTTCAATCACTCAGCCTATAAGAACTTGTGTAGTTGACGAAGAACTGGCAAACATACAGCTCTCAGCTTAAACTTGCTTTTTTATTAATTGTTCAGTCTGCTGGATGACAGCAGAGCTTGACTGCTCATAACTAGTTTTTTCTTTGGCGCCTCACACTTCTGTATTTTGGAGCCATCGGATAAATCAGATATTTTACTTAATTCAATAACTGCAACTGCATTTTAGTTGTAGATGCCATAGTTATATCTTAAATAGTTTAAATCACTCTATCATGAAATTACTGAAATTAGTGATAAATAAACATAAACTGTAAACACAAACTGTTCCTACTAGGAACAGAATGAACAGCACACGGTCACATGCTCCACCCAGCAGCCATCTGAAAATATTCATCTTCATCTCACCAGAAATAAACTTGTAAATTATCTTTACATAATTCACATTATGACATTCTTTCTATTGTAGTCCCCAAAACACAGTAGCATCTATGAATTCATAGCATCTATGAATTTTGATAGATTTCAAGCACCCCAGTTTAACTACCTCCTGATCTGGAGTCCCTGGCAATATGTTTTTGTCCTTGATCCTGGTTCTTTTTCATCAACTAATCCTCATGAGTTTTCACTTCCAAAGACACTTTGAATGAGTTTTGCCTGAATCCTTTCAATGAGTGTCCTTTCAATGAATATTCCCTGATTCCACCTCTGGCCTGTGCACTGTCTCACATAGACCTATTCTGACTGAGTTAGCACTCTGTCCAGGGCACGCCTGTTATGATGCTGCATTTGTATTTCCTGATTCCATTCGACTTTCTCAGTCAGTGAAGGACACACCATTTCCACCTGGGTCCCAATCCCCCAGTTCATTAGCAGGTCAGCAGGTGTGGCTCCTGTGGTGGTCTGAGGGGTGGAATGATATTTCCTCTCCCCCATCTTCCTGATACCATTCTAATGCCTCTCTGAATACCAGCACTGCATGCTCAGCACAGCCATAGATGATGGACGATATGATGCAGTTGTTACATGATTGATGTCACTCCTGTATAGGAAGTATTTAAACTCTGCGCTCACTAGGCTTGGGCAATCATCACTAACAAGTACAGAAGAGATTCTATATTTGGTGAAGACTGAGTGAGCTTCAATCCACTTTAATAAGTGTCAATGACAATTAGAAACATCTTCCCCAATAGAGGCCCATAAAAGTCCACATGAAGTCTCATCCATGGCTGACTTGACTACTCCCACAGATATAGTACTGCTGGGATGGCTTGGTTAGATTGGCATGTAAAAAATGTCTCACTGCAGACTTTAAATCTGCATTCATGTTTCAGACTGATTCTGAACACTAGATACACCACCTGTGGTGTCAAAAAGGCACATTCTACTCGCATGCAGTGGAAAGTCTCTCAAGTACCACCCCTAGATTGTGCAGATAACTAGAATGAATCAGTCACTATGAATATTGTTCATGGTGAAATATGCCCTGAAGACATGCCATAGGATATCCTGGAATATTGATGGAACCCCTGATGTGTATCTATTGTTGTGAATCTCTTGGATTATTCATCCAATTTATGCCCTCCTTGCAAGGCAGCTAACAAGTCTTCTGTTCTGGAATGATTTGGGCTTTGCCTCTTGTACATACATCATGCCCAGCACCCCACGATATCTGTAGTGTAGGTGTACAATCTTATTCTTATGCGATGGACTGTATTGAGCAGTATTCCAGTTGGCGAAGATAAAACCCTGTCACCATCATGTTATTTCCATCAAGTCATGTTAAGTAAGCCATATTTTTTGGTGTGATTTTAACCCATGGGACATAGATTTTTTTTTCTTCAGAGAAGTCTTAAAAAAGAAAAAGGTTCCTATTTTTAGCCTTCTTTCCATAATCATGATGTTTATGAATGCTGAGTGACTTCATTGTTAGGTCTCCCTCTCAAGTTATCCCGTATCACTAATGGACTGGACTCAAGCATTTACTATCAGTCAGTGGAATTCTGCAAATGACCTGTGGAGGGCAGTAACACGCCTTTGTTGAGTCTAGTCTGTCAGTCTGCCGCAAATTCTGAAGAAGAAGAAGAAGAAGACGAAGCCATAAGTGGCTAAGACAGAGAAGATTGAGTACAGAAACGGAGGTACTCTTCTTCGGTAAGATTATCTTAATATTAGCATTATTACACTTTTTGCATATCTTTGCCTCGGTTAATTTACTCAAAGACCCAGTATTTGCTACATTAAACTTAATTAAAATATACTTAAGTGAACAAAAATAAATTAAACATGCAATTCAGCACGTGACTATTGTCAGTCTTAAGTAGTTACGTTATGGCACCTGTGAACACTAATGTCAATTCATTTTGTATATTGATACTTGGAAGAGCCTGCTTAGGGAGAAGTCATGTCAAGCCAACATCAGTGTTAAGACCCAAACTGTTGTTGGCCTGCAACACATCAACGTCAACAAGTTTTGTTTTGACAAGTGACTGCTGCTGCATCTCAGTATGCACTTTGTGTTTGCTATGTAGAGCAACTCTGGCCCCCAAATAAAAGTGTCACTTGTGACACAAGTAAGCTGTCATCAGGATTTCATGTGGTGAGTGCAATGCATCAAAACAGCTAGACATGACATGCAGAATAATAACTCTAGATACCATCCTGATGTGATTGATAGTCCCAAAGCTGCTGACAGGTACTAGTGTAAACACCCTGTTGTATCATTTCGACTTGAGAAGAAAGTCCTGTTTACTTTACACTCCATCATACCGTTCATTTGACAGCTGAGCTGCAGGGAACCATATTGTGTGCATATCAAGCCAGATCTAATATTGTATTTTGCATGGTTACGGTTAACAGTCGGAATCAATGTAAGAAGCATATTCAGAATGTTTCTATTTATGTTTGCTTTATTTACCCCTCACTGTCTACATTTTTCCAGGACCTGTGCTTGGAAGAACCCTCCCAAATGAGGACATTTATTGTGTATCAAGGCAAGTTAACTGGAGACAGTGACTGTGACTGAGGATGTCAACCACCCAGCCTCAGCTGTGTTCCAGTGGCTAACCTTCAATTTTGCCTCTCATCTTTTTGCATGGTCTCAATGGTAAGCAAATCATTTTACAAAATATGTTTAAATATAAAGGTAAAATCACCTGTAAGCTTAGTGGTTCATACTTTACGTATTTTTCCAGAATGTCCTAGTCTTAATACGCTTTCATAAGAACCAATTTTACTGAAGGATTTGCAGAAAATGCAGTGGAAGTCATTATACTTAACCAAATTTGACAAATATCCTGGATTACCACCTCCATACTTAATATGCATTGAAATACCCAGATGCTTCAATAGGTTTGCTAGGTATTTTAACGGATTCCAACTCTCAATGCCCACATAAAGAAGAAGATGTTTAGATGAAAGACTAGGTAAAATAACAGAAAGGCTTAGTCGTGCATGCTTGTTTTTCTAAACTTGAAACAAACCAAGCAGCCTATAGGGGACATGTTTTTGTCACAAGATCAAATAAGAGGAAAAAACTTTTTACATTAACGTGTGACCTCTGCACAAACACACTGGCCATTCCTTCTTTTACTATGTCCATGTTTGTGTTGCCAGCAGCAGTGCCAGAACTACTAAAATGTTCCTTCAATGTTTGTCTCCTCTGTGTGTCTGTGGTGTGTGTGTGTGTGTGTGTGTGTGTGTGTGTGTGAGAGTGTGAGTGTGTGTGTGTGTGTGTGTGTGTGTAAATAGTGCAGTAAGTCTGTAGTTCAGCCTTTTCCCACCAGGGCTCAGCCTAAAGCCATGCAACCAAATGTTCTCCCTCAGCGAGAGAAGCATATCCTTGTCTAAATGGCAAATTAGCCAAGTCAGAACATGGCTAATTTGATTTTCCTCCAGAGATAGAGGGCTGTGCATTCACTGGGAGCACAGGCTTGTATGAAATATTGTATGGGGTGGACAAAATAAGGGAAACACCTGTCAATACTGTATGATAAACTTTAATACAGTAGCCTTTGAATAACTACCACCTTTCTGAAGCAGGTAATGTTGAAGTTTTGATGACTTTCTGTCAGAACATTGTTGACTGAGCTGTGCATATTTGTGAGGCTTAAGTCTGTCATGGCGATGTATGGAAACACATTATATTCAGAAGTACTCCAGCAATGATGCACATGTAAAGACCATTTACATAAAACCTGTGCAGTCATGGGGTCATGATACGTTGGACTTCAACTAACAACTGTTTTTATTATTGATTATTCAGCTGATTATTTTCTTGATTTAGTCTATAAAATCACAATTTCCCAGAGCCAACAGTGATGCCTTCAAATTGCTTGCTTATTGCTTATTATTATAAATGAAAAAAGAAAATCAGCACACCTCACATTTAAAAGGCTGGAACCAGCAAATGTTTGACATTTTTGCTTGAAAATGACTGAAATGTTTTTCGTATTGTAATGTAATTACTGTAATTTTCTTTTGATCGACTAATCACAAGCTTAAATGTCTCACACAGACAATGTTCCTAGCCTGTGGTTAAATGTTAAGATGTTTGCACATGTACAGAAGTGACTATATTTCATAATTTGACTCCTTTGATTAACTATTAGACCTAATGTCTGTTAATTTTGTCACATTTCCTGGGTATACGAAGACCTCATCTTCCACTTTAACATGTAATGAATAGTCTGAAACTACTATTACTCGGCTGCTATATACCAAAGTGGAAGGGACGGTGGAAGTGATAATCAGCAGCAATAATACTGATGATCATGATCTCTAAATGCACAAATTTTACCATTATATTCCTAAACAAACAAACAAAAAAAAAAATAGTTTGATATCGTTACTTTCATGAAATGTGGGCCTATATCTGCTCATTATCTACATCATAATTATCATCCATTCACAAGTCTGTTTTGCGTTTAAACTCATGAGTTAAGCCATGTCTTTGTAGTACAAGAAGTCTGTACAATATGTGTCCATATGTGTATAGTGGGCATGATGCACCCTGAAAGTATTAGTCATCAAATAAAAATAGGGAGAGTTACAGAAAAAGAAAAGAGAAGGCCAAAACTGCTGTATACATCTGATATTTCTGTCGTCAGGGGAAATTATACATTAGTGTTGTAGCATTACTTTTGAGAGGTCTTCAGTTTACACTCCTCCACTTGTATACACACACAGATTGTTGCTTCATTTATATCTATCTCCATGTGATAAGTCTCCATTTTAATTCTCTCTCAGGTAGAGAATGGATATTAGAGCCTAATTTGGCAGCTGTAATTAGATGTGATCTAATGCTGAAGGTCCATTATCTCTAATAAAGGCTACTTAAAGTAATTATAGTACAGGCTTCTTGAGCGGACATCAGCACAGAGATTAGATAATTACCACAATGGTCAGTGCAAGAACGGGTCAAGGGAGGAAAACTGGCTTGAAAGTAAATGAGTGGACAAATGGTCTGTGACACTGAAAGTGATGTTCACATACTCTGATACTCAGGAGGATACTTCACATCAGTGTCTCAAACTGGACTCAGACTGAGGTGTTGCTGGGTAGTCTGGGTAATTAGACAAGGGTTGTGAAATGAAGCATAACTGCAGATTCTCTGGCATTGGTATGAGTCACAGGGTCTTGATGAGACAAATGATAAATTACTTCACTCTTAAATGATCTAATGACAGTGGATATCCCAAAAGATAACATTTTCTTCTTCTATCCATATCATTTGACATGGATGAAAATGACACATTGTTTTCCACTGACTGAGCTCTTCCCCAGTGGTACAGTTTTAATATGTGAACTCAGTGGGTGGTGCATTGAAAGTCAGATTCAAAACCAGACTGACTGAGTCTCATTAACTGAGGCGCCTCTGAACTACACAGTGGAATAGAACATTAAAATTATCTTATCGCCTGTCGTGCTTCTGCAACAGATGCTCCAGTTCAAATGAATCATGCGCGTACGGTAAATAAAGCTTTGCAACTTTTCTGTGTCAGTGCAGTTGAGCTCTAAATAGACAGGGTTTTTCATAACAGCAGTTCTGTGTGGCTCAGCCTCCCATTTCATGTAATTCTATTGATTATTTCTCTGCCTACTCCGGGCAGTGCATCGCAGCAAAGTCCAGTCCACATGAGTTGTCCACCTCCTCAAAAACATGATCAGACTGCAGCTGTGACCTGGTTACTCTGAGAGTAAAACTTTGTGCAGCTTCTCAGTGCGAGCATTACTGCCCAATAAGGTAACAGCATGCCCTTTTCAGTCTCACATGTGCTGTAGTGTCTCTTTGAAGACACCAGGGGCTGTCCAAGATACTTAGCCACGCAGATACAGCATCACCACAGTACCACCTAAATGATGAAGAAAGACAGTCGGCTGGAGGCTTTTTGAATGCACATTCAGTGTGCTGATACAATGTATCTTACGTAGTCAAACCTGGATATTTCTGATCTGATTAAGCTGTTGCACATAGAAGGCTTTGCTAACATTTTCTTTAACCAATTGAACAGTTGATCTTCATTTTTTCAGTTGAGTTAAATCACTCTTTTATCTGGCCACAATAGCTTTTTATCTCCAGCATGAAATCATCTCTTGATGACGATCTCTGTAACCAATTCTCACCCACCTGTTTGTTTTGTTGTATTGTTTATAAAAACAGTCTCTGATTATCATTTAAAAGCATTCAGTGCTCTCTCAGAGTGAAGCGATTAACTCACTGGGTGTTGGCTGCATGATTGCGAGAGGACAGGACAGTACACAATTTAACACATAAGCATTTCTCTCAGCAGAACCCACTGTTTACTTGGCTTGAAGTAGTGCAGTCTGTCATTTTTGCTGAATAATACTGATTGGATATTATTGATTGTAGTTGCTCAAGATAGTTTTCACTTTTTTAAACATCTGGTAGAAAATAGTTAATGATAAGAATTGTTCACATTTGACATTTGAACCCCACAACTGATCTTCCATTTAATTTAATTGCAATGGGTGTGGCTTCTGAAGTCTCTTAAGTATCCACTGCCTAGTACTACAGTAATTCTTGAGTTTATTAATTTTGTATGTTGTTTGAGGAAAGAGATAAAGAGTGACCAAACCTTTAAAATTGCTTCAGTTTATAGTTAAAGATAAACCTAATTCATGTATCAGTGAAGCCTTGTTTACGCTTGTGTAAGTCACCATGCCGTGGGCCCCGGTAGATGGCGCTTGACCTACGAGCCGGCTCAGAGATGTTTATGCTCCATGTGTTGTTCGTTGCAGTGTTCTCCAAAATTCCAAGGGGTGCACAGACAAAATGTTCACACAGAGGAACGTCATTATCCAACATGGCTGCTCCTGCTTTCCGAAGCTCGCCTCTGCTGAGAAGAATTTATCTACTTATAACTGTTAAAAATGACAAAGTCATGTCAAGTTGAGATGTTCTGACTATTACTTACATGCAGAGAGACGTCTCAGTGGAGAATACCCCATATGGTAATCTTATTTAAGTTCCCAAAATACACAGTTTCTCACTTAAACCAAAAAAGTGTTTCAAATGAAATGATCCAGTTGTCATATTTGTCATTCATAAATAAGTTCTGTTGATCTCTCACTCATGATCAAAACATACAAGCAAAGTTAATATGAACAGCTGGTAAAATCAAGTGAAAATATTTCTGTGGGTGTAAAGGAATTTATCATTGCATTTATAATGATTTAGATGAGATGATAAAGGTTTCAAGAGTCTAGAATTTTCTTTTGCTTAGATACTTTGAAAGTGTTTTAATTTCACTCTTAAAAGGCTGTAGGATCCCTGAGGAGAGATGAGAGAGTATTTCATTATAATAATGATTTTTGAGGGATTTAACATACAGTATATCACAAGTGTTTTGTGATCTATCTCGTTTGAACATATGCAGTTTTAATACTCTATACTGTGTGTGAGAGTGCAGACATCTGTAAATCTTTCTGTAGCTGAGACATAGCGTCCAATCACTTCACAATGGTCTTAACATATAATATTTGTAGTTGTGATCCTGATTGCCCAGTCTTCCTCCATGTTGAAATGAGAGGTTTGCACTGGGGCTGACACGTCACAAAAATTCAGAGATGCATGACCAAGCGATGTGACACCTTTTGTAGCTCTCATGCCTGAGCCAACACAGGATATGAGTCATTTTTGTTGCACGCCAAGCGCACTACGGCAAGCATAAATCCAGCTTTAGCTCTGTGATCCACAACTTCACTGGGGGCTTCGACTTTTATCCAAAATTTAAGTATAAGTTTTTTTTTAGCACTATTAGCCCATAGAAAAAAGAGTGTTGCAGTGCAGTCAGTTTTCTAAAAGCCTCTGATATTCCCAATATAATAATTTCCAGATCTGTTACCTGCCTTTTTCCTAATGGCCAGCAGGAGACGACTCGGCAGGCCGCAAAAAGGTGTCTGATTGTATGTACCCCTTTGGTAAAATGACCCTAATTCTCACTTGATTTTTTTTTTTTTTTTTTTTTTTACCTCAGTAAACAGTCATAATGAGTTTATGGCCTTAGTCCCTACGTTCAAGTCTTCCTCAATACAGCATGATGTTTGTTTTTTTTTAATTATGGTCCCATTTAGAGTAAAATAGACAATAAAGCTGGGTATGCTTTTGGGGAGTGGCAACCCTCTGATTGACAAATCATTATCAGTGAGTCTGTCCAGTGTAACACACAGGACTCATGAAACTCAGATCAAACAAAGCAATGTGTATCAAATATGAATCAAGATTCCGTGATTGGATTGTGTATTTCTTGTCTAAAATGTGATTAGAAACATGTTTTAATTTATTGTTTAGCTGTAATTTGAGACAGATTGTGATCAGGCAGCAGCCATTTTTGTCCAGCTGTTAAACTAGGCAGTGTTGATGGTATATGGATCAATATTCTGATACTACTCTTTCCTAAAACGTTGTCAGAAACATATGTTAGTGTACTATTTTAGTTGTAATATGACAGAGATTGTAACCAGGCAGGCCACAACCAAAGTTGTAGTCCACAAACCAGTGGGTGACGTCACTTGAAGACTTGTGAGCTACAACAAGGGGTAAAAAATAGTGTATACTTTTGTAATATGTTTAAGCTGATGCTTAGACTGATTCAGTGCTGATCCTGATCCTGTTGCATGCAGGTCAGCTATCAGAAATATCTCAGTATGCTCCATGAGAATACTGGAATTTTTTAATGCACACTTAAGCTAGAGCATGAGGTTTAAATGGATACATAGGTAGTTAGTGCAATGCAAAATTTGCATCAGGGCTGGATAGGGAGAAAGACGGATCCCTGTAGTGTTTAAGTAAACCTGGTTTGGTTACATTGTGGCATTGGCGTCTTAAAGGAATACTCCCCTGAAAACATAGCTGATACACAAACCTCCCAAACCTCAACACTGTGTCGTATAAACCTGTGCGCCAACTAAGTGAATTTGTTGATTTAGTTCCTATTGGGAGACAGGTCCAAAACGGATGAAAACATTCTACCTACAACCATAAAAGAAACAGCCACACAAATGTCTCTGAGCAACCCTCAGGCATGTTTACTTCCGTGCAGCCTGGAGAAACCTAAGCATAAGTTTTATTCAGCAATGATTTATGGTGGTTGCAATGGATACTGTCCCAGTGGCAGTTTTAAACCACTCCTGCACTCTCCATTTGTATGTTTGTTGTGTTGCAGGCAGTCATAATTTCGTTATGATACAGCTGAATACACAGATTCCTTTTTTTATCATCAGCATGATAAGCTATTAGTTTTGATGCGTAATGCCTCCCTATATGCTTGCTTTTGCAAGTACATGGAGTAAATATTATAAATTATGTGTGTTGTTGATATGTAACTGACTCTAAGCAACAGTTCACGTTTATATTTCTCTGCAAGTCTACTGTGTGAATCCTCCAGTAAATACAATACAAAACAATACACAGGTTCGTACGGGTGCTAGAAATTCTTGAAAACACTTGAATTTTTATTGTGTTTCCAAGGTTTGAAATGTGCTTGCATAGTGGATTAAGTGCTTGAAACTGCTTGAAATTGCAATTGTATTACTTTCATAATAAATCGCTACATGACGGAATAGTTTACTTTTTAGTTAAAGAAATAAAATAAGATGGCTATTGGCTCAGACAGGTTGTATAGGATATTAATGTTTTCCCTACCTTTGTTTTTTGGGGGGTGGCTGGCTGCCCCCAACGAGAACCGTCACCCCCCTGAAGGTCACCTTTTTTTTTCTTTTTTAATTTTGCGAGTTCTTCACTTTCATATGTTTTTGTTCAGAGACTTCAATTTTGAATTTTTATGTGTGAATTAAGTGTTCCTGTTGCTTGCTCATTCTCTTCTGTGTTTCTGTTATCATTGCGGGGCAGAAGTCACAGACGGTGTGCTGTCAGTCTCTTCTGTTGTACAGTGACTGGACACTCTCGCTGTTTCATACTTTTGCACTGTCCAGTCAATGTTAAATATTTATTGTACCGCTATATTGTCTGTAAAGACTTGTTTCATTAATTATTATTATTATTAAGAAATTAGCCTAGTTTGCCCTGTATTACTTTGTGCACACAGTTAACGTGGTTACTGAAACAATCGTTTAGTATTCAGACAGTGACACAGAGAATATGCTGGTCTCATTTTGCAGGCCTTAAGTGGTTTAGTTAATGCTGCTGCCAGTAACGAGTCACATATAAGTAGTAAATATCTGAAATTCAAGTGATCACTCTGTTCTCTGGAGCCATGTAGTGGTCATCCCCCTCCCACCACATAAGTCATAACCACTCCGCCCTTCCTCCTGATGACCTAGCCGTCCCACCAAAGCAGTCACACTAGGATACCAGGTAACACAATTTGAAACATGTAACTTCTTAATATGTCACCTTTCTGTACAATGTTATCGAAAAATGTAATTTTGGTTGTTTGTAGCACAGTAACACCTTTTTAATATTATGGAAAAGTGAAATCATTTTGAGTATATATGAAAATGGAATTTATCACAGCTGTAAGGTGCTGGAAAAGCTTGAAAATACACCTTGAAACTTCTTGAAAAGTGCTTGAATTTGACTTTAGAAAATGTGTGGGAACCCTGAATGCAGTAAGTTAGTACTTAGGAGTCCAAACAATTGGGCCTTATTTATTCACTTTAGTGTGTATGATCATTTTGGTCGGATGATGCTTTGGTAAAGGAACAGGCTTTCTGTTAACTTACGTAAAGTCATCATTTCATTTCATTTTTTTGCCAACTTCTTAAGTGATGATATTTTCAGCTCACCATAAATCAAGCCAAGAACTGAGTGGGAGCTGATCAGCTATTAAATATGCAGAGGTGTGCAGCCATACACTCACATGTAAATGCTCTTCTACCTTGTTACCACTTCGCAGCAGACAGAAAAAATGGACTAGACCAGTGCTGTGCATTGTGCATTGTTTTTTTCTACATAAGTAAATGGTAATACCAGGGTGGGGTCACTCTATAAGCCCTCTTTGGGTTTCTGACCTCACCCACACATCCCCTTCTACATGAACTGTTGTGTTTTTATATGTGCAAATAAATAAATAAATAAATAATAAAATGCTTCAGTCTGCCCTTGTTCTTTCAAGGCGCTGATGAGGCAAAGCCACCAAACTTATAATTCTTCTTGACTGCAAACTCTGGCCCATTCTCCCATGCTATCTGTGGGATGAGTGCCTCAAGAGTCTGATTTGGCTGAATAGACAGTGGAACAGATGCAATGTTTGGGTTCAGATGTGTTATAAAGCTCCTGCTGGTGCAGCTGTAATGTAATGGCCCTTTAATTCAGATCCCTGGTCTATACTATTCTCCATCATATACTTCTTCTTTTTACGACTTGTCCCTGCTCTGGGATTTTAACTATTTGGCCAAACTGCAAACAATAAGAACCTAGAAGAGTACACTCAGTAGACTGCAAATCCCCATCAGGCGACAGACGGTGAAGCACCTACTGCAATGCCACCACAAGTGCCAGATGCAGCAAGCTGAGATTTGCAAAGTTCCGTCAACATTAACCTGACCTCCTCATACGTTGTGTCAGCTGAAACAAGATTTCAGACTGAAGCAGCCGGTTAAGAGGAGTGAGAATTCAGCTGTCAATGGCTGTATAAAACAGAGCAGTCAAAAAGTAGAATTACTGCTTTGCAGTTGTATAACTCCGCCAACCAGTCAAGTTACAGTTTACATCCATGTCTGTCCAGACAGTAGACAGCTGAACATTATGACATTTCAGTGAAGTTGAACTTTGACCTTCTGGATATTAAATGTCATCACCTCACCATTTTATCCTATTATACATTTGTGTGTAATTTTGTCATAATTATTGTATGAATTCTTGAGTTATGGCCAAAAATGTTTAGTGAGGTTACCTTGACCTTTGACCACCAAAATCTAATCAGTTCATCATTGAGTCCAGTGGACACTTGCACCAAGTTTGAAGAAATTCCATCAAGGCATTCTTGAGATAGCACCTTCTGTCATGGTTTGGAATTTTGTTGGTTATTTCCTGTTTTATTTTGGTAGTCTTGGTCCTCCCTCATGTGTCTTGTCTTTATTTCCTGTCTTTGTCCTTTTCCCGCCCTTTTGATTGTCATTTGTTTCACCTGTTTGTCCACCTGTGTTTGATTAGTTCTCTGTCCATTTAGTCCCTGTGTTTCTCTGTTTCTTTGTCAGTTCATTGTTGCCCCAGTGTGTCATTCTGTCTTTGTGGGACCTGTTATATCCTGGGTTTCTTTGCATTTTTCCCTTTTTGGATTCTTTGGATTTTCTGGACTCTGGTGAAGGACTTTTAGGTATTTATGTAAGCTCTTGATCTCTTATGTTCCTTATTAAATGTTCTTATCTGCTTCCTGTGTCGCTGTCTGTATTTTGGGGTCCACCTGTCTTGTTTAATTTTGACACTTAAAACCTTCATGAGAATGGGATGGACATGAGGTCACAGTGACTTTGGCCTTTTACTACCAAAATTGAATCAGTTCATCCTTGAGTCCAAGTGGTCGTTTGCGTCAAGCTGAAGAAATTCCTCCAAGGCATTCTTTGAGATATTGCCTTCACAAGAATGTTATGACCTGAAAACATGCTCGTGGCCACAGTTGTTGCTGGTATGGAGCCGTGAAAAAGGTTTTTCAAGGTTTCTAAAAAATCTGAATCACAGAGGTCCTTCAGCATACACTCATAGATGTGCACAAAAGAATTATGCTGATGGTATTTGACATTAGCTACAGATAAACTGCAGGTCCATTGGTCATGGACGCGCACATGCGAAAGATCGCCTGGTGGGGATAATAAGATAAATTCTTCTTTTAAATGTTTGAAATTAATGATTATAATTGTCTATTTATAGTTAAGCTCAGGCACAGATCTGTAGATCACAGACCAGTGAGGTACAATTTTGGATTAATTTTAGAGCTATGTTGTAAGCTCTTTTGTGGTGAATAGCAGGCTGGGTTCCTCCTTTGCAGCATGGTCTTTAAATTACAACTCTGTCCGAGTTCTATTTGAAAGCATCTTTGGCTGGATGGGATATGCAGAGCTTTGGCTGGAGCAGAAGCAGAGAAGCTGGCAAAGCTTGGCTCTTTTATGTGGATTAATATCCCCAACACCTGTCTTTGGGGAAATTAATGGGTGTTACTGTAAGCAGCTTTCTTTCTTCCTCAAACCTTTTCTGCTGATTTTTTACTTTATTGACCTCTTCTGCCAGCTCTTTTTCCCTCTCTCTGTTGTCCTTCCCATACTTTCCCTCTGTAGATTAATTGCTCAGTGATACCGTATGTTCAGGACTGCTGTGAGTTTCCATACCCAGCTGTTTGAAAGCGGAATAGTCAGCAGGATTTGGCTGCTTGGTCCTCAGTTGCCACTTCTTATGCACTCCCTCGTCTCTTTTCCAGTTCTCCTTCAAGGCTCCTCCTCTTGTCCTTTACCCTTCTCACTCATCTGCCTGCTTTCAGTGCAATTTTCCCTGCTGGCACAGTCATGACGTGACCAATTATAGATTTATCATTGCTATTTCTGTTGCAGCCAAATGGTGGCCTAAAATAAAAAGAGCTCGCTTTCTCACATTTTAAAGAATAAAAAGGATTTTCAACCTTATTTAATGAACATTGTCATCTTATTACAATTCTCCTTTCATTATGACCTCCATTTTACTGTGAGGGAGCTTTCATAACCAGCCCTTGTAGTTCAAATGAGAACTAGTATGTTTACCCATTTGGTTTGGTGTGTTTAGGCTGACGTAAAACCTGTCAATTGAACCTGGGTACAGAACAAAACAACTGTTTGGAAAAGAGGATCTGGGGCACTTTGTTTGTTGACTGAAAGCATAGTAGACAAACTACTATTAAGTTCATGCTTGGCCATTAACTATCAAGAAAGCAACGATCTGCATTAGTGAATTATTTATTTTTGAAAATCATTTGGTAACCATTGTAACATGTTTTGCACAAGACTGCAGGGATTTCTTTGATACATTAGAAAATGAGTTACAACAATGCAAGTTGTTTGTTTCATACTACACTGATTTTGGCAGTTCCTCATTAAAAAGTAAGTAAAACATAGTGATCACACAGTTAGTTATCCTCCCATAACATTATGCTAAAAGATGCCTTGTCATTACCTATGTTTAATTTTTCATAATGTGAGGTAACAGTCTCATCTACAACTACAATCTGGACTAATGAAGCTCATAATCAGTCATTACTTGGTGTGTTCTTGGTGACACCACAGTAGATAACACATAAGGTTGAGTAATGTACTGCATGACACACTGTCAGTCACCTGACTTGGATTACAGAAAGAGGGAAAACACTGAGCTTACTTCAGGCACACTCACACAGAGCCAAGGATGTAGTTAAAAAGTGTTCATTAGTTAGGGCATATCGAAGTTAAGAAATCAAAAAAGTAGTCCTACATGTGCGATTTTTTTTTTTTTTTTTTTTTACTTTGATATGTCCCTGCGTTAAGTTCTGTTGCTTCCCTTATTCTATAGTTGACCAGTTTTTCTTCAAGAGCACCATGCACATTCCTGGAGTGTTACTACTTTTCAACCGTTAGCTCTCTGTATTTTTTTATTTATTTATTTTTTGCACCTGAATTTGATTTACCACATGTCTATGTAGTGCCTTATGAACTGTAGTAATCAAGCTTTTGAGGTGTAGCACCTAAACTATAGAATGTGTTACCTACACTATTACGGTCTGCTGATTCGTTGGATTCTTTGAAAAAGCATCAAGACATAACTGTTTAGACAGGCACTGGGGTGACCTGTATGTACCAGGTCTTCATTTTATGTATTTTCTGTGTATGTTTTAGGACTGTCCTGCTTATAAGACTGAGACTACCATTAATTGTCAACAACAGAAAAAGTCAACCACATTTACATTTAGAAAAGAGAAAGAGAAAAAAGAAAAAAACACTACAAACTCCTTTTGGAAGCTGCATGTGGCTTTTAGGCCCAGGTGATTGTTGCAATACAGACCAGTTCTCTTGTAACACGGTAGTCACTGGCACACTGCTGCTAACTGTGCTGTGGCCTCCACTAGCTAGTTAGCTCAGTTAGTGGTCCTGTTTGACTGGGATACAGCCTCCTAGACCAATGGACGCTGATTTCACGACCAGGAATACAGCACCTGAGGTGATTTAACAACAAAGCGGCTCCAACCAGGTCTCAGACTCTGAGCCATGGAGGGCTCAGGTGGGCAGGTGTGAAGCAATTGAGGAGCAAGTTTGTAACTTAGCAAGTTAACTTGTAAGTATACATCAGACAGTGTGTTGATAAGTCAGTGACTATTATATTATTTTTGTGAATTTGGAAGTTATTTATTCCTGTTTTGAGACTAAATAAACAAAATGTTCAGTCTCCTTGCTGGTTTTTCCAACACATTCAGAGTCATTACCCCTTTTTGCCCAGTAACATTTAACAGGCAGCTTGCTTTGTCCCTCAAAAATATATATTTAAATAAATAAATTAACTGCATAAGGGTGCAACAATTAGTCGCCTAATCGCTTGAACTTACAACAACTGGTTGACTATGAAATCATTAGTTGGGAGCAGCCCTAGTATTTTTATTGTATTCTGCTTTGATTTCCTTCTTGTATGTTGTATAATGCTTTTATTTTGAATTACCCATGTTATTCATGCTTTGCAGCACATTTTAAAAAGCCAGTGTGAACAAAAATATGAAAGGAAACAATGTATTTTTTCCATAGTCTGGACAAAATGAACTAAACTACAGGTGTGAAAGCACCCTTAATGTTTACAGTTTAGAATAACCTTTTAACAGCCCTTCAGTATTGCTTCCTTGCAGCCTTTTAAAGTTAACTTACTGTATCGCTGAACAACTTTGCGGGAGGTTTTTACTGACAGACAGTGTGCTACTGGTGCAAAGCAACCAAAGCAAACTGCCATAACAGCAGGTTCACCTACCTAGGACACTTTGCTTGGCAGGTTCTTCTTGCCATGCTGTGGCTTTTCTTACTGCTGCTGTCAAGAATAAGGAAGTGAAATGAGGGGAAGGAGGGAATGAAAGCCAGAGAGCCTTATTGAATACATAAATCACTTCCTGGATAGAGGGTATGTTGTTTCATTGCTAATGGATCTCTGCCACTGCTCCGTAAATCACAGTACACACGACCAGACATGGTACCACTCGGAGGCAGGACTCCTATGTAGGCAAAGAGAGATAGAAGACATTACTCTGTTGCTTTCTATTTTGTTTACCTCCTCTCCTCCCATATTCTCTCGCAGGGATTTTAGGTTCACAGAGAATTGCAAAACAAGCAGTATTTAGGTTAGTGCTCTCAGTCCTGACTCTCTCCTCTCTGGGTAAATGGGCACTTATTCAGCTCGGTTGGGGCGGCATTTATCCCTGATGCTGAGCAAAGTCACCAAAAGTTTATACCTGACCAGGCAGCTGTAGTCCCAGCTCGTCCTTGTGATTTTTTTTTTTTTAAACTAAAGGAGACCAGATCTAAATTCAAGTTATTTTCAGAGACCAAATATGCATCTCATGAAAAAAAACATTATCATTAAAAAACACTACAGTTCAGTTTATTTTTTCTGATTGAAGTCCTGAGGCCATGGTGGTAGGGGTGTTTCTTTTGTATGCTAATGTAATCAAGGGGACCATGTGAATATTACCAACAGCTTCAAGTCTCAGGGTTGTGGTTGCAAGGTGAGGGTAGTAGAAGATGCAATATGTTATGCAGGCCCATATTTGAGTCAGAGCAGCTGAGGACTTAAGCACAAGAAAGCAAAGAGTAAGTTGATCGACAAGTGAGTATCTATTTTGACAGCTAACAGAACGTGGGCGCATGTTACACACAGGACCAGCTTTATGTGCGCCAAGCATATTCAGCACCAAGTGGTATGCAGTATATGTATGCAGAGAAGGGAAATACACTGCCTGGCCAAAAAAAAAGTCGCCACCAAAAAAAAAGGTCATACACTCTAATATTTCGTTGGACCGCCTTTAGCTTTGATTACGGCACGCATTCGCTGTGGCATTGTTTCGATAAGCTTCTGCAATGTCAGAAGATTTATTTCCATCCAGTGTTGCATTAATTTTTCACCAAGATCTTGCATTGATGATGGTAGAGTCTGACCGCTGCGCAAAGCCTTCTCCAGCACATCCCAAAGATTCTCAATGGGGTTAAGGTGATGTCTCATGCTCCCTGAACCAATCTTTCACAATTTGAGCCCGATGAATCCTGACATTGTCATCTTGGAATATGCCCGTGCCATCAGGGAAGAAAAAATCCATTGATGGAATAACCTGGTCATTCAGTATATTCAGGTAGTCAGCTGACCTCATTCTTTGAGCACATACTGTTGCTGAACCTAGACCTGACCAACTGCAGCAACCCCAGATCATAACACTGCCCCCACAGGCTTGTACAGTAGGCACTAGGCATGATGGGTGCATCACTTCATCTGCCTCTCTTCTTACCCTGATGCGCCCATCACTCTGGAACAGGGTAAATCTGGACTCATCAGACCACATGACCTTCTTCCATTGCTCCAGAGTCCAATCTTTATGCTCCCTAGCAAACTGAAGCCTTTTTTTCCGGTTAGCCTCACTGATTAGTGGTTTTCTTAAGGCTACACAGCTGTTCAGTCCCAATCCCTTGAGTTCCCTTCACATTGTGCGTGTGGAATGCTCTTACTTTCACTATTAAACATAGCCCTGAGTTCTACTGTTGTTTTTCTTCGTTTTGATCTCACCAAACGTTTAAGTGATCGCCGATCACGATCATTCAGGATTTTTTTCCGGCCACATTTCTTCCTCGAAGACGATGGGTCCCCACTATCCTTCCAGTTTTTAATAATGCGTTGGACAGTTCTTAACCCAATATTAGTAGTTTCTGCAATCTCCTTAGATGTTTTCTCTGCTTGATGCATGCCAATGATTTGACCCTTCTCAAACAGACTAACATCTTTTCCACGACCACGGGATGTGTCTTTCGACATGGTTGTTTAGGAAATGAGAAGCAACTCATTGCACCAGTTGGGGTTAAATAACTTGTTGCCAGCTGAAAGATAATCGCCCATGCAGTAATTATCCAATAGGAGGCTCGTACCTATTTGCTTAGTTAAATCCAGGTGGCGACTTTTTTTTTGGCCGGGCAGTGTATTACCATGTATAAAATGTAGTGAAGTCAAGCTTATGCTGTTACAGTACATCCTGTGCTTCAGTTACAAAGGAAAAGTAGTCTTGTTTGGCTAACAATAAGGAAATATCATATCACTGCCAGTTCACTGTTTGAGGAAAAACTTGTTGCTTAGTTTTACTAAATGCCAACCACACTTTGCACTGTTTGTGCTAGACTCAGAGGTCAGTCTCTGAATGCTTTCAGTCAGGAGAGGTTCAGGACAATCTCTCAGCTTTTGTTGTTCAGTCTTTAGGGCGGCCTTTCATATTGGGGTGGTGACATGCAGTGCCTACCAATGAGAAGAATTTGGGGAGAGCATGATTAACGGTAAGGCATGTCCTTGAAAAAATGTAAAGGCTGTAGGTTTGTTAGCAGTTATACTCTCCACCCTTTAAAGCAACAGCCTTGCATTTAGAAATCCCCAGATGACTGGTAGGCAGCGAGACCTCTGATGGTCTGTCTACATTTACACTTAGTCTGAGCAGCTTTACAGATAAGCATGTTATCTTAATCCAGTATTCAGTGCTCCTC
The DNA here is from genome assembly GCA_034769285.1 of Lutjanus argentimaculatus. Lineage (NCBI taxonomy): Eukaryota > Metazoa > Chordata > Actinopteri > Lutjaniformes > Lutjanidae > Lutjanus > Lutjanus argentimaculatus. Next base: position 1,673,685 of record JAWZSL010000045.1, on the reverse strand, counting down.
TCATTGCATTAATCAACACTCTTTTGGCAAGTCGAGATCTTAAGTGTTAACTAGCACATTAACAAGCACATGAATAAATGTGTTGACATGAAACACACAAATAAAAGGCAGCGCCAATGGGAGGAGTAGTCGTCCGTACAGGGAAACCTTCTCACTGTTTCAACGCAACCATTCAAGATTGTTCAAGATTACTTGTTGGGTTTAGGAACAAAAATGAAAAATATTTAATATATGAATGTGAAGTGTGTTGCACCTCTGATCATGACTAACAGTGATATCATGGTGTACTGACACAATCTGGAGAACATTTTTGCATCAAGATGAGAAGTTAACATCTTCGTGGTCAGAAAAAAGCAAATTTTCAGGGGCTGTTAACGAAGGGCTGTGCATTAAATATGACCAAATACTATAACTCAAATAGCATAAGCTGTAATTTTTTGATAAAGGAAAAATGTGACAAAACAGCATTAATAATGAAGTACTATAGTGTTGCAGAGATTCCCGTGCACACAAACCTTGTTCTCTCTTGGTACCGACCTCAACAAATATCAAATCATGATTTCAAGTTTTGTCAGTGAAAATGACAATTGTGATGCAAAAATTGTCATTCCCACAAATCGTGCAATCACAATATCTGACAAAATAATGGCAGTATGATTTTATTTACTATATTTTGGACTCCTACTGTCAAGTTACTATTTCCCAGGGCATTTCATGCTCCTTTATCAGGTCTATATGTTTCATCTGCCTTGTGAATCACTATGAGCTCTAATTGTGATGTGTAGGTCAGTCCTCTTGATCCTGAAATTCTTTAAAGAAAATTGAGGCATTTTCTGAACCTTTCTGCACCCAAAATATTTTTAATTAGCTCTTGTTTGTCTCTGCAGTGAGGATTTTAAAATAATGAGTCAGATTCAATCAGATGTGTTTAGTTCCTGCCCGCTGCTTTTCAAAGGTTGACGTTGATCCTGACCCAATCTGTCTGCTTTCTGTGAGGGGTGACTTTGGCTTTGTGCTCCTCGGCTCCTGACTGCTTGTGCTGCTGCACTAGCATTACTGCAGCAATTGCTAAAATCTCTCAGCTGGAAAAGGCTTCATTAGAAGGGGGAGATGGTTAATGAACTCTGACCCCATGTCTACATCTGACATGGTGCCATCACTCCCAACTTTCACTACTAAGCAACCTTTCAACCCTCTCCACCTTTGGGCATCACTCTTCCTATTCCTTGTGTGAACCATAGCTACATACAAGATGGCACTTCTTGAAATTGCTTGTGTAGACTTTTCACAGATAGAAATGGTGGTAAAAGGTAAAAGGTGACAGTTAATCTTGGTCTTTGGTTGCAAGGCATGTGGCCATTAAGGATGTATGAGTGGAGCTACCTCCACAGCCTTCTATACAGAGTTGTAATGGTTTAGACAGTGCTGTGTCCTCCCTACAGAGCCTGGCAGGTATCAGGTGTAACATGTTTGGTTATTTGTATTCCAAATGAGTCATTTGTGCACTTAAATAAATAGATCATCCCCTAAAATTACTGAATTCAGTCCCAGACATGAATATTTGTTCTTTTACATCACTAAATTATGGCCTCAAATTAATTACTGATTTAATCGCCTCTGATTCATAGTCATAAGTTATTGTGGTTGTTGAAACTTAAGTTACATTATTGTAGAGGCAAGTCCAGTCTGTCAACAACAAGCCAGCAACAGTATTTTATTGATGAGGGGAATTACGTGCAAGCAGTTTCCTCAAGATCTAAAGAACCTTCAGTCCACTGTGTATGATGGGCAAGATGATTGTTTTGCCCCAAAACTGCTGATTGAGGCTGTCACTAAGTTAACCAAGAGTCATCACAAAAAACCCTCCAAAAACTTACACTTAATGGGTGAACTGATTACTGAGAAACAAGATGAACAGAAAAACACAGAGGAAATAATCAAACAGTTAGACAGACATCACAAGAAGTAAGCCTAAAGTTTTGACTTTTTTTCTAACCGTGTTTTTTTTATAATTACATTTTTAAATCACAATCAAGTAAAATAGTTTAAGGCTGATGGGAACTTAGACTACAATATAACTGTGAATTGTACCAGTAATTTTGAAGAGAAGTGATTGTAATTTAAAGTATTTTTAACAAAGCTGTGATTAAATTCGCCCCGTTAAAAGATGAGTCATCAGTCAAAAAGACCCCAAGTTCACTTGCGTCACTGCACTTTTTTTTTTTTTAGCAGGTGTTTCATGAGGGGCTGCAAACTTGACAAGTCTTGTCTCAAAATGTCCTCTGCACAAAACTACCTGTGATGGAAGTATAGAAGGTTAATGGAAACTGACGGCATCATAGAACTGGTACTGCCTCCTCTGCTGGCGTCCAGAGAGAGTTTCTGTTGTCCACTGTCAGCCGAACAGTCAGGCTGACAGCAGCCCAGTGGGAGAGACGTCCCATGGTACACTAGGACTGTGTGGAAATCTGATGTTTTCACATCATAGATGATGAGCTAAGGCATTAAAAAGTGAGTCTTAAAGGTAAAACGCAAGACTAATGCAGGCTGATGCAGGAGTTCAGTGTGGGGTGGCTGCTCTATGGATGCACTGAACTGCACCCCTGTGACCCTTCAAGGATAAGCAGTTATGGGTAATGAATGAATGACTGAATGAATGAATGAATGAAAAAAACACAAAGACAAGATATTTAATGTTTACACTCATAAGCTTTATTGTTTTTAGAGAATATATACTCATTCTGAATGACTCACATGTCATCAATAGCAATGACAAATGAGTTAGATAAAATGTTTGATAGTTTCACCCAAATGCATTAAATGCAACCCACCATGAAAGCATGACTATGTCTTGGCTCATAAACAGCCTGTCATATCCCTTGATAATTGAGCGAGCTACTAGTGACATACAAACCAATCATTTAACAGACAAACCTCACATGTGCCCCTCCTCCCAGCTCACAAACAGCCAATCATATTCATAGGTGCTATGAGTGTCAAACAGCTAATCTGCGTTGTTTGGTAGCCCCGTTGGCACTTGAGAAACAGCATGGAGTCACATGTGACACAACAAACAGCATGGCTGACATGAGAGACATCAGTGTGCAAAATGAGTAAATATTAAAAAGGGCCTGTCATCTCGCTGGTGTGGCAGTTTCTTGTTGTTGTTTTTTTTTAAGTTGGATAACAACTATCAGAGGGTGAGGGGCTCGGAGATTTGGAGGGAGCTCGGAGTCGAACTGCTGCTCCTTGACACATGATGAATTAATATTCTGAATATGATTTTCAGAGTCAACTCTGTGTGGTAAATAGTATATATAGTATTTTCACACATTGCTGTAGGGTCATTTTTGTTATGTTCAAAGGGAAGTGAGTTGTGAATGGGTCACCTTTTGTCCTGTTACTGAAAATACAATGTAAATGGCTTTTGATTATTGTCGGGCCAACCCTTGCGCTGGAAAACCTTTCTTTGGTGAGACCTCAATTTTGCAAAAGTCATTTTCCACAATACTCTAATGTCAGGGGATGGACTAGTGAATGGCTCGGATAGAGCAGCACAGTGAGCCTTTCCTGTCCATCATAAATGTGCTGGCACTCACCCTTTTGCTTTGCTGAAGTGATGATTTATTGAAAAAATAGTTAAGTACAAAGACTTATTTGCCCCTGCTGCTCTTAATTATTACAATATATTTTACCTCTGCTGTTGCTCTTTCAAAACGCCTTTGTATTTTTTGTAAGACTGACATGTACTTTGCTCTTTAATTTATATAGACACAAAAGCACAAAAGAAATAATTCCTGGGAACGCCTGACATTTCAGGGTTGTCAGAAGGTGAGCCTGATTAGTTCAGCCTTTTCAAGGACACAGTGCACTTATCAGCTCTTTTCAGGGCGCTAGTTTTATTTTGAGCACATGTGTACTCATTAAGGTTTGTCAAAAACAAAAAAAGGTCTGAAGAACTGTAGGGAGAGGAAAAATTGCTCTGTGTGGACCACACACATGCATATACAAGCATAAATTTGGTTTGTTACTTATATTTCTTGAACAACTTATGATAATTTTTTATTATTGATTATACTATTGACCATTTTCTCAATTAACTGATTAGTTGATTAGGCCATAAAATTTCAGAAAAATAGCAAAAAATAGTGAAAAGCTCAACCACAACCCAAACTTATTCAGTTTACTATCACAGAGGACTGAAGAAACCAGACCATATTCACTTTTGAGAAGCTTAAGTCAGAGAATACTTTTTTGTAATTTTCTTTCCTATTGATTCTTTAGAAGAAAAGACAAACATCATCAACAACAAGCAAAACAAAACAAATAAAAAAAAAAACATACAAACATGCTAAAACAATAAAATGTAATCAAAAATCACAGGAAACTACAACAAGACAGGACAAAGGAAAGAAGGACAGAGGGAAAACAAGAGAGGGCATTATATATACATATATGTGTATGTGTGTATATACACACACATATATGTGTGATACATATTTTACATAGTACATATCATAAATATCAAGTTGTACATTATATTATGTAGACCAACACCTCAGATCATAAGAAAGGATGTAACTCATCAGTACGTCAGGTAACAGTAAAATAAGGGGCCCATATTTTCATGCAGATGTCTTGCCACTCTATCATCTTGTTGTATAGTCTTTCATAGGAGGAAATTTTAGCCATTTCACCAAACCACTCCTTAACTGATATATCTCCGTTAGTTTTCCAATGTCAAAGCACTATCCTGCATCCAGTGTTATCCTGCACCATGAGATCTGGTCAACATCTAGACCACTTCCTTTCAGTAGCATTAAACATTTTTTCTTAAAAAATGGCACAAAATGAGGTGCCCCTATAGCTCAGTTGGAAGAGCATGCACCCCATGTACTGAGGCTGTCAGTCCTCTGCAGCGGCTGCTGGTACGACTCCTGTCTGTGGCCTGTTTGCTGCGTGTCATCCCCTCTCTCTCTATACCCCCTTTCCTGTCATATCTTCAGCTGTCACTATCAAAAATAAAGGCAAAAGCCAAAAAATAATCTTTAAAAAAGTGGCTTAAAACAATTAATTGGTGACCAAAATAGTTGGCGATTAATAGTTGACAGCTAATTAACTGATTGTTGTAGTTTTTATATACAGAACCATTTAATAATATTCACATCTGTAACATGATGTATGCAGGAGCTGGACTTAATGTAAAATGGTTAAAAAAAAAAAAAGGTATTTAAAACTGCAATTTCCATTTCAGACTACATTTACTGAGATGAGACATTTTCTTTCTGTATTCAGAATCATGAGTGCTCAACAAAGAGCTGATACTGCACAGATTTTTACTAATTTTTGCATTTATAAACAATGTCAAACAGCTTTGATTATTTATTGAAGAGCACTGTGCTGCCACCCCTTTGAACTGAAAAAAATTCCCCCGACACTTCCAGTCGACTGACCCTGCACACCTCTGACCTTATTTGGCCTTATTTACTCATTTTGTTGGAGGGCAAGAAAGATGAGTGACTGCATATTACCAGCAACCACTAGAGTCATTTTAAAGTTTTGATTACCAATCTACTGCCTGTGGAGCCAGATGGGTTTGGAGCTCAATGCATGAATTAGTCTATTAGTCTTGAATTGAGTTTTTTATGAGATGTTTTATACAGCAAGCACCCTTCTAGGGCACACTCTGTGGTGTGACCTTCACATCATCATATTTCCTTTAATTTACTTTAGCCTGGCTCACACAGGTAACTAGCTAGCTTTTTATAGTTCGGACAAACTCTACATGGAAGAATGTTGGAAGACTCTGTGGTAAGGGTTTTTTTTTTTGTTTGTTTGTTTTTAAGTTATTTTGTGGGCATTTTTGCCTTTATTTGACAGGACAGCTAGAGTAGATAGGAAAGGGGGCAGAGAGAGAGGGGATGACACACAGCAAAGGGCCGCTGGCGGGAGTCGAACCACGGCCACTGCAGAGGACTAACAGCCTCCATACATGGGTCGGGCACTCTACCAACTGAGCTAAACGCCCGCCCAACTCTGTGGTAAGGTTAACGTTGCATTGCTTGAACAGGGACTCTTCTGTGGCAGTGAACACAATACATTTACATGTTAGTAACTATCAAGCTGCAGCCTGAGCTTATAGATACTTTATAGCTAAAGTTACTCCATGACTTATGTAACTTAAAATACTGCATAATTGCATGGACTTCTCTGTGCCTGTGGCAACATGTCGGTACTTCTCTTACACACTGGGAGAGACTCACTTTCCACAGCTAGTCTTGCAATACCAGATGATCGGAGATCTGGACGCCTAAGGATCAGCTAGAGATTTCTAAATGTAAAACAGTTGCTTGAATGGCAGCAAGATTGGCTGCTTACAAGGGCTGGGGGATTTGTCAACATAATTGCTGTCATTGATTGGGGAAACACATTGACTTGCATAATAGGCTTTGACGTGTCACAGTGAATGGCTAGATTCACCTGGAGAACAAGCTGCCTGCAATCATCTAAGGGGTGGGAGTATTTTAGACAGAGACACAAAAGTATGGTTCTCTACTGTATAAGCTCTGAAAATTAGACATGGCTTACCAGCAACGAAAAGAAAGCAGCATTCTGTTTACTTTTTGTTAGCACCTTTTCATGTAACATTACACCATCTGTCATGTGACGTAGTCATTTGGCCATTTTAAATTTTCATTAACTGCCATGTGTGAGTGAGAAAATGTCTTAAACTAAGGTTACAGACTGTTGTTAATCTGTGAGTCATTGTTCATTACAAACAAAAATATAACTTTGCTAGCTAGCTTTGCTATCATCACTAACACTTAGTTTACCTTTCATTCCTTGGCCTATTTAACCAGTAAATTATTACATATTTATTATGCAGTTCACGTAATACAATAACTTTAATAATTACTCTGTGCAATAATTTAACTAGTGCAATAACTGTACTGTCATACATTTCTTTTTACACTGTTATATAAGCATATTTTTTCGTATCACAATGCACATTATGTACATAATCCTCAATTTTCTTTCTTTTTTCTATTACCATTCTATATCTCTGCTTATAGTATAGTACATATTTATAATAACAAGTCCGTATAGTACCAGTATATTATTGTTCAGAAAGCAATGCACTGTATATATTCTGTTTATTATCTATTTTTGCCATTTGTATCTGTGTATATTTGATAGGTTATATCTATATTTTTTAAACATCTTGTTATATTTTTTATATTTTCATTTCCAATTGCACTATAAGATATATCTTTCTAATCTTGTAAGGAGCACCTGTGACATCAACAATTTCCCCTCGGGGATCAATAAAGTATTTCTGATTCTGATTCTGATTATGCTCCCTTTTTAAGTGCAATAAAAGTTTCTCGTAGTCCCAGCAGTCTCAGTATGTGTTGCATAGCATTTGTGTTCTGCTGTTTTTATTTTTTTTTTTTTTTTTGTTTTTGTTTTGTTTTGTTTTTTTGATGCCGGTTTTGAGAAGAACTCTTTATGGTTTAGGTTACCAAATATGATTACAGAAGATTTATCTCATATCTCCTCCCACACAGTTAAAAGTGCAAGTAAAAATGCGACTGATTCCGAGATGAGACAGACACAGAAAGTGGTCTTGAGACCAAGACCAATCTTGACTACTGCAACACAACAGTTAGAATGTGGTGGTACTGACTTAGCTTCTTAAAATGTGTACTGTAGTTATTACTGTCATTGAAGAATAACAATATCATTTCATATAATTATTAAGTGTTAAGAGAGGCCCCTCCCTTCCTGAAATGTCTCCTTTTTGAGGAAACACTGTACACCTGTGTGTCTTTATGTTCAAGTAGTATTTTAAAGGTAAAATTAACATGTTAAAATAAACTTAAACTAGTCTACAGTACAGTGATATATTGACTTTGTGGATTGATGAAAAAACAAGTGCTTAAAAATCCCAAATGTTTTTCTCCCTGGTCTTGTCTTGTAATCTTTGAACAACACAGATCAGTAGTGGAAGGGGCTTCAGATGACCACGCTTTATTGTTTTTTTTAGCTGAGTAATAAGATTGCACTGGAATCATTGCCCCATGTTTAACTGTGTCAGTTTTACCATTTGTTTCTGATGTTAGTTTGCTATGTAAGAGATGTGCTGCCATTGAAGAGGCAATTCTACGCATGGCTGACTCCCCCTCTCTTTCATACACCCCCTCCGTCTACACTGAACTAAAATGGGAGATAGCTTTGATCCCTCATGAACACATTATTTTCATCTTACACAAATTCTTTCCTTTATTTTCCCTTTTTTCTGTCTGAGCTTAACAGCGTTCTCTGAATAGTTCCAAAATATCTATCCTCTCACTACAGTAGCATTTCAGCTAGACCAGGTTCAGTGATTCGTACAATAGGTGGCCTCTTTCCATAGGGGGAGGAATGATTTCTAATTTCAGGAGAGCCTACAGCTTGGAAATTGCAGTTCTATCACACCACCACCCTCGCTGGTGAATACTGACAAGCCTATATCTTACACTCAGACGAACTGACGTTGCTGAGTAGTGTAGAGAGGGAGGGATGTAGATATGAGAGATTTGTTGTACACCGTTGTATCAAAGGAATAGGAGGACACTGCTGTGTCCTTGTGGAGCTCCTCAGGACTGACTATTAAATGTCATTGCCCTTTAATCATCCACTGCATCCTGGTGCCAGCTCTTTATGTGCTGTCACTTTACATCCAGGGACAATGGACTGTTTTAAAGTCCCCCTCAGCCACTGTGTGAGCATATGGTCCTAAATAGTGAGACGTCGGATTGAGCCTAAACTGCTGCAAGTGGAATACTTAAAGTCGGGACCATGACACAATTTTTATTGATGAACAAATGGACTCACATGCATAGCCACACACCCACCCACACACAACACACACTACACACACACACACACACCACACGTCTTCTCAGTCTAAAGATGCCTTTAGGCTTAATGCAAAGTTAATTTATGAGGTGGAGGAGACTTTGGTCTTTTCTATGGACTGTGAATTGACGTCAAGACACATTTCTGTGAAATTTTTCCAACTTGAAAGCAAAGTTGTTTCCATAAATCAACACATATTTCACTTAAGTGAGAAACATTCTACATTTGCAGTTTATTACAATTTAACAAAGTTAATTACATGACTGACCAAGGCACTATGACTCTCTTCCAAGCTTTTTTCCAGCCCATGTCTTGTTAGGTGTGAAGTGTGTAGTGTTCTCTGTGCATAGATGACAGCACTTTTAAAATGCTTAATTAATGTAGGGGTATATGATGGTGCTTGACCAGTATGTTCTTTTTTTTTCAGTGGCTTATGCAGATACTGATATTTAAAGAGCAAGGTGGCTGATGGCAGATTTCTAATTGCTGATATCAAAACAAAGAAAAGTCACGTATAATTCCATTATTCCATGCACATTACAATCTAGTATACATGGTGTGTTCGTGTGTGATTACTGGACCCATAGCTTGTCTGCAGCTAGCCTCAAATACTACTGGACTGGTCAGCTTATTTCAGGAATGCTTGGAAGTAATTTCTTCAAACATGGTACAAATGTCCACTTGGAGTCAAAGGTCAAAGTCATGTTGACCTCACTAAACACATTTTTGGCCATAACTCAAGAATTCATGCACAAATTTTGACAAAATTACACACAAATATCTAATACGATAAAATGATGAGGTGACGACATTTTATATGTAAAAAGTCAAAGGTCAACTTCACTGTGATATCATAATGTTTAGCTCTCCATCAGTCCTCTGTACTCCTCTGTAAAAAATAGTCTCTAAGTGAACACAGTATGTCTCTTACTGTAAATTATTCACTGGAATCACACATGTATACACACTTAATATCTTTTATTAAATTTAAAGTTACAGGTCAATATAGTGGTGAGTTCCATATTAAATTCCTTCAAAGTCGTCACTACATACATTATATGAGTCTGGACAGAATAGACAACATTATTTATATAGTACGTTTAAAAGCAGAGAACAGGAAAACAAGAAAAACATGACAGTAAGAATAAATGAAAATAGAGGGAGGAAATTACAGACATTACATGATGTTGTCTGCTCAATGTATATAAATAAATGAGGAATGAAATAAGACAACATGACATGTAATGTCAATATAAATGAGTACAAATAAAAGAATATAATTAAATATAATTAAAAAGAGACAATGACATCACATAAAAGCAAGTCTATAAAAATGGGTTTGTAAGAGGTGATTTAAAAGATATTACTTTGGAACAGCGAGGAGGGCCCCGCCTGAGGATCTAATGCCCAATAATCGGCCTGATCACTAGTATATGATCAGCAAGGCCTCTAAATCATTATGGCTTTTTACTTTTGATTGAAATATATTATACACTGCCACTACACAGGGGAAACTGCTCTCTTCTGTTTTATATTTCCATATGGCATTTTAAGTAATTTGAGGCATCCCATAAATCACATGGCCCTTCCGAGAGATTTGTCACTGATCACTCTCACGAATGCAAGTACGCACACATGAGATCAAGCACCAGCCTGACTCATGGATTGTGTGTGCGTGTTGTATAATAACAGCCTGGCAAAACCAGTTGCGTTTTTTTTACATATGGTCTGTGGTTGGTTGGGTCTTTTTGACCGACAGACTTTTTTTCCCTAATTTCTTGCAGCATTGTAACTGTTTTATTGTTTTATTTTCTGCTAGTTATACCAGTGCAATTGCATCTTTCTTCATCAGTGTATGATAAAAGGGATATTTTCAGTACGTTATGATGATTTTAGTGCACACTCTTTCTGGTTCTTATGACAAGATTCCCAAATGGACTAAGGGGAACTAGGCAAATATAATAAAAAATCAAGTTCTGTCTTCTTCATGTCTCTTTCTTTTAATATTTTGACTCTTGTTTTGTGTGACTAAGCGCAGAAAAGCTGGTCAAGTTGTGATTTGTGTTTGTAAAACCATGACTGTATCTTTTGTCAGATCTGATCATACGGTGTTTCCGTATGGGTGAAGATGTGATTGGCTGGACTGTGGGTAATGGAAATGTCTCAATCGGTACAGCTCTTTCTTTCAAGGTAATAAATATACTGAATCCTGTAAAAAAAGTTTTATTCATCTTAGATATTTCACTGCTCTATTGGAAGCTCTAGGAAAAGTCTTATGAATTACTTAAGGATATACTTTGGTGGTAGGAGTAAAATGCAAAGCTCTTGTCTCTGTAGTTTTTATTCAAGGTGCTTAGATTTTTCTCTCACAGTCCAAACACATGCACTTTAGATCAAAAGGAGTCTATTAGTGTGAATCTGTTTGTTTATCCATCTGTGATAGACTCATGTACCACTGTACGATAGGCGCTGTCACCCTGTGACCTGAAATAAGATGAATAGTTTAGAAATGGATGGCTGTAGTGCTGCAACCAAAGATTTTCAATCGTAGATTATTATTAATTCCTCTGTTAGTCTGTGTAAATGAAAGAAAATTGTGAAAATATGCCCATCACAACTTAAAAGAGTCTAATGTGACAACTTCAAATATCTTTGACCAGAAGTCTAAAACCTGAACATACCGTATACGATTTACAGTGATATATGTGAAAGCAAAGTAGCAGCTGGAATCAAAAAATGTTTGGCTTTTTCACTATTTTGCTTGAATGAATAAAGAGTGAAGAAAATCACAATACACTGATTATCAAAATAGTTGCTGATTATTTTCATTATTTATTAATCTGTTGACTATTTCCTCAATTAATCCATTAGTGTTTTGGTCCATAAAATTGTAAAAAATGTTGATCACTGTTTCCCAAAGCCTAATATGATGTCTTAAAACCCACAACCCAAAGATTACTGTCATAGATGACATAAAGAAATCAGAAGATATTCACATTATTTAACCAAGCCGTACAGGATTTAGTCTGGCCTGAGACCCTTATTTCAGTATATCTTCTTTTATCTTCACCATCTGTCCTCTTTCTGTTGAACCAAAGGGAAAAATAACCTAAAAATCAGTGGCTGTTGCATTTGTACTGAAACGCTGTGTCTTAATTGCCCTGAAATTCTGTAGTATTGAATAACTGGCTCAGTTGGCACCACAGAGAAAAACTTTTTAAATTAACATTCACTCTGGACTCTAGTCAAGGTCATTGCACCATTGGCAATAACCATCATGTTATTTGAATACGACAGTGCTGTGATCCACAAATTTACCTGAGACATGCCCGACACAGATCCCCTGGTTAGTATGGAACAGCTGGAGTCGTTGATTGCTTTGTCCTCTGCACTCATTTTCTCATGAATCTAATTTAGTATCTCAGAGGTGAAGAAGAAGCAGTTCACAGTTATAGCTCATTTGAGTTGAATATGCTTTTTATGGGCTTTGAAATACATGCAAAGATGTGTAGTATAACATATGTGTTTAAGTTTAAAATTTTTACTGGCAGCTAAGCTTTCTCAGTTTTTGGTATTCCCATATTTGCACACTGTTCTATTGTTGTATTAGGATTGGGTGATATAAACAAAATCAGACATTACGATTTTTTGGCCAAATTCCTTGATATCAATATTGTGGCAATATTGTAAAGATGACTATTGGTTCTTTCACAAAATATGAACACAGTGACATTTTTGCTAAATAATGTGGATATAATGACTAACTGGTTAAAGGCAAATAATAGAACAGCGAGAACACTCTGGTAAGTTTGGAAAATTACATCAGTTACTAATACAGCCTTTAAAACCAGGAAAAGTCAACACTTAGGCTATGCCATAATCACAATACAATGATATCCAAATTTCCATCCATCCATTCTAATCGCCTTTAAACCGGAGTCCGCGGGTAGGCTAGCCTAAACCCATACTGACATTTTTCTAATGGGCAAAATTCATATGAGGATAAGCTGCATGTTTGGTGTGGAAGCAGTACAAACCACCACAGACTGTTGCTCATTATACTTTGTGGTATATACACCCAATAGTTTGTTGATCACAGCTGGGCTGATATTCCATACAACATATGACCTAGAGTGTAATGTTTCTTTTGAACAAAACTTCTACAAACGCTATTTATTAGTTAACAGTAAAAGCAACAACAGATTATGATTTGTTTGCTTATTTAATCATTTCTTTGGCTTTGCTAACACAAATAGACTGGGACTGGGCTGTTGCCAAGCAATGCATTCACATTTCCCTGCCCACTATGGTTTGCTTGCAAGCTACTTTGTGTAGGTCTACATGTTACCGCAGTAGGGCTGTCCTTTAGTTTACCAAATTGATCCATAAAACTGCCTTAAGACTGTATTTCAGCTTGGTCTTCTTAATTAACACATATGTTATGCACCTTCTTATTTCTACCACGTCAGTGCCGGTGTGTGGTAGGTAAAAGCGTTAACGGACTGAATGTCCATGTTTAAATTTTTGAGACTCACTCTGGTGCTGCTCAAACAAATGGACCGAGACTGCTTGAAAAGCATGGTCTTTCTCCACGCCCAGGCAGACTCTGGTGTGGTTTGTTTGTGGACTGAAGCAAATGAACCAACCACAAGATTTTATGATTAGAGTTATGCGAATTTATCATTATTTCAAAAGCTAAACTACTAATAAATCCATCTGCTGATTGTGAAATCTGTTCTGGAAGCAATCTTAAATTTTGTTTTTATAAGCTATTAATAGGTCAAAAGCTGTTAAGACTGCTGCTCTTGTATTATACTTGTGTACTTGTGTACTTTGTCAGACTAGAAAGGGTGTGATAACAATCCCACAGTAATAAGCCCTGAATCATTACTATATCAGATTCTTCCTTTTCACTCTGTCTGTGGTCTTAAGTTAAGTTTTACCATTAAAGATTCCTAGAACACCTGTAAAGTGGAGTGATGCATGTAGTTAAAAGTCCCATTACTGTTGTGTTGTAAATCAGCACACATGAAATGCCTCTTGTCAAATCAAATTACTAGGCTGGAACTAACTGTTGTATAAATCATAACATCGATATAATATCATTATTTTGCCCAGCCTTGTGTTTTACTGTTATAGTAATCGAAAAGAAACTAAAAATCAATTCAGCTGAGTCCTGGTAATGTGAAATGGTCACCACGCTGGTCATCAACACACCAGCCTGCAGCTCTGTGAAATTTTCAGCTCATAGTTTTGGTTTGAAGGTGCAACAGACCAACACAAAGCTTGTTCTGCACTTATAACACACTCTCTTTCTCTTGTTAATACGACACAATGACTATTTCTCTGCCATAGTTGTTGAAAAAAGTGCCAGCTCTCTTTCCATGCCTACCCATCACTGCTTTGTTGACAACAGTGACAGCAAAGCCTGCCTGTTGACAGGACATAATGGGCCTATGCGGCCTTGTGTCATGTGTGATTGACAGAGATTATTGGAAGCTAGATTTCAGTACAGTATTCTGTAAACATTCACTTGCAACACCGGTTATATAAACAGGAGCAAATAACAGATTAAAGTCATTTGTGGGATACTTCCAAATTCTCTTCTGTGTCGAATACCAGCCCAGAGTCTTAAGGAAAATCTGTTGATACTGGACGATTCTGCAGCACATTGCCAGACGTGATCTAAATATGGATGTATAAATATAAATATAACCCTCGTCAGCCTTTTCATGCACAGCTTGAGGATCTTTCTTCATTTAATTTTATGAGTTACATCCTTGTGATCTGCACTTTAAGTTAATGTGAAAAATAAAATATTGTATATGTAAATAAGGTTATTTCTAACTTTAAAATTTAAAGCAATATTCTTTGCAGCGACAAAGCCAAATTATTCTGTTAGGTCTATTGTGTGGACAATGATTTCCGACTGTTGTTGAAAATATTAATCTTGACTTCATGCTATCACATTCATTGTGTAGAGGATAGCCCCCTTAATTGTATATATTTGTCGATACCCCTGCAGACATGGACTACTGGAGATGTAAATAAATGAGAAGAAAGAAAATGACAGCATGTTTGGTTTTGTTCTACCAATCAGATAGAATATTTTAATAATAGGGAGTTGAGATGTTGAAATTGTTTAATGTTTATTTGTTGTTTAGCATTAGATTATTACAGTGATAGACACAGTAAATGAATCATTAAGTAACCAGTTTACTGGAGCACCGAACTGAAGTTACTGTATGTTTTAAGATGTTGCCTTAGACTCTCTGTGGAGGCAAACATTCAAGGATACAAACAACACAAACTTTTGCTGTCAAGACACTCCATTAATAGTAATGTATAAGACTCTAGTTTAAAAACTCTTGCCAACTTGTTCCCATGGTTTCATGTAAACCAAACAGGCTATTACATCTCACTCCCTCCAGCTGCAGCCCTCCTGATGTTTGAATGAGCTTTGCCAACTGCAAACCCAGCAGGAACACCAAACCTTGCATCAAAATGAGCCCAAAATGAGCCTCTATAATGACCACTTAGTACTCTAAAGAAACTCTGAGTGGCTCTGCTGCTACTACTGCAGGCACCAAAATGCATTCAGAAATAATTTGATATAAACTTTCCTTGTAAGTGAGAATAATTTATGGATGTCCTGTTTTGTTTAATATTTTTTATGACTGTTTTTGATTATGTTCATTACTTGAAGTAAATATTGTGCTTAAAACATTCAGATCCATCAGATAACCACAGAGTGACTGAATTATCCAAAAAAAAGTGTATTTATTCTAGGAGCCACAGACATAATTATTGTGCAGGCTTATCTGTCATACAATGGTCTACTGCAGTCATGTTGATGACAATGTTTCTTGCTCAAGCTTCAGATTAGAGAGTTGGAGATTGCATTATGCAGCCTATAGGTTCAATTAGAGAGAGGAAATGCTCAGGAAATGACAAGACTTGTCTATTTTCAGGTTCCCTGTTTCACATGATGTCCCAAAATGACATCATCTGGTGAAACTAGGTTTCACTCCAGCTTCTGCATTCTTCCTGTCACACACACTCATTCGAATTTGGACCACACACACATGCTTACCTGGCGCAACCACAGATTCATGTGAGGACGGAACAGATCAGTGAGGTGAAACGTGGGGCAGCTTTTCATTTCACTCATTGGTCATTTCTTTTTGTCTTTGCCTTTGCAACCAATCAATCAATCTATCAGTCAGACTTTATTTATATAGCACTTTTCATACAAACAGAATGCAACAGATAGTGCTTCACACAATAAAAACAATAACAATCAAATTCACAGGTGTCATATCTGTAACTATGTTGTGATTGAGGCCATCATCCCCCATTGCCTCTCATTTTGTAATGTTTTTGTGCTCGTTCATATTCAAGTGGATTACAGTATCTCAGCACCTGAAGCGGAAGTTAAATACTGTTTGGATCGTGTGTAAAAATGCACACGAAATGTTTGAAAGTGAGTGTCTGCAGTGCTAGAGAATCTCAAACAAAGTAAAATAATGTGCTGTCACAGGTCATGGTAAACTAAAATCAATTAATAATTTTTTCATCCATCAGTTCCTCGAGGAATCATTCCACATGAATGATGTCTACTCAAGCGGGACAGAGCTAATGCTTAGATGCTAAGTGATAACACCTAAATGCAAAAACCTACTTTACTTTTCATGTTACTTTGCAGGAATTTGCTCTTCCAGATATAATTTTACATTTGACACATGCTGAAATTGTTGTGTTTTGTTTTGTTTTTTTTGTTTTTTTGTTTTTTTTTTACCCAAGGACTTTTTGATATTGAAAAATATGCAGTTTGACTTGGATTCAGTGGCATTTGTTTTTCTTTCAACTACCACATTCATGGTTCTATTTCATTCTCCTTTTATGCCTCTACGCCGATAACAGCTGTGGCAAGAAGGCATGATGTTTTGGTTTCTCTGTCCATCTGTCCATCTGTCCGCCCGTCTGCCCATCCTGTTTTCATGAACCCTCAAGTTCAAATATCTCAAGAACTTCTTGAAGGAATTTCTTCAAACTTGGCATAAATGTCCACTCACACTTGAGGGGGGGCTGATTTGATTTTGGTGGTCAAAGGTCAAAGTCACTATAAGTTTTTGTCTGCTCCATTCTCGTGAACGCAATATCTTTAACACCTGTAGAGAATGTCTTTAAATTTAGTACACATGTTCACTTGGACTCAAGGATGAACTGGTTAGAATTTGATGGTCACATTAAGGTATATATGAATATGCATGTTTGTATATTACCTGCATGCTAGGTACTTTTGTTTGTTTTGTTGAAATAATGAGTTAAAAGAAGAAATGTAAGAAAGGGATAGGGATATATAAGTTTTACTTCTACCTACTCCTACACTGTTATTTTTGTCTTGTTTGTTTTTTATTTATTTTTTTGGTTCGAAATAGTCATTCATTCATTCATTCATTCATTCATTCATTCATTCATTCATTCAATTAACTTAAGTTTAATTAATTGAAAAAAGTGTATTTACAGTTGTTTTTTGTTGCACTTATTTAAAGTTGTCCACAAAACCTTACAAACAAGGTTTTTGCCATAACTCAAGAATTTATGTGATAATTCTATCAAAATTTCATGCAAATGTCTAATAGGATAAAAATATTGGTAACATTTTAGATTAAAAAGGTCAAAGGTCAACTTCACTGTGGCATCATAATGTTGTGCAAAAACACTTGAAGCTCTATCAGTCCTCTGTACTCCTCTAGTCTCTCAAGTGAAGACAGCATGTTTCTTATTTGAAAATTATTTGCTGGAATTACACCTGTCAACATAGTTAAACTTTCAATTTTACCCAAAATACTCTAAATTATTACTTAATAATATTAAATTCCTTCAAAGTCTTCACTAAATATATTATATGAATCTGAACAGACATGGATGTAAACTCAGGTTAGTGGAGGCATACAACTGTGTGGCTGTAGTTCTATTTTTTTTTTTTTTCTTTTAAATGGGCCCAAGAAAATACAAACTATAAACCAAATAAAAATTACACACCCAAATATACAGTACATATATCTTCATTTCAGTCTGACTGTTTACTTTAAGAAAGCAAGTCAAACGGTCTTTCCAGATTGATTAAAAACAGTAACAGTTGCCTCCACATGCTAGATTAAAGAGGGAAAAAGCACCTTAAATGAAGCCCTGTAATTTCTCTCATTACCACCCACCTCAAGTGTTAGGCAAGTGCCTTTGAAGAAAAAAAAACAAATTAACTAACTAAGGTGATCCAAAGGACACAAACTTCCTAAAGGGAAGTAAAAAAAAAAAAAGAAAGAAAGAAAGAAAGAAAGAAAAAAAAAAAAGAAATTCTGATGTACCAGAGTGCTGTCTTTTCTCTCCAAGATACTGATGAGAGTCAGCCGCATATAAAAGAATGAAATATTGAAATGATCATCAGTAAACCACCATGATAGAAATGTTCTAATTAATCTTAAATCTGATACAATTACAGTGTGATCCATCTTCTGTCCAGCAGGTTATTCTCCATTTTAAAGGCTGTTTATCTTCAGTAGGAGTGGGGCAAGAAGGTGCCTATAGGTGCCATATACATTCATTCAATTTTTGCCATTTGAAGGTAACATTATACAGTATACTGAATATGATGTAGCTTTAAAGACTGTCTTTTATTGATCTAGAAGGTATAATAAATGATGCCCCTTACCTGTGCCAGTGAGGTTATGTTTTCATTTCAGTTTGTTTGTCTGTTTGCCAGCAGATTTACAAAAAACTACTAAATATTTTAGAAGACTGGACTATTGGCCTTGGCAGAGGTCTGTACTCTCCAAGTGCCCTTCTAGTTTTATGTGAAAGCACTTAAATTGTATGCTTTTACAGGAAAATCATATTTTTGAAGTTTTGGCCATCATTCATACTTTGAGTTTTTTTCTTGTTCACCTAATTCTGCAATGAATATAACTCAAAAGGGAATGCATGATGTATTGAATATTGTTTAGGTAAAAGTCCAGTTACTGTATCACCGTAAAGAGGTCATTGTCAAAGGAGGCATATGTTGCTGTCATGTTGCCCTTCTTTGTGGATCCAAACAGCCTTACTATACTAGAGCTCATGATCACAGTGACCACTTCATTCACTCTGCAAGGTTAAAAGTCCCTGAATGCTACTGTTTGCAGATATTTTGCCCTACAGCAATCAGCCTTATTTATGGAACACTAGAATATGCAGGCAATAATAAATGTGTATTTCCATCTTTTTTAAATGAGAGGAAAGCATAAAAGGTTATTGATGGATGGACCATAGAGCAGATAGCTTGAAGGTAAAAGGGAAATTATATCCGTTCACAATTTGAGAGAATTTATGAAGTTGTATTTTGGAGAAAAGGCTAACTCGCCAAAAGGCAAAACTTCATTCCACACTCACTGAAACATTTCAGCTTCACAGAGGGGTTAAATGTTAATCAATTCAACACAGTTACTGGCTATGCTTTCAGTATAACCAAAGGTGAAAAATTATAAAACCCAATGCAGTCAGTGTGGCGGCTAAAGGAGACCGCTGATGTCAAGCTAGGTTTCTTGGTCTTGATGAATGTCTTTGTAATGCATGCTTTGAAACTCATTAGTCCTCTTAAATGAGTTGCATGGTAACCCCACTGAATTGGTTTAAAGTAATTAGTTTTCCTTAAATTATTCACAAGAACCCATCAGACGTGACAAGGAGAGTGTGTTCTCATTGAAAGTCCACACTGCTATATATATTCTTAGAAATAAAGGTTCCGAAAGGGTTTTTCCTGAAGTGCTGAGGTTCTACTGAGAATCATTTGCTTATAAAGAACCTTTTTTTTTTGAAGAAAAGGTTTGTCAAGGGTTCTTTGTAAGTCTAAGGGTCCCATTCAGAACGATTTTCATCCAGAAAACTCTTCCTGGACAAAAGAGTTTTTTCATCATGCAAGATTGTGGTCGGCCACAGTCTCATGTGTGTGCCTTAGGGTCCTGGAGGCATACAGGCCCTAGAGGGATTGCAGATTGCAGCCAATCACCTTCTCAGCTGAGAGAATGATACACTGCAGTCTGCCCTTGTCCCTGGCAGTGGCAGCAGCGTACCAGATGGTCATGGGGGAGGTGAGTACGGACTCTATAATGGTGGTGTAGAAGTGCACCACCATCTTTGTCTTTGGTAGGTTGAGTTTCTTCATCTGTCGCAGGATGTACATCCTCTGCTGGGCTTTTTGGTGAGGGAGCTAATGCTGACACTGAACACCACTTCAGGTCTTGGGTGATGGGGGTGCGTGGGTCTTGACTCTTCCTGAAGTCCACAATCATCTTCACTGCCTTTAGAGCGTTGAGCTACAGGTTGTTCTCGCTGCACCAGGTCAGCAGATGGTCAATCTCCCACCTATAGGTGGACTCAAGAGTCCAATGAGGGTGGTGTTGTCTGCGAACTTCAGGAGCTTGATGGACTGATGACTGGAGGTGTAGATGTTGGTGTACAGGGAGGATCCAGTGCTGATGATCTGTGGGTCAGAAACGTGCTTCCCCAGCTTCACATGCTGACTCCGACAGCAGTACAAAACCAGACAATTAGACAAGACTACAAATAGGAAAATAGTTAAAAAACAGTAGATTGGGAGAGCTTAGAGTTTAATGATAGGGAAATGCAATTCAAATGCAATCCATTAGGCCTATCACAAAGAGTACAAAATGCTGAAATTCTGCATAACAAACATTTTCAGCCTGGGGTTATGTAAGGGGAGTAGTCCTGCACATTTGACTTTGTATTTAATAATTTAACACTTTAATTGCACTGGGGACAAATGATTTCTTATAGATATTTTTGGTGGCTCATGGCTGTCTAAAGGGAAGTAGTTCAACTTGTGAGTACAAAGGATGGGGCGGATCACTTATGTCAAGTGATTTATTTTTGACATACAAAAAGAAAGAAAGTACATGATGTGTAGTTGCATCTGTGGTTTCTCTATGATTTTACTGGCCACTATTAACCACTGTTGACAGTCTTTCTTTACTCTTGACATCTTTGTGTCTTTGCCATACAACCATGTTAAAAGACAAAATGTTGTCCTCCAAATTCTTGTACACCATTTCAAGAATACTGTCACTCACCCCAAAGCCATTAAGCTTCCTGAGTAGGTATAAAGAATAGAGCAGAAACAGAGTGAGCCCTCAACAAATGTCAGAGCCTTAACATTTAACAAGTGGGCATTTATCTTTTTTTTTACATTTCTGTGAATGTCCTAAGATAATTTTAAAATATTTTACCAGCTAAAAGGCAGTGTACTTACTCATAGCGATTTCATGCAAAATTGAGTATTGCCTTTGTTTACTTAAATGAAGTAGTTGACTTTTAGTTGGTGTTTTATTGCCTGAAACATGACTTGTTTTATTCAGCTGGGGTGTTTCCAACATTAGTCTAACCTCACTGATATAAAATGGGTGGACAAAATAGTAACAAAAATAGTACATAGTACAACACAATACATTTCAACAGCTAATTACAAACTACAGCCTCCAAAATGATCATAGAGTTGAATTAACACCTCTCTGAAACAGTTTCAACATTTAATTAATGAATGTTTTATTGCAGAGGTGTTGTGAGAATTAGAATGCATCACAATGCTTAGAATGTATAGCACTGAAAATATTCTAAATATAATGTACACTTATACTAGAAAGGCCAGAATCCCAAACCTACCAGAACGGCCGTAGGCAGTCATTTTGACCTCTAGAATCCAAACTCTATAATCTCTTATGATAAATACCCAGTTGAGAGATTAATGCATTTATTGTCTTAGGATGTCTTTAAAAAAAAACAAAAAAAACACCTAAATGCACATTTTAACAAATTAAATTCAGGCATATCAATATTCATATCATCCCATATATCAAACCGTAATTATTGCATATTATATTCACACCAGTGTTTGACAAATTCATTAATTCATGACTCAGAACAAGAAAATTATTTCATCAATAGTGCATGTCTATTTAACATATTAGGTTTAAGATTTGGTTGGTCTGTTCCAAATAATCTCTGAATAACTGAGAGAAATCCACACTAGTGTTGCAAACCTCCCCAGTCTCCCCTATTCACAGTCAACGCACGTTGACTCTTCTCCTGCGCACTTTACACACGGCTTTGCGGCATTTTCCGCAGGTGCTGAATATTTTAGTAGCCACGTCTTTTTCCTCCGTATGAACTCCTAATCACTTTCTGATGAGAATGAAGTATGTTCATTCCAAGAAAGGTCGCTGTCACTTTCCACCTCAGATAGTTCCCCTGCATCAGAATCGCCACTGTCTTAAGTTCTGAAGTAGCTCCAGGGCCTTGGTAAGTGTCAGGTCTCTCCTCGGTCTTTCAGACATTTTCTTTATTTCTATCTCTCTATCTCCCTGTCTGTCGATCTCTCGAACTCTGTCTATTAATAACGTGACTGCGGGAAAGGCTAAAAATAAATCAACCACGGAAAAAATAAACAATAGAACAGCGTGAAATTCGTCCGGTCAATATGACCGTTCACGGCCAAAATAGGTAAAAATTATGATTTTTTTTAATTTTTTTTTATGTCATTTGTGTAATTTATGTAAAAACAACTTTAAATAAAAATACATACACTTTTGTGAAAAGTCAAGAGCTAGCAGGATTTTTTTTTTTTATTCAACAAAATATTGCACATGTAAATTTCAAAACGGTCAAAATGACGTTGTGGCCGTTCTAGTGTTTTAATATTGGCCTACATGCTGGTACTCCTCTCTGCCTTCTCCAAACTAGGGGCATGCCGACTGGCATCCACTGTATGCAATACATGACTGTCCATAATTACCTTTACAACCTCACTTCAGACATCCAACAGTCCTTTAAGGTGTAGTCAGCATTTGGAGAAAGATAGTTGATTGTTGAATCTCATTCCCAAGTTGTCAAATACTTACATTTGGGAATGAGACTTAAAAATTAACTATCTCACTGACCTGTGATGGCAAAAAGTCTCTGTCATGGGCTAGATTTTCAAAAGTCTAAAAATGCTAAGAGAGCAGCAGAAGTGTAGTTTTCTCTCAGATCACTGAATTAAAGTATGCTTAATGTATTATGGAACTTTATTCCACAGTGCAAAAATAAAACAATGAGATTTACTTATTAGTCATTTTCGTTCACCACACACATGTAAATTAAATAATTAAGTAATTCAGTTATTTTTCCTCAAGTTAAGGATAGACAGGTACTTCTCTCTGCAGCAACTCCACCTGAATGTGCATGTGTCTGTGTCAAACTTTTACGTCTCGTATGTCTGAGTCTAATATTGCTGGCTAAAGTATAAAGTGACCAGACTGAATTAATAAATGTAGCAAGTTCAGAGACTTCCGGCAATGACAGTCTTTTATTTCTTTTCCCATGTTCAAGGACATGTGCTGCATACAAATTAGGGGTAGCACTAGTGCAGCACAGATTGCCTGAGGTTTTTAACATCTAAATTGGTCAGAATTGGTAGTCAGATAATTCAAGTGAACTGAGAGTTAGAACAGCAGGTGTTGTTTCTCTTTTAAGACTCATATAACGGTCATATGCACCTTCTGGGGACCAGCTTACTGATTGTAAGAGTATTGGCTTTGTTAATTACTGATTCTAAAACTATATGGCACTGTATTATAAAGAGTAAATGGCTGTCAAAAAAGAGCTTTGTGTTTTGAAGGCCTGACCTGAAACACTGAGAGCATGCTGTCCTTTATCAAAACTTTGCATGACCTCTACAACTTTTATAAACTTTACTTTAAAAAAATGAGTTTGCAGGTCAGTCATTTTAGATGTTTAGACAGTCTTACCTGTTTTTGCTGATGACACGTGATGAAATTGCACCACATATCAGGTTTATTTTGTGAAGTGTGAAATATTTATGTTTTCCATGATACCCTTTGCTAGTACTTTATAATGAGCAGCTTTCAGTCTATCTTTTTTTAGGAGCTTGTTATTCTATTGTCTTACAGGGGGAAGTATCTGGCATGGTCTTTATGTGCTGTGGGTTTTATAATGATTGTGATTTTGTTTGACTTTTATGCACCGCTATACTGTAGCTTCCCTATGTTAAACCCCTCAGGCTGTTGTTCCGTAGCTCTCACAGTGTACTATTTTGTCAAACTGCCAGTCAGTTTATTTGTCCACGTCTTTGCTAACTACTTGTTGGTCTGCTTATCTTGGTCTGTGTGTGTTGCACGGTATGCTTTCCAACTGCTGCTCTCTATTTAATTTTATGCAATTGTATTTATGGGTCATGTGTGCCTATTATATTCTGTGCACTTGGCAAGATGTTTAAACTGTGCTCCTACGACATTTTTAACATGCAGCCAGCAACAAACATGTAAATAGGATTTTAATCTCCCATGTGCATTTTTTTTTCTCTTTTTGTCTTCAATTATAAGATACAAATAATGCATCACTAATGATATAAATTGTGCAGTAAAGGAATAAACTGATGATTCATTGATAATTTGGGAATGATGATACTAGCCAGTAGGCTTGGGTAGTATCTATTTTTTCATACCTTTCATACCTTACTGACAACGATAGTTTCTGTGGTTGTTGTTTTATTTCTGCGCTTCGCGAGCAAATTTGGCCTGAAAACACACAGATAATTTATTTTGAATGCTATGAATAATATATTAGCCTATATGTGGTATAAATGAAATTCTGAGATTCTGATAAATTACAAATACTTAAGTTACTGTAATTAAGTAGTTTTTTTTGAGCACTTGTTCTTTCATGAGTAGATTTTCAAGCCGGTACTTTTACTTGTACTTGAGTACACATTACACAGTCTAATCACAACTCTTCCTATTCTTCCTCTAAAATCTCTATTGAGTACAGAGTACAATTTAACTTCATATCCAAACCTGTCGTCTCCATTTAGTGTTCATACTGATAATACAGGTGTTGTAATATGTTGTAGTTTGTGTTGTGTGTGTATAGATTATATTCACTATAACAACCCTATTAAATATGATTCATGTTAGCTACCTAACTAGCCAGCCTGCTAGCAGAACTTTCTGTTTGCAGGGGTGGTAAACATTTCCACGGTAACAGTGAGCTCCACCAGTCACACTCCTCACTGTTACACTGTAGGATTGTGGGTAGTGTAGTATTTCTCCATTACATCACAAATAAAATGTATTTTTTCTCAAAACAAGGTTGATATTATACAGACTTGTTGGTTACAGGACCATAAACCATTGTTTGACAATCACATAGCTTGTGGTCAGTCCACATTAGATGGTTACGACATCATGACCAATAATCTAAATCCTCTATGCAGAATATGAATGGAACCTCACTGTTAAGCTCTATTTGTCTTCTTTCAAAAGTTATTAAGTTATTATTATTATTTAATTTAAAATTTCATTGACACTTAGCCATTGTTCAAGTTTGTTCTGGTTGTTTAACTGTGTACTTTTCCAAAGCACTGAGAAACGTGCTGCTGGTGTGCTTTGCCAGGGTATATAGTAGATATGGTCTCTCATGCTCACTAAACTTACACGCTCACTCACTGCGCTACTCTGACCAGTCAGCAGTCTGCAGTGTGTGTTAGCTTACCTTTATCATCAGGATGAAACCCAAAATACTTCCTACAGAGGGAGAGTCATTCCTTAACTTCATCCCTGGACGCCATGTTACTCAGCTCAGCTGCACTGCCTTGTCCACCAGTAGAGAGACTGACCTCTGGTGGTGCCTGCTGTGCACTACATCATCTCAACACAACCAAACACATACTACCTTTAATAGACAGGACAGTGCATGTATGTGTGTGCGTATGGTGTGTGTGGACGAGTGAGAGTGAGCAGCATGTGATACAAGTGACGGTGAATGCTACAGTGCAGAGCAGAAAAATGGACCTACATCTCGCAGCAAATGGTCAATTTTAGCAGTAAATATGCAGTGTATGTTAGAGTTGTCAGTTAACAAAGGCTACAGCTGCTCAAGATAAGGTGGAACTTGTGTCGCTTTCCAACTGCTGGTAAAAATGAAGTGGGTTAACCCCAAAGCATTAACTTTGCTCTGGAGGTAAACAAATCTCCCCTGTGCTTTCTGACTATGGTCGGGGAGCTGAAGCAGGAATGGTGAACACCTGGTATACTGTAATAACTTGATACCACACAAGCCTCCTGGCCAGTGTAACTTTGTGTGGCACCTTGACACGTTGTATTACACTATTCTGTTTCCCAAGTTTGAGGAGGATAACTACTCTTCAGCAGGGCAGAAAATTACATCACTATTATCAAAGGACATGCTGTTCTACCTGTGTTTGATGGGGAGTGATTTTGTCAGTGCTGACGAGCTACATTATTTGAGAGACAATGAGAGAGAGAGCGAGCGTGATGCAGAAGATTGGTCTAATTAAAACCACATTTCCACTGGGATTTAATTTATCTTGTATCTTATATCGACTAGACTGTGAAACTTTTTGGTGTAAATGCATAATTTAAAACCTTGTAGAGTGGATACTGTGTGTGTGTTGTGTGTGTGTGTGTGTGTGTGTTTGTGTGTGCAAATGCTGTCTTTGTGGGAGTTTTAAAGTGAGGTCCTGACTAGATCTCACTCCTCCAAGTGACTGTTATAGAGTAGGACTTCTTGGGTTCATATTAAACTTAAGATTGTGATAAGGAACTGGGAATTAAAGTTGTCTCAAATCTCAAAAGTATAAAAGTGTGTGTGCTTGTATGTATGTGTGATGTACTGTATGCACTCAGTAGGAGGGGAGTTGTGAGGAAGCAGATAATTTTTATTTTAATGGAGAGCTCATTTGTCACATGTAGTCGACTCGCTTCTGTCTCCTCACTGGGTGGCTGTATTGTGCTGATAAAGCTCTTTGCCACAACACTGGATCAGCTGCCTTGGGTCCAGGCGTTTCTCACTGTTTTCATCAGCGGATGGAGTTTGCTTAGTTGTCAAGGAGCAACCCTGCCTCATAGATACTGAATTAATATAGTATGAAATTGTTTTCCCATCTACGTTGTGCTGACGTATGTAATTGCTGCCAGAATTACCCTCAGAGGCGGTGTGTTTTTGAGTGAATGAACCGCTACATTAATCGACCATGACGTCACAGGGTGGTGGTCGAAGTGGATGGTGGCCGAGCAAAGTGCAGAAACTTGATATCAGAGACCGGGGTTTGCACTCTGAGCCCTGTCTGTCAGGTTTAGGCAACAAAGCAGGAATTGCATTACAAAATCTAATACTGAGGTACAAAACAAATGAGCCACATTTTATTGACATGTTCAGTATCAATAAAATGTAGGCACACTACAATACAGCAGCTCCCCATCAGTTTCATTGAAATAGGAGCACCTATGTTTATGACAGTATTTGAAAATCACACCATGAGGATTTCTTAATACCCTGGTACTGTGATACCTTTATACCACTCAAGCCCAGTAACGCATTAAAAAAGTTAGCATTGTGCCAACAAAGGCAGGGAAGAAGGAAGCTGTTAATGATTAAACATGGATATAAACAATGGTGATTTAAAATAATACACGGTTAAGGCCCAAAGGCACTGAAAATGATAACTGATGTGTGTTAATTTATGGTGTTACGATGCACTGCAGGCATCAGATTTGAAATGCCAACACCACAAAACTGACACTATTTTGGAAAAAGGTTGCAGGCACAAGTTTGTATGCTTTACAGACATACTCCATTACTTTTCTGTGCATTTCTATTTGAGTAGCCTGTAACATTACATAAGGCTTTAGGGCAACTGGGTGCATGCTGCTGCTTTTGTCAGTTGGTTGGCAGTAGCACACCAGTAAAGCCACTGGGGACCAGCCATCTCATTCCATCTGTTATTTTTTTACCCAGGTGGGTGAAAGTCACATAAAGCACCACTAATCCTCTCTCTCCAAACAGGTATTACAGCTACAGGAGAAAACAGCTTTGAATTCTGGGCCCTCCTTTGATGCTCCACAATTGAGAAGATTGCAGTAGATTTCAAAACATACACATCAGGCACTTTCAGTGTTTTTGGGCTTCAGCTTTGCAAATGTAATATTAGGGGATGCATTAAACATGTTTGTTAGACATCAATGATACACAAAATGCATTTTGTTGTTGTTATTGTCTGACAAGCCAGAGATATACAATTGCATGTCATCTGCATGCAGTGGTAATTGACTTGTATTTATTGATAATGTTACAGAGGGGGAGCATATATAAAGAAAGCAGAACAGAGCCCAGAATGCTCTCTTGAAGAACTCCATATGCAATATCAGCTGTCCTGGATACAAATTGACCTGAACCAACAAAAACTTTCTTGCTTGACACTATGAACAAAACTAATGGTGCACTACACCAGATAGACCCACCCATTTCTCAGTCATACTGTTTACAGCGCCATGATCAATTGTGTCAAATGCATGACTTAGACGTAAAGCAATGAGGACACTGACTTTATTTGCATTCACAGTAATTCTCAGTCAAATCCTCTGTATAGCTCTTACAGTGCTATTGATGGCCAGATTTAAACTTTACATTGCTGTTATTCAGATGGTCATATAGTTGGTTAAAAACAATGTTTTCCAGAAGTTTACCAAGAAAAGAACTGTTAAAGAGGGGCCTGTAATTACCGAGGTCAGCGATGTCCAGGCAGTCCTCATAAGCAGATGTTTTACCATAACAGTTTTAAACGCCTTAGAGAAAACATGTAATTACAAGAAATGTTGATTACTTACCTTGTTTCCTTGGTGAGGCACTCACACTACATTGTTAATAGGAATGCATTATTACTTAATGACTACCTTACCATTAATTAATTAACAAGGAAATTAGACCACCGGCCAACCCAAATGACAACTAACTACTGAGTTTCAATTGGGAGAGGACCATTAGTTCATAAATGACACAAGACAAAAAGAGCAGAATGGTAAAAAAGTGTGTTATTATTCAGGACACAAGAAACTTTGCTGTTCTACCAGTTTAAAAATGGTAAGTTAGATTTTCTGCTCAAGTGTTGCAACTTAAGGAAATCAAGTAGAATGTTGCCACCAATCATCACTGTTCAATCTTAGGTTTATGGTTTATACTCCTCAAACCTGTGGATCTACTTATAAAACCTTTATTGCTATTTTTGCTGGTGATTAATATTGCAATTATCTAATGGTACAATTTAATGTTGGACAGTGAGGGATTGCTTTCCATATCATATTATAAGATTATAAGAGCACAGTGCAGTTCTATTTGCCAAACATGCCAGCAAAAATATTGACTTGGGAGTTACTATGGCTATACAAACCTCAGTAAACAACAAAGAAAAAGATTTGTAACTGATTTTTTCCCTCATCTACTTGCCACACTGAGCCACCATTTTTAAGAAAAGATTGTAACTGCCAAGATTACAAATGATGGAGCAACAAAAAGAATTTCATTTTACTTTCAGCCGTTTGGATGGTGTCAAGATCTTTGACATCTCAGCATGCACCTCTGTGTAGCTAATTTTAGTTTTTTTTTTGTTAGCTAATTGTTTACTCCTGTTACTTACTGAAAAGAAGACTTTGACAAAGATATTTTGGTTCATGTTTTAATGATTTTGTTCAAAATTAAAAGTTGACAATATATGATATTTGGATGATATCGAAATTGCCTTTGCCCTGTACAGAATGTAGTAAGGGCAGTCTTCATAAAACCAGGCATTGCCAATAAAATTGGAATGACTGTTTAATTAAAATTCAAACTTGTAAGGTTTCTCTACTAATTTTGTTTGTTTGTTGTTTGATTTTTTTTCCTCTGCTTCAGTCATACAGTGTATCCCTGTTGTGTGTTGTTGACGCTGCAAAGTACCAGGACTCATCTTTAATCGAGATTTGATGTGCTCAATCATATGCTGAGTATAAAGCATACTCTAGAGTGCAGTGAGAGTGAGTGGGAGTCAGTGTGGCCAACAATCAACATCCACGTCAAAAGACCATGCTAAAAGAAATGCTGGCATGTTTCTAAGCAACACACAAATGCACAAAGACATACAGATCCAACCAGGAGTGGGAGATTTTTTTTTCCTCAAAGTGTACTTCAGCTTCCTCTGATCCCTGATGGTCCTCCATTTTTCTGTTTCCAACTACAAAACATGTCTAATGCTCCCTACAGAGCCGTACGCCTCCAGTCTCAGGGGGATGAGTCAACCTTACACACTTTCAGTTCAGCATCTAGCACTATACAAGCTCCCCACTCTCTCACTTTCTTTTATTGCAATTGAAATAGAAATGAAGTTTAATTAACAGGAAGTTTAATTGTAGAGTATATAGAGGATCAAGTGCTTGTTCACTGGAGTGCACATTGAGATAAAGATAGGAATAAAGAATAAAACTGAACAGAAGAGAAAAAAAAGGATTGCACAATAAGTAAACTGACCATTGAACAGATGTAACACATAAGATATCACATGCTGACATTTTCCACTTGCTCACATCACCCCACATCTGCCCTCCACTATTTCTCCTGCTGATCCTCCATAGCCCACTCTCAGACAGCCCTTGCATGTCTCTATCTCAGACCAGCAGACTGCTTGACATTGTCTGATCCTTGAAGTCAGGTTAAGATCACAAGCTCTTCATTAGTATTCAGGTTTAGGAGAGCTCTATGGAGCTGAGTGGGCCTCAACGTTTGGCCAAAGCCTGCCTCAAACAAAGAGCCACTGAGAGCCGGGAAGCAACAAGTACCTCAATTCATCATTCACATCAGTGCCAGTCTGCAGTATTTTTTTATTATTGAAAGCCTTGTTAATCCTACAGTATGCTACAGAGCCGGTGATAATTTGACAGAAACCACCCTACTGTGCCTACTTTTGTGCTACAAACTCCAATTCCAAAAAAGTTGGGATGCTGTGTTAAATTTGAAACATTATGCATTGAATTGCAAATACTTTTCAGCCTATTCAGTTAGACCTCAATTAAATACATTACAAAGACAAAATATTTAATGATTAACTTTATTGTTTTTTGTGAATACACACTCATTTTGAATTTGACGTATGTAACATTGGGCAAAAACTTTGGACAGTAGCATGTTTACCATTGTGTTACATCACCTTTTCTTTTGACAACACCTAAGTAAGTGAAATTCTTTGTCATTCTGTCTTGATACGACTTTGCGGTGCTCAGCAGTCCAGGGTCTCTGTCGTATTTTGCACTTGATGATGTACCACACAATTTCAATGGGAGACAGGTCAGGACTGCTGGCAGGTCAGTCTAGTACTCGCACTCCTTTACTACAAAGCCACACTGTTGTAACATGTGCAGAATGTGGCTTGGCATCGTCTTGCTGAAATAAGCAGGGGCATCCCTGAAAAGATGTTTTCTGGATGGCAGCATATGTTGCTCCAAAAGATGTTATTGAGCATTCTGTAACTTTCCCAGTCTTTTGTTGCCCCTGTCCCTACTTTTTTGAAATGTGTTACAGGCATCAAAATTAGTCTGTGTGTGTGTGTGTGTGTGTGTGTGTGTGTGTGTGTGTGTGTGTGTGTGTGTGTGTGTGTGTGTGTGTGTGTTTTGTGTGTGTGTGTGTGTGTCCTTACAAAAAGTCTCAAAACATTAAATCATTGCATTCTGTTTTTTGGAATTGGTGTTTATAATAATAGCTGACAGTTGCAGGAAATAAAAGTGTGTATACAACACATTTGTATAAACTCAGATAAATTGAATCATTTTGTTGTGTTCCAGGCAAAACATTTACCTTGTAAAGTTTAAAGGGTCATATCACCCATATCAAATTGAAAAGAATCTTTTCTCTCACCCCTAGCCATCTGAATTGTCTTGGTCTTATCTACTAAGATTTTAAGATATCCTTCCCTGATATTTCTTTTTTGCAAGAAAGTACCTTTTTCCAAGCTAAGAGCAGCACAAATGATATTCTGTTCATCCCTATTTTTGGATTTCTACCACTCTATTAAGGTAAAGTGTGTAGATCAAACAGGACCGCTTTGCATGACTTGACATCCCCAGCCATAAGAAATATCTTTATTGTTAAATTGGGTGAACTGACCCTTTAAACAGCAGGGCATGAGCAGTTAGAATACAGATGAGAACATCTCGCACCATGTAGACTCATTCTATCCTATTTTGATGCAGCTTTTTGTTTGGAAGCAAGGTGTGTGATGCTGATAAATGGTGTGATTAGAAATTAGAATGCACTTTAATTATCTGACTTTGCAAGTACATTGTGACAAAGTTCTGCATGTACCACTCGTGCAGCACCCTCCTCTGTTCACTTGTAATGCTGCTGAAATAGAAATTATGAGACATCATTACTATCAGTGTGTGGAGAAGCAGAGAGACAGACTGTGTTGTTTGCACAGATGGATGGGGCAAAGAAAAGCCATAAGTGGAGCTGATTTGTCTCTAATAGTAGTCACATTTCTTCTTCTCAAAGTTAAAAAAGAAAAAAAAAAACAGTCTATTGTGGTAAAGTGGCAAATAGGCCGAAGTCTAAACTGGTTCAGGACGGTAGCTGTGCAAGGGAAACACAAATCTCATTATATCAGGATCAGTTTATGTCTCTCCCCAACCCGACTCTCTCTTTTTTGAGTGCCTTCATTTCATCCTGATCTGGACCACATATTAGGTTTTCATTTTCTGCCTTATTGTAGGCCTGTGTCATTTTTCTCCCTCCCCACTTTGAGCCCCTGTCCCTATTTGATGTGGCAGTCAAGAGCTGAGAGAGCCAGCAGACCCGCACTGTATTAACACATAAATCTTTAGTGAAGCTACTCTAACATCTGCTGCCATCTCAGAGGTTTTTTGTCCCTACTTTCCTTGTTTTCCCCAGATCCCACACAATCTGATTCTCTCTGCAGTCTGAACCACATCTGTACCCAGGATAGTAATTTCAAACTAATGATGCCTGGAATAGAAATTTAGTCCTAAGTCTGTCTTTTTTTCTTTTTCTTTCTTCTCTTTCTTTTCTTTCTTTCTTCTCTCTCTCTCTCTCTCTCTCTCTCTCCTTTCTTCGACCATGAAATTCAGTAAACGAAAAAAAAAACATGGAGATGTGACCTTAAAATGTCCCCCTGGCTCACCGAGACTGACTGACCTCTGAGTGTGGAAATATTTGAAAAATAGATAAAGATTTGGACTTCATATTCTTGCTTCTGGACTTATCCTCATGAGCAACACACTGTATTTCTGCTCTGAAAAATAGCAGGCACTGAGGGCTGTTAATGTGATAGATCTTCTGAGAGTCTGTCTTTTAATGCCTAGTAGGATAAACTAGAAGAGTGCACTCAGTAGAGTGCAGCTCTCTGCCAGGCATGCAGAAAAGAATATTTGGATATAACCCCTTCATAATCACCAACATTTTGATTCATAACTGCAATTTAATTACATATTTTTTGTCAGTAACTGTAACGGATTACAATTACTCACATACATTAGGTCGCAGTGACCATGACCTTTGACATTTGACCAAAATCTAATCAGTCATCCTTGTGTCCAAGTGGTCATTTGTGTCAAGTTTGAAAAAAAAAATCCCTCAAAGCATTCTGGAGATATGATGTTCACAAGAATAGGATGACCCAAAAACTAAATGCTCTGGCTTGGCTGTCACTGGTGTGGAGCCATGAAAAAGATTTTTTTTCAAAGTGAATCATAGAGATCCCTCAGCGTACAGTCATGAATGTGCACAAAAAATTAGGCTGATCCATCCGGTATGATGTGAGATTATGTGCAAACAAGGTCCAGGTCCGCTGATTCACACCATGCAGGCACGTACACACATACACTCAAGCGATCACATGACCACTTTAGGCTTACACCTGGTGGAGATAACAATAAGATAAGCTGTACTGTCTTTGTTTTGGTGGTGATAAACTTAGCCAAGGTTTACTGTAGCTGTAACCATCTTCCTCTCAAAGTGCCTCTTTGTATATGTAACAATCTCATTTTAATTGTCAAGAGAACTTCTTTACATCCACTCTGCAAGTTTTCACTTAAATAAATTTAGGGTTTAGAGTTTTGCAGATTGACAGAACCAGAATATGAGTTTATAATAGTTTATAAATGCCCTTATGTGCCATATCAACTTCCCTAATCTGATTCATCATCCTGTCTAGATGCATCAGTCTGAATCTGTTTTTGAAGCAAAGGTAAGTGAAAAAGTCGCAGGCTGTCAACACACTGCAGAGAGCATCTTGTTATACTCCAACTGCAGTTCAGTATCAGACACAAACATGTCATGTGCTTCTTTTGTCCATTCTAAACACACCTCCCAACATGCCGGGGCAGAAATGAGTAATGTTCCAAGACGAGATTATATCGGGAAAGAGGGGATGGGAAGAATGGTTTCATGTGAAGGTACTGGGATTTGAGGGAGTGGATGGTGCGATGGAGAGGGAGATAAGGCCCTACTGTTGTGATGATCTCTGAGACTTAAGAACTATCCCCACACATAATAGAGCTTACATGTTGGAGAGGAATACATCTGTTTAGTGCCTGGGGGTTGGTGTGAAAGCCTGTGTCTGTTGGCATGCACTCTTAAAAAATAAAGGTGCTAACAAGAACCATAAAGGGTTCTATGGCATGTCCCCATAGGAGAAAACTTTGGGGTTCCTGGTACAACCTTTTATAACGGTTCCACTTGGAACCCATTCAGAGAGCTCTATCTAGAGCCCAACATAAAGGGTTATACTTAAAACCATCTATGAAGGGTCTCAGTCAGCGTGGGGGTTCTATCCAGAGTCTTTCCACCTTCCAGGGGTGCTAACAAGAACCCACCCAGGAAATTCTACCATGAACCTTTTTATATTGCAAGGGTTTAATCTAGAACTCACCCAGGGGGTTCTACCAAGAACCCTTCTATATTCCAAGGGTTTTATTTAGAACCCACCCAGGGAGTTCTACCAAGAACCCCTTTATATTTTGAGGGTTTTATTTAGAACCCTCCCAGGGGGCTCTACAGAGAACCCCTTTGTAATATGTACAAAGAACTGTTGACAACATCTTTCAAGATTTTCAACAATCCTTGAGGAATTCTTTCTTCCAAACGGGATTCTTTAGATGAAAAGGGAGCCCCTAGTCTTACAAAGAACCTTGATGAGCCCTGTCTTCAAACAAGGGTTCTTCAGAAGCATATGTTTCTCGGTTGAACCTCAGCCCACCAAGAAGAACCCTTTTGAAACTCTTATCTCTAAGAGTGTGTGTGTGGGTAGGGGTGGTGGATGGATGTGTGTAAGCTCATCCCAGAGCGTAAAGCGCTTATAGCCCTGTAGCTTTTATGTCTATGACAATGTATATTGGAAATTGACTAGTGTGGGTGCTCTGTGAAATGAAAAAATGTTTTATTGTGAGATGTCAACTAAATGTAGATATGGAAATAAGGAAAGAGGGAGGAAAGCCGAGGAGAAATCTGATTGCTGATACACAAGGATTATATTTTCATCTTCAGTCTGGCTGG
Organism: Lutjanus argentimaculatus; assembly: GCA_034769285.1. Lineage (NCBI taxonomy): Eukaryota > Metazoa > Chordata > Actinopteri > Lutjaniformes > Lutjanidae > Lutjanus > Lutjanus argentimaculatus. Next base: position 1,638,342 of record JAWZSL010000045.1, on the reverse strand, counting down.
CAATAAAAAGAAAAAACATCCTAGGTGGAAATGCCTCCTTTTCTTAAATCTCTTAAAGGATCAACTGACATGTTTCAGTCCATTATGTACAAATTACACATATGTTTAATGGTGCAACGGTATTTAAAAGTGTACCATAGTATACTTCCTTTAAAACCTTCGTTTTCAGAAGCCACATACTAGTTTCATGGCAGTGTAGTTTAGAAATGGAAGCAATAAATAGAAATTAGAGTAAAGCAGACTCATTCAATGGTTAATGCCATCAACATAAGTCCCCAGGTTGTTTATCTCAGCCATAAATCCAGAAGGTGTCAAGATGGTGGCGTGGAGAAGGTGGTAGTTAGATGTTAACATCAGCAAGAGAAACGCAGGCAACAGCACTTGAGGTTTACATCAAGCAAGCTGATTTGGGATTGACTCAATGATGAAATAAGAGGCTTATTTTGGATTTATTGATTGTAGATGGAGTGAGACAGGAGATTGTGTTTCAAATTTTAAATACTGTACAAAGAAGCAGGAAAATATATGAAAGGATTGGAGCCAAGAGGTGTGGTACGAAATAAATTAAGGTGAGGAAAAGAGAGAATGAAGTTTTCTTGATTACAGTTTTATTGACCTGGTTTTCTTCGGCTTGAGGAAGCACAGTGATCTCTGTAAATCTTTGTGTCTTTGTGTGCTCTGTTAAAATCTTTTGAAATACGACAGTAAATAGTTAAATTCTCAGTTTTTGTTTTGCTTGACACACATATGATAATAGTACAATTTCAGACTAAAATTTTAAAACATAACATGCAAAAATAAACACAGAAATTCTGAAACCGAATTCATATTCAAAGTTGTGGAGCTTTTTCATGATTCTTCATCTTGGCCCGTGACTTTTTGGCATTGTCTATGCATCTGAATGTGGAGGTCAACAACCCTGTCAAAGATACAAGCTTCAAAGCTGTTATGGTCAGCAGGCCTCCTTTTTTTTTGCCTTTTGTTTGCTGGAGATGGCTGCTCATGGTGTTCAAACACTGACAAGTTACCATGCCAACACAATTTTTAAAGGCTTTTTAATACAAAAGACCACTAATATAACTGATGGTTGTTTTCATTTAAGCAGCATGGATGTGGAGATAAAACTGAAAAGAAATTCTATTAGCTAAATTAGCTCGTAAGTTGCAAGTGTTATGTATCACATTAGGTTAAACATGTCAGGGGGTGGGGAGTTAACAGGACAACCACTGTAGGGGGCATGGCCTGGTCGCTACATAATGTGTGCCGTGGGAAGTAACACCACTCAGTATAGCAGTAGCAGCTGGTAGTTAGACTTAACCATGGGCACCTGCTGTCAGACTCCATGTCAGTGGAGAAATCCTGGCACTTCTTGAAAAGTTTCTGTGTTGTACCTGTGCTGTAGCTAGCCAAGCTACTACTAGCAGCTCAGTAAGGCTGCTCTCTCCAGTGTGTGTGTGTGTGTGTGTCTGCAGGGATTGTCAGTATGTAACCCTAGTCCTGCTATTTATCACAGGATTATCATCAAGGGAAAGAATGCAGCCCAGTGGAGCTTCTGCAGCTGTCAGAAGCACCAAAATTGAGCAATATATCAATATTATATTGATATCATTGTAATGAGATTAGATATTATCTTAGATTTTGGATAGCGTCATGTCATGATATGGCATAAATGTTGTCTTTTCCTGGTTTTAAAGGCAGCATTACAGTAAAGTGATGTCATTTTCTGAACTTATCAAACTGTTGTAGCTGTTCTATTATTTGCTTTTACCCTCTTGGTCATTATTATCCACTTTGCTGATGATCATTTATCAAAAATCTGATTGTGTTGTGAAAGCACCACTGTCCATATTGCTCAGCCCTAACTACTTTATATTCTGTTTTTTACTTTAATCTACAGCATTGCATCATATTTTATCATCATGATGATCATATGTTTACATTATTTTAGAATTTATTGTGTTATTTCAGAGAAAATGTGTATATAAAGATATATGTTGTATTTTGTGAACTAGCCTAAAAATATTGAGATATTACTTATAAGCCATGTCACCCAGCCCTATTTTCTCAATTAGCATATATTTGAAAATGAGAACTATCTCACAGACCCCCACTCAAGACTGGGGCTTGGGGGAGGTGGTTCACTCAGTTTTGATTAGAGGCCGTTAATATTGTTTTTTTAAAATTAATAAATTTCATGACATAGAGCAGTCCTGAAGGGTCGGCTGTATATCGGCTTTGGCCTTACAAGGTTCAGAATTATTTAAAACTGCAGGTTGCATTTTGAGCCATTTCCAACTCCTGAAATGCTGATTTTTATATATTTATTAAGAAATGTCAATATTAACACCAGCATTGATGTGTTTCATCACAGCACATTAATATAATTTAATTTACAGCACCAAAAACATAAAGTGTGTAGTAACCCTTCAAGTCGTTCAACTATTGCATGGATTGCTATGCTTTGTAGATATTTTATGCAATTAAATATTTGACTGTGAATTCCTATTTAACATTCACACATTAGTTTTTGAAAAATCATATTTCAAAGCTGTCTTTTAGGACAGTGTTGGAGGGATGGGATTTGTGAACTCAACCCTGCCAACTGGAAACATTAAGGAGTAAATCCTCCTTGACATGGTTCCAGATCATCCAAATGTTCCTCCAAGAAGTATAAATCCATCCCTTCAAACTTGCACATCAGCTGATGCAGACTTGAAGTAGAATTACAGCGTGTCTGCTGTGCTGGGTAACCAGGTGTTATAAAGAACATGTTGAAGGAGAGGATCTGATGGTTATAGTATATGATATATAATATCTGTAAATCCCATTTACTAGACTGTGCTTCACCTGTTCTCCACAGCCAGCTGGCTGTGTTTCAGTTTCTTGAATAATTGGTTTACTAAGTTGAGAAGATTAATATTTTGCCTCTCTACTCATTTGAGAATAATGATGATATTATATTCATATAGGTTTATATGCAGCCCAATTATTCTGTCTGCTGGCATATAATATCCAGAAATGTACTGTACTGATGTATGATTCACTATTTCTGGTTTTCAAAGAAAACTTGCCTGGTTGGTGCTTCTTACAATATACCACTGTATTGTCTGTGGTAGAAACATGAAAAAATAGCCCATTACTTGTTGGGTATTCAATTACCCAATATACACTGTGACTTGAGAGTTATGATGTCTTCCATGCAGTAATTTATTCTGATGATTGAAAAACTTCAATGACAGTTACACAATGTTCACATTTTCACTGCCGTCCATGACATTTTCAGTATGTCATACAGTTCTGTTCGTACTTGAAGATCTCGCTGCTGCCTTAAAACCAAGCAAGTTCAGAAAGGCTTATTTTCCCAGAATCCAAATAAAATACATACTTATATTACAATGTTTCTAGGTTATTTTCAGTTGTATGTAGTTAAAAATTGCTTCCCATTCTAGATTAGTGTATACTCTATATGGCACCCATAAAGGAAGATAGAAGTAGTCTTCTGCACTGTCTTTGTTAGATGGTTATACATGGCTAACTAATGTTGACAACCTCACTATTATCCATGCCATGATCAAGCAGACAAAGGAGACTGTAGGATTTTATCTTCACAAGGGAGTTCAGATGTTTTAAAAATGCCAATACATCACTGAGGCTTGGGCAGGTTTGGTGAGCCAGCAGACACTGCAGAACATTGATTGGTCAGTGTACTGTAGCACAGTGAGTGTGTAATTTTATTTGAGCAGGCATGAGAGTGCGCTGAGAGGAGGAAAAGGTTGGAGGAGTTAAGTCGTCAGACTGGCAGTGAATGTACAGTGTAGATTTCAGTTTGTCCGTGAATAAAGGCTGCAGCTTCTTAAGACCAAAGCTCCTTTGTGTGTGTTATTTCTCAACTGCCTTCAGTTGAAGGGGTAGCAACTGAAGTAAAGCCTGGACAGTACTGGACAGACAGGAAAAGCCCACATATTTCATTATGTGCAAACTGATGGCCCATGCAAATTTGTTCTGAATAATGGGAACTATGGCAGCATTATTGTCACTGAAGCACATTCTACTGAAAAAAACACTCTACATGACTGGATATGGTTTGCTCTGTTTGGTATAATGGTTATAAGTAACACACCTTGCCAAAAGTTTTTACTTTGGTTTGCCATATTATCAGAATGCAAGAGATCAGCCTTCACAAATTGAGAGGGGGAAGGCAAAGAGAACTGGAATAAATATAGAGTTGTTGATCTATCTGACCATAGCAAAGCAGTGGGAGAAAAGAGAAGTAAAAGCAAAGTGCAAAATACCTTAAGGGCTGGTTTACGCCAAGTTGTTACGTACTACCAGAGTGAGGTGGCGTGAAAAGCCATCTGCCATGGAGGGTTTAAATATGGGGATAAAGGTGCACATCTTCGGACAGTCTCTCCTTGAGGGCATTCATAGTGTTCCACTCGATTGTTCACAGGAATATTGACAGAAATAGTTGTGTCAAGAATGAAAAAAGAGAGCTTAGAGAGAAGTTCAAACCATGGTTTCTCTCTGACCTCTGCATAGTTAACCAATCGTGGCGTGAAGGGGGTGAATGTCAGGTTGTCAGTTTCAGAAAGTTATAGAAATAGAAGGACATGGCCCCCTTATCTGATGTTGGAAAGATGAGGAGGAAGAGGGTTTCCGAAGCAATTCAACCATCCAACAAGCACTTCTGAAGAAGCATACTCTCAGCTTGACTGTAGGAAAGGTCTCAGCCTTTTACCTCCAGATCACACAATGGATTACGTGGCACCACTGAAAGAGTAAAGATGTACTGCCATAATTTAACAAATTACATAACAAATTTCTGGTGACTTTTTCAAACTTGTGAAAGGTGCCATCTCAAGCAATGAAGCTGGTGCTTTAACTTACTTGAAAGGGCAGTGGAGTTTTTTAAGTGAGGTGAACTCTTCACTCTATGGGTAGCCAATGATTCATCTAGAGTTTCGCTCTTCTCCCAATCCAGATGTAGTTTTGGTAATTACAAGCTCTTTATTTGGTGTCAGTGCTGTCAAACTTGAATAATTTCTTTTCACCTCCTCTTTCTTGTTCCCTCTCACACCTTTTTTCTCTCCACTCTGTGCACTGAATGTAATGGGATGAGCATGTGCTGGGTATATGTGTGATTAATGGAAATTTTCTCACCCCAGAGGAAACTTTCCTGTCAGAGCAATTATTTGGCTTTTAGCCTTTTTCTAAATGCCCAATTCCAGGTAAGAACTTTAATGTCTCTTAAAATGATGATACAACATGTTTAATATTTCTCTGCCAATATAAGGTGCCAAACATGGATATGTGTGCGGTATAAATACTAGTTTTATAATTGATGTTAAGGATGACTTGTAAATCAGCTCAGAGTGCAACCAGGGACACCATATACAATTCAAAGCCTTTTAGGGTTAACATTGATTTAAAAATGAAACACTAACTTTAATGTAAAATTACTGCTTGCTGTTCTTTGGCAGGAGAGCAGGTGCAAACAGAGAATTTTACATACAGTACACATATCTAACATGCTCAACATGTACATAAATAAATAACAATAACAAATACACTTCATATAATATATATATATATATATATATATATAATATATATATATATATATGGGTCTACTGCAAATTTGTCTTTGGCAGTAATCCAAACAAAAGTGTACATTCCCAACATATTTCAGTACAGTCAACTACATATTCTTTGTATGCATGTTTCTTTTATTAAATTTGAGCTGTGAAATGTTCATAAAATGGTTTACATTCTCAGCTAAAGCACAATGTTGGAGTTGGCACTAAATGTACCACTTTCTCAGTAGTGTTTTTCAAAGCCATATAAAGAACACCTGTACCATATAATGCTGTCCAATACAATATCCCCACAATAAATGCCGCTTTTATAGCTTATAAATGTCGGGCAGGATTCAATTCCAAAGTATTTTTTCAAGTCCAGTTTGTTGTTGGGCTGGATTGCATTATATTGAAATTTGTTTCTGTTATTTTATCCAACCTATCAAAAAAGCTGAATCATCGTCTCCCTAACACAGCCTCATTAGAAATTTTACAAATGTAATATTTAGGGGCTATTGTGTTGGATTGAACAATGTGAATTTTACTGTGTCCACCCTATATGAAGTGCAGTCCATTGTACTACCATGTGATGCCTCAGATTGATCTGTGAATTTCAAGTCATCATTTGAACCATCATTCTAGATATGGAGGTGTAATTGTGAAGGAGTTTTTACCATTAAATTGTTTTGTACTTCTTCTGTTTCAGTACTGTACTAATGAGATAAGTAGGATTATTAAAGTAGAAACATTAAATCAAACAATTCATCAAACAAAGTTGTTTCTTTTGAGTCGCTGATCTTCCGTAGTTGAGAAGTTGTGTGTGGATAAAGAGATTGTTAACCTCAGTTATAACTGTGTGCAATATTTCCAGTGTCATTATGTGAATTGAAAGATGTTTAAAATTTAAAATAGACTATGAACATATACTATACATTAATGTCACTGGGTCAAAACTGGCAGTTAAAAATTGGCACATCTCTTACACATGTTATAAGTTCATTGTATGAGGCCTTTTTCTGGGCTTTTAAATTAGTTGGTGTTGTGGGTATGGTTTTGAGTGGTAATATAGTGGAATGTGTTTAGATGAGAGATACAGGACCTGAAGTGCTTACGGGCATGACATTCGAGAGGAGAGAACACAAGAGCGTCTTCAGCTAACGCGTGTGATTTCCTAGCTAAAGGTCAGCAGCAAGTAGAGGGCTGCGATTGAGAAAAGGTCAAAGTCTCTTTGAAAATGCTGGTAACAAAATAGCAAGTATCATAAACAAGTGGAAGACATCAGGTCCCTGAACTCATGATAGTACAAACAGTACCATTAGTTTTATGAGAAAACTTACTGAGTTGTGAATTAAGGTGATCCATTGACAGACCTATTGTACAATAGGATTGAGATTTGAATGATGTGCCAATGAGAGTCTGTTGCCCAGACCACTGTTGGAGAATGTCACAGCTCTTATGGCACAGACAGCATAAATGTTAATGTGACATTTAAACCAGACCACACAGTTGGATGTCTTGGCCTTCAACTTTATATGGACACTGGGTCCCATAGTCCTCTAAGAGATATAACTAAACATCTGCTGTCACAAGCATAACCTCATATGGTCAGCATTTACATATCACCAAAGATTCATATTCAGTTTTATATCTAGTATTTGCATGATGTTTAAGAAGTGTGCCTATAAAGTATTGTTAACTGATGTTGCTGCCTACACTGGATATTTTCTTACCCTCAGTTTGGAGCTGAATATAGATCAGCAGGTGTGGTGATCATTAAATACTCTCTGGCCATTCACATTACTAGTTTCATCACTATGAAAGTGTCATTTAAAGAAATTGATTTGGTGATGATCACATCAGACCAATGCTATTTTAGCAAAAGTTCTAATGTAACTCACCCAGTATGTTAAACTGTGGCAGGTTGATGTCGTTTTCAGGTGTTTTAATGAAGGATAACCCAGTGAGTGGCTGTGTGTAAGGGCACTGCACTCTGGTGCTGCTGCCTTCAGGGATTTCGTAAACCGAAGTAGCAGCTTTTTATAGTGTGTAAAGCAGCTGTGGACAGCTGTAATCACCCACATTCATTCATAGATCAATGCAGACTGATTTACTGTCTTTCCAGCTTTAAACACATCAAATGTTATTTTCAACCCCACTAGTTTCAGATATAACAAAGTCAAAAAGATTTTGTTACATCTGAAATCTTCTGGAACCAGGCTTGTTGCTATGTGTGCTAAGCACAGAAATAATTGTGCCTGATTTATCATTTTAATTTACAATAATATCATTTTATGAACATAATATTAATTTATCCTGATGAAAATATGTGATGCATGAATAAGTGCATACGTGTGTGTGCATGACCGTGTGGTGCACTTAAGTGTCCAGCTTTGGAGGTTTGAAAATATGGTCTCCCTAGTTTTGAGTTGTCACATCTATCAAACATCCCCCACACTCACTGACTGCAGTAACGGTACCTAACATCCAGAGACAAGTTGTAAAGTAACGGTAAGATTAAAGGATAGCTTGGTTTAGCCAAGTTAGTCTTAGTATTAACTAAGATAAATTCCCTACCAACTTGTTTTGGTCTATACAACCATATCCATTTGTCAAGCAAACTCACGTCAGGTTGTGATTGGCCTATAATGTTATGTTTGAAATCTGATTCTGCTGTGACTCATCTGCTGCTGTTTGGAGTAGACGCTTTCAGTTAATAATTGCAGCATTCGTTGTCCAATTAAGTATTGATAACATGCTTAGACTAGGGGGCGATAGGCAAGTAGTATCAGTGTAAGCCCGATCACTGGGTAACACCAATCACACCTACTGCTGCAGCAAGCCTACTGTAGTTCTTTAGTTTATCACGTATGGGTTTCAGTCTGTGTATTGATCCCTTCTGATGTTGTTTTGTTCTATCTGCCGAAGTATTGTGAGATGGCTTAAAATAGTGGCTTACATCAGGTCTGACAACACCTGAGTGTCATGTCTGGTTTCTTTAAAATGCCTCTGTTGTTGTCAGAGTATTTCTTTGCTTGACTTGTGAAGAGATATAGTCTACAGACACAGAACTCATGGATACCTGGCTGCCATAGGTGCTTTGGAGAATCAGAGTACTCCATTAATAGACTGTGTTTTTTGTGGGTCTGTTCAGATGTTGAGCATTGTTATTCAAACACATTCGTGCAAAGGTCTTACTAAGCCAATCTTTAGCACCTAAACACTGTATTTTGCCTTCCATAGACTAGTGGCAAACTTTGGCAGAGACAGTCTGTTTCTGAGACAGAAACATAATAGTTCCTGACAGGGTGTGTGATTTCCTCAAAGCCATTTAGATATGGCCCAGGTCTCCTAAGAGCTAAAGACAGGATTCAATAAGTAATGCCTCAGCAGGCCCAAGCACCTGGCGATCCCCGTCACCCTCCGGCTGACTGTAATCATTTGTGATAGCCCCCGTACGATTGCTGGCCTCCCAACAGCACATGTTTCACTCAGGCTTTTAGACGGGCATCAAAATGCATTACCTCCTAAGCAGTAGATGGGGGCCTGGATGCATGAAGCCAGGGTGGAAATAAAGACATTAACTCTGTCTGCACACCAAGATTGCTGAGCTGTGCTGTGTGACATCAGTGCCTGTTAAACATACACATCAAGGACCATTAATGCACTGACATTCAGGATATGTCAGTCATTGTTATATATAAACTTAAGCCTGCAGATATGAAATATATGCATGAAATGAATATAAACTATACATTATTGCAATTAACGACTAAGAACTACAACTTTGTGCCTGGAGAGGAAAGAGAAATAAGTTTTCTTTCTTTCCCCTGTCCATATCCTCTAACCACTTCTCTTTCTCCTTCAAATTAAGTGGAAACAACGTGGTAGATCTTCTCAGGTTCTCTGCATATAGTGCTATCGCATGGTAAATATGGCCTTAATGACTCGGCAGCGGGGGGCTCTGCGGTTTAATGAGCAGGCACTCCTGCTCCACCACGATCAAATGAGAGCCTAATTTGATTTTCCCTCTTGACCTCTATTCCTCTCAGAAAACAACAAAGCACCGGGGGATTTTTTCAAAGGCTTGTGCAGTAGACTAGAAAAATTCAGGGGTGTATGGAGAAGAGCGGATAATGATGAGATTTTGCTCACGAGGATATAAAGTATATTATACTCATGCTAACACACATAAACAGCATACAATGCATATGCGCATATTGTATACAGTTACACATGCATTCACAAACAGGTTTCATGGGCAAAATTAACATTAAAGTTAAAAAAAAATACTCAGAGGAATAATTTGACATTTAGGAAAATATGATTATTCATTATGAAGCTACCACCTGCAGCCAGTTAGTTTAGCTTAGCACAAAGACTGGAAACATTTCTTTTAACAAAAAAAAAAAAAAAAAAAAAAAAAAAAGACAGTTTGCTGTTTCATGTGGGGTTATGTGTGGAACTATTTCTTGGCCACGCACAATTAGGTATGTGATGATATAACCACGGTGAAAAAAAACTTCATGGTAGGATATGATTTTAAGTGTAGCATAGCTCTTTTAAGGAATAGGGCAGTGCGTAGTGTATGTGGTTAAGATAACGAGGGAGAGTAGGCAAAGGAGAGGGTTAACAGTAGATTGTCAATCTGGCAGTAAATGTACAGTATAGGTTACATTATGTAAGTTAATAGATGCTGCAGCTACTCAAGACCAAGATTATTAACAAGAGTATTATTTCCTGTTATATCCAGACTGCTGGAAAAGTGAAGGGAGTTAGCTCTGAATTTAATACATTTATCCATCTTAAATTGCTGTTTTTAATTGAATTGTTTTAACAGTTTTAAGTTGTGTTGTATCTAACTCTCTGTACAGCACCTTGAATCTACCTCTGCATATGAAATGTGCATCACTTTCATCGTATCACACTGACTTTTGGAAATAAATCCATCACGATAAAGCATTCAATGTTCATCCATTTGTCCATGTTGAAAACGGTTGTTGTTATTAGCATGTTGTTAGCAATACACTGGAAATGCCATAATGCCTTGGTCTGAAGCTTTCAACCTATCAGAGGCTGTGTTCCTGACTTCTCAACCAATTAGCAGCTGTGAAGAAAAAATGGGGAGTGCTGCAGTGTCAAAGAAGTAGTACTGGCAGTGCAAAAGACGAAAAAAATCAGGTGCTCTTTGAAGATGTTGCCAAGAATTAGATGAAAATAAAACAAACACTGACTCTCAACTTACTGATGGTGAAAGTGTAAAGTAATGGATGGCGGTCTGGAATGATCTTAGGCACTCTGATAATAAATTTAAAAATACTTTATTCAATCATGGATACGCCAACGCATTGAGTTGAAATGACTCAACTGAGTCTTCATCGGGACATGATAAAGCCCTGCAACTGCCCTGATGAAGAGTGATGAAGATTGAGTGTTTGTTTTATTTTCAATCAGTAGCTGTGTTCCTGGTATATGTGTGACACCTCTGATCTCAAATGTGCGGTGGAACAACATGAGATTGACCCTACAAAACAAAATATGCGGAGATGACCATAATCAGCTTAACCCTGCAGTAGGCATTACAGGGCTGTGGCTTGTTGTCATCACAGCCTGAGGCACACTAATTTATGGAGTTTTCATTGGTTGCCTAGCATCTGTTCGGACCCAGGAAATAGTCTGATACATAACCCTCCCAAAAAGGCCAATTGTCAGTTTTACACTTGGGTTTTTGTATGGACGAAACAAATTAGATAAAGGAGGGCACTGGTAAGCAGATTTTGTTGCCTTTGCACAGAGGCAAGCTAGCTTCAGTCTCCAGTCTTTTGTGTTAAGCTAAGCTAACCACCTGCTTGCTGTAGCCCTCTATGCAATGGACAGACATCAGACTGGTATCTATCTTCTCACCAAATCTCAGCAAGACAGCATATAAGCATGTTTCCCATAATAATGAACTTATGGGAAGCTTATTAGCCTGAAGCATGGCGTATGTTTTATATTGTGCTCGGTAATAAACTGGAAACGAAATGATTCATAACACTTATTTTAAATGACAACTGAAAGAAAGCACAAGCTTTTTAAGGAGGCAGTGGGCAGGGATTAAAGTCAGTATTTGTGTCTGTTTTTGCAGGACTCCTGTTGGAAACCGTTCCATGATTTGATTCCTCAGATGTGGCAGTAGAAGAGACCACTTCACAAGCAACCGGCAGACCATGGCATCACTACAGAGGAAAACACACAGTGGGTGTCTAGACCAACAGCAACAACCTCATATGCTGATACCACCACATCCACAAACCACATGTGTTGTGTCAAACGGGTGTCAGACATGAATCCTTGAAACTATTTCTCTTTTGAGGCAGGAAATAAAGTGTGTTATGTGGAAAGTCTAGTGAGTGTGGCATTTTTATCACTCTTTATAGATTTCTCTCTTATCAGCATGCCGCCTAGCCCCAAACTTTGTACATATCATACTTACTTTCCATCTCAGCCAGTGGAATGGTAATCAGTTTTAATATAATAATGTGCAAGTAACTTTAGTTTGTCCAGAAAAGGTCAGCTAAAAGCAAAGGCTATTTTCAGCCTTGCTGTTTTTCACATCCCTGATTGTACACACACGTACCTGGGTAGTGATGCAATACATTTAGTCTCCCACTGCCTCTGAGCAGCTCCCCTGCAGCTGTTGGAGGCTAAGTGCCCCACTCAAGGGCAACTCCAGAATAGCTGTTGAGGGAATGGCAGTTCATAAGTCATTTAACTTCACCACTCAGATTTTATTGACTGGTTTTGTGAATTCAAAGTGGATTCTCCAGGTCAGACAGTACTTCTCTAACAGTAAGGAGCAATAAAACATGGAGACATTGTCATCTTTGCAGAGGGTGAAAAAATACAATACAAAAAGGGCAGTTTTGTGTTTTGGCTCACAATTTTTATATACAATTTGTGAAAAAAAAAAAAAAAATTGGAGTGTGGGGGGAAGCTGGAGAGAACCCACACAGACATGAGGAGAACATCCAAACTCTGCACAGAAAGGTCCTGCCCCAGCCACAAACTCCCCAGACCCCCGGCTGGTTGGGGGATTCAAACTTAGAACCTTCTTGCTGTGAGGCAGCAATGCTAACCACTGCACCACAGTGCCACCTAGATACAAATAGTAATCATAAGTAAATTAAGAAATGAAAAAATGTAAATAATAATATAATAATAATAATAACATTAAAAAATTACACATGAGCTACATAGATATGCTGATAGCTGCCATACACATGACACATAACCCCTATAATCCATTGGCCATATGCTGGAGGGAGAGCATCCTTCCATTTGAACAAAATAAGCCTTCTGGCCAGCAGAGAGCAAAAGGCCACCATATTTATATAGCACCCAGTGAGAGGAGCATCCACTGGAGCCACACCAAACAGGGAAATTAGCTTGGGACATGATCAAAACATATAGAGCAAATGTGGCAGGAGCTTCCTTGCATCAATCATATGTCAAAATTGTACTTAATACTAGATAAACTACCTTTGGACCGTTGAAGATGATGTACTATTTTAAATTGAGCCACAGAGTGCTTAATGCATTTATGTAGAGAAACAACACATATGCATATGTTTATATTAAGGTGTATTGCAGTAAAAACTTTAAATTGTTATTTTGTTTCAGAAAATGGAGTGACCAGCCCATTTACAATACAAAAGTAACAGGCTTTTGAAGTTCTGGTATGTTGAGTGCAGTTACACAAGTCAACAGTTTTTCTCAGCTTTTTTACTTCCATTTGTAAAAGGCAACGCAAAGATCTTGCAGAGATTGTTCTGGTGTACAGTATATTTTGTAAAAAGGCAGGGGAGCAACCTGAGGGCTGAAGGTAGTGAAGAGATTCAGCTCAGCAGGGCTGTGAGACAAAATGCTTTCATGACACCTGCTGGTGCAGCGTTCTGCGGTCCAGACTCTGTTCCTCTCCTCCCCCATCATCCATCCATCAACCCAGCGGTAGATTCACAGAGCATAGCCACTCTCCATTTGTCAGTGCCCATCAGAAGTTGTTACATTCTCATTACATGCCTGCTGACCCTTTTGAAGACCGAAATAAACTCTGGGGGTGTTGCAAGAAAATGTCACAAAGGATAAAATGTTTCCTGCCTCCTGAGCGAGATTAAGAGGCAAAGAAACGAGAGGGATTACGTCAACACTTCTTAGTTTATCACCTCACACCCAGTGTTGTGTTGTCGTTGTGTAATGTGTCATGTTTTTTTATTTCAGTGATCACAGAACTTGTGGGAACAGACAAATATTAAAACTAATATGCTTTGGAAGAAAAAAGGAAATGAAGCAGAGTCGAAAAGGCAGAAAAGAAGGTGAGAAAGATAACAAGAGAAGGAGGCAATAATAATATTTTATTTCTTAGCCTGTTAATGAGATCCAGAAGGTTAAAATAAAGCAACAGGATAGATTAAAAAGTGATTTGTCTCCTGGAAGATAGCATTTTTCCTAATGTGGTTTTGTCCAAACACTTATGTTTTCCAGACTCAGGATGATAACATTAAGGCTTTAAATGTGCAGGGGGTGGTTGAGGACAGGTGAAGTTCAGCTTTTGAAACCACCAATAAATCACCATCTTCTGCTACTGACCGAATGCATGGTTTATTTTAGGAGCTGTTAGTTGGTGAATTAATCATTCAATAAATCAGTATTTGTTAGTATGTAATAGAAGGGAATGGATCAAATGTATACAGATTTTTTGATGAAATGCCCCTTCAAACACTCCTATCCTTCATCTTTTATTTAATTATATCATACCTAGACACAAAGGACAATTTCCCTAATGGAGAGCACTTGGTCACGATCATGAGTAGCAGCTGAACTCTATTGACATTTGGATTACCCATTCTGATTTTTAAAAAAGTCTAAAGGTGAGTGAGCAAGCGTGAGTGCACATATGTTACTCAGAGAGAGACAAATCATGATGGAAGAAACAGAAAAGCAGAGAATAAAGACTTAAGAGAGCTAGAGCTTGCATTTCATTACAGTATTAACATCATCATCATCATCATTCAAGTTCTGCTGGAAAATGTTTGAACACTAACTTTCTTCTTTTTTTTTACACACTGGATTTGCAAAGAGTTAGCAGTCTCAGAAACCTTGCTCTTTCCCAGAAATCTCAAACTTGATATCCTTTTATTCATTCAGACAGATCATCCATCATCACAACTGAAGGACTGTTAGGCTTTGAGTTTCAGCTGAGTTTTGAGGTAAATCATAGTGCACCACTATTTTCCTTAACAACACTCCAACAACTATATATGTGTGTGTGTGTGTATAAATAGTTGTGTGTTTTATTATATTATATTACACACACACACACCACATTATATATAAATTGGATTGCAAATTAGCATCTATTGTTTTAAAATCTCAATTGATACTTTTTCATTGAAGATTCAAACAATGAATACATGCAGTTTGCATGTGGATAAAAATATAATATTCTTCCTTAGTCCAACAATATATGGGGTAGTGCATAAGATTCGTTTAAGCTATACGAATTATATTAAATTGGTTGCTTGCTTTTTGATCTGGAGCTTCAATGATAAAGCAAATAAACACATTATTTAATTATCTTTTGTTCAAATTCTGCATCAAGTGCCATTAACGTCTCCCTTGTAGCCTTACCCTGGAAATAATTTAACACAAGTGACAGACTGGTAATTTAGACTATTAGGGTGTATTCAGTAATATACGATCTAGATGTGTTCTTTGAACAAACTGAATGTTTAAATTATGTAATCTATACATATATGGCGCTATTTGACTTTTTTGTAAAAAAATGGCTGATGGTCAGTCTCTACAACTTTGTGTATGAACAGACAGTTGATAAATTCTTAAAGCTTAAAGAAAATTCAATTCAATTCAATCAATTTGATGAATAGCTGTCAAGATATTTTACTTAGATGCAATGTCAAATATAAATCTGCTGGTGGCATTAGGAACAAAGTCAGGGGAATGACCAGAGTTCAATCCTCTGGGGACCATAAATGTGTGTACAAAACTTCTTGGTAATCCATTCAGTACTTGTTGAGATATTTCAGTCTGGACCAAAGTGGTGGACTGACTGAACGACAAACCGACATCTCAAGATTCATGCAACTAACATGGGTTAAAACTGTTCTTCAGGGCTGCACAATTAATCAAAATGTTGTCATCACAATGTGGCCAGAAAATTGTAACTTCTGCAGTTTGAGCATTGCACATCCGTAGTGTGAGAAAACAGCATGATGAAGTACTGCAGTGCTGCAGAGATGCTCTGGCCTACAATTCTTGTTCTCCAGATGTAAGAAAACATGTTTGTTTGTAGAAACCCCAACAAATGTCACATCATTGAGATGTTAATACTGTTTTTTTCAGTGAGAATGAAAATTCTCATTCCCATTCATCGTGAATCATCATTGCAATCGCAATATCTGTCAAAATAATCGCAATAGGATTTTTTTTACCCTATCGTGCAGCCCTAATACACAGTGCTACAATCTCCATAACTGTAAGTGTATGCAGTAAATCTGGCAGGACACACTTTACTGCCAGCATGAGAACATACGTGCTGCATTTGTTGACGATGCATCATGTGAGAGACATTTGGACCTAAGTGTCTTCAGGTGAGTTTATAGAGTTTTTTAGATGTTACTGAGATCAATCAATATTCTCTGAGAGGTCCCTGTAGCGTAGTGACAAAATATGTGAAACATTATTGTCTGTCCTGTTGATAAAGGCGGCACAACAGTTCCTTTTAGTCCCAAACGTTTGAAACGTCACTTTTCAGGAATTACCTTCTGCCTGATTTTATGCGTTAAATTGGGTGAAAGCTCACATACGATGTTCAAATTTCCTCAATTAACTTTTGGCAAAGAAAACAGAAACCAACGGAGTCACCGAGCAGCCAATGAATCCAACACTTATTGTTCAATTAGTCACCTAGACAACCATTTGGCATGCCTTTTTAATTCCTTTGTGTGTCTGTGTGTCCGCGTCTTCCTTTGGGCTCTTGACTGATGACACAGAGTTCAGCCCAAGTATGTCAAACGTGTCGCCTCCTCTCATTGGTAGGAATATTTGTCTTTGCTCTCAGTCTGTTGGTTCAGAGTATTCCTCACCTCGTCTGTTGGTAAATAGCTGTGTGCCCTTGGAGACGGACAGACAGACAGTCACACAGCTTACTCCGCTCTCGGACCCCTGCTCTCCTGCTCAGAGTGAGCAGCTCAGCAGCAGCACGCAGTGTGCAGTTCTCACAGAGCGAGAGTACTCAGCACATCCCAGCCAGTCCTCCTCCTCCTCCTCCTCCTCCTCCTCCTCTCTCTGTGTCATTCTCACAGGATGGATCTACCCTTCTAGCAGAACACAAGTGTACTTCAGCAGTTGGCAACTTGGACTCTCATTTAGAAGTGAAACGGGAGCTGAACGTGTCTCCCCCTCCCCTGTCAAGACTCCCTACTTCTTCTCGGCGCATCAACTTGGCGGTGGGAAACCTGCACGATGACAGCCACCGGGCGACATTCACGCGTTCTGCTGCTGCTCTGCTTCGTCTCCACCGCAACGGCCAATATGTTTGCGTTCACCGAGGAGCCCTCTGAGAGAGCCGGGAAGTCAGACGGATATTGTAGTCGGATATTACGGGCTCAGAGCAATCGCAAGGAGGTCAACAACGAGTTTCGTCTCCGCGTTGAGGGAGACCCGGAGAGCTATCAGCCGGGGAGCACATACAGAGGTTTGTGTTGATCCGCCAGATTTACGCACACTGCGCTGGTTGGCACTATGTGCGCATTGTCAAATAAACACGAATCTACGGTCAGCAGGCTGTGCAAACTTAAAATAAGTTTCTACTTTTCGTGCCACACTAGTGTATGTATACGCACTGAAGGTAAACTATTGAATATTTGATTCCCAATAAGGAAATCTGCATCCGAACTATCAAAAACCAAAGGTGACGACACTTTCAACCTAATGTGAGCACCCATGAGTTAGCTTTAAAACTCCTAAATGATTCAAATTTAAGGTTTGTATGAAGTTAAATCCCCGATATCTTTCAGGCTTTCTGCTATTCTCTTTCATAGTTAAAACAGATTTTTGAAAAGCTAGCAGTCCCCGATTTCATTGCTTTTGTCTAGAGTCAAAGTTATTGGGTGCTGTTAATGGGTATGTGCCATCTGCTCTGTGAATCTCAAAGGCTCATGCTGTTCTGGTCTTCACAATATATTGCACTGTGGTTGGATCATTCTTTTCTAATTTCATCATAAATAAGTTTCATATCATCCAGTTATAATATATGAATTAGCTCAAAGTGAGAATTTTTGAAATTTTGCGGTTACGTTGCTATCACCTATACTAGAGAGTAGTTATTTTGAAATCTAAAAGTGTTCTCCCAAGATGCAGATAGAGTTGTCAAGTACAGGAAATTAAATTTTCCCCAAAGTAAATGAATATTCTTTTATGTTCTGTTGGATTGCTAAATGAAAGCACTATCTTAAACATCTTATGGAAATACTTCCAGGCTGACTGAACCATTGTAATTACTGTTATCTGAGCTACACGCTCAAGAACAGGTGCAACATTTGATTGTGCGTAAAAAATAATTACAATTATATCAGAATATATTACCCTTTATCCACCAGAGTCTGACAGACAGTATTATTTCTAAATGTTCTCAGGCAGGTAGTTAATTAAGCCCTCTTTAGTCTTGTAGAATTGTTCAGTTTTCTCTGTTAATTGATGCTTGTCCTTACTCCTGTTTGCTTCCATCCAGTGACTCTGACTGCAACCAACCCCTCCTACTTCAGAGGGTTCACCATTATTGCCCTGAAGGAGGGTGCAGAAGGAGACAGGGACGAGGACTACGTTGGAAATTTCCAGGTATGGTAGCAGCTAATGATATGACTGCTTGAACAATCAGGAAAAAATGTGCTTTTTTCTTTTATCACAGTGCAGTACAATTGTAATTAACTTCTTTACTGTAATATCCTTCATATCAGAGATCCAGCAGTTAACCACACCTGGCTTAACCATAATGCCAATACCATACATGCTCTCGACTCTAGCAGAAGCAGTGTGCCTGATGTGTGAAGACAGAGACAAAATAGACAGATCTTACTGTAGATGGGGGGGTGGGGGTCTTGACAGATTTTCTTTGCGCAGCCTTCCTGTCTTCACATGTCAAAGTGTGATTATTCTCACCTCACCTCCTCTAATAGGCTTGATATAGCATATGAAAAGAGCATACTCTCGGCTCGGCTCCATGCAGCTTTGCTTTGCCCGGCTATGAAAGTACACGTGTGTGGAATATGAGGAGTTGTGTGGCCACATGCGGGCGTACTACAGCTCACATATGTGGTGAGTAGTGTAGTGTGCAGTTGGTGTAGTTGAAAGGCTAATAAGCATTTTGCACAGGCAGGTCCAGCTGGAGTCCTGTAGGAAGCAGGGAGGAGCCAAGAGTGCAAAAGGAAGAAAGAAGGCAAGGAAACCGGTGCTGTTACGCACATGTGATAATGGCCAAATATGTGAAGCCTTTGTTATTATAATGCAGTGTGAGGAGTCAACTGGTAGAAAGGAGGAGGAGGCTGGTTGATGGTGTAAGTGAGGATAATAATCATGTTCCATAATACAGTGATAAACTTAATATTAGGGCTGCAACTAATTATTATTTTCACAAGTAATCAATCAAACCTGTAGTCTAAAAAATGTCCAGGGCTCTGGAAAATTGTGAAAAATCCTCATTACAATTTCCCAGAGTCCACACTGACTTCTTCATTTTGTCAAATCAACAGTCCAAAAAACAAAGACTCTTCATTTACTGTCATAAATGACAAAGAAAAGCAGCAAATCATCACATTTAAGAATCTAGAACCAAATCATGTTTGACATTTTCGCATGAAAAATGAGTAATCAGTTATCAAAATAGTAACAAATTTTCTTTCAGTGAAGTAATTGATTAATTGTTGCAAGTCATAAAATGACCATGATATGTCATCAGAGATTAAGGAAACATGTTAAGTTGAAATACTCGCTTCTCTGACAGCAAGAATATGACTGCAGTGTCCTTTTTTTAAAGTTTCATTTCAGGCCAGAATTTAGTTTGCCCGTTTCATGTTAATTAAAGTTCAAATTAAGACAAAATGTTGCCAAATCAGAGAGTGTCTGTTTATGAATCCTCAGAAATCCTCAATAATCTTGTAGAAGGAAAACATGCTTATAACGGTTCAAGTGAGCAGTATGTTAATGGAGTCAGGCAGGCAGTAAGACAGGCAGTCACTTAACTCGAAGTCCAGAGTGTGCATTTTCGGAGCAGTGGACTTTTGCTTTCATGATAATAGGCTTAGCTTTACATCGTCAGACAAATGACAGTTGTAAACAGCTGATCAGCTTACAGTGTAGTACTCGTCTTTGCTTGTTGTTGTCAGTTGATGATGATGCAAGCGTCTTCAAGTCCAAGCTCCAAGCTTCCCAAAGTCAGGGGAGGCAGGGCGAGGTAAAGAACTCGCTTCAACTATAGCTTGTATATGGCTCCAATATGGACCACAGTGCTCATTTATGCATGTGCAATTGCTAGATATTGCTCCTTTAAATCATTTATTTTATTTCCACAGCATTACAAAGTATCATACATATACTGTTATACATATAGTACAATATAATACCCTTAGATGCTGTTACAACACATTTGCAGTGTAGAACTACATTGTGAGTTGAACTATGGAACCTAAATGTAATGTTACATTCATAACCTTTAAATTCATTCCTCTTCACTGGTTCTTGTTCTGCTCTTGTGTGTGTGTCCTGTCAGAGTTTAGTTCATTCAAGTCAAGGCTGCAGTTTCAAGAAATTTACAGAGCTTACAGTGCACAAGATGACATCCTGTTTTCAAAGGATTTTTTGAAAAGAACTGAGCAACTGAGGAATTTCTTTTAGCTGGATCAAGTACCAAACATTAGAGAAATACTTGAGAGCAGTTTGTAACAGTAAAGCCAGTATACAGTACCATGATACAGTGTATTCCTAATAAAAAATGCGAGGCATTCATATATGCATCCAGTTTAAACCTAAGCTGAAACTCCCAGTCCTGCCCAGAACATGAAATCATATGTTTCCTTAGAGCAGCCCTTGTAAAGAAGCAGCTGTTAAATGGGTTTAACAGCATGCGTGGAGCTCTTCTTTTCAGACTTTTGTCAACCTGTCGGTTTCAGTCGCTTCCCACATAAAAACCCCATTATTTTATTGAACCTGTAGTACGATACACGGGGAGGTTTGCACAGCAGCCCTCAGGCTCTTCTGATCACAGTTACTACCATGCTGTGGCACTCTCTGTGAACCTGAGCCTTGAATATGGGACGGCATAAAAAACAGGAGCATTTTATTTTAGTCCTGTGTGCACCTCACATCTCATTACCCAGCGTTAACACTAGCAAGCTTTATTCTGCTTTTATTTGTCCTTGCAATTGATTTCATGCTGTTGTTATTTAGTGCCGGCCTTGAGCGTGCTCCTCAGCCATGTGGCGGAGTGTGGTGTGGTGTGACAGGGCGCTAAACAGCAGGAGTGAAGAGGGGGAAAACGCTACATCATTAAGTCACATTCAGTCACTTTCCTGCACACATGGATGAGACTTGAGTGTGGAGTGCAATGAGAATGATTGATGGAATAGATACATGTAGATGTGTGACCATAGCCTTTAGATGTTGGCATCAAAAGTAAAAAGAATGGATGTGTCATTACAGGAACCTGCCTTTGATTAGACTCCTGCTAGATTTTATGAAGCTGAAGGTCTCTTTCACAGCTGCAGATGATCACCTGTCTTGTTAGCACCATGTGACAGCGCAGTAAAAATAAACTGCTGTCCAAAGAGATATCCCTCTATCATCACCTGCTCAGTTAGTCTTTCATGTCTCATGTCTTTTATGTCAAAAAAGCACACACACATACATACACACACACATACACACACTATTCCTCCATTCTGAAAGAGCTCTGGGTGGGCCGGCCTCCAGGCATTGAGCGAGAAAGAAAGAGAAAAGAAGCTGCAACAGAAGACGTCAGGCTTTATTTAACATACAGCTCATTTGAAATCTGCTGGTGTGCCCCATCCCAGCCGTCTCAGGACAGCTCCCGACTTGATGAAAAGCACTTTTATTGAGCTTTCTGGGAAGGTCAGCTGCCACCATGTGTGTGTATGTGTGTGTGTGTTTGTTGGCAAGAGTGTAAACCAGTGGGCAATGCTGGTGATGTCTGATGAGACATTGCTTCTCAGCAGGGTGGGATGGTAGAACACGGAAAGGCAAATTGTTAGGAGCTGTGTGAGGGGTGAAAACGGTGCCACTCTGAGTGCCACACATGACATAATAGTAGATATGACAGACATGGTGAGTGCAGCATACTCACATCATAATTCCACAGGGATGATCTGATATTAGGTTAATAAATATGTTTGACATGTAACCTCTGTGCAAATTGTGCCATTTGTTTCCACTTTTCCGAAGGCCTCGTGTCATTTAAATTTATGTAGGGCTGTATGAGGTACTCATCAATAGTCAGCACATTAGCTACAGTGGATACTGGTCAGTATACCACCAGTTAGGAGAAGCAGCGAAGAGTACCAGCATGGAAGCTAAGCAATGCACTGCTGTGGACAGGGTCAGCAACAAAAAGTATTTTAGCCACTTAGAAAAGGTCCGCAGCCTTCTCTGACAGGAAGCCACTGTTATGTGAGCAAAATATCGCCCTCTCCAAACCAACCAAATTCCATAGGTGAAATCGGTAATTTTACATAGCTGAATACAGGAGTTACAGGAGCTGAATACAAGAGCTGATCTACAGTTGCCTCAGTCTGTTTATTTGCGTTATAATGCGCCTTTGGTGAATCTGAACTATCCTTTTAAAACACAGGAGCCACATAATAACACAAGCAAACTAACAGATCAAGGCAAGGTAAAATTACTGATTTCAGCTGTGGAGTTTGGTTGGTTTGGAGAAAGCGATATTTGGCTTATATAACAGGAGTTTCCCATCAGAAAAGGCTGTCTGACAGTAAAACAAAGTGGTGAAAATATTCTTAATATAGAGTACACTTGAACTAATAACTATTTCTTTTAGATGGATTTTTTAAAGTGCCCAAAATACACTTTGTTGCTGATACTGGTCACTGCTGTACATTGCTTAACTTCTAAATAATCCAAACTATCCCTTTAAGACTGATGTTGAATGTTATTGTTTGGGTCTGACCAGCAGCTATTGTAGAGTCAAGCATCTACTCTGATGCACAAACTCTTGCATAAATGCAGAAACACAACTCAGTTTTTCCATTAATGTGTCACATTTTTTTCTCTTTTCATAATACACACTGTCTAATTGGTAAACAATTTGAAAACTTGGAATTAGACACGAACAAGAAGAAGAAATGGGTCAGAGGTCATTTTGCAGCAAATTGCTTGCTTCTTTTTGCAGATGGTGTTTAATGCATTCCCATGAGCCTTCACTGGTTTTAACATGTGTTGTAGTCCAGTCAGGCCAGCCCAGGATGCCTGTTAGAAACCATGGGAACACGGAGGGGGGGTATAATCCGTCAGACTGAGATAGGCTGCACACACACACACACACACACACACACACACACACACACACAAACACACAGCTCCCAGGCTCTCCTTCTCACTCCGTCTCTCCCTCTCTCATGGGCACTCTCTTTCTCTCTCACACACACACACACACAGGCAAACACATCCACACTCAATCCACTATCAGAGGGAACTCATTCATAACATGGCATGACAAAAGAAATTCTCTGCTGACAGTTTTATGGAGTGAGAAAGTTCCCCGTCTTTACTGCCCTGATGTCACTTCCTATCAAACAGATCCTTGGTCTCTGCAGGGCAGTGAATATTAGCTCGCTGCCTGTGCTCCCTCATGCAACCCCACTCCACTAATTTCCTGTCCAGTTAAAATCAATGAGATGCTCAGTGTCTCAGGTGTGCACCCGAGGAGAGAGGGCAGCATACATCTGGACTCCTCACAGTCTGACCCAAAGAGTCTGGGGACTTTAAAAAAAAAATGCTGCCTGCAGTGTAAGCATCATGATTGGGCATATGGG
Organism: Lutjanus argentimaculatus; assembly: GCA_034769285.1. Taxonomy (NCBI): domain Eukaryota; kingdom Metazoa; phylum Chordata; class Actinopteri; order Lutjaniformes; family Lutjanidae; genus Lutjanus; species Lutjanus argentimaculatus. Next base: position 1,614,650 of record JAWZSL010000045.1, on the reverse strand, counting down.
TATTTACTTTCTGATCAAATATTGATCAGTAGTATTGATTGAATTCAATCCACTCAGTATTATGCTGCTTTTCATCGGCTACATTTGCATGCACACTAACCATTCAGAGGATGCATCTTTTACTGCAGTTTGCGTGGCCATGATAGACATGCACACACAAAAGTAAAGCCCTAATTTCTGGTCAGGAGGAGAAACACTTACTTCTAAACATTGTCAAAGACTTGGTTATCAACAGGTTTTTGGATATGTGCAAATATGGGAATGCTGAATGAAATAACTGAAAGAGGGTAGCTGTGTTCGCATAGTCTAACAAGTCCACCACCAGTCCGAAAAAAAACTATTTTGATGCAAAGATTCAAAATGGCTCAATCAACTTTCCCATAATCAGAGTATGAACGGCTGCATACAAATAGCACTATTAGTGTCTTTTTCAGAATAAGGGCAAAAAACAGAATATTTTGTACATGTAAAACTCCAGGTAGATGTCAACTTGAGCCTACCAGGCTCACATATGACACTGAAAGTGAAGAAAGAGTGCAATGTGTCACCCATTCACTAGACTGCTATAATTGCTTCGCTGTTTGGTGTCAAATGCCTTAACCAAGTTTTTCCGTTCTGCAACACACCAACAATGACAAATTTTCACAAGGACTGGAATGTCAATATCGACTGCCCTATCTCTCTTACTCTGACACAGCAGTTTCCAACCTTTTTGCCCTGTACAGCCCCTGAAAAGAAGCAGTGCCTACTTGTGATTCCTCATTTCAGGTTGTATGAGTCTATGAGTTCCATCAAGGAGTGATTTTCCCTCTAAGCTTCTAAGACTGTTTCATTTTAACCAGAGCAGAAAAGTATCCAGTATTTCAAAAGGAAAAAAGTAAAGATTAAAGAACAAGAAAATGAATATGAACATATGTTGTAGTGCCAGAATATATTTTTTTATTCTCTCCTCTCCTGTTAATCATAGCTCAGATTTATTTTGTGACTAATTGGAGGGATCCTGAATACACATACAAACACACACACACACACACTGTTAAATACATGTAAGAGAATTTTGTTCAACATAATGGCTACAGCAGATAACCACAAATGGGTGAAGATGAACACAATTTATTTCCATCTTGACTCCAATTTATAATGATTGCTCTCTCAAATTATATATTTTTGATTAATTTTGGAGTAAATCCCTCAATCTGTCCTGAAAATGTGAAATTAATGCCAGTTTTAGCTGCTAATTATGTTTATAGGTGCTTGAGTTGACAGTGGGAGAGAGAATTAATGTGAAATGCTCCAACACCTTATGCATTTTAAGGGCCTCTTGTTTAAGGACATTTTTATTCATCACTAATCTCTTTGCGTGTGTGTGCTTTACAGATAATTGATGAGGAGGAAACACAGTTTATGACCAACTGCCCCCCTGCAGTGACAGAGAGCACTCCTCGCAGACGCACCAGCGTCCAGGTGTTTTGGACTGCGCCCCCTAGTGGCTCTGGCTGCATCCTCCTCAAGTATGTAAACTGATGCTGCTCCACAGATACACTACTGGTGGAGGATTAACTCTGATAAACAGGTCCTTGTACTTGATTAATTGTCGTTCATTATGTCATAAGAGGTCTGGTAATGTGGAGAGTGGGGCTGCTTCCTTCTATCAAATTCGTAAATAACATTTTTTTCACCCTGCATCACTGCCTGCAGATCAATGGAGGATACAAGGGTTGATTTGGTTTGTGATTATTTCCCGCTGACCATTTTCAAAGCATACATACAACGTTTTTTATTTGGATGAATGTGTTTCTTTCAGCCATAGCAGCCTGTCTTCTGCATTTTTGGCAATTCATTTTTGCATTTAAATGCACCATATATAAATTCTGCTGCAAGGGGTCTCTGTCATAATAAAACAATAACTAAAGACATAGTCTGATGATGTTGTGAAGTAGTGTCAGATCATGAGTTGTTTTCTTCATTGTCAAACAATCATCATTGCTGATTAAAAATCTATCTGATGTGAATCAGGAAGTAACATGTTCATGGACAAAGTAATATTACAGGTTTTATCCACATTACATTTTGTCACAAACGTCCTCCCTCACTCTCTGACATATTCCATGTTTGTTGAAATGTTACATATTTGCTTTAATAGCAAACTGATACCATTGTATTAACGAGGATAGACTAAATAACCTCTCTAAAAAGTTTCAACAATAACTGAACATTATATGTATACTGTATATTGTAGTAAAACGCTGAAACACTCTTCTTTCTCTGACAACACAACTGCGTGCCGTTAATATTTTAACACAATCAACTGACACTACCAAGACAAACTGTTTGACTTCTACCAGGATCCAGGGTAACTGTTGCCATAGTTACCAGACAAGCTTCACACAGGGGCCAAACAGTAACTGCTAACTAATAATAACATTCATGGTGAATTTATTAATCAATCACAAACATTAAGAGTCACTACAATATACTATATTATACTATAATCTTCAAGTTTCTGCCATCAAATTTGTATTGTAAGCCAGGAAACCATACAAAACAAAAATATGCCCTGAAATACAAGCTTATAGAAACATGGAATTAGCATTGGGCCTAAGACGTAAGAATGTGTCATAGGATGAATTAGAACACAAGAGTAACAGGAAAATGTTGAAAAATAAACAAAAAATGAATAATAAATACATTATAACCTTCATGAAGTTAGGATTTACTGTTGCATTTGACTACAATGAAAATGCAATGCACAGTTGTAAGGTGCACCAGATAAACTGGTAACTGAGTGTATATTAATTGTGGTAACAGTTAAATCTGATGTACTGTGGTAGAATGGGGTTTAACTTTTGGTTTTCAACCAAAGGACTAAATCCTCTTCAAATATTTTTTTTCCAAGTTTGTTTATCTAGCTTGTATTTAATTCTGTCATACAGGGTTAAATCTAAGTTTGGTGAGTGTATAATGGAATTGTGAACAGCAGTACATCAAGTCCGCAAGTACAGTAACAGTGTTTCATTACATCCCTTCCACCAAGCTGTCTTGTCAAATTTTCATTCCCACTTGGCTTCATAAACTATTCATTACCTTTATTAGTTATATTGCTGATTGACACCAGTCAATTTGTTGTTGTGTCCTCTGGGCTTTCTCATATATAGAAGTGTAGTCATGTTCATCTGAAGAGAGATGATGGCAGAATCTGTTTATTAATCCAGTAGTGGGGAAATACAGGAGGTGGAAAGATACTGAGGGACTGTGACTCACAGAGGCCTTCTGATCAATGCATTATTTAACTATTTATGTACACAGCTGCTTTCTCTGGTGCCTGGTCTGCATCTCTGCTGTGTGAAGGGAGGATAAAAAGGTTGCATCTCTTAGTAATGCATGTTATTATGTGAGAGCCACAGAGTGTAATGAGTTTCCCTTTTCTCTGTACTTTAAGTTTCCCTTGTCCTTGTCTTCCTGGAGTATCTTCATGACCTGCCCAAGCTTTTCAACACTCTGTTCTTTCTGCTCCCCGCTCCCTCCTCCACGCTTTTTATCCATCTCCTCTTTGTTTTCGTCTTTGCTGTGATGTTGTCATCGCTTTCTCACAGCAGGTCATGTTGTATGGCACTGCGGCTCTCCTCATAGAGACCAATGGGATGATGGCAGAATTGTATTCAGTTAAGCTCATGGATAGAGGAAAAAGTTGAAAATGTGACAGAGCATACAGCCTAGAAAGAGATACTTGAAAGTGCAGAGATGTGGATGTAATACCAGGGTGCAGACAATAGGGGAGGGAGAGAGTGAGGAGTCTGTAGTTCAAAAGAGACACCTCTGAAAGTCACGATTACAGGCTGGGAGTGGTATTTGCCACTGTTCTGCCTTCTACCTAGCAGTCATAAAGATCACAAGGCTTTTTGTCGGCTCTGTACTGCTGCAACACAACAAAAGTCTTAATAAAGTCTGATTGATTGAGAAGGTGCAACTCCTGTAACTAACTGACAAGTGAAACTGTTCAGAGGGAGAGAGACTCTTGTACATGATGGCTGTGTTATCGTACAGCCCATACCAGCAGAGACACATAAACGCACAGTTAGTGCAGTCAACCAGTATGCACAGACAGAAACAGCATATTAAAGGGATAGTTTGGATTATTTGAAGTAGGGATGTATCAATTCAATCATCAGTGTATTACCAATAGTAGATGGTGGTCAGCACGCCCCCAGTTTGGAAAGAAGAGAGGAGTATTAGCATGAAAACTAAGTAATGTACTGCTGTGTACACAGTCAGTAACAAAAGGTATTTTAACCACTTTAAAAAAAGTCCACTTAATATTCATTTAGATGTACATTATATTGTTATTTCGAATAATTTCACCTCTTGACTTGTGATCAGACAGCCTTTTCTGACTGGAAATTGCTGTTCTTTAAGCCAAATATCGCTCTCTCCAAACCAACCACAATCCATAGAATAAATCTGTGATTTTTCTTTGCAGAACAGCAACAGGAGTTGCTTGTCTACCACCACCTCACTCTGTTAGTTTGTTTGTGTTATTGTGTGACTTCCGTGTTTTGAAAAGATAGTTTGGATTCAGTTACACAATGACACAAACAAACCAACCTTTTCTGACGAGAAGCCACTGTTATGTGAGCAAAATATCCCCCTCTCCAAACCAACCAAAATGGTTAGTGGTCTACCGCTGCCTCAGTCTGTTAGTTTGTTTGCGTTATAATGTGACTTTGATGAATCTGAACTATTGTTTTAAAACACAAGAGCCACACAATAACACAAACAAACAACAGTGGTAGACCAGCAATTCCTGTGCTCTGTGAGGTAGAATTACTGATTTCACCTATGGAGTTTGGATGGTTTGGAGAGACCAATATTTTGCTTATGTAACGGCGGTTTTCTGTCAGAAATGGCTGTCTGACTACAAGCGGTGAAAGTATTCTAAATATAGCATACACTTAAATTTATATTGTTTTTTTTTTTTTTTTTTTTTTTGGGTGGACCTTTTTTTAGAAGTGGCTAAAATGTCTTTTGCTACTGACTCTGTCCACAGCAGTTAATTGCTCAACTTCCATTCTTGTGCCCCTCTCTGCTTCTCCAAACTGGGGGCATGCTGATCACCATCTACTTTAACTAATATACTGACTATCAATAAGTACCTCATGCATTCCCACTTCAAATAAATCGAACTAGCCCTTCAATGTGAAATAATATAGATTAGCACAGAGAGGACCATTTCATCACCACCACAGGCAGGGTAAATGTTTGTTTTTAATTTCATTTCGTCTCCCCAAAGAGCTCTGTCACTGTCTGTCTGCTTGCCTGTAAAAAAAAATCACCGTTATTTAAAAAAATGACATCTGGCCATGAAATTAGAAGTGTGTATGTGTGGTGTGTTTGGTGTGTGTGTGTGTGTGTGTGTATGTGTGTTTCTGTTAGAAAGCTCCGGTGACTCAAATGTTGTCCCAGAAGTTTTGCTCCTCCCGAGTGGTTTGCTGCAGTATAATTGACGGGCAGTTGCTGTCTTTTAGATGGAAAGAGCGAGCTCGGTGGTTTGGTTCCGTCTAAGGTTGGTCTGTGATGATAGGGTCAGGCAGGGATGCTCATTCAAACTCCTGAACTCAGAGCACCGACTTTCAAAGTCTTACCATCGAATCCAGTTATTTTCGTCTTTCTTATGTACTAGAATCAGAAGTGTCTCTGTTACTGGTATCCCACTCTTACTTTTGTGAAAATATTCTACAAATTGAAGTTTTGCTAGTTTTGTGGATCTGACCGCGGGACTAGAAAAATATTGACTTTCAGGGGCTGAATTTCTCACCTTCCTGCAGTGATACAGACACTTATTTAGGGAGTGTTCAGTACACTTTGACATCATTGTTAGATATGGATACAGATGGGTGTGGTCAGAGGTAGGGGTGAGGTTTGATTGCACTATATCAAATTCAAATCCAGTATCAAATTTATTCCTTTGATTGCTTTCAAATCCCTTATTGAATTTAATTACCTTGACTGGGAATCAATTAATTAAATGGGAATAAGCCAGGTACTTCCTCTAGAGAGGAATCGCTACTATATTGGACTTGTTGAACTACAAAAACACACAGTCCACTCTGAGTGTACAGTGGTGTTACAGAGTGGTGTGTCTTTTCATTTACGGTGTTTTAGTGTTTTGTGGTGCTTAAGTTTTTCGTCCTCCAGTTCGCTCTCCCTGCTTTTCAGTAACAATATTCAAGTGTTCATTGTCTCCAAATCTTTTCGTAAATCCACTCTCAGCTACAATATGTTCTTCATATGTCACTCTGTGTCAGTTTGTCAGTCTTTGAATTCTGCCCTTAAGTCTTTCATTTCTCCTATGAAGATGTAGTCCTTCAGCTCCATAATTGTCTTACCTCACAGTTATCTGTCATTGTTTGTGTCTGTGGTGCCGAAGCCATACATTCATTCAAATCAGATTTGTTTTCTTTTTCCCGTCACATCGTTGCTCTTATAGTCATTCTCTGCAGGTTGTCTTCGCTTTTAGTTAAATCTAATTTATATTTGGGGTGTTATCACTGGTGGAACCAATCTTGTCACTTATAGAGGCTCATTAGTTCTGTCTAAAAATAAGGAGCTGCTAGCTGCTTGAATGTTTCCTCATCTGCCTCCATCCACAGAGATCCTGCCCTCCACTTGTACCTCGTACCTCAACAATCAACTATCTTTCTGGTGCTTTCTGATGTGTACTAAAAGCAACTGACAAATCCTACTTATTCTACCCTTAACAAATCAGGGTATTTTGGCACCTGGAAAGCAAATCTAAAATGAAACCATCTATCAAAACCCAACCCTATAGCACAACTTAAAACCTAAAAACGAATTATTACCTGTTCATAGGGGCTTATTTTTTTACTGCTGCTTGATTGGAAGTGGTAGATGAGTGACTTCTAATTGCTCTTAAAACATAAAACTTTATCCAGACCATTCTTTACACAGTATCAGACCTAACTGTCCAACTTCCCACAAAGAAAGCTTTAGCAAGGAGGTATTTTGATCTTGTCATCCAACTTTGTTGTAAATCAAATGTTTAGCTTTATGTCTAATTGGACTGAAAATAATTGTCACGCATTCTGCTCATTAGGTGGAACCTAATCAAACACGACCTGCAGTTCTCTGATGATAAAAAGCAGAACTCTAGTCAGGAGTTCTTGTCGCAGCTGAATCCTCGTGGTGGGCTACATCCTGGTTGTTCCATAGAGTCAGAATAAGTCACATAATATAATCTATATATTGCGGCCACCATTGAACTTGCCACTATCTTTTATCTTTCCATTTGTAGCTAGGAAGCAATTTATTTGTCATCTCCCTCTGGCGTGTGATATGTTGGGGCTGTGTGATGCGTTCTGATGGGCTGTCTGAGAGAGACAGTGTATCTGTGATCAGATGAATGTCACAGCCACATGCAGCTGTCACAACCTGTTTATCTCCCTCAGCTCGTTGATAAGACAGATCAAGGAGGACCTCGACAGGACACTATAGTCACATAGACCCACACAAGTTAAATGTAAATACTTTTGCTTTTGTGCAGCATATCAATGTAGTGTTTCTTTTTTGTAAGTTTTGTTCTTCTGTTCTTAGAAATAAGGGTTCCAAAAGGGTTCCAGCAGAAGGTCTGAGATCCTACCCAGAACCATTTGCTCCTGAAGAACTCTTTTTTGAGAACCAGTTCGCCAAAGGTTCTTGGTTTTGTATCATAATATTAAAGGGTTCTTGGTCGAACACCCTAGGTGGGTTCTAGATATTACCTTTGGAATATAAAAGGGTTCTCAGTAGAACTCCCTAGGCAGATTCTAGATAAAATATAGAAAAACCCTAGGTGGGTTCTAGATAAAACCCTCAGAATATAAAGGGCTGGCTGAATTCTTGTTAGCACCTGAGCAAGGTGGAAAGGTTCATGACAGAACCCCCAGAGAGGGTTCTTAGTGGAAATAAGGGGTTTGGGGTGAAACCTTTCATGGATGGTTCTAGGTATAATCCTTTACGTTGGACTTTAGGTGAAGCTTTCTGAGAGGGTTCCAAGTAGAACCTTTATAAAATGTTCTACCAGGAACCAAAAAAGGTTCTCTTATGGGGTTAAGCCAGCACCTTCATGGTTCTAGTTAGCACCTTTATTTCTAAGAGTCTTGCAACAGAACAAACAAAACAAAATGAAATTATTTAATCTCTGGTTGTAGCAGGACCAGATAAAACATGAGAATTTATTTTCCTCGTTTACATATCTACTGGACATGCAAATGAAAACAGCTATAGAAAGACAAAATCTAACTCATCTTTACTTTTTGCTTTCTTTACTCCCTTTCACTGTCTTCCTTCTCTTTTTTGTCAAGCTCTCACACATGCATACGTACTCCTCTCTCTCACCCTCCTCCACACACACACACACACACACACACACACACACTCAGATCAGTGCACTTTTGGGGTGATTGGGATCGGTGGTGGTGTGGATCCGCCAAAGTGAGATAGAATTTAAATTGGATGTTAAATAAGCATTACTCTGCTTGATTGTCTGGCCAGCCCAGCAAAGTGGGCAAGCAGTGAGGCAGAGTGTGCTCCCCTCTCTCAGGGAGATATGTGAAATTGGGGTGAGATTGAATTAAAGCGTGAACAATTAGAGATCTGCCGGTCGTGTCGCTTACCTTGACTCATTTCATCCACGTTATGAGAGGCTGCATACACACCAACATACCCTCTATAGTATGAACGTGAGACAGAATAGTGGCATGTATGAGAGAGAAGGATATTTTGATGAGAGTGAATTATGGTGTTTTTTAGTGAGATTGAAAGTGCAGAGTGTATGAGAGAGAAATGACAGTTTGTGTATGTATGTGTGAGGAAGAATAGTAGTGTGTGTGTGTGTGTGTGTGTGTGTGTGTGTGTGTGTGTGTGAATTGGTATAATGTGTGTGAGACAGAATGATTATGACTGATGGTGTACTATATGTGAAAGATTGTAATTATGTGTGTGTGAGAGTACGATAGCATGTGGAGAATAGAAGCATGTAAGAGAGTGTTTAAGTAAAGAGGTATTTTGACTGAAACAGAAAGCAGTTATGGCTTCAAGCCTCTTGAAATCAAAGACAGTGATAGCCAGGTCTGTGCCTAGGATTAGCCATTACACCCAACAGTGCAACACCACATACTTAAAGGGATAGTTTGAAACATTTAAAGAGGGGTTGTCGCACAAGGCACTTATCCATAGCCACTGTATTACTCACAGTAGATGGCGGTTGGCACGCTTCCATTTTGAAGAAGCAGCAGCAGTATAGGAAGCTGAGCAATGCACAGCTATAGACAGGATCAGCAGCAAAATGTCTTTAGCCACTGCACAGTTTACAGTGTACGCTATATTTATATATAGATTTTTAAAAATAATTTCATTGCCTTAACTTGCTGTCAGACAACCTTTTCAATGGCAAACCAACATTATTTAAGACAAATATCACTATTTTCAAACCAAACAGACTCCATCTGCAAAATCAGTAATTTTACCTCGCAGAACACAGGACGTCATAGTTTTAAAAGGTTAGTTTGGGTTCACTGAAGTCGCACATTAACACAAACAAACAGATCAGATCGATAGAAGCAGCGGTAGACCAACAAATCCCATGCTCTGAAAGGTAAAAATGTATTTGTAAAAGAAGTCTGGTTCAGTAAGAGCGAGCCATACTTGGCTAATACAATGGTGGTTTCCTGGTGGAAAAGGCTGTCTGACAGAAAGGTAAAGCAGTTAAAATACTCTAAACATAGTGTACACTTAAACTGATGGCTTCTGTGCTGGTATACCTCTCAGCTTTTCCGAACTCAGGGCGTGTCAACCGCCAGGTACTGTAGGTAATACACTGACAAACGTTAAGTACGTCATAATACCCCACTCCAAAAAATCCAAACTGACCCTTTAAAGGCTAACATTATCTCTAGTAGTCTAGAGAAGTCGGCTATTTGCATGACTGTCCTGTCCCCTCCACTGCTTCTCATCTAAGTCACAGACAGCTTTGCTTTAGCAAGATGTTTATTAACATCCATCTTCATGTCAAATCGTTCTCTCTTTATGTCTGTCCCAGTACGATGCTACTCTGGATGACATGTCTTTGGCAGCTTATTATAACTTCTAAATAAGTCCTCTAATGTGACTGCTGAAACTGCTAAATATGTTTCGATTACTAATGTGGGACAACAGAACTTGAAGTTCTTCTTTTTACTGTTAGGGGACATTTGATGAATGCACACCTTCTCATGAACAAGTGGAATTCATCAGGCTGAAATGATATATTTTCGACATATTTGTGCAGTAAAGAGTTTGATGAATCTGAGTTGGAACAAACCAACTGATTGAGGTTTGCTGACAAAAAAATGACGTGAGTTTTAGATAAGAATACAAAACATTCATGGCCCATTGTTGTGTTAAAACATGTACTATATCACTGTCATTCACTGACACTGTGGAGATGTGGACTATGCTAATATCTGTCCCCAAACCAATAAATCATCATTTATAATGTTTAAACGCCAGCTTGGTAAGATGCCCAGGGTCCATTTACACAACTGACTCATATCAGTATGATACTGTATTTGCCCATAAAATTGGGAATTAAGTTAAGTGCGGTGTACATGAGGTGTTCTCTTGCCTTCGAAGATAATGTATATTTTCTGTCCCCGTGATGTCACTGTGTGTATTCTCTTGCAGTGAGCGACTGGTTCTGGGATCAGCTCAGCTCAACAGAACACAGCACAGCTTAGCTTAGTTTGATACTCCAGAATAAATGGTATCCAAACAGTCCAGCTGGATGGGGCCCACCTGGATCAGACCGTACCCCAGCACCACCATCCAGCACCTCATTGTTGGGTTTTATCACCATGGAAACCTTACCACAGCCAGGGTTGATGTAAAAGGCTGGTGTTTGTGAGGAAGTTAGATGCCTGGAGGCGTGTTTTCTGTTGTTGTTTTCTCAAGTCTGCTGGCCTCTGAAAAGGTTTGTTTGTGGCTGATTTACATGTCAAGGCCCCTCTCAGACCTGTGTTCCCCACCACCCAGTGGAACAAGCTTCTTAGACAGCTCAATCTAGAGAAGCTCCCTTATGCCAGGCCTCACATTTTAGGGTGCGTTACCGTTTGCCTGTCAGTCAGTGCTTATCGACACAGTGCATAGACGACTATACAGTGCGTCTGTGCATTTCTGAATATTTTCCTTACAAAGAGCTGCAGGGACTTTCTTCAATGCAAAAATCTCTCTTTTAGTTGCTGTCTCTTTTTCAGCTTTTCAACCTCTCATTTCTATGTACGCGTATATCTTAATGCTGATGCATTCATTTTGTGGTCTTTGTATGAGACATTGAATGCCTCCGTCTGAAAGACAGCCTGATTTAGCAATTTCCCTGTGGGCCCTGATACCTGCTTTTAGGAGTCTTCTGAAAAAAACAGGAAGATTATTATGAATACCTCTGCACCTGTTCCATCTGTCACAATCCACTGTTCACTCCTATCAGATCTTAAAAGCCAAGATTTTCCACATTTCCTGCTGTCTGTTGTCTTCTTCCTTTTCAAAATCTCGCAGCTTCTCCAAATGTTTATTCTTCTTCAGCCCTTTTCCCATTGTGACATTCACTGTTACTTTTGCCCCTTATGCCTACATTTGCACTTGGTCCTGCATGGTCCCCCAACAAACTCCAAGCCCCCTCACTGCCTCCATCTCTTCTTCCTCTCTCTGTGTAGGGCAAGCATTGTGCAGAAGAGGATAATCTATTTCCAGGATGAAGGCTCACTCACCACGCGAATGTGTGAGAAAGGTAGACTTCTTTTATTGACATGGAATAAATAATTTACCATGAATTTTTTTATCCCTTCAATCTCCCTGCTGGTACTCCATTCCGCTCCCTACTGATACTGGTCTCTTTTTTTCTGTCTTCTTTTACTCTATTTTCTTTCATTCTTGATTTTAATGCAGGGACTTTCCTCTCTGCTGTTATGCTCTGGCATGTGAATGATTGTAAATGAGTGTAACCCCTGGCTGTGCATGACATTGGATGCCACACTGAGCAACAGATCAAAAGAGCTGTGCTGCACATCCTCCCCTTTTCTCATGACCCCCCCTTCCTCCCTTCGGCTTCCCACTTTCTTAAACCATCCATCTCCTGTATGATGGGCACCACTCTTCATCTGCTCCTTATACTAATGAGCAATCTCTCTATGCCTGTCTCATGGTCCTCTGTGTTTCTCTCTCTGGCTCCTTTACTTTTTCCCTCCTCTCCCCTCCCTTCATTTCTGTACAGAATCCCTGTATGGAGATGCCACGGATAAACCTCTGCTCGACTGCTGTGCCTGTGGAACGGCAAAGTACAGAGTCACCTTCTATGGCAACTGGTCAGAGAAGATTCATCCCAAGGACTACCCACGTAAGCACAAACTCCTCTGCTCTTTGTCACCTCAGCTCCATCACACATTTAAAGAATAAATGTGGTATTATTCTACATTTTTTTAATCTATTAAACCCCTAAAAAGCATAACCAGCAGTGAATTGATCATGTTAATGTGCATTAAGTGCCTGTTGTAGTTTAATCCATAGACCACTCTACCATAGACATCAGTTTTCCAATGAGCAGCACAGTTTCATTTGTTGACATGTCCCTTCATTATGATGAACATGGTTTTTGTAGTTTATTTTCAGATTATTCCACATACACCATCTTGCTTCTGTAAATACTAATTAACTTGCCACACCTGTGGCTAATATTAGTGCCAAATAAATGCATTAATGATCTGAGAGCCGCAGACTTGGTAGGGAAGTGGCAACATATTGAGAAATGGTATAACATTGTTGCCTTTGGTCTTTTAATGATTTGTTGACATTAAAGCTGTATTTGGCAATAATATTCCATCATAATTTTGGCTAAAGAGCAGAACTTTTGCACACTTGTAGGTCGACAGGTGCGTAGGAGAGGACCATGGTTGATAATACAGAACAAAAGACTCCCACACACTGTCTTTTTCACTTGCAGGCAGTAATATTTAAAAACAACTGTTCGGCACAGAGACCTTCATCAGGTTATTTTTGGATATCACCTGATGAAAATGAAGCAGATGAAGTATTGAAACATTGCTATTAAATATCTCTGACTGCAATTGAAGAAGTGTTAGTGATAGTCTTTCATTCTGTATTATAATTTGGGTTGAAAATTTTGATGATTGCATGTCAATAACAATATTTAATTAATTAAGAGTTTCTTTGAATAAATGTGTTTTTAAAACTCTACCTGAATCAAACCACCAATCAGTGTTGGTTACTGGGGTTCTACATCAGGGCCCAAGAATAAGAATTTCCGCGTGCCTTGGGCAAGTAAAATGTCACATCGGGCTAGTTACTCTAGCAACTCACTGTTAAAAAGAATTTAACACATTGTTTCTTCCAGGGCTGATGATGGAAGTGGCTAAGGAGTGAGCGATCTTGCTTTCCTCTCATCTCTGTTAAGAGTTACATGTGTACAGTACTGATCGGCCAAATGGTAGCGGGTAAATGCAAAGTTGGGTGGCATTTGAAAATGAATGCAAGCCATAATATGTATTGTGCAGTTTGCTGTGAGTTTGAGAGCAAGGTCGATAAAACAGGGTTGTTTATCAAAGACATGTTAAGTTTCTGAAAAAGCTTGCATGGCATTTATGAGAGTTGCTGATAACCCCTCCTACGGGGCCTTGATGGTGCATGTAGGAAACATGAGCATTAAGTCAAGTAATTACAAAACTGATGACCACAGCGTATCATGTTTTAAATATTGCGCAGCCATTTGCTGCGTACTCCAGTGCAATTTTAGGCATAACTAGCCGAGCAGAGCACACATTAGTTTGCTAGTTAGTTACAACTGTTGACAACCTTGATGTTCCACTTCAAGCCAAGTAAAATGCATCACATGTTTGATGCATCATTTGGTGGGAGGGACCTAGTAGAGTGATGCAAAGCTGCAGAGAGAGAAGCAGGTTTTGCATTGTGTATGTTCAAATTGCCTACTGCAGCTTTAACAGCAATATAGAATATCAGAAGCCTTATGCTTTAATCTTGATTGTAGCACTTTAACCCCAAAAATGCCAGGATATGTTCCTGACATGTGGGTGGTTTAGCCCCAGTACCTGGCTCTCAATAGTGATGAGGGTGGTGAGTTTCGGTATAGTTGGGTGCGATGTGTGTGTAACCTTGAGCCACACTATCAGGATGTGAATGGACTTAAGGATTACACTGGCTCTCTTGTCTAAATCAGGCGCTCGCTGGTCAGATCAATACACTGATTAGAGTGGAATAAGATAAACCCTGAGATCGAAAGAAGCTCTAATTTACTGTCTCATGGAGGGAGTAGTTGGTATGTGACTCACTCTCTCACACACACCGATAGGCAAACACACACCTCGCAGATAGATCAACTTAAAAGAGGATAGGGCAAGCTGTGTGGTTTCTGTTTCATCCTGACTCTTAGGATGCTACAGTTGGATTTCTCCTTCCACAAAGTCATATCCTAGGTAACCAGTTATTATAACACTGTACAGATTGCACTGGACAGTTTTATTCACTGACAGTCCAGTAAACACATGATGATCTGTCCTCATTTAAATTCTGATGATACTTCTCAATCAAAATCCAACAAAATTTTTGCTACAAGTGAAACTTGGTCTGACTTTTCCTTTGTGATGCAAGTAGTACTCTTACTACTTTTTTGCTTCCTGAGACATGTCACATGTCATCCTTCTATTTTTAACATACAGTATGTCCTTCAAGTTCAGGAGCCTCAGACCACTGTGGTGACACACATTCTGAGACCAAAAACTCACTGTAAAACAGGCCAACACTGCTGACATGATAACCTTGACAGTTCTATTTTCTTTCTCCCTTTTGTCCCCATTGTAAGTCATGCAGCAATGCATGGCTATTCAACCCAAGCGATGGCAGCTCGCTCCGACACAGAGCACAGAGAGTGTAGTATCAAGATTGTGTATGGCCTGGTTGTCAACAAAGATTTTTTATGGGATTAGCAGGAGGGTCAGAGAAACAAAAAAAAGAGGTAGAGAGAGTTTAACATTCTTTTATTGACCAAATAAAGCAGTAACCCATCGTAGCTGATTTCTTCTTACTCAAGGGAAGCAAAATATTGAGGTCCAGACTGAAAACATGTACACCAAAAAACATCAGCCTATCCTCTGCTGTATACTTAAAATAACAAATCTTTTTGCCCTTGACAAGATATAAAGTAGTTTCATATGTTTTCATATAAGGCTTATGATGCATTCAAAAAACACAAGGAGATTTGTTAATGAATTCACAGTTGGTAGGACTTAAAATCTGAACTTCCGCATTGTTGTTTAAGTGTCTAATCGACCTATTGCCCCCTATAAATAAACATGATATGAATGATATACAAAACAGTTATGTATTTTCTACAGCACTCCATCATTTGTGTTGGACAGAATTTCTAAAGATTCTGTGACTATTTACAGATATCTGTCAATACACAGAACAATAGGCTTCATGCATGAAACGTTCATATGCACAGGTTTGATCTGAAATTGTATGTGCAAACAATTCAGGATTTTATATTTTATTGCTTTATGTAAGAACAAATATGAAAGAACATTGTTAAAGTCATGTCTGATGCTGGAAAGCACAGTGTGCATCTGTCTGAATCAGCTGCACAACAATCTTGATGACCTTTTCTAGGTGTATTGCTACATAATCCCCGGTATGTTGAATGTCTCCATAAGTCAAGTCTACAAGTATTTTTTCTGAGGTCCAGCAGTGCACCATGGATGGAATGTCTTATTAACCTGAAGAGAGAGGTGAAAGGGACAGTTATATCCTAATGAGGCTCCATATTCCTGTACAGCCCTGTAAAATCGTGGAAGGTCATTAATAGACACTTTGCAGCTTTCAGCACATATCATGTCACTGCTCTATTTTCCTCTCTTCTATCTTTATAAAAAACATTTCCACAAGACTTACCACATGCAATAATCCCTACCTAAACAGCATTAAAAAGGAGAAGACTGGCTCCAAGTTATACACCCTTTTGAAGTAAACTAATGCTGCCTCAACCTTAGGCGAAATAATCCGATGATGGATATAAAACTGCTCACTGGAGCCACAGTGTTAAAGCTATTTAGTTATTGGCAATGACTCCCTGCCTGTGAGGGTCAGACATTTATGAAAGCTTGGGGCACAAATGGCCTTAAAATTTCATAAAAGACCATCAGAAAAAAATATTAAACAACTGACATGTTTGAAATAATCTTGGCAGACAAGAGAAAAATAGATTGATGGACAGGTCAGTCGGAGAAAAAGGCATCCTCTGTTTTTGAAATCCTAGCCATTTCATGAAGTTGCTTTTATACTTACAAAGACTGAAAATCCTTGAAGGATCAAGTGAAGGAAAAAGAAATGCCCTAAAAGATCTGTTTTTTATCCTGGTCCTCGCCACATGCAAGGCACCAACCAGTTCCACATTTTCAGGCTACAAACATCCAAAAAGCTTCAAACACCCTTCAATCTTTATAGACCCTGTCCCCTGTAAACTTTCAGGTACTTGAAAAAGTAAGACCACCTGGATTTGTAGACTTTACTCGAATTAAATCCAAGCTAAACACTACAGCTTTTGGTCCATCCGTTTTGCCAGATTTTGGCTTGTCATGAATGGATGGGTGGATTACCTAAGCTTACACAGGCTGAAAAAAAAGAAAAGAAAAAACAGGCACCTACTATCAATCAAGCAGCTCATGTACTGAAGCCTGATACCATGATAACTGATAACTGCCTGAGCAGAAACAACTACCACTAACCTTCCCTGAGTTGGCCATTTTTCAGGTTGGAGCTCTCAAGGTGCTTCCCCATGAACTGCAAGGTAGATAAATGTAATGCACCTGGAGCACAAAAGCATTTAACACACCCATTAACAGCGACAAGAAAAGGGCACCTTTCACTGCTAAAAACACATTCAGATCAAGCCCTAAGAGATGATACTGACATTGCTAGTCCTCGGGCAGGTCGTTCCCAACCCTGGTCATCATTAGTCTTAAACCGGGACACTGGAAGAGTCGGAAAGCTCTGTGCAGGCTTGCGGTGTAAGAAAAGTTTAAAAAGATTGTTGGAAGCCAGGTCATATAAGCTTTAAAAGTAATGGCAACTGGGGCTGTCGCAAGTAACTTCTTTGGGCTTTGAATCTTTGGCAACAATTGCTCTGTTTTTTTTTTTCTCCTAAGCTCAGCTATGACAGGCAGGGGTGGTGGTCCTCTCCTCCACATCTGTGTCGCTTGTGCAGCCAGTGTTTTGTTGGCAGTGAGGGAGAAAGGGAAGCAGGCAGCCACCACAGCAACTCACTAGAAGAAGAAGCAGCAACTTCAGCGTGAGCTTGACACAGAGCGGCAATACACTGGCAGCATGATGAATTTTGATTTTGCCTTTTGAATTCCATGGCATCGAACAAAGCTTCAAAGCTTTGAAGAAACTGGTACAGCTCCATGGGAAACCACTTATAAGATGCTAAAAAAGAAAATGTCTTCACATTTCTTAGGTGGAAGTAAAAGGTTTTCTGCAGCATTTTGAACACTCTGCAGCTTTTATACATCTCTTGGGTCAGAACAGCAAAACAGACATTACAAGCCTCATATTGTCACGGCACGATGAAATTAA
Source organism: Lutjanus argentimaculatus (assembly GCA_034769285.1). Classification (NCBI taxonomy): domain Eukaryota; kingdom Metazoa; phylum Chordata; class Actinopteri; order Lutjaniformes; family Lutjanidae; genus Lutjanus; species Lutjanus argentimaculatus. Next base: position 1,596,962 of record JAWZSL010000045.1, on the reverse strand, counting down.
CACATTTATAATGTTCTCGGTGCCATAGAAGAGAATTTGAGAATATCATTTTCTTTCGTTAAATCAAATGTTGCTTACTGTAAAGTAATGCTCATGACTCTTTATGTTAGTGAAGGTGGGCTCATTGTGCAGAATTAGCCAAGCAAGGACCAATTGACTATAACTGAATTTGACAATTACACATTTTATACTTACTGTAGTTATAGTAATAGAGGTTACTGTTGTATAGAGTCCAATTAAATTACTTCACTTGACTGATTGGAAGTGCCGTCATTTTAAGAATAGGAGTAAATGTCTTTTGTCATGTGATCAAATTAGTATGTACAAGGAAAAAAGAGGGAAGCACTGAACCTTGAGGCACTGCATCCAAGCAAAGGCTGTGAGGAGTCAGACCCATTCAAAAAATAGAATGGCCATATTAATCATAAAAGCATGACTGTAACCCTATCAAAAAGGTGAGTCAGTAACCATTTCAAAATAGATATTCAGAGCAAGATGAACTTGGAAATCAAAGCCATGCCAAGATTTAGGAAGACAATAGACTGTGCTACAAAACCTGAAAATAGTACCTGAGAAATGCAAAATATGTTGGTCACTGAAGAGGCTACATCTGCACCTACATAACTGCAGTAAGTCCACCACCATGTGCACTAGTCCTGTGAATAGCTGATAAAATCATCAATCTGGGGATGCAATCATCCTTCTTGATGTATATCCAAGCATGTGTCTAGATATCAGTAACATACAGTTTTCTACAGTAGAAGTAAAAAGTCATGAAAAACAAATTGAAAGTGGTCTTACATTAACATCAGCCATGTCTGCGTTGTCTTATGAAGAACTGTTTAAAGGGATAGTTCACCCAAAAATGAAAATTCAGTTGTTATCTACTCACCCTCATGCTGACTGAAGATCAGGATTAGTTTTTTAGTCCACAAAACACTGCTGGAGTTTCACAGGAAAACAGTGTTGCAGAATCTCCCAAACAATGAAAGTGAATGGTGACCAGTTTCCAAACATAAAAAAACAACATTAAAAAAAAACATACAGTGTCTCCATACTGGGACGCATGCACACCATCTGAGCTGTGTGTGTGTGGTGTGATGGTGTGTGAAGACTTTAGGAGATTTGGATGCCAGATGAGCATATAGGAGGATTTGGATGCGTTGAGGTTTTGGGGGGGGGGGGGGGGGGGGGGGTTCATTTGAAAACTGGTCACCATTCACTTCAACTGTTTGAGAGATTCTGCAATGCTGTTTTCCTGTGAAACTCTAACAGTGTTTTGCGGTCTAACAAAATTAACCCAACCTTCAATCTTTGAGGGTGAGTAGATAATGACTGAATTTTCATTTTTGGGTGAACTATCCCTTTAAGTTTCCACAGGATACTATAACAGGAATACTGCAACCACAGAGATTACATTATCAGAGCGATTAATCTTTGTTCAGTCTCACACTGGGAACCAGCAGAAGGCAGAAAGGGTGACTTACAGAACTGCAGAGTAAGGGCTCTATTCCGGGCATAACAATGATAGGCAGACCTATGACCCATTTGAGTGAACCTCACCTTGACTAAATAGGTAGTATGATAGTGTTCAGACAAATGGTAAAGTTGTTCATCTACAGGATTCTCTAACGGAGCACAATAATATTTCAGCTTAAATGAGTATCCTTCGAAAGCAACCAAGGTTCATGTCTTCAAAAGACTCAAAGGACCTGATCATACATTTTATGTTGATTAGGACTATAAAATAATCACTGTGCTCTCAGAGTGATGTAGCTGGATGTCATTCCAGTCCATGTACATAATACAAAATAATAGGCAGGGGGAATAATATTGCAGTATGGGGGATAATAAAGGAATATGAGACAACTACTTTCTGTGCTGTTGAGGTTGAGTGGTCAGACCACTGAGGGTCCACAATGAGATAATAAGGACACTCAAAAAGGATCTGTAAACATCAACAGGGAATCCATTAATACTTTAATACCTTGCACAACAGTGGTGGTTACAGTAGGGCTTAAGCTTCCAATGTCCTTAAGTTAATTGTGCAAGCCTCAAGTTTGCTTGCCTGTGCTGTCACCTCTGCTGGATCTTCATAGATATCACTGCTGCATTCTCTGTATGCTTACAGGTAGAGGGCAGATATAGTGCTCCACTATCTCTTTTTATATGCCACTGTAGCCCTGAGAGAGATAATTATATATAGAGCTTATGAGAGAGCATACAATTACAGTAATTCACTGTAGGTGGTTTGAAGCAATAAGGAAATATTTTTAGGTTCAAACAAATGTCTGTTTGCCAATAAATATGTTACATCATAAATTCTACTTTCTGTAACAATATATGTGATATCATCCCCTAGTCACTGTAAGATGTTTGGATACTTTGGGAGAACAACTCAGAGAGCAGTGACAGATGATCAATGGAGAACCATACTTACCTTAGTTACCACCTCTTCCCTGTGTGCTTGGCACAGCTTGACATAATTCGAAATTGTTTTGAGAGAGAATTTGACTAATGCAAGACTGACAAATATTTTCTGTAATGTAGAGCCCTCATGCTTTCTCTGTACAGGTCAAGCAGTAGATTCTACACACATGCTATGGTCCTGCCCCAGATTTAACACATTTGGGCCAGTAAAGACATCACTCCCACTTCTATATGGGCCTTATTTGGATCTACCCCTGAAACTCACTTGCTTAGCCAAAACTTGTGTAGTTATAGAATTTACCTCTCCTATTGCCAGATATCTCATTCTTCGCTCCTGGCAACTCCTAACATCACAAGATGGTTTAGAGATACTAAGCATTTTTTAAACTAGAGATTAGATAGATAGATTCTTAAAGGGTCCTTGCAAAAATACCCCAAATATACTCTTCTTTATAATTACTCTTGTCTCATTTTTTTCATCTTCTTACTTGCCCCCTACCTTTTTTCTTTTTTTTTAAATGTCTGGCAAGGATAAAAAAAAAGGTCATGTAATCACTTGTGTGTGTAATCAACAGACCTGGAACTTGTCTGCAGCTAATGTCAAATACTACTGGGCAGATCAGCCTAATTGTCATGACTGCATGCTGAAGGACCTCTGTGACTCAGTGTTTTTTTTTTTTTTTTTTTTTCTTTAACTCAAAAAACCCTTTTTTAATGGCTCCATGCTGGTGACACAATATCTCAAGTTTGCCTTGAGGAAATTACTTCAAACTTGGTAAAAATGTCCACTTGGACTCACAGAGGAACTGACTAGATTTTGGTGGTCAGATATCAAAGGTCAAGGTCATTGTGACCTCATGTCTGTCCCATTCTCATGAAGGCAATATATGACAGACTATTGTACCCATCATCTGATGGATCTTCATTGCCATGTCTAGTAAATTTGGGAGACAGTTTGGGGTGTCCAGCTTAAGAAAAGTTGTATTGTTGTATTGTCTTTGTCTCACCAGGTCGTGCCAATCACTGGTCAGCCATCATTGGTGCCTCCCACTCTAAGAACTATGTGCTGTGGGAATATGGTGGCTTGGCCAGCGAAGGAGTTAAACAGGTAGCTGAGCTGGGCTCTCCGGTCAAAATGGAAGAGGAGATCAGACAAAAGGTAAGTTTTCCCAACACTAGTAGATGACATCAGTCATGCTGTACATGTTGAATATAAAGTAGAATGGAAAAGGATCCAAAGAAAAATTTTATGATCATGATATTTAAAACTAAACTAAAACTGGTAAGAGATGCAGAGTTGTATAACACTGCTGGGGGGGTCAGAGGATGTTCCAGGGTGTGCACACCTGAGTTCAGTATAAGATGACAGAATTCAGTGTTGCTTTGACATTGTTGTCCAGACTGATTAGTGCTTTCAAGCATTTAAGCTATTCTTAGCCTGCCTCTGTGTACACTTTACTAGTACACAGGATCTTGGGGGCAAGAACCGTCTGTAGGACCTGGTTTGGATTTTAAGAGAAAAGATTAGAAGATTTCACTTTCTGGTGTGTTATGAAAAAATTATACAAGCCTCCTAAAGGCTCAGCGCTTCATCGCCTTGCCTATCAATTCAACTTTGAACAGCTTTGACATGATCCTCAAAATGCTTGAGAAGTAGCATCTACACAAGGTAGCTGTTTTTGTTAATTAGTAATTGATTCCAACTAGGTCGAATTGTGTCTCCCCTACTGTGGCCATGGGAATTTTTCTTTAGTTTCCCTTTTAAACTGCCTTTCACAGCTTTCACGTTACTTTCACATATTGCGTGTTTTTACATGTTCTTTCTCCCTCCTTGGCCTCTCTTTTCTCTTTATTATTTCCACAAATAGCATGGTATATCTTTCTTCTTCGCCTCTTCTCCATGGCTGTCTCTCTCACTCTGAGAATAACCCGTGCTGGCAGAGCAGATGGTCCTGCAGAGTGCTTATTGTTGGCTAATATTGAAGACCTGGAGTCACAGCAGATAATGAGAGCATAGTGTGAGCAATGGGGTCTCTGTGTCATTGCCGCCTTCCCACTGCTATTACAGCACACTCTTTTTTCGTATTATTCTCATCCCTCGGCCTGGATCATTAGATGAGTTTTTTCTGAGCTTAGACATGCAAGTGAAATGGCGCTGGATTTGATTGACCAGTAGAGTTAGTGTGCTGAAAAAACAGAAATTTTTTATTTAATGTTGTTGCATTTGCAGTTCACTTGCAATTATTTCTGGAGCACATGATATGAGGACTGATTTACCCACACAGTTGATTACACATGTCTACCCAGAGATCAGTTACATAAACCAAGAGGGACAACTCTCAGCTTTCTATAGGAAGGTTGAGAATTATCGACAGGACATACAACAGCTGGATTTTCCTCTTCTTCTCAGCAGATTCAGTGAAACGATTTAACAGGAAGAAATAAGGCATTTTTCTCCCCACCTGTGATCATATCGTCACCAGTTGTGGCATGGCTCAACCTGTGGTTGTCAGCAGTAATTGCTCAATAGTGAAGTTGGACTGGCTTGAAACACATGAATGCAGGGTGATGATTATGCAGGATATCAATATAAACCCTGATTAGACTGATACTAGCAAGCTGCATGCTATCATTCACTGTGTGAAAAAAGCCAATGAATGATCTGCTGTTGTCTATACTCTGCCCAACAAATAGTGCAGTGTGTGTTTGTACTCTAAGTGGACATACAATGTGACTGTACTGTAAACTGTTGATTGCACTAAGCCTCTCTCATATAATCTTCACATGACATATGGGTTCTTGGTGGTTTATGTTCACATCTGTTGTGATACCTAGAAGATAAAAAATCTTGTGTTGCCTCAGTCAACTACCACACAGGTTCATTGTATCCACTTTTATACGACTCAGACAACACACAGAGTCTGTCGATGCCCTTGAGGTAAGGAGGCTGGGTGAAGGAGCTGTGCAGCGCTTCTTGCTAAACGCTGACACAAACAGAAAGCTGATTCTCTTTTGTGTCAGGTGGGGCGTCAGTGGGAGCAACTAGCGATGAATGCAAAATTGATATTCATAGCCAGGCTCCACTCAAGCCAAGGGGTGCACTGATCAGAGTGTTCATACAAAGTTTCATTTGCAGAACCAAGCAGGCATGCAGACCGTGCAAGTATGTGTGTGCACACACATGCACTCACAGAGACCTCTTTATCCTGCTCTTGTCAGTTCAGAGTGTGACCGCTGTACCATATGTAGGGCTGTTACTGCTCATCAGATGTGTGTTGGAAAACAAACAGCTGACCTCTAGGAATAAGTACATCTTACATTGGAGCTAGGCTTGGGTGGTATCTATTTTTCTTACCCTGATACTTTCTTGATGTTTTACTGATGTATATGGTATCATGGCGGCATTTGTGTAAAACTGTGTGTCAAATCCCTCAGTTCAACTGTACTCCACTGCAGATACTGCTTCAGTGTAGGCATAGTTGATCATCATAGCGATGCTATCCCCTTAGTTGGGAAACAGCACACACTCAGGAGCTTTGATTTGGTCTCCGGAAGCTGCAGCCTTTATTCACTGACAAACTCAACCCTAAACTGTACATTTAATGCCAGACCGACAACTTCACTACTCACCGTTTCCTCCACTCAGTGTGCATTTGCCATCACCCTCCACCACTCACTCCCTTTCGCTGGCTCAACTAAAGTTACATGCTACTCTGACCAATCAGTAGTCTGCAGTGTTTGCTGGAAAACCAGGGAACATTTTCTCCATAAAATATAATCCAGTTTCAGTGACATAGTTGTTGGTGTGTGACTTAGTGCAGGTGCAGAACTGGTGTACAAGATGCAGAGTGGGAATGGCACAAACACCACCAGCCCTATAACAAGGCAGTGTAGCATCAAAATGATTTTGAAGCTGTTATTTTAAAGGTAGAATAGTCACAAGATGTTGCTTTGAAAGAAGAAGTAAGGCTACATGCCCAGCTCATTTCAGACCTCATCATGTGACCAGCTAGTAATAAAAATGTGATTGCATGTCAGAGCCTCCTCAAACACAGCCTTCACCCACACAGTCTCAGCACCTCTGCACTACACACAAGCAATCATGACACCATGCTACTCATCATATTGAAAGGGCCTGAGATTATAAGTGTGACCATTACAGCCTGTTTAAGAATTCATAATGAAATGAACTGCCTAAAACTGCAACACACAGTAGACAAGAAGGTGCTTTGATTTGATTTATGATAGCTTGTAACCAGAGATGCAGATCAAACTTGTATTTGTTTAGTGTTCCCCTGTGTCTGTTCATAAGTGTATAATATTAAATAGGTATATGCATAGACAGTAGAATAAGTCAACAGAGCTTTTGTCAACAGAGAGTGAAGCCAATGCAGAGGTCCCTTAAACCTGCATTCTTTCTAATGGCCAGCAGCAGGTGACTCTACTAGTTGCAAAAAAGAAGTCCAGTTGTATGGAATGTTGTGAATAAATGACCCTACTTTTCACTTGATTTATTACCTCAGTAAACACTTTCCTACTGAGTTTATGGTTTCTAGTTTCAAGTCTTCTTCAATACAACGTGACATTCTTTTTGTAAATTATGGTCCTATTTAGAGTAAAACAGATGATAAAGTAGGGTATGCTTTAGGGCGGGGCTACCATGTAATTGAAAAGTCATTCTCAGTGAGTCCATCGATTGCAACCCATAGGGCTCACAAAACTCAGATCAAACTGTCAAACGAGACGCTGCTGGCGTTTTCAGAAACATGTATTGGTGCACTGTTTTGTTGTAATACGAGAAAGATCACGACCAGGTGGCTGCCATTGTGCTTCCGATTTACCTTGTAGCCTCACAAAATCAAACTGTTAAATTAGGCAGTGCTGATCAAATATGGATCAAGATTCTGTTACTACATTGCATATTTCTCACTTGAAATGTTTTCAGACACATATTTTAGTCTGCTGTTTTTGTTGTGATATAAGAAAGATTGTGGCTAGGCAGGCTGCCTCTATTTCCTGTTGAGGGGACGAACCAAAACCCAGCACCACCCACGACACAGTACATAATCCACCAGGTCCACACTCTCATCAGTACTGTGCATGCTCTGGTTGCAAAAAACAAGATGGCAACCCCCTCAATGCCAAATTCAAGGCTTCAGAACATTATTCCACAAACAAAGGGGTGGCATCATGGTGTCTATGGTAATATGTCTTGAGATATAGTGCTTACAGTAGTTTGAGTTGGTGAGTTACAGAATCTAATGGGGGACCCGTTTTTTTTTTTTACAAATTGTGCTTCCAGACTGTAAACAGATGTGCAATACTGGTCAGTTTGCCAAGTACAAATGCTCTTATCAGAGCACTTGGCAACACAGGGATGCATCCTGGGTCCGCTGTTGTTGTCCCTCCTTTCATGTCTGAGGTGATTTGTATATGCATTCAGTCATTACAGAAGCTCAGTGTGTCACTAATGAGAAGTTTAATGAGACTCTCTCTATGGACCAGGGCCAAGGCCTCAGACGGATTATGAAATCTCCTATTTCCTCTCGCAGCATGGGGTGTTTTTCATTATTGCACAGTATGCTTATGGAATCCTCTATTATCCTGAGTGCCACAGCTGGGCCGTAGCGCAGAGACAACACAACTCAGGCTGGAGCCAAAATAAGACATTACAGATTAATGACAGGAAATACAGATCCATGTCACTTGTTACAGCTGTGCTCCTATATGGCCGCTGTTTAGTTTTACAAGGATGCATGTGCAGATGATACTTTCATGGATAATCTAAGTGACTCCTGGGATGCCTCTAGATTACTTTTCACATATAAGAAGTAAATGCAGGATTTTTCTGAGCAGGATTCAACAAAAGCTTTTAAAAACGTAATGCCAATTGCTACTTGTATTGTATCACGGTCAAATTGCCAGGTTGATGAAAGCCCTTTCACAGTCTGCGAGGAGCATTAGAGCTGACTCGCGCATTTAGTTTGCATGATGAGCAAAAGAACAACAGGTATTATGGGATAAAATAGCTCGTTGTTAATCTTTCTCCCTCTGCTCCTCTTCCTGCGCACCTTGCAAGGATTCAAATGATAATTTTGCAGTTCAGTTGTCGAGAGAACAGTAAGGTCTGCCATCTGTAAGTGGGAGGCCTGCAGTCAGGAGCGTGGGTAGAGAATAATAGATATGCAGGTTCCTTTGGGTCCTTGACTCTCACTGAATGAGCAGGTGTTTGTGTGTGTGTCTTTGTATACAGAGAATGACTTCACAACCACTTTTCACTGCACAGAAATCTGTAGTCCCTGTGTGTCTTTTGGTAAATTTTTAATTACCTCTTGTGGTAGCGTTGCCCAGTTGCAAATCTTATCAGACTTTTGGTCCATATTTGGAGAAATGATATGCCTATTTAATAGATGCTCGGGTAGAAGAGCTGTTTTCTGTTGTATTGATCTGCAGAGATTGAGGAGGTTTGTAGGAAGGATAAAGTGAACTTACTTTACTTTATCTAATCACCGTCTGCCAATTCCTTTCTCTGTTGTTTCTATGACAAATATGTCCCATAGTACTTTGAGACTATAGATAGTTTGGATTATTTGAAGTAGGATTGTATGAGGTACTTATCAATACTCTGTGTATTAACTACAAAAGATGCCCTCAGTTAGGAGAAGCAGAGAGGGGCACAAGCATGGAAGCTAAGCAATGGAGTGCTGTTGATGGGTTCAGCAACAAAAGGTAAAAAAGATATTTTAGCCATGTAGAAAAGATCCACCTAAAAAAATCATCATCAGTTATAAGTGTATGCCATATTTAGAATGTTTTCACAGCTTTACTTTGCCATCACACAGCCTTTCCAATATTGTTCTCTCCAAACCAACCAAACTCCATAGGCAAAATCAATAATTTTACCTTGCATAACACGAGAGTTACTGGTCTACCTCAACCTCAATCTGTGTGTGTTATTGTGTGACGTCAGTAAATCCAATCTATCTGTTCAAAAGTCATTCAATAACACAGACAAACTAACAGATCGAGGCAGCAGTACACCAACAACTCCCGTGTTCTACAAGGTAAAATGACTGATTTTAACAACAGAGTTTGGTTGGTTTGGAGAGAGTGATATTTGTCTTGTCTAACAGCGGTTTGCTATCTGAAAAAGGTGTCTGATTGCAAGGTAAAGTTGTGAAAATATTCTAAATATGGTCTAAATATAGCTAAAATACCTTTTTTGCTGGTCCTCTCTATAGAAGTTTAGCTTAGCTTCTGTGCTGGTACCCCACTCAGCTATTCCAAACTGGGAGTGTGCTGACTGGTATTTACACTGAGTACTGATAAGTACCTCATACAACCCAACCTCAAATAATCCAAACTATCCCTTTAACATGTGTTTGTGTTATTTCTCATAAGGGTGTGTTCATGTGAGGCACATACCAATTTCCTTCCATTCATTCCAGTGAATTCACAAATACATGACATGAGTACAATTCAAACAGACATTACAAAAGCACACTCTCCTCTAACTAAGTAAACACATGATAATTGACATTTTAATAATAAGCGATGGTTAATTTTCTTTTTTTGCCCTGCACACGCCTCCTGTAGGACCTATACGAGGCTGACAGATTAGAGAAGACTGAATGACTTGAGTTATTTTCTTGCATCATTAAGTTTTGTAATGCCTCTCTGAGATCCAATCTCCCATCAAACAATGAGAGGTGAAACTGGTCTTCACCTTGGTTCATTCAGACTTGGTCTTTCAACACCCACATTTGATTAATTCCTCAGCCAACTAATTATCTTGTGCCTGGGTCTGTGCGGCATGCAAACATGTATGATACATCGGTGAAATTCACTCCCTTTTATCATGAAAGGGTCTGGCTCATGATTACTCACTCACAAACTCCTATGACGCCTCCATGTTCTAATGACATATTTGAGATGATTATGATTGTAGAGATGTGTTTATGAGATTGTCATGCAGTCAGTATTGTGCTGTATTGTATAAAGTTCTTCAGACAAGTGGCTTGCTGAAAGGGGTCAAGCTGTTGGATACAGAAGAGCTGGGGGTTTAAATGCTGTTAGGATTCGCAGTGGTTCAGATTTTTCCTCTTGAGTGCCTCTGAGCTAAATCCTTTCTCAGCCATGTTATAATATAATGAAGCACAGAGAGGGGAAACTGACCCATCAAACACTCTTAAAGGAGGCCATGCACTGAATCTTTGCCTGAGGTGTAAAAATATTTCAATATTAATAAGGATTTAGTGATGTAAAACATGCCGAAATGGTAACAAGTCAGTTTTAATTTTTAAAATATTTTTTAATTTAGTTTAATTTAGTTGAATGACTTAATTTTTGACTGTAACTGGCAATGTCATACTTGATGTGTGATATGTGTGATATGTGTGTGTATGTGTGTGTGTGTGTGTGTGTGTGTGTGTGTGTGTGTGTGCGTGCGTGCGTGCGTGCGTGCGTGCGTGCGTGCGTGCGTGCGTGCGTGCGTGCGTGTGTGTGTGTGTGTGTTGTTGGTGCCAAAAGTGCGGAAAGCACTGTTGGAGAAATTTGTTTTAGTCAGAGGTGGCAAAAATACACACATTCTTTACTCAAGTAGATCTACAGATACTGTGAAAAAGTAGTAAAAGTAGAAGCCACAAATTTGGATTATTGAAACAAAATATAAGTAAACTAGGCTTAATTAAAACTTTAAAATAAATGTAATGGAATGAAAAGTATATTTGCCTCTGATATGTAGTGTAATAGAAGAATAAAGAAGCATATAATGGAAATACTACTAAATACAAGTACCTCAAAATTGTACTTAAGTGCAGTACTTGAGTAAATGTACTTACTACATAGTAGCTTGTTACATTCCACCACTGAAAATCAGGATTTCAGTATATTCACTCGGTTGGTATATCTTGCACTCTACATGGAGCAAGAATTAAAGGATAACTTAGGTATTTTTCAACCTGGACCCTATTTCCCCATGTTTATGTGTGTGTATGATTGATAGGTACAACTTGTTTCAAAATTGGTTCAGTATTGAGGGAGGCCGATGCAGCCGGCAGCCGCGAAACGAGTTATAACGGTAGATGTGAGGGCAAATACGTCCCGTAAAAGTTTGTGCATTAAAAGTGCTTTTTTTCGCCACAGTCCAGCTCAGATCGCCAGTGTAATCTCTGTCAACAGTATGCAAAGCGTCTCTCTTACCGTTCACTCTGTGACGACATCTCGCGGGATCTTTGCTTGTTGAAGACTGTCTCCGTCGCAGTGAGTGGGAGAGCTGTTTTCTTGAGGTGTGTTTGGTGAAGTGTTTCGGGATTGGATGTCTTCTCTTCTGGAGCTGGCAGGAGTCATCTTGGGAAAAGTGTGCACTGCAGACCCGATGGTCTGCAAGGCGCAGTGTCTGGACAGGAGTGTTAGCATCCAATTGTAGCACAATTAGCCACGACTTCAGCATGTTGCTGTCCGACAAAGGCAGCCTATGAAAGCTGTACAGGGTGTTGCGTGGCATCCTGTTCTTGCAATTCGGCTAAGCACAAACACGAACCATTGTTTTCAATAGTTGCAGTAAAACGCTCAACTGAATTCCGGGACAGCTAACTCCGCTCTGACCGGCTCTCAGCATGACTCCTCTGTTTTCTTCCGGCAACAAACAAAGATCCCGCGAGATGTTGTCACACACAGCAAGCAGTAAGTGAAGCATGCTGTTGACAGAGATTACACTGGCGATCTGATCCGGTCTGTGGTGAAAAAAAGCACTTTTAATGCACAAACTTTTACGGGACGTATTTGCCCTCATATCTACCGTTATAACTCATTTCGCGGCTGCAGGCTGCATCCGCCTTCCTCAATACTGAACCAATTTTAAAACGAGTTGTACCTATCAATCATACACACACATAAACATGGGGAAATAGGGCCCAGGTTGAAAAATACCAAAGTTATTCTTTAATACAAAAACATAATACATTTTTGCTGATGAGTTGGTTGTGCACATCTTGCACAAGGTGCTTCTTCCTCATTGGGAACAACGCAGTCAGCCTTTTTTTTGGTTTAAATATGAGACAAAAGCATTCACACATTATTCTTCATCGGGGCATAATAAACATAGATTTCATTGTAATTTTTGTCGTGAATATTTTTTGCATTTATGTCATCACAATTTAGTCATGAAATAAAAGGACATCAACAAATACTTATAATCAGAATATATGTTGACAAAATTAACACTATAACAAGTATTATCTTTAGATACTTTACAAACAGTGAAAATAGAAATTGAGAAAGTGGAGAAAGTTTTTCTCCTCAAAATGTAACATTCATGATAATATTTGTCTTTAAATATTTATCATTATTATTAGTAAAATGAATGCAATGAATACACTGAAGCATTTATTTTATAACACGATGTCAGCCAATCAATTCTTAATATCTTTCCAGGCTTTCCCCTTGGGGCATGCATATGCCAGCAGGACATAGGTTTTGATTAACTGAAGTGGTAAATTGTACATCTCAGATTGCTCTCTTTAAAATGCTACTTCAGCCCTCTGGACACAGCAGAGTGGGTTGCAGAAGATGTTTATATGATAATTCACACCTAGGCTGCTGGCTCTTTTTCAGTCTTTCTCTGTTTCTGATATTGTCTTCACTCTTCTCTCTCTGAGTGTACCATTTGTCATGTCCTCGTATTCTGTGTGTATCTTTCTGTGTGAGTGTTGCTGGATGAAGTCAGGTTTGCCACAGTGGGATAGCAATTAGCTATAAAGGGGCCTCCCAGAGGGTGAAGTCTTGACCCCATCTCTGTATCCAACCTTGACAAGCCATGGTGCACCGTGCCAAACCCCAGTGGGTGTAAGAGTATGCAGAAATTCACTCTAGCTATTCACCGCCAAACCCCCATGGCCACTTATCCCTTGCTACACCACTCGTTTGTTTTGTTTTCCGGGTATCTTCTTGGCTGCCTGTTAAAAAAAAAAAAAAAAAAGCAAACACCCAAGTTTAGGAGGGAATATTTCTTTAATTTCTCTCAGCCTGTCAAGTCAGCTTTATGAGCCCTGCAGAGATATTCCTGTTTTCAAAGCTCTCAAAAACCTTAATGCCTGCCTTGGGTCCCAGGACTCTTATTATGATTGCCGAAATCGAGCAGTACAGCCAGAGGCTAGCACATTTTGAAATGCAGTGGGGTAGAGTTAGCCAGTCTGTGCTTTGTGCATGTGTGTGCCTGAGTGTGCACAAACACAATTTGGGAGAATGATTGGGTTGTTTATTTTTCTCATAATGAAGAACTCAGAGAATTGAGTTACTTTATCATTAAGATGCACACAGGTCATAATATCTTCTCATGCAGGTTTCTTTTAATGTAGATGGCGTGCTTGTGGTTCATATGTATGAACTGTTGTCACATCAATGTAGGTCTGTTTGCATGTGTCATCAATTTACGCATGTGTGCGGCCCTTAATGTTGACTTAACTGGTCCTTAGTGCCTCTGGCTGGCTCTGGACTCAGGGTTACATACACAGTCACGGGGATAAAAGCTGGATTATTCTGGAATCTCAGACATCTTGGCCGGAGGCAGCTTTGATGAAACATCCTAGTGTCCAGTGAACTGGATGGAATAAATGAATAGTAGTGGGTGAAGGACAGAAGTCTGGACACTGCTCCTGTCCCTCCTGTCTGTGCATATATTGCCATTCAAGGATTAGACAGTTGTCTTGTTTGTATTATTTGGAAATGACAGAACTTTTCTCTGAATATTTGTCAGCTCCTGTGAGTGTGAGATGACACAGTTTAGGGAAATTAAGATTCAAATTTATGCTAAACTTTGCAATGTTTTTAGTTAGTGTTGTATTTGTAGGGGAAATCTTTCCCTCTTTTATCAGCTATTAATCAGTGCTATTAATACATCTCTTGTGGTGCGTCATTTGTTGTAACCTTTTATATGACTGTTTTGAGTTTTGAGAATTGACTGTAACTGGCAATGTCATACGTGATGTGTGATATGTTTGTGTATGTGTGTGTGTGTGTGTGTGTGTGTGTGTGTGTGTGTGTGTGTGTGTGTGTGTGTGTGTGTGTGTGTTGTTGGTGCCAGAAGTGCTACATCTTGTAAACAAGCAGTGAAAGTGAACAAGTTGAATAAGCTGTGGCCAGGAGTCGGAAAACAGTGTTGGAGAAATTTGTTTTAGTCAGAGGTGGCAAAAATACACACATTCTTTACTCAAGTAGATCTACAGATACTGTGAAAAAGTAGTAAAAGTAGAAGCCACAAATTTGGATTATTGAAACAAAATATAAGTAAACTAGGCTTAATTAAAACTTTAAAATAAATGTAATGGAATGAAAAGTATATTTGCCTCTGATATGTAGTGTAATAGAAGAATAAAGAAGCATATAATGGAAATACTACTAAATACAAGTACCTCAAAATTGTACTTAAAGGATAACTTCAGTATTTTTCAACGTGAGCGCTATTTCCCCATGTGTATGTGTGTATGATCGATAGGTACAACTCGTTTTAAAATTGGTTCAGTATTAAGGGAGACGGATGCAGCCGGCAGCCGCAAAATGAATTATAACGGTAGATATTAGGGCAAAAGTAAAAGTTTGTGCATTAAAAGTGCTTTTTTTCGCCACAGTCCGGCTCAGATTGCCAGTGTAATCTCTGTCAACAGCATGCAAAGCACCTCTTACCGTTCACTCTGTGACAGCATCTCGCGGGATCTTTGCTTGTTGAAGACTGTCTTCGTTGCAGTGAGTGGGACAGCTGTTTTCTTGAGGTGTGTTTGGTGAAGTGTTTCGGGATTGGATGTCTTCTCTTCTTGGGCTGGCAGGAGTCATCTTGGGAAAAGTGTGCACTGCAGACCCGATGGTCTGCAAGGTGCAGTGTCTGGACAGGAGTGTTAGCATCCAATTGTAGCACAATTAGCCACGACTTCAGCATGTTGCTGTCCGACAAAGGCAGCCTATGAAAGCTGTACGGGGTGCTGCGCGACATCCTGTTTCAATAGTTGCAGTAAAACTCTCAACTGAACTCCGGGACAACTAACTCCGCTCTGACCGGCTCTCAGCATGACTCCTCTGTTTTCTTCCAGCAACAAACAAAGATCCCGCGAGATGTCGTCACACAGAGAAAGCAGTAAGTGAAGCATGCTGTTGACAGAGATTACACTGGCGATCTGATCCGGTCTGTGGTGAAAAAAAGCACTTTTAATGCACCAACTTTTACGGGACGTATTTGCCCTAATATCTACCGTTATAACTTGTTTCGCGGCTGCCAGCTGCATCCGCCTCCCTCAATACTGAACCAATTTTAAAACGAATTGTATCTATCAATCATACATACACATACACATGGGGAAATAGGGCCCAGGTTGAAAAAATACCGAAGTTATCCTTTAAGTGCAGTACTTGAGTAAATGTACTTACTACATGGTAGCTTGTTACATTCCACCACTGAAAATCAGGATTTCAGTATATTCACTCAGTTGGTATATCTGTTTTTGTAAAGGAAGTGAAGTGCCATCTCATGATGACACCCTGCAGCTGAATGAATGGGCGTGTTTAGGCACACCCCTAGTGGCTGGAAATTGACTGGTAACTCGCTGAAAGCTGGCTGGCAGCCAGAAGGCTTTCAGTTGGAAGGGGAAATTCGAGGTGGCTGCATCTGTACTGATTTAACTAATTACTCAAGTAAAAGTGAAAAAGTACAGGCTCTGAAATATAGTCAAAGTATAAAAGCAGAAAGTAGTCAAATGAATGACATTTCTACAGGCTGTTTCTGTGTGAAGCTAACTGAACCTCGACTTTTCTCTGTGGTTGAGTGTCCATCCTGTTTTGAAAATGTAAGGAGTAGAAAGTACAGGTATTTGTGTAAAAATGTCAGAAATAAAAATAAAAAATTGTCAGAAAAAATCAAATAAAGTATCTGAAAAATCTAATTAAGTACAGTAGCAAAATATTTGTACTTTGTTACATTCCATCTCTGATTTTAGTCGAGAAGATATAAAAAGACCTGAGTTGTACACACAGTGTAGATAGGGTTAAAGAGACATATGTATGTGCCCATATGCCTCTTGCATGTTTACTCAACTGTAAAGAGGTTTTGTGAGATCGATGAAAGCAAATAATACTCAGTGCATTTCATTTCAATACCATCTGTTAGGAAGTGCAAGCGCTGTGATTTACCCTACATTAACATCATTTAACATTTGGTGTGTGAATCGCACATCACACTGTACAGAGCTGAAGTGCTGATTCTCCCAAGTTAGTTTTTTTGGATATGGAATAGAGACTTATCTCTTTTTTTAGAGCTTCATAAGATCAAGGCCAGCTAAATACAATAAACCCTCATTATAAATCAGTGTGATCTTTTATTCATGAGGGTGGCCTCGACAAATCTGTTTTCAGCAATGGCTCTACATGTGATGTTATCCCTATGTAAATGAGACCATGGCTCTGAGGCCCCCGAATTCACCGCAATCTCCATATCATTTGGTAGGTTGGGGACCTGGACTCTGTCTTCAAAGGCATGGGTCAAACAAATGAAGGGATAGAATGTGATTGACAGTGACAGGACATGGTTGAGCGTTCAGACACATATACAACATAATTCTGATACACAATTCAAACACAAGTACAATACAGCTTCAACCCACATTAGATCTGTCTCCACATTGCCACTGTCTTATATATACATGTATGTATACATATATATGTGTGTGTGTGTGTGTGTGTGTATGTATATATATATATATATAACATGCATACATACATGTGTGTATATGTAATAAATATATATATATATATATATATGTATATATGTATATATATATATACATATATATGTATATAAAGAATGTAAGCACAGTCTAACCAACATTTCCACTGTCTATTGTAAACACTATTATCATCTGTTGCTAGCACTATTATTAGTCTATTAGCTTTTCATAAAAGTCGGGAAGACAGCAGAGATTTATTACCCAGAAACACTGTTTTTGTACTGCTACAGCTTTTGCTAATTCCAGGTTATTGCTTATTCCATTACTTTTAGTGCAGCATCTTTCATTTCTAATGCTGCATTATTTTTGCCTCAAATGCATTAAAAAGCCCATTACTCTGTGTGTGCCGGTGTCTCTCTCTGTGTGTTGTGTGTGTGTGTGTGTGGTGTGTGCGTGCGTGCGTGCGTGCGTGCGTGCGTGCGTGCGTGCGTGTGTGTGTGTAAGAGAGAGCACACAAACAGTAATAATAGCTACTCTGTGGATATGATTCTTCTCTGCTCTGAGAGAGAACTAAGAAAAACATGACATTTATGTTATCAACTTAGGCGAGCTTCATACTGGATGATGACTTAAAGGGCAGTGAAACTGGATGGTCTTGATATTAGAACACTGAAAAGTTGACTTGTCAGTTGTAAATACTGTGCCATGTTTTCCATTTGATTTATAAGGGCTGAGTATAGGGGTGAGTAACAGAGCATGTGAGTGGAGCACGAGCAGGGGGGGATTTGATGGACTGCAGAGTGGCTTTTTAAAAAGGATGGTGCATGGCCTTATTTCACTCAGGTACCGCTCATACCACAAATCTGACGCATGCCCAAGTGTAGACATGGACACCCACACTATTATTTTCAGTCAGAATTCAGCTGTTGCAGACTTGATTATGGAGTTCACAAAGCACTTTAAGAAAGAAACAGAGAAGTCACACATGTGTACTATCCCTGTAAAACTAACACATGACAATAATGTGGTACAAGACAAATAATGTGGAGACATCGTTTCAGTCAAACTTGTTTTGATTTTGGAGTGTCAAATGAGGACCAGAGCTTTTTTTCTGTAACTGTGCTATGTGTTTGGGGAGAGTTAAAGGGAATACAAAAGGCACAGATGTGAGGAGTGAGTGCTGACGGAGCTGTAGCTCCACCTGAAACCAGGTAACAAAAAAGCCGACCTGCAGCAGAGAGGGAGGGAGGGAGGGAGGGAGAGGGAGAGAGTGTGTGAATATGGACAGATGTGCTGACTTGAGATAAAACTTTATATGATCATGAATCATAATGTTCCTGTACACTTCTGTGGTGCGTGATTTTTTTTTACTCCAAGTCCAATTTGTTTACTTTTAAACACTTATTACTCCACACCGATTAATCATAACTACGAAGGAGGAGAGAGAGGCAGCAGAGAGGAGGGGGGAGGGGGGCGTGTTGGTGAAGTGTTGACTAATATAAAAACTTTTTTGATGATAAATCCTGTTGTTACTATACAGTCTGTGTTTTATACACTGAAGACTAAAATATCTGTCTCAGTAACACACAGACAGACTCTCGTCTCGTGCATGAAAGATCTGTCGTGCTGAATTATTGTAAATCATGATGAACTGTCCAGTCTTTGTCTCTCCCTCATCTCCTCAGTGTGTGTCCGTGTTCAGTTTGCTGCCTTAATACAAAACATGAATATCATGCGTTTAGTCATTATATTGACTGACCTTAAAAAAGATGGGGACTTTTCCCTTCAGAGGACAATATTTTATAAAGAAATAAACTAATATTAACAACATTTATTTCTTCACCATTAGGTGAAGAAATAAATAGATACATATGAATAGCAACCTTTTCCTGAAATACTGGTGGTTCTGTGATGTTGGAATTCTAAATCTAAAGCCTGTAGTGCACCATATCTTTTTGAGTGTCTTGGCCTACAGGCTTGGTGGTTTAAGCTAAAGCTGAAATACAGTGCAGATTTTTCTTGGAGTGAGTGATTTGAATGGAGCGGGATGAAATCTGAGTTGAGCATGGAGCAATGAGCGGAGCGGCCTGGTGCGGCTTTGGGCCGGGGAGCAGGGGGGTCAAACAGCTTTGTGAGCAAGGACTAGAAATTCTCACTGCTCCACTCCGCTCACATGCTCTGGTGAGTACCAAACTTCAATATTTTTACAGAAACAACCAAAATGCTTAGATCCTATCAAGTATTGAAAAATTCCTTGTCATTCGATGCTAAATTTTGATATCTACAGAGAAATCTCATTAGCGAGTCATTAAGCATGCAGTATGCTTATACCAACATCTAATAATACTGGTGATGTCTAACTTTACAATGTAGAGGCAAACACACTACATTAACTTAACGCCCAGAAATGGGGATCATTGTTGTTTTTTTACTGCCAGCTGTTTATCTGCACAGATAACTAATTTTAAGTGAACTTTGTGCTGCCGGTTAGCTATCCATTGCAGCTTTTGAAGTTGTTAGCTTGTTGTTGGGTCCATTCACCACGTCATAAAAACAGTTTCTTCCACCTGCTCACAAGTCTTTAACAGCTTCCTCCTATGAAGTGAGTAACTGTTCCATATTGTGATTTTTTTATTTTTTTTTTATTTTTTTATTTTTTTTTTTTTTTTTTTTTTTTGCAATAGATTTTATTAAAGTCAGGGTATCAGTACTGGTATGGAAAAGTTTTAAATGATACCCAGACTATGACTACAGCATCCAACCTATTTTAGTCCTACGTATGTGTTTTGACACCACCTATAGCTCCATGCAATAATTTACCTGCATGTAAAGGTTAATAGGAAGAGTGTTGTGGACAAGTACACATACATAACCCTTTCTACAGGCCTTTTTTAACATTGTGTTATGTCAGATTTAGTTGCTGATTAAAAGTTTTATTGTTGCAAATGAGAATCCACTTTAATCCATCATATTTCTTTTACAGCATATGATGCTTTCTTGATGTAATTCTGCTTCAAACATCCATATACAGTACAAGTTTCTGTATGTATTGTTTATTCGGGCAAATGGACATGCACATTAAATATTCTGCAAAGAGATATAGCTCTGAAAGTCTCCGTAGTCTTCCATACTGTGTATCTATGCAAAGTAATGTTTTGCCTTTAGCATGGTTTTGTTTTTTGTTTTGTTTTTCCCCTTGGAGGTATTACTGACATAATGTCTCTTGCGAGTTTTGGACTGAATTATGTATTCTGGTGCATAGCTGCGTGTGATACAATGCTTCAGTAAGTATGTGTGAGATGTCTCTGGTGTTGTGTATATGATAAACACATGGATGGATTATATCTGGCTTTAATAACTTTGAAACTTCAGGGCTCAGTGTGAGTTTGTAGAACTGTATTTTCTTACCAGCGGTGGGCAGTTTCAGATCATCACACACTCTGCAGTGCAGTACATCTAGCCTCAATGGCCACTGACCTCCTTACAGAGAAAGGATCCAGGAAGTAAGAATGAAAGTTAGTAAAATGGAAGAAAAGCTTAGAGAGCGACAGACAGCCTGAACTGGGTCATCAAAGGCAGTTACCTCAATTCATCTCTAATAATATCCCCTAGCCCTGGGCTCAGGTCTGCTAGAGTTGCCTGTATGATGGCTCAGGCTGCTTGATGAATGAGTGTGCCAGGCAGCACTATAGGCTTCCAGACTGCACTGCAAGGCTCAGAGATTGCCACCGAGGACAACCGCAGTCAGCAAATCAATTCACAGCTCTCTAGAGAAGTAGTCAGCGCTTACAAACTCATCTGCCTTAAGCATGGACTATTCCCTTGTCACCACGTTTCCTCCTAAGCCTGCGGGATGTTCCTCCTGTCCCGTTTTGAGCATGATTGGTGTGACTGAAGGGACTTCACCTATGCAGTATCTGAACTGCGGCTTATTCTGCAGGGCAGGATATGGGGATGTCAGTGGAGATTTAATTAACACCTGAAGGATGTGTAAGCCTTTACGCTATGCACTGATAACAGCCAGTATGCATCCCAATGGAATTTCGAAGCAATTTTTTACATCTATTAATAGTTTGGAGTATGTGCTGGGATAGACAGATCAGAGATTCCTGAGCAGAACTTTGATTACAACATCAGAGGAGCACCTATCTCACATGGGGAAAATGCTCCTTTAGACCAAGTAGGGTTTTGGCTTGCAGCTCTTAATTTCACATAATTGTGGCATCCTGGGGAATAGTTTGACCAGTTCAAAGACAGAATGAATATTCTGCTATCTTTAGGCCCTCTAAATACTAACAAAGATATGCAACAAGACAATAAGCAAAAGAGCATTTAGTAGTTTTAAGTTGCTGAAAATGCATTTCATATTGCACCTAAACATTAAAGGTGCAGGAAGGGATTCTGGAGAAGGAGTTAGTTGTTGAATCTTATTTCCAGGACATCAAATTACCAACACTTTGGATGAAGAGGGTTGATTGGGTTGGTTGGTCAGGTCGTGTGATTGGCCAGAATCTCCTGTCATGAGCCTGAAAACAGAACCATTAAGGACAGTTTGGGAACAGCCTCACCTGTGCCACCTGAAATGTGCAAACAAATGAGGTTATTATTCATTTTCAAAGATTGATATCTGAAGACTGCATTCTCCTGATTCGTGTGGGTCTATGGTGGACAGGGTATGTATAATACACAATGCATTGTGAGAGAGGGGCTAGCCCCACAAGCCCCTCTCTCACAATGCAGTGTGTATTATACATGGAAAAATATGAATACACATGCTCAGAGTGTTACAGTAGTCAATGTAGATTACACAGATTTGATTACAAGCAAGGTAGACAGCCCAGTCAATTGGCTATCTCTCTGTCTGTGATGCCTGGTGGCATCAACACTTGTGTTTACAGTCGGCCAGAAAAGGGCCGCCTAACTTGAGAAAATCGATGGAGTGGATGTCATACTCAAGCACAGATTGCAAACCTTCAATTCATAGGAAAACATTGGAATCAAGGTGCCTTGGTGTCCACAAGCCCGGGGATACTGTCATCACTCAAACTGCTAGTAAAATGTACCGTGGAATGAAAAGTGTCTAGCCTTAATGGTTAGCAAAAAACAAGAAGACAGTCACATGCTTAGTCAGATCATAACAGGTATTGAACTGCTTGGAAAATATGAAACAGCACTACGGGACTACAACAAGTCAACGGGCTCTTCCATCCAATCCAGGAATATTCAGATGTATTTTTGAGACTGTGTGTGAGGATCGATTCAAGGCTTCAGAGGCATCAGCAGATATTTAACTTCATACCTAAACTCATGAGAGGTTTACACAGAGAGAGAACCTTTTCTCTCAAGTGAGTTCCCAGCTTTGGTGAGTGAAAGCATTTTTTTATCATCTTGCCTTTGAGGCATTGGTG
This sequence comes from Lutjanus argentimaculatus, assembly GCA_034769285.1. NCBI lineage: Eukaryota > Metazoa > Chordata > Actinopteri > Lutjaniformes > Lutjanidae > Lutjanus > Lutjanus argentimaculatus. The sequence goes on along the minus strand of JAWZSL010000045.1, from coordinate 1,574,416 downwards.
GTGCATGAGGTGGCTAGATTGTTGTGCTGGATCGGTTGATATAGACGGTGACAAGCGTCAGTGTGACCATGCTTATCTATTAAGGTTGATGTCATTACATTGTTGTCATAGTGGGGATCTGTATGCCTAAAAAGTTCTCTGTGTGCTTTGGCTTATGAAATATTGAATATTATTAATATAAAATTGATATGAAATATTCTTTTCTTATTTTAAGTTTGTGACAGTGATAATGTAACTTGTGTAATTGCTCTCCTTCTCTCTCTCATACTCACTTACACACACTCTTGCACATGCTCTCTCCCTCTTCCTCTGTGTATGTGTAAGACTTGCTAGAAGCAAACCATTCTGTCAAAAGTGTTTTGTGGACACATGACATCTTAAAAACACATCAGAGAGAGTACTATACTGTTTTCCTGGTATGTAGCCTATCTGTTGAAGTGGTTGGTGCTGTGCCATTTTTTTTTACATATTAAGACACCTGTTTTTCCTCCACTTGACCACTTGAGGTACATTTGGCTTAAAGGGTTTTGTGGAATGTTTGCACAATGATGCCAAATATAAACCTTGGTTTTAAGTGACCAAGAAATGAAGTCAAAAATTCATGCAGTTGTCATTCTTCTCCCCTACACACTGAATGTTTTCATGCCACAGTCTTCAGTGTCAGGTTGCTTTGCATTATAATGGTGACAATGCATGTGAATGACTTATCTGCATAGTTCTGCACTCAGAGGAAATAAGCTTTCCTAATAATATTAATGAGGTGAAAAAATAACAGCGGTATTTGCATTGTAATTAGCACTAATGATCTTTTTAGCATGATGATTATACGAGTATGTGCTGCGGCTGGTATTCCAGAGGGATCTAAAAAAGGCAGAAGCTCCAGCTGCTACTGCTTCATGTGGATGTCTTCCTGCTGTTGCAGTGAGTAAAGGGGTGTTACCTCACTCATGCTAGCCATCATAGCTACCAGGAGCTGGGGAAATGGCCATTAGTATCATTTTTCTCCAGAAACTGTGTGAATGATGTAGGCAATTTCCCCAGCGGTCTCCTCTCGCCTTTCGCTTCAGTGTCAGACTGGCCTTGTTGGCATGAAGTATGCTAATATGATTTTATTTGCATTGGGAACCCGGTCATCTGCACTACCTCATCTGTTTTCGAGAGTCAGACTCGGGGAAACATTATCATCATCGTTCTTTAATGAAAACTCAGCCCTAAAGACTTTCAGTTCAAAATTTGAATGCACAATTTCAAACATGTTCCACCCACTCATACACACACACAGAAAGTATCACTGAGTCTTAGTTTCAGCTCTTGGTTTTGGTACACAGCCAGGGAGTAATTTTTACATGATGGACTGTTTGTTTACTTCAATTATAGATCTGTCTTTGGTCCTGGAGGCATTGGTCTGGTCACATGTTGGCATTAAGCAGCAAGTAATTACTCTTAAGTACAACTGAAAAGAAAAAGAGTAAAGCAGTCAAACAATAAACATACAGTTACACAAAACACAGAAGTCAGAACAATCCAGTTCATTTGCTCACCAGTCCATTGATTATTCACTGTTTAACAGGTGGATACTTGTAAGAATAAATGATTTGACAGCTCTTTTTGTTTTCAGCAGTGAAAGCTGGTAGTGGCAGCCTGAGGGCAGGATGGTGTATTCACTGTGGAAGAGTTGAGATGGATCAGTAATGATTTGTTTCACTAAAGATGGGATGTGGTGTTCTGAAAGCTATGATATTGGGAACAAATGAGCTTTTTCTGGCAAAAGTTAGCATTCTGTTAAGCTTGTTCTTGTTCTTGTTCTGTGTGTTGCCACCCAGTTTTTTTGGTGTGCACATTGAACAGGTGGATTGAAATGTACTATTCCTTAGGTTTTGATGTTCATATGCTATAGCATAATCCCGGGATTATTAAGTGCTAAAAGCCAAACTCAGCAAACAGAATGTGAACATAGGTATGTGTCTCCAGGTGTTTATGGATCCAGTAAAGTTACTGACATTTTTGGTCATTCCGTCCAACATTGAGCAGACATTTCAGTTTTACTGTCTGCCCTCTTAACACATCTTGATACTGTATGTAGGCTGACTCTTGTGGAATTACTTAAAAAGAAGAGTAAAGCTATAGCATAAGTATTTTTTTTTTGCTCCTGATCCTAATTCATGTCCTTTAACATTTAATGTATGCCAGCACCAAGTCTCCATACAATATTTATATTTCCCTAAATACTGTATCATAGCCTATTATAGTGGTCTGCTTTTATCTTTTGTGCACAAGTGTTGAAGAGATGAGCGATGGTATCACTTTTGAAGGGAAAGTTTTGAATGGATCTGGACGACCTTTCTTCATCTCCACCTTGAACAAATTATTAAGTTCAAATGCACACCACAGACAAACTTCAGGTAAAAGGGGGCAGCGAAAGGTAAAATAAAGAGGAAAGCAACCATTTCTTTAAAGTCAACATGGCTTGGATTCCATTAAATGATCTGAAACTACAGGCTACCATTTATTTAGTTGTGGCCCTCCATTGTTGTGTCATTGCGTTTTATATAGCTCGATGCCTTGATTTTGCTTGCTGATCTTGAATGTATAATCAGTGTTACCCTCTCACAAACAAATCTGCACTCATGACTTTCGTTCCAGTCGTAATTGAGATGTACTGTATGTGCATTAAATCTTTTAGTGATACTTTGTCCTATGTGTCTAGTGTAGTGCAAATTAATATCATTATCATAACAGAAATGCTGTATTAAGCTCAAAGCCAACTTCAAACAGTGAAGATTTAATGTAGCTGATTGATTGCAGCAGGTTTTTGATTGTTTATTCTGCAGTGTGAGAGCACATAAACTACTGTATGGCTTCCTTCCCGCCCATATTCATATTAAACCATTACAATTGTCAGTGGAGCAAGCAGGCAATATTAAACCATATTAACACTGTGACTCTGTTCCTAACCATTTCTTATTTGCAATGATGCCAGTTCAAATGCCGTTTCTTGCCTAACAGGGAATTACAAATGCTAAATCAAGCATTGCAAATGAAGGTTCACTGCGCTTGTCAGGACTAGATGGAAATTATTCATGCAATATGAATCTTTTCCCTCCAAGATGAGAGAGTATGTCATCTGCACTGCATGATGTGTCTTCTCTAATGGATACAAGCAGTTCTCTGTTCTGGAAATGACTCCACCGAGCTTTTTACAATATTTTTTTCACAACATAAGCCAGTTTGTTTGAATGAGCAAATATATTAGAAGATAGAAACATGTTCAAGGTAGACTACACAGGAGCTACCTACAAATAAAGTCTTTGCATATATATTGATGCTCAGTAACCTAATAACCTAAGCTTCCGTGACTCACAAGTGGGAAAGAAACCTATCCGTACTCTCACTGTCTCCTACTGGGAGCCTTGAGCCCAGTGTGTTCTTCATCTAATTAGGTTTTTAGTTAAGATATAATGTGATTTTTTTTTTTTCCTGGGCTTCCTGTGAAAGTCCTGCCAACAGGGAGTTCAGATATGTTTAGCCTTGATTCATGGCATAGACATAAGAGATGAATTCTCTTTGTATCATTTTGTTCTCTTTGTAATCATTCTACCAGAAATGTACTCCAAACAGCTGTTTGAGGAGAACATTTATATTCTGTTACAGCTGGACTCTCTTCTTCATTTAATTGATCGATTTGAAGATCACAATTTTTGTTTTCTCCATACTCCCATATGACAGAAACTCTTCTCTCCTCGGGAGAATGTATTGGGATTTAAGCATAAAGCTCATGTGTGTTGTGTTTTTGTTAAGAGCTTAAATCATAGATGAAAGCAGCCCATCCAGGCACTTTACCCTTGCATCAAGCCCTTCTTTGGGTGAAAGCAGCCCATCCAATTTGACTGGCAGTAAATACAAATTCTGATGTCTGTGCCAATTTAATGGCATAAAATAAGAATACTTTGTCAATTTTTAGCTTTTAGGAAAAGCTATGGCCAGTCAATAACCATAACAATAGCAGTTATGTTATGTCATTGCTGATCAATGATTAATGTCATTATATGGAAAAACAATTAAAAAATGGACAATCCTGACATGTACAATTACCTTATTGAATCTGAAAATAATGTATTTCTGACATCTGTCACTTTTTCTGTCATTAAAACCATTTATTTTGCTGTTTAAGTAATCTGTCCTTACTCTAAACTAATTTACACTGCTGTGGCAAAGCAAAGCCTTTGTCTCAATTTTAATTGCCATTTGTGTGTAGAAAACAAGTCAGTATTATTTCCATTTCCTATGTTACTTCATGCTGTTTACACATTTCATTATTAGAAGTTAGGTCAGCCCAATTTATGTGAATTATTAGCTTTAAAATAGCCTCTGCTCCAGCTGTCTTTCAAGTTGACAAACTGTCAAGGTAGGGCCATGTTTTTTCATGGTAAAAACTTCAGTCACACCATCACTTAGACTCTTTTCTGATTCAGTTTGATCAACAGGCACATTTCGGTACACATCATTTACTCAGTATCATCACTAATTAACCTGTGTCTAAGTGTTAGCAACAGACGTATACTACTGACATTTTCATCTTCTCTGCAGATGGCTTGAAGCCATAGATCTCTTCCTTTACTGTCCCCACTTTCAGGGAGTGAAGAGATCATAACTTTTTTTTTTAATTGTTCAGATGCAAAATGCAGTAGCTTTTAGGCATGGTGACAGTTTTTTCCAGTACTTTTACAGTGCTTGTTCTCACTGAAAGGGGACGTGGTCAGACATGACATGTGGCTGTTCTCAAATGCTAATACACAACAGTGATGAGCAGCATTTCTAAAAACACCTGGAGGCCTACAGGTATCCTTCCTCAAAGTTCACATATTGACTAGCAGAAAAATATGCCATTGTTGATGGAAAATTCTCTCCAAAACTAAATGTTTTTTTGTTTTTTTATGACACTGAAATCTTAACATTTTCCTTTCACAAATGACAGCTTTGTTGATGTGCAGCTGTAGTATGAAGTGACACGTGCATCGATTATACATCCAATGATATGTTTATGATGTGAATTATTAGTAGAGAATTATTTAGTCCTGACATGTGGAGAGTCACTTGCACTTTAGTCAGGAATGGTATTTCTCTTCGTCAATTTCTCTACATGCAGTTGGTCTAACTTTCATTTTGAAGTCTTGATTCTTATAGATGATGTAGTGTTAGCAGGTGCACTGGTCAAAACCTGATCCTCATATACCACGCATTCATGTGGTGTTTATTGTGTCTGAAATGTATAATCTTTATGAGCTCTTGCTCTTGTATTGAGCTGTCTAAAGTATTTTTCGCTATATAAAAACAGGGCTGCTTAGGGACCAGTATCCAGTATGACTGTTTCTTTCCAATAAGCTTAAAAAGATGGTGTCACCAGTTGAGCAGTTTTATGATGCAACACATACAACGTACACAAATGTGGCAACGCCTGTGAGCTAGTTCAGGCAGTCAACTCGAGCTGCTACGCCAACCTCACGTGACATACCTCATTCTCAATACTACATACCAAACGCACACTTCCAATCTCGCGGTCTATTTAAACTGCTGAACCTCCCATTTCTCCCTCTGCCTGCCAATGCGTTGCTGCCCCGCACTAGCGTTGCTACCTGCTCTTTAACCCACACCACCACCCAGCATCCACCTGCAGGCTCCGACGGGGGGTTCAAGTATTTGCTCATCACTCCCCTTATCTCTATGTAACTTAAGCGTGGGGAGTGATGAAGTCGGAGCCTAGACGCCAAACTCAAATCATGTTCTGCTGCTGAATAAACATTCTAAACGTGAGTTGTCTGACTGAACTGTAATTAATGTCAAGTGCTGCCGTTCGTCTTTGAGGTATTGTTTGCCTTGTTAAACAGAATGTATATTATAGTATGCATACTAGAGCTATTGTATACGACATGGTTATCATCCCTCATTGCAGTCCTAAATTGAATTTTGAGTAAGTGTTATGTTCATCTCAGTGTCTGTGGTGTGTAAGATGAGGGGATACATTTAATTTGAAGCCCATCATCTTCAAACTCTCAGCAAGAACATCTTTAATGTGCATGTCGGTGGCTGTATTACTGAATAGATGCTCACTACTTATGATGTGTATACCCGCCTTCCTCATCTCATGTCCAATTGATTTCCTGCCTAGAGGCTTTCAGCTGGATCAGGCACTCTGCAGTCCCATGGTTTCTGTCATCAGTAACTACACTTGGTAAATAAAACTTACTACTATTTTCATCTTAATTATTTTCTCCTCTACAAGGTACATACTCATCATCAGGGAGGCTTGTTCATATCATTGTCTCAGCCATGCACTAAACTAAAATGCATTTATATAGGAACAGAAATAAGGGGGTTAAAATTGTCATTCAGAATGACTCCCCAGCTGTTTTTTTCCAGAGAGGGAAAACTGCTTTCAGTAATTCCAACGATCTTCCTTCACTTTTGATACTAATGACTCTCTAACAAGACAAGAGGGTGAAAGAAAGCCGCCATCTTTTGCTGCCTAAGGCACTCATTTCTTTAATAGTCCCACTCTTTTCCTGTGTCTGTCTATGCTGTTTTATCTTCACTCCCAGTGTTCCTCACTGTCGCTGTCAGAGAACCAACATCTGTAGGATATCTGACAGACAGGCTCAAGAAAAGCTGATTGATGGATTAGGGGTTTGAAGAGGAACAACATGTTTAAATGTTGTTTGTGACACAATCAGTCATTTTGTAGGATAAGTAAGGAATTTATATTTTAATGGATACTAAACCATTAATGGAATCTAGCTTCCCATATTAGAAAGACGGGGCATTTTGCACACTAGTATCTGCTTGCCTATTGTGCTGATGTTGATTTGAATATGGTTGAAATGGTTTGATTTTTTTTTTTTTTTATTGTATATTGGTTCTTCAAATTTGTTATTTAAAGCCACATTTTGTAGAATTTTTATGTGTTAGAGCATCTGTTGTAGTTACTTTTTGGATGCAATGTATAATCAGATAGGATCCATTAGCCTATTACATAAATGTTAAACTTAACTTTGAGCAACATGCTGTAAAGCATAGATGTGTCACCTGAACAGTAGCTAGAATGTGAGTGAGACCTGTCAGCAACACAGTCATCATGTCAGGTGTGTTGAGTTATTTTAAGCTCAAGGAAGAAAAAAGCAAAGTAGCTGAGTGCAATTTAGAATTTATGCAGTTTATATAAATAGAAGGGGGGCGGCACGATGGGGCAGTGGTTAGCGCTGTCGCGCACAGCAAGAAGGTCCTGGGTTCGAATCCCCGAGCTGGCAGGGCCTTTCTGTGTGGAGTTTGCATGTGGAGTCTCCTCGTGTCTGCGTGGGTTCTCTCCGGGCACTCCGGCTTCCTCCCACAGTCCAAAGACGTGCAGCATAATAGGTTAAGTGGTGACTCTAAATTGCCCGTAGGTGTGAATGTGAGTGTGAGTGGTTGTCTGTCTCTATGTGTCAGCCCTGCGATGGACTGGCGACTTGTCCAGGGTGTACCCCGCCTCTCGCCCAATGTCAGCTGGGATAGGCTCCAGCCCCCCACGACCCTCACGGGTAAGCGGTTACAGAAAATGGATGGATCTTTGAATGGTGCTGACCTTAAAAATAAGCAGGATGGCATCTGTCATGAGCTATCTATTTCTTTCATCATGGAAGTAGATTATTTGTTTCACAGTTTGAACATGATGTTTTTAAGCAAAGTGCATCCATACAAATGTGTTTTTAACAACTTAATTGTTTAAGAGAAGGAGAGAGGTGTATGAGATTGGTATCAGTACTGGCAGATACTCAAGGTAGTGGTGTTGGTATCGGACATGAATAAGTGGTATCAAGCAATCCCTAATTTCTCACACACCCTTTTGCTACAGCTGATGCATTGGATACAGACAAGACACATTTATGCACACATATCAAGGGAAGTGAGAAATTAGAAGGTGTGCATTTATACAAGTCATTATGTGAATAAATGCATTGATAATTGTTTTGGGGCATAGCCATCCAGCCTGTCTCCTTGACCTAGAATGAATATCAGACCAGAGGCAGATTCAAACATACTGGTATAGCCAAAATATAATGACATAGACACCCTTCACCCCATAGAACATCATCTCCACAGAGAGAGAGAATTATTCATCTTTAAACACCTGTAACTGTGATATAATGGCAGGGTGTACTTTAAGCATCATATCCTCTATCAGTAGTTCCTCTGCATCTTTACAGTATTCACAAAAGGGAGATTTCTGGTACAGTCAGCACTCTTTTCCACTGATAGATCTGCTGAAGTAAGAAGTGAGTTCTGTTCTGTTTTGTTGATGAATTATCTTATCATTAGCCGACAGCACTTTGCAGCTGTCCGGTCTTTATGATGTAAAGGTGTTTTTAACATTCTCTCTGGTGTTTAAATTTGATGGACAAAACAAAATTATGTAAACTGATATTTCTGTTATGGATTTCCCTGATAAACCTCAAAATCACATAATAATATAAAATGTGTTTGTTGTTAAACTAGTGTCTAGTTTGAGGTGAGATCCTCCACCAACTGCAGCAACTATTCCTACTTTGTGTGATCATGTGTGTAAATTTAACAAACATGAAAACAGAGTGAACTTAAAACACTGAAATGATTATAAACCAACAAATTATCATATGGTCCCACAGTGCCAAATAATGAGGTAAGTACTGCAGAGGCTAATATAAACTTAAACTCATAGAATCACCTTGAAAATATGGTTGAGATGAGCCCATTTGTCTGACAGCAGCCATCAACCTTCTGTGATCCACTGCAGTAATTGACACTACACACACACACAGGGCTTTGCGCAGGTGTCCGTTCTGTTCATACAAACACACGTGTGCAAACATTGACGTGCACAGATGTTCAGAATCACTTACAGTGTATGACCAGATCAGCATGTGAAAGCCAATTAATGCAGGAGCAGGCACATAATCATGCCACCCTGTCAATAAAAGGCTCAGGTGCAGCACAGATCAACATGCACACAGATACCAGTCAGTCACACATATGGAAATGCATACATGCATATTAGTTTACATGCAGACAGACAAGAATATATTCCACAGCTACACAGCCTTTTTTTCCCAGACAGCACCTGCGCCAGAGATACAACACGTGTATCTGTGTTTCCTCACAGTTTATTTTTGGTGGTCTAGACTCTGAAATCTGCCACCTGAGGGGTGACTGCCAAATAACATTGCATTCACAAGCAATCACAGTAATTTGTTTTGGGAAGACGTTTTAAGTAGTCCACACTTTGATGCCATTTTAAGTTTAAAAAGTCTGTGGGACATTGATGCAAATTTTTGCAAATATAGACACAAGTTAGGTATTTATTTATGTTAAAAACTGACTGAATATTGAGCTGATTGAAGATGGGCTTTTTTTTTTTTTTTTTTTTGGAAAATATGAAGCTTAAACAGGTGGGTGGGGCAAGTAGCTCCCCAAATGATATTGCAATATCAGGTACAGATAAATTAAGCTATAATAAAGAGTTAATAAACACTTATGATGAATAAAATTTTGTAGATGATGCCAGTAGACATGGATGTTTTATTGCAAACAAACTGCATGTGACTCATCCAGATTAGAGTTTCATTGTTCAGGACTTCAAGGAAACTTGTGGATGAGACCTGGCTGATTGGGTTATTTCCAAAGGAAAGACATCAGTTGGATTTAAAATATTTGTATTTTTTATGTAAATATGTTAAATTTTTTAAATATTTACTAAATCAGTGTTAGTTTTGGTCGTAAGTACATAGAAATTAATATGGGAGAGAAATAATTGGTATCATTGGTTAAAAAGTACTGGGAGCAAGGGGGATAATGCTGCAGCCAGGTCATAAATATAAACAAGGAACAGGAGATGTCCCAAAATAGATCCCTGTGGGACCCTGCATGTAGTTATGGTTCTATCAGATATCTATTCAATATTTTAACAAACTGTTGATGATTATGAGTATAATTGTAAAGCCATTTATAAGCGATTCAAGTAAAAACACATTTTAGTACTCCACAATTAATGCAATTATTATTGAAATTGCAATATGGCCGAGTGCAATATCCAAATCATGGGCCATATTTTTTTAAGAAATGCACAAATGTGTGACAAAATGGCACTATGATGAAGAACTGTAATACTGCAGAGATGCTCTGGTGTACAAATCATTTTCTCCTAAAGTAAGAAAACATGTTTGTTTGGAACAGACCCCAAGAAATGTCACATCATCATGATTTTATTATTATGATTATTATTCAGTGAAAATGAAAATTATGATCCAAAAATTATGCTTTCCACTAATCATGAATCATATTGAAATCGCAATATCTGTCAAAATAACAGGTTTTTTTTACCATATTGTGCAGCCCTACCACAGTGCAACAATTTTTGAGGTAAAATGTCAAAAGCTTTAGATAAATCAAGAAATGTTCGTAAAACATATTCATTATTATTTAAAGGAGTAATTCAAAATATGAGAAGATACTGTGCTAAACACAGAGTGGGCAAACTGACTCACTATGTCACAGAGAGTTTCATCATTAACAAGATCAGCTACTCATTAGTAAATTAAGCAGGAGAGTCATTCATGAAAGATGCAGAAAGAGTAAAAAATAATTGCACTAAAATGTGTCCTGTAATAAATCTTCATCTTCATCACTGTGGAGCAAGGTATCACCTGAGAAGATAAAGACTTAAGGGTTGCTACGGTTTTCTGTGCCAATAGGAGAACGGCACACGACTCAGGATACTACTAGGGCAGTATTTAAAGACTACACCCTCAGCTTGCCTTGAGCCAATTTCATGCCTGATATCCTCAGTGTGCGAGACTGCGACAGGGCTATTCCACCCCAGCAGGATAGACTTGGCCTCTGGGGTTCAGAGGCTTCTGACTATGGGCTCACTTCCAGCATACACTGTCGCTGTTTAACAGGTCAAGAACAAAATCAAATCAGTGTCCTTGCAGTCTGCATACTTGAGAACCATGTATTGATTTCTGCTGTCTTGAAGATAAAATCAGAAGAAAAGCATCCTCCAACAAAAAATTAAGAAGTGAAACAACTTGGAGTTGGGATGGAAACAAAAATGCTTGAGAGACACTATAGGGATGGCAATCATAACTCACAGTAGGCCATTAGCATGTCTTGCAGAGATCCAGCAAGACAACTGGATCATAATCTGATGGCTAAATGATAGTGTTCTTGCCCACAAAGAAACATACCTTCATTACACTCATTTTGTTACAGTTTAGCAAGTTTTAGCTGCAAATAAGCAAGTGTCAAAATGACACAAAAAGATTAAATGTAACCTAGAAGAAAATGACTCATAGGGTAGATTATAATTCCCTTAAATCTACATTTCCTTCACTTGTGTCTCCTTCTTGCAACTTAGTCCTCACACTGGAAACCTAAGGAGAGAAAAATCAAGGAAACAAACTTATAGCTGTCAGTCACCTTTAACCCCTCACAGTGGCTTTTGATGTTTTGGAGTTTGTATCTAACTACAAAGGAAGGATCTCTGCTTGTCTGTGTGTTTGTATGTCCCTTGCATATCTGGAAAACTGTTTATCCAGTCTATGTCGCACTTTGTGGGTGTATTGCTGGGGATCCAAGGAGATGCAGTATTGACTTTAGTGTAGTTTGGCCAGATGGTGGCACTGTAACAATGGACTTGAAATTTTAGCCTGTAACTTCTGAACTGCAAGGCTCACAGATTTTTTCCCACATTCTGGGGGTCCAAACAAATCTATCCATATAAGATAGGCCCATTTGCACCTACATCGATTTTATGCCATTTTGAATTTTGTCCAAATATGTTTTGTCACTACTCCTCCAACAAATTTTAAGTAATCAACACCAACTTTGGTACAGAAACATTTCTTGACCAAACTTTTTTGGATTTTTGATATTCCATAGAGTTTTGTTATAGCTGACCCTCAAAGCTTGCTCAAATGTCGTGGGCAGGGCTTATATTACAAAAAATCTCATAGCTCCTGAATGCTTTGTACTATTGCAACCACACTGGATGAGCATGTGTAGATATTATGTATGGTGGCAATTTGGTGCCATTTTGCAAGTAGGTGCTGTAGCAGCATCTGACCATAAAGAAAGGAATCTCTGTCTGTCTGTGTGTATGTTTGTATGTGTGTATGATTGTCCTTTGCATATCTCGAAAACTGTTTATTCGATCGACTTCACACTTGCAGATATATTGCTGAGGACTCAAGGAAGTTCTGTGTTGAATGCAAAGTCGATCAGATGCACAGTTCTTAAGAATGCTGCAAGCAGCCATACAGCAGTTCTCAAGAACACTGCAAGGAGCACTTCAGGGGGCCCAGCAACAGATAAACACCAGAATGATTAAACCAACACCAGTTTGATTGAAACTTTTGAATTATCTTATCAAAACAACCAAACACTTGTTTGATTGAGATTCCACTGATTGCACAATATAAAAACATGATTTATGAAAATAAAAGAAAAATTGTGGTATTTTGTCAAAACGGGGTAACACCTGTTTGATTGATATTCCTTGGAGTGCACAAAAACATGATTGAAGAAAATAAATTAAAATGGTGATATCTATTTGTTTGTTTTTTAAATGGCCCCTTTATTTATTCTGAATGATGCTGAATGCGCTGTCTCTACTGCCAGCAGTGTGGTGTTTTGTTGTTTTCTTTTTTTCCGTCTGGATGCATTGATATTCTGTTTGTGCATTCATTATTAAGTAATCTAAGTTATGATTAGAATGGCCTAGAAATAATTCAGAAGCCGTAATATTTTAGGCAAAGTGGGAATAAATGTTATTATAAATATATCTCACATCAAAGTATAGTTTCTACCCAAAGCAGGGGGATTTTCAGCCTCACATGTGGCTCAATAGGGATGATACTAAACAATTAAAATGTGTTTATTGCTGAAAGACAACCGACTCGACTATAATATTATCCATGATACAGTTAAAGGAGAAAATAATGGTTTGATTATGGTTCTTTTGTTAATCAGACCTACAGTTAACAGATCCTCTGAAGTAAAGTTTTATTTTCAGTATCTGTAAAAACAACAAACTTAACCAGTTTTATAAAACTCTGTTGAGTCGTAAACATGTTAAATGTTACCACTGTAAGTCATAAATGTCCTGAAGACCTCTGATATGGCCATGAAGCATCATGTTGCTTACAACTTAGCAACGTTCATCAGTAATATGAAAGATTTTGCAACAACTTGGTCATAATTCATAGTGGCATAGTTTTCGGCCACATGGTGTGAAATTTGGGTTATCAATTATTAAAAAGCATGGTCTGTAAATTTGCTGCCACAGAACGCCCAGTTCATGAGAGTGCTTCTTTTGGATTAAAAAAGCTCTATAGGGACTGAATTACTCGCCTGACGTTGATAAATGTGCCTGTGCCTTGCTGGACAATGGTGAGATAATTGACTTGGAGCAGATGTGGTGTTATTGTATGGAATATTTTAATAAGTCACTCTTTGTGCTGTGACGTGAGCCACAGTGTTTGTCCAGTTGGGCAGATGTGTCTGGCTGCTGTGGTCTGACAGTGATTAATGACACAGGGATTGTGATGCACAACATGATGCATCAATATAGTATGATTGATTACAAAAATAGATTTGTATTCTTGTTGGATATGTTTATGGAAATTGTAAAAGTAATGGTGATTTTCATTGGGCTGACAAAAAAAGTTTAAACTTTCAAAGACAGATGTTTGTTTTAGGTTATCTTCAAAGTCCAACTCTTACTGACTGTAGAAATGTGGTCAAAGGTAACATCAGAGTGCTCAGAGGAAAAGACAAAAGTGAAAAAGAGATCAGCTGTAATGCATCAGTATTCATTGATTCAGTGATCTTCGTGGTGCTGCCAAGTGATGAAAGCCCATATTTCCTAAATGTACCTATTCAAGATTGCAATAAAATGACATTATTTTTGACTGACAGGTTTTAAAGAAGTTTGATGTGACTCAGAGTCATGAAACATAGTCAGCGTAAATAATAATAATTGTTGAATAGTTCAATTAAAATGAAAAAACACTGAAATTGGAACATTGAAATGTGAAAGCAGTGAGAAGCAGTATGTGAGTTTATGAATAACTAATGTCTTGCTGTACTTAAATATATAAACTAAAAAAACATTTCTTGAGCCCGTTTTAATGAGTTCGTGAGAGGTTGTCCCTCAGCTACCATCCTACAGGATACAACAGAATTATAGATTTGCTTTTGCACAATATTAAATCAGTGGAAGGAAATGACATGCTCACTGAAAAGCACAGTACAGTATGTGTTGGGCAGGAGAAGCAGGGGACATGTTAACTTTGCTAATAGGGATCATCTTTAGACATCCCTGTCATTAGTGGAAATGTGCTCCATTTGAGCATCAGGAGGTCTACTTACACGTAAGCTTTGAAATTGTATTCCTCTCTGCCTGCCAATGAAATACGCATGAGAAACAGTAAGGAGTGGGTTTAGAAATAATTCTGTCAGTGGGAAGACCTTAATTAGTGGTGTAAGTTGTCCAATTAACAGCTAACCAGTAGATTCTTCTGTTACTGTTCTGAAAATGGCCCCGATGTTCAAAAAACATTGAAATACGTAAGTAATAAAAAAAAGGTATTAAAACAACAATATAATCTTTAAGCAAACAGCAAAATGCACATATCAAAACAACTTAACAAATCTGGGATGAAGTAAATAACTTATAGGCATTTGCAGTTCCAGGAACTAATTATACTGTACTGCACCACCCTTTGTGGTTTTGAAACGTAGAGAAGATGAGACATGCAGTTGTTTGCAACGTAAGCACCTTTTGCACTCTTTTTCTTGTTGCAGCTTGAGAAATCACAAGAGGCACACTGGACAGGAAAATGAGGTTTCTTCTACTATAAGTTACACAAAACAGTTTCAGTAGTTAACTGTTACAGGCAGGATGTTCTAAAGCAGATAGTTTGATCTTACAAACTAAAGTGATTTGTGTGGAAAGGGTCTACGTAGGGCTGTAATGGTATGGATTTTTTCTTTCTGTGGTGAAAAAACAACAAATCCTCGTCGGATGGCGGTTTTCCGCAACTGCCCATATAATTAACGTTTAACTAGACTTTATTAAAGGATACTCTTATAACTGTAGTGTAGCTCCTTTAAAGCACAGCACAATGCGTGATGTGTATGGAAAAGGTTGTAAGCTGTCTAATTGGCAGTAAATGTGTCATCCAGGTAACAGTGTGTCACTTTTTAAACGCTGCACCTTCTCAAGACCAAGAAAAGTCTTGCCTGTTATTTCCCAAAATGCTGGAAAAGTAAGGGCGTTAGCCCCAAAGTTGAACCAGAAAGGCTAACAAGAATATTACCTTTGTGCATACAATGTTAGCTCCGGTAAGATCGTATCCCTTTCAGAAGCTTCGTAGTCCAGTCTTGAACTGCAGTGTCTTTTTGGAGATGTGGTAAAATAAATCAATAATAATGATCATCCATTTTTCATTCTAAAACAGTTGTTGTGAGCATGTTATTAATCATCCACTGGCAATCCCATGATGCCTTTGGTTGAGTCTGCCAACCAATCAGAGGCTGTGTTGTCATGTGTGACAGTGCTGATCTCAAATGTATTGTGCAAAATAACATTTTGTTTGACCCTTCAAAATAAACTTTGGGTGATGACAGTAATGTGCTCAACCCTGTGGTTGGCATCACATGGCCATGGTATTGTGGCAATGTAGTTATCGTCACAGCCCCAGCTCTTGGTGGTTGGTTTATGTGGAAAATGATCATACATAATATACGTTATCAAGAAGAGTACAATACCTGTACCTCTCATGTTCACCCATTATAGCCTGTCTATTGTCATTAGGAGCAAATGTTTTTGTAAATAATGTAGATGATGACTGTGAACTTCTCACTCAGAAGCGTGACACTTTTCTCTAAAATATCTGCATGTCATTATGGGATGCTCTTTTTCACTCTTTAAAAAGCAGGCGGCAAGTTTCTTCTTTCTTTTTCTCTTGCTGTCAGTGAAATCAGTCAACATAATTTGACATTTTAGTCTGGCATACTAATGGTTCAACTGAACGAACAGATGCATGCACATTTATGCTTGTTAATTGAGAGATGCATTCAGAGTCTTGGGATTCTGTGCTAAGGTAATGATCTGTTGCACATTTTGTCATTAAGCCAATAAATCTCTGTGCTACCACTCATTAAACTTAACAAGAAAGTTGTGTGAAGCGGTAAAAGTGAGTTTATTTATGGCAGCATGTTGCAATATTCGTCTCTAATGGATGGACTCAGCAAAAGATTGCTGCTCTCTCTCTGGAGTCCAAAAGAGGAAAGGTTTGCATTTGCATACATGAGAGATAAACAGCAAATATTAGTATCGTGCTTTTGAAATTTGCAATTTTAATTTCTACTAATGCTCAGGAAGATACAGATTCAAATCTTCGTGCAAGTCAAATTACCACAGAGTGTAGGCAAGCAAAGCCCAGATTCTTGCTAAGTACTTGTTTTCACCATGAATAGCACCAGTTTACTTTTATGGTGAACTAAAATATGCAATTTGGATCACTTTTAACTCTTTCCCCGCCATTGAGAAGATATTTCGTTATTTAAAACACAACACTTCCCCGCCATTGACAAGATAGTCCATCACTTGCTGTTTTCACTGCTATGCGGTAGGGGATGCTGTGACAGATCATCTATCAAAAAAATTGTCACTCTGAGAAGAAGAGAACGCTGGAATGAGCAGCAGAAGAAGAAGATGGTGTTATCTAGTGTGAAAACATTGGTGCTCAGCATCAGATCTGCAGGTCAAAGAGCATTGTGACCCGGCCACAGAGCCTGGCCACAGGACCCAGGCACAGAGCAGGGCTGCTTACACTGCAGCCTCCGGGACTCATGCCGCAGCTGGGGCAGAGAGCGTTCCAGTCCCCAGGCCTCTCAGATAGTGTTTTGGGTGGGGGGCAGGACACACATACACCTAAAATTAGCCACGCAGGTGACAGTGATGTGACACACATAATATGAAGTGACAAAAAACAAAAGTCAAAACGTGAATGTGAAGTCAATATTCTGCTTAAAAATGTCTCTTTAACAAAACGCCGTTTTCACAGTTTTTTGGTCTGAAAAGTGGAATTTTTGCAACCAACCAACATTCAAGTGCTTATTAAAAAAAAGAACAAATGAAGCTAGAACAAAACAGTTTTGTGTGTCTGAAACTAGAAGATTTGTTCTTTCTTTTTGATATATTCCAAGTTAATATATTCACAGAACTGAATATTCTGTGGGTGTTGAAAAATTAGTGAATTTTGTCAAAAATGCTGGCACTGGCAGCATTTTTAAAAACACTAACAGGGAAAGAGTTAATATTTCAAATTTATTTCAATAATTATATGGCCCTTTATATACCAAAAGCACAACAGTTCATGTAGTAGTTTATCAGTAAAAACACAGTTGGCAAGCTAAAAACAAGGCTGTTCTTTGTTTTTTGTGTTCAAGGCTATTTAAAGCCATTTTATTCTTATGCAAATATGAAAAGTCATAGCTGTTTTCTTCAAAAACGATGTGAAGAAAGATAGAGGGATGTTGGAGGATTTGTGTTGCATGGAGAGCAATTCATATCAGTGTCAAAAGCAGTCCATTAGGGTGTTAAGGGCCCTGACTTGGATAGATTGATATTCTAGCTGAAGTTTGCAAGCTGTGCTTTTTGTGATGAAGTAGGCTATTTGCTTGTGTAATGCTCTTGATTTGCATGAATTTTTCAGTGACTAAGATAAAAACTTGAGCACTCAGTTCAAGGAACATAGGTGCAAAAAAAACCTAGAAGTTAATTCCGAACGCAAATTACCCTTGAAAGACAAACTCAGTGAGTCTGAACCCAATACATCAGAAGTTACATACTTTGCTTGTGTGCAACTGTATAACATGTGATGTGGCTGTTAAGTAAGCAAACTACTAGATTAAAGCATTTATAAAAGTTGTGTTTTTGATGCTACAAATCCATCTTCACCACCAACTGTCAATTAAGGAAATGAATACCACTGTACTGAGGGGCAGATGAGCCTCTGGCTATAGCCTAGCTTGCAGACCGTACTGACAAGTCTGCAAATTAATTATAAAATGTATCCATTCCATCAAAATGTCGAGGGAGTTACTAAGTGATGGGTTTCTAGTAATTAGTAAGTAATGATGGGAAATACTGGATCACATCCTCTATATTGATCCTACAGAGACTTTCTACATTAGACTGAAGACTCAATTATGGCTGAAGGGAAAGAGAGCCAAGAGTGAGATTCTACTGTGTACCCTGTATTATACACATATAGGGGAACATTTAGCTCGGTGGTGTAATGAGTTGGGGAAAATTAAAAATATGAGACAGTTTCAGTAAGACGATCAATCTATTGATGTAAATGTTCTCATCAAAATCCATTAAGTATAGCAAAGGGGGGAAAGCCTTCTTAGTAGCAAGCTATGAGAGGTAGTTTTATGATGTATAGTCCTTATAATAATCATAATAGGCAATTTTTAGAATAATGCCAATATTAGTTTAAATGCAGTGCAGGATAGCATAGATCCAAGAGTTAATGGCCGCTAAAATTACTGCTAAAAATCATTTGAAACATTGAGCTTGACTGGATTGTCCAGTATTACAAGCGGATCATTTTGCTTGCTTGCATTTTCTTGGGGTAATGAGCTGGTATCCTCATCCATGGTGAGTGCCATAAACTGTCTAACTGTGTCACCAATGGAGTCTTTTGGGTTGAAAGTCTGAATGGAACCTCCAGTCCCAGTAATATCCATAGATGCACTAAGGATGCCATCTCCACTGCCCTCCACTCTGCACAAAAAGAACACCTATGTCAGAATGCTGTTTGTTGATTTAAGCTCAGCATTTAACACAATCTCCCCCATGAAGCTGATTAGCAGTCTTACCACTCTGGGCTTAAGTAACACACTGTACACAACTTGATATTGGACTTCTTCACAAACAGACCCCAGACAGTCTGGAACTGGGGTGATCAACACCAGAGCCCACTAGGGTGTGTTGAGCCCTCTCATGCTTCGGGAGGAAATCAACAGTCTTGCTGAGTGGTGCACAGAAAGCAACATACTGCTCAGTGTCGACAAAACCAAGGAAATTATTGTTCATTTTCAGAAAAAGGAGGGAAATACACACAGCCCAGTCTACATCAGTGGAACTGAGGTGCAGCAGATGAACAGTATAGGTGTCTAGGAATCAACATCTGATAGGCCTTTTCCATCTTCATGGAACCAGTCGTTCTGGTTCAAGCACCTAATTTTGAACCACTCTGAGCATTTCAACCAAAATTAAATGAATTTGGAATGTAAAAACTTGGTTCCCAGCTGGAACTAAAAATCAGCAGGTTTTCCTTGGGACCAAAAGAGGGTCTGTCATATTCCATAGGTTCTTGTGCATTGTGCAGCACCCTCTGTTGACAACCTTGATTACAATGGTTCCACTCAAAACTGGTGGAAATGTAGGCTGTGTCATTCACTATTTAGCACCAAGGTTCCAAGAATCATGAATGGAACTGGTTCAAGAACCAGAGCTAACTTGGTGGAAAAGGGTCAACAGAGAACCTGTCATGGACATCATACATTTCCACCATGGCGAAGAAGGCTCAGAAAAGCGTGTATTTTTCAAGGAAACCTAGGAAGGAAATTCCTGCACCAAATTCTTGTTAAGTCAGAGGAGCAATAGAAAATATCTTGACTGGAAACATCATGAACTGCATGATCCAGAACAGGAAAACTCTATAGTGGGTGATTGAAATTGCCTTGAACATCATTGGTGCCCAAATGTGAACATCAGTGATATCGGTGAGATGAAACAATACCCACCACAGCCACAGTCTGTTGACCCTGCTGTGGTCTGGCAGGAAATACAGAAGTATCCACTGCTGTACATACCATTTGTGTATGTATAAGAGGTGCAAGAGCAAGAGGTGACTGGTTCATTGGTGATTCCATTAAGTAATCAAAAGAGAGGGGGGTTAATATGTAATAAGTGTGCTTTTCTTTTTGTGGTTTACTCCTACACACAGTCTGTTACATCGATACACATAATATATGTACAATCAACACTGAATCATAGTATTTTTGTTTGAAAGGTTGGAGGACAGTTGATGTGTGTATTTGACAACTTTTTAGAGGCTGAGTGATGTAGCTAATGAGCACGATAGTCTGAAACATGATGTTCTACTTTAGAAAGTAAACCGAAGTCTGCGTTATTTAGGAAAATATGACACATCTTCATTATAGTTACAGATTATATCATCGAGATTTTAGAATTTGACTTTAATGCCTGTTGCTGTCTCGCCTTTGGACTATATTTTGCAGTGCTCTTGTGGTATTTTCATGACCAGGGGCACATAGTGTGCCTGCTGACAACTTGTGAAGCTGGCATCAATTACATCCAATCATATCAACTTCTCTGATCTCCATTAAAAGTGGTGTTCTAACCAGCATGGCACTTTAGGGAAGGAAAGCAGCCCTCTCCTCAGAAGAAACACATATCAGAGAGGTCCAAAGCTGCACCATTTTAAAATCCACACACTGGTCTCCACTTTGATATTTTATTATCACTTCATAGTGGAGAAATGCAGGTTTCTCACCTTTTCTCACATTCAGAGCTGAATCATGCTTAATGTACACAATTTTAGAAGGCTAATCTGATTCAAATAGCCCATATGGCCGTTTGGGGATCATTATTATGGGATGTTCAAGGACAAAACAGAGAGTAATAAAGAGAAAGAAAAATGTTATGAAGTTTCTGGGGTTGCAGGTGCAGAACATGAAATGTGTCCTTTTCAGCTGTTATGAGTTGCAACTTGACAGTTCAATTTGTTCTGCAAATGGCTGCCAAAAGACTAAATTGTGGGCGAAGGTCTTTTTGGGCTTGCCCACTAGTGATCCTTGTCACTGTCTTGGATGTTGCCAGTAGTGAGATATCTGTATCTCTAAAGGTCTCACACCAATATTCGGTAGCTCTAGGCCTCATCAGACCCGCATTTCCAAGCTCCTTTCTTTTCACCTTCAGCCAGGGAAATTGGATGTTGAAAATCTCTATCCCAGATCATATTTAAGAGACAGATGATCTGTTAAAAACAAAATAAGCAAGCTTTTTCTCACGCTGTATATTTACCTGCAGTAACATCAGAAGCTACTTTACTGTCACAGCTTTTATTAGACAAACTACACCTAACAAGTGTATCTTTATAAAACATAAATAGGTTTCTTTGTGCAGAAGAACAAACCAAACATTTTTTCTCTATTCAAATTCCCCTGAGAATCTGAAACAAAAGTAGCACCTTGACTTTTTTCCTTCTCGCACTCAACTGCTCTTCATTGTAAGTTCACAAGCTTCATAAAATATGATGTAATACTGACTGAAATGTTTACTTGAAAGTGTAAAACCTCAGTAAAAATGCAATATTGTGTCCGATCGTGGAAACAAAAAAGCATGAGTATATAATATTTGAATCCGAAGCACAGGCTCAGCCCTGAGTTACATCCTTGAATCTAAAATAGGATTAGTCTGCTGTGCTTATTATCAGCCTGTCAGATTTGCTGCAGTGAAATTCAATAACACAGAGCAAGAGATGAAGGTGGAGCTGTCATTTTGGTTACTGGAACAAAAGTTATACAGGAAGTAGGATTACTGGCATCATTCCAACAATTAAGCACATTATGAACATACTTACACGTGTTTTCTTTTAATGAGAAGTAGTAATTTGAATGAAAAGTAGTTAATTTCCTTCCTTAATTATCTGTTTAACATTGTCTGAGGAGAGCATTTTTGACAATGTTTTCTGATGGCTTTTTAGGGAAGCAGTGGGATTTTGACTGGAGGGTTTCAAGTTTGACTGATACACGGGCAGGATATGATGTTCATGTTCAGGTTGTCTTGTGGTATTTTATTGGATTTCATGATATTGCGCTCCATTTTAGAGAGCTTGTTTTCACTTTATGGTGACCTGGAGTCCACTGACAAGAGAGACCGAGATTTTGTTCAATTTTATTTATTTTTAAAGAAATGTTGGGGAAAACAGAGCATCAAGCACACATGTAACATATCTGAAATACTTCCTTATACCTTCTATTATTCTACCAACTAAATAATGTGACTCCAAAATGCATACATGTGTTTTTCTTTGCAGCTCCGTGTGGAAGGGTCATGACAGTTCTTATGACGGTCAACATCAATGGCAGTGATAAAACACAAAATTTGGTTTAACTTTTGATTGTAGGTTTTTTGTCTTTATTTTTAAGCAGATGATTAGAGTCATTTCACACTGTGCATGTAAAAAGAAATTAAACTCATGGACAATTATTTTTTTGTTGTTGTCTCTCTTCCTTAAAACCTGCCTTGACTTGTACAGTCATCAAAAAATGTATTAAAGTTCCCTTCCACTCAAAAATATATTTTTCTTTTTGTTCCTACAGTTTTATGTTTGAGCTTCACTGTGCAGAATGATGTATGTGCAGAGCTTGACACACGAAGGCTGTTTTCACATTCATCTGCTGAACGTGGCTTCCCTGTGCTCATAGAAAATCTGATTTTAAGGGGTGGACCTACAGTCATAATTTGTGACATCACAACTAGTTTTGAAGTCAATCTTGGTTCGGTTTGCAACTTATACAGGGGTGATGAACTGTAGAAACTTGAAGCATTCAGTGCACATACACTGAAAATGGACTGTACCGTGAAGAAGGAGACATCTTGTGTCCAACCAGCAAACTGTAGAAATAAACAAAATTTGCATATTCATGGTTTATGGAATTTTGACAAGGTAGGAGTAGTAGAAGAAACATCTGACACACATTATTACTCCAAGCAAACTATGTGTATATGCCTAAATGCATGTCTGGAAGGAATCTTTAAGTTAAATCCATCAAAACCTTTTTTAATGAGAAGGGGTAGAAGTAGAACCCACTTTAAAGAGCATTATGTGCGTTACCTGCTGCATAAAATCTCCATTACAGCCACAGTGTAAATTGAATATTCCAATCTATGCATTTGTTAGTGACTAGAGATAAAGTACTAGAGAAAAGCTCAACAGTGTCACATTATTATTTGGTAAACTATGATAATTAATTAAATTCTTTTAACTGTTTTTAAGATAAGACAGATTTACCTGTTGTATCTTCATGGAAATACTTGTTGCAGATGGAACATTGCACACAAGAATCCAAACAACATTGATCTATCAACTTGAGTTATTTTTCCTCATATATTCCTCATTTCCTCATTATTTTCAAGTTATGCTCTACTGCCTGTGAAAGATTTGCTGCCTTGTAACTGAGGCCACTTCCCCATGTACTAATACCCAGAAAGACTTGTATCCAGGACGAGTCTGTGTTATGTCATGTTCTCTTGTAATGTTGAATGTTGAATATTTACCTTTTCTTGAAGTTGAAATTCCTTGAAATAGTTTGTCAGAAAAGGTATTTTGAATTTTCTCTGAGTATTGAAGCAGAAATGTAATGCATTTCTTTCATGCTGGTCTTGTTTCAGCCTTCCTTTACATTCTAGACATAATTCTGACACTTATGTAAGGATTTTGTTGCAAGGTCTTCTCTTATCTTTTGTTGAGAACACAGGTTCTTTTTAACCTTCTGGGTCATGACTCCATTTAACATTTTTTCCTCCCAAATTTGAATTAATCTTTGTTCTCTAGCCAGAGTTTTTCTTCTCTATCTGAAGTTGTGTTTTAGCTCTTTTGACCAGACATGCCATCTTTATGCACTGACCATTGATGGAAAAAGTCGCCCATTTATCATTTTTAATCATTCACCTGTGAAGCGTGATGGTTCGAGAGTGAAGTGTTGATTAATTCAGGGGCCTGAGATTGAGAAGATTGAGTTTTTTGTGTCTTTTGTCTGTCTCTCTTTTGTAGGGTGATGACGTCCTGACAGTCATCAAAATGAAAGCGCAGTGGCCTGCCTGGCAACCACTTAATGTGTAAGTAATATATCCTGATTATCATAATACTCGCCACATATCTGCTGCTGACTGTGCTGCAGTTTTTTCACAAATTCAAAATCATCTACATTTATGTTTCACTACTATAAAAAGTTTAAACGCACCCATTGGTTTCCAGTACTTTAATGACAGTATAAAGTCAAATTGTGGAGACTTTAACAGATTCTAAGGTCTCTCTGTTCTCATCGATCTTACTAAACCCATCAAAGGGGTCTTCTGTCTAGGAATTTACTGTCCATGACATTCAAGACCATAGAGGCCTCATCACCAAACATCTGGTGTTGCGTTCCCAAGACTGAGGAACAGTATACTATTGTATCATGAATGAATGAATTAAGTTTTTATTGTTGTGTCAAGCATTCAACTATGCCCAAACCCACATGGGCTTACAGTACAGGACACCACACATTCATATCAGCCAAGTCCAGACAGCTACATACCACATTGTCCAAACAATATTACTAAAAAAAGAAAAAGAAAAAACAACTTAAACATCCTCACAATAAAATCTTCCAGATCGAAAACATTCACTATCTAGAACTGTAGAAATCAGAATGAATAGATTAACTTTAACAAATCAATATTGTATAACCAGTCCAACTTTTGATAATTTTTTGTACATAAAAAGATGTCATGTAAAATTACATTACTCTGTTCTTTAGTATCTTGGAGAGCTACATGGGAAAAAAATTACATTGGAAACTATGACATAAATATCAGGTCTAATAGGGTATGGAACATATAGGTCAAGTAAAAAGTCAAGTTGTTGTTCTGTCTTTTAAGTGAAAAGCATTATGTAATACTTAAATTGACTAACTTAATACACTTGTAACAAATAACGCTGCACAGTTAATCAGATTATTATCAAAATTGCAATATGGCCGAGGGCAATATCCAAAACAACTAATAATGGAAAATGTGTAACAAAACAGCATTATAATAAAGTATTGCAGTGCTGCAGAGATGCCCTGGCATGCAGATCTTGTTTTCCAGATGCAAGAAAACATGTTTGTTCAGTAAGATGCCACATCATCATGATTTTTATTGTTTGTTTTTTTTAGTGAAAAATAAAAAAAATTAGAAAATTCTGATGCGAAATTGATAATTCCTACTAATCCTGAATCATGCTGCAATCACAGCATCTGTCAAAATAATCGCAATGATTTTTTTTACCATATCATGCAGCCCCCAAAAAACATTATATAAGACGAGTATTACACAGATTTCTGACTTAATACATATGCAGAAACTGTTCAAATGTTGCTTCACAGCAGACCTCTAATAGCCTCTCCTTTAACAGCTGGCTTTACTACTTACATTGAAGTCCCTCTAGTTCTTGTCTCACCCCTTCAGTGAATTTGTAATAGCCTGTAATACCCTATTGTTGAGCAACTCTGTAGGGCCTGTAATTGGTCCATGGTATGTAAGCACCTATTTTAATGTGACAGTTGTGTTTGATGTGTTTTGAATTTGAGGTCGCAGTAAATCAGTCACTTATCTTAAGATGCACTCTTCAAAACGTAGGGCACAGAAGATGTTCAGCATGCTCTTTGGCAAATATACCCACTGTAATGGATTATCTCAAACAATTTCAAGTCATACCACATTAAAATGACTGGAAAGCAACACTGGCATCTAAAATTTGTAGTTAATGGGGTAAAACATTCTCTGCCAGTGGTAAACCACTTAATAGGAAAGAATTCACAAGTATAATACCATATTGTAGATCCTCAGACTTTAAGGCTTAAGTGTCAGAACATACAGAAAGAAGTTTGTATCCAAAGTTGGGCCCAGAGTTTGCTGATATGTGAAAACTCAGCTCAACGGTGCCCTGAAACTGCCAGCTACACCATACTCACAGTGTATGCTTGCTCATTTACTCCTATATTCATAAGAGCCATTTAATCTCTTATTCATGAGAAAAACAAGAAGCTTGTTGGCTCAGCTTGCTCAGATGAACTTCAGTGGTAAAGGCCTGAGCATGTGCGGTTTCCTCAACCACAGGGCCTCAGTGAGGGCCATGTGTTTAGTCTCCGAAGGGAAGAACACAGCCAGGAATAGAGGCAATGATATCCACTAGGGCTAATTAGCTTACACTGTGCTGTAGAGGCAACCAATTAATTGTTTCACACAGTGATTGTGTACAGCAAATGCAGGAGTGTGTCAGATCAATTACGTTGGCTTGGAGCAAAAAAGGAAAGGATGTTTTGTATCGATGATGACTGTAAGGAAGTGTCCTCACCATGGAAGCAGTTAAGTCTATGTTTTACTTAACCAACTGGAAGATGTACCTTGTTAAGTCTCAAAAGAGTCTTTAGAGACTTTATTAGCTTTACATATGAACTGAATGAAAAATGCATAACTGCATATTTATGTCAGCATGTTTCATAGTTGGATGTGTGTGTGTATGTGTTACAGTTCCAACAAAACAGTAAAAATAGTAAACATGCAGTTTTGTGTGTCACCATGGTTGTGCCTTTTCACATGTACATATGTATAAATAGATCTGTATAAAGAGGGGTGATTTTGCTGTCATTTAACTATAAAAAGGTGGCTGTCAATTAAAGCTTCCGATATGCTTTGCTTTGACAAATGTGAAGATAAAAGACAAGAAGAAATAGAAACAGAGAACCAGAAAGGGAAACAGCAACATTAAGAAAAAATAAAGCTTCTGAAAAAGACTAAGTTTAAATACACAAGCACTTAAACTGGTATGTTTGCATGTGCTGGAGCTGCATTCTGTAAAATGAAGTGCATCCTCTTACACCAAGCTTTCAATTTCATTTGACTATAAAGAGCAAAATGATTGCTGGAACAAAGGGCAAAGCAGCAGAGATACAGAGGGAGAGTAGAGGTGGGAGGTGGGAGATGAGAAAAGAATGAGGCTGAAGAAGTGACAGCCATTATCATACATATTACAGCAGTATGTCTACAGCAGTGGCTCTTCTGGGACCCAAAATGGGAAAAAAGAAATAAACTTAAGTACAGTAGGAATTTCTTTTCCAGAAAATAAGATATACTAGACAGATCCTTAAAAGATGACTTAACCATCTGTCCATACTTTCAGGGTCACTGGGCTTTTGTTATATTAACAAAGCCCAGTAGAATAGGAAAGCACACTGATGAGTAAATGATAAACTACAGGAGTGCATTCAGTGGTGTGCAAATCTCCACCAGGCAACCCAAAACATACTTTTGGATATAACTCATTTGTAATAAAAACATGTGAAATTTGACGTATAGTAGTACATTTCAATAAATATTTCAATGCTAATTATGTGGCTGTCCATGTAGTCCATCAGAACTACAGCCACTTAGACAGCACACTGCATATTGACAGAGAAACTGTCATTGCTTGACCAGGTAATTCAAGATGCAGTCAATGATGGGAGATTAGCTAAAGGAGATAACATAGAGCTATTTTTTAATGAAAATTTTCATCAGAACAAGTTTTTGTATGGGTTTTCGTATGTCCTTAGTATAAGCCAAAGAAACACAGAGTGACAAAACTCACTCTGTTTCAATTCTCAGTAGATGTAGCTCCACAATGCCTGTTTTATCAGGTCAAGTGGAACTATTGTCCTGTGATAAGATTTCAAATATTAGCTTGGAAGCAAGTGATATTGTAAAGATTTGAAAGATACTTCTTTTTCAGTTGTAGGAAATGACCTTGTACTGAAAAAGTGAAAAACAACATATACCAAATGTGAAAATGTAATATCTTGGAGGAGCATCCTCAAAACCTAGGACAGTGTGGTCCTCCAGCCTCAGCTCCCTTCAAACTGTAATCATCTGTACAAAAAGCATGGTGTGTAATGATAGCTGTCTAAATTGCCCTGGGTCATAGAAGATGAGGCAGAGACTTAAGTTGATTTATTTCTTTATCCTTAAAGTCAAGGTACTGTTAGTTATAGTTGCATCTGCTCAAAAGATGGATTTTTTTTTTTTTTTCATAACTTGACATTTAAATTTGAGTTATGTCTCTGACCACCTACACAAACAAAGACTTGGAGTCCATCAGTAGGCAGGTATGTATTAATAATGCCAGTCCAGCAGCTGTAGCTTTAGTATGAGCTCTGGCTACTACAGCTGAAACAGACAGTCATTACTTTAGACACAGTGCATGCTTCTCAAGTGCAAGTTTTTTTTGTTGTTGTTTTTTTTTAAGCAATGCTTGCCTACAGTAAGCCACCAATTTTACAAAACGAATGTTTTCAACAGTCTAGCATGACAACTCACATTTAAAGACTACTTGTTAAAAAAATCCCCCCTTAACTGAAAGATTTCCTCAGGGTGGGCTGCTGCTCATTCTAGTAGAATATAAACCTACAAAATTCAATCACACTTGTATGTATGAAAGAAAATGTCATCCTTTCTCCGTGAAACTCACTCAAACACACTCACTCTCATCACTCACAAATGTCATTATAGTTTCTCACAGATATTGATAGAGTAGAGCATTCCCAAGTCTTTATAGAAAAGTCTGATGAAAAACTACCTCTGCTCTCTTTGTTGTACTGTATCCTCCCACTCTCAACCAAGCTGTACTCTGTACAGTGTCTTCGTCCTTAAGTTTCCTTACTAAACTTCTCATCATTAGTCCACCCCCTATGCTACTTTTCCTATTTTAAATAGATTAAAATGGTTTCATCCATGACAGCTGCTGCACCTCAATGACGCTTAGCTGGCACCTTGTTGTCTCCCCATTCCCACTCTCTCTTGTCAGACGTCTTCTTAATAACTAGAGGACTACTTTGGTGTTCCACAGGTTACATCTGATTAGCAGATAAAAAAAAATATAAGCTGGTTGTCAGCAGTGTGAAATAAGGAGCTTTTGAAGACAAGAATACAGCTGTTAATGAGCTGCCTTCTTATTTCTGTCACTCTCAGAACAACTTTTTGGGGTTGATAGCAATGGTTTATCTGTGGTAAATATGGTATAATAGTAGTGAGCTTGTCCCACTTCTGGGCTAGTCTTTTTTCAACTACTACTGTTCAAGTAATTTGTGCACTAGAAACTATGAAACAGATTACTGCAGTTCACTAGCGCTACAATAATTTATTGATGATCAGACTGAGTTTTGACCACGCTAAGCACTGCTCTGTCTTCAGAACAATTTATTCTCCAGCTTTTAACACAATAGTTCAAATGAAACGATTAACAATTACCTTTTGACCATTTAAATGAGAGGTTCACAAAATTTTGATGACTGAGTGCCAATTTAGGGAACCCGCATATGATTGAAGGCTGCGCAGGAAAACCCATGAACTGTGTTTTTGTGATTGTCTCATAATGGCATTTAACATTAGGGGTTCTTTGAGCACAGAATTCCCCTGGTTACAAATTAGGCAGATCACTTTTTATGTCCCCTGAGCTCTGACAAAGTCAGAGTTGATTTTTCCTGGATTTTCTTTTCTTTTCAACCATACAGCATTTTTTCTGTACTGGCTTTTCTATTGAAATTCAGCACAAATGTTTAATGACAGAATGTAATTCCCACAACACTTGAACACTTGTAATGTGCCCCCTCGTGGCTATGCAACCGGTAGCTTTCTACAAGTTCTCATTCCTAACATGATAGATGCTTGTTAGGGGGGTACGGTTTGACACAGTGAGTGCCCACATTTGATGTTTTGTTTTGGAGCGGCACAAATTGTTTCTGAGAGCCACGACTGACCTGCATCATGCCACAAAACTCCTTTGAGAACCCATCTGGAAATTTTCCAATAAATCTGGCAGCCCATTTTAAATAATGATTGTACATGGATGAAATTGCCATGACCATTACGGCATTGGCACCTATAAATTATCCTTCCTATATGACTTTCTTGTCTCTCCTTTTCTGTCAGTCACACTTTGCCTATTTATACGTGGAGCCCAGGTAGCTGTCTTGAGATAAACCCCAGACCTGCAGTACTCACTGAGCAGAGGCCCAAAAGTGTTGAGTCAAGCTGTGTGTTCCCAGGGGAGAAGGGCTACTTCACATCCTCAGAGGCCATCATTAGTAGTGTGCAAGGGCAGGACAGAGTTGGCTGAAGTCAAATGGATTTACATGGGCATGGTGACAGGTGAAAAGGAATCCCTGGCTAATTGTCTATGTTACAGCAAGAATCTTCCCACTCCTAATTAATCTTGTATTGGCTGGGAAAATTCTTGTAATTAGTTTAGCTGTCAATCATTGGTCAAGACAGATGGCCAGAGGTATGTGTGTGTCTTCTGTGCTGGAACAGAGCAAATGTGGTGTGAAATAGATGTAGTCTGGCATTGTGAGTGTAGAATATGTCAAATAAATAGTTTCCAGTCACTATGATTTGTAGGCACTGCAAATTCCACTTTTTCCACTTCCAAGCAAGCTTCTCATCTAGTTTAGCATCTATTTCACAAAGTAATTTTTCTTGTTTTTCTGTTTTCTTTTTCAAACATGGTTTAACAACTGCAGCTCCCTTGAGTCATTGACAAAGGTACACTGAGTCGTAAGGATCAGCATTGGCCTGATCAGGGCATATTTTCATGGATTGTACTTGCTAAATCTGATTAAATATGGATCTTTTTTACTGTTTTTACTGGATGCTACAGTATTTTGTGCACCTTTGCCTGCTAGTGTTGTAGTGCAGCTCTACTTTATAACGTCTGGGCTCCACACTGTCAGCATTTTGTTTGTATACACGAGTGAAAGTGTTTGAATGTGAAAAATTATTTGGGTGCACCAGGACCTGCAGTATTTGGACCAAGTCACTTTTAAAAAATAAGGTGTGTCATATTCATCATCATCATTATATATATCTTGATTATTTTCTCGATTAATCGGTTGCTTGTTTGCTTCATAAAATGTCAGAAAATGGTGAAAAATGTTGATCGCTTTTTCCTAAAGGCCAAGGTTACATCCTCAAAGATATTCAGTTTAGTGTCATAGAGGACTGACAAAACAGAAAACATTCAAATTTGAGAAGCTGAAATCTGACAATTTGGACATTTTTATCAAGAAAAAAAATACTCAAAACAATTAATTGATTATCAGAATAGTTGGGGGTTAATTTAATAGTCCATCAATAATCGATTCATCATTGTAGCTCTAGTATAAGCTACACTTGTGATTGAAAATTAGGAAAAAAAAATCATTGTATATATTCTACTGCTGTGTATGCATTTATGTTTACTGTGTATATAAAAAGGGTGAAATAAGTTTCTCATTTTCAGACTGTACCTTGAGTGTACACTGGGCTGCTGGGTTATTTAGGTAAATAAAAGTATCAAATTGGCCTTGGTATTGGCACATACCTGATATCAAAGGAATCACATAGAGATCATTGCCAAAAAGAGCTTGATCTCAGATACTGGTATCAGACACTTGTCCATTTTCCATTTGAGGGTAATTTGCTTTAAGTTTCATGAGAAGCACCAAAATGCATCATTAGGTTTTGTTTTTTTCTAGGCAGCTCATTGCAGCTTAGCCCAAGTGCTTCTGAAGGAAACACCTCTGTGTGCCACATTGGAGGTCCCAACCCATCAGTTGGGGTGACACCTCGCTTTCCCTCCTTTACTCATACTTACAAACTGCTTGGATTCACCCTAAACTCTTTCTCACTGTCCTCCTCAGGCGTGCTGCCCCTTCAGCTGAGTTCTCAGTGGACCGAACCCGTCACATTATGTCCTTCCTGACCATGTTGGGACCCAGTCCAGACTGGAATGTGGGTCTGTCTGCTGAGGACTTGTGTACCAAGGAGTGTGGTTGGGTCCAGAGGGTGGTCCAGGACCTGATCCCCTGGGATGCAGGCACTGACAGTGGGGTTACATATGAGGTCAGTAATAACATTCAAATGAATTGTAGTTTAATATTAATTACTAGAAAATGTAGTTTAATAAAGCACGATGTCCCTTCAGTAATGTGCTCCTAAACAAGCATTCTGACGTTCTGACTGATTTGGAGAACTTGAAAGTGCCTTGGTTTATGCTGTTTTTAATCACATTTATTGAAATGTAGATTTTACACTCGTTCTTTAAATATTTTGTGAAACAGAATTTTTAAGGGTATTTATTCATAACTTTAAAATGTATTGATTATTTTAATTCAAATCTTTGAGGAGAAAAAGAATTCTCCATTATTATCATTGTGCAACAAAAACAGCAGTATCCCACTGAATGACTCACTCAGGTTACAACCCCGCAGTCCCTCAGCAATCCCAGCCTTTTGCAAACTGTTTTTCTCTCCACCTTTTACCCCTTGGATAACCTTCCTCCTCGCTCTCATCACCAGCTGAGTCTTCCCTTCACACTAGCATTTTGACCTTGTCATTATACCAACCTCTTCTTCTTCATCTGCCTGTCTGCTCACATTCGCAATCACTCCCTCTTTCACCTCTTCACATACTGCCACTGTGCAACAATTCAAGTGTCATCACCCATCCAATTCTCCTTTAACAGCCTCGAACGTCTCCCCCCTCCTGCCCTCCACCCTGAGGTGCTGTCTGCTGCGTGCTCAGTGTCTCCAGTCAGCACTAACAGATTAGGCTGTGTGTGCGCACATGTTTGACCAAACTCACAGGCAACATGTGTGAAACCTTTGGCTGATCCCTCATAGTGCACAGATGAACCCGCTGAACTGCGCTCTCTTGTTTGTTTTGGCCGGCCTCAGGAATAATTTCCTCTCTCTTATTTTCGTCTTGGACTCTCTAATAGCAAACACAGCTTCAGCTTGCCTTCCATGCATTAATTTTTGGACAACTCCATAATCCTTAACAACAGCCAAAACATGTCACAGGAAAACATCTGTAAGGCCTTTTTTGAAGGTGCAGAATTTGAATTGTATACAGCAGGGGGTTGTCAAACTGTGAAGTGTGGAAGAAGACAAGGATTCTGTGTGAAGTAAAAGAGACAGACGTTCTAAAAACAAGGGGAAGTTAGTTATTGTAGTTTGACTCATTGCTTTGGCATGCTTATCGACATGTTCAGCAGATGGAGCTGCAGCAGTGGCCATGAACATGTATGGAGGCAATTAAGGTACTTAAAAACCCTCAGCATTTAATTGCTGCCATTAGTGTCAAAAATCATACTTATCAGATTCATTACTCTGTCAGTTCTGACCACACAGACATGATACACATCTTTTTAAATTCAGTGTGACTTACTTTTGAAATATCATTATCCCTGATGTCCATAGAAATGTACATAAATATGCTTAAAAATCATAGAAAAACACGCTCCTTATAACACCTGGCAGGTGTGGACTTTTATTATTCTAGGATAAAGCCACTTGGCCTTTGGTGTTGTCAATTTTTTGTGTACGGAAAACTACGGAACCAATGCAGGTGAACTGCAAGGATGTAAAGAGGGAGATATGGAAGCACAATATGCCAATATGATGAAAAAAGAAATAAAAACAAAATAATGACTTAGTATTATTTTTGAGGACGTTTCTCATTATTTTGAGAAAGTTTGTCATTATAATGACTTTTAGGATCTTTTTTCCATCACATCTATCATCTATCCATCATCACACAGACAGCAGCACAATGAGAATACAGACATTTCATAGAGGAGACGAGCATATGTAACACGGATCTAGCATTTGCCACTGTTAACAGAGTCTCCAGTCTGCAGTATAAACCACAGAACTGTTGAGTAACATCAGGCTTCATGATCAAAGAAAATTCATGTCACATCAACACTACTGTCCATATTCACACACTCCCTTTCTGGGGCTCATCATAAGTACTCTTTCTCTCTGCTGCAAGTTTGCATCACACATCACAATTTAAAAAATCACTCTCATCATCATTTTCTCAATGTCTTGTTCTCTTATTGTTCTAAATGTAGCATTTGAAGCGATTCGGCATATTTATGGAAGTTTAAACTACTTGCGTGAATCTTGCAATTGTTGGGTTGTGTCTAAATGGTTGAAAGCACTTATTATAAGTTGCTTTGGATAAAAGCATCAGCTAGATGAAAGTGTTGTAAAATGATGAGACTCCCACAAGTTTTGTGCTGATAAAATCTCAAACATGCTGCTAAAATGCCAACAAAATAAGTAATGCCATATCTTTGTTTTAATGACAACTTGCTCAAATTGTACAATCCATTTAGCTGAGAATAAGGACAGAACACACGTATCATGTTTAAGATTAAGAGAGATCAATGAATGAAACCCTCAATCCAAAAATACATAGAGCAGCAGAGGCACAGATGCTATTCTGGGTGCAGGGTGGGACTTTGGCTCTGTTTGTTAAAGGCACAGGCCTGTAACAGAGTAATGAGATACTTTCTTTATCAAAGAAAAGGTAACGCCTGCACACTTACTCCATGCAACAAAAGTTTAATAATGACTTTCGACCTCACTTGGATCTTCGTCAGGACAGAATGGTCTCCTTCATTCATCCTTTGCACCATTACTTTTATTGTATCTTTTAATTAGTGGCCACTCATTAACCTTCTCCCTATCTCACTCTCTCTCACACAAATACAAACAGTTCTGCTCTCTCCCTGTTGTTGTTTCGGGGTGGCCTCAGTGGGGGGTAAAGGATGAGTTGGTCTTCTGCCTCCAGACAGCCTCTGGCGGTGATGCTTCTATCAACCCCATGCTGGCAGACCTTTACTGTTGACTAATAAGAGCATCTCCCATATAAACTACAGTGCTCCTCCACAGCTGCTCTACGACTTTGTGACTTGTCCTTTGTGTGACTTGTGCTTTGTTTAACTTTTACTGACTTTGTGCTCATTGTACTCGCACACATGTATTTTTCAAACAAATCCTGACAGTGTGTTATTTTTGAAATCCCAAAGATCCACAATTTTGTGTGTTTTTTTTATTTTTATTTTTTTTCATTTTTTTCTGTTTGTCTTTGTCCTTCTTTTAGTCTCCCAACAAGCCCACTGTCCCCCAGGACAAGATCCGTCCCCTGACCAGTCTGGATCATCCACAGAGCCCTTTCTATGACCCAGAGGGGGGTGCTATCACTCCTGTGGCCAGGGTGGTAGTGGAACGCATTGCCAGAAAGGTCTGTCTGTTTTCATACCAGTCTGCTCTTGCTGCAGATAAACATACATGGAGCTTTTGCAGAATAATAGTCATGATATAGGCAATTACATCATGGCAGCATATTTTAACAGATAAAGGTAAACATTCAGGCTGTCATACATCGTGTTTGCAACTGATAAAACAAAATGATATGCTAACAAGACTTGAGTTGTGTGCACATGTTAGAGGGCAGTACAGGACCCAGTGATTAGCTTTCATCTCAAAGCAAGCAAAAACAGAAAAGGTCCTTGGTTGGGCTGTCCTCTTCTGTGGTCTAATTGCTTCTCTGCAATTGTTTCTTCCCTTTGTAGGCACTGATATCCTTGTTTTATTTGGATTTTGATACAGTACTTCCAACTCCATGCTACACTGGCAAATTAGCCAGATTAGATTTACATAAAAATACAACTGGCATCCTTTAATATCCGCCATTGTTGCAAAGTATAGATGCCTTTAAAAGCTTCAAAAGTACAGATAGAAAAAAAATGGAGAGAGACCTTTCTTTTGTCTTTATCACTGCTCAGCAGGTACGATGATCATTCAATCCTGTCCATCAATACATCCATTGATCAGGGAGTAGTGTTTCACAAAGTGCAAAAAAAAAATCATTGGGACACCTTTCTACAAGTCTGCTGCTTTCCAAATTGAACATAAATGAAAGGCTTTCTAAAATATGATTTTTGTTATCAAAGTTCACAGGATTCTTATGGGTGCTTGAAAATAACACATTAAAAGTGTTTTGAAGGTTTTACAAGTACTTGGATTTTGGATGAAGTGCTTAAAACTGCCTGAAATTGTACTTTCATAATCAATCAATGCCATCTGACTGAATAGTCTGCTTTTTACATTAAGAAATACAATGACTTTGAGAGAACCTAGCTGCATTTGCCTTTCACACAAAGTAAAGATGACTTTGCTCGAGACTTGCTTGCTGCTCTTAACATGTGCTTAGTATGATCAGACAACACCATGTCACAAGGTTGCTGTTTCAATGAGTGTTGGCTTGAAAACAAAAGATTAAAAACTGAAATTGAAGTTATTTGTCTAGTAACTGTTTTAATGATTGTTTAACATTGGCTCAGCCAGGTTAAATAGGATGCCAAGTCTACTAACAGACAGGTCACCCATCTTGAAACATGAAACCATGTTGAGTTTTCCTTTAATTTGTCACTCTTCTGTAGCATTGTATCACAAAAGATAATTTTGGTTGCTTATAGCACAATAAGAAAACTCAGTTTGAATACACACATATATATATGTATATGAATATGTTACTTACCACAGCTGTGAGGTGATGGACAAGCATGAAAAGGCACCTTGGAAATTGAATTTAATTTTGGAAAAGGTGTCAGAATCCTGCTGTCAGTTGCCATTAGAAATAGTAAATAATGTGCAGTTTATTACATCAAGTACATTAAACAGCTCTACTTCAAAGTAGGTAATGTATAATTGCAAAAATAGAACTATGATATTTCTTGTGACGTAATTTCTAAAGGAAGTTCAGCCAATAAAATGACACAAAGCACTGAAAAGAGTCAATAAAAGAAAAAGTTAATTAAAACATTTATGGTAGGTATAAAAATTCACTTTCTATGAATCTAACCTTTGTCTAATGATTCTTTGATGGGTGGTGAAACATTTTTTGGGAGCTCTGGCTGCAAACCAGGCAGGGATAAAAGGTTAGCAGTCCTTCAGTGGCATCTAGAGGCAGCTGTGGGGATTTTGTAGTTAGTTCTTTATTCTTTTTTTACAACCCATTTTTCGTCATTTATTTATGCAATCTGCACATACATGCACACACATTCTGTTTAAACTTACAGAATGCATGCACTTTTATTCTTATACAGTACTGTATGTCTTCTTCCTGTGTATTGTGATGATAGCACAGTTAAGAGAATTTGTACGCTTATGCTGACCTTCCCATTTTCTGGCTGTCATTCCCTCTGATAGCTATCAGAAAGCAACAAAAGGGTCTAGAGAGAGCAAACAGAGAAGTGTAGTGACAGAGCACTTAGAGACTGATAGAATGTGTCACAACATGACTGTGTGTCTGTGTGTCCACAGGGCGAACAGTGTAACATTGTCCCGGACAATGTGGATGACATTGTAGCAGATATTGCTCAGGAGGAGAAAGAAGAAGGTCTGGACCGTGCTCCCATTTCTCTCAATCTCTCTCTCTCACACGAGATTAAAAGCATAGTTAACCGTGATAGGCTGTTATAGTATCTATACTCCCTTTACCATCCTGCAGATGACACTCCTGAGACCTGTATCTACTCCAACTGGTCTCCATGGTCCGCCTGCAGCTCGGCCACTTGTGAAAAAGGCAAGAGGATGAGGCAGAGGATGCTGAAGGCCCAGTTGGACCTTAGTGTGCCCTGTCCACACACACAGGACTTTGAGCCTTGCATGGGCCCTGGATGCAGTGACGAGGGTGAGTATCTGTCTGAAGACTTAAGGTCACTGTGTTTGTGAGTAAAAAAAAATGTCCATGCAGACGCTGATGTAAAAGACATTTCAATTAAATCTCTAAAGTGCCTTTATGAGAATTATTAATCTCTTTGGTATTTTTTCTTGAAATTTTAGGATTATTGCTTCCATTATTGTTTGACACTCTAAAAAGTGAGGGCATGTTTTTATTGTTGTAGGCCACTGATAACACCCAAGGCACCGTTCTACCGCAGCAATTAAGTGACAGCAGGAGAAGAGGCAACAAAAGCACTTTGTTTATATGGCATGCTTTTAAATTTTACAGCAAGTCAAGTTAAATTGCCTGAGGTCATTAAATATATTTGGTAAGATTTTAAAAGTAATTCACTTAAGAAATTATGTCTTCTGGTTGTTCAAGGTTTATTTTCTTTTAGTTTTTTCCACTTCTCTATCTACTTTTTTGTCGTTTTTGACAGACACTGGGTCAATTTCATGTGTGATATTGAGGGCAATGGAAAAATTCAGAAGGGCTGCTAGTTGAATAGGCCTGTTTTACACCTTGAATGTTGATTATGCATAAATATTCTGGCCATTATTTATAATAGTATGATAAACTTTATTTATATAGCAGCTTTTAAAACTAAGTTAAAAGGGCTTTACGGGGGGGGGGGGGGTCCAAACACTTAAGCACTACAGTGAAATAAAATTGGACAAATAAAAGTACAGAAAATGAAATTAAACTTAATATGGCACAATAAAATAAGAGAGAGTGAAATAACGGTAATAAAATTGTTTGAATCAGCCAAAAAATACATTGGCCATATATTCAGCCTCACAGATTATCCCAATTAAATATGCTGAGAAAATAACTCCTGCTTCCTCCTGTCGGTGCCATAACACATGCACACTGGCGCCCTGCTTCAGCGTAGCTTGGCCGACTGCCTACACACATCAATGGCACAAAAATAACATCTTGGGGAGACGATGTATAAAAAGGGCTATAATTCCTACATGGTTCATTGGATGTGGATGTAAACACCCTGAAATTGAAGCTGAAACTTGGCATTCTAACCTCACAATCAGCGTTTCATTTCAAATCCAGTGTTCAATACAACAACAACAAAAAATGTTACAGTCTGAATATGTACCTTTTAACACTTTACCTCCACGCCCAAACTCATCTGCTACTGTACAATGTGTCCCCATCACAGAACTATAAGATTCAAATGAGTCAGTACTGGCCTTTATTAGTCATTTTTAGTCATTTTTTTTGCCCGAGTGATTTATTTCTTTTTAGACTTTTCCAATTTTTTGTTTTTCCCCATAGTTAGCTTTTCACAGTCGAGACTGTCAGGAGAAGAGGATGATAGAGGGATAGGGGGTAGAGACAGGTAGGACACAAGACTATTATTTGATGCCCATCACAATCTGATGTGTCACCACAGCAGTGCTGGTTTAAAAGGTGTGGGTTGACACACAATTCCAAGTGTTTATCTTGTCAGTGTGCACTGGCATTTCTGCACAGAGGTAGACAGCTGGTGCGTGTGTTGTGTACAACACAGTATGTGGATTGTTGTGAGGAACTCTGTCTTAATGAATTGATTTTTTCATACTCAAATTAGTGCCAACTCCTTTCAGGTGGACATTTATAACATGCTGTATATTTGAAGGGTGCTTCTTCTTGTCTGCTGAGTGCTGTCTAACTTCAGCAATACGTTTCTTTTACTGATTTAATAATACTAAAATCATACATAGAAGTTATTTAGTATGCAGTGTAACAGCATACTTTGCCTCAGCAAACTTAAATATCACTTTACCTATTATACTGGGCTTAGTAAATGTCTAGGATAGTAGAATTCCATTGTACTAAAATCTTTCATTTCCACCCCTGTATATAAACCATGCATACAGTGTCAGTCTGCTGAGCCCCGGCAATTGGTTACATCATTGTTTTTTAAAGTGTCTGACTGTGGGCCTCCCTTCAGACAAAGCTTGGACAAAGTTAGTTTACTCACTTAGTTTTGCTCAACTCCTGGATATCTATGGGATCATGATTATTTTATTCGATTATGTGGACACTCGACAATCGACTCAAGATAGTCTAATGTTGCTGTTTGACATAACTTAAGACTACACTAAGTACATAAAATAATTCCGTCTCAAGCCATTATTTGGTTTCTGACTCAGGGAAAAACTGTAAAATTCATCAGTAATGTATCTCTAAACTATCTCTTACACTAAATCACACACATTTAGACTATTCCATGTGATCTGCTTTTGATAACTAATGTAATATTTTTCACTTGCATTCACTGAGCCTCCACTGAAACTGTTTGAAGCCCCCTTGGGGTGGCTCGCCTCCCACTTTACTTTACCACCATCTACCATTCCGGTGTGTATCGAATTAGATGTAACCAAGTCATTAACAAGCTCTACTGAAAAGAGACATAGGTTTTTTGTTCTTTATCCTTACCTTAACTGGAATATAAATTTCTGATTGCACTAACATCATTATTGCCTGTGGAGCTACTTTTACTTTTATACTGTGAACAAACAGAAAAGTGAAGCAGCATGAATCCCTACATCAAAAACTTTTTATTTTTTGTTTTGTCTGTTTCCAACATTTGGCAACAAATAACAACAAATTTATGTTGACAAGAAAGACAATGTGTTGTTTTGCGTTGTGTGGAACCTGGACATTTTTTTAATGAGCCCACATCAGCAGTATTTCTGCCTTCTTGTGGTTGTGAGTTTGTGTTGTTTTAACAGTTTTCAAGTGTGATGATTACAAGAGTATACAAAGCATTTGAACATTCAAAATAAACAAGCTTATTGGATTCATTTAGCAATATAAAATGCACTCTGCTATGATTATTTTTTATGTTATTAGTTCTATAAGCATGCTCGGGGGACAACTTTTTATACAAGAAGTTCAGCTCAAAGTGATTTACACTGAGAAAAAATAAGAGAATGTGCTCGAGTTTAAACAGACTATAATGTACATATTCCTATACTCCACGCATATATGTCAAAAAGTAAATGTTAATTAACTTTTAATTTACCAAAAGTGATTAATAATAAAGGGAGGAGAATGTCAGTGTTGTTGCATGGTGAGTTTTTTAGCAGTCACTTCAGCACCAGATCTAAAAGGAGACTGTTCCTGAAGGCAGCCTCATTGTAGGTATCTATTTTGTCTCTTACTGTACTTTTTGGGAGAGCGAGCAGTAGACAGAAAGATCTGATGGCTCTATCAGGGACTGATTTACAGGAGCATATGAGCATTATACTCTGGAAGCAATTCCATGAATAGATTTATAGACAAGTAAGATGATCTATCTTAAAACTAACAGGAAGACAGTGCAAAGACTGTTTTCTTTGGTCCAGTTTAACTGCCAGCAGCATTTAAACTGTGATGGATTTATGGCCATTTTGCAGACACATGGCAGTAATGCTCTGCAGTTATCAAGCCTATGTATAAGTGTGCACAAGTTTCTCTGTATCTTGTGTAGTAATGGACATTTTAGAAATGACAGTATGCTGTTTTATTTACATTGTTTATGTGCATCTAGAAAGTTCAGACTCAATGATACACATGACAACACCCTCATTTCTATCCTGCACTGTAATGTGCTGACATAGTGGAGTTAATTCCAGGTATTTAGATCCTTTACTAGATTAAAAAGTAGCAATATCACACTGTGAAAATACTCCACTATATGTAAAAGTCTTGCATTTAAAACCTTGCTTAAGTAAAAGATATCCACAATCACTGTCCTCCCGCGAAGCTTGCTGACCTCTTCCTCTTTGTTCTCTGACTCTTTAGATGCTTCCACCTGTATGATGTCAGAGTGGATTGCCTGGTCTCCATGTAGCATGTCCTGCGGGATGGGCTCACGTTCCCGGGAACGTTATGTGAAGCAGTTCCCTGATGATGGCTCAGTGTGCACGCTACCCACAGAGGAGACTGAAAGCTGTGTGGTCAACGAGGAATGCTGTGAGTTTTCTCTTTCATGTTGTACTATCTAATCTAATGTGAGTAGTACTGTACAGTAGATTTACTGAACCTTGTCTTTCCCTCTTTTGCCCTCAGCTCCCAGCAGTTGCCTGGTTACAGAATGGGGCGAATGGGATGTCTGCAGTGCCACTTGTGGTCTTGGCAGAAAGAGGAGAGAGCGCATGGTACAAATGCCTCCTGCAGATGGCTCCATTTGTGGGGCAGAGGTGCTAGAAGTGGAGAAGTGCATGATGCCAGAATGTCGTGAGTAGCAGAATTTTCAGGACCACAACTATCCTGACACCTCCTACACACACAAATCTTGAGAAAAATCAGACCCATGGAAGTAGCTCTGATGAGACAATCTTACATTGAGGTTTCCAGAGTTTTCTGATTTAATTCTGAAACAATGAATTTTGAACAGCTTGTCAGTTGCTGTTGTCCTGCCTCTATTCCTATTTGTTTTCTTTTAAAAAAGTAATTTAATCAGTTGCATTCAAGTATTAAAATATCTCACACATGTAAGATACTGAGACAAACATCTGAACACTGTGTGTCTCCTGTTGTGTATAGATACGATCCCCTGCATGCTGAGTTCATGGTCTGAATGGAGTGACTGCAGTGTGACCTGTGGGAAGGGATTGAGGACACGCTCGCGGAAGCTCAATTCCCCTGTGGAGCTGGGAGAGTGTACTGAAGAGTTAGAACAGGTGGAGAAGTGCATGTTACCAGAGTGCCGTAAGTAATAAAAATCTCTGTTTACAGTGCACACCCACATACTTTACATGTATATACACATGTTTATAATTTATGGAAATTATATTATGGTTAATTTTATTTTTGTTATGCAACCCAGTGCCTTGATAAACTACTCGTCTCGCGTAGCCAGACCTCTCTCCACAGCACTCAGTGCTAACTACTGATGAAGTTAATTCACAGTGCAGAGAAAGCAAGTTAACTATCTCTGCACTGTGTAACTATTCCAGATTTACAGTAGTTTAGGACTTGTTGGTGTATGTGAGAGGTAATAGATGAGTTCATGTGCTATATTCACATTTAAGCTGGAATTAAAACCCTGTCATGGGCATTAAATGGTTTGACAGACATGAAAGCTTTTAAATGAGAGGAAGGGAAGGGATTATAAAAAATGCCATTAAAATTAGCAACATTTTGAGGTTAGTTAGAGCTAAAAGGACCTCAGGGAAATTAATGTTTCTAAGGTAATTTGGAGACATTACATAACTTGTCCCAACAAATTCAAGGGATCTTTTACATAAAACAAATAAATATTGGGCACTGTATTACGCTGGATGTTTAAAATCTGATTTGGCTTCAAAAC
The DNA here is from genome assembly GCA_034769285.1 of Lutjanus argentimaculatus. Classification (NCBI taxonomy): domain Eukaryota; kingdom Metazoa; phylum Chordata; class Actinopteri; order Lutjaniformes; family Lutjanidae; genus Lutjanus; species Lutjanus argentimaculatus. The sequence continues at coordinate 1,531,607 of JAWZSL010000045.1, read as the reverse complement.
AGCCAGTACTGATTTTGAGGTACATTTTATTCAACATCTCTGTTGTTCTCTGTTAAATGATATAATGGATGTTCCATGATGAGCTGTGTGCTAATCAAAAACAATGCATGAAGAAGAGGTATTTTTAAGCAATGCACACTGTATTTTTCATCCAGGATCCTATTTTCCCATGTTTTTTATGTCAAGGGGACTAATAGGGGCAGTATTTTTTTAATTGGTCCAGTATTGCGGGAGAGAGCTGCAGCCGACAGAAACAAAACTGAACTAAAATGTAATCCCACTGGGCAAAGTAAAACCAACTAATAGTGCTCATTTTTGCCACTGACAGTTGTAGTGACATACTTCTTTCAAACCAGAAACAGCAGTTTTATTGCTCTCTCCAAACACACCAGACTCCCTTTACAAAATGGAATTTTGGAATTTTACCCTCATCATCGTTCTCTTAAAGCGATATTCCACCGCAGAATAATAGTCCACTCATATGTACTCACCCCTATGCCAATGTGAGGATGGGTGAAGATCTTCCGTTCACAAAACAATCCTAGAGTTTCAGCAGAAAACACGGTTGCAGCTAATGGCAGTGAACACAAAACAAACACAGAATGTCTCCATCCTGCTCGTGTGGTGTAATCCAAGTGTCCGTGAGCCACGGCATTAAAATTTAACCACAAAAGATGCCATTTACACCAAGTTTTTAGCCGAAATGTCAACTGTAGCATGTAGCAGGTAGCATGTAAACATGGCGTCGATCTCGCCATGTTGTCACGCGTGCATCCATTAAGAGATATATGAAGTCTTGCGATACATTGGCACTATGTTTACTGCTACCTGGGAGGCTACAGTTGACATTTCGGCTAAAAACATTGTGTAAATGGCGTCTTTAGTGGTTAAATTTTAATGTTGCGGCTCACGGACACTTGGATTACACCACACGAGCAGGATGGAGACATTTTGTGTTTGTTTTGTGTTCTTTTTTTTACATTTTATCCGTGGTCGCCGTTCACTGCCATTATACTGGATTTGGCTGCAACCCTGTTTTCTGCTGAAACTCCAGGATTGTTTTGTGAACTGAAGATCTTCACCCATCCTCACATCAGCATAGGGGTGAGTACATATTGAGTGGACTATTATTCTGCGGTGGAATATCGCTTTAATTCAAGTTCACGAAAAACATAATCAAAGGAGACAATATCTGGAGAGGGGGAAGAGGGAGGAGGACATCAGAGAAGCAGCGGGGAGAAACGGGATGTACAGCCACAGCATTTTCACTTCTACCTTGATGAATAAAGAGTTTATTTTGACCAAATAACCAGATTTAATGATTGTTGGATGAGTGGAAGGATGAGCCAAGAATTTTTTGGTGAGTTTTATTTTGTTTCTGTTGAGCTTGAATTATGTGTGCTTTATGATTGCAATAAAATGACTCTGTGAAGAGAGTCTGGTGAGTTTGGCAAAAGCAAAAAAAACAGCTGTTATCTTTTCCATAATGTGGTCAGACACAATAACAATCTAAACCTGTCAGTGGCAAAAACAAGCATATTATTGGATGTACTTTGATGGTGCACAGTTGCTCGGAAAGATTACATTGTAGATTAGTTTAGTTGGCTCTCCCTCAATAGTGAACTAATTTCAAAAATTGTTGTGCCAATTAGTCACAGTGACACAAAAACAGGGGAGAATAAGGTTCAGGTTGAAAAATACATGTGTTACCCTTTAAACAGAAATATTTTGGCATCTCTTATCCCACTATCTTGACATAAATGATACTTGATTACAACAAGCAAGAGAGGATGTTGAAAAATGAGTCAAAGCCATGAACCTTCCAGGAGAATCACAATTTCTCGTGTTTTGTGATACATAAATCCATGTTGTTGTTTGAGGACTTCCAGTTGTAATACTGAATGTTTTTTTCATGTCAGTGCTTATTAGTTTACAGCAGTGGTGAGGATGCTGCATCAGGCCCATGTGGTTATATGAAAACAAATCACACCCTCTGACAAACCAGAAAGTATTCTCCATGGTGCCACTGTATAATTTAAGATAAGGCATGCTACATTCCCCAGACGTGGATTCATATATAATCCATGACTTGCAGTTACCACTCTCTCTGTCACAACTTCCTCTAAACCCTTTTCTGTTTGTCCAATTCTGTCTCTTCAGCCATAGACTGCATCATGTCCGAGTGGACTGAGTGGTCAGAGTGCAATAAGTCCTGTGGGAAGGGTCATACGATCCGGACACGCATGGTGAAGCTGGAGCCTCAGTTTGGAGGAGACCCCTGTCCTGAAACCATCCAGAGGAAGAAATGTAAGATTAGGAAGTGCAACCGAGGACAAGCCAACAGTGATGAGAAGAAACGACGCAAGGAGCAGCGGGAAAAGAGGAGGAGCAAACAGGGCAGATCCGAGGTCACCTCTGAGCATCCAGGTTGGTATCCTCACTCTGGTCACATTCAGGCCTAGTCCACTCATACAGGGGTAATTTTTAAGGCGTTTTAAAACGATCTCTGTCAAGACGAGCATTTTAGCATTGTTATAGGAATAATCTCTGTACATATTAACATGCCTAACACCAGTGGTGGAAAGAGTACTGAAAATCTGTACTCATGTACAAGTACTGTTGCATTGCTAAAATATTACTTGATTACAATTAAAAGTACTGCTGTAAGATATAACTTATGTAAAAGTACAAAGATTTCATCGCAAAAACTACTCAGAGTATTAGTTACACTTAAGCGTTGATGTCACAGTCACTTCTCCAAAGTAGGGTGGCAAATTTTGTGTTTTCCTGAACCAATAGTTGAAAATGCTAATGATCAATAAATCATTGCTAATTTATGAGATACAAAACGTCTTTATTTTCTGATTTTCAATTTTGTGTGTCAAACTTTAATTTTCCTTATCCATTAATACATTTTGTAATTGGTTAAAATCTTAATGGCAATTAATTTTTCATCGGCCTGTTTGTGGTTAGATCACCTGATTGGCTACTAGAATGCAGATGAAAGGTCTGGATATCAATTCAAATTGTACTCAATACTCAACTATGATTTTGAAAGTAACTAAGTAGATTACATCTTGTAATGACTACCTAAGCACAAATAAAAGTACAGACTTGAAAATCTATTCATAAAAGTACAAGTACCCAAACTATTCAATTACAGTAATTTGAGTATTTGTAAGTAGTAACTTCCATCTTTGCCTAACACAGTGTAAAAAGGATCAGTTAGTGATTATAAGCCAGGGAAATGTGACTGCTGTTCACAGTGTAATCACAGATAATGCTATTTTTATTAAAACAACACACAGCATTGTGTTGTGTCTCTCTTTTCCATCATTGTAATTTCAATGTCCTTTTGTGTCTTTCTAAATACAGAAAATATAACATTCATTCCATCAGTTTACAAACTCAAGTACTCCACAATATCATAACACATTTATCAATGATGCTTATAGTCTAGATATGCAGGTTGCTCTTTTATTGGGCTAGTCTTTAAACTGCATTTGAATTGTATTCAGCAGAATCACCTTTTCTCTTTAATGTATTATTACCTTACCTAATGTATTACCTATGTAATTGTATATATATATATATGATATTATATATATATATATAATATATATATTATTATTGTACCTTTGTAACTAGCTTTACCTCTAAATGCTAACAACAGTCACAGTAATTTAGCTTGTGGTTTGAGTCTCAACCCCCTCCCGAAAAAAACAGGTTGGTCTTTGTTGTCCATGAAACTGTACACAATGCTTGTGCATTTAAGTTGAAATAGCTGAGTTTTAAAATATCCTCACCTTGGCAGGAGTTTTCAAAAAGCTCTGTTTGTAGTGACCTAAAGCATGAAAAAAAGCACAAGAAAAAGTTGTTTTTCAAAATACCCATGTACATGTGGACAGGTCCTCAGAACGACAACACCACCAACTCTTCCATTTTTCTTGTTTTCGATCTCTTAGGGTGTAAAATGAGACCGTGGTCGAGTTGGACAGAATGTACCAAGCCGTGCGGTGGAGGTATTCAAGAGCGGCTCATGACAGTGAAGCAGAGGTTTAAGACTGCCCAGCTGTCCAGCTGCAAGGACAGGAAGGAGATCCGGGCTTGTAATGTGCACCCCTGCTAGGAAGGAGCAGGGGAACCGGGGTTGGTGTGGAAGGGAGGGAGGGATGGATGACAGTGGGGCTGGGAAGAGGACAGGGCATGGCACACTGTCGCACAATGATCCAATGCACTCCGTTTAGGGCTGAAATGGCACATACTTGAATCTGTATTGGTTAAATCCAGAGATCAGGTCAGTTGTCAAACTTTAAGATCTCACTGGAAAACTCTGGATTTAAACCAGGCCGATTCTTCTGTGCTTTCAAATTAGCTCTAATACACATACTCTTTGGCAAGGTTACTGTAAACTTGTTGTGGTATAATATATCTTGAAAAATATCATTCTGAAATATAAATTGATTTAATAATAAGATAAAGAACTGTTATATCTTGTGGTATCCTTCAGTAGTACAGTATATTCCAGACTTTAAAGCACAGGTGCCCAGCCATTCCAGTGTTTTATACAGTATGCCTTCAATTGTTCAGTTGTTTCTAGGACACAAAATGCCCAGTTGACTTTTTACCCAGCTATATTGTTGTACATGTAGATGCACCATGATTGAGATCTCTATGATTTTGAGCATTATTAGAAAATTTTGTTATTTTTTTGCTGTGGAATTTTTTGATAAGAATGTGTCCCAACTTGATTCTTACCAAAGTCTTGTGTAGATGTTTTCTAGATCTTCCCCTCCTTTTCTTTATCTCTGTTCCTCTAACATATTAATATTTTGGAATAATATCACCTTTACAATAAAAGTAAATGTGACAACTTGTCACCGGGATCTGTCTTTTTATTTATTTGGGAGATAAAGGTGTAATGTAAAGAAGTTAAAAAGAAGGAGGGATCATTACATCACTAACAAGCATCGATGCTCTGCATGGTGAAGCTTACAGGAGATGCATGAAGAGGCACACTGAAACATATCTATGTTGTATGACCTCTGATGAAGAAATAAAAGAACACTCTTCAGAGAATAGCATGCTTACTGATTTCTCTAATGATATTGTATCTCCCAAAGTCTGGAGCACAGAAAGTTTCTTAATGATATAATGACCCTTCCTTCTTTTTTGTTTTCTTGGAGTAATGGTTGTACACTTCTGCTGCCACTAGATGGCAATAACTAGCTTAAAACCTTTTGCCTTACATCAGATGACAGGTCATTCCTGAGTCTGCTTGTTCCAATGTCATGTTGTACCAGCTGACTTATCCCTCAGTCCCCCCCTTGATAGCTATAATGGCCACAAGGGGGCAGCATTATGAATGGGAGGTAAAATTACAGAGGGGTATTTTATTCACAAGTAATACTTGAAAACTGCCTAAAACAGAAAATATGCAGCACTTTATAATTCATACAGTAGCAAACTAAATATTTTTTAGTCAAATCTAATGGAACAAGAAAATAATTTGACAGTAATGAGCTTCTAGACAGAAACTGAAGGGGTCTACAGAGAGGGTATCCTCTCACTTTAAAGGAACATAGAGGTTGGAGTGCAGAGAGTTTTGTCTGCATGTACACTGGCTGACATCTTGAAAGAATCTGCCCCCCTACCCCTTTACTCTCTGGAGTAATTGATGGGGGGAGGGGATGGTGTCAGGCTTTCCTCACTGTGGAACTCTGGGAACAGGGGTGAAAAATTCAATACACACACATCACAATGCCATTCCTGTTTCCATGCCAACACAACCACACATGGGGGAAGCCTACACACTTCACAGGCGCTGGAAACATGGAAGGGGAATTATTACGCCCATGATTGAGCTGTTAAAAGAGAAATAGCTGTGGAGACTGACAAGAGGTGCATGGGTTTAAAAAAAAAAAAAGACATCAATGTGTGTTGATCTTCTGTATGCTATGGTTCAAAACCCTTCTCGACCTCATCGAGTCTTGTTCAGCACAGGACGGTGGTTATGTAGCCTGGCTGCAGCTTGAAGAGCAGACTCAGATTGGAAATCAACTCGTCAGGCCAGTAGACCTTCCATGTCTCTGTGATATTATAATGAGTTTCGTCTGTCTGTGGACACACTGATGAATATTTATATTCTGGGGGCAGGCCACGCCGCTGACATAAGAACTGAACTCTCCAACCTCTTCCTCATTTAGTCTGTTTCTCTCTGAGCTTCTAAGGTTTCAAGAACTGAAGAAAATTCAGGTCCATTTTGTAGAGACAGAGGCGCTCAAAAGTCTGTTGCATGAGTTGTGGTAGGTAGCATCTTTTAGCATCACTCAGCTGAACCATCACCTTTTTGATAGACTGATTTTTATTTTTGTGCCTAAAAGTCTTTGTAAGGCAAGATTCATGTCCTGTAGGTTACAGCAACACTAGACCCCTATTTATGCCTGAGGCACAACACTGAGTGGTGAAAGCAGTGTACAGCAGGTTCATATGAAAGAGGTTTTACAGTATCTATAAAACTAACAATCAGAATTTTGCCTTTTTTTGCCTTTTGTTTGCACATATAGTTGTCACTTTGCTGGGCACATTTGACTAAAACTAATGCTGTCCAATGCAAGGACCCTGCAATAACCTTTGCCTCAGACTTGAAGGTTATAATGTCTATCATACAACAGTTTTTGGACTGTATGAGAAACATTCCAGGAGTGCTGATATAGAGTACAGCATCTTTCAACTACATGTATCACTCCACTTTACAGGTGTTTTATTAACCTTTAGTCTACATTGATGTTACAATGACTAACAGACCATAGAGACAGGAGGAGACAGGAGGTGTCTTGTACATGATGTACAAGACACCTCAAGGCTTATTACCGTGGGATCACTGTCACACAGTTTTTAATTTGACAATGTACATGGAGTTGGACAAAAGCTGAGCACTTTAAACAGCTTTTGATCTGTTAATCAGGGAGAATGCCTGCACGTACATGCATACATGTTATTGTTACAAAATGATTTGCGTAAATATACAATCTACATGGCTTGTAGGTAACTGTTAACTAACTAATAAATGGCGCTAGTTTAATTGTTGTATAAAAGCAATGCAACACTCAATATTTTGCTCTTGTACTGAATAATCAGTGCAGCTGTGCTTCTGCATTTAGACTGCAGCCTCATGCCTACTGAAACACAACAGTGATGATATTCAGTCTAACAGCTCTCCTTCTTGTGTGATATTGCAAGTAAACTTTTTTTAGTGAGGTGTTGATTTAATAATTATTTTGATTATTGATTGACTGATAATTTTAGAGGTTGTAATTTATGGTGCTGTTGACATTTATTGCCTTATATTGAGATGTGTTTCTAATATTTTGTCCACCCCATTTTTATTAGAGTATAATAGTTGAGTTTTCTCCATTGTTTAAGTTTCCTTACTCTCTACTCCACAAAGTACTCTCACTGTTGTCATCTGACAGTTTGCCTACACGTCGCATCGCTCAGACAGCTGTCCCACGAGGAGGGACGATCTCTGAATTTCCTGAGGTTTCTTCAAAAAGTGTATCAAAGTCTTTGGGGAGTATTCAGCAGCCATTGCTGTTGTGAGCTTGTAAAACCCACTGAGACACTGTATAAGATTTTGGGCTTTACAAATCAACCTGACTTGACTTGACTAGCAGGCACTGGCTGTAGATTGCTGTTTTAAGAAGAGATCAGGTTTGGTGTTGGTAGCAGAAACTTAAAACGTTTTTTGTGAAGATATGTCAACTTCTGTGACAGCTTTTTTCCATTATCATTAGTCATACCACAGCTGTGACTACTAGAAGAAAAAACATCTTGCATAAGTTGGAACTACAAATCTGCATACCAAAGGTCGACATTTTTGAAAACATCATCCACCCAAGAGTTTTTTTTTCAGCTATTGTTATAGACGGAATGTCTGTTTTTGTTTAAAATTTAAAATTAATGCTGATTATACATCAAATGAGTTAGTGTTTTATGAGTCGCAACAAATCACAAATAAACTTTTAGAAGGAGTAGTTGTTTATGATGTTTAAATTGTGCAATGTGTGAGGCAGTAGGGCAGGCAGTCCTGAACTGAGTGTGTATTTTTGTAGCAGTGGGCTTTTGTTTTTGAAATAAAAGGCTTACCTTTACACTGACAGACAATTGACAGTTATAAACAGCTGATCAACAACTGACAACAGTGCAGGACTTGTTGTCACTTGTCCTTGTCCAATTATAATGTTGCACTTGTCTAACTCGTGTAGCTTCTGTCACTGCAGCCAGCAGGCAGTGAGGTCTGGGGAGGGGGGAAACGACTCACCTTAACCATATAATGTATTTTAAATAGGGATTCAACCTATTTAATATACTGTTTATGGCACTAGCTCGCTATTTTGACTGCAGTGCCCATTTCTGAATTCTTGGGTCTTACATGTTGCTCCTTTAAGCATGTGAAAAATTAAATAATAGATATTTCAAATTAGCTTTAGATAAGAAATTGAAAATGAACAACTCACAGTCTCTATTTTTGTGTCATAGTTACCTCATGAAGTTGACATGCTTTTTATCATTCTAAGAGGATGTGTGTTCTCTGACTTTTGGGTATGATTTACTGACAGTTTTTGCAGAGCAGTATGAGCAGATCAGAGGAAATATTCAGCTGATGCAGATCCTAGTAAACAAGGACTGAGAAAGAAAAACCATTAACTTTGTGTTGCCTCTAAATGAAAATGAAAATGAAATGAAATCCCAAACTAATTTGTTTTCTTCCTAAATAGCATGCTGCCTTGTAGCAATATTTGTTTGATTTAAAATAAAAAACAAATAAGCATATAACTTTATGTTTAATATTTGCCATTTTGTTTGTCGGCATACCTCATCTCCTACAACCTTACAAGCTTATCTTTTCAAGAAGTAAATTATCCACTATAACTAAAGAAAAAATATGTTTGGTTTATGTCGCACTATAAGTTAGGAGGTCCATTCATTAGCATACATAACTGTTGCCTCATATGATTGTAAAGCGATTTAAGAGTTTAAGCTCTTAATAATGATGCATAAGTGCCCCTTTCCTCTTTGGTAATCTACATAATATACATGTTAATGAAGCTGAATATATATCAGCAACTTTTTCTTGTCTTATTATATCTTTTTAATGAATAATTTTACATATAAACAAAGTGTATTCTTCAGATTGTTGCATGACACATATTGCAGACATGCCCCATACTGGTTTGGCATCTGTCTCATAATGTGACAAGCTCTAATTTTGTGTTGTGCAGTTTAAACATTTATTTGTCTCCATTTAAATTATTCTGAATGACAGGGGGAAATCTCAGCTGAATGGGGTTTGATTATGAAAAGTGGATTATTATTGTCGTCTTTCATTCTGACAGCACACATTTTGTTTGGCTTTGTAAAGGCAGTGAGGCATGAGAGGAAAAAGCTGTGAGGAACTCGGATGGTCGCTGATTGAGTTGGCAAATTCTGTTCGCTTTGGTTTGATTTGCCTCTGGGCCTCTTTGAATGTTACAGGGTCAATCTATTCACTGACAAAACATACAAAAAGGAAGGAGAAATAAATACAGCATCACTTCAGTTCAAAGAATGAAGAAGGAAATACAGGTACAGTAGAGCTCCCATTTATTGGCCTCGCGGGCAGCTCCTCTGCCTGGACGGAGAGACAGAGGAAATATAGGATTTCATAAACTAATAAACTTCAGAGGGAAAATCAATACGGTGGCTAGCCCTGCAAAAGCTCTTTTCCACAAATTTATAGGCCACAGCAAAATCAATGTCCAGAGTTTATAACCTGTTAAGACTCAGAACAGGAGGAATCTGTGAAATGTCAGTTAGCATTAGAGTACATTCAGAATATTTAGTTAAATAAACAATTATAGTCTGCAGGCAGAGCTGGGGCATTTCTGTGTGAGGTTTGCAGCCCCAGGCTGCAGATAGACTCCCTGAGGGTATGGCTCATTATTTGGCTTCAGTGTTATGCATGTTTAATTTCAAAACTGAAATGGCTATTCTGCTTATTGTCCTGCTCATTTTTCCTCTCTTTCATTTACTGTCACCCTTTTTAGTGCTGGCAAAGACCAGGAAAACCCTTTTACAGTGATAGCACAAGATGATTTTCCTGTCATGTTATCTTCCTGTTGCTGGGGAAACACATTTTGCAGGGATTCACAGAGCACTAATCTCAAATTGACTGGCATTCCACAGCAAGGCTATAGAGACTCACTATGAGGCGTCTGTCGAGCCTGATTGTCATTGTAAATTAAAGCCTGAGTGGGTGACAACACAAATGAAAAACAGAACATGAAATAAAGAAAGATTATTGTCAGACATGCTGAATAGTTTGGGTATTATAAATTATATTAGAAATTATAATCCCTGCGTCTGAATTTCCTCTAATACCTGGGTCTGGGTCAACTGAGGGTCCACAATCCCTAGAGGGTCCTCAGAGTTACTGCCAGGAGGGGACACTGAATTATTGTTTTATTTATTTATTTAGCTTATCGTAAAGAAAGAAAGAAAGAAAGAAAGAAAAAGAAAGAAAGAAAGAAAGAATATGCTGGAAAATACACATTAACATGAGTCCAACATAATATTATCAAAGATAAATAAATCAATTCATGAAACAAACAAACAAACAAACAAACAAACAAAATACTTAATTTACACAACATTGACAAAAGGCTAACCATGAATCCTTTGCAATCATGTGAGTTAGTAAACCTACTACATCACTGTGCAGCACATATTCATAATAGTGAACTTGTTAGCTATGTTACTGAAACATTTTGGCCACCACCAGTGAAAGTGCGGAGGATGTTTACATTAGCCATGCTACAACTGATGCCGACTTAGCAGCTGTGGGTAGGAACGAGAGAAGACCCTAAAATATTCAATGCAATATGGGTTCTGCTCTACCTCTCTATCAGCTAAGAAGTCCATAGCCTAAAAACTGCTGAAGACCCCTGCTCTAATACATTGCTCTCACTTTGATTCTGTGAACTACAATCTCTGCAAATTTGGTCTGGGATGAACTCTGGTTTAAATAGCACCAGTGCCCCATGGGGCATGCTGAAAACAGCTATGTAGAAAGTTTTTGACTCGTTGCACGCCAGCTTGGGGGCGTTGTGTGGTAGATTGGCAGATTTCCTGAGCACTGATTGGAATCAAGTCCTAGTGATGTCCTAATACTGCCCCTTATGCTTCACCATCCATGGGCACAGTCAGAGTTGGTCTGTGTATAAACACTGTATGCTGCAAAGTGGTGGAAAATACCCTCTTGCATTCCTGATCGTTGCTAAAATTGAAATTAAAATTGAAAATGTAAACTTTCACCTACATACAAAAATAAAAATGGGAAAAAATAACTTATTTGGACATTCTATACCCAACAAAAATATAAATGCAACACATGTTTTTGGTCCCATCTTTTATGAGTTGAAGAAATCTGTTAAAATCGGTGTGCTTGTGAGCACTTCTTCTTTGCCAGGATAATCCACCCACCTGACAGATGTGGCATATAGAGATGGTGATTAAACAGCATGATTAATGCACAGCTGTGCCTTTGGACTGGTTACAATGAAAGGCCAAGAAGGCAGTGTCAGGACTTGGGCTACTCTGCCTTGATGGTTTACCCTAATATTCTTACCCTAACCCTAGGCAATCACTCCTCGTGCCTAAACCTAACCAACCTAACCAGCCCAACCAATGAAGGCAACTAGAAGTAGCCAATCAGAAGGGGTTTCAAGATAAAACAGCACACTTTAGAGTGGCCCTTAATTGTGATCAATCCAAGGCAAACCTGTGCAATCATCCTGCTGTTTAATCAGCATATCTATATACCACACCTGTCAGGTGGATGGATTATCTTGGTGAAAAAAAGAGAGAAATAAGCCTTTTGCATTCCCAGAAAAAGTTTCAGATCTCTTATTTACTTTACAAGTGTTGTGTTTTGTAATTTGAAAATTCCTCCCATCTTGGCCTCCCATTCTCGCTTGAAAATCTTTTCTCTTTGTTTCCTCCTGGTAAATCCGCCATCATGCTGCCAATGCTTGCACTCCTGGTGCACCTGATTCCTAAATTCTTAAGTGGTGAGAGCTGACTTTCTGATTAGTTTATTGCACATTCTCCCGAAAACTCATCCATGAATTAATCAAGGCACCTGTGCACAGCTGATAGGTCTATCCCACTGTGCGCTGCTGGTGCAAGGGGTGGATGAGGCAGGATACCTGTGCGCCCCTGATGCAAGACAGCAAAGGTGGATTTGGACACACTTTGAATAAATTAAATCCATTGCACCTTGCACTTTCAACTTGCTCTTTAGATCAGTGTAAGATAGGGCACCATATGTGTAATTTCTGTTACAGTTCAAACAGAATCAAAAAAAATAATTTGTTTCTCAAAGTTAGGTTCCATGGTGGACCACCGGAAGGGGTGTGACTTTGGCACTCTATAGTTGTTTTATGTTTCTGTGTAACACAGAGATGAAATAATGTGACAGTGGACCGGTTCAGAGTGTATTTGTAAAGGTGCGTACTCCCCTGCTGCCGCAATCCAGATATCAGTGGTGAAATGAACGTTTTGCAGAGTTAAAATTCTGCTTTAGGGTCTTATTGCTACCATGACAACACAGTCATTCCAATAGTTAAAAGTCTTAAATAACCATATGGGTTTTAAAGGGATAGCTCACGCATTTCTTAAGGATTCTCCTGCTGTTAAAATTGCTTTTCATCAGTAGCGTCACAGACAACCTCAAGCCAAAAGCAAGATTTTCTCTGCTGCCAATGAGAAAATCTTCCTCAATATAAGCTCAGCACGCCCACTGACTCAGGTTTAGTGCTGCTGTCAATATTGCTTAACATTTAAACAACCTCTGAATAACATAAAACAATTGACGTCCAACTCAACTAAATGTTCAAATTTTACATCCCAGCAATTGAACCTTGCCTCAAACCACATTAAAAATGTTGAAAGTCTTGGATATATTCACTCTAACAGATGCCACAATTGGTATCAAGGTAATTAAAATTGGCACTTCCAGTGAGCCATAGATCATGAATAATATTCAGTAAAATAATATGCCAGTCTGTGTTACATCAGTAATTAAGTATTTGCTGTTTTCTTCAGAGCTGATTCTATAATCCACTATGATGTCTAATTAAACAAACTTCATTTGTTTTGATTTTTGCTTCACAGCAGCTTCCAAAAAAGGATTATGCTGTTGTTTGTTGGCGTGCCCATATGTGGATGTATATACATTATGTTGCTGTGGTAAAATCCAGGGAGAACTTTGAATTCTCTTACTATATATAAGACGCCAGTGACCCCTGTTTCCATCCAGGGGGTCAGCGTGGACATTGTAGATGACTACAAGTACCTGGGGGTACATACTGATAACAAACTGGACTGGACAAACAACACCAATGCCCTCTACAGGAAGGGCCAGAGTCGTCTCTATTTTCTGAGGTGACTGAGGTCCTTCAACATCTGCCGGTCTATGCTCAGGATTTTCTATGAGTCAGTGGTGGCCAGTGCTATCCTCTATGCAGTTGTATGCTGGGGCAGCAGGCTGAAGGGGCGGACGCCAACAGACTCAATAAACTGATCCGCAAGGCCAGTGATGTTGTAGGAGTGGAGCTGGACTCTTTGATGGCAGTGTCGGAGAAGAGGATGCTGTCTAAGTTGCATGTCATCTTGGACAATGTCTCCCACCCACCCCATGACATGCTGGTTAAACACAGGAGCACTTTCAGTGAGAGACTGATTCCTCCGAAATGTAAACAGAGTGCTACAGGAAGTCATTCCTACCTGTGGCCATCAAGCTCTACAACTCTTCCCTTGGTGTCTGTCACACCAAGTAAATAGACTGATTTGGACTCATCTTAACAGTGCTACAAGTTACTCTTTAGTTACATATACAGTATATATATGTACCACTGCTGTATATATTTGTACATATTGCTATATATGATATGCTGTACATATTTTTAATATTTTATTTTTATTTCTTAAAGTTTTATCTCTACATAATATTTCTATCTCAATTTTTATATGTAAATATATATATATATATATATATATATATATATATGTACATATATATACGAATACGAATACGAATACAAATACGAAATACTTTATTGATCCCCAAGGGGAAATTCATTTGTCTGTAGTCTCATCTATTTGTATAAGAATTATAGAGTCTGATGGCAGTTGGTATGAAAGATCTTCTGTATCTCTCTGTCCTACAACGAAGAGAGAGAAGCCTTCCACCACCATTATTTCTTTGGTCCATCAAGATGTTATGCAGTGGATGATCCATGTTGTTTAGGATGGCCTCCACCGTCCTCATTGTGTCTCTCTCCACAACTTCCTCCAGAGAGTCCATCCTTACTCCGATCACAGAGCCAGCCTTTTTCACAAGCTTATCCAGCCTCCTTGCTTGCTTTTTTCCCAAACTTCCTCCCCAGCAGACTGCAGCATAAAATAAAACACTTGCCACAATAGACTGATAAAACATCTGCAGCATCTTACTGCAGATGTTTAGAGATCTGAGCTTCCTTAGGAAAAAGAGGCGGCTCTGCCCCTTTTTGTAGAGTGCATCTGTGTTAAGGGACCAGTCCAGCTTGTTATCCAGGTGTACACCAAGATATTTATAGTTTGTAGTTTGTTAGTTTGTTACAGGTTGATATATATATATATATAGACTTTTACTTATATTCTAGTCTTTCTTGAATGGGTGCAACTGTAACACCAACAATTTCCCCCTGGGGATCAATAAAGTATTTCTGATTCTGATTCTGATATCTGTTGGTTCTTTTCATCTATCCAGATTGGTCTGAATCAGAAGGAGACACAGAGAAAACTAGAAAAGTGCACTCAGAAAAGTGCAGATCTTCAAAAGGCAACCTGATAATAAAATTTAACTCCTTTGTAATCACAGTCACTTTCATTAGTAACTGTAATTTAATTACATTACCTTTAACCACTAAAATCTAATCAGTCTATCCTTGAGTCCAAGTGGACATTTGTGCCAAATTAGAAGAAATTCCTTCATGGTGTTTTTGAGATATTGTTTTCATAAGAATGGGATAACTGAAAAAATATAATGCCTGCGGACATGGCTGTCACTGGTGTGGAGGCATAAAAAAGGTTTTCAAGGTTTTTCATTAATTGTGAATCACTGGGGTCATTCAGCATACAGTCAAGAATGACACAAAAGATATTGGGGATGCACACATACGCACACATTCAAATGATTGTATGATCTAGACCTACTCTATATGTAAAGTGTCTTGAGACAACTTTGTTGTGAATTGGCGCTATATAAATAAAATTTGATTTGATTTTTTGATTTGATTTGATCCGTCCAGGCTTACACCTGGTGGAGATAACCAGCATCACACATCCATCAATTCTCATGTCTTTTCTTATTGTTGTCAGCCAATGTATTAGAACATGAAAACAAGTACTTAGGAGTTACCACAAGAGATAAAAACTCCCAGTAACAACACTGGACAATTCTGACTTGAGGCTGCATCAACAGCTAGGATTTTAGTAGATATCTCACTCTGGAAACATACCCTTAGGTTTCAGATTGTCTCTATCTCTATTAGTTTGATATCTGAAAACAATAGATTTGATAGTCATAACTAACAAGCATAGTTGTCCCAGAATAAAAATCCCAGATCCAGATCACTACCAAAACAATCAATTATTCCATGGCTGGAGGGTTACCTGTCAACTGAATTTCATGGAAATTTGAGCAGACTATCAGACACAAAACGTGACCTCCTCAGCAGGGTTAATTATTTTTGTGGGTGCCTGTGATGGACATAAAATGGTTTTGTGTAGTTACAAGGTTGACTGTAGGCTAATTTATTCTACCGGTAATCCTCTGGCAGTTCTCATTCCATTCAGTGTTGCCAAGACTCAACAAAAGCTTTTAGACCTCAAGGTTGTGACAAAGCTCTGTCTCCTCACTTAAAGATGCTGGCACATGGCAGACCAGCATGCACCATGTTGCTCTTTTTCAAAATACCCATGCATAGTTTTTTGCTTAAAGTGGATATTTTTTCCACACACAGTTATTAAAAACTCAATTTATTCTACAATATATTCCTTGAACAGAAAGGACAGACAGTCACGGACAAAGAGGACACGCTGTTTCATAAAAGGAAGTGTTTTAGTGACTCAATGAAAGGGTGTTGTGGGGGATTGTGAAGCAGTTTGAAGGTGAAAAGTTTCAAAAGGAAATAACATTTAACAATAAAAGCCACAATTTAAAGTGTAATTTCCCACAGTTTGCTTGTCAAATACTTACAGCTTCCTGTTGGTACTTAAATGTACCAGAAGGAAATGCTAAAAGTACAATGGAAGGAGGAATGGAAGGAACAATGGAAAACCAAAATATGGGGAACAAGGAAGTAACAACCAGGAATTTTAAAGGAAAGGAGAAATAATTATAGCACTGTATTTTTGCAAATATGGGTACAACAATGACATTGTGTGGTGCTTACTAAGTAATTTTGGTATAATGTATTTCACAGTTGTGATGTGTTACTAAAATGTAATATACTAAATATATAAAGAATGAAGTACAATAAATTCAAATGCATTTGCTTTGGCAGACAAGCTACACCCACACTGCAGGGATTCATTATGCCATGTCTTCTACTTTATCGTATGATTTGGAATAAGAGCAGGTTGAAAAATGTGTCTATACTTAAAAAAATTAGTTCCTAACAGGCATGTTCATCCAGAACTGCAGCAGCTCATAACAGACACGCTGGAGTGGGAAACACACTTACCTGTCTCCATTGCACTACAGGCTATGGAAATCCAGGGACTAAAACATAATAAGATAAGATAAGATAAAGGTGTATCAAACATATATCAACAATCTTAAATGCTTAAGGAGGTACCAACAACACTCAACATCACATAAATGAGTTTGTACTATATTTTTATATAATTCTTCAACCAGTTCCAACCTATTGATCAATCAACCTATTGATAAATAAAATCACCTTGCATCCTTGTACAAAAGGAAATAAGATATGCAGAATAATCTTGACTGTTCTCCCTGTTTTACTATTTTATTACACAGTAACAACAATGCATGGACATTTGTTGTTTTTACTTTGTAGAGCACAAAGGAGAGGAGAATAGAATATGGGATGCAGACTGTCTTGATTTGGGCTGAATCTTGATTTTTTTTAAACTGTCTACATACCTTATTCTTCTTGTGTAGTTAAAAGAATGACATAAAAACCAGGTTCCTCTGTATCTCAATAAATATTCAAGATTAGCTATGTTTGATCCACCCTAAATCTTTATGTTGTATTATTACAGTACAGCATTATGCATTTTTTTTCCAATTCTTGGATGATAAAAGAACTAGCTGTGAACTTGGGAAAGGTATGTTGTTTTCTGCTCCAACTTACGCATTATGAGCTGCTGCAGGGCTGGATGAACATGCATGCTAGGAACTAATTTTCAAAACTATAGGCCTTTTATTGGATTTCTCAACATGTTCTTATTCCAAATCACATAATACAGTAAAAGACATTGGCATAATAAATCCCTGGAGTGTGGGAGTAGCTTTCCTGCCAAAGCACACGTGTAAGAAATTACTGTCACAACTGCCATGAGAAAAGGGTAAAACCATTTGTTTTTATTCTACATCCTTTAGTATATTGCATTTTGACAGCACATCACAACTGTGAAATACTTCAATAACATTATTAGCTAAGAGACGCCACACAATGTAATTGCTATCAACCACTCATTCCCGTTTACCACTACTGTAACCCACAGGTACCATAGTACTTACAAAAACAGCATTTTATACTATTTTAACCTACTGTTCCATTGGTGTCAGACATGCTTGTATTTGCAAGAGGCAAGAAATCTGCAAGAAACTTTCAGCAATGTTTCTCACCTGTGTTAGTGTTGCAGAGAGCCTGCTGCTATTTTAAATTCTATAAGTCACCACAACAAAATAGGGACCAAGTCAAGTTTACTTTTGCTGTCTCTTTGCTGTCTCACTCACCCACTTGCACCCTCTTGCCACTCAGGTAGCAAATGGGAAAATAATGTATTGAGGAAGATCACAAATAAACAAGAACACGCATGTTTTTGATTGAGCAGGTGTACATTCACATACTCTCAATCGTTTTGTCCCATAACATCATCTCATCTTCCAGTGAACTTTCCCTCCCTGGGCTTTGGGTGATCAGCAGCATTAAGTGGGGTGGTAGGGGGTCGAAGTACACAACTACTATGTAAAGATGTCTATTCATGTGACAGACCAATAGAAAGCCAAGACTTTTGTGTTTCGATAGATACCAACTATTTCCAGATACAATCACAACAGGAGGCACAATCAACACCACAAACAAAAAGTTCAAGCAACCCACATTTGAAGACTCACAGTAATCTGTGATTATATTATTTCAACATTATATTATATTATACAATATTATATCAACAAAAATGGTCTTGTGACACTGGCAAAGGTCTAGTCGATCCAATCCAATGACACATTCAGTACAAAATGCCATCATTTCCATCAATAAATACCCACAAACTGCACAAACCAGCTGGCAGGCTTTTACTCATCTGATTATATCTGTCAAAATGCACAACTATGTAAGGTGTGATACTTCTGTTGCCATCGATGGCAACCTTTTCGAGATACAATCACAACAGCAGAAACAGAACCAGATACAATGGACAAATAAGGTCCTTTTACATTGGCAAAGGTCCAGTCGATCCCATCTTGTAACACATTCAGTCCAAAACACACTATTTCCATTTATGAGTAACCATGGACTGCATGATCGAGCCAGCTGATGTTGTAATCCTCCACTCACATCTGGAGTTTCTCAGTCACTAAGAGCTTCCATGCCCTTTCCACAGCCTAAAATAGCCAGAAATAGTTGAAAGAAAGTGCCTCTCTTCTCTTGTGTAAAGGCAGAGCCAATTAGAACAGATTGTGAGCATGACTGGTGCTTCGAATATCCAATGAAATCCTAAAAATAACAATATACAACACAATAGATTTATACAAAATATACAAAACAATTTTTTTTATGTAATATGAAGCTAGAACATGATAAATATGTAAATTTAGAGTTTGCTGAGACTTGATTTTTATATGAACTCTTGTTTTGAGGATTTTTTTGGGATCTCCAAATGCCTTTTTTTTTTTTTTTTAGAAAACACCTAGACATACCCTGAGAAAAATATTTCCGAATATTTATTTTCTGTGATCACACTAGAACTCGGAATTGGGTAAGGCTAAATTCTGTGGTTCCATTGCATTCTCCAACTAGTAAGTCACAGTTATAGGTCATCTGCAGGCATATTTGTCAAAAGAGATATTCAGGAAGAAATAAAAGCAGTGTGTTCAAAGTTCTATTTCTCAGTGGCAGCAGCACTTACAGAGATTCTGGCTGTTGGGGAAAAACCTCAGAGTGCTACCTTTAAAATGAGATCAAAGCCATGCATGTACTCCAGATGGTTCAAGAACAGCTTTCAGTTTACTCTGGGTATGCCTTAGATAGGCCTTTAAGGTTAATTTTACAGGAGTGGGGTTCTACATTCAAGACATGGCCACAGATGAAGTATCTCAGAATCAATATAAGCCTCCAATCATCTGGTGGCATTAATTGTTCTTTTGGCCTCTGCTGATTTGTGTCAGATAGATGGATAAAAGCATGGTCTCTGGCAGACTATATCACTGTTACTCTAACATGGTTGATACCACAAAGTCATCACACACCTAGTACTGTAGGTGTGCTACCCAACACCGTATCAGAAAGGACACCAGGGATGTGATGGTGCTGTAGCTACAGCAGCAGGGCAGCTTTTTTCTTATGTACATCGCCATTGACAGGGGACATTGTCCAACCTGCTTCTCTGCAATAGACTGACCTTAAAGGGCTGCCACAACATTTTTGGCAGCAATAACATGTACTGTAGTGCTGACCAGACTGTGCTCAGTTAGTGGGAGCAGGAGGAGCAAAGACAGATTATCTGCGAATCAATGAGTAGAGCTCAGTGGAGGAATGACCTGTTTATACAAGCTAATGGCTCCCAGAGCAGCGGCAGAGCATGTAATGGTTCCTACTAATGTTTTCTCACATCGTTTAAACTTTCTCTCTCTTTCTCTCTTTCCCTGTGACTCTCTTTCAACCTCTCTTTCCCCAAGGAATTTTCTTTATCGCAGGCAATATAACTCTTGCTTCTTCAAATCCTGTTTAGTCCTCCTGAATTGGTTCTAATGTTAATTCCCTTTAACCAAAATGCTTTAAGCTATTTCTGTTTTATGGCTGGGTTATCACTCAACACTGTAGGCTTGCACGGGAAGTGGAAAGCGTGTTTGTACATGTGTTATATCATAAGCAGAATAAGCAGACTCAAAGACAAAGCAACTGGGTGAAGAAGAGTCATCAGCAAACAAGCATCTGTAAATCTGGCTCTTGTGCACATACATTTTCCTCCATCCACCCACAGTATTCAATAGAGTGGAACAGTTTATCAGATGTAAATAGAACAATGCAAGTCAATGCCTCATTGACTGCCATACTATTTCTATTGAATGATAAAGTGATGCATGCATGAATGTTTGGATAAGATAAGATAAACTTTATTGATCCACACTGGGACAGATACAGTATACGTAGACAAGCTGAAAAACAACCATCTGATGCAAGTTTCTTAGTGCAAATGCTAATTTGCAACAACAGTCCCTAGAAGGGCTTTTATGAAATCAAGTAAGATAGACTGAGATAGAAAGATGGTAAATTGATACAACAAAATATCATGAGACCTGTAAACTATAAAACTGTAAAGTAAAACCTGAGCACAGCAGGAAGCAATAAAGCACACATTTAAAGACATTACATTTAAGAACTAAACATGATTACATGTTTGTTCCTTAAAGTGATATTCCACCGCTCAATATGTACTCACCTCTATGCCGATGTGAGGATGGGTGAAGATCTTCAGTTCACAAAACAATCCTGGAGTTTCAGCAGAAAACAGGGTTGCAGCTAATGGCAGTGATTGGAGACCAAATGTAAATGTAAAAAAA
Source organism: Lutjanus argentimaculatus (assembly GCA_034769285.1). Taxonomy (NCBI): domain Eukaryota; kingdom Metazoa; phylum Chordata; class Actinopteri; order Lutjaniformes; family Lutjanidae; genus Lutjanus; species Lutjanus argentimaculatus. The sequence goes on along the minus strand of JAWZSL010000045.1, from coordinate 1,510,486 downwards.
AGAACACAAAACAAACACAATATATCTCCATCCTGCCCGTATGGTGTAATCCAAGTGTCCGCGAGCCACGACATTAAAATTCAACCACAAAAGACACCATTTACGCCATGCTTTTAGCCGAAATGTCAACTGTAGCATGTAGCAGGTAGCATGTAAACATAGCGTTGATCTCGCAATATTTTCACACGTGCATCCATTAAGAGATATACGAAGTCTCGCGAGTCTCTCCGTGGTCTCCATTCACTGCCATTATACCGGATTTGGCTGCAACCCTGTTTTCTGCTGAAACTCCAGGATTGTTTTGTGAACTGAAGATCTTCACCCATCCTCACATCAGCATAGGGGTGAGTACATATTGAATGGATTATCATGTAAAAGTGGAATATCCTTTTAATTAACTGAGGATTTGGTGGTCTTCTTAAAAATGGTGAAGTCCAAGAAGTTAGTTCCAAGACTTTGCTCCTTTCACAGAAAAAGCTGTCTGAGCAAAAGATGTTTGACAGAATTGAACTATATAATTGCCACTTGAAGCTGCTCTGGTAGATCTGCTCTGTAGTTTGTTAACACACTCACAGAACAACTGCTCCTCTGCACTCTGTTTGTGAGAGCTGCAGAAATAGTTTTACACACAAAACCCGGCATTGTTTGGAGGTGTGGGAATGTTATTTGTGCTTTAGAACATAACCGATGATACTGCTGAACACTAATTATGAGGGCTGATGCATGTAATGCAAAAGAGTTCAAAGGCATGAGTTATGCACAGAAACTTATGCATGCATCGGTTAGCAATGTGCTGAGGTTAGCACTGGCGTGCGGATCAGTCACACAGTAGCAGTCTTTCCCATACATAGAGCCTATCTTACGTTGATCTAAAGCACAAGTGGAAAGCACGAGGGGCAATGGATTTAATTCATTCAAATCCACTTTTGCCATCTTGCGCCAGGGGTGCAGGGGTATCCTGTCCTGTCCCACCCCTTGCGCCAGCAGCGCACATTAAGATTCACTTATAAGCTGCACCGAAGTACCTTGATTAATTCAAAGGCAAATTTAGGCCAAGCATGCAATAAACCAATCAGAGAGTCAGCTCCCATCACCTTTGATAAGCAGGTGCGCTGTTAACGCAAGCAGTGGCAGCATGATGGTGGATTTCCAGGAGGAAAACAAAGAAAAAGAAAGAGAAAAGATTTTTAAAGCGAGGAGCTAGATCTCCTGGTTTGAGAAGTTAACGTGTGAGAGTGTGCAATATATGGAGACTGCAGGCCGCCTCGAAAGCAGCCTCATGTGGAAATAGTTTATTTTACATTTACGCCTGAAAAAAGGAATACAATACCTTGATTGTCTCCAGGACATCAAACAATGGATGGCTAAAAATAGTCTTCAGTTAAATGACGGTAAGAGAGAAGTGGTTCTATTTGGTCCCCCCAACTTACCAGGGAGATTACTGACCATTTGGGGCCCCTGGCTCCCAACCTCCATCCTCATGCCGGAATTGTGGTCTCATTTTTGATTCATCTTTAAAACTCGACAAACAGATAAATTCTGTTGTGAAGGGCTGTTTTTTCCAGCTCCGAAATATTGCCAAAATCAAGCCATTTCTCTACTCTGATAACCTCATGATAGTCACAAATGCCTTAATTTCTTCTCGACTGGATTACTGTAACTCCCTCTATTTGGGAATCAACCAGTCTTCCTTGGCTCGCCTATAGTTGGTGCAGAACGCCACTGCCAGACTACTGACTGGTACCAAGAAACGTGACAGCATTACACCGGTTCTACCGTCCCTCCACTGGCTTCCAGTCAAATTCAGAATAGAATTTAAGGTGCTCTTATTTGTTTTTAGAACTCTGAATGGCCTGGCACCCCAGTACTTGTCTGAGCTCCTCTGCCCCCTTTCCAACCCCAGATCGCCCAGATCCTCGGACCAGCTGCTCTTAGCTGTCCCGCGATCTAGACTAAAGGGGAAGGGTGAACGGGCATTCGCTGTAGCTGTCCCTAAACTCTGGAACAGCCTACAATTTTCAATAAAGTGTTCCTCCTCTGTTGATATTTTTAAAGTAAAACTTAAGACTCACATGTTTTCTCAGGCTTTTGAGTGTATTTAGTGTTGTACTCTCATTTTCAATTTTTTTGTTTGTTTGTATTTCATATTTTATCTGTTCCTCTATTTATCTGCTTGTGCTTGAGATGGCATTTCTATATTATCTCTGCTGCTCTTGCTGTTTTACTATGTTGTATTTCTTATATTCATTATTTTATTGTACAGCACTTTAGTCAACCTCGGTTGTTTTAAATGTGCTTTATAAATAAACTTGACTTGACTTGACTTTAATGCCATCTTAATAGCTGCTTTGTAAGAATTTGTAATAAACACACTTGGTTGGGGTCGATGTCATTTGGTACCATGGTGGTTTAGATCCTTTTAATTAGCAACACCATCAACAACAAGCCTCCTCCTTGTAACTCAGCTGCAACTGTGAAAACAGAATTGCAGGTGAAAAAAAAAAAAAGTGAATTGTGTTTTTGGGCAACTTCATGAAACAACCTGCTGTTAAGGAAGTCAACAGATCAGACACATGCAGGGAGAAAAACAGAGGGAGGTGGGTTGGGTGAGTCCCAGTGTTTGTGTGCAAAAAGAGACCAGAGGTGTGTGTGTGTGTGATAAGGGAAAAGCAAGGTGAGCGGATTAAATAGTTGGTGAATAAACACTAAAATATAGTGAAGAAAAATGGTAAAAATGGTGAAATAAGAAATAACCTACTAGAAATAGGGTATTTCTAAAAGAATAATTATTATAATATTTCACTATAATTAATGCATTAATTAATAATAAATAGTTATTATTTGTAATAATGTTCTAGAGCACAAATAAACATGCCCACACCTCCGAACAATGCCAGGTTTTTGTGAATAAGCTGAAGCAATCCTCAGTCTGCTCTACCTGTGTTTGTTTATGTGTGTAAAACTCTTTGTGCAGCTCTCACAGACAGAGTGCAGAGGAGAGAGACGGAGAATGTGACATAACCGTGATGATTTAAAGGGAATGTTTATGTTATGTGTTTATGTGTTTATATGAGTCTATACATTTTTTAAGGAAAATGTTGCATATTATGCCTTTAAATGGAAATAATTCAGGTTCCCAGTCAGCTACAACAACAGAAAGAGAGATAGAGAGTTGGGGATAAGGCAAGGACATGTGGTAAAGTGAATAGAAATGCATCAAACATGCTAACGCACATTCAGCTGTGTCACTGAAATGAAAAGAAATGTAGCCTTGTGCATTTGTGCATTTTTCCTGCTGCATCAAACTTGCACTGAACTGTGGCTCGTACCAGGGTATGAACTGAAAGATGACTTCTGAGTACTGTTATGCCCAAACTTATAACATCATAATATGTGGTAGCCTATTTTTTCTTTGAATTTTCCATGTTGTGAAAGTATTTCGTGACAATAATGAGAGTGTGCAGATGTAAATGAAGCATGAGGAGAACTTAATGGGATCGCAACCATGGTGTCAGATCCAGAAGGTTTCAGTAGAATTGGTGGAATGAATTATTCAGACACGGAGCGTCTTCTGAGCACACTGAAAGCATGCGTCCCAGCTCAGACAACATATTGTTCTATCTTATGAGAAATCTTTTGTTGCTGTTGAAAAGATGCCTTTTCATGTGTAAACAACACAAGCAGCAAGCGGTCTTTGCACATCATCACTACGGTACATTAGAAATGCTTCTGCAAAATGCATGTAGAATCTTTTCTTGCTAGTTTGCAGTCACTGAACTTGGAGGAATGAGTACATGAAATATTTTTAATAATAAGTGTAATGAACTGGGATAATATTAATTAAAGTCATGCTGGTAAAGTATGTTAACATGGCTCAATAATGTTCATATGATGCTGTGTAAAAGGTATATATTGTGGAAGCTTTTATTTTCATGTTTAGAGACACAGTGCTGTTTGTCATGGATATTTGCATCTTAACAGGTTATACCACCCTTATGACCAACACTGTTATCATATGATAACATTGTGCTTCACACCTATACCACAAACACACAATTTCTTGATTAGCTTACTTCTGTGCTGCTAGGCAATCTCAGCTGTACCAGGAGATCCAAAAGCCAGAAAATGATAAGTTTTGTCTCCAGAAGATGTCTGAGTGAAGCATGCAGGCTGAGAAAGTACTTCTCTGCTTGAAAATGTATATCTAAAAATATAATTCAGACTAAAAATGGAACAAGAATTTATAACTTTGTTGTGATAACAGTCTCAAAGAGACTAGTTAGTTAGCTGTATCCCTCAGGTCCACGTGGCCCATTTCCATGTGGATAGAACAGATTTCCGCCATGAAAGAATCAGTGGTTTCATCAGGTTTCCCCTCTCATGTGGTTTGTTGGGTAAGAAACAGGTAGTTGGTCTCAGCTCAGGCCATTCCCCACTGTTCTGCACCAGTGCTACCCGGATTCAACACTTGGTGAGCAGAATAGCGATCAATTCCTCCACCTAAGAATGGAAACAGACAGCTATAACCAGAGACATAAGAGCTATAGAGGTACTTGCTGCACTGTTACCACAGCAACAGGCTGTGCGGGGGGTGGGGGGGATGGGGGGAGGTGGGGGCTGAGGTGGGGGTGTTGGGGTAGGGGGGGCATCATCATTGGCTCTCTGAGATTGGCTGTTGGTGGTTTGGTGCAATGGTTCAGCGTAGTTGGTTGTTCTGCCCTCTGAGAGACAAAGAAAATGGATAGCTGGTTTTCAATCCACCTTGATCTGGTCTAAAACTGAGGAGATTTATGATGGAAGGATGTAGAAGACTGTAGATCTGACAGCTGAGAACCTGCGATAATAACATGGAGCTTGAAAAAAAACGTGTGATTCAATTACATAATAGCCATATCAAAATTTACTATTATCCTATGCACTCTTGTGTATCACAAATCCCTGGCTTTGGTGTATTTTCACTGCATTTGGTGGAAGGTAAGGGTCAAAAATTGCTATGAAGACCTGCCAAATTAAAATATTATCCTACTACTGCTACTGCTTCTACTACTACTACTACATGGTGATGAACAAATTAAATATTTATAACTATCATACCTTGTATGTTCCCTAATTGCACCACTGTTGTGTATGTCTGGAACATTCAGCTAGTAAAGCTTGTTCTATAGTGCTCGCCATACTGAGCCCAGGGGACACATGTGCAATATACACATCCAGCCTCACAGATTCAAATCCGATAATGTATTACTGACACGCTAACACAGTCACAAACATGAGATAGCATAATGTCCCTAGGTGCACACTGTATGTTTTAATATGATATGAGTCCAGAGAACATGCATTATGCAGTAAATGTAAGTACACACATTAACATAAACAGATGAACACTTGCACACAAATTCAAATGTGAGCCTTGGCCCTGCCCTGCTCCCCCGAGTCTACTTACAGAGCTCTCTCACTCAGATACAGACTTACAGAGAGGATAGTTACTACACCGTTCCCCCTGGTAACTGCCCTCGGGATGAGGATGTCATTCAAAGACAATCAATCACAGGCTGCTGGACACAAAACATTTCAGCATTATGTTGATTAGTGCAACCGTCCTTTGACTGAATGTAACAACTCAATTTAATTACATTCTTTAATAGTTTTCTATAGGACAAATGTAATTTATCATATGTTTTCATTAGATACACTATTACAGCTAAAACACTGGATACTGAGAACAATAATACCAATATTGATGACTTTGTCATCATCATCATGTGCAATATTGCTTTTCATTATTACTATCATGTGCAATATAATGTGTAATATTATATTATTATCATGTGCAACATATTTTTCATTTTTTCTATCATGTACAATACTACATTTAACATAATTCGTAAAATTATGTTAATTATCATGTGCAATATTAAATTTAATATCACATGCAAATTACATTTTATGATTACTATTGTGTACAATATTATGTTTAATATCATGTGCATTATTCCATTCATTATTAGGAACAATACTTTTTATTACTTTCTAATATCATGGTTTTACGTCCAATGTCATTGGCATTAATCCTCTTTCTATTTAAGTTTATTTTAGCTTACTTTTTTACTTAACTTATCTTACTTCTATTGTTATTCTATTAGGCACTGTTTTTTGCATTTATTCCTTATAAATTTTATATTTCACTTAATATTAAATGCTCTATTGTTCTCATTCTTATGTTAATTATTTATTGTTAATTTTGAGCTAACTCCAGCACAAGAATTTCCTTTGGAATTAATAAAGTTCTATCTTATATCAATAAAATAAAATGACAACTGTCAACAATAAATATTTTTTTATTCTGCAGGAAGGAAACACTTTTGGTGTCCCTTGATTGTTTCATCAAACAAATAGAAATCTGGTAATGTCAGCTCCACTGTTTCCTTGTGTTCATGCAAATTATTATTTTTTTAATTGCTATAATCCACCATGACCAAATATGAAACATCTGGGAGCCTGCTACTGACTAGGTGACTACTAGCAATTTGGTGTTTTCCAAGTGATTCAAATTGCAATAATGATTAGCAAAGCAACAACACTCCCCGGTGCCTTGTGGCTAAATGAAAGAGAGAGCAACTAAGCATCGCAAAATGGTCCCATCCTTTCAAATGCAAATTCAATTTATTGTCTACAAATAAAGGCACTCTATTTCACAGCTCTGGGGCTTTGATGTAGAAGCGTCAACAATATAGACAGTTTGTTAAACTGTGTGTCACATACAGAGCAATCAACAGGTTTTATATGAAGCGCTGAGGTACAGGTTTTACACTGTGTTGATATGCAGTGGTTAAAGCGCTGGCAATAACAGAGATATATTTTAGTCTTGAGCCAAGAGATTTATTAAAAGAGGAGGTTGTCTGGCATCAATGCAGGTCTTATTTGGTTGAGGTAGAAAGTCAAATACCCTAAATAACACTGGCATCTGATGGTAAAAACAGATACACAGTGAGGTCACCAAATGCTGTGTTCTGATTTCATAAAAATACCAATTTAATTTATCTTTGACCACTACAGTAGACATGTGAACTGGAGCTGGAAACTGTGTGTATGTGTGTGTGTGTGTGTGTGTGTGTGTGTGTGTGTGTGTGTGTGTGTGTGTGTGTGTGTGTGGTGTGTGTGTGTGTGCGTGTGTGTGTGTGTATTTGCGTTCCTCTGTTTATCTTCCTCACACCCAACTAAATCCTTTTTATAGGAGAATCCTCCCACGAGCCTCAGCAGGTTTAGCAGGTGTTAACCTCTCTCTGGGAGACTCCCTCCCGAGGCAACACACAGTCTAGCAGAGCAACACTTCTCATTCCCTGAGCAGCTTGCAGTCTGCCAATCACACAGGTGGAGATGATGGACAGGCAGATGAGTCTCCCTCAGTCCCTAAGTAATATTACTTTCTGCTTCTGTTCAGGAAAGAAACCCACACTGTCTTTCCAGTAAGTTCATGAGGCAGCTCCGCAACAACTTGTTCATTAAATCACTTTTTATTTGATTACCTCCTGATTATATTTGCTATTCTTACGTTGTGCTCTATCTGCATAGATTAACTATGCACATCCGTTAATAACATATTTGCTTTCTCAAACACCACTAAATGGATGGAGCAAAGCTGCAGATGCATTGTGGTTTCAGAAAGGATACCGTTTGAAGCATGGCCCAAGGTTTTGGTGTACACACTGATCACTGCTCAAATGTATAATAATAAACAGTGTGCACAGATTTCCACAGCCATTGTTATTTCCATGCTTGAGGGCCTCTTGTTACACTAGCTGTAGCTCCAGATACTATTGATCTTATTAGCCCAGTATACTGTAGGGTTGGATTTAACTCCATGGTCATTTTTGAGACAATGGTTTGTGGTGCTGTTGGATTGTGATTTTGTGTGCCTCTTAGGATATAATATATTTACAAGGGCTGTTGTGTTATATTGCATCATCATGTAAAGCTTTCCTGTTGTTTTGTCTATCCCCTGTCCAGAAACAATACATATGTCTTAAAGGCATAGTTTGGATTATTTGATGTGAGGTTGTATGAGGTACTTATTGATAGTCATTGTATTAGCTACAGTAGATGCCGGTCTGCACACCCCGACTTTAGAGAAGCAGAGAGGAAAGCTGGCATGGAAGCTAAGCAATATACAACTGTAAAAAGGTATTTTAGCCATTTAAAAAAGGACCACCTAAAAAAAAAAACAATATTAGTTTAAATGTATGCTATATTTAGAATATTTTCATTGTTATACTTTGCCATCAGACAGCCTTTTATGGCAGGAAACTGTCTTTCAGGCAAATATCGCTCTCTCCAATCAAACCAAACTCCATGGATGAAATCAATCAATCCTACTTTGCAGAAGTCAGGTGTTTCTGGTCTACTGCTGCCTTGATTTGCTAATTGGCTTGTGTTACTATGTGACTTTGGTGAATCCGGACTATCCTTTTAAAACACTGAAGACACACAGAAACACAAATGAACTTACTTAGATTGAGGCAGCGGTAGACCAGCAACTCCTGTTATGTAAAGGCAGTTTCCTGTTTAAGAAGGTTTTCTAATAACAAAGTAAAGTGGTAAAAATATTCTAAATATAGTGTACACTTAAACTGATACTGTTTTTTTAGGTGGATGTTTTTTAAGTAGCTAAAATAAGTTTTGCTGCTGACCCTGTCCACAGCAGTACATTGCTTCAATGCTTCTCCAACCTGGGAACATGTTGACTGACATGTACTGTAGGTAATACACTGACTATGGATAAATACCTCCTACAACCCTACATTACATAATCCGAACTATCCCTTTAAATTCTAGGACAATGATTCAACTCATGAATACAGTGTAACTGTCCATAGGAAGTTTGCCCATTGATAGCCTAAATAAATTATGTGACAAGAAATTTGACACCAATATTATCTCATGTTTCTTTACTAGCTTTTCAGCTATGTATACCTGCTCAAATTAGCTCTGTCTCTGTACGAATGCTTTGTTATCGAAAGTGTATTTTGGCCTTAACAGTGTGTCAGCTCCCTGTCTAGTTACTGCCTGACAACTGAAATAATGATGGTTAATAATTGTGGGAGGAGGTTCTTCCCTCTAGCCACTGTGTTATCCTAATTTTCAGAAAATACCTGCCACACAGAAAGTAAAACAAATCAGTGCTGTGGGACAGAAAACCAAAATCTTTCCTCTTAGTTTATGAGTTAATCTCATGTCATCATATAGGGAAAACTATTGCCTGATGTGTTTACAAAACAGTCTCTATAACCAGTGGCATGATACTTGCTTGGAGCTTGAGAGCATGAGATGGAGCCCCAAAGCATGTTTCATTCCAAATGCATCATGCCGCTGCTGTGTTTTGTGTATTGTAAATGCAATAAAAAAGGCAACATAATGCATCTGTAGAGATTTGGTACTGTAAGGTATTCATGACTATATTACATGTGAAATATTTTAGGAAAAAAGTTTAGACTAGAGCCAATGAAATGCTGAAATGCTGTCCCCTGAGATAAAGTTTTTCATTTGCCTGCCTTTCTTGACGTCTTCTTCCTTCATACAGTCAGACATTTATTAAACCTTTGGGTTTCATGTCTATGAAGGACCTAAGAAAGACCCACACAGCAGACCTGATGCTACATGCTATACATACTGCACCCTACATACTATTTGCATACTATAAGTCAAAAGTGACTCCATGATAAAAATCTAGGAGTGCATGGATTTTGTGTGTCATTGGCAGTTAATGAAATTCAAAAAGCAAGCTGGAGAGAGAGTAATATCTAATATCTAATTCTATCTAATCCAATTCTCTCTGGTTACAGAGAATACCCTGTGCCTCTGTGGTTATTTTTAGCATCATTCACACATGATTTTGCATTCAGGCATGCAGAGAGGTTTGAGGCCACGCTTTCATTCAGTTAACACTGAACCTTTCAAAGTTGATGCTTTTAAGGCTGAAATTAATTGCCTATTTTTTTAATTAGCAGATGTTAATCATCAGATCAGATGATTGGATTTTTTTTATTTTTATTTAATGAGCAATTTGTTGCACCCATGGGAATGCGCAGGTCTGACTGCTGTGCACATAATGGCACAGAGCTGTGAAAGTTGTGGGAAATGATTCAGTGGTGTGGTAGGTGCTGCTTTGACAACTCTGCATTTTTTCCATGTACCATTAGTGCACTATTGGCTGAACTGCTACTAACGCAGTGGGTGTCACAGTGTGCTGGCTGCATCATTACTGTACATCCTTAAGTCTTGTGGGATAAAAAGTTGTAAATATGCCAGAGACCATAAACCATTATTAACCATTGTTACTTGTCACTTTGATCATGAAGGTATATAAGTTAAAATACAGTAAAGAATTGAATATTTATAGTGTATTGTTTAAGGGTATTACAGATCAAAGAAGAAACAGACAAAAGGAAGCAACTGGGAGACAATTCACAAATCTGTCTGCTTCAGCACCACAGGACAGCACCATGGATTTTTTAAAACACAGCACACGTAAGCTTCAGAGCCATGGTTGGGGCCATAGATTAATTTCACAGCATGTCATCAATCCATAGTCCATATGAGCAGAGTTCATATGAGCACCATAATGAGCATCATATGAGTTCATATGAGCATGTGATCAACTGATCACCTACCTTGGCTTTCACAGTTCATGTCACTGATGAACTGATACTGAGCATCTTTCACCATCCATGCAACTTGGTTGCAGACTTCCAAACCTTTGTAATTTAAGGTCTTCAGCTGTGTATGGGCTTGGCGAAAAAAACAAGATAGCTCACTTTGTTGGGGAGTAAACAGAAGGCAGAATGGTTGAGTTGTCATTCCAAGACAGAGCCAGTGTGCACAGCTCCTCAACATCTATTAACCTTCATTTCTCAAAATAATGATCTCTCACATCCTTTCCTGGTGACCAAGTCCTGATCTGTAGGTTTTAGGAGCTTCCATGCTTTCCCTAACTTTCCCATGGTCGAGACAATCTACAGCTGACTGAACATTCAGTGTGTAATCTATACTGCTGTTTAAATCCCATTACCTCCAAAATGGCTGCCCATCCGGGTTACTGATCAAACCATGACATACATGCACATGCAAACACTATAGATTCTTACTGGCACAAACATCATGCAGGTAAAGAATCAATACATCAGGCAGACAAGACTAACATACTGAACTAAACAATGCCTCTGCCCTGGCACTTCTTTTGCTAGCAGAGGATGGAGAGGTGGTTGGCAGGTAAACGAGGGGGATGTATTTTAGTTATTTTGTGAACAATCCCTCCTCAAATTGCCTACTGAGTCGACTACCCAGCTCACTTCTGCAAAATGTCTAATGACACAGTTGTTGCAGTACACATTTCACATCTGAGAGATACTGTGAACTGTAAAATACTGTATTACTCTTTTTGCTCCTGAAATTAATAACTTCCTGTGCTCATGTCCAACGGGAGTCACTCACTTCTGATGATTCCACTGTCACAGTGTAGCACAGCACAGTATGCTGTGCTTGTAGCAGGCCCTCATACTTGTCTTCTCTTTTTATTTTGGCCTGTCAAAGTAAGTTGGATAATTAGCAAATAACAATAGGCTGACCAGGTGGAAGAAGCTGAGCTCAGCGTTATATTTCTGTCTTTAACTCTGCAGGCCTATAGCAGGCATTGAAACCAAGAGAGAAACATAGGCTTTTGTCTTAGCTCAGCAGCAAAGCCAAGGGATAGTAGGCTCATAGCTGGGGGCTAAGTGAATGTGTAATCACATGACAAAACAGTGATAACGTAAGGCTCTATTGTTAAAATCCACGTAAAGGAAAAGAGTTTTCGTCTAAACACATTATACATGTTAGAACAGGTTTAGAATAGGTTTTGTCATAAAGGGGAGATACATCCCCTCCCGATGGCTGCAGCAAAGACTACAACCCATCATGGCATCCATTAAAGGACTACAAAACCCATAGTCAGGAGGGCAGTCAGGACAAGGGTTGCTGCCCAGCTGAACCAGATCAGCTGATTGGCCCAGTGAGGGTGCAGAAACTGCAGTGAGCAGCGTGTGTGAAGGAGAGACAGCCTGAGGCAAACAGAGAGGAGCAGTCCTTTGGTTTTGTTAGAAAGAAGACAGTATCCTGTTATGAGAAGACTCAATACACTGAGTTTAAGTTGGAAAGCAAATCCTGGCTATCTTCATTTCCTGCACCCACACCTCAAAAGCTCCAAGATAAAAGCTCCTGACCTCTCAAGACATCACAATACATAATTGCTGAAAACGTGAAAAGACTGAGACCTAAGTAGTACTGAACTGTGGAATCACACCAGAAAACTGTTGTTTACACTTTCTGTGTTCAGGATTTTTGGGCTGACCTGAAACATGGCTTGGTGATATGCCAGAGCCATAGTCTGCCTAACACTATATACGAACTGACACACAAGCTACACCACCTCCCCCTTCCCTCATCCACCCAAATGGTCAGTTACGAACGAACCTGAAGCAACTCTCTTAATCCAAATCAACCCAGCAGTTCACTTCAGCTCACTTCAGTTCCAATAACATAACACAGAAGAAGAAGAAATGTTTCAGGTTGCATTCAGGTTGATACTGAGAGGGTGGAGCGGACGTGCCCCCAGCATTTTAGAACAGACAACTTTTTCATTTTAGACCTAAGTTTATATACTTGTTGATTTTTTTTTATTATTTAAATTTAGCTGGGTGATTAGTAACACATTTTTCTCATTATTAAACTCAGAACACACATGTATTGTTGCTTTACAGTACCTTTAAGTGTAACTCAAGTAATACTGTATCTTTGTGAAGCAACCAGCCATACAGCAGTGATTAACGGAGATCATTAAACCCCTCAAAGAAATCTCAAAGCCAAATCTGATTGCTACTTGCTGACCAGTTTGATGTAAGCAAGGTAGTTATGATACATAACTGTTTAAGTCTTGCATCATCTTTTTCAGAAATTGTTTTTATCTTCCTTGGAGTCACAGAGAAATAGAGCCTTGTCAAGTGTGTTTTGCACTCAGTCAAAAGCAATGAACCAAGTTGGGCGTGCTCGTAGAGGGTTCAACATGGAAATAAATAAAAGCGTGAATTTTTGATTTATACTTACAGCTACTTATCAATATTCAACTGTTGTCCCGCATGAAAAGCAGTTTATATCCAGATAATTCATTTTTTCTATCTCTAATTGAAGAGTCTTTAAATTACGGACAGACTAGTTTGATGAAGAGAAATCAGTTATTTCATTAGTGAAATGCAGTTGATTGTTCAATGGCGAAGAAAATGTCTTGAGGCATTTATACCAGCTCATGCTGATGTGTGGCAGAATTAATGTGTTAGCTTTTGTGGAGCAAGTTATCTGAAGTGCATGAAAAAGCAGTTGTAATATGGGAAAAATCTTGACCATACTGTGAGAGTAAGTGATGTTTTAGTCCAGTAAAAAATGTCCAAACTGCCGTGGCACCTGCATACACTCCCTTTTTTTGTGTCTGTGTCATTTGTTGTTTTGAGTTGTCTCGGCTGTACCTCACCTGCCCACCATGCCCCTTCAGTGAGTTTTCCTGCACACCTGCTTCCCATCAACTGATTACCCCTGTGACCTGCTACCTTCCTGCGCAGTTGTCCCTCACTGGCTCATTATAATGCCTGTAACTATATACAGGCATCTCTGTCCAGAGGGACTTGTCACATCCTCTAAGCTGCCCCACTGTTGCAGCCATTCTAATTACCTTACATGTTATCTGTTTACGTGATTGCATGTTGTCATGTTCTTCCTGTTGATTCAACTGAGCTATATCAACTGTAAACCTAACAAACAATTAAATTAAATGCTGTTTAATGTTATCTGCCTTGTCTCACAAGTCCCTTCTTGTTCACACCAACATACTTTGGCTATACATAAGAAAATTTGCCATGAAACTTGAGTGAACTCATAAGTACAGTAGTGAACAATTCAGGCAGACAATACAACTCTCATCATAATAATGACTACATGTTGTTCTGAAAGGTGAACAAACTCCTTCTGTATGTCTTCCTCAGTCTCAGATGTACTATGTACTGTATACTTCAACTGTGCAGCTATGCAAGAGATGGCTGCTGAACAGATTCAACCACAAAGAGAGAAGAGAATGTATAATGTAGTGTTGCCACAGTCCTGAGGTTTTTAAAAGGGCCATGATGATCCTCTTTTCAAAAATTCAAGTGCAACATATCAGTGTGATGAGCTCACAGTTAAAGGTCTTATTATCAGCATATGTGAAACAGTTTGGGATAAGCTCAAAAGACAAATCTTAAAAGGACAGTTCACCCCAAAATCAAAAAATACATATTTTTCCCTCTGGCCAGTAGTGCTATTTATCCATCCAGATCAGAGGTTTTCAAAGTGGGAGGTGGTTCTCCCCAGTGAGGCTCAAAACACGTTCAAGGGAGGCTCAGTGAATGGAAATGAAAAAAATATTACATTAGTTATTAAAAGGAGATCACATAGAATAGGCTAAATGTATGTGATTTGGTTATAGACACAGTTCAGGGATAAAATGATGGGGAATCTTACTGTTTTTCTCAGTGTCAGAAAATAATGAATGTTTTTGGACAAACCTTTTTATGTAATAATTATAGTCTGAAGCTAGGTAAAACAACAAGACTGGGCTACTGCATCTTGGCTCCACTGTTGAGTGTATCTGTGATGAAATAGCATGATCAGGATCCCACAGATGTCCAGTAATTGAGAAAAATTAAGCAAGTAAACTAAGACAGGACCCCTTTTTCTAAGCATTGTCTGAGGGGAGGCCCACAGTACAAGACTGTAAAACCCCTGATCTAGATTGTTTTGGTGTGAGCTGCTGAGTTTTGGAGGTATCAGCCTTAGAGCTGTCTGTCTTATCTTGAATATAATGGGACTAAATGGCACTCATGTCAAAACTACTTTCTTTTTACCACAGAAAGCATGTATTTCCTTATCAAACTGCTTACAACAAGGTCTGTGGATTATCTTGAAACCAGGTCATTATTTCTGGAAAGAGTTGTTCAAATTAATTTTTGGCACTTTGAGCACCCAAAACCAGGTGCTATTTACTCCCATTATATTTGAGAGAGGACAGACATCTCTATGGCCTATATCTCCAAAACGCTGCAGCTCACACCAAAACAGTCTGGATGGTTAAATAGCACTACAGGCTAGATTAAAAATATGTATTTTTGACTTTGGGATGAACTGTCCCTAACATCAAAGTAAATACATTTTACTTGTTGAGTAACATTTGTCTACAATAGAGTGAAACACTTAATACATTTAGAGGTTTCTGTCGGACTTGTAAACTGCAAATATGCCAAATATGTACAGTATATACCTGGTGTATCAAAATTTCACATTTCAAGATCTAGGAGCATTGCTGTCAGCCTTGGATGATAAATGTATGGAACACAAATCCCAGTCTGAGAAACCTCTGTTGGCTTTATGGTGAACATGTCTGTGTGTGCAGCCTGAGTGTATTTTTTTCTCTCTTACTTACAGTTCTTCCTTCTTATCCCCTCCCCCCACACACTAACACCCTACACTATTCTGTTCTCTATATACACAGCGTGATCTCTCTCACTCTCTCACACACTGTCTCTCACATACACATACCAAAATATCTCGAATTGGCTTTGCCTTTGTGTCTTTTGTTTTTTGAGACCCGTTGCTCAAACCCTCTAGGCCTCTCTTTCAGCCATAGAGAAAAATAGAGGCAGAGAAAGAGCAATTGAGATGAGAGAGAATTCCATCCTCCTCCTATCCTCTACTGCACAGCTCCTCTACGAACCACACTTTGTTTGATTCAAAGAATACTGAGAGGCTTGGGCAGCAGATGTGAGATTTCTTGGAAAATAACTAGTAATGAATCTCTTCAACTCTCATCTAGTCACATACATGCTGTTCTCCTCTGTCTGTGGCTGATGGATCCATTTGTCAAAGCGGTACCTCCTATTCTTCCTCTTATGTTTGCACTTAAAAGGAACATTCAGAAACCCCTATCTTTGCCTTTTACTATTGATATCCATCATTATAACATTTAGAAAGCATTTGACTTTGTATGATGAAATTAATTCTATTCACACATTTTCTGATAAGCCAGAAATTACAATGGAACTGTAAGATTTCTTTGGTGTTTGTATGATGATGATCCTCTGTGTGTTAAACAAATTGAAACCAAAGGGAAACATTCTTGATGGCTCCATCTCAAGGATTCACTCAGTGTGAAACACATGTTCAGGAGATCATTACCACCAAGGAACCATAACCCCCTGAAATGAATGAAGCAAGCAGAAACAAGCCATAGTTTTATTGACATAATCTGCTCAGCAATGTCAAGCCAGAGGCAAAAACTCTCCCCATTTCTATGATCACAGAAAACACTGAATGAAGGAGAGGTCCATAAAATAATAAATATGTCTCATTACAGAATGTCCTTATCCCAACAAAATAAATTATAATTTATGAAGGGATAATCCAGGGAAACTGGTCTATTTGCATTTAAATGAACACTGATATGGAATGGAAGAGAGGTCATCAAACCATATTTAGGCACTACATTGAGTTAAAGCCAACCTGTAATGGTATATAAAACATCTTTTACATCACATTTCATTAGTCAAAATATGTATATTTTAAAATATATCTGTTATTTTAAATATATCTTTTGCTTTCTGTATATTTAACTCAACATAATGTCTGTGATTTTGCAAAGTGTGGAATATAACATCAATTTAAGTAGCAGAGTGTAGGTTTTACAGGAATATATGACATGAGGTGTTTGAATCTGCAAGTTCACTGCTTCATGACACTAAATTCTACACACTGGTCCTTTAGGTCTTTACAAATAAAGATTTTTGGTGACATTACATAACAAACTGCATGCTTTGTCTTGTGCATCAGGTGTACGTATGTGTGTACACACTTGAGTCTTGAAGTGTGCAAATTCAAACACAGCCTCAAGGGTCCAAACCAATCATGGTTCCAACTGAGTTGATTCTCATCTCAAGAAAAGACTGTTCTTCTATTAATCTTTGCACTTCAGAGGAGGAAATCATGGCCACCAAAATGTAGTGATGGTTTGAATGGATTGATTGATTAACTTGACTGACCGATTGGTTGGTTGGTTGAATTAACTCTTTCAATCCTGTGTGCACCATGAATTATTGATCTAGTGTGTGATGGAAATTCAGAAAGGAATTTCTTGATTTTCCTTTACCTTATTTGAAACAACATCCTCATCTCACCACCAGAGAAAGGACAAGTGGTTGTTCACAATGAGCTGGGAAAGAACTGTGAAGGTATGCAGTCAATGCAGGGTCGACAGTCTCCATATTGGCCTTTTATCACTACCCCTGTGTTGTTGATCTGTTGAACTATCCACTGGTAAACTGAAACACACAATCACAAAATGGGTTAGAGAGACAGGGAGAGATATGATAGGCAATGGGAAGTAGTTTACAATTAAAGAAGACAGCAAGGAGAGAAGAGGAAAATAATTATAAAATAAAAAATGGAGAGGAGGTGGAGTAGAAAAATGTTGGCGCATTAATGGATGGTGTGGAGAAGAGTGGCTGAGAAAATGAGAGTTGAAGAGAATAAATGGGTGAAGAGTGCCTTCTGTCTTTTACAGTTGCCATGGACACCAAGAAAGCTGACTTACTGCTGTGTGAAATTTTTTTTGAATGGAAAACACACACACACACACACACACACACACACACACACACACACATTGTTACTGCACAGCCATGATAACCACCATCACCTACTTGTCCCTCCAATCACAAAACTCCCACCTCCTTAACCATTCAAAGAAGACAAATGTGTTTTACATAAATAGCATGCTAACCACATTCCCATGTTGTCTTGTGTGGAGATAAAGTCTTTTCGGATGCCTGCTAGGCTCTCATTATTACAAGGTAGGAGAGCACAACACACCATTTGCAAGACAGCAGAGCAACAAGATAAACGCACACAGGGCACAGCTCATTAGAAGTGGTGTTTATCTTTGATGGGAGATGACTGCTGGGCTCTTTGTTCTTGGTGGAACAAGCATGAAAATCACCAACACTGCACACCCATTTATCTGTCATTTTCCATCCCTTTTTCTTAGCATCTCTTTTTCTGTTTGTCTCTTTTGAAATTACCAGTACACGTGGGAGATTCTGAAACTCTGATATACTAATAAAAAAGTATTTACGTGAGGAAATTCAGATACATTTATATCCTTAATTTGCACCCTCTTTGAGCTTTCTTTTTTTCGCAGTAGCCTTATTAATGAATTCTATACATCCCCATTACATCAAAGGAACATTTTTATATTATACCAGAGATTATTTCTCAGTGAGTGTTATAGAGACTTGCCTACAGCATACATCTTTGTATGGTGCATGTCACAAACTAGTCTAGTTTCAATTATGGTATGTTACACACACTCAGGCTATTACTTTTTCCACTCAAGTGTAATAGTATGTGCCCTGAAACCACATAGTCTAGGTATTATAATTGGGCTTGTCAGTCACTGAAATTAAGGTGAAATTGACTGTGTGTCTACTTACTACTGAGACTATTTACTGATCGGTTGAGTAAATGCATAATGGGATTGACAGCACAACAATGCACACTCCTTGAAATGTGGATATTGATTGCCCCAAGAGAAATATATGGAGCTATTGATTATAATTATGCCCCAAGCACTTCAGAAACAATTAGGAACAATAAAAAAACATGAATGGTAAGATAAATAAATGCGTTGCCTCTCTGCATGCATGTGCACATTTCATTTCCTGCATTCTGGTGATTTTTTCATGCACCATTTTGTCCCTTCTCAACATCAATTTATATTGAAAGCATCTCCATTTGTGTTAAAGAAAACAAAAATCAGACATTAGGTGACAATTGAAAATATAATTAAGTGGTCCCCGTCTGTAGACATGTTTAAGGCAAAACTGAAGACCCACAGGACCTCCTCAGGCTTTTGAGGGTTCTTGAAGTTTTATATTTCACTTTTTCTTCTTTTACACTTTTCTTCTTCTGTTTTTTACAGTAGTTTTTTATCTGTTCCTTTACTTTTATTTTTGCGCATGGGATGGTATTTTTATGTTATCTTTACTGCTATTTCGCTGTTTACTGTGCTACATGATTATTTACTTAACTTTTATTATTTCACTGTACAACACTTTGGTCATTCTGTTTTTTATGTGCTTCATAAATAAACTTGGTTTGATTTGATTTGAAATATAATGCAGTAAGGCTCTCAGGCAACTAGTTTGTCAAAATAAGAACTTTCTGTTATTATTGAGGGGGGTTGGGGCAAATACGCCTCTTACTTCCACCCCTGGTTCTAATTAGTTCAGTGTATGGCAAGACATATCATGAATGTCATTGCAGATGAATGGAAAGCTACAGCTGTCTTGGCAAGAGCACAATGAGAAAAGCTCACTGAAAAAATAACTTTTGACAGAGAGTGACAGAAAATCCACTGAGCTGGTTTTAAAGGAACAGCTCACTCCAAAGTAAAATAAAAATGTATTTTTCCTATGGTCTGTAGTGCAATGATTCCATCTAGATAGTTTTGGAGTGAGTTGCTGAGTTTTGGAACTATCATAGAACTGCCTGCCTTGTCTCCAATATAAGGGAACTAGATGACACACAAATCATTACCCAGTCACTCAAGATGATTCACAGACCTCACTGTGAGCAGTTTCAAGGAGTAACTACTTTCTTTCTAAGGTAAATCTATGTATTTTTCTTTATTGGTGTTTACGTGTATATTTACTGTATACGTATGTCTGATGACATGCTGCTGTAACATTAGAATTTCCCAGTTTGGGATCAATACATTACTATCTATCTATCTATCTATCTAGAATCTAACTGCTCATGACAAGGTCTTTGGATTATCATGAGTAAGTGGGTCATTTCTGGAGACAGACATTGCTGTGGAGTTTTTCAAATGTATTTTTTGGCTTTGAGCATCACAAGCCCAGTGCCATCTAGTTCCATTAGAGAGAGAGGGAAAACATCTCTACGGCAGATATTTCCAGTACTCAGCAACTCACACCAAAACAATCTAGATGGACTAATAGCACTACAGGTAAAATGAAAAATATGTTAATTATTTTGAGTAATCTGA
Source organism: Lutjanus argentimaculatus (assembly GCA_034769285.1). Taxonomy (NCBI): domain Eukaryota; kingdom Metazoa; phylum Chordata; class Actinopteri; order Lutjaniformes; family Lutjanidae; genus Lutjanus; species Lutjanus argentimaculatus. The sequence goes on along the minus strand of JAWZSL010000045.1, from coordinate 1,490,313 downwards.
GTAGTTGTAATTAATTACTTCCACCCTTGGCTCTAATTAGTTCAGTGTATGTCAAGACATATGATGGATGTCACTGCAGATGGAAGCATAGCTGCGGTTGTCTTGGCAGGACCACGATGTGAAGAGCTCACTGAAAAAAATCATTTTTAACGGGAGTGACAGAAAGCCACTGCTGATTTTAATGGTGCTGTCCCTTTAAATTAATTTACACTAAACTTACATATGTAATGTCATATCAGCGGCTTTTAGATGGATAGATGACACCTGGCTTGTTGAATCTAAAAAGAAAAAAAAAAATCACAAAACAAAAAAAAAAAAGAAAACCATGTCACGTGCAGGCACGTAAAACCACACCAGCTTCGTCGTAGCGGAGAAGTGTTCGACGTTTCTACAGGTAGTACCGCTCTGCTCTCAAATCCTGTTATTTCTCCTTGTAGTAAAATGTTGCTGAACTTTTCCGCAGCTTTGTTACCGCTCGGAGGCGTGAAGACATCAGAGGACAGACAGCAGACCTCCTGCTGGACAGATAGATTCACTGTCGCGAGAGTCCGGCTTTGAAGCGCGCGCACATTTCAGCACCTTGGACAGCGCGCGGCGCCGCAGTGGCTGCGTGGATTCAACCGGTGGCTTCAATCAACCACAGCAGCAGTAGTGAGGCTGACTGTTACATAAAAAACTCTGTGTGCTCCACATGCGTGGAAGGCTTTCTCCGCGGATCACTTGGACCGGTGCTTTTTTCTTCTTTCTAAAGCAGAGCGCCTCCGTCGAGTCCATCGCGCGGGTAGGCGTGCCGCTGGATGCGTGGTTGAGTCCAGCAGAAGCCTTGCGGAGCAGCGTGGAATAGGTTCCTGACTGTTAGCGGTGTGGTGGTGGTACCTAAGAGACCCTCCATTTATAAGGATGCTGGTGGGAAATGCCTGGAGACAGAGATGACGAGATTTGTCAAAAGGCACTTGAACTCCTGTCAGATCTTTGTTCAAAGGGGGAAGTGCAGAACGAACACTGCCTGGATTTTATCTACTATTTCCGAGACCTCGCCAGGCCACGCTACACGGATTCAGGTGAGGCTTCATTTGCACGCTTGATTCAGTGGTTGCGTTTAATTGAACCGTGGAGTGAACAAGCATGTGACTACTTTCATTGAACATTCAGAGCCTAAAACTCAATAGGTGGTCCAAGCTGCTTCGAGTGCTGCAACCAATATCCATTGTCTGCACCATTTTTCCTCGCATTAATTAGCTCACCAATTAACCAGTTTAATTATGTAATTTTTCTTGCAACGAAAATGCATTCGCACGGTGACAACCTCTCCGTTTCACCGGGAGCCAAATCCGAGGTCTAACATTTTAAATTCTAATTTGCCACCTACATTCTCGTAGGGTTTCTGCAAGGTTCAAAACGTGTGGCAATATGCGAGTTCATTCTTTTTATACATGTGCACAGATGCCGGCAGTGGTAGAGTGACACATCATGTAAAACTGGGTGCACAGGCTATATTCTCCTCCCTGGATGAGCTGCGCTTATACCTGCGCTCCGGTCACTCCAAAAAGTAATTCAGGGCTCTTATTGGCACAACTTAATGAAATGCACGGTTTCAAGATGAAAATTCTAATTTATTGATTTTGATAAACCTGTTAAGTTGCAAACGTCATTTTGATGAGTTTTGTTGATACAAGAGTGTTGGTAATTACATCTTCTTATAGTATGTAACTTAAACTCAAATCTCTGATCATTAATTTAGGACTAAATTCAAACTGTAGTAACTTAATGAAATTGGCTTGATAACTTCATTTTTCTTTACCTTGAGTTCAGGATTTCAAGCCCCCTCCCTGAACATGCTTCATATAGTTATAACTGCATGTTAGAAGACTTTAAGATAATTGAAGTAGAGCAGCTCAGTTTTTTTTAAATGGGTGTCAAGTGAAAATCTTGTGTTCAGAATTTGGTGATATTAAGTATATAACCCTTAAAAATCCTTTAAATAATGTGGGAAAACTATTTTTTTTATAAGTAATCAACTTAAAAACCTTATGCTACCAATTACTGGGTAACTGGTAATTAAAAAATACCTTTAATTGTAGAGGAAAAACTAATTCTCCTGACTCAATGTAATTTTTTGGTTGAAGTCATTAGAGGTTGTCATAATTGAAAATGATTGTGCAACCCATGGGAACACTCACTGTATATCTCTTCTTTGAAAGTTTAGCTCACCTTTAATTCTTTGTCTCACCTGAAGTGTAAGACAATTTAGGCAACCTGAAACGTTTACTAAATGGATGCACTTAACTTTAGATATAAATGTGTTGAAGAAGAGGGCATGTTTTCTGAAAATCAAAGCCAACATTTAGTCACGTGTGAAGAATAAATGTGACCACAGAGTCACGTTTCATCATTACCGACACCTAGGCTAACTGTTTCCATCAGAATGGCATGTGTGTATGTATTCGGGTGAATGTGAGTATGTCAAGTGAGGGGAGATAATGTGACGGAGCGAGAAAACACAGTAACTGCAAGCCTCCACATACCTACTCCATTCATTCTGCCTCCATTAGTTTGCATTATTAGTGGTCATTATTCACCACATGAAAGCCCTTTGTGAATTCCCACTTCTGTCTTCTTGCTGTCCCTCCTTGCACCTCTTTCCATCAACCTTCCCCTCCTTATTTCCTCCTTATTTCCTCTATTCCCCAATCTCCAGCTCTCTCCTCTCTCCCTCATTCATCATAGAGGCCGAGGCTGTCATGTCTTTTCCATGTGACAGTTTCAAAAGTGGAATTGCTATAGTAGACTAGGTAATATAGCGGAGTTAGCTATCAGGATTGCTTGCCTATAAGGTTTAATTTCAGTTCCAATTGCCATGTGTCATCCAGCATGATGGCAGCACACATAATAGAATGACAAAGGAATTGGATGAAAGTAGATTAAAGATCAAACGTCCAGCACCATTTGACACAGAGGTCAGGATGGGCTGGATGGAAGTGTACATTTATGTTTTTTTATTGTGGACATAAAATGTTGATTTAACAACTTGAGAAACTGATAGTGGTAAAAGTTATTTATAGGATAATTGAGATGTATTTGTCAACTTTTCCAATATGTCTGGTAGCAGAGAGATAGTCACAGTGACAAACTCAACAACTAATTGGAACACTGTAAACATGAAACAATATTACTTGTATGGTGAAACAACAACTTCGAGACCTCAAAAATAAGGAGGAGTTTGAAACCAAAACAGGAAAGTGGTGCCCGGGGTCTGGGGATCCTCCCCCGAGAAAAATGTGAATTTCAGAGACTTTGTTTCCTGCATTCTGGCAATTTTTAAAGAATGAAAACATAAAATAATAAGTACATTGGAAGAACATTTTATGTCAAAGTCATATGGTTTGTTCATGTGGTACAGCACCAGAAACAAATTGTGACAATGAAAAGGATAAAAAGGTGTGGGAAATTTGTCATAAATTGAGAGAAATACTTGAGAATTGTGAGTGCAGGAGGAAACTGGGAGAGGGCAATGAGAACCAGAAGTCTCCCAGGAAAACTGAGAGGGTTAGCAAGTATGAAGCTGGAGCCAGGAGCTGGTTAGCTTAGCTTAGCACAAAGACTAGAAACAGGGGTAAATGGGCTGCCTGGCTCTGCCTGTCCAGGGTGTAAAAATGACAAGTTGTGGTTTTACTCATTTTTACACTACAGTTTAAACAAATGAGATTAAATATGGTAATTAATTAGTTTTCAAGGTGCTGGTAGGCAAGCTTTGTTAGACAGAGCCAAACTAGCTGTTCCCTGTTTCCAGTCTTTAGGCAAAGCTAAACTAACTGCTTGCTAGCTATAGCTTTATACTGTACAGACACAAGGCTGTTAGCTATTGTTTCATCTAAGATTTTGCAAGAAAGGAAATAAGCATATTTCCCCAAATGATGAACTGTTCATCTAAAGCTCAGCACGTGCACATTTAATAGTGTTTCCCAAAGCAGGATTCATTGCACTGCTGGTTTTAATTGTAGCCATCTAATTAGTTAGACATGGACCATTGGGTCATTGCAACAAACATCCAGTGAGGATAGAAACCAACAGTAGACAGGGCCCTGAGGACAGTCAACAAGAACCAATCCTACATGTAATATACCATGTTGTGTGCTCAGTGTTGAAATTAACTTTACTACAACTGGGAAAATAAGCAATTTCCAGTAATTGCATGCATACAGTTTTTGCTCACAGAAAGGTGTGATTACGACAAATAACATCTCAGAAGGTGGAGGCTCCAGATATTGCTTTTTCAGCACTTGCTTCTCCTCCTACACTATTGCACCTTTGAAGGTCCTGTGCTCTAAAATTGGTGAAGCCTCTTTGTTGTGATGCAGTCTCTGGATCCTTCCAGATGTCTATACATTCTTCTCTGACAGGCAGCTCTCGGGCCAACTGCCAAGCTGACTGTGGGCTCTGTGTCCTCAGATGGCACGTCCCTCACTTTCGCCACATTATTCTCCCAAATCACACATACTCTGGTATTCACAGAATCTCAGAGCACTGCAAGGACAGTTTGTCTGAGTTCCTGTGCGAGGTCTTATGACAGCGCCCACACACACACACAAGAGCCAGTCCAGTATTAGGCTGTTGGATTTGGAGGATAGGTAATGCAAAATGCAAAACTATTATTACCAAAGTCCTTTGACATTTGTTGTGACTGAAACCAAAAAGTCTTTAAATGTGGTGTGACATATTGGGCTTCATGTACTTTTAACTAATATGCATGTTAATGGCTGAATTAGATTTAAAGAACAAATCAAGTTTTACAGCGTTCCCCAGTAAAGTCAGGGAATAGCAACAGCTCCACAACACATGGCATTAAGATTATCTTCATATTATTAAAATTACTTCTGCCAGCTGTGACACCAGTCCAGTCTCTTGAATCTGTGTACAAATAATGTGGCTTTACGCTTTCAATTCCCTTGCAGTGCATATGCAAAAGTCCAACATTGCATGGAAGCCATACTCCAATCCTTACCATTAACCTCTGTGGATAGCAGATGAGTCTTAAGGGCTGTGATATTGGCCATGTACTTCTTAATATGAGTTACATATTGTAAGCAATCAAGTTGGCCCATATCAGAATACTACAGCTACAAATGATAAATTACCTTTAAAAATAAGGTGACATATTCTTGTCTGTGTTATTTTTAGAATTCTGAACTTTAGGAAAACTATCATAATAATGAACTGACAACCATATGCATAAAATCTGAGTTAAAAAAGTTTACTTTTTTATGCAATCAGAACAGTGAAGATAGATAACAATACTTCAATCTAGCAGTCAGGGGTTTAAACACAAAATAAACTACTGCCACAAATCTTTGCATGCATCACAATATCATAATACATTTTTTGTTGAGAATCAATACAAATCACAAAACATAATATTGCGATCTTCAAATGTACTGATATTTTCTTACACCCCTATCCCAAATGCCATTCATAAAAAAGAGCAAGAAAGTCTGTGTAGGGTGGAGGTGGTGTGGATGGATGGGCGAAACAAACACAGGACTTTAACCCAAATGACCGGTGTTCATGTCCCGTGTGAAACCAAAGTCAACATTGACTTGTTTTCGCATATGTCTGTAAGTTAACAGATGTAATGTATTTAACTTGCATCGCATATGTAAGGTAACTTAACTTACTTATTTTACCCCAGACCATGATCTTCTCCTAACCCAAACAATAGTTATGTTTGCTAAACTTAACCAAACTTTAGCCGTTTCACACAGTAACCCTATGTTTATTTTTGTTACCATGACAACAAAGGTCACCTGACTATGGATCTGCTCTCCACAGAAGTTAATGTTGGCTTATTACACGGCATTGTCAAATGCTCGATCCTGATTGGTCAATTACAACATTCTAAGGTCTGTTATTTCTGTATAGCAGACCGTTGCTATGAATAGCAGACCGTTGCTATGGACGCTTCTGATCGACTCTGGCGGATCACGTCCTGTCATATCAATCCGCTTCGCGTCGGGGTCCTGCATCACCCTGTCGGGGTTTATTTCTCCATAGTGACCGGCTCACTCTACATTATCCCTTACGTGTTACCTGCATGCAAGGTTTGGAATTTGGTCCCATCCAATGCAAGCAATTTGAATAGGTAAAGTAAAGTTAATTGTGTGCAGATTAGAGAGACTGAGTTGGTGTCACAGAAGGGGATTAGTAAAATTCTAAATAAAAGTTATCCAGGGCATTTCCAAGTAAAAATCATGCATGTGGTTTTACTGTGAAGCAGTGAGTTTAGCCATCAGGGTGTTGTCAGATACTAACTGTTATTGCATGCACCATATCACTGTTATTGCTTGCACCACATCACCATGTCACTATATGCCACATATATCATATCACTATGACTATACACCTGTGTTAGCGTGACAATAATAATTAGAGTCCAAACACAAATTATTGGTCACTGCTATCTTTTCAAGCCATTGGTGGGTTCACTGAATTGTCCAAGCTTGTTATAAAGTCAGCTGAAAAAATACAAGCTTTCAACTCATACAAAAAAGACATTATTTTTAATATTTATGCACATTCTCTGTTCTAGTGCTCATGGGTAGAACATCTAGTTAATGTGATTCTCATTAGGTTTATTATGATTATTACCTTTGTTGAAACTATAGAGAATATCAGCATGCAGTTCTCTTGAAATCTGGGAGTTTGTTGGCTAATAAAGTGACACACTGTGTTAAACAACGTGAGGGTATTTATTTAGGAAACACAATCATTAGTCCCTCTTTACTAAAACAGGATAATTTTACTCAAGACTATGATTAAAGTAATTACACTGACTACACAGTAATTACATCGCTTTTGAGTTATTATTTTCCATACAAATTTTCATCATGAACTGTACATACATGGATCTCTTTGCTTTATTACTGTGGGCAGCTAATAGCACGTTGCACAGTCAGCAGATAAACTGGGCACAAGTCTATATCTCTGCCCTCGCACAGAACGAGGCTTAGCCAATAATAGCCATGGTTAGAATGATACAGCAGACTGATGCTATTAAAAAAACACTGTGCAGGAGCCTGGACTTTGCAGATTTCAGATTTACCTCAAAGACTGAAGATGTTTCAATACACTTTTATATATAGTGTATATATATATATATATATATATATATATAATATATCATATTTAATATTAAACATACATGTATCAACATATGTATGTATGTATATGTATATATATATATATAAATAAATATATATACATATTTATATAATATATATATACAATGTGTATATATATATAACATTGTGTGTGTGTGTGTGTGTGTGTGTATATATATATATTTTATATATACATATATATATATATACATATATATATACATATATACATACATACATGAAAAATACAATGTCTGTCCTCCCAGCCTCAAACCGTCTTCTCCCACAGCAGTTGTTGCTGGGCAACAGTTCATTCTTGCGCATGAATATTAACATTATAATAAAACAGTGTTCAATTAACTAAGAATAGACTTATTTTTCATTTTGGTTTGTCAACATTATTTAGCATCATAGGAAAATACAGAAAAACAATGAATATGTAACACAAGTAACAACATTTGCACTAAAGGTCAGCAATTTAATTATAGAACATTTTACATGTAACACTACTTCAAATCTGATGACATTGCAAACAGTGATGCATTACTTTGCAAGGTATCCCTCACACTGGTCAGAAATGATCCGGTGAACATTTACACATGTGAACACCTACCACAAGTTGCAAGATTATTAGTATCTGCTATGAATTTGCTATATGAGGTTATTAATTCAGCATCATAAATAAATCTGACATAAAAACAGAATAGTATTTATAGTACAGAATGCACATCGAAAGAGTTACTGCTCGCTGCAATCGTTGCTTCTGTCTGTACAAGTTGTGATGTGATTGGAACTCTGCTGTACTCTGTACAAAACTGCATCACATAGTTCAGACAAAGCTAATATGATGCATCAGCAGTCTCACTTAGCCAAATCAAGTGGCTACTGTCCAAAGTTAGTCTTTTTTTAGAACAAAATTCCTTCATTGTGTCTGTACCCGTCAGCCATAGCTCAGCTTTAAACACTGTCAAAGGAAGCATTAGGGAATTTTGTACCCAAAGGGCCATAACTTTGAGAGATACCCATTTAATTTGCCTATCTCAGGCTGCTGAAGCCCCATTTTAGCTTTGACTGCACTTAATGCATTTTTGCACAGAGTGTGGACTGCAGATTCCCCACATTTTGCACTGTAGCAAAGTAGAAGGAATTCCTTCATGGCCACTTCACTTTGGAGAGGAGGAATGATTACAGTTCTCTTTCAATGGACATACAGTATGAGTATTGTGTTAAGGTAGACGTGAAAAGAATCTAGACCTATATGAAAAGATGATTAGAGGGCAAAACTAGGTGAGAAAGAATTAAAGAGGACACTTATGCATGGAAATTGCAGTGCATGGCACCCTTTACTCTTGATAACCAAACAGGCTAAGCTCGTAACAAAGCTCTGTAAGGTTCAAAACCAAATTTGCAATGCTAGTTATTATTTTACCACGCTATCATTATCTATTAATTGCAAAGCAACTGTCTGTATTTTACCCTCCAGTGGATGTATGTGAAAGGTGCTGCTTAAGATTAGATTTAATTAAGATGCACTGGACAACATATTGCTCATGTGCAGACATTGTTGGAGCTAGATAACAGTTAGTCATGTTGTGAACTGCACTCAGTTTTGCTGTTATCTTGTTAAGTGATAACAGTAATCATCACTAAATCTTTTTTTTTGTATCATAAAAACTCAAGCATACGTGGGAGCACAAAGAGTGAGGAGGCACAGCATATAGAACGTGTATGCCTTTGATAAGTAATACAGAGTGAGATGGTCTTTAAAACAGCTAATCTCAGAAATGTAGGCTACTCCATCCTTATGGTAATGTGACCTATATGCTGACCTAAACTCTACTGATGAAGTCTTTCAGCTGATATGAGTCGTTCATGAAAACACTCTTCTGGGCTGCTTCCCAGTCTTTACCTTCAAGTGACTGATAACAAACATAAAATATTCACTACAACAAACACTAAACAACATCTTTATGCAATTATTTATAGTAATTTATAGTCCTTATTTTGTGAGACTAACCAGGGAGCCACCTCTTTTTATTTCTTATTATAAATCCTGTTCAGGTTGAGTGTTTTTCAGCTGTGCACTACAGATACCTCATGGCTTTAAAGCAGGGGTTCTCATAGTGTGGCCCGTGGGCCAGTGGTGGTCCTCAGAAACCTTTTGTGTAGCCCCCGGATGTGACATGAAATGCATAAAATATATTTTAATCATCGTTCATTTATACATTTATACTTTCACTTTCAATATGCCACTTGGCTATTGTGTCTAACACCTAACAGCTAAAGTCAACGATTTGATTGTCAACTTGGGAGAGGAGATGGAAAAGCCACCATGGACAACTGCTGTATGGTTGAGGAGAAAAGCAAGTTTCAGGAGAAATGTATCAGCTCTTACTTCATCGGACCTCTAGGGGCAGATTAAGTGATCTGCCTTATCTGCAAGCAGGTGAATTCTGTGCTCAAGAAATTTGACGATAAACACGATTATGAGACCAATCTGAAACCCTACAACAATTTCATGGGGTTTGCTGAGTGGCACTCAATCATATGCTGAATCTTTTGGCTGAGCTGAGTCAAACCATGCTACACTGATTTGCACTTCTGTTACCACTTTTAACCTGCCTAGCTGTGCCATGTCACGCCCAAGATGGACCTTCTCCGGAGTGCGGCTTGAGCCACCTCCAAGCAGCCTGCTACTGTTTTGTTTGCTTTCAGTTGATGAAAATGAAACATTTCTTGATTTTACTGCTTCATAATAAAAGCTTATAGCTAACAAAATAATGTGGGGACTTTTATTGTGAAGAACTTATGAGAAACTAAGAGTATATTCGCCATTTTACAGCCACTTGACTTAAGCTAAGGTCGTTTTCAGTTAGAGACAGCCTTCAAGTGGACAGCCCTGTTGTAGCAGAGATATCAGTCCCTACCTTGCCAGGCTGCTGTGCCAAGTCAAACAGACTCAAGAAAAGCCAACACATGAATCATCACAGTAGGTTTATGGTCTAATATGAACACAAACAATGAAGCTTTAAATGCAAGTGTTACTATGTTTAATATACTATTTCCTATGTATAGTTGGCAAACACAATTTAAACCTATTGTTTTGTTTTGGATTTTGAATTGCTCATAAAATGCTTTTAAACTAATGACATGTTTCATGAGTCTGCTATGGAAAATTAGGTATAACATCCATTTGGAGTCTCAGGGAAAACATTGATTGATGTTGATATTATTTTTTATACAACATGATCCCTCCCAAAATATGTAAATTTGGATTCCTGTTAGTGGAGTTTTTACTCAGTTTATTCAAAGGAGGTATAATAAGGAGTCACACCTTTCTGGGTCTAACTAATTTCAAACATAAGTGTGTTTGCCACAAAATGTGGCAAAAGATTATCATTTCAATACCCTGAACACCGGGTTTTATTAAAGTCAGGAGAAAAGAAAAAAGTATTTCAAGTAAAAAATGATTTTGCAGATCTTGGCATTACTGTTACACATGGAGTAGTGGAGTCTGTGGGACCCTGGATAATGAGGATGTAAAGCAAATTCAAAACACAGTTGTTAAATGTTAATAATAGTGTTCTTCCCCTATTTACCGTGATGATATATATTCCTTTTACAGATAAAAAAAAATTGCATAAACTCATAGAGTGGACCACCTTCTTGTGTTGCAGCAGTTTCTATGATTTATCTTTCAAAAAAGAATTCTCTAAGGGAAAGTCACCCACTTCTTGTGAACAAACAGAGATGATTCAGAAAGCCCTCGATGACTCTGTCAGTTCACACCACACCTCCCTTTCCATGGTGACTCTCACACACCCTGTGCTGGTGTCAACAAATGCACTGTAGGAATATTCAGTGTCATGCTTTGAAACCACAAACTCTTGCTTGACAGACTAAAGCCTGGCGTGATACTCCAGTAAAACTTTTATACTCCCACGCCCACTGCTTCTGCTCCTGCCCACAAGTACATTAACATAAAACATAAGTGTTGTGCATGATAGTTACCTTAGCAGCTTTTTTGCTGCAACATCTCTGCTACTTTTACAGAGGACTCGGGGGGTCTGGTTAGGTTTAATAACATGGCTAAATAACACAAACCCTAATTTTATCAATCTGTTACACAGACATCTTCAATTTGCTGGTGTGTGCTTCGTAAAACAAGATAGAGCAATTCGGTGGAGCTAAAATAAACTCTTATGTGTTTGGAAAGTCAGCCAGGTTTTTGTCCGTGCTTTTTTCAATCAATTTCTTTCCTAAATCTGACAACTTTAAAGGTTACTTCAGCACGAATGTCTCGGTTATATTTTGATTATATGTTGATGGCTTTCCAGCTTTTCCTTTCTACTTGACAAATAAAATAAGTTGGTTTCGACTTCTCAGTGTTGATGCTGACGAGCTGGGCATTTTCCCTTGGTTTCATTTATTTACACAGTAACACACAGTTGTGACCACAGATTCAATATAAAGAGGGTTGTAACCTCAATTTAATTTAACACTTTAAATCTCCCCCTTTCCAAAACTGTTGTAAACATTTTAAATTGTTGTAAATAAAAAACAGCTCAACTCCTGGACAGTATTTCAATTAGAATGCATGAGTAAACATTCACAGCTGCTTTTGTTTCAACACGCTAGTCCTCTATTATCAGCAGAGGACTGGAAACTACAGCATAGGGCACAATCCACTTGGGAGGCAGATATGAGGCTCCAGAGGATAATTAAATAAATGTAGCTAATCCTAATTAATCTTGTCAAAGATTCTTGGTAACAATAAAAAAAAGGAAGCGGAGAAAATCCCACAGAAAGCTAACTCCACTGTTACAATAAATCAAGTTTTTTGCTAAGGTAGTGCAAAGAAGCATAATTTATTATTCTGGTACCACTTTACAGACTAAGCTTATATATAATTTCTAAATAGTTTCAAATTAAGGTTTGGGTATCATTTGTTTTTTAACTATTATGTTTCCAATTCAGCTTATGGATTTCGGATCATAAGATTCTTTGAGAGACCTCCTGCATTCTTCACAGCAGAGTTGTGTCAAATGTTATTTACCACACATAAATGTAATCAATGGAAACATTGAGCTATGCTAACATTAGCTAAATAACCATAATGACAGTGCTCTCTTTTCTGGTTTCTTGAATATGTTGGGATTTACGTAGACTACTTTACTGCGACAACAGAAAGTATCCTGTCCTTGTTACAAGACTGATACAGTATGTTCTATTCACCTGCTGCTCAAGCAACTTAGTAATGGCTGAGTAACTGAGAATAATGCTCGACTTATTATTTAATAAGACAAATGCATTCAGAGATGGGAAGACATGCATGCATTCAACTTGCATCTATAGGCGCCAGACCGATAGCAGGTCGATATATGGCAGGTGTTTATAACCAGTGCGAGTGACATTCATGTAGGAAACTGAATCTTTTTTTAGCAAGCTCCAGTGTTTACTACTAATTAATCTTACTACCACTTATAACTGGCAAAAGGGAGATTTATCATAAAGTGTAAAATACATCACCATTTATTAATTACTAATGTCATATCAACACCTGTGATAGGTAAACAATATTACCAAAGCCTAAGTCTATGAATCTGATAATTTGATATGCCAAATGAAACTTTTTGGCTATTAAGATATGCTTACAGTAGTTAAATGCTAGTTACTTATTAACAAATATGTGATGAAGCTGACTGGTATAAATGCAGCTAATGGAGAAGACAAAGTAAGCTAAGTGAGCAATGTGATCTGAGGCTTAACAGGTAATTGTAGGTTCACTATTTGGCAAGCAACAGGTCATGGTTTTCTTTTTTACCTAATGTGTTGTAACAGCTTATTAATGATTTATGAAGTCTTTACAACATAATAGCCAATTAAAAACAATTTCTAAATCAATTATACAGTCTTATTGGTCTTAAGTGGTACCAACATTCTTCTACTGTGACACCACAGGTGAGTGTAAAACCAGCTTACTCCCTGAGTATGAAATAATAATAATAATGATAATGATAATAATGATGATAATAATGCCAAGAATAATAATTTCACACTGCCCAATTTATAAAAGTTGCTAATGATGGTTAGGGAAATATATAACTTTGCAGCAAAGCAGAAAAAAACTGAATTCATTATCAGATCCTTACTTCCTGTCTCTCTTGTCACCCTCTCAGATATATCAGTGAGTCTGTTGTCACTGGTAGTGACTGCCTGTGGCTTGGCCCTGTTTGGGGTTTCCCTCTTTGTGTCCTGGAAGCTCTGTTGGATACCATGGAGGGAGCGTGGGCTTTCCCCCACCACGAAGGAGGCCCATGGGCACCTCAACCCCACCATGAGCCCCCTGCCCTCGCAGCCTGCACCCAGGCAGCCAGTTTACACAGCTGTGGATCCCCCGGTGCACAACCGCCGTGAGTCGTCACAGTGCTCCATGGCCAGAGAGCCTACACCTGTGGCATCAGTGGTATCAGTGGAAGCTCCAGTGACTCCTGTGTCACCACCACCTGTGGTCTTGGCCACACCAGAGGCAGCTATGAAGATCAGTCATACATCTCCAGACATCCCATTGGATGCTCAGAGTAAAAGCCGGGAAAATGGGGTTCACACCAACCCTCGTATGCAGAGACAGACCACTGAACCTCCACCCTCTGGACACATGTCTGAAATTGGGTCAGTATAAGATATTTGTTCATTTCTTTGTCTTAGACAGAACTACCAGATTTTTCCTTGAGAAACTTGTTAACACTTCTGCTTCTATCCAACTCTTACACTCAGTGATGTTGGAAGTGATTAGTGCTCTTCTGCATGGCTCTCAACACCACTGCCAGACAAAAACATTAATATTTGATGATTATGCAATAGCTTGTTCATTGCCAGCTTTTTTTAATGTCCAAAGCCAACATTTTCCAAATTGCTGCTTTCTACTATCTGTGTCCACTTCCTATGGTATGTTTAAAGTTAGGGAAAGATTGTGGTTATGGCAACGAAATTATGGTTAAGATATGATTCGGGTTATGCAACTAAAACACTTTGGGCTCATAAAAAACATCAACTGGAGACCTGTGACAGGACATGAACTCTTGTCTTTGATAGCTGTCATGCAATCTGGTATCACGCCAAAGTGTATAATGGACCCCCAGTTACTGTGACAGTGTCACGTTTTGCCTTGCCTAGGTGTGAAAAATACATGTTTTCATTCAACAGTCAAGTTAGCAATAATATTATACAATGTCTGGTTAGGCTTTCAAAATAAAGCTTGCTGGAAAACATTTCAATTGACGGTAACAATTTGGTTAGGTTTAGGAAATAAATCTATTTGGTTAGGTTTAGGAAAACATCATAGTTTGGTTTAAAATAACTACTTCCTTAAATTAATAAACACAGACTATTGGTCTCACATAGGAAACCAATCCTGGTCTCCTTGTCTCTCCTGTGTTTTAACCATTCATCCACCCCAAACCCCTCCCAATGCAACTTTTCTCTGTATACAACATTCATCCTGTCATTACTGCCCCTTGCAGGTACTGCAAGGGGCAATTGGTGAACTGTGATAAAATTCCCAATGATTAGTATTATAATTTCAAATTTTAATTATCGCAGTTACCATATTTGATTACCATGCTTTGAAAAACTAAATACTGTTCAGCATCAACCAAAGTTAGCAACAGTTAGCAGGCACAGAAGCAATGTGGGGTTTTTTGCATCAGTGAAAACAATGACACTACAAAGGACATAATGCCATTTGAAACTCTCAGGAAATTTCAATATAAGACTTGGTAATATGATTTCACTGTGTGTATCATTACTTTTTGAACATTATTTAACAACACTGTGACAGTAATGACAATGACAATTTTGGTCGCTATAATTGTGATAGGAAGTTTTTGGTTTTGGCACACTATTTCCTACATTGGCACAAAGCTCTGGCACAAGGATATATGGATGTAAATGCATACATAGCTTTTTTGATTTAAGCAATTGATGTAGTACGATGATGTTTGTTCTTAATTTCCTCTTCCTACAGACAAGGATCAATTCGCAGACATATGAACCTATCTAACCCAGACTTCAATGTGGCCCAGTTCCAAAGGCAGGACTCCCTCACTGGAATGGGCCTGGGCCTCGGTCGCCTCAAACCTGAGCTCTACAAACAGCGCTCCCTTGAGGGAGATGAAGGCAGTCGCAGGGGAGGGGGCTGTGGTCGCCTTCACCTTATCCTCAAATTTGACTGCGACCTGGAACAGTTAATAGTTAAGATCCACAAGGCAGAGGACCTCCCAGCCAAGGACTTCTCTGGTACCTCCGACCCTTACGTTAAGATCTACCTGCTCCCTGATCGTATGACCAAGCACCAGACAAAGGTGCACCGCAAGACTCTGAACCCTGTGTTTGATGAGGTCTTCCTGTTTCCGGTGGCATACTCTGAGCTTCCCACTCGTAAGCTGCACTTCAGTGTCTATGATTTCGACCGTTTTTCACGCCACGACATTATTGGCCAAGTGGTTGTGGACAACTTCCTGGATCTGGCAGATTTTCCAAGGGAGACAAAACTCTGCCGGGAAATCCAGTATGTCTCCTCGGTGAGTCAGCACCTACATTTAAATTGTCATATTCAGACATGCCATGTTATATTTAACTATGTATTATTACCACGAGAGGCGAAAGGTTTTCTATTAAGTCTGACAGATTTGCTGCAACTTTATTGAGAGTGACATATTTGGTCCACCTTTGAGTCCCTCATTTCAGCTTCGTCTGTCTTTCAATGACATTATAAAGTATAAAATAAAGTTAAATGCTTTTTCAAACACACTGAGCTGTCAGCTCTGAATAAACAAAGGAAGAATTAGTTGGTAGGTTAGGTGAATAGGTCTCGCTTTGAACGGATTTTTGTCTCTATCAACAATATCAGGTATCTGCACTGATATAATAACTTTTATTGGCTTTATTGACTTTTCATTGTTTGTAGGGCAACTTGTAAATTTTTTGAAATATGCTTTGTAGCTAAGAAACATTGGGGAGGAGCAGCAATTTAAAACAATGAAACCCTGCAGATATTCCTTGTATTTAAATAACTGTTTAACAAGAGTTCTTCATTTTATAGCGACCGTTATTAATACACACATTACAGCCAGCTGATACAGGTGAAGGACAGAGAGACATTTACATTGGGCAACACATTTACTGCATCTCCAACGACTTATCTGAATTCAGTGCCCTCTGCCAGGACCACCCACTTTTTTAAACATATGTAAATTAAATCCAGGGTGAGACTGCCTAAGGTCAACGGGATTTAAAGCCCCTTTCCATGTTACCTTATAAAATGTGTGCATATGTGTGGGTGTGTTCTTGTACATCTATCTTTGTGAGGACCCATTTGAGTTTAGACCTAGGTAGTGAAGACGGTTTTGCCAAGTGAGGACATTTTGGGGCATGTTAATGCATTATATCATTGATGGTCCTCACAAGTCTAGAACAAGTACAAACCTGTGTGTGCCTGTGTGTGATAGAGAAAGTGTTAGAACAGTGCCACAATTGCTTTACCAGTTGTCTTACTTGCTGTCTCTGCCCACATAAATCAGAGCTCTTTATGATGTTTTTCACTGTTCCCTGTCAGTGATGCCTTACGCAGCTGATATCTGATAAATCTACTGTGTAACAGACAATATACGTACATATACATCAGTATGCCTCCAGTGATTGCTTCATTGTCAGGCATCTCAGTGTGTCAGCTTAACCAGCTGTTATGTGCAATTGATCCCGTTTGTCATGACATGCTTAAGCGGCATTAATAAGACTCCTTGCCATTGATTGCTGCAGACAACTCATTTTATCCTAGGGAGCTCAAGGAAGCGAGATCGATGAGGCACAGCTGTGAAAGGAAAACTGTGGGGTTTTTTTTGTTTTGTTTTGTTTTTTTTTTACAACATGGGTTAAATTTTTATAGCCCTTGGTTATATGATAACTTTTACTTGCCAGAGTAATTTCTCAGGTCTTGGTTGAAACATGGCAACACTGCTAAAAGTAGGACTCAGTCTGTAAACTATAATGGATGTGTACAATAGACAGCTTGGATTATGATTCACCTTTGTTTTCTCTCCTAAATAGGTTTGACTAACATGTAGGGTTTGTTTACGACCTGTCTGATGCTCAGGTTGTCCCTGTTGGCTCTATTTCAAATCAAGTTTTGTTGTCACATATATTTTTAGCAATGTTGACGCATTTAGAAATATCTCCTGTGAATACAGTGCTATCAATAGAGCTAATGCCCAGAGCCCTGAAAAGAAAACACAAGTTGTAATATACTATAGTTTTTTTCTTTGAGAGAAAACTTTGACTATTGCTGACCTGAAATGACAATACCTGGCACAATTCAGCACAATTTAGCAGAATGCTATGGTTCTGAGAAATGAGTTCAGGGAATTAAGAACTCATGACTGTATGATTTAAGGTTGGGCAACTGGATGAATAAATTGCTCATCGATGATGGGCATCCATCACTGGCATTTTTTTGTTTGTTTGTTTTGTTTTGTTCTCTTTTTGGACTGATGTTTGGGGCGATATTTGTCATCTTATTTTTCTAATGTAATGATCTGCAGACTCATCCAACATGCTTTAATCCAGTGGGACAGTACACATCCGCTCAGCCGGACCAAGAGCACACTGAACTGGATCAGGAGTGAAGGGTAAAGAGCCTGCAGAGCTCGAGTCTTTGCACTCTATTCAGCCAGTGAATTAAGGATTTAATTCGACCAAACCAGAGTTGTTGATTGTGGAAAGAATGGACAGACTAGAATATATCGCCAATTGCCAAAGGATGGGCTAACGATGGCCGGTTGGAAAATTTTAGCATATTGCCCAACCCTAGTATGATTTTCAATACCATCATAAATACAGACACTTCTCTTTATATTAAACTGATACGGAAATGCTGTATTAAGGTGACCAGTTCTACTGGTGGACAAAGTGCAGCTTAGCTGAGAAACATGGTGTCTGGGGGATAAAGTTACAGGATTAACTAGTAAAAAAAGAAAAGAAATGCTTCTACCCCTGTTTGAGAGTATTTGGGGTTATTTTTGGTTTAGTCTTGATGATAAAGCTATGCTAGCAAACACTGCAAACTACTGATTAGTCAGAGGGGCATAGCAGTTTGCATAGATTTATGAGTGTGAGAGAGAGCAGGTAGCAGACTGATGCAGTGGCAGAGAGTGATAGTGAATGCGCACTGAGAGGAGGAAAAAGTGAGCAGTGAAGCTGTTGGTCTACTGGTCAAAGTTGCTTTCACATAGGCAAAACTCAAACAGTCCAGAAATTGTAAACAAAAGTCATGCAGTGGAAATGTTTGATTATTTGTCATACAGTCCCATTTTCTACGTGGATATCATCATGAATCACCATCAGACTCTTTTCTGTCTGTTGGTGTTTATCTGGAGCTCATATCAGCAGTCCTTAGTGTGGAAGACTGTGCATATTATTGTCTCGTAATGGAACGGGTATTAAAAACTTCAGTAATGCAGGCATTTCCCATTTTGTCATGTGTCCAGGTGTGTCCCCTGCCAGTCCACATTTTGGTATGAAAGCCACTAGTTCACCAGTCACCAAAAAATTAAGAGAAAATGTTTTTTGACTGATAAAATTACACATAAAATGGTACACTTTTGGGATTGGTTCAAATGGTGTTAACACCAAAAATTAACTGCTTCAGAGTTACCTTGACAGTGGACCAAGACCACACCCTTGAGCCGGACCAAGGAGTAGCTGTTTGGTCCAGACCAGAATTTGAGTCCGGCGTTCACACCAACCCAAACAAACTACACAGAGGAAATAAATGCTTCAGGGCTCAGTTCAGCTGGACTAAACAAGACTGGTGTGAACTCGCTCTGAGTTAGGTATACAGCACATAAAGCAGCATGTGACTTTGTCTCTTGTGTGTCTAATAAGCAAAGCACTCTACCTCTGCTGGTTTGTCACCTGCAGCTCTGTTCCACACCACATATGCAAATGACTCGTCTGCACCGCAGCCATTTCAGTTTAATGAGCTTGTCCCTCAGTAACCTGAATACGTGTGCCTTACTGATCCACCTGTCAATCCAGGTTAAATATAGCCACCATAGTAAAGAGATGTGTATAATTTAGCCAGGAAAATAAACTTGTTAAAACCTTGAAGTTTATTAACATGTTTTTCGGCCTTGAGAGAGGAAAAAAGAGTTGCATCATTTAATTTTAATAGTCATTCATGGTTTCATTCAGAGTAACTGCTCCATTGTGTATCATTTCTGTGTATGAATCGTATTATAGCAGCCAGATGGTAGTCTTGCTGTACAAGAGCAAAAATACATCAGAAAAGCATCTGCTGAACATGGTTTGATAGTGGTAATTTGTGTAACAGCCATACAGTCATCTAGAGTTGTCTATCTGAGCATATGTTCCATATCTTGTTCCCATATATATTATTTATATACAAAATAAAATCAATGACATGCTGAAACTTTTCCCCAAGGGAGTAGATTAGTTATATATTAGAGTTATATACTACAAAACGTCAGCCTCAACCAGAATGTGAATGTTGTACTGAAAACCGAATATTTTACATGGATATTATGAGGGTTTGAGGAGTTTGAATTTCACAATTACTGTTACATGTAGTAAAACTTGATTACCTCTAGCACGCCTTGGTACAATCTGAAATCTAATTTAGCATGTGAAAATCAAAAGTCGTGGAAATAGCCCAAGGGAATTGTGTTCCCTTATTTAGTTCTGTCAGGCCTGCAAATCACTGACACACCCCTCTCACCAATGCACCTATGAGCCAACAGCAAGTTATTTGGAAAATGCACTGCACTGGTTAGTTTAAATGTATACCTAGTGATACTCCCTGACTGATGGAATGTATCAGTTATGTTTGTCCTGTTATGGAACACACATCCATAGAGTTAAACTTGACTATACACCTAACAAATATTGCCATTATGACAAGCAAACCTGCTGGAGGCAATATTTGTTAAAACAAACAAACAAACAAATAAACAAACATTGCATATTTTCAGCATTCTTTTGTTTCAAAATCACTCAAGGTAGTGCTATATGGTCTGTAATAAACTTTACAATATAATAAAGGTGGATACTCTGCCTTAGGGCAAACTCATATGTCTCTGCCCAGATGTAATGGAAACATTCCTAACGGACCAAAAAAAAAAAGAATATCTAAGGAGAGCATGCTAAAGTAGGAAGCTGCAAGGCAGCCACAGATAATAACTGACAAGAAGCAAAACAATACAGTAGATGTGTGACAGCCAAGTAGGAATAGTATGCATTTTTGTTTTTGTTTCATTAACGGTTTATGAATTTCATTTAGAATTTCCATAATCATACACCATTGTTACCATTGTGGTTTCTCTGGTTACAAAAATAATCAGGGAGAAAAGTTTCAGTATTGAGTGAATGACTCTTTTGGTAAAAAAGCATAATAGGTTACATCAGTTGAAATAAAGGCAATTTAGTCATGATAATTTATACACAGTGATCACTGATGTTGTGTAATGTTCAGTGTACTGTAAGGTTGACATGCAGTAGTATTTCTCTGTATTTAGCTTGTAAGGGTTGTTGTATTTGTAGGGTTAGAATCTTTTTTATGTTTTATTGAAATTATGACATCTGATGTTTTTTTGTTATTTGTATTTCAACTGTGTGACTTCAGTAATGAGCTTAGATTTGTGGCACTTGTATTTGCTACTGATTGCAGCAAAAATCAGATTGCCAGCCAATGCTGAAGACCATTAACAGCTTCCTACTCATGGCCTCTAAAAATATTTTATTTCTGCCTCTATCTCTCTTTCTCTGTCTGTCTCAATCTCTGTTTGTCTGAATCAAATCAAATCAAATAGCTTTATTGGCATGAACAAAAATATGTTGCCAAAGCACTTTTCTTACATTCCATATTACATACATATATACATATTAATTACATATGTCTCTTAAATGCAGATAAACACACACAGTGTAAGCTGCTATATTTAAGCAAAGAAACGTTACATGGATCCTTCAACAGCCTTTGTTGGACCACATTTACTACACTGGAATATACATGTAGTTGCTCAGCCCAGCCATATACAGCATACAGCCATCATAATTTGGCATCCACAAAGACAGCAGCTGTGTCCCACTTTCATGATCCATGCAAATTCTAACTGGGTTTTGAGTATGTAAAAGTGATTAAAAAAAAAAAGTAGTATATAAATAGCAGGCATCAATATGTGGAGTATATTCACTTAAATTTTGAGAGATAACTGTGGCCTCACAATATAGTGCATATGTGAAACGGAAAAGGTGCACACAACCAGAGAAAATGAAGAGTTAAGTGACAGCTACATGAAGACCTTGGAAAACAAAGTGTTAAATCTTTGGGAAAAGGGTTATTTTAGCAAAGTTTAATTAGTTACAGCTGAGTAACTGATTGATGTTTATTGACATTCATCTAGTATCATTTCCTCAACTCAATTAAACCTAGCTCAGCTCAACTTTATTTATACGGGTCTTTAAACACAACACAAAGGACAAGGAAAAGTAAAATTTTGAAACATCATTTGCTTGTGAAAAAAATGTCCCATTTGTGCCAACAGATAAAGTACATTGGGTTCTTGTAAGCTAACTGCAAAACAGTGAACTATATGTGCACCACTGTACAGTGTTAGTATGTAGTGTTGAGTGCTGTGTGTGGTACTGTACGTAATGGGAGCATCATCAACTTGAGGACCAGCAGGGTGACACGTTTAGAGTGCACTCCCTATGCTTGTAATTCTAGGGTCACAAGGTGTAAACACTCTGTTTCTCACGGGCTTGAGCCTCTAATGAACCCTATAAGTTAAAGTACACCAACTTGACAGTTTAGTAGGCACATAAAGGGTCACAGACGTGGGTGACTGCTTGGACATTCCAGCACCCTCAGCACTATGGTTGAAAAGGTTTTTTTCTTATTTAACCTTTATTAAACCAGGAAGTTCCTTGAGAATGAAATCTCTTTTTCAAGTAAGACTTAACTAATATATAGAACACTATTACAAAGTTACAAAAACTATGAGATAGAGCATGTAAAAACAAGGGACAATAAAAAATGAAGGGATTCATGCTCAAATCCAATCTATTTGACAAGCAAATTCAAGCAATAAACTCCCCCCACGCAGGGAGGAGGATACTCACACTCTTTTATGGTCATGTAAGTCATGATGATCTTGCACTGTGTGCAGTCAGTACCATGGGGAATGGCCGGACTTGCAAAGATTAGCTGAGCAAGTACTTGGATATTTCAGTGTGCTTCTCTGCAGTTATTGTGACCAGAGCTCGGTAGAGGGCAAAGCCTGTTTGAAATAGATCACAGGGATGCACACTGGCATTTGCACTCTTCTTGAAAGCTTATGGTAATAACAATTAATTAAGCCAGCTTTGTGTCCAAAATTTCTAACAATTTACAAATGGGCAATAAGCACCAAGCAGTGTTGAAATTTGATAGTAATACAGAATTTATCAAAGTCTGAGACTGCGGGTCTCCTCTCAGAAAGAGCTCGGAAAAAGGTGCCTGACTCCTTAGTTTACTTGCTTGCTTCACTTGCGTAGTTGAGCCAAGATAGCCTAATATTGCTGTATGACACGCCTTCAAAACTTCCAAATACAGAGAAAAAAAAAAAAAAAAAAAAAAAAACCTCTGTTCAAAGGCATTTTTATAGGTTATGACTCTGGGAAAGTGGAGAAAACTGTAAAATTCCTCAAATTGTATCTCACTCACTTGGTTGTAATTTTTCAGGCCCAAAATACACACATATGCACAAACAAGGCCTATAGACATGTATTGGAGAAATGTCGGAGTGAGGGGGCCGCACACATGCATATATATAACATATAATCACATGCCTCGAGCACTTAGGGGTTCGGTGCCTGGCTCAAGGGCACCTAAGCAGTGCCCAGGAAGTGAACTGGCACCTCTCTAATGCCAGTTTACACTCCATACTTTGGTCCTATTCTATGTGATCTCCTTTTATAACTAATGTAATATCCAGTGTGATATTTTTTCACCTTCATTTACCAAGCCTCTCCTGAAACTGTTTGGAGCCTCCCCCTAGGAGAGGCCTGCCACCCGCTTTAAGAACCTCTGACCTAATATATGCCTGATTAGAAATGAAAGGTCCAGCTACCTAGTTCAGAACCAGAATCAGCATCAGCTTTATGGGCTATACATGTGAACACATACAAGTTACTTGACTTTATGTATTTACACAGGAATAGAAAGAACAGCTAATAAACAAGGGTGACAAAGCTGAACAGATAAAGGTAAAGAATAGACAGGAAGAAAGACAGGACTATTATGGACTATCAATAGGTCATGAGGTAGTTGATTTGGGGTCCACATTTGCAGAAATAGATAAGATAGATGGCCAGCTACTGAGCAATAAGGAGACTCTGAGAAAATGACATGAAGATATTTGTTCTGTCAGTGTGTCAGATAGAGACTTGAGGGGAATATTGATATTGACAAAAGTATTGATATTTTTGTGTAAACTCTCAACTTCTGGTTGTTTTGTGGGCAGAGCTGCCACTTCAGTCCTCTATTATTGATCGTCAATCAGTGTCACCCAGTTAGAGTCGAATGGATGTGATAGGTGGTGATGGGGACCAGAGATTGGGGACCATTGTCACACTGTTCAGTTGTTTCAATTTCACACTACTCAGCTCATGCACATACAGTACACACAGACACTTGCACAAATGCTTGTTCTCAAACATTTGCACACGTGTTCCACACACATACGCTCATAAACAAGCTAATCATCTTTGGACACCAGTACAGAGGTACTGTAGACCATTTTGTATGCAATGCAGTAGAGCCCATTTGTCATAATCGCTGCACAGATTTATTGACTTAATTGATAGGAATGATAGGATTATCATTAAATCATGATTGCCTTTGGGACTGACCATATGTTTTGTTTCATTGCCAGATTTGGCTTGTTTAGCTCTGCAGTATAAACAGTATGAGTGTTTTTTATGATTATGGAAATGACAATAACAATACAAAAAATATATATATATTACTGTAAAATGGCTGTTTTTTTTTTTTTTTACATTTATCATTTCGATGGATTTTAGCTTTGAGCATGCTAAAATATAAATAAATATAGTTTGTGCAAATTGCAAAATTTGGGACACATTGGGCTTATCAGACACATGTAGTGTGACATTTGGCCTGCAGGCATTAAATGCCATTTGTTGCCTAAGAGAGATTCAGCAGCACATGAAACACAGCACTAATCTCTCTCTTTCCACCTGTATCTCGATTGTGCACAAAGACTGTGGACCATGAAGCATATAAAGCTCACAGGATCCATCTAGGGGGGGAGGTTGTCAGTTAATCCATCATGCAAATTAAAATGCCTCATAGCATAGCCTTGTTGAATACTTGATCCTGATTGTAACAAAAGAGCCACGTCAAGATACAAGGCGATTAAGGTCTCAGGAGGAGAAGTCTTAAACACTTTTTCTTTCTTTCGCTCCCTTTCTCCCTCGCTTTCTCTTTCTCACACACAGATTACAGATAAAAACAAGTGCCATGTCACAGAAGAGGGCATTCATGATTAGCAGAGCTGACAAAAGAAAAACTGATTTCCTTTTAAAAGAAAGAAAGAAAGAAAAAATCCAGACCTATTCTTATAATGAAATTACAATTTAATTAAACTTCTTCAGACTCTGCCAAGCCAAAATACTGATATTATATAGAGAGACCTATAGTACAGGCATTATGTGACATGGCCTCACACCAATTAAAATGGAAACTCTTTCAACTGTTCTACTCTTTCAACTATTCTAGTATAAATATGTATTTATAACATGTCAAAAGTCTTAAGAGAAGTGGGGGGGAACATGTCTTCTTGTCTGCTGTCCGCACAAATGGTTCAGTGCTGTCCACAATCAACCAGAAACTGTGTTTTTTCAGAGACATGGAGTTGGATACAGTAAATGTGTAAGAGCAAACTTTTAACCCTTAGATACATAAATTGGTCAGAATGACCTAGTGGGTTTGCCTTCTTGCAAAACTTTGAAATGAAGTGTTTATAATTTCATATTCCAGGCATTCCTCAAAACCTTTGAGGTGCCAATTTGGCAGTCAGTAATATTTTGAAAAGTGCTATTCTTAAGTGATATTTAAATAATTTTATTTTAGATTTAAGTTATTTACTGCCAACATTTATATGGATTAGTGTCAGTTCATCTTAGCTTGTATACAAGTATACTAGTATAGTGATGTTGATTTAAATTATTATTTTTATGAGGGAAAGGGTTATGGTTAAGAAACATTTTTGAATCATCATTTTTGAATGTCACCTCTCAGACATTTTATGTGTTTTGAAGGAGACTTTTATGAGTAATATACATTTATCAGATTTTCTGTCCTAATCTGGGTGAGGTGTGAGGCCACTTGGGTAAAATGCCTCTACTCATGATGTAATGGGTAATGATGCAATTATTTCCCCTTTTGTTACAGAAATATTTATGTTTTAGTGTCTTATGTAAGTGCGTGAGACTCTTACCTAAGTAAGACTGCAAAAATGAAATGCCATGTCATTGATCTCTGCTGCTAGCAAATAGGTAATAGACCTGTCTCTCTTAATAAGTGAAAAGCAATTACATTTCTGTCCCCTCCCCTTTTACCAGGTGTTCTAGCTAAGTGATTAGCCACAGTTAGCACATAGGACACATTGTACTTTGGCTACAATACCTTGAAAATTGCAAAAAGCTTGCTTGAAATTAGCTGTAAAAAAGGTTTCTAATTGTTCCTAATAGTTCAGGATTTTCATAACAATGTGAGCCTCGTTGCAATCTACTTCAATCTCCCAATATATTTAGAAATTAGATGTCATCATCTCATTATCTCAATCACAGTTAATGGAGCAGCTCTAAAAAAATCAATGTGACACCAGAGACCAGGTTTTATGTTCACACACTGATTAAACTCGCTGAACTTCCCTTTACAAATGATTACACTGAAAGTTGATTGCAGATGACACCTGATTCAAAATACCAATGAAATCTTCCTGACATGTCGCTTTATCAGCGAGAGATTCTGCTGTAGGAGTTGTTGTCTTCACCAAACACGTTTGTGTGCTTTCCTGGTTCTCACTTCTTTGCTGGAGTTATTTTAAGAGCAAGTGATAAGTGAGCTTCTGCCTTTCTGCGGCTGAACAGAAGTCTCCATGTTGGACCAAATGTGGGATGCTTTTATTAGAGCAATGTGACAGAGGAGAGTATTCCTTAACAGAAACATGTTTCAACTATCCCTCTGTCTCCATGTATAGAGGTTTTAAACCTTTATGTGTGTACCTGTCCAGAAAGGAGCAAAAGTTGGAAATGAAGCTGAACTACTGGCCAATGTATGCCTTGAAAATTTCAGTTCCACTATGGTCTTTATTAGACAGTATTAGACTCTTTATTAGACCCTTATTAATCTTTATTAGAGGGTAATTTGGGATTCATTACAACAGAACTGTAACTGTAAACTAAGTGAAATCACACATCTGCTACTTGAGACACACCGTCTTTGGTTGGTCCTATACAATCAGCAGAGTAGCCAAGACCAATGCCTACTTCTTTAATCAAAGGGTCTAATGCTATCTAATAAAGAACATGTTATTCTAGTTTTCATCTAATATTATACAAAGTATGGCTTGTTATTTTTTAATTAGTGTACCATTAGGTATACAATGTCTATTTGGGGTATAACTACTATCTCATAAAAATGTAGTATTTTTTTTGTCTTATTTGATACAAAGTACAGCTTGTTATGTCTTATTAGTGTACTGTTAGATGTATGGTTTCTAATTAGGGTATAGTTGTGACTAATAAAGAACATATTATTTCAAGTTTTGTCTAATTTAATACAAAGCTCAGCCTGTTGCATCTTATTAGTGCATTGTAAAATAAAATGCAAACAAATTTTCAAGAAACAAAAGTGAATTGAAATATGTTTCAACTCTGCAACCAAATGTCAGATGGCCATAGATCATACATTGTACAGCGATGAAAATCTGCATTGCTAGAAATAAGCTAGTGATTGAAAGAATGACTCTCAGGTTGCTTTTGTCGATGTAGATATTATATAGATACAAAAATTAGTAAATATATCATCAGGACAAAGCTGATTGTCAAGTAAATGTGTTTTGTATCGTCTTTCAGGATAACGTGGACCTCGGTGATCTGATGTTTTCGCTCTGTTACTTGCCGACTGCAGGCAGATTGACTATTACCATGATAAAGGCTCGCAATCTCAAGGCCATGGATATCACGGGTGCATCTGGTAATTAAAAACTGATACTGTCTGTAACTACAGTCTTACTGGTGTCCTGAATGAAAATCAATGTCTTTCCCTTTTGTTTCTCTCGCTTCCATAGATCCATACGTGAAGGTTTCACTAATGTGCGAAGGTCGCAGACTGAAGAAGAGGAAAACATCGACAAAGAGGAACACTTTGAATCCAGTCTATAATGAGGCTATCGTCTTTGATGTCCCTCCAGAAAATATAGAGCAGATCAGCCTTTTGATTGCAGTGATGGACTATGACCGGTGAGGAGCTTTTACAAAGCTTTATATAAGTCCTACAGTATTTTAAACCTATTTTTTGCATGAGTCATTGTTAATTTATACTTGCTGTAGGACAAAAAGGATGAGATATTCTCATAGTGCATTGTAATGATTCTGTTATCTTTCACTCAAACTCTCTTAAACTTCTGTCACATAAATCATTTAAAAGTTTCACTTTTTCTCTCAGCATTATTTTTGGAACACAGGTCTAGGTCGTGATCACATCATTTCTCCCTATCTTTTCTGCACCTACAGCGTAGGCCATAATGAGGTCATTGGCGTGTGTCGAGTTGGCAACGATGCAGACAGCCTCGGTCGAGACCACTGGAGTGAAATGCTCACATATCCCCGAAAACCTGTCGCCCACTGGCATCCTCTCGTTGAGGTGAGGTGACTTTACTCTGATGGGTGTAATTCATGTTTCCATGCATGCATGACCAGATTTGAAGCATGGACACATTTTTGTTAGACACAATAATGCTGTCAAAACTGTTCTGTAGCTCTTACACATACAGGTTTTGGTCCTCAGGCAGGAATATTAGAGCAAAGTCTAACCAGCACTGTCTCCTAGAAATGATGTTTGTATACAACTAATTTGCAGCAATATTTCCTTACCTTAACCAAAGTGTTTTTGTCACCGAAATGTATCCCAAATCCAGATATTTCCCTACCTTAACTAAAGTGCCTTCGTTGCTTAAATCTACCCAAAATAATGATATTTCCTGACCTAAACTGGAGTGCTTTTATTGCAGGAGTCCAGACACAAACCCTTGACTCTGGAGTGACAGTGCTGTACTTTACATGCCCACCATCCACCCAAATCACCTCCATGCCACTCCAGTGCTTTATATAAATGTATTGTTCAAAAGAAACATTGTCTGTGAACATCATCAAGGCAGGAATTAAGTTACCACAGCTTAATTTTAATTTTGTAATGTACAGTTGTAATTTGTAGGAGATGGGGTTGTACTACCAAAGAGTGAATGAAATGAAATTTGGTAGATGGTTATGATGTGACATGGGTCCAATTCACTCTGTTATTGCAGTCAAGAGACAGTTCACGTAAAACTTCAGTCTTTATGGTAAGAGGGAGATTTTGTTACAAAAAGCCAAGTGTTTGCAAAATGATTTCCAGGAAAGATTATCAGATATGATAACGCTTTATTTAGCTCTCTGATGAAACTAGAAACTGAGTAATTGTCACAGCAGTAGTAAGGGGGTTCATTCGTGAAAACAAAATACCCAACAATTTTAGCACATCGCATGGTAGAAATAAATACATAAATTTCAATAAAGGAAAAAGAAGATCACAAAAGGCAAATAAAGGGATTACAGAAATTTATGTGCAAACTATTGCAAAAATGAGCAGCACGAAATATTGTATAGCAAAAAATTGACACTGTTTTGCCAAGACTGGAGAGGACTGCAGGATGAAAAAGAAGTGTAAATGAATTAGTGATTAAGCTTATCACTGCCCAGTCATTAAGGCGCAGTGGGCTCATTAGTATTCAGTGATACAGTAGTGTGTTGTTACAATGAGGCTGTGAAAAGATTTTTGGTCAGCTGTAATGAGAGTATGGCTGTAAGCTACTAATCATCGAAATAAAAAGTAAAAACAGAGAAAATCTGCCTTTTGATAGACGCAAATAGCCTGGCCATCCCAGAAACATTATATATCTGATTTAATAAACTACAGTGAAAACAAAGTGGTTCATTATAAAACGTCCACAGAGGGCAATGCTGTTTTTCTGATGTTGGAAGCGTAACGTCCTCTCAAACAGATCACTGCCTCTGCCAAAGTCACCATGGCGATGCTGGTGTGAAACTGTGCTTTTTGAGACAAAAAAGTTTTAAAGGGATAATAACCCCAAAATCAGAAAAAAAAAAAACCCCAACAACTTCTGCCTGTAATGCTATTTATCCATCTAGATTGCTTTGTGGTGTGCTGCAGAGTTTTGGAGATATTGACTGGAGAGATGTCTGCCTTCTCTCAAATATCATAGAACTAGATGGCACTCGGCTTGTGGGGCTCAAAGGCTAAAAAAAAGAAAAAATCATTTGAAGAAGTGGAGGGGTAGGGTAGTATCATACCTAATGTGAAATATAAATATAATCCACAAACCTTGTTGTGAGCAGCTTCTGTAGGAACTACTCTCTTTCTATGGTAGACTCTACCTGAACTACTTTCTTTCTACTAGAAAGAAAGTAGTTCCTGCATGAAACTGTTCACAAGGTCTGTGGATTATCTTGAGTAACCAAGTCATGATTTCTGGACAGAGACACTGGTATTGAATATTTCAGATTTATTTTTTGGCACCACAAGCTGAGTGCCATTTAGTCCCATCAGTCCTTTCTCTCCCACAAGAGAGAAGGCAGACATCTCCACAGCCAACATCTCCAAAACTCAGCAACTCATACTAAAACAATCAAGATGTATAAATAGTATGATACTCCAGAGGAAATGGAGAGGAATGTGTCATTTTGATTTTGGGGTGAACTGTCCCTTTAAGTCCAAGTTATCTTGGTAATTTGGTAGTCTGACAGGTCCCTATACAGGACAGACCCCTTGTCTTTGAGAGCTTGCCAGTCCACTCATTCTTAGTCTTTATCTTCTTTCTTTTTTTAGATTAGAGCGCAGTGGAAAACTAGCGAGGGAGACAGAGAAGTAGACAAAGCTCTAACGTGACTCAGCCTCAGGCATGTGGGGGGTATGCGTGGCTCTAGACGAAAGCCACTCAGCTCTCTGTGGGCAGTTCGTGTTTTTAATAAGTGTTAAATAAAATAAATGCAATTGCCAAAACATCTACCATTGGAAAGACTCATGATTTACAGGAAGATTTTCCACTGAATTGCAGCAGAGTGGATGAGGTGGAGAGCTGAGAGAGACTATAGAACCACATTCTGACAGCAGAAAAGAGGAAGTCACAATGAGAAGCTGAGGGATGCATCTCTGACCTGTGCACTCAGCCAGGAAAAATGGCTTTATTGTGTGTATTTGTGTGCACATCAAAGGTCCACATCTGTGAAATACAAAGAGACAGTGAGAGTCAGAGAAAACTGGAAATTGAACTTGTTATGTTTCTTCGAGGACTATTAGGTACTTTGAAATCTTCATTGGAGCCTCAAGAAACCACATTTATAATTTACGTCCACCCACATCATTTCAGTCAGTTGTTCTGTCTTCACAAGCCCTTCATCCTCACACTACTCCCAAAACTGCAGAGTAATGTAGTCCTAACATGCCGATGGGTTTCAAACGCAGGTCTATTTACATGTTTGTTTGCCAAGTCAGCCACTTTGTCTATAAAAGCTTTTATCTTTTTGCTTACAGTTGGCAAATAACAGTCACAGTGGCACAGTCTATTCCAGTACAAATGAATGAATACATAAATAAACCAACCTCCCAAAAATCAAAAATGAAATGGGAGACATTCATTGTTTGTTTTACTGCCCAATTCATCACTCTGTAGGCGGTTAGTTTGGAGGTTCCAAGATAAAAAGCTGGGATTTTGATAAATTTGGCTCAGGTTTTATTTAATATGACTGTACATCTGTTTCAGCCCATTCTCTGCAATCTACATACTGATAACACTACTTTAGACTTAGCGATTGCAATTGAAAGCCCAATTTCGTATGCAGGTGATCTTTCCCAAAAATGTTAGGTGATGTAGAGAAAGAGTGAGAAATCTGCATTTGAAGTAGGTGGCATGGTTGGATGGGTCAAACAAACACAGGACTGTCCCCTAGGAGGCCAAGTTTGTGTCCTGTGTGAAACCAAAAGTCCACGTTATTTATAGCTTTAGGTTACTTGCGTCTCATGAGTTACTTAACATACCTCACAAGACTTACATAACACACTTATTTTGACCCAAACCCTGATCTTTTCCGAAATCTAACCTTAACCAACCTGAACTGCTATTTCACAACCATGAAGTTCCTATGAAACAGCTATTGGAGTACTTATTGCATATGTAAAACAGGCAGGCATGTTAGCAGTAAATTACTTTAGCAACAAGAAAGTTATCTTTCCCTCAGGAAACTCTGTATATGACCTTGGTACTGTATTCCCTGTTGGTTATGGAGGCTTTTTTCATCTCAGTGACCGACTGTATTCAGTGGGAGGCTGCTGAGCCTGCTTCTGTTGCCCACTAACAGCAGCTGTCACGATTTGTCCATCAGGAAACTGAGGGCTGAAGAAAATATTATCCAATTTCACCCAATTCAACAAATAGTCGGTGTTCAGGCAGCATCATAAGTGAGAAAGAATTTCATTGGATGCCAAATTAGAGTATGGCCCTGAGTGCAGGATGACTCATTAACAGTTTTTTTTAATCATTTAATCCAGACAAAGACAATCTAAGAAATGGGTGTAAATATAGACAGTGCAGGCAGTGTAGTTGCACTGGGGCCCAGGGGGGTGGGGGGGCCACCAGCAATATGTTGGGTGGAGAATGGACCCTTGCAACTGATTTAGATACACCTGTGTTCAATTAGTACGTCAAAATTAGAATATCAATTAAAAAGTCAAAGTTAATTGCATAACTTCTTATTTTCTTTGGGAATTCTGTCATATACAGAATGCAATGATGATGTTGATATCTTACACCGCTGCTCTGAAATACCCTTAAGAATACCTGAGAATAGCTTTTTTAGCCATTATTGGGCCAGATACTAGTGAATAGGTGACGTATTGACTGATTTTAATGACAAATATAGGTCATCAATTTTGTTGTTTAGTTTTTGGCGCAGAAGTGTTAAATTGTGTTGTTTGTATGTAGATTGAGGAGACTGGGTTTACATAACTGTGTGAGAGAAGATTTTCTTCCACATGCATTGCAAAATTCTAAGTGCTGTTACATTGGGTCTCTATAAATAATATAAAGAACACATTCTAGGCCTGCTTCTCATGAAATGTGCCCTGAGATACTTCTGTTACGATTTGGTGCCATATAAATAAAATTGACTTGACTTGACTTGACTTGACATTGTTTCTGCTTGACTCTCCTTTGCAGTACCAGGGGACCACAGGTAGTAGCCAGGGAGGATCCTGTAATTCTCTGAAGACGCCTCCTTCTCCGTAGCCTTGAGCAACAATTCACATAAGGGCACCAATCAACCTGAAGCCTCGGCCGTACCTTTGGACAGTCGTGCTGCTGAGTGCTGCACACATATGGTCCTAAAGGAAGAATGCAGACGTCGATAAAATACTATAGAAAAGAAAGACACAAACTGTCTTGAGCTCTGCTCAGCTGGATCAGTTGCATGTTGAATGACCGCAAAGATGGATGTTTTCTTTTCTATAATGTCCCATAAGAAAAACAACAGGCATATGCAGACATTTTAAGTCTGTGCTATTCCTGGGTTTATACAGTAGTTACTGTTTTTTACATAGTCTTGTTACTTGTTTTAATGAGGTGAGTCTGTATTTGCACAATGTACTTAAACAACCAGTTGAACTGCCATACTGTTTTTTAATTTGGTGGTGAATTGGTGCATGAGGTCATGGTTTGGTGGGATATCTTCTCCTTGTTTGTTTGTTTCTGTTTCTATTTTTGGGAATACGATGTGTTGTTCTGTCAGTTGATGTGCAGTGACAGTTCATTTCTAAAATATCTGTAAGCAAAATATGTTAAATGTAAATCAATAAATATTATTCCATTAAAAAAAAACAATCATTGCTGATGTTGGCCAGTTGAATTTTTGTGTATATTAAAATTTGAAGGACCAGTGTGTAGGATTTAGTGGCCTCAAGAGGTGAGCTTGCAGATTATACAAACAGCTCGTATCACTCTCTCTAGGTTGTAGGAGAACCTATGGTGGTAGTGAAACATGAGGGTTTCCATGGAAGAGGACTCACACCCTCTGTAGATCCAAAAAAAAAAGTTGATTATAAGATGACAAAAACACAATTATTCTTATTTTCAAGGGATTATACAGTCATTAAAACATACTCATAAATATTATTTTCCATTTCTGCCATATTTTGCCAACAAGTCCCTGTAAATCTTACACACTGGACGGAAAATATAAGAAAAAAAAACTCTGCCTGACTTTCTTAGTTCTACAGGTTGACAACTAGAAAATCTGGGAAACAATAAATGAAATGAAACAATAAATGAAATGAAATGAAAATGAAAATCTAAAGAGTTTGAAAAACAATTATGAGAAATTTGTAATTTAATTTTTGGCATGTCAATTCTATTACTGTTAAGATTAAGATTAGTGTATTAGAAGTAGAATCCATAAAAAGGCAGCCAAGTTTTCTGAAAAAGGCAAGAAAGGCTGTTTGTATAAGCTGATTATGAATGCCTGTAGGCACGGCTCTGAAATGAAACTTCGCCAAATTAGCCGCTACTTTAAAGCAGTTTAGGGGGAAAAAAAACTTGGAAATACATTATCAGAGCACACATTTACAATGGTTCCCTTTGCATTGAGCAATCAATTTAATTTTAGACTATGCACTGGATTGGAAGCACTCACATGTGTTGCTCATAAGTTGGCAAGTTGCTGGTGAGCAGAAAACTGGGGGATTCAAAATGACCCTTCAGATGCTGATGGACAGGCACAGCCTGCGCTATGGTGCTGTTTTGCATGTAAACAGGAAGTGATTGTAAGTTTGATATAAGCTTTTTGCGTCCACCAGTTTGTCTGACTCACTAGGTGAGAAGGAAAATAGTAACAGCCACCAGGAACTTAATTATCCTGTTTTAATACACCTTGTCCCTTTTTATTCCAATTAAGAACAGTCATTTCCCCTCATATTCATTTCTCATTTTATTTGCATAAATGGCTTACACCCAGCACTTCTCTCAACTGTGCCTGTATTGGTGTCATACTTAGGCTTACTGCTGTTCTGTTTGCCTTGTGTGTTGGTGAGAAGCAGGCCTGGTAGTGACTGGAAGT
Source organism: Lutjanus argentimaculatus (assembly GCA_034769285.1). NCBI lineage: Eukaryota > Metazoa > Chordata > Actinopteri > Lutjaniformes > Lutjanidae > Lutjanus > Lutjanus argentimaculatus. Next base: position 1,455,634 of record JAWZSL010000045.1, on the reverse strand, counting down.
TACAATGATATGTTGTAACTGCAATAAAATGTAATTTCATTTATTACTATATGATGGACTATATCCTTCAGGCAACATACAATACTGTAGAGTGTATGCTGTTTTAATGGAGCATTCAAAGGTGTAGTAAACACAGTCCTCAAAGCAATTGTATTTTCAAAACAACCAGAAGGAAGCACCTTCAAATACAGAAAGCCATTTTCCATTTACCTTTTCATCAAAATATTCCAAATAAACAAATATCTTCTATGTTATGGCCTTTTGTTGTTGCTTTAACACAGAAAAGTAAAGACTCGGTAAAAGGAGCTAGTAAAATAATAATAAATATTATTAAATAAATAAATAAATAATAATAAAAGAACACTAACATGTCTACTGAGAGGAACCAAATGAAGGACATGTCACAAAAAGAATTTTGTTAAAAAAAAAACAAAAAAAAACAACTAACCATTTCCAGGTTAGTTGCAGATAAGAAATAAATATATATATAAAAAAACAAGATTATGAGTGTATGCTTTCACAATGGGGGACAGTGATCCCATATATGATATTTTTCTAAGTTAAGATGACAAAGACAAGAGGATGAAAAGGAACAATCTGTCTTGCTTTAACCATGGAAAGTTCTGCAATACCCACCGTATATACATACATACATAATACATATATATGTATATAGATATCTCCCTTGGCAGGATAAAAAGAGCTGAAGCTGATAAACAGCTGGATCTGATAATGTGTTGTACTTCATGGATATTAAATTCATGTTCTAGCCAATTTCACCACATGCTCCGTCATTTTAATCTACTGTATCGATGCACAAACAGACTATCATGCAGCTTCCACATCATGGAGGAGGACTGCTCTGAGTCACTTGAAAGAAACTGTAATCAGTGAACTGGTTTGCTATAGTTTGCCAATTAAGACAAAGTATGAGAAGCTTTGTTGTATAATGCTGCATCAAATATTCCTATCAGGACAGCACAGGACAAACCTGTTTTCTCCAGTCCACAAATATTCCCCCTGAATGAGGATCACAAGAACATACCTACCAGGTGCTGCACACTAAAATGTGTTTTTTGAGCTGTAAACTAATGATATGACTGTACTGAGATGAAACACATTAATTCTGGTGTTACTGAGATTACATGGATTGAAAATGGCTCAACATACCATCTGACAAGGCCAATGCTGATGTATAGAGTCAAACGTAAGGGACTTATTTACGCCATGAATTTTATATAAAAAAGGACTGTAAAGGAGAAGTGGCCCACCTCACTGACCAATTCCTGCCTCACATATCCATCCCCGAGAGTTTGCCCGAGGCATAAGAGAAATAGGAGCTTGCTTACAGCCTCTGATGCCACCAGAGGGCACCCATGAGCGCTTCTTTATTATGGTTAATGATAGTCATACAAAAACACAATATTATGTTAACAGACTTGCTAGCTAATACTATTAATTTAATAAATTCCAGTTGCTTCTTTCAGTGCTGGTGTCACATTCATGCACACAGTGAAGGCCAATTACTTTGAATATTAAAAAGGAGGTTTATTACACGGCTCTGTTAAATACTACATTCTGATTGGTCAATTGCAGCATTCTAAGATTTGTTATTTCTGTATAGGAGACCATTGGTATGTATAACAGATCAGTGCTATGAAGGAGAGACCGCTGCTGTGGATGCAGTTCTGATCATAGACTCTGGAGGAGCAATCCCAAATCCCAAATAAATTCTCCTTAGGGCCCCATTAAGGCTTGGGCTGGCTCTTTGCTTTTTGCCCTTGGTTCTTTTAGCATTTTTCAAAATTATAGAGGGGGTTAGGCTCAGACCTGGGGGTGATGTTACATTAATACATTATATATCCTGTAATAATACAGTAATGATATTCCTACAGTATTTACATTTTATTTTTCCTTGCTCCTTATGTCACTGTTCCATCACTTTAACTTCCTGGTAAATTAAGTATTTAACTGCAAAACATCTACAAAAGAAACTGCATTCAGTGTTGCTAACCTCCCAACTGTCTCATTATATAAAACCTGCAACTTTGCAATTTGTCAACACAGTTTGCCACATGGTAAACACCCTTGACATCCACTGAAAAACTGTTTTAAATGAGACCTCATGGTTCTTGAAGAACCATGAGGCATATAAGAGAAGCAAGATAAACAAAGTGCCATTACCTCGTGAGTTTAAATATCTGTCTGACCACTGTACTGCTCCATCTGTCACTCTCATAGATACGTTTATCTCACATGAGGGCTGCTATCTATAGATGGTTTGATGATGTGGGGCTCCAGATGAATAATGCAGGTCTCCTTAGTACGAGTGTCAAGGGTCTCCCATAGTGCCTTCATGACAGCTCGCCTTCAGCTTCTGCCATCTGGTTAATAACCATGACCTTGTCCACTTACTGTCCCAGATTACATCTCACCCTGCATGTGTATCATGATGGAATATCATCTAAAAGAGAGAGAAAAAGAGAGGGTGGGAATGGGCTGTCATTGCAGAGACAGAGGTGTGTGGGCTGCTTGTTAAGGTCTTGTTAGTGGGTGCTGTGTATGACACATTTCTGGGAGGCTGTACAACTGTGATCCAGCCAGGTTGATGGCAACGAGGAAGGGTAGAAGCACTCTTTCCACAAATCATCTCACCTGGTGATATAATTATCTGTCTGACATTTAGTTTACATAGGCAATAATGGCTGAGAAATCAGCATGGCTCAATATGCTTATGTGCAAAAACTATTACTAATTGTCTATTCTGAATTAAAATTGTGGTTGTTGGCACCCTGAACAAATAAGATATAATGTGTTGATGAGCAAGCTTTAGAGGTGCTTGTAGGGTGAATTTTGATACCTTTAGATGTAACTAGACTATCTGATCCCCTCTGTTTTCAGTCTTTGTGGCTGAGACTTTGGGTAAAATGGGCTGTAGCTTCATATTTACTGTACAGACATGAGCGTGATATCAATCTGCTCATCAAAGAAAACAAATAAGCACAGAAACATTGTAGTTTATGGTTAGTGTCCTAATCTGGGGGGGTATAGCTGTAAATGACTGTCACAGAGGATATTATGAGAGTCATAACACACTCTTTGCGGATGATTCAGTGTTAGTCGTTTTAAGGCAGGGGATTTATGGCTGATTATGTGCATTGATGTGATGAGGTTTTATTTGTTTTAAATCCCATTGAGACAATTCTCTTCTATGACTATTAATTGAATAATAAAAAGAATAACAACTTCACAATGCTACAGCAACTGAAGAAACACCCAGCATACATACAGTAGTGAAGCCGTGCTAGGCAGTTTTAGACTGGTTGATTCCGAAATGCTCAGGAAAGTGGTAACAGCACTGTCCTCCACATGCACCCTTGACCCAATCCCAGCTGTATGTAGCTGTGTCCCCTGATGATACAGGACCAATATATTGCCTTTATAAATGTATTTTAGATATTAACGTTTGGATGTCACAAAATGTTTTCCAGCTCAACCAGGAGAAAACCTGGTTTTAGTCATAGGTTCTAGAGCTCAGACAGAGAAAAAATTAAATTACTTTAGACTTACTCTAACCCAACAAGCAAGAAACCTCAGTGTGGTTTTTGACTTAAATCTAAATTTTAGAGCCAATGTAGGGTTTGTCACAAAATCTGCATTTTGTCATCTCAAAAATATTAATAGAGTGCAACCATTTCTCTCTCTGAGTGACACAGAGAAACTGATGCATGCTTTGATCAAGCAGGCAGGACTACTGCAATTCTCTCCTCTCTGGTTGACCCAAAAACATCATAAATCTGCTTCAGCTGATCAAGAACTCTGCGGCCCACGTGCCCACCAGGACCAGAAGGAGAGAACACGTCACACTAGTTTTTAAGTCCTTACACTGGTTGCCTGTCAGTTTCCATATTGATTTCAAGATTATTAGGGGCCAGGCAGCCTAAGCTGCCAGGACCCTATTGTTATCCTGCATGTTCTTCTTTCTTTCTTCTTTCTTTCTTCTTTCTTCTTTCTTCTTCTGAGGAAATCCTACTTCCTATGCGCGAAAAATCACCAAACTTTGCACAAAGGTCCAGTCCCATGTCAGATTGCCTCAGCTGCAAAAAACAGGCCAATAGTCCTGACGGTGGCGCTACAGCAAGCCTCTAAAGTTCAACATTTTGAAAATTCACAACAAATTAACCATATGTGCTACAGCTCTGCAACTTTCACCAAAATGTAGCCCCAATACCGAAGAAACTTTTGTACATTTAAACCTATTGCAAATTATGAAGTCCATCACTCTGTTTTTTTCAAAAACTGTAGAACTTATTAAACCTATCTCCTCCCACAATTTTTGCTCAATTGACACCAAACTTGCTACAGAGCATCTTCAGACTGTCCTACACAAACGATCCACACAGATTTTTGATCAATTGATCGAAAATTGAGCCTACAGTGCATCAAAATGTTTGACTGTAAACGGTATTGTAAACATATTCTTGCAAATTCTTGCTAAATACATTTTCAATGTTCATTTAAAAAAATGACAAAATTTTGGAGTCATGGTAGATGATGTTTGGAAAATATCAGAATTTTATCTCAAAAACTGAATTCTTTACAGCATTTTGAATTTTGCTTTCATGCGAACAATTCAATGTAAAAATGGCATTTTTAAACAACAGTTTTTCACTTCTGGAGCCAATAAATCATTGTTAAAAACAAATTACCAACATCTCCATGCTGTCTAGATGCAATTTGTGTATTTTTGGATTTGTGTCTTAATAACTGAATTTTTGACAGCCGTTTGAAATCTGCCTTTACACGCTAACAGCTGCTGTCTTGCACACAGGTGACTGGCTTAGTCAATTTGTGAAGCTATAAGTGACATTTCCATTTGCCAATTAGCTCAGTGAGATAGAGGATGGTTCTTGGTGTTGAAGATCGTGAGTTCAAGCCTCAGCTTGTACAACATTTCCATATGAGAAATCTACCCAAACTTTTCACAAAGGTCCAGTCCCATGCCAGATGTCCTCAACTGGAAACACAAGACAATAGTCCTGATGGTGGCGCTACAGCAAGCCTCTAAATTTCAAAACTTTGAAAATTCATAACAAATCAACCATATGTGCTACAGCTTTGGAACTTTCACTTTGAAATTTGCTTTTCCATGGCATGGATGGCTACTGTCTGGCACCCTGATGCTTGGCTTAGTCAATTTGTGAAGCTGCACATGAACTGTCACTTGCCAATTAGCTCAATGAGATCGAAGATGGACCTCAGTCTCAGAAATTGTGAGTTCAAGCTTCAGCTAAGGCAGAACGGACATTCTAATGTGAAAGTCATATGTTCAGGCATCATGCTATGTGGATTAGAGACTACTAAGGTTAAAATAATTATGATCCAGGCGGTTTCGTGGAGAGACAAATACTCTTTATCAACACTTTTCCCTGTTATCCCTTGTCTCTTTTCCCTGTTTATTTGGCTTAGCTATCAGTCAATATGCAGAGTCTATCCAATCCAATAGCTACTTTGTTCATAATTGCTAGCAGTTAATGTTATTCTTACTTTCTTGTTCTTGATTTTTTCTCTTTCTTTTGTATATTATGAGTCTCTGATCACTTCAGCCACTCATCCACAATTTGAAGGGCAATGCATAATTATATGATGTAACTTCTATGTTGTGATATGCTTTGTTTTAGTGTGAGTGTATTACATTTTTCACATGGGCTCTTACACATACCACACATTCAGTGTTTTATGATGAAATAGATTGTGACTTCTTAAGAAAGGGACCATTGAGCTGCTGGTTTAGTGCTGGGTCAGACATCAGTGTTTAACAATGTTATTGAAGCTACAGGGAACAGAATAACAAACATATTTATAAAAAAAGAAACATCAGTATGGGATTTAGAAAGAGTAATTTGGCAAGTCTCACCAATCCATTCTGAAAAGTAGCTTCTGCCCTAAAAACAGTTTTATCAATGAATTCCACCCAGATTCCACCCAGATTGCAGGACTACAACCTCTGGTGAGGCAGCTTTTAACATTTCTGCTCTGAGTCTCTGTCTGCCTGAGGATCTGAGGGCAGCTGGAAGTTTTGAAATTTTTGATTAATGATTTTTTGATTTTGATTATACATTAATCTTATTTATTTTTGTTTTATTTTTTAAATATTATTAGTTTTACTTTATTGTATTCAACATTATCTGTTATTTTATTATCAGTAGTACTGTTTTGTTTTTATCCCTTTTATTGTTTTTATTTGTTTTTATTTATTGTTCTGTCTTTTTTACTCTATTTTATCTGGTCCCGGGTCAAGGTTTTATTTGACTTTATATTATTAATATTGCATTTAAATCTGTTTAATTGTAATTGTTAACACTTTTATTTCTTGTTTTTATTTCTGTTTCTATTTGAAATTGAGTAAAAACAAGAAATTGATTGATTGATTGATTGATTGATTGATTGATTGTGAAAAATAGGATGGCACAAGTATGGGAGCAGTGATTACTTGCAAGATGAGCACTATATGGATGATTACCATGCTCACTGATGTCAATTAGCTAAAGTGAGATAAGACATTAATATCTGTATGATTTTAAAGAACTGATTTTACTTGATCCTCACATGATAAATGGCTATTATGATTGTTAATTATCTACTGGGACATTAGAAACAAATCTATCTCTCCTCAGTGGAACTAGGTAAGCAAAAAGTTTTTCTTGAGGCCAATAAAAATTCTTCTTGAAATATACAGAAGATAGAGCATGCAATTTGCCGTATCTTTAGAGAATAAAAAAAAAAACTTACAGCAAGTAGATAAATGCTGTATTGATAAATGAACATTATTATTCACAGACAGTTGTTTATTTCCTTGCGCATGTAATTATTTGCATTACAACTGAGATTTAGTCTTTTGTGTTGACATGTGCACATGTTTTATGTAGAACAGCATCTACAGCAATAATATATAATAAATAACAAGAGGATTACTGTAAAACATGGCTGGTGTTATGGTGTTAGATGTTACAATATTAATATATTTTGTCAGGTCCAAGAGCCAGAGTAGACTAACTGGCAGACTACTACTGGTGAGGATGCCCCTGCGTATCTACTGGTTAGTCTTCCATTTCCTTTTACCCTCACTGTACTTATAAATGAGACTCTAAGATACCATAAAACGGTCGTTTCCAATCTGGGGGGCTGGCCCCCCTGAGGGGGCACAGAGCCACTGTAGGGGGGGGTGCAGAAGACCAGGGAACCACTGCCCTAAAAAACTGCCATTATAGCATGTTCTCCACACTTGCCTGAATTTAGAAATCTGTCTTTATTTAGTCAAGAGCAATAATTTATGACTTTGTGATACAGATTTTCATCTAAACCATGTCACTCCTCTGAAATCTGCTCCAGGGCTCAAGGCTCAATGCACCATAAACATTTCTGAGTTGCAACTGCCCTGTGTCTCAAGTAATGCTGTTACTGCTATTGTAGAGATTGGGCCCACATTGTTAATGCAACTGTAACTACTTCTGTTAATTCTTTATATTGAAGACCTCAACAAACAAAAAGAGGGCACATGAATAAAACAGAGTCATGAGAAGAAAAACAAAGATATTACAGAATTTAATTGCCGTCCTATTAAATTATGCAAAATTCCAGGAAGAAAAGCTAATGTTTCAACTATCAGCCTTTTTAAAAGTTGTTTTGCACATCAGAAATGAAGATGAGATTGTGCGAGCAAAGGTTCAATTGCATCTTTCTTCATTTATGTGATTAACTATTAACTGCAAATTACATCTGTAATGGAGGCGATAATATATTGCAATTTGGGCAGCATGCTCGTGTGACCTCTTCTACTCACTCGTTTAGATTTTGATGAGGTTTTGAGTGTCTTGTTATCCACACTTATGGTATTTAACATTTCAAGGCTGTATCGTGGTATGCAGGTCTAATTATGCTGGTGTCTAATTGCTTTTGTGAAATGGAGACTGTGAACACAGTATAATATTAAAAATGACTGACTTTGCATACATCATACAAACCATATCTTATATAACATATTCTTTCTTTATGCAGCTGGCTTAGGACTTACTGAGAAGAAATGAATGAAAAATTAATAAATCACAGAAGCATATCTTCTCCTGGGTGTAAATGTTATGCAGAAGACGGGTGGTCGTCTCTAGATGTGTGGCCCCCGAGGCTATGTATTCCACTGTCGATACATGCACATATAATAAAATGAGGTGGTATAACATCTTAGGCTCCTTTGATTTTTTTTTAACTGTACTTTTAACATTATGTAAGTGCCACTTCACAGTGGAGAATTTCATTGCAGCACTGACAGAACAACACATGACACTATACAAGACTGCTGACTCTGTATAGTGTGTGGTTTGCTTTCCCTTCCACACATGTGGTCTGTAAGGCCATTTAAAAGTACTAAAATTTCTGTTAGATCACAAGTTCAAATCACATCTATTCACATCTTAAATCCTTCTCGCCATCCCTGATTATTAGGAAACCGTAGGAAACCGTAGGAAATCAACAAATCAAAAGGAATCATAAATTGTTGGATCCAGTTAAAGGTCCAGTGTGAAAAAATAATGAGGATTTATTGGTATGTTTTTAGAAGTATGTTTTCATTAGTATATTACATGAAATTAGTATATTACATGAAAATAAGAATTACTGGACAGAGCCATAATGACGTCACCCACTGGTTTTTCGACCACTATTTTGAAGCCTTAAGATTGGCATTGTGGGGGTTGCCATCTTAGTTTTTTTGCAACCAAAGCATGCACAGTTCCGACAAGATTGTGAAGCTGGTGGGTGAAGTACTGCGACCTGAGGGGTGCTTGGTTTTTGTTCGTCCATTCAGCTGGAAATAATGGTCGTGTGCCTTGTTGCCATCATTCTCATATTACAGCTAAAGAGCGCACTAAAATATATATCTGAAGACATTTTAAGTGAGAAATAGGCAATACAGTAACTGATCCACATTTGATCAATACTGTCTACTTTGAAAGTTTGATCTGAATTTCATGAGCCGTGTGTGTTGCGCCGGACAAGCTCACTGAGAATGACCTGTCAATCACATGATAGCCCTGCCCTAAAGCATACCCTGTATTATCGTATATTTTACTCTAAATCGGACCATAATTTACAAAATGATAATCATGCTGTATTGAATAGTACTTGAAAGTTGCAATTAAGACCATAAACTCATTAGGAAACCGTTTACTGAGGTAATAAATCAAGTAAGAAGTAGGTTCATTTTGCATAAGACTTCATACAACCAGACTTCTTTTTGCAGCCAGCAGAGCTGCCCCTGCTGGCCATTAGAAAGAATGCTGGTTTTAGGCAGTTCTGCATTGACTTCACTTTTCAGATCCAGAAGCTCCATCCACTTATTCTAATGTCTATGGTTTCTACAGTAGCACAGAATAGACAAATCAAGCGTTAGCTTTAGATTCTACCTTTCACGTTTTGTTCAGGTTTTGCAGCCACCATTGGCTCTTCTACACCCTTAGCAGTGGAGAGTAAGACAATGTGTTTGCAATATGCAAGCCCACTGCTATAGATGCCACTAAATCCTACATACTGGTCCTTTAATTTAAACATGACTTGATAGCATTGACCAGGTTATGCACCATCTGAAAACAGAAAATATCTATGCCATAACTGATCATTATTGCCATTTCCACTGCCATTGTCATTGAACAGCCTCAATGAATGATAGGAGATTATCAAAATTACTTTTGGAGTCTTTTATGGGTCTTTGATATCTATATTTTGTTTGTCCGTGTGCATGTACTGTAATGTTAAGAAAATATTCAGCTGACTGAAACTCACATTAAAATTTCATATGTATTTTTTCTATACCCAGGTCATCAATACAGAGAAATTACAACTAGAAAAGCACCAGTGTTTTATCACAGTTTCTGACCCTAATCCTTTTATTTAATCACAACTGCATTGCTGCTAAGTAATTAACTAGGAGAAATAAAGAATAAATGAGGGAACAGAAATAGGATCAAGAACAAAAAGATTGAGGAGGGAGATTGAGGAGACTTAGAGAGAAAGTCTGGACCTCATCCTCAGGAAGAGCAGTCTTTTCTATTTCCTAGTGTCTTGCAGTGATGTTGGTGCTGTGTGAGACAGTGTGACAGATAGGCCTATAGTGTAAACAAGGCACTGGTGTAAGCTCTCATGCTGTGCATTTCCCCTCACCCTCAGTGCAATAATTGCTCCCATCAGCTGGGACAGGATCTGCTCTGAGCAATCCCTAAACTGACCATGGCTTGGTAGCTCATCCTCAAGACGATCGATTCTCCACTCTGTGGAAACTACATTAGCCTGAAGATACTGGGAAGACCAAGGTCAGTGTTTCTATGTGCCAGCTCCACAATACACATTACACATACAGGACTACAGGTATGCTGTAATAATAAAATAATAAAATAATTATATCTTGCTTATGATGTGAATTGATATTGTCTTGTTTTAAATTACATTTTTTTTCCATATAAATCTTGGTGCTAGTGTCACAAGAAATTACAGTTTAGCTAATGGTCTTTTTAGGTGTGGATGAAATAAGTCACACTGACACACCCAATGGTAATTCAAGCGTACAGCCTGAAATCAAGTCACAGTTCTGTGGAGAACTGGAACAAACATCCTCTATTATTCACATTTCCAAAAACTGGAAAAAAAAAAAAAAAAAAAAAAACAACAACAAAAAACAAAAAAACACACCTGACCACATTGCCTCAGGTGCCTATCTCTCTCACCATCTCTTTCTGGCACACACAAGGACACAAATGCAAATTTAGTTTGTTTTTTGCTTTATTGGCCTGACATAAATACATTTGAGTTGCCAAAACACATAAAAGGATGAAATAAAAATATTATATGAAACATTTATATTAGAAACCATATCAATTGTATATAATGTGATAAAAACATAAACAATTTACCAAATATAAATATATGCTCATGTAGCTTTTACAGATGTTGAATTTTGGAAATTAAAAAGTAAAAAATGACATATTTTGTCTTGAATTATGGCTGGATTACTTCAAAGCTCACCAGGAGATACTTTTATCCTCCATCAAAGTACAGTTTTTTTCGTTATTTGGCAAGGTCACAAAGCTTTTTTTCAGGACTTATTTTTAAGTCTTTGTACTCAGAACAGATTCTTACATTTCCAGTGGCAGGGTACAAATATGCTTCCTGATGTATGTGATTTCAAATAAATGACCTATTTTCAAATATTCTTCATTTCTGTCTTCACTCTGGTTTTGGATGGTAGTACTCACTTTTGACCATCAGATTCACCAGGGTTTGTTCTGATTTACAAATTACACACCAGGACTCTGACCTCCTGGCCTCTACATCTGTCTGTGCTCTGGGAACTGTGGACTAAGTCTCGCTGCAGGGTGAATAATAAAAAAACAACAGTTACGTGTACATATACTTCCAGGTGGATGGGTTGATATTATAGGTGGTTAAATTAATAGATGTATGATTGAAAAACATACTACTGCTTTAAATACATGTGCATTCCTAATTAAGATCTGACATTAAGATAAACTTATATTCTATATAAAATGAGGAATTGACTTTCTAGTAGTTGCAAACAATTTTGTTCTTCATTTTTCCCCATTTAAAATATGTTCCCTAACAGCATCAACAGATGTCCAGCTATCTATAATTTAGATTCATGCTGGAAACTTACAGTATATTTATTGAACCTTTTTTTCTGCATAAATTTTGTCCATATATTATTAATCATTTCAGCTGCATAGTTATGTTTATATTGTTTTAGAAGTAAGCTTATTGCATGACAGAGATCTCTGTATAAAGATATGTTATTTTTTCTTGACTAATGATGCACCCTGTTGGCCATACTGTACATAACATGGCACAGTTCATGAACTAAAAAACAAAATATGAACGGTAAGGTAATAAATAGAAGGTGCTTAACCAGTTAAACCAGTCAAGTAAATTGGTTCAGTCTAAATAAGAAACAGTAGATAAGGTATAATCTTTGTGGCAGTTGCCTCCAAATGAGAATGGATAAACAGATGCTAAGCAATACCTGACCAATTCATGTTTTAAACAAGAATAAAATAAAACAAGCAAATTAATACTCTGTATCTCTTTCATTGTGATTGATAATCAGTTTTACAATGTAGACAAAAACGCCTCATTTTATTTTGTGTTTTTTTCCACATTCACTTATTTTTTTTCTATGTTCACAGCATAAAAGTTAACTACTAATTACTACCATAAGTTTAAGAGACAAAAAATATGTGCTGCCAAAAATAAAAACTGAAATAGGAAGAAGGACTTTCATTTTCAGAACTAGTAAAATATGGAAGTCATTACAATAACTAATTCAAGAACAGCACTGCAGTTGGATTATTGATTACAAGATGTAGTTATCATCACACTGTTGTACTGCACTGTCAGTGGGTTTAGAGTTTTGGTATTTTATGCACATACATGTAGATAAATATTTGTATATTGGTACAATACAGTATTGGTATTGGTATGTAGGCTATGTATGTGTGAAAATCATGAATTATTATGCTTAAATGTGAGCTAAAAGAAGTCAGATAAACAAAAAGACAAACAAATAAATAAATGCAATAAAATAACAGTAAAAAATATAGAATAAGATCATTTTAGAGCTTCTAGAGTACTCCTCTAAGTTTCTCCATTGAACTTAATAAGGTATTACAACAAATCTAAATGTAACATAATATAATATAATTGCGTCATTTCTTATCAGTTCAAGTATTTATCTTTAGTTTGTTGAACTCATTGTGGCCATTTGAACCAACATAGACAAATGCTAAATAGAATGCAGATTACTTGTCTTCACATGAATTAATAATTATAATAAAAATAAATTACGTTAATTGGCTTTTATCCCCACAGATTAATGTTCTCTTCAAGGAAAGTGTTTCCTTTATCACTAAGACGTATGATTAAGTACACAGTATTGTTTCACTGGCTTATCCTGCAGATGCTATTTTGTTACAACACAGTAGCGATAAAACATGGTAGTTTACTAAATGTCAGTGTATCCCAGGTGACTGTTGTGTGTTAGGATTTCTTAATGTTATGTACATCAGAACACTGACTCTAATATTATAACAATGAATGAAATATTATCAGACCATAAGCTTGTATGGGTGTGACTACTCAGTCAGCTGTTGTTTTTCCCAGCTTCATTGTGCATTGCTTATCATTATGAAGCATGTTCTCTGTCATCACCATCAATCAAAATATGGTTACAATGGTTCAAAGTGCTGATGTGACTGAAAACAGTTAGTTTTGAGCTAAATTTACAGTTACCGTTGATTCTTCGATTTTTTTAACTGCCTAAAATTCATTCATGAATGTATACTGTACAGTATGTATAGTGAAGATATATGCAAACAAACAATGCAAAAGAAACAGAGAAACAAAATATTCTAAATATGCACTTTGGTCTCATGTGGATAACAGCGCTGACAATGGGTAAGGCCCCAGCCACAAAATGAGAGGCAAGTTTAAACCCAAAAGCCACATTCAGGAGGTTATTTACTCTGAAGTCACTCAGATGTCAGGACAGCTGTTGTAGCTTCGCTGTAAAAGGATCTAAGTGTGACAAGGAAGGGGAGTAGTCTTTCTGTTGAAGATCTCTCACCCTCTCTCATTCCACCAGCTAACACCCTTCTTCTTCATACCAGTGCATAAGGATCTACTAGTGCTACTTTATAAGACAAAGAGGTTTGTTGCCATGGCGTCAAATGCCAGCCACATGTTGGAGGCTGCCTTGGAGCAAATGGATGACATTATTGCTGGTAAGAGTTTTTGTTTTCATTATCAGACCTTCAATTGTCTGCCTAGTTTGTAATTGCAGGCCTCCATAAAACCGGCACTATCCACATGATTTTCACAAACATATAGGCTACACAGAAAGAAAAAAAACACATTGTGAGAATTTTAAAAGTGTGATGGATAAGTTAGGATCACCAGCTTGGAAAAAAATAGTAAAGCATTCATTGCAGATGAGAAACCACTTTGTTTTAGTTGTTAGACTGAAATAGAAGTAAATTTTTGATTAGATGAGCACTTTGAACTTTTTTCTGTAATCTCTTCTCCCTTTATTCTCCTCCACACATCAGACTCTCACTCTATTATACGCTTTTGCACTTTTATTGCTTCACCATGAGCTTATATCTCTCACAGTACACCAATTGTCTAAACTCCAAGTGACTTTCCAGTGTCTTTCCTGTATTTTCTAGCAGAGGTGATACATTTTAGTCAGTGCTGTTTGCCACAACCTCAACAGTGTTTTTGCACAGGGTCAGAAGACAAACTTCTATTAATAGAGGTGACAGCTCAACCATTAGCACACTTAAGTGACAAACCACACTACAGATAACAACTAATAATCACACACTGTCGCTGAAAATACACGATTTACAGTACAAAACAAAGAATTTATCCACATTGTGTCCTGACTCTGTAGCTTTGATTCAACTTCAGATAGCATGCATGAAAAGTACTTTCTGAAACTTAGACATGATGATATAGTAACCTACAAGTTGGACCTTTAATTTGTGGATTTCAGAACCCACAGTGAACAATCCTCAGCCATTTGATGCTATTTACATCCAGTAAGCCACATGGGAGAACAGTGCCCTCAAGAGGTCATTTTTAGGAACTATTCTTATGGTACTGCAGCCTGCCAGTCACCTCTGTAACAAATCATACTGGAATTTTATAAAAATAAAATCAATCTGTCCTTTCTTGTTAAATTCATGGAAACCAGTTTTATTTGTTCAAGACAATTACACTTAAAAATTTTGGTGTTTATTTTCAGAATACTTCAGAAGTTATAAACATGAATTCTTTTAACTTGAAGTTTTTTTACTTGAACTGATGAGGTGAATGAATGCACATAGTACAATCAAGTTGTTAAATTAAGTTCCTAAAGAAACATGATCAGCATATTGATCTTTAACTTATTGAACATGTTTTTTCAAGTACAGCTGAATTAATATCAAGTTAATTTGTCTTGTTTTGAATCACTACAAAATTACATCAACTTGTCTTTTCAAATTCAATTAGCTTCAGTCAGATTTTAAGGCAGTCTTGAAACTAACTTTTGTAAGTTAAAACTTTTTTTTTTTTACAGTATGCTCAAGAAATTAGGACAGTAAAAATTATCAAGTAAGAATGTCAAATTCTCAGTTTCTCAGTTAGTCCTCTGTTGATTTCCTGTTGTTCTTTCCTCTATAGGCAAAATGGGTGAAGGGCTGTTCAGTGCTCTCATGCGGTTGGGTGGCCAGGATTACCAATCATCAGAGTGTACCTCACAGATGACCCTTTCCCCACCTGTGGACCCTTCCCTCAAGGCCCTTCAGCTGACTGAAGCCCTGAGGGCAGTGCTGGAGGGCCAAGGGAGTGAGGAAAAACGGGACACTCTCAGGAAACAAGTCTCCACTGACACAGCACATGTTATACTAAAATGGCTTGAAAAAGATGAGGTGAGTACTGTGTTGCTCACATCTAAAGGTCCTCAACACTCAGGGGACATGGATGGATTACAAACCAAAACAGTATTATATCACATCCAGCATGTAAATCCAAAACCCAATCTGAAATATTGAAATAGATATTATAATAATAAAAACTAAAATTAATATTCAAATTAATAAAAAAAAAACAAAAACAAACTAAAATTAAACATTTTAAAACAATGAAGACTAACTGAAATGAGAAAACCTACTCTGGAAACTAACTGAAACAAAACTAAAAAGAAAACAAACTTAAAAGCAAAATAAAAACAAATGAATAAAAGCTATCTGTGTCTGTATTTGGATAGAAGACCAGAAGTGGGTGAGGTTTACACAGGAAATCACATTAAACTAAATCTATAAATCAAAATAATTTTGCATTGGAAATAAAAACTCTACAGCAAAGATATACAAGTATAAAAATATCCTTCAGTCGAAGGGAATAATCTTAGTGCATTAAATCAGTGATTGATTAAGGTAGATGCAACTTTTTTTAAGTATGTCAACTTGACATACTTAAAAAAAGTTGCAAACTTATATTTCCTTGACATTGTCAAGGAAATATAAGTTTCAGAATAGTAATAAACAACTTTGGATACAAGAAATATCTGTATCCATCACATTATTTGTGCTTTCTCAAATGGCATATTCATATTCGGGTGCATCCCTTTATATGACAAAGGGTTCTGTTAGAGAAATATGCCAAGGCATGCAGTTTACTACATTCGACTACTACAGAATCCATGCGTTTTATTAGTTGCGTGATATGGCGGCCTTTGATCCTGGTCATCAACATCTGGCGGGCTTTTTCCTGTCTGCTAAGAAGTAGTGAGCTGGAAGCTGGATCTATTGCAAACTGCACCGGTAATGAGATCCAGAGCTCCTGTTCAAGTACAAGCAGTGGTACCTCCGGTTTCACTGTTCAGTTCTCCCTTATTTCCTTCATTTTTATACTCCTGCTTTACTCCTCTCCTCCTTTCTCTGCAAAAACTGTTTTTGTCTAGTCCAGGTTAGCCACCACCAGTGTTTTTCTCTCTTCCACTCTATTTATGTTTACCATTGTCAACTTTACAGTCACATTCCCCTACAGCCACCTCCACTGCCTCCTCCTCCTCCCCTTCTGCGTGGTCTTTACTGACTTCTTGCAGTGCACCACATCTGACAAGCATGTGCTGCAGAAAGTTTCCTCTCCCCTGTGCCCCTTTAGGAAGCCCCGCAAAAATTAGCTCGACCGAGAGGTACTTCAGACAGACAGAGGGAGAGACACACAGAAGGAGGCAGTACAGGAGACAGAAAGGGAGGACAGAAAAAGATGAGAGACCATGAGGTGCAGCAAAAACACAGAGAGGCGGTAAATACTGTAGCAGTTTGAGAGAGAAAGCAGGAGAAAGAAAAGGGGGGAGTTAAAAAGAGGTAGAAAAAAGTGAAGAGAAGAAAGAAAGGGAGTACAGCCAGCTGGCATAGTTTGAGTTATTCGGCTCAACTCTAAAAGTCTCAGGCTGCCCAGACTCCAAACCACACGGACTGAAGTCCTCTCTGCTCTCTACAACTGTAATATGGAGCGTCTGTAAAAGGAGGGGAGCTGGATTCAGAGAGATTAGAGTACAACCCAGTTCAGAGCAATTGTTTTGTCTTGCTGTGGATCTGTTCATCTTCCTTGATGCTATGTAGCACTGGCTAAATTCTGTTAGTGTCTAACATTAAGAGCCAGACCTACAGTACAATGGGCCTGCAGAATGGAGTATGATATTGATTTCTACAAACACTTTGCCTGGCTTAGGAAGGTAAGACATTCTCCACTTGCATGTCTTCTCTTCATTCATACTGCACCAAAATTGTATCTTGGTTGTTTGTTTTGCTCTTGCAGTGCTGCTGCTTTTACAGCATAATTATGGTTGTCATGGTAGATAATTTGTGAGGAAGACGTGCTTTGTTTGTGAGTTGTGCTGTGACGTGTGCTACAGAATATGCAACACATACACTCTGCAATGCATGCTCCTTTTGACTGGAAAAGTTAAAGTTAGGCTTTTTATTGAAGCTGAAATACAATATTTTGACTAAATAGCTAAAATATGTTTAAATGGATCACAGTTGTGGTGACACGTGGGTGATGTGTTGAATGCACAAACTGGTCATAAAGTGAAAGTGTTTGAGGAGAAAGATAAATGATACGCATGTCAGCTGAGATCATTTCCTGCAACTTGAATCTATAGGGAGTCTTTGGACAACATACACCATCTTGCTGCCATTAAGAAGTCATTAGTCCTCACTGCCTCCATGATGTTATAATTCTTACTGAATGTTAAATCCATAAAGGAAGCCTTTTCATTGATATACCTGTCAATCATTATGATGTACAATTTTGAGGTTCAGTTTTATAATATATCAAAGATGTGTCAGTAATTATTTGATAATCTACGCAAGCAAAATAGTCGCTTTTTCTCTGAGATATGACTGATCTTCATGATGTTGTTTGAAGGTACACTATATCTTTGGTAAGCGTGTAAGTATAGCAAGTAGAAATGTATTTATAAAACGCAAACACAAAAGGTGCTTTACAAGAATCACAGACATAAACATATGAAAAAAAACATACTGAATGATGAGGAAAATTAGTACCACTTGCACTATGCAAAGCAGTGCAGTAGCCCCTGTTGTTTCTTCTTCATTTCAGTTCAACCACACTGAAAACTACAGCCTCAAAAAATTCAAATCAGCACCTCACCAACAATTACTACTGTGAAGTTGAGCAAAAACATCTGGAATATTATTTTGTATTGAATTACAGTGTATATATACTATTATGGTCACTTACTTCTTAAAGATCAGTTTCACTGTTGCTCATTAGATGTAAACCTCACTGGAGATTATTCATACCATTAAAGCCCAAGTTGTGAAGCACTTGTGCATTTGTTGAATTGTTTTTCTTTTAACTGGCTGAAAATAATTAAGCACACAGCAACACAGAACCAAGGTAGGTGTTCACAATTTAAGTAAGCCAGGGTCTAATATTGTCAAGGAAAGTTTCAAGGAGAGACGGAACTGTGCTGAAGACAAAGGCTATAAATCTCAAAAAGTTAAGTAAAAGAATAGCTGTAATATCACTTTAAGTAAGAATGCTGCACGTTCAAATATTATACAGCTAAAACATGTGATCTCAGAGTGTATTAAAAGCTTAATGGTATTTTAAAATTATTGCAAACCACTTGAGCTGGCTGGCTCAGGATGATGGACGCTGGGCTACATAATGTTTCCATGATTGTGGTTGAAAGGCTGGATTTTTGAGAAATTTGAGCTCATTTGGTTGCACTTTACTTTCTTGGATCTTAAATATCTCTGACTACACAAGCAGCCCTGAGCTCAGCCATCACCCAACATTTTTTTTTCCATTAATCAGTTGGTATAAAATGTTGTACACAACTTTTAATGCTGGATTAGGACTTGTAAACCTCTTACAGACATCTCCACACATGTCCCACTGACACAATAGGAAGTCTGTATTGTGTGTGTGTGTGTGTGTGTGTGTGTGTGTGTGTTGTGTGTGTGTGTGTGCTATCTGCATCTGTGTCTGAGGCTGCAACCTCATTAAAGAAAATAAATTTGACCCAGTGGGCAACTGTTCTGTATTAACAGCGTACTTATCGAACATAATAGCTGACCTTTATTCTGAAGGTAAACCTCCATTCATCTGGCAGCAGTGAGTCCTACCAGGAGCGCTTATCACGTCTGGAGGGAGACAAAGAGTCACTAATTCTGCAGGTGAGATTAGCCACTCCTAACATATAAAACAATGGTATATCTGACTATTTCTTTTTGTATACAATTTATATGACCTTGAAAAAGGTTGTTGCAGTGGCAACACATTTAACCTAAAGCATAAAAGTGAATACACTCTACTGCATATGAGCCTGCTTAAATAAAAGAGGGCATTTGACACCACACTGTTAGTAGGAACTGATTCTACATAGTGCCCATATCACATAACAGTGTTAGTGAAGAGGGACGAGGAAAGGGAGGAGAAAGGGCAAAGGTAGTTCAGTGTATTGTGTTATAAATGTTGCGTAATTGCTGTGTTTCTTTTTCACTGCTTGGCGAAGCAACAGTTACGAAGCTGGGTTTGGTGCTGTTACACTAGAATGTCCTGTTTTGTGTGATGCATTTGTCTGCATTTACATGTGTGTAGGTGTGTGTATTCATAAGAGGTACACCAGAAGTGCTTATCTCAGACAAGTTGAGGCTAGCAGCACCATGTGCTGTAGTGTGTAGGTGTGTGTGTGAGTGTGTGTGTGAGAGAGCAGGTGCCCTGTTTGTTTCTTTGGGCCTCACATAAAACATTGCTTTGTATAAATCTGCTCCAGTTGGCTGGTTGGACCTGCCTTTTAGTATGTGATTAGCTATTATGTGGCCTTAATAGTATTTCTCTGCAGATTTACATTTAACCTGCGTTTTGCTGACATTGCTGGAACCACTGTGGTGTTGTAAGCACCTACTGAGGCACAAAGGATCATTCATTTCTTCTCAAAGGAAATATTTGCACTGTTTGATCTGGCGCAGATGTCGAAATCTCAACAGAAACGACCATAGCAATTAAATGAAAATAGCTGAAATTAATGAGTACTGCAAGAAATTCTAGTAAAAGAGAGAATCTGAGGCCTGAATCATTTTTTCTAGGTGTAGGCTGCAATTGTATGATAATATGTAAAACTAAATGAGGGAAAACAGTTTTATTGTCATGTTTTGGTGTAGAAAAACAATTTTCATTTCTATTATCTTCTGTCCATGCACATAAACACACACAGGTGAGTGTGCTGACAGACCAGGTGGAGGCTCAGGGGGCCAAGATCAGTGATCTACAGAGTTCTCTGGTGGAGCATCAGCTCAAACTCAACTCCACAGAGGAGATGCTTCAGCAGGTACACAGCTTTCAAGACCTCAAATTATGCTTCATAGACCTCATCATGCTTTACAGACCTTAAATCATGCTTCATAGACCTCAAATCACCTCTTACAGACCTCAAATTACGCTTTACAGACCTAAAACCACACTTTACAGGCCACAAATCATGTTTTACAGACCTAAAATCATGCTTTGACAGACCTCAAATCATGATTTACAGAACTAAAGTCACAAACTGTAGACCTCAAATCACACTTTACAGACCTCATATCACACTTTACTGACTGAAAGACCTCAAATCATGCTTTACAAACTCAAATAATGCTTGACAAACCTTAAATCATGTTTTACATATCACAAATCACACCGTTTATAGACCTCAAATCATGCTTTACAGACAGACCTTTGATCATGCTTTACAGGCCTCAATCATGCTTTACAAACCTCAAATCTCTTTTCACAGACCTCATATGATGCTTCACAGACTTCAAATCATACTTTATAAATAAAAAAAATCATGCTTACAGACCTCTTTCATATTTTTCCTTTACAGACCTTAGTCATGCTTCATAGACGACAAGTCACATTTTACCGACCTCAAATCACACTTTTTATAGAACTCAAGTCACATTTTACAAATCTCCAATCTCACTTTATAGACCTCAAGTCATACTTTACAGATTCCAAATCACACTTTACAGACCTCACATCGCACGTTCCAGACCTTACATTGGACTTTCTTAATACCAAATGCTTGATGTATTACTGGAACAAAACCCGGAAACTCTGACATTCACCAGGAGGCAACCAGGGCTTTTATATCAATATTGTTCTTTCATTTAATGAGATGTGACAGGGCCCCAGACTGTCCATCTATCTTTTAAATATGACTCTTCTGTGGATCCAGTATTTTCTCATAAGGTTTAGAATGTAACTTGGGATGAGTTCTGCTTCCTGGGAAGAAATTCCACTGTTTCTGTCTGTGGATTACCTTGACAACCAAAATATTTAGGACACTCAGACTCATTCCAGTACAGTGTCTGAAAATGATTTCTGGTTTATGCGGGGCCAGACTGCTATGTCTGGGCAGGTGATTACAACATAACTAGCCACGCCTCCCAACCTGTAACCACCCAGACTGAGTCACTACACAACTGCACACACACACACACACAAGCAGACACACAGGGAGAGAGAGGCGGGGAGTGGGTGGGGGGGGGCAAATGAGTAAGGGAGGAACAGCTGAAAAGGTGGAGAGATGGGAGGGAGACAGAATAGGGGTGGTGCTCCTTTAAGAGTTCGAAGTGTGTGTCTGCAACTTTCGTTTTGTTTGCTTTTGAGCTCAAATCGACAACCGAGACTCTGCTAATGCCACAAGAACACTGACTGGACTGGATGTATGAAACTTTAATCTACTGAAACTACAACATGCTTGAAACCACTGCACCCATGAGGGAAATACACTCACTCCTCCTCTGCTGCAGGCAGACACTGGAGTAAGATGAACCAGGTATTATGCAGAATATCTTGTTCGTATAATGCTGCTCTTGTGAAATTTCCATTCAAAGTGGACTGCTTCAGCTTATTTAAACTAATTTCAAGACTGCCAGGAACGTGTCTTTTAGCTATATGATGAGTTGTCTACTTCTGTGCGCAGTGCTGTATGTGTGCGCAGTGTATCAAAGGGCAGCCAGGGCTGGTTTCTTGGAGACATGGTCATTATGAGGCTTTGGACCTGAGCCGTAAATCTCTTCCTGGTGACAAAGCTCTAATATTTTCCATGTGCACTCGAGAAGAAGCCCAGATATTTTCCGAAGCCAGAGTTTTAAATGGATGTATCCATATGTACTGTTTGTCTGCCTCTGATGCTCATTTCTGGACTTTAAGTGATTTAGCACCTGCTTGACATCAACCAAATTAGTAATGAATCTGCCTGCATAGCCTGGCTTAACTCTCAAGGCTGTCACACAGCCATTCAGGACAGAGATAGTCACAGAACTGTATAGCAGATCTATAGTCTCGTTCAGCAGCACATTTGATTGGCTGCAATTCACACTAACAGGAAAATGCACCTGTCAAAGTTACTTCAATGTTCTGTCTATGAATGTTTTGAACTTTTGGTACCCCTCTCTCTGTCTGACACACACACCACTCTCTCTCTCTCTCCCCCTCTGCTGTGTGCTTTGAGTGAGCTGTGAAATAGGCATTATAAATAGTGGTCATGGGTCGTGTATATTTAGCCACTCAAACAGCGTCTGAAACCAGTGGGTTTTTCTGAGGGGACTGTCATTACAGAACGAGAAGCTCGCTGTGCCTCATTCTTGATGTTGCCTTTGTTCAGTAAGTACTGAGCACTGTGTGTCATTAAAGGTGTTATGAATTAATGTATGTGTGTATTCACGTATGTTTGTTTATGTCTCTTCATGTTCTCTCCCTGTCTGTTGTTGATGACAGGAGCTCCTACATAGGACGTCACTGGAGAACCAGAAGCTGGGTCTTATGGGGGAGGTGTCCTACCTGAAAATAAAGCTTGCAGACATGGAGGGAAAGCAGGGCCATGGGGCTGAAAGGCAGCACAAAGCAGAGGTAGGACTTCTCACACAGCAGCAGATTGCTTGTGGTCAGAAAGGCTTTACTTTTAATATCAGGACAGTATGTGGTTGTGTTTTTCAAAACTTGTTTAAAGGACAAATATGTAATATAGAACCATGAACATGGTTAGGAAACATCCAGAACGCTTGTTTTTGCTTTGCCCATTTCACATTTATTAGAGTTCAGATGAATACAGAATGTTCACCAAGTGAATAAATGTCTGTTTATGAGTCATAAGAATCATTAATAATCTTTTAACAGGAGCTGATGTTTAGAACAGATAAATTGAGCAATATGTTAATGGACTTTAGCAGGCAGAAAGGCAGGCAATCACTGAACTCCAACTCCAGAGTTTGTATTTTCTGAGCATGTGCTTTTGTTTTCAGGATATTGAACTTAGCTTGACATTGACAGACAGCTGACAGTTATAAAAAACTGATCAACTTAGTGTATGACTCATGCTCACTTGTCATTTTATAATCTTAAGCTTGTTGTTCAATCTATTTAATATACCGTCGATTGCTCCAACCCACAATTTGGACTGCAGTACTAATTATTCTGTTAAAGCTCATATGTATCCATCCAAACAAGGATGTCTTGTTAAGTAGTACCAGTTGGACTTTACAGTGCCCTCTTAAGTTTTCGCAATCAAACATTTCACTCTGACTATAATTTTGCAATCAAAGTTCATACTCGTGAGGTTTTGTCAAATTTGCGACCAAACATTTTTTTCACTGAGGACTGTTTGCAATGAGGAATTGGTTCAACTTGAAATCCTCAGGAACCTCTGTTTTACCTCAGTCCTTGGAAATTTGAACCTAACTCTGCCAGGAATGACGAGGGTACACACAAAAATCTGCCTTGTGTTCTGATGGATCTAACCTTGAAGTCAGCTGCTGATTTTATGGAAGACCATAAACACTTTCTGGACGGATGGAGGGGAACATTCACCCGAATCCTGGCTCTGTTGTTCCTGGGCAAAGTCGACAGGAAAAAAGCCTCCATGGGGTTTAAATTTTTTGTCAGCTTAAAATGAATCATGTATTTGCTTAAGACCGATGTGTTGGGTTACCAGCAGACGTTCTGGGCATTCAGTGACCAAATGAGTTGGAGAAAGGGGAAGCAAAGAAAGCAGCGCTTCTACCAGACAGGATACTGTAATGTATGTAGTTACTGTCAAAACAGTGCTGGTCAAAGAGCCTTTGTGTCCTCAGGTTAAAAGAGTTCAGGCATAGCGGAGCTGGCATGATGGATGGTGAGCCAAATATGAGTGTGTGTAGGCTTCAGCCCAGAGAATTTAGTTCTTGGTGGTAGGGTAAAGGTTGACTTGGCCATTCTGGAAAAAGGACCCTTTTCCTAACTGGAAGCGTGTTCCATAAAACATTTGACATCTATAAAGCAAATGAAAGATTCATTGAAATATGCTTGACTGTTTATAAGAGTTGTTTGTTTGTATTTCTAGAAAGAAATGGCATACTATAGGTGCGTTTTAGTAGACAGCAATGTTTCAGCACTTCTTAATCCTGCTTTCATCATGTGAACAAGGCCAACTTTTCCTACAACAGCTGCTTGGACTTAAGTAGAATAGGAAAAAAATCTGCTTTGAACACTTTACTGGCCTCCCATGTGCTGCCTCTACAACACAAACACACACACACACACACACACCAAAACACACACAACCACACCACACAACGTGTCGAAGCCTCCTTGCTGTGGAGCCAGTTAACCCATAGTTAAATTTAGCCATGGAGGCACTCAATATCATCTGTCATATCCGCTGTACCGGACCCCAAGTGAGACTTCCTCTGTCCACAGTCCGAGCATAACTCGGCTGCTGTTTACACTCTTTCTGAGGGAACATGGGCACGGATCACCTCTAAAATATGGCAAACCTACTCACCCCTCTTGTAATTCAAGTTATCAGTGCCAACTAACTATTTGAATTTAGGAATTTGGCACAGCATAATGTTGATAAAGTTATGACAAAAGCAACAGAGGAGTTCAGGTTCTTGAAGAAATACAAATCAATATGTGTTCACCAGATGAGACTAACTGGGAGAGTCTGTCTGTACATGGAGACCAGCCAAAGATCTGTGTTGCTAATACAGGTTCACTATCATATTTGTGTATTCAGGCACAAGACTACAGAATTTAAAGTATAACATTTCATAGTTATGAGGTAGAGGAAAAAACTGATTTGAAACAAACAAATACATATACACCTACTCTACAGTATTTCCTCTTTCCTTTCTAAATGTTCCTTTCAATTCTTTCTCCCCCACTGCATCTGTCAGACTGTAGTGAATTTCATTAGTGAGCTGCAGGAGCAGATGTGTAGGTTTCAGAAGGAGATCAATAGCAAGATCCAGGAGAAAAAGGCCTTGGAGATCCCAGCTGACAGCAGCTCTCCAGTGGTGTGCCCTACGGAATCCACTGAGGGCCAGGGCCTGAACCCTGGGCCCTCCTGTGACAGAACCTCAGGGGTGACACACAAACTAGAAGAGGCTCCTGATGGGAACACACACAGCCTGGAAGAGGGTAGCTCAGATGCAGAGCAGCAGAATCACAGTGGAGGCGAAAGCGTAGGCACAGCCTGCCAGCATGACTTCTAATGTTGTGTACAGCATGGGTTGTCTCACTTTAATGTGTGTAATCCTTAAATTTGACATGAAAACTGAGGCAATAGAGAATTCACATTCTCCATGAACTACATTCTTTTTCTGTCAGTCCAATCGACCTTTTGTCGTTTTCAGAAATCTTTTATTGAGAGTCTCTTGAGCTTTTCTTTCATCTGCTGTTTTCAGAACATCATAGTAAAAGACAGAATCGGTCTGAAAAGTACTGGTGAAGCCTGTTCTAAGATCAACTGTAATGAAACAAAGAGATCTAAATTCTTTTTGTAACTAACAAATCTCTGAAAGACATATTTTTGTAACAGATTTTCTCTATTGCCATTAAGATGTTGTTATGTTTTACTGTAATTTGCCTGTAAAACTAACCAATATTCCTCTGCGATCTGTCAACTAAATGTCTGTTGATTTTTTTTTTTTTTAAACCATTGTCATCATTGCCATTGATCTTTTATTATTGTGCTTTAGCAAGTTTATTTATTAGTATTATTTACAGATTCTATTTCACATTACTTCGTGGGGATCATCGTTTGTTTTATGTATAACAAGCTGCACCAACAAACTGCCCCAAAACTGCCCCTAGTGGGATTGATAAAGTTCTATTAAATTGAACAAGTTCAGATGCTAATTAAACAAGCACTCAACAAATATTCGTGGCAGCACTCGGTGTCCCTGTTTAGAGAACCAGCAAAGCTGGTCATCCGTTTTGCATCAGTGTGACACAACTAATATGTAGGTGCATCTCATGTCATTTAAAGGACCAGTGTGTAGGATTTAGTGGAACTCTAGCCTTTGAATACTGCATACTGTGCGCAACCACGACTAGAGACAGTGGAGGCATGCATGAAGCGAGCAGCCTGTTAAATGATTACCACAAAAGCAGTCAGTAATAACTCTGAGTGTGTTGAAGCAAAGAGCAAAGATTGAACTTTCTGTTAATTTATCTAACACAGTATAACCTCATTGTTCAAAACATGGAAAGACAAATACTTGACTTATCAAGTACGATGGATAATGTGTATTTACAAATTACCTCACTAAGTTACAAATTCCTTCAACAGCTTCACGCCTCCTGTCGCCTGACTGAACCCGTCAAGTCCTGGTCAAAGCCGCTGTACCATTAAATCAGCTTTGTTACTGTATTCTCAGTCATCAAACTAACCTCCGTCAGCTGTGTCCCAGTCTAATTGGACTACTAACTGAGCTAACTAGCTAACAGCAGCTAACAGCATAGTTAGCAGCAGTGTGCTGGGCTACAGAAGAAAAAGTCGTGTTGCAACAACCCTCTGGGCCCAACAGCAAGGCGCAGCTCCCAATGTCCGAGATGTTTTTTTGTTTGTTTGTTTGTTTGCTTGTTTGTTGCTTTGTGTTTTTTTTGGACTAATAAATAATTGAAAACATGGTTAACTAAGAATCTTCTCACCGATTAACAGTTTAGTTGACTATTTGAGGGCAGCCCTAATGAAAACACAACAATTTTTATTTTCAGGCAGTTACACTCTAATGAAAACATACTTTGAATATTATATTTATTCCTGCCATATTCTGCCAATAGATCCTCGTAAATCTTACACACTGGACCTTTAATATTGTGTGTAATGAAAAGGAAATGTGCAGACTGACTAACATCATCTGAATATTTAAACCAGCTAAATGTTGTCATTTGTTCCGTTTTAGGGTCTTATTAAGGAGCTCAGGATCCTTAAGGACAAAGTGGAGTATTTGGAGGATCAGAAGTTGCAGTATGAGAAGAAACTTAAGGCAACAAAGGTAAAAGAGAGTTCCAAATTTCATGGTGTCTGGGCTTTGCAATACACCATCTGTGCCCAAATTCCACTGCTAACTGTCCGTTCAACTTTCCTAAATGCTGTCCAATCTGATGTTCCAGCCAGTTAAGTGAGTCATTCTGTTTTGCACATGCTCTCTCATTCACAGACACCTACAGGATGTTTTCTTAAGAAGTCTGAGAGCAGTTTTACCTTCTATTTTAAAGTACAGTAGAAATAGATTTAATGATGGCTTAGTCCTCCTGTTTTAATGTCCTATTTGTACACTTTGGCTTGATCCCTCGACATTAACTTCGATGAGATTAGATTATCTCTCCCAGTATTTCATCATCTCTCTTGCTCAGTCTTTTCCTTCCAGTACAATAGCTGTCTGAGTTGGTGTATTATTTTAATTGTGCTGAGTTTGATTTTAGAACACATATCCGCTACTTCACTGTTAAATACATTTATTCATTACAGACTAACTGCTATAAGTGTTGCCTGTTCAACCTACAGTAACATGATTGACATTAGGGTCACATTAAAATGTTGGAATTAGACACATTAATCAATCATTTTGGCAGTTCACAAAGAAGGTCCACATGGCTTGCTGTGCGCCGTATGTGAATAGTGTGTAATTCAAAGTCATAGCCATCTGCAGTTCTTTATTTTTAGCTTTTAGAAGTTCATCAAATACCAAATCAAATATTGGCATGTATCCATCAACTGGATGTTTACCCAGAATTGCAAAAGGACCAAATGCTACATTTCACATAATATCTTCCTCAGTTTAGAGCTGTGTACTTGTAGTAGATTGTTAGACAAATATATTTAATCAAGCTAGGAAATCTTAATGCACGGTAGAATAATTGGCTGCAGATGTTGATATGCCAGATACAGAGCAATATAAAATGTTTTTATGTGTGACTTTATGCATTTTACTCTACATTTTACAACAAACTAGTGGGGAGTAATGTTTTGATGAAGTACAATATATTTTCCACCTTGCATTTTGTTCTCCATCACACACAGACAGAACACACTGTCAAATAGTTCAGCCTGAACTTAACTTTATTGCCAGCTGTTTCTCCCTTATACTCTGTAACTCACTTCAAAACAAACTATAAACTCCAGACTAATATTTGGTTCCCTAAAATCCAAAGAAACATTTATGTGGGTGTTTTTATACTGTATATATAGATAGTGGTGGAAAAAACATCAATATCTTACTTAATGTCTCAGCTGAGGACTGGAACTTTAGATAAAAGCTTCTACAAGGAACTTTTTGATGGTTGAGGCCCCTGTGGGCAAAAGCGGCAGCATTTCCACTGTAATAACCACAACATATAACGTCAAAAATAAAATTATCTAAAGAACCTGGTTCACATACAGGTCACTGTAACTTTGCTTGAAAAAATGTAAACACAGATTCATTTCTTCTGATTTCGAAGAGAATCTGACCCATCCATTAAGAATAGCTAAATAGCCAATCTTCTTGTGGATGGTTTTGTTTTCTTGCGTAGGTCATGTAGAGGCATCGATAATAAATTGAGACTGTTTCATAACCACTTAAAAAAACTCCTCATAGTAGATTTAAGCTGCATGTACATGTCTTGCTTTGTGCATGTGAAAGTGCTTTTAGCTGTGCGTGTTTAAACAGACATGTTTTGGCATGATACAGAACATTTGTGCAGAACTGCTCTGCTAAAATTCCTCTCTGTGTGGCACCCACAGGCGGAGATCAGCAGCCTTCAGCAGCTTCTGCTCAGTAAGAATGCTGAGATCGAGAGCTTGCACACTCAGCTGCTGGCCAGACCCTCTCTATCCGCTGAGAGCTCAGAGAGAGGTAAGCAAAGCACCCAGCCTCAAGCTCTGACTAACCTGCCAACAACTGCTTCTCAGTCTGACAGAGTCACCCAGCCTGATAGGTGACACAGTTAATGACTCCTTTTTGCATTCATTAACTTGTAGCTAGTAACAGCTGTGGGGAAAGTCTGTCTTGGCCCTTAATTCACTGTCTCATCATGGGTCTCTGTCTCTCTCTCTCAGAGGAGATGTACAGGAAGAGGCTAAACACCAAATGTAAGCCTGAACAGTACTTAATGAAAATCATTTTAAACCCACGGGCCATGTCTTCTTTTGATCTTTCATTTAATTCCTCTCTCCAGACATGTCTCTTTATTTTATTATCTTTAGTTTCCTTATGCTCTGAGGGGCAGCTTTGACAATCGCCAAATGGTTTCCAAAATTACTCGATGCACTATCTTTCTTCCCTGTGGCTTCTTCTTTGTTGTCTTTGTGAATTCCTGAAAGCATAATGTCTTGTTTGTTCTTAATTTTGTCTGTCAAAGATAAACACTTCTCTGGGGTACTTGCCTGGTGTAATCACTGTCACAAGCAACTTGTGTATGCCTGTAGCTGTTACAAGGAAAGTGTGGTAACAATTCATAATAACCATCATTAATACATGGTAAATTGATAGTTAATTATAGTTTAGTTAACTGTTTATTTTACTGTTAAATCAAATATTGTTCAAATATGCTTTCAAAATACAGGCACAAAAACTACTTGGCTTTGTTTAGGAAACACAACTAGTTGTCTAAGTTTAAAAGATCATACTTTGGCTTAAGATTAGTACATTACTTAACAAGTTCACTATGTGACATAATAAATGTATGTTGTGTATGTAAGCACTTAAGTTATTACAATCATTAGTTACAACTTTTTAATAGCCATTCAACTAATGTTTAAAGATGGTTTGCTAATTATTAATCATTAACAACATGTTAAAAATATATCGTCCATCTCTTATTTAATGATTTCTTAAAGGTTTACAGATTATTTGGTACCATAACAATACTCATAAATGTTATAATGTGTGCAACAATAAACTGTTAGTTTCCTAATTTGATCTGAATGTAACAGTCTCTTCTCAGCTATGAGAATACCTGATTTATAAACTTATTATTTTATATGACACAAAGTAATGACAGGAACTTCTTCAAATCTGGTACAAAAATCCACTTGGCCTCAAGAATGAACTGCTTAGATTTTGGTGGTCATAAGTCAGTGTGAGCTCACAAAACACATTTTTCACCATAACTCAAGAATTCACATACTAATTGTGGCTAATTTTCACACAAATGTCTAACAGAATACTGATAGTGGCAGATAGTAACAACTTATATGTAATGTAATTAAATTACAAAATAAATGTAATTAGAATCCTTAGAGTTATTGGCAAAAAAATATCTAATTATGTCACAGTTAGTAATCAAATATTGGTGATTACAAAGGAGTTACATCCAAATATTAATTTCAGGTTGCTCGGTAGAGATCTGCACTCTACTGAGTGCACTCTTTTAGTTAACAGTAAAATAACTGTTTACTAAAGTTTAATTCACTGTTAATTTACCATTATCAGGTGTTAATGAAAGGGTCTGTGGACCATCCGTCCAAAGATGTAAAAGCTGACAAGGCTGAAGCTGCAGTTAGCGGATTAAAAAAAGTCTTGGGTGGGTCAATCTAAAAATACATGGTTAGGATGGCATTCTGGTGAGGAACAAATCTATTACATGCTAGCATGTATTTTTGTCTTTCCTTTCTTTCTAAATAACCATATGCCTCAATGTGTAAACAAATTGCTAAGTCATATGACATGAGCAGCTGCCTCTGCATATTAATAATCAGTGTCACTCTTTATAGATCAGGAACTGCAGAAGCTTAGGAGTGGAATGAAATCACTGGTGCTGCCAATGATGAAAAGGTAAGCAAGCGGAGATATGGAAACCTATCCTCTCCCTTTCTGGTCAACACAGCTGTATGTGATTATGCAGCATAGAGGAGCATGTGTGTTGTCATCGGTTTACAACAATGTAAAGTGTCTTACTGGTCTGTATATAGAAATGCTAGAAGGTTAGAAGGTAACTGTTTTTAGATGTTGTCATTGGCGCCGCCCTCCAACCATTTATAGTACAGAGGGGCTTTTGTATTCTGCCTCCCAGTGAATCTTGGACTTTAAAGACTTGCAGACATGGGCCTACATGTGGCACAAGAGTGAGGACACACACGTACACGCACACCCCAAGGCGAGCCATTTCAGGCAAAGCCACACTTAAGTAGGCCTCGACCTGCCAAGCCTAATTTTGGAGTGAGCTGCATTAAGAGAACCATGGCAAAACCAAGTACGGGCACCACTTCAAAAAACACACACTCCACGCAGCTGCTTACCACAACTAAGATTTCCAGCCAGGCCTGTGTCAATCCCCTCCCTATCCACTGCTTTGATGTAAAGGCCATATGGTGAAAGGCAGACGTTTGTGTGGCATATCGGTCAGTATAACAGAGTGAAGTATGGTCCATATGTGTGTTTCCTAACCTTAGATAAACATCTTTAATGGGGTTTGTTGGCCACAAACCTCCCCTTCTCTGTTCTTTCAGGACCGACGTATTGAAGAGCTCACTCTGCTCCTGAATCAGTGCCGGCAATTCAGAGAGGTCCCTCACGCCACACGGCAAGGTGATCAGCTGATTCACTCCTTTATCCTGCCCTGGTGGTGTTTATTTTATGTTGGCAACAATGTTTGAACACAATAAAAGCCACCACACTTCCTCTTTTAACAGAAACATATGCCACTGCTTGAGTTGAGAAAAAAATATTTCCTCTCTTTGTTACTATAGCTCCATCTGCTGTCCGTTTATTGCCAAATGGCAGGACTCCGTCAAGCAGCAGTGAGGAAGAAGAGCATGGTCTGATAAGAACGCTGACTCTGCAGTACAAAATCTGAGGATGTAAAGTCTGAAGTGGGTACAAACAAATGCAGTTGGTCTTTTACTAGTTTACTATTCACCAGAGGTGTGGCCTCAAGTCAGATGACTTGAGTCAGACTTGTGTCATAAATTTGATGACTGAGACTCAACTTAACAAAATCACAAGGAACTTGCAACTGGACTTGGACATTAATACCAGTGACCTGTGACTTCACTTGGACTTTAGCCTTTTGACTTGAAAATACTTGATAACTTCCCCCAAGACCAATGATTAAAAAGCCTGTTATTTACAAAGTGTGAATCCATGAATCAATTATTTCCCTTCATTTTCTGAAACAAACCCCTTTCATTCTCAGCTAGTTGACACTTATTCCCCACAGTCCTCAGATCAGCTTTGTTTTGAAACAATCAAGTTTCAGGAGAGAACTATAAAGAACTAACATTACATGACTGAGCACCATTTGGAAAAATTATACCAAAGCTAATTGCATTTGTGTACAAACCTATGGGGTGGTCCACAAAAAACAAACTGCGGTATGCAAAATGTGTGGGTCGAAAATTCTAGAGAAGCAACAACTTCCAAATTAATTTGGAATTTGAAGTTGCATAAAGTCAAAGCTAATAATATAGTTAGTTAAAGTTTAGGACTTCGGACTTGTTTTGGGACATGAGTGCAAAGACCTGAGACTTGTGACTGGCAAACAATGACTTGGTTCCACCCGTGCTTTATACTGTTTCTTGTTTGCATGAACATGATTTTGACTATTATTTTAGTTTTCATTTATTTTTTACCCATCACAGGTATCACATGTTTCCACAACCAGTTCTTCCTCCCAGCAAACATCTCTTTCATCAGTCCAGAAGGACAGTGATTCCAGGTAGTGGAGCAGCTTTTAGTTTATGCAAGATATCACTTAGTTGGATTTTACTGAGATGATTGTGCTTTTATCTTCTCAGAACAGAACCACAGACGTTATCAAGTAGCCTGAATGACTTAACAAATGGTGCTCCACAAAAGGTATTTTCTAATCATAAAAACTGAATTTGTATATTTGTGACTTATCTTTAAATCTGCATTATCAGCCCTGAAGCTTTCAATCCTTAAAGGGATAGTTCAGATTATTTCTGGGGTTGTAAGAGATACTTATCGATAGTTTTTAGCCACCAAAAAAAGGATCACCTAAAATATCAATTTAATTGTGCGCTATATTTAGAATATTTTCATCGCTTTACTGTTACATGAGCTGCATATCTCTCTCTCCAAACCAACCAGATTCCACTGGCAAAATCAGTAATTGTAATTTGCCAAACACAGGAGCTGCTGGTATACCACTGCCTCAGACTATTAGTTTGTTTGTGTTACTGTGTCACTTTGGTATTTTAAAAGGTTAGTTCAAAGTCACGTGTCTCACAAAAAACACAAACAAACTAACGGATTGAGGCAACGGCAAATCAGCACATGTTCACTCACATGTTCTGCAAAATAAAATTTATTTTTTTTAAAGGAGTCTAGTTGAGCGAGAGAGTGTGATATTTGGCTTATAAAACAGTGGTATCTGTTGAAGGCTGACTGACAGCAAAGTAAAATGCCTTTTGTTGCTGACCCTGTCCACATAGGTACATTGCTTACCTTCTGTGTTGGTACTACTTTATGCTTCTCCAAACTGGGGCATGTCAACCACCATCTGGTAATACACTGACTGTGGATAAGTACCTCATACAATCCCACTTCAAATGATCTGAGCTATCCCTTTAATTCCCCTACAAGCTACTGAAAGCCTGTTTTTACATGACTGATGCATAGGAGAACTCAAAATTCAATATAGTGTTTTACACATGTATTTACAGTTCTTGATTTAGTGAACGTGCTCTACTCTCTATTTGCATTTGTGTGTGGTTTATGCAGAGTGGTCTGGGTGACACCAGAAGTCAGACGCTGCCTGTGAATTCCTCTCTGTCAGAGCAGAATGGGATCGGAGACAGCAGCAGTGAAATCCAGAGTCAAAGGTCTCCAGATGGAAGCGAGGATGGAGACTCCAGCCAAAGTAAGTCCAGACATATTAACTCAGGCTCTACAGAATGTTATTTATGACATTATGTGCACAGTAATAATCCCTGATTTAGGATCAGACCTCCTTTTCCTGTAGAGTAGTCATGCAGCTGCTAATTCCCATGAGCAGCAAGGGCAGTATTCATATTCAGAGTAAACCACTCTCTTTTGACCAGACGACCACTGTACCTTTGATCAGCTATAATTGCAGAGGCTCCTGACAGAGCAGATGGATCATGGGATAGACCAAACACACCCTCTCTACTCTGATTGACCACATTTATCCCAGCTCCACCCTTCCTCTGCTTTACTGACCAGTTTTAACTTGAGCCCCACCCTGATTTCTCTCTGCTGTGTTCAGCTGCAGAGTGGTGACTGACTGCAGCCAATATTATAAAGATCACACCTTGTAAAATTTAGCTTAAACTCATTCTTTTTCATGGTGCATTAACCAGAGAATTATTTGCTGAACTCAATGGTCTGTAACCTGCATTCCCTCTCCTGAATGGAGTGTTGTGAAAATGCAGACCACCACACGTGCGGCACTTAGCTCTTAAGGTTCTGTTGGGTATGAAAAGTCAGGAAAAAAAGGGATTTACTGCTTTTTACTCAATCATCACCATTATCTTCAAGATCATGCCTTTAACATTGACTCAACTACAGGAAATGATCAATTTAGACAGTCTAATAATACATATAAATAAAGTACCATTACTGAATTTCTATTTTTTCAAGACTACAGTGAGGTTATGTCTGCTCTAATTATCACAAGTAAACTTTTTATAACAAATCAAATGCATCTATAAAATCTAAGTAGCCATCTACAGTTCATTCTTACAATTTGAACCATATTTGTATAGACTGTATTACATGGACTGTGGTTTTTGTAACCTCTTACAGGAAAGCTGGAGAAAGTTGATGACAGCACTTCAAGCGATAATTCCCCACTTCATTCTGGAGCAAATACACAGCCTGGCCAGCGAGCTGTGGGCTCACCAGAGTACATGAAGAATAACAGGAGCTTCAAGAGACTCTGGGGAAAGTGAGTGTGTGAAAATACATTGATGCGTCAACAACACATCAACACAAATGTCGATGGAGGCCAAAAAAGGACCAGCAAACTTTCAATAGAACTAACTTTGAATAAAGTATGTGTACAATTATACACTGTAAGTTTTAAAAAAACATATAGTTTGTATCAAACATATTTGTGTATAAATGAAGCTAGGGTTTAGGTACTCGTAACATATGAAACTAGAAGACCAGAACATCCATTGGTTGTCATGCTAGCTTGTCAGGAGGGGGGGAAGGGGACTAAATTAGGCTTTAAATTTAGGCTAAATTTGATGAAGTTTCAAATGGATCCTTTGAACTCTCACTGCAAGATATCTGAATGGAAATGGGTTCTATGGATACAAATGAATCTTCAGTTTACAAAAATGCGCACTTTAAGCTAATCCCATGCTGTTTGCTGTATGTATGTATGCTACACTTGTCCTGTCGCTACATTTACATTTTCTACATTTTCTCTTCCTGTTTTGAGTAAACACATAATATATAATCACTGAAATGATACAATTACACAAAACTGTCAGATGTTTAGAGTAGTAAATGATAAATAGCCATTCAATGCAGTAAATTAAAGTTTAACACTGAAGTTAATTTATGATGCAAGTGCCAGATTTATTATCATTTATTATCATTTTACTTTGAGAATGAAAATAGTTTTAAGCCTGTTAATCCAGAGAGTTTATCCTCGTTCACACAGACTTCGAAGAACCCAGTCCGGAGGGCTCCAGGCAGCAGATCCAGATGGCGGCCAGTTTAGAAGAGGGGGATTGCGTGCAACAGCAGGACCCAGACTGACCCGGACCCCCGAATCTTATGACTCTACACGGTAAAGCTCAGTGTTTTTCTACCTGACCTTGGAGTACAGTAGTCCTATTTTAAATGTTTAAGGGTTTTGCATCAGCCAAGTCACCATTATACTTTGCTGCTTTACAGTAATCTGGTTTGGATCTTCTGCCTCATCTCTACCTCCAACATTTACTAAACACTCATGTGAAGAGATTCAAGGGCTTTTCTTAGCATAACAAATTCTTTTTTAACTGTATGGTGTGATTTATGTATTAAGATGACCAAATACTTGCAATAATTTAATGAGTTAATTATCTGATTTGTGCTTTTTAATTGCAGTGATATGAATATTCCATTCAGCCAGTGGACCAAGGCACAAGTGTGTGGCTGGCTGGAGGACTATGGACTGGGCCAGTATGTCAATCTCACCAGACAGTGGGTTGAAAGTGGACAGACACTGCTGTCAGCCACACCTCAGGACTTTGAGAAGGTCAGAGAATAAAACAGGACCATTAATGCCACTTTATACTAAACAATGTGAAAACATCTCGAATTTACAACTCAGTGCATTTTTAAAAATTGTGAATATATACAGAATTTAATATCAGATCAGAGTGAATAATATTCATGAATAAACTGGAAACTTAAAAAGGTTTATCAGGCTAAATTAAATTCCACGGTTAAACCACCAAATACACCCAAATCTTTAGTTTTATTGTGACCTTTCTAACTCCAGGAGATGGGTATGAAGAATCCACTGCACAGGAAGAAGCTGCAGCTCGCTCTGAATGCGTTCACCACTAAAGTTGTAGAGAAATCATCGGAGCTGGACTACATCTGGGTCACCCGTAAGGCTCTTCTTACATGGAATATTTTGAACTTCTCATGCTGCATGTTCTCATTTGAATCACATCTACAAATAGATACATGCCACAAACCAAACAAAGAAATGTAATGTGTGAGATGCAAATACATCTGAAAAACAAATGCAAATATAGCCAGCATTCAAAACCAGGAACTGTAGCTTAACTGAGCAGGCACAGAGAATATGTTTAGGACATCTGGCAGCTGATGATACTGTATACATGAATGTAGAGTGAAGTAATTAATGTCTGATTTTCACCCATTTAGGCTGGTTGGACGATATTGGTTTGCCTCAGTATAAAGACCAATTCCATGAAGCTCGAGTAGATGGTCGAATGATACAATACCTCACAGTGGTAAGACTGAATCCTGCATGTGACATGTAACTGCAAATACAATCATTTAAATTTCAGACATGATTTAAAGGTCCAGTATGTACAATTTATGGGAGCTTACTGGCAGAATATGGCAGAAATTAAATATAATATTCTTAAGAATGTTTTCATTGGTGTGTAATCACCTGAAAAAAAATGTCTTCATTACCTTAGAATGAGCCATTTTCATTTACAGAGGATGTGCGTCCTCCGGTGTTTGCCCCACCATGTTTCTACAGTAGCTTATAATGGACAAAACAAACACTGGCAAACACTAGATAGGGTCTTTCATTTTTTGTGCGGGTTTTTCTGTAGTCTATTTCACTGTAGTTTCTGCTACATGCTTGAAAGGGGAGGGTGAGGGGAGGTTTTTCTTTTTCAATATGCAATATCCACGAGACGCCACTAAATCCTACACACTAAATCTACACACTACAAACAATGCTATGACTTTATATACTTTCAGTAAAGTTCACTGATGTACTTTTTCTGTCCACTCAGAATGACCTGTTGACACTAAAAGTCACCAGCCAGCTTCATCATCTCAGTATTAAATGTGCCATCCATGTCCTCCATGCCAACAAGTTCAACCCCAACTGTCTGCGACGTAGGCCAGGGGAAGAGGTAATTTTGAATTCTCCGAGGGTGTTTTGTAGGGCTGGGTATCAGTACTCAGTACCTTTATGGTATCAACTAATCATCAAATAATCCAGAACCAAGCAGTATTGACACTGCTCCAGTCAAACGATAGCTGCATTTGATCCTTTTTGTACCCACATTTGTATGGTTTTGCTCACTGCCGATCACTGCAAGCATTCTTCAGTTTAATGTGATGTATGTTTGGCCTGCTATCGCAGCAGCTACAACCCATACAGTATGTGCTGTGGTGAAATCAGGCATGGTGTATTTGTTCAGCATGCCAAAATGCCACCAAAATGTATAGCTATACTATATGCCTGTGGCGACTGATGAAAATGCATAAAATGTGGAAGGATTATATCAAGAATGTCTCCATTCATATGGTGGGTATCAAAACAAGTAGAAAAAAGGTATCAGTTGAGGTACTCCACTGGTATTGGTGTCACTTTAATGGTAATGGTATTGGTAGTGGTATTGTAATGTTTTAAACAAACCATTCCTAAACTTTGCCCAGTTTGAAATCTGAAAATCTGCAGCCCACCAAAACCTTTAATCGCAACTCTGATCAACACACAAGACCAGTCGTACCAATGACGAGATATAAGACACTTCTGGTGTTAATGTGACAGGTCACCAAATATGTTGTAACACCTGTTAAACTAGGTCAGATTAATGAAAAATAACATATAATTTAAATCCTGTGGCTTTGTTTTATTAGTTCTGATTACTTTAAAATTGATCCTAAATATTTCTTAATTACAAAAAAATAGAAACTTAAAAATGTTTTTTTTTGTTTGTTTGTTTTTGTTTTTGTTTCCCTTAATTTTTCATGACCTCTCAAGGCCACCTCTAGGACCTTCACAACCACCAGTGTGCTGTGGGCCCACACTTTGGGAATCACTGTTTTAAACGCAGCTCTAGTGTTTTGTATGTAGCAGTTCTCTTATGTTTTATGTTGTGTCACATTTTGTGTATGAATTTCGAAATATTAGCACTCAAAGCTGAGAGACTGTAACACATTACAGCCATTCAAACAAAAGGACATTTTGGAGTAAAGGACATTTGAAGTGTTATATTGAAATACTGCTTTAAAATGGTAAAAGTTGTCATCGCATCAGTTGACCACAAGATGGAGACAGACAAGCATTAAATGCATTTCTCCTTTCATACAATTGCTTCCTAGTGCAGATCTACAGTAGTGTATTTAAAAGAGGGCTATGAGTAAGATGGAAGGGGTATAATGCTTTATTTTAACTTCTTTAGAAACAGCCCTCTCCCTCAGAGGTGGTGCAGTGGTCTAACCATCGTGTGATGGAGTGGTTAAGAGCGGTGGATCTAGCTGAGTACGCGCCTAATCTACGAGGCAGTGGTGTTCATGGTGGTCTGATTGTAAGTGCTGTACATTTTGAGTTTCTCTGTAAGTATTTCCAGTCATACCGGCAGTACATGGTTGCATCCCATGCCTGGAGACCTTAATTTGTTTCTGCCATCTGCCATCACGATGCTCTTTCGCAGATCCTGGAGCCGCGATTCAGCTCAGAGACTTTGGCCCTGCTGTTGAATATTCCTCCACAGAAAACTTTGCTCCGCCGTCATCTCGCCACTGCCTTCTCTGCCCTGGTGGGGCCCCAGGCCACACAAGAGAAACGAGAGTATGGCAACGCCACAGGCCATGTGCCCCTCACTACCACTGCTAAAGTAAAGGTAAAAGCACAAGAGTCAAATGTGGTTGTTGCAGCTTAAAATCAAAATGATTTATTAATTGGTTGGACTTTTTTGTGTTTTCAGCCAAAGAAGCTGGGCTTCACCCAATTCAGTCACCTTAGAAAGAGGAAACCAGATGAATCTGCGGACTATATCTGCCCAATAGACAGTGGAGCGCTGACAGTGAATGGAGTTTCTCGCTTGCCCTCTGCAGCACTTCGGGGCCTCAGCCCCAGCTTGGACAGGCAGGCTGAGAGGCGGGAGCCGGTGGGGATTAAAGCTCAGGCTAACGGCCCAAAACAATAATTTAAGAAATACATGAGGAAACTACCCCCTCTCCACCACAATCCCCTCTGTCTCAATAAGTGACTTTGTGAATCATTGGAAATTCTGATGCAGAAATTTACCCAAGATTAATCCATGGGGTGATTTGCTGGACAGACAGCAAAGATGTTATGTTTAGCAGGTGATGCTAATTGTTAATTAATTAATTATTTTTATCCAGATGTTGCTTAAACAAAGTTCATCTAAAATGGTGATGAATAGTGACATTGTGTGAATTGTTTTTATGAAAGCTGCTCTCTGCATTCCTTATACAGTATACTTTTGCTTTAAATCATGCATTATATTATATAATATTATTATTATACTGACCATTTTGTATCTAAACTTTAGTTAGTATCGATGTCCTCTTGTTATATATCTGGATTACCTGTACAGTAATATAATTGACACCAGTTACTTTAAGAATGTTTCTCACTCATTTTCTGTATGACTGCCAAACAAATTTAAAATGAAATCATTTGGATTCTTGACTGTGCATTTACTATTCTGCACCTTCAAATGAAGCTTGTTGGTATACCTGAGGGTTCTCCTACCCACATCTTGCCTTGTTTAATAAGATTATTGTGAATATGTAATAATATAATAAACAACAGGTGAAAAGTTTGTCTCGTTAGATTTTTTTTTTTTTTTTGAAAGAAAAAACAAGAAAAAACATAATTATCTGTCTATTTTATTCTCTATTTATTCTCTATCAAAGCCAAAGCTTTTGCTGCCATCTGGTGCCTAAATGTCTTCTGAACAGCTAAATCATATTTAGATTTGAGCTAAATAACAGCTTACATTACTTATGAGTGTATGAATCAATAGTTTTGAAATTTAAATTTTCAGACTTTTTAATTATTAGTGTACTTTTAGTGTATTTGATTATAGCCAGAGAGACAGTTTTGTGTGGTGCAAGGTCCTGAGGATGAGTCTTGAATGGGCAATTGATCCAAGACTGCCCACTACTGGTCAAACAATTAAAAATGCAAAAACACTTTGCACCCTGTATGGGAGGTTTGGTCTGTTCCAGTCCAATTTATTTAAAGAGCCTAAATAGGTGTTTTAATGTAGCTGTTTGCCTAGTTAATCAAAATAAATAATAAAAAATAAAATAAAATAAAAAATGAATCAAACAATCAATGATCCTTGGTGAAAATCTTTAAAAAAAAAAAAAAAAAAAAAAAATCATAATCATGTGTTAGGAGCTTTGCCTGCTCATATAGAGGCAGTTGTAGACAGTCATTGTCAAGTGAATGTTGTTGACCCCAGAAAGATTTTCTGTGGTTAGGTTATAAATCTCTATAGACCACAGTACAAAGTAAATACAATGCCAATGTCTTTGCATTTTTTAGTTTTCATGATTGACAGGAAAAAGACACATCTGATTTTCAGGGAAATAATTTGGACAATTTAATTTGTCAGCTGTAAGGGTTGTGTTATGCTGTATTGCATTTTTGGTTTTCAAAATAAATAATTTTCTTCAAGAGTAGGTCAAACCAAATAAAGAATCTCTTAATCATTGCACCCTTGGAAGCTGCATTAAAGTGTCTAAAACACTGGACATATGTCATATATTTTGTTGAGTTGTACTTAGATTATCTGAAATGTTTCCAGCAATGCAGAGATATCCATAATTTATTCAAGGTAATGCTGCATTTCCTGTTAGCCACGACTAACTAGTTGCTAGTTGTTATAACTTTCATGAAAACATGGGATACTTCTGGATATATCCAAGACTGTGGTCGGCAAACTTGGCCAAATGCAGCACGAAAAAAACATGTTTTCTGTCTGAATCATGTTAGATACATTTTCATCTGCAGTGGTGGTTGTTTAAAAGTGAGGATAATGTCTACCATGATCCCACGACACTTCTTGTCATCATCAAACTACATCTTTTGTTTGTGCTTTAATGTCAGAGAGACCAATATCTGCAAAATACACATGTTGTGTGTTTAACCTCTGGCTGGTTCTTCTGACCAGAGTGAATGGAGAAAGGAAATTTTAAGCAGTATAGAATTTCTGGAAATATCGTAGCTTAAAGGCCAAATGAAACATAGCAGACATGACTGTCTTGACTATGTTTGCTATTTGCATGCTTTTAACTAATGTCCACTTTGTCTTATGCCACTGAATAATAATCATTACTGCATTTGCAATGAGATAGATTTGGTATCAGGAGGAATACTCCATCTTGCACAGATTTGTTTCTGTAATGAAAAGTCTCAATAAATGACACTGTGTGGATGTGTTTTCACCCACTTCAGTCCTAGTGAGGTTACTAGGATTCTGCTGGCACGTCTGGAAATGTGGCAGACAGGGCAGCAGCCAGCTCCCCTCTGAACCCTCCTGCAGAAGCACACAGCCTCAATTAGACCAAACACAATAATTAGGGAATCTTTTACCTCTGCATATCATTAGTTCCCTAACGGAGAACATCCTGATCAATGATTACAAATGACAGGTTCATAAATAAATTAGTCCCCTGATAAGTGTGTAACACTTCTCAATTGATCCATGTTAAAAGGAAATTAGAGGGCTGCAGGAATGAGGATTAAAATAGCAAGTTTTGCAAATTTTAAGAGAATTATAAAGGGGGTAATTGTTATATATGGATGTTTTTCTTATTTATTATAATATAATATCTGATAAATATGAACTAATTAAGAACATATATCCATAAAATTTTGACACAAAGTGTTGGTTATTACATATAAATCCCTATTTTAAACCAGCAGATGTCAGTGTTGCCTGTGGATCTCTCATATGCCATAAACATCGCCTGCGCTGAACCTTCACAGTTGACTCAGTGAGGTTCACCACTGAATATTTAGGAAGAAAAAAGCTTGTTTGTCTCTTAACCATTTTGCATTATTGTTTATATCTTTTCCTTTTTGTACCGTGGGTATTTGTCAGTGGGGGTAAGATTGCTATTTTGATTCAGTGAAACTGCCTTAGCCCTTAGTTTACTATGATTGCCTGTGGACTGCATTGCTACATTTGTAATTACACTTAGACTTGGACAGATTGGAACATGGGTATCATGCCAACATAAAGAACGTTAGAGGGTGTCACAACATTAAACAAATACTGGACTAGACCCTGTTTTGTTCAGCTGGACCAAATCCTAGAGTGTTTACCCCCTTGGTGCAGTTTTTTTTTTGGGGGGGGGTTGGTGTGAATGCCAGACTTGAACTCTGGTATGGACCAAACAGCCACTCTCTGGTCCACCTCAAAGACTCAAAAAAGTGGTCTTAGAGCACTGCCAAGTGAACTCTAGGGTGGTTCATTTCTAGTTTGAACACCATTCAAACCAATCACATAAGTTTACCATGGTGTGTATCATTTCATGGGTTAAAAGACATTTCTCTTCCTTTTTTGGTGACTGGTGGAATAGTTGTGTGTTTGCTTTCTTACGAAAAGTTTAAACTCCGCTGACATGAGCTCCAGATCAAAACCAACATGACGTATGATATCCAGGCAGAAACTGGGCTATCTGTTGTCTTTTTACCCACCGACTGTATGACTTGTAATCAAACAACATTTCCACCACATGACTTGCGTTTTCAATTCCTAGACAGTTTGAGTTTTGGCTTTGTGAACGCAAACTGGACCAGCTGGTAAACTGACACAATGTACAGTATCATTCTTACAGAGGTTTGATTCAGGAATCCAACCTTTAGGCCAGGGATATACTTGCTTTTTAACCGCTGCGAGACAGCTATGATGCATACAGATGCGTATGCGAATGTTTCTGGCCTTAGGTGTGAACCTTTTGTATTTGTATACAAAATACAAAAATAAAACAGTTTTACACAAGTAAAAACAGCTTTAATATGGCTGTGAATGTATCCAACTCTCTCTATTTCATACTGCTTTCTCCATTCTGTTGTGTGTGTGTGTGTGTATTCATGTGGGTATATCTGTGTATGTATGCCTGCGTTAAGAGAAGATGGCATTGTTTATAATAGTGCATCTTAGCTAATTTCAGTAATGTGATCCAGCCTCCACTCGCTGACAGTTTAATAGCTATTATTTGTGTCAGCCTCTCTCATAACACTTTAGCAGTAAATTGCTATGTGCAGGAGACTGTGGAATGACTGACATCTTACCTTGTAATATGATATCTATTGTTTTAATTAAGTGAATGCAATTGTGACATTTATTGGTTCCCAATTTACTTGTTAATGGCAGTATAAGAAAAAAAAAGTGGAAGTGAATTATCATAGTTTACATTGCATAAATAATTTGCAAACCCTTTGCTAATGATTACACATTATTCTCCCACTGTGACAATTCATTTGAATACATCACAAATAAAAACACTGCATTGGTGATGCAACGCAAACCCCCTCTTGGCAATGCCTGAGCTTCCTCTCTTCTCTCTGTCTCATCTTCTTTTTGTGTGTTTGTGTGTGTGTAAGAAGTGTTTATTTATTCTATATCACTTTTGTGGTGAAAATTTCCCTTAAAATTATAGAGGCAGACTTTCATTCCGTTACCAAGGCTCCTGTTTAAAGTAATGCCAGTAGCCAGTGTGTTAGTGCTTTAAGTCATCACCCTGTCTGTTTGATCTATGGACTCACTCAGATGTCTTTAGCGGAGCGTAATCATGTTTTTATATGATGTCACTGGTCGTTCCTGTCATTAACTTGCCACCAGCTTGCCAGTTTGGGGAACATATTCGATGTTAGGGTGGTGCATGTGTTGCATACTCTCCATCCAGCACTAAAGCTGTATCTGTCTCCAGCACACCAGTTTGTTCTGACAGGCCTGCCACAATGATGACTGCATCACCCAGATGCGGCGGAGCAGCTTGCGAGCCAACCCTGACACGCCGTCAAAAGGAGCAGCCAGCCGTCTGCATGAGCCTTCTTCTGCCCCATCAAACCTCAGAGCCCATCTCATCCTGTACAGCCA
Organism: Lutjanus argentimaculatus; assembly: GCA_034769285.1. Lineage (NCBI taxonomy): Eukaryota > Metazoa > Chordata > Actinopteri > Lutjaniformes > Lutjanidae > Lutjanus > Lutjanus argentimaculatus. The sequence goes on along the minus strand of JAWZSL010000045.1, from coordinate 1,410,684 downwards.
GCCACCATCAACCAGGCTGCTTCTCTCTGTTTGCTTTCCATGCTGAGTGCATCCCTTGTAGCAGCCCTTTCTGGCTTAGATGTTGTTTTATAATATTTACTTCCAAATTCAGTGGCTACAGGTCTCCTTGAATTATCTGCATATGATCTGAAGTCACCGCATCGAAAGTGTGACAGTGGCAGTCCAAAACAAGCATGATGGGATGTGATGTGGGGAACTCAAGTAGAAGAGCTCAGTTATGATCAGCCCCTTGACGCCAAGGGACCTTTTTATTGGTAGCCAAGGCAGCTCACTGCCTGTCATGCTTAGTTTCTGGACTGGCTTTTTCACTGCCTGACAAATGTGGGCAGTTCAGTGAGAGACAGAAGAGATATCAGTCACTGTGAGATAAGACAATTATAGAGACATTTAAGGAGTCCTCCAACCCAGTAAAGATGGAGCATTGTGTCACCACTCCAGTCATTTAATGCAAAAATCTACATCAGAAAGCTGTTACAGCTAAAATTTATATTGCATTATCAAGCTTTGACTTACTCTAAATGAATACAAAGGACGATAAATTGCTTCTGTTGCTGGGCTTTTCATATCTTATGGAATATTACTGTTATATTACTCCATTATGTCACTGGGGTGCAAAATATTTTACAACCTCGCAGTTGAGCACCTAGAGGTATGTCTTACTGAATACACTTGCCGTGAAGTGTAATGAAGTCTTTTGAAGCACATTAATTTCATTCCTGTTATGAACACTATATGTCAGGACAACAAGACTCCAGAACCTTAGAACTAAGATAAGGTACAGTAACACTCTAGGGTTGGATAGGTCTGTCGAACTCAGTACTTTTAAGGATACCAACTGAATGACATCTGCACTACCAAGTACCGATTCACAAAATATATCTAAAAGTTGAAGAGTGTACTGTGTTTAATAGTCTGAAAACCCTGTCCCACACAGCAACCATAGCTAATGTTAGCACACCTGCAGCTGGCTCCTAAAAAGTTTTACTTTACCCTCCATCACAACTTCATTGACATCCTCAAGTTATGAATTAGCGAATTGGATACATTGTTGCTGGAGATAACTGGACTTTTTTCACTGTCTTGGTTGATGTTGTCTTAGCACTTTTACTACAGTTAACCAACCACTGGCCCAAAATTCCTTTCCAACGTGCTATTTTTGTTTGTTAAAGAGTGAATATGCTAAAGGTAAACTGAGATTTATCAGTGTGTCCGAAACATTTTTGTCATTACAAAGAGAGTAAAGTACTGAAAAAATGTAATGTTGAGTACAAGTACCGAATTCCAGGTACCCGTACCATATCGGTTCAAATGTGAACGGTACCCAACCCCAGATGGCACATTGTTGGGCTAAGAATAGAAAATGGGAAATTTTGCAAGTGGTCTGAGACACACAGGTAAACAGAGAGCAAAATGTCAAATTCTATCACAGTCAAAGAAAAGCATCTAGAAAACTGAAGCACAAACAACTGATAAAAAGAGAGTTGCAACTGTCCACCTCGATGTCTGAATGGTTGTTCTGCCTGCCAAAACTATCATAAAAGTGCTGAAAGTCAAAAGAGTTCCTGTGTCAGAGGAATGGACACAGTTTCCTTACCTCAGGCCATCATCATGGGTGATCAAGACTGACATGCATCACCAGAGGCTTTCATGTCCGATGAGAACACCTGTCTGCCTCTCTGGGTGAAACTGGACAGAGGAATGCCATTGCAAATAACATTTCATATGTGCCACACTGCCATAGAAGGCATGGTGGCATCAAGCACCAAAGCAGGGAGAGAAATAAGGAAAATTATTCTGGAGAATCAAGGTTTTTGTTGAATATGATAAAAAAAAATAGAAAACATATACAAAGAAATAAGTATTCAGTTCCTGTAAATTGCCAAAAAAACATGAATGCAGCAGTTATGATGACTGGATTTAATTTGGTAATGCCGAGCTGTAATAATATTTGTTGTCTCTCCAAGACGTTGTTCAAAGGCTTGTCCAGAGTATAAGAGCTGTGCATCAACAGGGATCATGCCGATAGATATTTTGTTTTAGACAGCTTTTAGAAGACGCACACAGAGACTGCAGTTCTTAGTTGATTCTTATTCTGCGGGGCCCATTACAGGGACACAAAGAGAAAGTCAATCAGTAGAGGTTAATGTAGACAATCTTTAAAGACGACAGACAATGAATGCAAAACACTCCAGAAGAAGTGCTGCTGAGTGTGCGTGTGCCAGTGTTATGCCGGTGGCATGGTGAAAATGTGTGTATTTATAAATACTGAATCGTATGTGATGTATTTTCAACTGTCAGTTGAGCTGGATCACCGCAGGGTCACCACATTGGGGTTACCCATTGTTTTCAAAAATCAATTAAAAGCAGCTTACAGTATACTGCTGCCTTGGTTATTCAAAACAATATATGTACTTTTTCCATAACATTAAAATGTCACAATTAAAACAGTTTTATAGAATGTAGTTGATGTGAACAGGTCATTGCATGAAAAGCCACAAACACAATCAAGGCAGAACCATTTGAGAGCAATGACTTCTGGGTTTTATTCAAGATTAGTAATGATGAAATACCTCAAGTGCAAATGGGCCTCATGTGTTTGTTTTTTTTTTAAGTGCAAAATTGTATAGACATGTAGTAGTAGTGCAAACACAGGTGTTACCAGTGATACTAATTAAAGGTCAGGGATGATCACAGCCATTCTAGACAGTTCTTGTGATTCCACCAGCACATCCCAGAAGCAGCTCTCATTCCATCCATTTTTTATGGAAGCTGCATCAAGCTACACAGAGCAGATTGAGCCTGGCAGGAAGTGAGATACAGGAACGGCATACACAACCTGGTCAGTTTTCAAAACAAAACACCCGATCATACAAACAGAAAAAAAGGAATCCATTTACCTACATAGTCTACCTTGGTAGATTAATGAAATCTGAGCAAGTCAGCAAAGGCGTTAGAATAGGCAAGCACCACCATTTGGAGCTGCATGGTTGAATTTTAAAAACTGTTTAGGGAGGGAGCTGGTGATTCATTGAGTTTCTTAATTGGCTCTATACTCTCTTTCCTCTAGCTGCTGAAAGGCTACTCTTTAATTTAACTATCATGCCCCTTGGACATACTGGATATGCTTTGGACATGCTGCTCCTTTTCTCCACCTCCCACTTCACTGACAAGATGCTCTGTGTAGGAGGGTCCTCACAACTTATGTATGTTGGAAGTGGTGGCTAGAGTCAAAATTAACAAACAAGTCTGTGTGTTTTTTCTGTACACAGATTCTTTAGTCTCATCTATGTCTTTACAGGAACACAGGTGTGTAGGAACAGTAGCTCACCACCCTCTTCCTGTTCACTTGTGAATGCAGGTTGATGTTTTTGACATTTTGGATGAAGTGGCTGATACTCGACAGGTGCACTTTAGTGAGAGTGTCACACACAATTTGGATATAAAATGAAATTCAAAAGCACAAAGTTACATGTCAAGCTTGACTTGATAATTCATGAGCATTAGAGGTACTGGTGTTGTTAGCTTGGATACAGCCAGGCTGGTTGTTTTCCCCTATTGTCAGTCTTTGTAGGTATGTTTTTGTTTTCATAAAACAAAAGTTCTTATCTAATATCTGTGGTATGGTAGCATGCATGGGCTCTCTTGCATGCACACTCAAGACAAAAAAAATAAAGAAGAGGTTACACACCTCTCCAGCTTGCCACCACTGCCCTGACAGAAGACTTTTACAAACCTCTTTGTTTTAACATAAAGTATATGTTATGGTTTTCATAAGACACCATGGGGTAGGTCTATCAATGAGGCTGCTCATCTCATCTCAGGAGAGGTGGGATCAGTATCTAGTTTATTGTTGGGTTTCATGGTTTGTGTGAGTTTGTTTTCTATGGTAATTCTTAAAATATTCCACTACTCATTAGGCATATTAGTCAGGATATGAAAATCCACCTGCTGGTATCCTGATTATTAATTTTAGTGTAAACAAAGCCTCTGTTGTACACATTACATTTTCCTCTAGATTTTGTTTTTGTGAACCCCCAACCTTAAAATTCAAACTGTGACAATGATGCTCTCATTTAACTCTTGACAGTAGAGCAAATAAGCCTATTTCCCAAAATGTAAAACTTTTCCTTTAATCTTATGGGTAGAAGATCAGCAAACACTCACATGATCTATTTTTGAATTATAATATTGTTATATTTGTCTGTTTTCTCATTCACATTCATGAAGACTTGAGATATATTTGAATTCACCGTGTTTATTCATGAATGCACAATGCATTGTGGTTTTATGAACCCCTTGTAAAAATGCAATGAATGCGTTCGAGATGGGATGCATTACATCCTATCTCTAACATATCCTGTTTACAAACTTCAAAAACATACAGCAAAGGGGCTGTTAGATGAAATGAGAGAGCCTCATTTGGGCAATATTGTATAAAGAAATATGCAAGAAAAAACAAACCCCAACAGCCATGCTTGATGAAATTACAGACAAAAAATGGTCTCTGATGAATTGGCACTTAATTACTGCTTGATTAGCATAATTATGCATGTTAATAGCATCTCAAATGAATTGCAGTTGTCAGGAGGGAGGAAGCATCTGTAGTGGTGGCAGCCTGATACATATTTTCTCCTATCCAACAGCGTTGTCTAACTCTTTCCCCTTAAGTGTTCACCATTAATCACTACACTCTCCTTTTCCTTTGGAGTGAAATTTGGCATTTTGGGATAATTGGGCTATTATGGTGTGCTTGTCACATCTGTAATAGTAGGCTAACGAGCCCCCTCGTGTGCTAGCATTCAGAGATGATGGCAGAGCATGGGCACTGAGTGGCATGGCAGGTAAAGATATGGCCCCATCAAACGGAGACATATGATCATATTATTTCAGTTATTACTGCATATCATCAACCTAACATCCTAAATATAGGCTAGCTTCACACTATCACTCGGATGTGGATCGATACAGACTGATGTGTGGATGTATATGACATGTTGGATTATACTGTCCACAGAAAAACCCACAATATACATTTTTCCAATATCATAAGATCTATTGTATAAAGACTTAGGGCCCTATTTAGATTATCTATAGTGCATGGTCTAACGTGCAAGGTGCAAATGCATTTAGAGTGTGTCCAACTAAATAATTAATCATAGGTGGGTTTTGGGCATACAATGAATTAAACCACTTGTGGTTAATTTGCGGGTTGGGCGGACTGGGTCATAAAAATGAACACTCTGATTAATAACGGATGGGTTGCAAGTGGATGAAATTTGATGAAGGCTGTACTCATTTACACACAGCAGCACAACTGCAGTGACATACTGTACATATGGAAACATTACTACGTTAATAAGGGAAACCAGCCTCTCTAATCAATAAAGTAAATCATTAAAGAAAAATTTCAGGCATCAATACAACACAATAATCACCTGGATAGCTTGCGTGGCTAGACATCTTTTAAAAGATAATTTAAGGATCACAGAGGCTGTTTTCAGTCATTTCAGTCAATGTTTCTATGTACATGGTAATGTCACTGCCCAAATATTAATAGTTAAGCAGCAAAACCAAAAACTGTAGTTATAAACTTGACAAGACAGAGGGAAATCTCCAGATCTCCAGAAATCCAGAAAACAATTTACCAGACCGCTCTGATGGAATTAAGGATTTACACGCCTACTTTATACCAAACAATTTCACTGTATGAACTTTGACTTTGTGTGAAATGTTTTGGATGTGTAGAAGAACATGAACATTATTTAACATCAGATCATGACCAATCCTGTCGATAAAAACCATCAAAGGAGTTACAGCTGCTGTTCGTGAATGCACATAGCATCTGTCTTAATGGGGAGACACTTCACCCTATTTAGCCCACATTTATTAATTAGAATGGTACACTGCACCTTTAACTTTAGGTTTTTGTTGGTCAGTTGTTAGCATACACAATGTGTATGCTGGGCAAGAAAATGACGTGTATGCTGGGCAAGAAAATGACAACTGCATCAGAAAATAGCAACGACAGCTGTGCTGTGCGTCGCTTTGCACCAGGCAAAAGAGTCTTTAAATTTCAATACAATTTCACTGACCAGTGTCCAAGTTGAATTTTAACATCCTGAGTGAATTTCAACCCACCCACAAGTAGGTAAAGCTTCCACAGGCATCTCTACTGACAGCACGTGGTGGAGACAAATAGCCTGCTTTTTTCTGTTGCCACCAACACCAACAAAGTTAGCCACTGTGCCATACACCAAATACACCTCTGAAGTGTTTGTTTTATGACTGCCTTAAAAGTTCAAACTAAGGTATATTTAGGGCTGGGGTAACGGTATTGTACTGTAGCTGACTACATTATACTGCACCATTGTCTAAAAACAGCAACTTGCAGCAGACTAACAGACTTTACTTGTCTAAATAACCTTTAGGCTGTGAGTTTGAATTCTTTATCCTGCAAGAATCAATGGTGTGATGGATGGCATTGATATCCCTCTCTGTGGCTTGCATCACAGATTCTAAAGATGACACAACCAATTTCATGGTAAACATTTCCTCTCACTGCCACTTCATCTGGCTCCTCATTATTGGCAGACATGGAGAAGAGTGGAGGGAGACAAGGGAGAGAAGGGGGAGTCTCAAGGTTGCAGGTGGCAGCCAGGAGCACTTATGGATTGAGGCAAAGGCCACGGTCTGAGATGGGCTTTGACTGCTTCATTGAGAATTCTCCTCAGGAGTTTATCGCATTTGTAATCATCTCTAATCACTTTTTTATTTGAAACGGTGTCATATACAACACTCTGCTGTAAGTTAACTCCAAGAATTTAAGGTATCAAAAATTTGTGAACTCATATCAAAGAGCTAAACAACTCCTGTTGATCAATCTCACACTTAAATATATATTTTGTCTTCTGTAAATCAATTTTTAACTTAAACTGTTAAAAAGGGCCAGGCTTTAGGTAGGTGTAATTTGTGTCCGTAATCAGCCTAGCCATTGGCCTGTGTGACAGCGAGTGCTGTATTGGATATTAACTCACTGACGCCTGGTGGTCTGTCATTCCCACAGACAGCCTCTTAATGCCCTAATGGCTCATTTACATTATTGATGAGCCAACCCTGTGTCACCTCAAACACAGACTATTTAAAGGAAATAATTTTATGCAAACTACATATTGATGCACTAATGATCAATTGGCCCTTGTTTTGTGTGTTAATAATATGCAACTGTTGCAGTGTGATGTACATCTTCAATTAGAGAGTTAGCCTGTCTGCTGGCTGACTCAAACAAGTGGTGTGACTGCATCATTTGTTCTGCTGACTGGTGGAACTGAAGAGGTCTCTTGGATAAGAGGTGTGATGTCTTCAACTCTACAACTGCAAAGTGGGTAAATTATTTTGACTCGACCTTGTACTACCTGGATTAACGTGATGAACCTACAACTCTTCTTTCGCCCTCTTTTCTAGGAAGTCATGAGTGACAGAGAGGAACAGTAAAGGCCCGTTCCAAGTGCAACACCCCTATCCTATACAGTACACTGCTCTAATGTCCATCAATCACCCCCTCCTGGTTCAACCTATTCACCTATTGTATTGTACAGTAGCACTACATTTCACCAGGGGTGGAGGTAACAAATTAGATTTACTGTTTTTTTTTTCTGTAACTGTCACTTTTGTGAGTTCTGTGTGCTTTTTTAAAGAAAAAAATGTTTCAATAGTGTATAATCAGCTGAAAATAAGAATGGTTGTGTTTTCATTATCTTCAAATGAGTCTGCAAACTCACCGGTAGATGCCAAATAAATTCCACACACTGGTCCTTTAAGGATCATATCATCATGGTGTATGGTTATGCTTAGCATTATTGTGCCTCAGCATAGTAAAAATCCTACCTGAATTAATAACTGATTTAATGCAGCAAGCATGCTAAGTAACCCAAATCAAACACAACTCTGATACTGTATTACGTAGAGTTGCATGCAGAGCCAAGCTAACTTGCTAAATGCTAAAATGCTCGTGGTAAATCCTCCAGTGGTGACTTCTGCATCCACTTCCGAACTTTAACCATCAGCGAGGGAACAATGAACAACGAATGGACAAGCTGAGAAGTTGAAGCTAGAGTGAAATGGGGATGAATTTGCGGTGCACAAGACTCAGAGAATGACGTACAGACAGATGAGTGCAAGAACAAAGTCACTCTGCAGTTGACAATGTCAGCGGCCACTTTGTTACCAATGAAGTTTTGTGTGTGTGTATTATAGTCATGCCAATAAAGCCACTTTGAATTTTAATTTTAATTTGAATTTGTGTGTACTGTGGTGTAAAAAAAAAACAGTCTTGTGCAGTCTCTTCTTTGCTTTAATGTGTGTGTTTGTGGACTGTTGTTTATAGATCTCTGTGTTGTCATCTTTGGTGATGATTTATTCTCCTGTTGATTCTATAATAACTGACAGGTTATTTAATTCATGTAGTATTTTTACATGAGTACTTTTACTTGAGTAAAATTTTGTTAAAGTAACCATACTTTTATTTAAGTATAACGTTCCTGTACTCTTTCCATTCCTACATTTCACCAACATGTTTCACAGATTCTTGAATAAATTATTTAAGTCATCAGACAATAAGTTGTCATTTACTTGTACAAAAATGACCTTAAAACACAATCCAGCCTGGTGCCAGGAGGTCACAGTCTGGACTTGCTCTTATCTTTGACTCTGCCTAACTATTTAATTGTGGTCTTGACCTTAACATGATCATGTTGTAGTCTCCTTGATTACAGCAGTACATGGTTCCAGAAGTTAATTATATTACATAATATAAAATATTATTGGTAACCGATTTCCTTGTTGGTTTAGGGCTTGTATGATAAGATAAAAGATGACGACAAGAAGGTATCATAGAGTTATTGATATTTGTGGAAGAAGGCCATTTCTTCATGGGCAGAATCTTTATCCTATATTTAGGGGCCGGGCAGCCTAAGCTGCCAGGACCCTATTGTAATCCTGCATGTTCTTCTTCTTTCTTCTTTCTTCTTTCTTCTTTCTTTCTTTCTTCTTCCGAGGAAATCCTACTTCCCATGCACGAAAAATGACCAAACTTTGCACAAAGGTCCAGTCCCATGTCAGATTGCCTCAGCTGCAAAAACAGGCCAATAGTCCTGATGGTGGCGCTACAGCAAGCCTCTAAAGTTCAAAATTTTGAAAATTCATAATAAATCAACCATATGTGCTACAGATTTACAACTTTCACCACAATGTAGCCCTGATACTGAAGAAACTTTTGTACATTTAAACCTATTGCAAATTATGAAGTCCATCACTCTGTTTTTTTCAAAAACTGTAAAACTTATTAAACCTATCTCCTCCCACAATTTTTGTTCAATTGACACCAAACTTGCTACAGAGCATCTTCAGACTGTCCTACACAAACGATCCACACAGATTTTTGATTTATCAAAAATTGAGCCTACAGTGCATCAAAATGTTTGACTGTAAACGGTATTATAAACATATACTTGCAAATTCTTGCTAAATACATTTTCAATGTTCATGAAAAAAATGACAAAATTTTGGAGTCATGGTAGATGATGTTTGGAAAATATCAGAATTTTATCTCAAAAACTGAATTTTTTACAGCATTTTGAATTTCACTCTCATGCGAACAATTGGAGTCAATGCAAAAATGGCATTTTTAAACATCAGTTTTTCACTTTTGGAGCCAATAAATCATTGTTAAAAACTAATGACCAACATCTCCATGCTGTCTAGATGCAATTTTGTGTATTTTGGGATTTTTGTCTCAATAACTGAATTTTTGACAGCCATTTGAAATCTGCCTTTACATGCTAACAGCTGCTGTCTTGCACACAGGTGACTGACTTAGTCAATTTGTGAAGCTACAAGTCCTGTTTCCATTTGCCAATTAGCTCAGTGAGATAGAGGATGGTTCTTGGTGTTGAAGGTTGTGAGTTCAAGCCTCAGCTTGTACAACATTTCCATATGAGAAATCTACCCAAACTTTTCACAAAGGTCCAGTCCCATGCCAGATGTCCTCAACTGGAAACACAAGACAATAGTCCTGATGGTGGCGCTACAGCAAACCTCTAAATTTCAAAACTTTGAAAATTCACAACAAATCAACCATATGTGCTACAGATTTGGAACTTTCACTTTGAAATGTGCTTTTCCATGGCATGGATGGCTGCTGCCTGGCACCCTGATCCTTGGCTTAGTCAATTTGTGAAACCACACATGAACTGTCACTTGCCAATTAGCTCAGTGAGATAAAAGACGGACTTCAGCGTCAGAAGTCGTGAGTTCGAGCCTCAGCTAAGGCAGGATGGACTTTCAAATGTGAAAGCCTTATGTTCAGGTATCATGCTATGTGGATTAGAGACTACTAAGATTTAAATAATTATGATTCAGGGAGTTTTGGGAAGAGACAAATACTCTTTATCAACACGTTTCCCTGTTATCCCTTGTCTCTTTTCCCTGTTTATTTGGCTTAGCTATCAGTCAATATGCAGAGTCTCTTGTGCCAGAAATTGTGAGTTCAAGCCTCAACTGATGTAAAATGCACATTAGAATGCCACCTTTTTTTCATCTTCCTACACTCTGCTTGTTGCTCAGAATTGCCTAATTTTGCCTAAAATTGCCCGGCCCCGACCATTGCTGCGCAGCAGCTATAATTTTATTTGCTCTGTGTATGTTTCCTCAGGTGACATATCATTATACTTACTTATTCTTACTTAAAAAAAATCTGAGATATCTTCAGAAAGGTCAAAGAAGATAAATCTAAGGATCTGATTGTTCAACTGCCTCAACTAGTCTCAAGGGACATCTCTTTTCTCCAAAATACAATAATCAATATTGTGATCAATTACATTTGTTGTTCACACAGTGATGCAAATGGGGTCTGCCAGCGCTGTTATTGTGTCTCTGACAAATTGGGGACATTGTTTGCATGCAAGGAGAATGCTTGTCTCCCATAGAATAGCACACCGCGGCGAGTGACACAGAGGATTTGTCTTTCTGATTGATTGGTGTCATGCTTAAATGCTCATCAATCTGGTGATTTCTAAGAGCCATTCCTGAAAGAATCAACCCCTCATAGACCTGCTGTTTGGAGCATCAGGGTAGTGCCGTTAACTTCAACAACAGCTACTTTTCCAGAGAGTCTGTGGCAGAAAGATTGATTATTATTCCCTATATGGACTGTGAGGAGACACTGGGGACATGCGTGTCTGTGTATCATCATTTATATCTATGACCTACAAGGTATATGGATGTCACCACTTCCTATTCAATCAAAGATAGATGACCGATATAAATCATTTAAGACTCTGAATACACCTACACGGCTCACAGTTGCTCAACCTGGTAATAGATTATTTCCTTTTGTCTAGAAAGTCCTAATATGTATATTGAACACTGCTTTCACTCCTTATTTCCCTAAAGATATGCACACGTGCATGTATAGAGCTGAAATTGTTCGACTTGTGGTTAATTAATGTCTCTCTTAGAGGTCAGCACCAAATGCCCCTTTGCCCCTTTCCTTCACTGACAAGGCGTCTATGGCAGTGCCTGCCTCTCTAAATTAAGAATCCCATAAAACAGCTCCACTTTCAGAATCTCAATCATAGGGTGAGGACCCATCACCACCCCTTAGGGCCCCTTGTAGCCCACTGAGCCCCTTTTAAAATGAATTACCACCTTCCCCGCTAGTGCCCACAGATCCCGGTCAGATTGATGGCCGAGAATAAAATGTCCCTCTTCACTTTTGGCCCTTCCACATATATCAGCCAGGAGGCCCGTCGTTTATCAGGCCCAATACTAGTATTAAGTATGCTGACTGCTACCATTAGGATAACATATAATAATGTAAAAGGGTTTAAGGAGGGGCTCTCTGGGTCTCACAGCCAGCTGTCAGGAACAGAGATTTAGACTCTGTTGAGGGAAATTTTTAAGGGAAAATATCAGACTTTCCTTGAAACACATCTGGTGTTGGTATAGCAACAGTAGTTTTAGAAATAGGAGATACAAATTATCATTCACCTGTTCACACACAGCTGTCATACAAAGCCACTGGCGGAATCATCCAGAGCAATTTGTGAGTCAGTGCCTTGCTGAAGGACACTTCGATACATGGACATTAGAATAGGGCTGGGGTGATGCGTTGACATAATCAGCGTCTTTGCTCATGGAAATAGGTAACATGCATTGACACTTTGTGATGAACTGTTTGACCCAGTCAGAGCACGGGTTCAGTTTGTCAGTTGCAGCTGACAAACTTCGCCTGCAATCATCTGAAGTGTGGGAGTATTTTGGACAGAGGTGCATACTTCTCTTTAAGCTCTGCAAACTGGAATTGGCTTGTTACAGCAGTACAACTGCTCTACATGAACTCTGTAGATAGACTATCAGAGCATTTTGGCAAGCAGGAGCGAGACAGCAGCGCTGTGTTTGCTTTTCATTTTCTAAAGTTTCTTCGTCACCCATGTTAAAAGAAATGTCTGTTATTTGGTCTGTTGTTACAGTCCGTAATTTGTTTTGATTATTTTCCTTTCATCCCTAACCCTAACCCACACTAATGCAAAAGTACATTGCCAGTGTATCTTAAAGGTGATTAAATTTTAATTTGAGGTCCAGCATTTTTCTGATCAGGCATCTGACAAATAGTAAGAGTCTATTAAAAAGGCTGGAAATAAGACTAATTTTAAAATATGCTAGTATTATCATTATTCTAATGTGCTATATGTGTGTATTTTTCAGGATTATGATTGAATAAATTGTTGAAATATTAATGAGACAAGTTTGTAATACTTATTTGGGGTAAATTAATTGTTATATTAATTGAGTTATGAAAAAAAAATCTTGAGAATAATCAATAAACTAAGACTCAACAATCAACTCTTTCTCCAGAATCACTTACTGCACCTTTAACAAAAGTCAGGGTGAGGAGTTCAAGTGTTTAGAATAATAACCAGGAAGGTGAAGGACTGGGGTGAGAAGAAGTTGTGGGTACATGAAATTGAGATTGGTGGCATGGGCCTTTAAAGATGTGACGTCAACACAAGTACAGCTGAAACAAAGAAAAGTGACAGAGGTTGTGACTGTGTCCCAGATGACAAAGTGTCACTCAAACCAAGTGAAAGACAGCCCTCCTCCTCTACAGAGTAGCAACCTCCTCAATGCCTGTCTGCCAATCAAAGAGCTTTTCTTAGGTGTGAGACAGCTGGTGTCACAACTGAGGACCAGTGTTACCGTGTAGGTCACGCTCGGAAGGAATCCATGTCCAAAAATAATGTTTAACCATCAACTTTTGCTTTTTAAGAAGCAATGCTTTAGACTTTATAACTGGGTGTGTTTCTGAGTGTGTGTGAGAAAGAGAGGAGAGAGAGAGAAAAGAAGACTTTAAGTCTTTCTGTATTAAGTAGTAAGCAAACTAAAATTTAGATGGTGGTGTTAAACAGGTCCATAAATGACAAAGAGTGGAAGATATATTTGATTTTTGTGTTATTCCATGGGAACAAGATTGGTTTGGTAGGCTACCTTCTAGTACTTATTGATATGTTGGCTCCTGTATTTAATACAAAATCACAAGATAGATAGACTAGGAGCAACTGGGCCACAAAAATCAACTGGAATAAATAAATAATCAAAATTCAACTAAAACGTGGTGAAAACAAGAAGACATAACCAACAGTTAAAGTTAAAACAGGTCCAACCACCTGGAAGAATGCAGTTCATCATGGTGTGCATGTATATGTGAATGTTTGTTGAAATGGGTCTTTTGGTCCCCTGTTGTGGAACAATGCTACTAGGGCTAAGCACTTTACAAAAAATTCTAACTGCAATTATTTTGACTGATATTGCAATTGTTATATATCATTTTGTGATATTCATTATAATGATGATTTTTTCATGAAATTTCTTCATTTTCATTGAAAAACATATGAAAATGATCATAGTATGATTTTTGCAGGGATCTGTACCAAACAAAGATGCCTTCTTTTCCACCAATTTAGCCTTTAAACAAATATTACGCCTCCTGCAATTGAAAATGCGATTACAATAAAGTCTTGATTAATTGCTCAGCCTTAAATGTAAACTCCCCTACCTCATTTTGAAAGCTGTGAAAAAAACAAAAACAATTAAGAAAGGAAACAATAGCGTCCTTGATGCTATGATATGCACAGACATGGTGTAGATATTCTGATGGCTCTGATGCAAACAGCAACTGAGTAAGAGCAGTTCCCCTGTCTGCCCGATGGCAGAGGAGAAAAGGGACTCCATATAAATGGGAAATTAGCAGGGAGCGTCGTCAAAAGTAATTAACTCCCCTCCTTACCACTGTCCATTAGCCCTGACATGATGACACAGGAGGAAAAAACATCCATGTCAACTCTGGCAGCCGCCTGCACTGATCAGATAAACATTTTTTTGTTTTGTTTTGACGCCTGATTACAAAATGATTAGCCAGCGTGCCTGTCTCCTCCTTACCCTTCACCTCCCCTGTGGCTTGATTGACAGACGAGGTGATACGCTGTTGGGTCGGTGTAAGCTGTCTACCACCCTTTCTGCCACAAACGCACACACAGACACACACATTTGCTCTTTGCTGGTTAACGTGACTCTGGAGCTGTTGCAGTACCAGAAATATTTCTTCACAGGCAGTGTATTCCTTAAGTGATATTATTTTATTAGTTATTTAGGAAAAGAAAATAAATCTAAAAGTAAAGTCTGTTAGATTATGTAGAAAACACCATTTGCCACTTGCTACTACAACCACTGACAATTAGCAATAGTGAATGTTATACATCCACTTAGTCATATTATGTTATTATACTATAGCTTTGCTTTTACAACTACAGGGTGATTATCAGTTAAGTGACTACAGATGTATTATTTAACTGTATGGGAAAGGACCTTTATACAGTTTTAAAATTCTATCTTTAATGTTTTCAGTATATTTATGTTCTACAAATTCAGTAGTGTTGAATATCTGAGTTGTGCTGAGAAATGTACATGTGTATGAAACTCAATAATAAAAATGTTCCAATACCATTTTTTCCTTCCCAGTACCAACTCCAGTTCCTCACCTTTGCATATCAGCCAATTATAAATATCAATACAATGCCATTGCATTAAAAAAAATTATACCATGGTCTGGGTGAATACTTGATTCTGATTGGCTGCACGGTGTCCATTCGTTCCTGATAATGGACGCATACTAAGTAATTCCAGTGAAACTGTCTGTGCACCGTTCTAAATTAATGCCCAGCCTGTATCTAAAAATAAGTAACCATAGCAACAGGGACACAGTCAAAGCCTCTGTTTACAATTTACTAAAACACATTAACAAACTACAGCTTTTTACAACACTGAGTGCCTCATTTTCTGAACACCACAGGATGGTGACTGTAACACACAAGCTGCAAGAAGCACACTGCCCCTCTGAACTTACTGATACTTTACATCACATTAGTGATCATCTCACATTCCACTCAATATGGCGTATCATTTTTTATGAAAATCTTGATAATGATTTGGGGACAATGACATGGCTAGATAGCTAGTTAGTCTTGTTTTTATACGTACTGTCAAATTATATTCACTGTACGCAATGTTATTGATCCTGAATCTGGCTAGAATAACGTTACTGTAGCTTTCTGGCTTAAATCTGAGCCAAAGAGTTCTATGAGCTGAACAAACTAGAAATATTTCCTGTTACCGGTTCGTTGTATTTACATGAGTAATGAATGACCTTTCCATTTACAAGAACCTTGGATAGTAATGATTGTTCCAGGTATTAGTCAAATCATCAGGTGTTACCAGGGATTGTGATTGTAAATGCACAAAAATATAAATGGTGGTAATTTTTTTACCTTTGGCTGGTGACCATGATATAAATGGGTAATGCTTGTTGAGGTGTTCATAATCAGGAATTAATGGGTGCTGTGGCTGGGACTGTCTGGTGTGGAGCGGAAAAAAAAAAGAAATTAAATATATGCTGGGAAGTAGCGAGGTCCTGTTTTGGGGCTAATAAATTACCTTACATACTGCATAAATGCAGCATTTTAGGCTGTATAAGAAGCTTTTCTGATTCTGATATCTGTGCCCTAGTACAAAAAATAGGTCCACACACCAGAAACTGCTCCTTTTAGGATTTTTTAATGGTATCACCACGTGTGACGTTTGGGGCACCAGCCCTTCATCAGACATCATGTCTGATAAAGGGCGTGTGACGTTTCTGGTGCCCCAAACGTCACAGTGGTGATACCATTAAAAAATCCTAAACGGAGCAGTTTCTGGTGTGCCGACCTATTTTTTGTACTTTTGTGTCTGTTCTTTTGTCCAGCACCCAGTATTCATCGTTTTTGGATGTGCATGCTGGTTTTTGAATCTTCAGTTGATATCTGTACCCTACTCATCAACATGGGGTTTTAGTTTAAGAAAACTTCAAGATTCAGAATATAGAGCATAAAGGACACTTTCAAAAAAAATATTATTGAGTACACTTTTTCCCCTCCCTGGGTGTTTACCAGGTTAATCACACTGTCACATCCCTGTGGTTGATCATTTACCAGCACCTTATGTTTGACACTAGCTTTACACAGCTTTAGATATGAGTCAGATACCCTCTTGGTAGACCAGTGTCATAGAGTACATTCATGTAGTGACATGCTCTACAGTGGTCCTGCATATTTTTAACAGCATGAGTTGTGTTTAATCATAGGCTTAATAAGAATGATCATTATTATTTTGGAAAAACCTTTACTTTCTGATGGCTAAGGTGAAGCCCAATTGAAGAAAGCATTTGATTTTGATCACTAATGAAGTAATGGATGATGACCATGTGATTACTTGTTTAGATAAGAATGCACAGAGAACAGGATGCCCTTGTGTTTGTTTCAGTAGCAGTAGGAATGTTCATTGATCACCCATGAGGCTGTAGGAGCTCATATTTTGATAAGGATGAGATAAAAGCATGATAAGGACAGTATCTTAAATCTTTGGCCATATCGATTTACTGCCGGTGTGTGTACAAATGTCATACAACCACCTCCTTCCTTCCTAAACCAGCTCTTGGATAGATTCAAAAGAGGCTCAGTCTCATTATACATATGGTGAAACCATGATTTTTTTTCTCAGTACAATGTTATCACGTATAACATATGTTTAATATATGGTAACTCCATGCATCGTCTCAGGAGGCTGTATGTAGAACACTTGTTGTAAGAAATCGGCATCAAACTAAATTTGGTTCAAAAATGAAAATTTTCCTTTTTGTTTCTTGCCAAATATGTATTCTGTCAGGCTACATACTGCATGTCAGCGTAATTTCAAATGTTCCTCTAATTTTCGTACTAATTTACTTTTACAGCATGCTTTTCATTTAAACCTGATAAGTGTCAATTTAAAATAAAACAAAACTAGCTCTTAAAATATAATGTCAGGGTAACTATTCCTGTCGCTGCATTGCTATAATCATCTATCTTAATTTTCCCCCAATTAAAGTAATAAAAGAGAATACTTCAACTTTGGACCTAATTTGCAGAAACTGTATCCTCTTGGAGTACAGCCAGGATTATTGACAGGACAGTATTATGGTGCCATAATAGTAACTGATTGCAATAAAGTCATTATATTCATAAATTTAACCGTCACTTTAAAACTGGCCAAATGAAGATCACTGTAGCTTCAATAACCCATTGTTTGGCATTAAAAAAATCTCATCTCAAATAGAAAATAATTCAATCTGAAAGGAAATATTTGCATTGAAAATGTCACCTAGTATGAATACCATTTTTTAAAATAATAACATTGCTAAAGTCAGTAACTGAAAATGTGATTTTGTCCATTTTGTTTTGTTCATTAATCACACCTGACAAGTGTCTTTCTAACAAGAGACAGGAATGTGGTTTCCTTTCCCTATAATCTAACTGTCATCTGTATTGTGCAATCAAACAGCTGTTTATGCTCCTAAGCCCTAACCTGCGACAGAATCATGTGCTCCAGCACATGCTGCTGCGCCTTGACCTTTGATCTCTGGGTACAGCAGTCACATTTTAAAGCATGCTTATGGACCTACTAAAAAATAATTAACCAAGTTACTGCAAGAAAAAAAGACTGAATGAATGATCTGTCCTGAAACAGAAAATGAACAAAAACCAATTCACTTTGTGATGAATGTATGTTATGCTCAGAGAAACCTGTAGGCTTGTTGGTTTTCTCAGTTCTTACAGATTAGTACTCACTTTTACGTGAAAATGAAAGAGCAACTCATTTTTTAATTGTTCAAAGTGATTCGATGGCACATACATTATTGCAGTCATCTTGTACTGACAGACCTATTGAAGCAGTCAAAGATAATTGCTGTGATAACATTTTAGCTGACTATATACCTGCAGTAGTATTGTATAGTGTACAAGTTACTTAAATTCATCTCCATGGCATTGCTAAATAGCCAGTTAGCATTAACAGGTGTTTACTTAGCAGTCTAGTAGAAACTTGCAAGGTCAGCATCCAATTTCATCCCTTTACTCACCAAGAGCTTTCTCCAGTGGTGGAAAGCAACGCCTATGTCAACCCTGGTTTTGCTTCTATTTCTGTCACTTCTTTTTTTGGCGCTGCACAACAACTAGAAGAAAATCTTGCGTAACTTTCACAAGATTTGTATGTGGTATTTCTTAATTGTGCACCTTGTACAAACTTACTATTAGGGGTGTAACAATTCACTCATGTATCCGAGATGGATTATGCATAATACTTAGCTCTGTATCGGTAAAAACTGAATGTAAATCGGAAAAAAATCAATGCAGCACTAACGATATGGACGTGCATATGTTTCATTTTTGGCATCACTGAACTGCCACCCTAATGTTCCTCTGTTTTCTCTCTCCTCCTGCCTCTGACTGCACCGCTTTCGCTGGACGACTGCTGCCTCGCTCACACAAAACAAGTGCTTCCCCCTCCCTCTCCTGTGTCTCCTCTTCAGTTCCTCAAAACAGACAGTGAAAGAACTGACGTTGCACCGCATCGCACGACCACACTTTCATAACGCGCAAGTGTGGAATAAGTTTGAGTTTCACAAGAAAGATGAGAAACACTGCTGCAAATCATTTATGCAAAACGTGTGGACAGCAGTGTACAGAACCACAAGTCTCCCAACCCACAAAGACATCATGTCAGTGGGAGAGCAGGTAACACGGAGCATCACTGTTCTCCCACACAAATCAAAACCACAGCACTCTTCTTATTAAACAGAGAGCAGATCATCTTACTGCAAAAATGTGTTTTAAACAGTTTTGAAGATTGCTCACAGATTCCTATTTAGGCTACAGTAACTCACTTACACATGAGATTCCTAATAAGATATTAACACCACTTAATGTCCCCTTCTCTCTGTCTCTACTGTTACTGGATTTAGTAAAACTATCAGGATTTCTTTATGCAACTAATAGCACCTACAAATATAGTATTAATTGAATCAAAATGTAAAGATTCAAACATTGCATCATCTCATATTGCATCAAATTGTATTGTATTGTGACAGGGCTGAATATCATACCGAATCACTGGCTATTAAAATTGTCTATGATTATCAAATTGTTGAACATGTATCAAGATACTGTATATTTATAATTTGTCTCCGTCAGTGAGATACACACCCCTACTAACTATGTTTTATAATAAGGTGACAATGCTGTGATTAAGATCTGGGTAGGGAAGAAAACACTTTGCTAGGGGAAGATCATTGCTTGGGTTAAAATGATCACTCTCCAAGATCCTTTGTGGGTCTGGGGTTCCCTTCTAGACATGACCCCTGCCCTCGGAGTAGTGCTATTTCTTCATCCACTCATGTTGGACTGAGGGCAGGCTGGACACTACAGTGACTCACTATCACCTCTTGAGGTTCAAAGTGGTATTACGAGACAGGATGGGCCATGGTTAGCTGGTTAGTATGCTAACTTTAGTCGATATCTCTGCAACCCAATACACAGATGTCTTTGTTCCTCACATTTTGTTTTATAATTTAATTTTTGACTGTTTTACACTACAATTCTTACACTTAGCTCCTTTAAAAAAAATAAATATAAGGAGTTCGATATATTCTTGCCTAATATTTATGAGGGTTCTCCTTCAGAGACAGTGAAATCTTCAATATTCATGTTGAAATGTGATGAAGTCATAGCTCAGTTCAGGACCTTCCATTATGCTACAGCAGAGACTGGATGCTTGGCTGATTATAAATCACCTTGGAAACACACGGTGATGCAAAATCCATAATGTGAACATCATGCTTAGAACCATATTTAAGCATTCAGGAGCACTGCTACAATTGCCTGTTAGCATGCATTTTGCATTTATTTACCAATTAAAAATGCATTTGGTATGGATTTGAAAGTACTATGCAAAGCTGCAGTGCTCCTGTAAACAGATTATGGTCCTAGGGGACAGTGTGGTATTGAATGACTAAATAGGCCTACTATGATTTATGATAATGCATAAGAGAAACAGGGCTCCTACCCTCAGTGCCTTAACTCCAACTGGGGATTGGAATATTATTATTTTGCCTGTATTATTATATTTCTCTAATTTACAGTTAACATGACCTATGAGTAATATTTCATTTGAGTTATTTTTTGTAAAATTATTTAAATCATTTCACAAACTCCATACAATATGGTAGAATAGTTTTAATGCAGCCATCTGAGACTGATGTTGTAAAGAAGAGGAACTTGCCCATTCAATGAGAGTGTACTCGCTGTCTCTCTCTCACACATACAAACGCAGACACACATGAACACAAAATAGCAAAAAGAGTGCAAGTTGCTCTTTTCTTTAAAGGAATATGAGAATCTAGCTCACCCTGCACCTCAATGGACTCTGATCTCCCAGCTTTAGCGAACACACCATCATCAGCAGGGGCTGCACAGCCGAGTGCTCCGTGAGTGGGAGAGAGAGGTGTTCGTTAAGGCCTCTTTCATTTCAGTTGACGGGTTGAATGCTCCTCAGAGCAAGGGGAGATTTGGGGCATCACTATATGTGACAGAAGAGATTACAGAGGTAATCCTGCCTACCCACCAGGGAATCATCTAGTCTTCAACTTGCTCTTATTAACTGCTTCGCACTCACAGTCGGTGTAATTAACCAATCTCTTCATTTAAACCTATTTGATTTAGTTTCTGTATTCAGCAGAGCAATTGGACTAAATATCTCTTATTCCGTGGCTCAGCTATGTTTCATTCTAAGGCCGAGCTATTATCCTTTTAGCTGTGGGTTTGCAAGACTTTAGAATAAGTAGTCATGTAGTTTTGTATTACAATAGGCCTATCCAGGAGTACACCTAATTACAAGGGTTCCTGGCTGAGTCAAAGGTTTTTTTCACCCCACAGACTCATCAGGCAGTGCTGCAGCCAGACCCAAGCCAAACTATTTCACTGAGGCGTTCATATATCAAGTTTTAGGCCAGGTTCACATTATGCATAAGTTATTTTTGTCCATTTTGGCCTTCCTTACACAAAAAGGCTTACCTACACTTAGAAAGTGCCAGCCCCATGTTCAGCCTGGACATGGCTTCATTCAAAGTAAATGTAAATATCAATACTGGATTACAGTATATGTAGTGAATGAGAAACCAGTCCCCCAGTGGTCTTTCGCCTTGTCTTTTTATATAGTAGCTTAGACTGTCAGATGACTGACATGTCATCTAGAAAAAAAAAAAACTCTTGTTCAGGTCAACTGTGCATGTCATGTGATTACAACATTGGACTGATAAGGGAGGCATTTCAGTATGAATGAACATGTGGCCTTTGGCCTTGTATGATTCTTTCATTATGTGAGTCTCATTACGATAAGTGTCCCTCCACTTCATAGGTTCATGCTGTCTAATGTACTAATCTTGAACTTTCTGCTTTGCATTATATTTGGTACACTATGGTTACATTTTTATTTAACCTTTTTTCTGCCCAAGCTTTAAACCCAAGTGTTGAAATAAATATTTAATTAACTTGGTGATACCAATAGGTAAGTTAACACTGTGTTCCTGATACCTTACCCTGTCTGGGCTGGCATATCCCTTAGTTCAATTTTTTAGGCCATGCACCCCTTCTACTGTACATCCTGACAAGGATGCCACACCTGTAATATCCCACACCTTCAAAAAACGTAACATAACTCATTTAGCCATCACCATGGTGAAGGCAGCACTGTCACATGCTAGCAAAGATATTGCAACAATTTGAATTAAATTGCAATAAAGTTACAATCTGCCATGTAAAGAACACACATGACACATGCATAGGCTCAGACTCAGATGCACAAGGCTCTACTACTCATTCAGGACAGACAAAGAGAGAGAAAGATGCCTGAGTAGGCCCAGTAGCCTAATAGTAATAATGGAAATACCAAGAATACACCATCACATTTATCCTCTCCCATGCCTTGGGCTGTATTCAGACTGCCCATAGGTCAGCAGCCCCCTCATTCATTTAAATGAGACTATTGCACTTGACAGCAGAAGTGAGTGCTGTGGAGTACTGTAGGAAAAAAAATATACAAACAAACAAAATAACAATGATTCAGCCAAGAAATTGTGATGGCATGGTTAGGCACCACTAGGGGTGACCTAACTGGGAAAATTAGTTCTAGTTTGGAAATTTTTCTTCAGTGCTAACTTGTGGTCTTATTGACTGTGTTGAATTACACTTTTTAATAATGAAAATATACTTTCATTCAAACTTGAGTGTGGTTGCTGAAAAAGGATAACTTGAGATGAGTTGGCCTGATCAGGAAACTCAACATTGTGGGCTTGACTTTTGTAAACCACGCCATTACAGAAAGCACACATACTTATATCTGAAATGTTTCTGTGTGTGTGGTGTGTGGCGTGCGTGCGTGTTGTGGTGGTGCGCGTGTGGATTCACAGACACAAACACTGTACAATGAAAAATACAAGCAAGACAGTCAAAAACATACCAAACCAGGGGAACTATGGATCTGTGGTCTGGTGTTGACAGGAGCAATATCCATCAGGCAGAGCTGAGGCCACCCTGCTGTCAGTCTGTGATTGGATTAGAGTTGGTCTGGCATTGCTGCCAGCTCCAGGAGAACCCCAGGTGCTTCCTGTTGCCTGGCCTCAGAGGCCTCTGACAGTTTACCCAAGTTTAAAATTGTCCCAAGACATTCACAGTTGGATATGGGGTTGAAGGAAACCCTATACATGGGCAAACATATTGAAAAAAAAAAAATATCACTGCAAATGTTTTATAATTTCAATATGTTTTTTATGTGGATAACTCTAAAAAATATAAAGTGAAAGCACTTTCAAATAAATAATAATCTGTTTCCTGTTTGCCAGTGCCACACATCCATAGTAGGATAATATACATCCACACAGGAATATTGCTAGATTAATAACATTCCAATTATTCTGTAAGTGATATTGATTGTCTACAAAGAAATGAATGTTTTCCAGCTAAAGTGAATGTAAATTGGAGATGAGATTGGTTACTACTCTTTTTTTCAGCCTGCTTCCTACGGTACAACGAATAGACGGAGACTCAGAGGTTTTCATGTTGTAATAACCATATTCACCAAAATCAATAGCACAGGAGAGGAGGCAATAATGCAGACCAACTGAAGGAAATGAAATCAGACACAACAAGAAAGGACAGAAGAAGTAAATAAGGTGATTTGTATTGAAGAGTAGGCTTTTCATTAAGCACAGAAACTGAATGTTGGCCTGCAATATTCAGTTTTGGACTGTTTTTTAATGCCCAACAATAAATTAAATATTCTGCATCAGCACTATTTCATGATTGCTATCGTCCTCAACAAAATAGGCAAGTCATTAATTATGTAGCTGCGTGTTTTACGTCTACAGTAAGCTTTACACAGTCACACTGTGCACATGAGATCTTATGGAAAAGTGTGCATGCACTGGCATGTTTTGTCTTACGCACACCCCCTTTGCTCAAGTTTCAACCATTACTTCAATTTCTCTCCTCTGTTCATCAACATTATTGCCCCCTTTTCAGATCTTAATTAAAGCTCACTACCCCACCCCACTTTCCACCCCAGTTCTGAGACCCCTGTGCAGTAGGATTATGGGATTACACCAGTAGGGTCCATGCCTGTGAAAGCCCTCTGTAGCAACCAGCGTACAGCCAGGAGTCCCGTGGCACAAAGGAATTCTGGGTGGAATTCTTCATGAGGACTAACGCAGCCGTGGCCTTTGTGAGCAGCACAGTAGGTTTCTGCCGCCATCCGACAGCATGTTTCCATACAGGAGAACTACAGCAAGAGAGCACAAAAATGATTATCCATGAATTCAGTGGATTGAATTCCATTAAGACGGAATGCCGAAAATTGCCCCTGAAGAGGTGTGTGTGGGGGGGTTTGGAGTCACTGTTTGCCCCCTTAAGTGTGGCAGAATTAATAAGACTATTACCTCAACAATTACCACTCTGTGCAGCACCCAGGATTCATTTCTGTGGAAATCCGATGCCACTAATTAAAACTGTTGCTATCGCTCTGGCGTGAGAGTGATTGTCTCAGAAGATACATTCCCCACCGAATTACAAAGGCAATTTTATGAGTTGGAAAACTGAGAGCAATTATTTTAACAAGCATAAAGCATTTTCTATCGAGCAGCAGTCCCAGCTGATCTAATATTAGTGCTCGTACTATAAGCAGAAAAATAAAGAGTGAAGCCAGCACCGGGAGAAAATGAGGCTCCCTCCTCACAAGGCTGTAAACCAGGGAGGTGTCGACCTCCCGCTGCTACTCTCTGTGTGGTCACAGACTGTCTGGCCATGGCCAATGTAGCAACCATTTTTACAGGATGCACACACACACACACACACACACACACACACACACACACACACACACATTAAGTACACAATATATCATCCACAGCATACACACACCAGACAAAAAACACCGCTGGGAGTGCATGTGTATGTATAAAACCAAATTATTATTTAGACTACATGATGCTTCTCTGTTTTAAGATACACTGCAGCTGATTGTTTCTGACAGTATCATAATGAGTCACTCACACACAGAAAAATAGACTAGATTCTACTTTCCTTTTTCCACATAGATTTTGTTTGCATAAATGTGGTTTAGAACAAGTTTGCCATAACTTGTAGACCACCAGCCGTTTTCTGTTACAGATGAATACTGCTGTCTTCAACCTTTGTGAAACAGGCTTTGTAGCATCATATTCAAATATGGACTGCATGAAATGTAAGATTAAGAGAAGCATTTGCATTAACCTCAAAACACAATTTATCCAAATGCAAAGAGGTTTAACTGTGATGATTGAATTTCTACCCAAGGTTCTTTTTCAGTAACACTTAAAACTCACCCTAAACTGTTGTACACACGCAACCTCGTGTGGCAACTTGCTTACTTGACTAGACTGAACTGTGATCTTACCTTTACATGAGACAAACTGGGAAAAATGGCATTTCTAATCTGTGTTATTGTCATAATTCACTTTGTGGTGGCCTACACCTGCCTGCACCTGTAAAGCTCTGCACCAGGACCGACCCGTTAACCACAGTTATTTCCAAGTCAATCCGGACTGAAGTCAAGTCCTGCGACCCAACCCTAGTTAAAAACACATACACAATCACTCACCACTCACTTGTGTTCTCAACTGGTGCAACATCTGCACTCCTGCAGTTGTCAATGTGTTTACTAAGCAACGATGTTGCTAGCTTGTGGCTAACAAAAGCTAGTAGATTTTGACACTTTTTACAAGCAGAAAAGTCAGTGACAACATTATTCTCACAGTCGCTGATCACACCAAATTTCTTTCAAATGTCCTATGTTACCTTCGACAATGTATTGTCCAGAATTTGGTATCCTCCACTGGCTTTTGCCCTTATGTTATCCATTTTAGTTATCAGCTAGCCTACATCGCTGTCAGATCAGACATTAATGTCCATGATTTGGCCGAATCTGTTATCAGAGGTTGTGTCATAGGCTTTCACAATAAAATTCTGGCGACTGAGTGGGCTTAGCGGATTTAAATGTCAAAAATAATGCATGATCATTTTCATTTTGGAAAAAAAAAACAAAAAAACAAAAAAACTTTTATTGTATTGCATGTGTTATATTATTGTTCTCACACACTGCCTGCCTGCAATTAGTTCATTTTTATGTGTACCCATGAATTTATAAAAATATACCATATGTTTTACCCATCACACAATTTTTTTGTGGGTAACCAGGACTCTAATGTTTGATTTTGTTTGAGCTTGTGAAATAATTGTTTTTATTGTGTGAAGCACTTTGTGTTGCACTTGTTTGTATGAAAAGTGCTATATAAATAAAGTCTGAATGATTGATTGATAAGACCATGGTGAATACACAAAGGTCAGTGACACAGACCCGATTTAAAACGCCTTACTGTAAATGCATGTGTGTGCAATGCATGTGTATGTGTGTGTTTCCATGTGTCTCTCCACATCTGTAATTACTCTGGCATTAACATCCAATGCTATAAATCCCTGCTGCAATTAAATATGTTTTGACACAAGGGATCTCCCCAAACTTATCATTACTGATGTGCAAATTACACATATACCTCTGACATGCGGCCCCAATTAGTCACTTTGTACTCTTAATTAAGCGGCATTAATCTTGTGTGTATGTAGACGCTGTGAGCTGAAACTGGCAGCACCACAGGATGAAATGAAATGAAAGCAGGAGGTGGGGGGTGTACGAGAATGTGCACGTTGGGCATGCTATAGGTCACGCTTCAAAACACATGGACAAAGGAATATGCTCTAATGTATAGATACATTAATCTCTATTGGATATACAACATAGGTGACATTCTGAGACAATAAATATATAAGTGATTGTCTTGATCAGCTTTTAGATTAAAATTACAGTATGGGAATTGTGCCATTAATTTGAATTAAATATTATAGTACATCATTCCCTTTCATATCAGCACCTGACAGCTGAATAAATATATATTCCTCTGTGTTTACTTGTCCAGATGCACAATCCGCTGTGACCTACAGTACCGTGTCCTGCCCCGATCACTCTAACTTATAGAGTGTGACTTTTCACACAAGGCCTGAGCAGTAGGCTGCCCCTTCTTGCCAAAACACATGAGAGATTCCTCCACATACTCAGTCCACACACATTCATCACGCCTCTCATCTAGTCCAGCCGTGTCCCTTCATCCTCCATTATATTTCCAATTAGCATGGATTTTCAGGATTTAACATTTTCTCTGGTACGACCCACTGTTTACACTGCCAGTGTCTCTTTGGGCACCACTGGGAATTTTTCAAGCTGAGGAAACTTGGACCATTAGTGACAGGAGAATGTATTGTCACATATACAGTAATGGAGCCTCTGTACTAATATTTATGACACGAGCTGATATGTTAGTGTTAGCTAGCGAACGCTTGTGGTTTTCTGTCTTTGGGGAAGGTGTGCTTTAGATCCTAGTGGATGTGTGATGCAGTATTTTTTTTATTTTGTATATTTTTTATTCGCAGACAGATAAAAATATAATACTGTATATGCAGATAGTAGTTAAAACATGCAGTTCTGTTTGTAAAAAAGACATTAATTCATACACAAACTGAAATATAAATATGACACATATTGTATGACAAACTATCCTATGCTGTAAACATAAACAATTCGTTTTAACTTAAACTTAAAATTATAAATAGTGTCTGGTCTGCCTTAAATATTAACATGGCTGAATATGAAAAGACAAGCTGAGGTTATTTTGTAATGATTCAAAGCAAGTAAACTTTTCTAGTCAAATAAACTTGATATTAATTCATTTGTACTTGAGAAAACATGCTCAGTTTGCTTAAGACATTACGTTGAACCAACAACTCTTGTTCCAATATGTGAAACTGCTCCCAGTGAATGTATTAAATTTTAATTGTACGGAGGTAGAGACTGAATTCAACACTAACCTTAATCATTGTTTGCACTGTTTTCATTATTGTGAAAACAATCAACCATGACCTTTTTTGAAGTATATTAGAGACACACAGCATCATATATGTTTTCTTTAAACTATAAAAAAGAAGGGAGAGTTTCATCTCTCAAACAATGCATTCTGGAAAGTCTGCTAATATGCTGATCATACTTCCTTAGAAACTTAATTTAATGAGTTGATTGAACCCTGGACAGGACATTAATTC
Organism: Lutjanus argentimaculatus; assembly: GCA_034769285.1. Classification (NCBI taxonomy): domain Eukaryota; kingdom Metazoa; phylum Chordata; class Actinopteri; order Lutjaniformes; family Lutjanidae; genus Lutjanus; species Lutjanus argentimaculatus. The sequence continues at coordinate 1,382,467 of JAWZSL010000045.1, read as the reverse complement.
AACTCATTACAAGTCAAAAGACTTCAAGTTAAAACTCATGTTTATAAGTTCTGAAATGTTATGAATACATATATTACAAATTTTAAGTGTAATTAAGTTGAATAAAAAAACAACTATTTAAATATTTATATTTAAATTAAGTTAATAAGAAAAGAATAGTTCATTCCAAGTTCCTATATGATTTTTTTTTTTTGTTTGTTTTTACAAAGTATGTACACTGGTTATCAATTACATGTTTAGACTGAAAAGAATTTGCTTTGCCCAAAGAGTGTGGTGAACAAATATCCATGTACTATAGTACGCATGCATGGAAAAGAAATATGTAACAAGCTGTTTATCTGACTCTGTCCTCAGTCTCCTGCACATCTGGCCCTTAAATTACAGCTGCTGAAAACGAAGAGAAATTTACAGTGATCTTGACAGGATTTCAGACTGGGCATGGAGCCCAGTCCCCCTGCCTCACACAGCCTTGGAGCCCTGAACACACATGGGGGCCATTATTTGTAAAGTAGCTGCGGTGGCACCAGGGAATGATTTGAAAGGAGCGTGTGAGTAAGTGTATGTGTGTATGTTTGTGTGTGTGTGTGCGCGGGTAGCTGGAACATGCAGCCCGAGTATGTTTACTCTCTGTTATCACATCCACACATCTCCAGTAAGTGGCGGGGAGAGAGTGTGCCGTGTCGAGGAGGAGATATGGGAGATTATTGTGCTGTTTAAACCCCAAACTCTCCCACCCACTCCTCTCTCCTTGAAAATGGATTATCTTTTCAAGTATTGTAAAGCACTTGAGTGAAATGTTCGCACACACATTTATCTCACTTGTCATTTGGCAGTGAAACCCTGTCACATGTGTTTATTACAGCGGTAGATAAAGCACAGCTTAGCAAGTCTGCCTGGATAGTGACGAGACCAGAAGGCTAATAAGTGATACTAGAGTGCATTTAAAAATAGAACATTAAATAACACAATGACCTGAGCAAATACAGTAGAAAAACACATGTAAGCAAAGCCCCACAACTTAACAGACATGAAACACACAAAAACTAAATACACAGGAGCCAAAAGAAGGGAGGGGGTGATGGAGCAACAAGGGAAAGGGGATAATATCTCTGGCGTGCAGCCCCACAGTAAAGCCACTGGTTGGTCATGGCTCTGGGCTGTAGACGGACCGTCTCCTCACAGTGCTGGGTGAATTAGGCTGTGGTTCCACAGCGAACCTCAGCCAGCCTCAGCAATGTGCTAAACCCAGACGTGACTTATGGCTACCCACCAGAGATTTGGCCTCTGGACCCAGGACCTACACCGCAGAGCGGAAAGGCAAAAGAAGTTTCATCACAAGCACCACAAAAAGAAAGTGGGACAACACATGACATATGTACTGCCATGGTAAGCTTCATCTAATTGTGCTAACCTCTCTATCCTCCAGACTGAGCATGGTCGAGCCTCGCCAAAAGGCACAGTTCTGTCCAGTCGCTGCCGCACTGTGTCCACAGTCGTGGTCAGTGTGAAGCCACAGGGCAGAGATGTTCTCCTGAGGTCTTATGACCGCAGCTCTGAGGGATACTCCCAAGTAGGACAGCTATGAGTACTGGTGGTTGGAACTGGTTTGAGAACATGATCTTCTTTTAATATAATGCTTGCCATTCCAAATTTCCCCAAATAAAGGATTCAGTTTCACCAAATCCTTGAAAGGAGGGAAATAATGTGTATTTCTAGGAAGAGTGAAGCATGGATTACACCAGGACATCTCATCATACACTCTTAGAAAAAAAGGTGCTAACTAGAACCAAAAAGGTTTCTTTGGCTTGTCCCCCAAAAGAGCCCCTTTTGGTTCCTGGTAGTACCTTTTATAAAAGTTCCATTTCAAACCCTTTCAGAGAGTTCTACCTCGAACCTAACATGAAGGGTTATAGCTAAACCATCTGTGAAAGGTTTCACCTTTTCCACCAAAGAAGCTCTGGCTCTTGAACCAGTTCAGTTCAGGATTCTTGGAACCTTGGTGCTATCTAGTGAACAAGCCAATATTTCCACCAGTTTTGAGTGGATCCATTGTAATCAATGATGTAATAAACAGAGGGCATTGCACAATGCACAGCAACCTGTAGAATGTAACACACCCACTTTGGTTTCCATGGTTCCATGGGTTTCATCAAGAACCTACCCAGGGGGTTCTACCAAGAAACTTTTTATATTCCAAGTATTTTACCTAGAACTCAGGGGGTTCTACCGAGAACCCTTTTATATTTTGATACAAAGAACCCTTGATGAAATTCTTTATTTCCAGTGGGATTCTTTGGATGAAAATGGTTCTAAATGGAACCCTAAGTCTTAAAAAGAATGCTGGACATTTTCTTCAAAAACAGGTTCCTCTGAAGAAAATGGGTCTGAGTAGAACTTTTGGAACCATTATTTCTAAGAGTGTACATGTTAATGTACAACAATGAGAGAAAGCTATATGTCTGAACTTAATATAAATGATTAAAAGTAAAGTGGAAACAAAAAGGAACGTTTTTGTTTCCTTTCCAGTCACAAGGCCTCAATTAAGTTATTACATAACAAGTAAAACCACAATGTCAGTGCTGTCTTCAGCCCACTGTCCTGCACGCACTCCAGAGAGATGTTAATGCTCTCTCCTTGTTAGAACATGTTCTGATAGTTTAATACACAGCTTTGACGGTAAGTTGATACAGGACTCTTGCTATTTTCTCAGTGCCACTCATATCACAGAGGGTAACGCTCGGTTAATCAGACTCTGTTTGTGCATCGTGCTTTCCTGCTTGCCATAGAATCTGGTTTTCATGCTCCAGCTATTAGACGCCATGCCCTGTTATCATACTCCAGTTTGCCCTCAGGCTTAAAGTGACTACTCATTTATTGAGTTCTGCCTGGGACTGATACTGTATTGTGTCATATTAAAACAATTGCATCAGTCACAATTAAATGATGGTGTGCTGTCCTTAGCTTTGGCCCATTTTTAATAAATGTGAGGTTATGATTTTCATATATCTACAGAGGCAATAAACACATTTGTTAGACCTTGTGTTTGACATAAGAATTATTCACCATCTCTGATGAGATTTACAGTTTAATTTGCAGCATACAGTCATTTATTGATCTGGAAAAGCTTATTAGCAATCCCTTCCACATACTCTCTCAACAACATGTATCTGTCATCCCTCACATAAACAGCAGGTTCCTTTGAGAAATCTATGGCATTGTCACTTACACAGTGGGGAGTTAAAGAATGCCCTGCCACAATACACAGCTGTCTAGTCTATACAACACACATATTGATACCTACAGCTTCAGGACATGCTCACACTAATCTGCAGTTTGGAGGAAGCCCATCTTTTACCTAATTTTGCAGAGTTAATTTGAAAAAGTGACATACGCTTGCCATAACAATCAGCAGCTGTAGCAGCCGCCGTTTGCATAAGCTCTCACAACATAGTGAGTGTGCTGTACACCAGTCAAAGTAGAGCTACAACCAAACTCTCTACTTTCATTTTCATTCTGTTTATTGTTGATTAATAAGACAGACGCCTGTGCACATGCCTGTCCCACTGCTTCCTCATTAAAATCATCCCCTTGAAAAAGTCGCCTGCGTGACTTATACATTCACTGAAAAATCTTACGCTTGCTATTCTGCCTCAAAGATGCCACACAGTGTCTTCATAAAGCTGCCATTCATGTGTACAAGGCAGCGACATTAAAAGATTATATACTCATATTGGCCTAGAAATTAGATGTATTTTATAGCACTTAGGCAATGTATTGCCTAAGTGCTATACAATGTTTTGAGGGACTTTATTTTGAGATTGATTTTTAAAATGTAAGTTGTCAATATAATTGTATCAAGAAGACAAAATCCTATCCATTTATGCAACAAGGATTAAGATAATGACAGTGGCGATTTTTATAAAATAAGAAAAACATGTCATGCTAATTAAAGTGAATAATTTCAAAATTGCTGAGTCATAAGTGCTTTCAGAAAAGGACTGTGCAATGTTGTTAATTAGTTTATGGATGGTTATTATGTGATACAAATGTAGTGTCTATGTCAGTGAGTAAGGGAGATGTCAGCAAGCAAATAATGAAAAAAATAGGTTTTTAACTTGAAGAAATCATAATAATATGCAACCCTAATTTGTATTTGTATATTTTATATTTTAGAATTAGTTTTTTATCCAAGATCACTAGGGTTGCTACCAAACTCTTTAGTTCAGTCAAAGCTGTGAAAAAAGGTTATGTATAACAATGGGAAAATAAAATAAATAAATAAATAAATAAATAAATAAATAAATAAGAAATAATAATAATAAATAAATGTTAAATGTTATTTCACAAAGCCAATGAAAAAACATGCAAAGATTTTACATGAACCTAACACAAGCCAAGGTATGCCCTCAATGGAGGCCAATGGAGGCAGTCTGAGTAACACCAGTGGAAGAAATCTGGAGTAGTCTTAAGTTGATTAACATCTGATTTTGATAAATCATACTTTGTGGATCCCACCTCTGTGTGGGCTGATTCAGCATTCAGAGCTTAACCCAATATACCTGGTAGACATGTACTGTCATTGGCTTCGAGCCGTCACAGACTCACCCTTGCCTCCTGTTTGGATTTCAGAACACCCACAGAGCATTTATACAGCTTCACTCTAACACTTTTATTGGCCATCATCAGTCTTGTTTAAAGCAACCATGCATTAGAGATGGGGAAATTGCCCTAGTTTGATAATGTGGCCTGCAAGAGGAAGGCTGATGGTGGTGGGTGAGCTTGGGGAAAGAGACTCAGTAATTAAACTGTACAGGTGATTCATTCAAAGAGAACGCAGTGCAGGAGAATTTGACAACATAGCAGTGAAGATGAAGCTTAATTGCAAATGCTGGCTGTAGCTGAAATGGATTGTTCTTACTGGGGTGTCTGTCTTAACAGAGGCCTTGCTGTGAGCATGAGTTTATCTATGAAAGCCTTTACTGCCTTTACTTTATGTGTGAGTGCATGTGTAAATACAAAATATGTCAATATCATTTACCTCATGTTCTTAGTACCAGTAGCACAGACAGGAATTGAATGCCAATGCACAACACAAATCTCTCTTATCTTGACCTCGAGATGGGTTACACAATTTGTACATAAAAATGATTGATCTGATATTCATTAGATTTGTTTATGGGCCAATTTGATAAGATCATAAAACACAATGACAGGATGAATCCCTCTCCATTTTCAGTCACATACAGCACACTACTGTGTATAACAGATCGGTTAAAGTTTAACTAAGTAATTGCACACCTGATCATGGAGAATCTTTAGTATGTGCTCACCTGCTGTTTTGGGACTTCTTTGTGGGACTTTTTGTTGCTTAAGTGTTTATAAAGAGGTTTAGGTAGTCAAGTCTATCTAAACCAAACTAAGTTACGACCAAAACCAGAGTATACAGAAAGACTTTGAGAGGTTGAGACCAAGTCACATCTCTCTCTTTCTGACCTTGGTGAGGAAGCAGTACTGTGGTATCTGGCATTAATGTTGGATCTGACATTAGATAATGTTGATGTAACACAACTTTATGTACATTAGCTACATAGCTTTATGTGGCCCGTTTTGTCATTGTTCATCACAAGTAAAAACATTACTGCCTAGCTAGATTTGCTAGCATCACATACATTTAGCTTACCTTTCTTTATGCTTCATTTCTAAGAACTGATAAAAGGTTGACAGGGACCCAGCCATCTCAGTAAGTGTTGCTTTGCAGAATTTACAAGGGGTGGGAATCTCTCTGTGCGTCATGATTTGATTAAATTCCATTTCAGAGGGCTTCTACGCAATTATAAAACTATTATCAAAGGTTTAAGCTTTTAAGGCGGGTTGCAGGTTGGATTGTGTCCATCTGCAGTTGCTCACAGGCAGCCGTTCTCACCCAAATTTCAAGAAGTAGCCTAACTTAGAATGTAACATGATGCACATGTTTACATCTGTTAGGTTTCACCATCCATTTCGCTCAGCTGTAAGGAACATACAGCCCATATTACTAAATTGTTACAAGCGATCATAAATCAGAATTGGGTTTTAAAAATTCCTATTATTGTTTATTCTGTACCGATTCATAATCTTTCAAGAGAAAGTCATGATGTATCTTAGAATCGATTAATTCCCCCAGCCCTGTGTTTTCTTTTGGATGCTGTTTTGCAAATGAACTGTTTGTGGTTTATATTTTATTACAGAAGATTTGTCTGACACCTCCTCTAGGACAGCCACAGCCTATTCTTCTCTCTCCTGCATTCCCTTTCTTGGAATGTGTGTGATGGGAGGAGGGGAGCAGTGACAGACATTAGGGGTCACAGCTGGTAATGGTAAAACAAAAAAAGTCTAATTAGAAATGAATCAATTTATTGGTTGCATTTGTAGTATAAAGTTTTACATCCAATCACACAAATGATGTTAATAAATGAATAAGACAATGCACAAGCAATTTAAGCTAGTCCCACAATACAGGAGTTTTAAAATTCTAACTGATTTTAAAATCTGGTTGCACCTCACACATCAGGAGAAACCCCACAGATGTTCTTCACTCTGATCTCAAACACCCTCACACTACAAAATAATAATGAAATAATGGCACACCATATACCACAGGATATTATCAAGATTATCACACCAGAGGGAGCACGATTATTTTTTTTATGAAGAACGTGATCTCACGTGATTTCAGGTGGAACTAGATATAAACAATGGAGATGGATTTAGCAGAACAACTTTCTGTACAAATACTTTGCAGTGGGAGGAAACAAATGCAGAAGAAAAAAAAAATCTTACGTACTACAACACTACTGCTAGGTAGGACAATCATCAGAACTGTGTTACATGTATCTCATAAAAATGGCATTCATGAGAAGGAATGTCCTCCCCATTGCTATAATAACATGACCTACGTCTGTGTGATTTGAGACATAGTGAACCTTGATCTTAAGTGGCTTAATATCATTAACTTGACTGCTCATTCTGTTTACAACCTGAGAACCACAATCTTGTGACCAGTGTTTGGGAGATGCCATTGTAAATAGTTAATGGCTCAACATTTTTCAACTGTCTTTGTGCAGAGATAACTTGTGTCTCAGTGTCTCTGTTATTTCACTACTTCGGAGTTTCACAAATGTGGTTACTAGTACCTCTCGGGGTATTTAGGATTAGCATGGGATTTTTAAAAAATATTAATTTAAAAAATATCAGTCATGCATAATTCCTATAATAAGATACATAAAAAATGTAAGTTCAGTAAACCACATTTTATATTCAATATTCCTGTTTTCAAACCACTTGTTATAAACTGTCAAATGCCATAAAACCGCACAGAAGAAGAAACCAACAAACGCAATCATGTTCACTATGAATAGAGAAGGCAGTTTCCATGAGAATTAAGAAAATGAATTTGTGGCTGAACCATAGCAGTAATACAGCTGAAAGCACAAAAAACAAAATAAAAACAAAAAAAAAAAAAAGAAATGAAAAAGAAAGAAAAAACAGTATTTAATAAATCAGACCCTGATGACACAGCGCTGTATTGTACCTCTTGATATAGCCTAGGCTTTCTTTTCTACAAAGAAATGTTATTCCCTGTCAGAGGGTACTTGGCTGAAAAAAATATTACAGCAGGGGTACATAATTGAAATAAGTTTGAGTACCATTGTGCTTATTATATTATACACTTATTATAATCCTATTTCTGAATATTCCTCCTATGAGTGATTAAATACATTTAAGAAGTTGTGTATCATTTCTGCCTATATTGGTACTGATAAACAGATGAAAAAGAAAAAAAAAGTTCTCTTCTGTCAGTTCTATTTTGCTGTACAATGCCTTGCTGCCAAGGGCAATAGAAAAAAAAACTGTACGCCAGTTGTCTGCCAAAACTGTAAAAAAGGAGAAAAGTGAGAATGAGTAGAATAACAGCTCTAAAATGCAGAGGATAACTCAAACACGGGGTCCCATATGAAGTAACGGATTTACTGAGTTTAATCCCTTATCAAACAGACCATACAATGAAGCTAGGCCCTAATCTAACAGAATTCACAGTCCATTTCCAATGTTTGGACAGAGTGGATCCACAGGGGTGTCCTGGCCTATCACTGCTATAACCTTGAGTAGGAATCCAGCTATTCCATGCACAATAATTGCTCTTATTACCAGGAAATAAATCTGGCCTGTACTTATTTCATGCTCAGGTGAAGACTTCTCTCATACGAACATGTCAAATTAGTTTGTTCTTTATTCTGACAGTGACTGAGCACAAAATGTTCAGGTCTTTGTACAGCAGGCTGGAGAAGAATATTGGATTTCAAACTTCTGTGCCATGTAAGCTTTTTCCAGATCTTCACATCCACACAGCCATAACCATGAATTCCATCACCTTGGTTTACTCTTGTAGGGTTCTCCGCATATGAGACATATATATTTTTAATCATTCTCAACAAAGAGAGGAAAAAAGACAAGTTAATTGAATCCCAAACACAAAATTAATGTATCCAGAACACAAGGTGTTTGAAAGTGGTTGAATATATTCTGGAAAGAGAGGTAAGTGCCGCCAACGTGTTTCCGAGAGAACCCTCATTTGCTTTTATCTGTGAATAATTAATTCCAGAGGCTGAAAAAATTTAGCTATTCATGACCTTGATAGTGGGCACATTAAAGAAGGGAGCATTTGCTAAACGTGAAATTATATGCGACTAGAAAGGCGTAGCTACATCACCGGAGTCACCCCAGAGTAAACAAACGAGTTCAGCAAGCAGAGGAGGGATTACCATATCTCCACTTAACTTATTTTATCCTGTGAGAATCATCAATATTAAAGGGTAAGGAGAGGGAGAGAAACTGCTGAGGTGGGCTTTTAGCAGCAGGGTGAACCACTGTGTTTAAGGAGAGAGATAAATGAGAGATCTCCCTGGAATCTACAAAGAGAGTAAACATAGTCTTTTTATCTTTTCTTTTCACCATACGAGGTGTCTTCATTTTGAAATGGTTTAACACATTTTGATGTCACAGCCATGCCCGTTTCCCATCCTCTCTCATTGTTGAACTGCTTTTGATAGTTAACTTGTGTGGGTTTTGTTTTACTGTGCAGAAATGGACACGCAAATATTGACTAGACAGTTTTTACATATTTGCAGACATGCTAATGTTTTTATGAATTCAATCACAGCTGCATTCTGCAGCTCATTGCAGTTTTGATGCTTAATGAGGGTAACTCTAACTGAGGACTGACCTGTGTTTGTGTGCCTTTGGGCAAAATTCCAGCGAATATGCTGTGTTTGCCTGTCATGCCAGTGTAGTGTATACCGTACGGAGGTAGATACCACCTCAGGGCCGTCAGAATCAGCATGGTGTCTTTGTCAGGTAACTGACCCTGCAGGGCAAGTAGCAGACTGCTGATCTATGGACTTAACTTCTGTTTATCTCACCTGTCAGTCAAAAAACATGTGACATTACACAGCCTCAAACAAAAAAAGAACTCTAACATGCACAAGATACTTTTTACACATGTTACTCAATGCCATCACTCACTGTCTCCTCTCTGTGAGGCAGAATATTTGGGTCCACATCTGTACACCCTCAAGCTCCTGGACAGACGCCAGTTTGGGCGGACACAGCCCAGAAGGGGGCCTCCTGCTACCTGCCAAAAAGCCAGCCCAACCTCCAGCTGATATTAGTTATCGATATTTTACTGGGTGCCATTAAAACTTTAAGAGGCTGCGATTAGACGCAAAAACAAAGGAGATCCTTCATGAAGTGAGGTCACGTGGGGTTGTAAAAGATGGCTTTAAAGGGCTTTATTTAATGATATAAAATTCGCCCTGGTGTGTGATGCTGTGGGGTCGTGCAGCTATAAGGAAGTAGCTTCTGTGCCGTGGTGTTCTGCCAGCTCTCACGACCTTAAGCCACAAAAATTATTGTAGTGGTGAGCACCATTTGCTGCATGCCTGCAACCCAGAGAACTTTGAGGGGAGCTTAATGTTTTACCTTTTATAGATGATTATCAAGTATCACTGACTGGCTTTCTATACGTTGATGGTATCAATAATAAATATTATAATATATAAGTAAACTGTGATATTCTGTGCCTCCAAAATTGAATATACAGAAATATAAGTAAACATGTAGGATATGTCTTTCCCCAAAATTTGAATGAGCTACAGAAAATGTGCTTCGGATTAGCAGGCCCAAACCTCCACAGATTTTCTGCAGATTTTAAATGAATAATGAATTAAAACTCAGAATGTTAACAAGCACCTTAGCAGTTATTTATTAATATCTTTGTTTTTATATGTGTTGAAGTGGTCATTCTTGGGAGTGCATATCAATTTTTGCTCTCTCTGCTCTACACCAAACTCTTCCAGACTCATCCACAAAATGTTCACACTTTGTTCTAAACTGTTGGTGATGAAATAAAATCTTTGCACAGTATATTGTCTAACACATTATGAGCAAAAAAGAAACATTTTGCATAATTCTGCAGGTTTTCATTCTGGATCACTGCTGAAAGCTGTAAAATTAAAAAAAAATATATACATATATACATGCAGATTCCAGTTGGGCCTGTTGATCATGCATACATATGTATGTGCCATCTCAATATCTCTTCATGTTAATTGTAATAATAGTATGTAAGCATTACTCACAATTGCCATATGGCACATAAGAGGGTTTTCCCTCACTATGAATGGAAAGCAAATGGAAAGCAGAAAACCTACCTACATTCAGTTAAAAACGGTCACCACCACTTTGCACAAGCTCTCTCACCATGTTACTAGTTTAAAAAATCACAAGTATGTCTTTAAGATGCATAGCATTTATACAATTTAATAGCATTTCATGCAGAACTGATATAATATTATTAACTGTTTTACTGGATGTTTTTTTGTGAAACCACATGAAAAATCTAGAACCTTTTTGTGTCTATCCAATGGACAGTTGGCTATATATGTCCCTTTGTGCCTGTGTGTGGTTGTCTCTATGTACATGTTTATGGATGCCTGTGTGTTGTATTGTTGTTCAGAGTGCGTGGGCCAAGGTTGGCATGGACACTGTGGAGTAAGAGGTCTCTTCTGGCATCATTTCCATGTCCTCTGACCACTGTCATGACAGGGAAGCCACAATGATGAGGAATTTTAGCATTGCGGTTACAGTAACAAGAGTAGGCCACAAACAACGCCCCTCGGTCTCCATTCCTCCCCGTCCAACTCTCCTTATTGTTTTTCCCATTATATGTGCTCTTACTCACTTAATATTCTTTCCTTCCCCTGTCTCTCTTGTCTTTCGGTGTCTCCTTCCTCTGAAACACCCACTGAAGCCCTTGAGGCTCTGGGTAGTCTGAACATTATCATCAGAGGCCATGTGAGGTTGAGGTGAAAGATGAGCTTTACACAAAACAACTATGACAAGGCTGTCTGTTATTGTAGCTCTGAAACAATGGCCTTATACAAGCCTCTGCAGTCACACTGACATTACAGTCTAAATAGCTGCAGAAAGAGCTGTATGTTTCTTCATTTCATCTTTTAAAAGCAGGTCAGCTCCCCCTTGATAATCTCACTGTAAGTACTAATTCTATCAGAGTGAAGGGAAAATATCTCAAAGTAGGTTAAAATCAAATTTGTTGTGTGTGTGTGGCGCATGTGTGTGTCCATGTGCAAGAGCATGCACACATGTAGGGACCAAATTATCAACTTCTTTGTTTTGTGCATGCAACCATGCGGCCATGTCATATGGTACATAGCATGCATTTGATAACACAGGACTATCAACACCATTCTATTAAAGGGATAGTTCAGGTTATTTGAAGTGGAGTTGTATGAGGTAATTATCAATAGTCAGTATATTAGCTACAGTAGATGTTGGCCGGCACCCACTACTGAGGAAAAGCAAATAAAAGCTATGCAAATAACAGCTGTGGACAGGGTCAACAACAAAAAGTATTTTAGCCACTCTAAAAAAATCAAGAATATTTAGACTATTTAGAATATTTTCACCACTTTCCTTTGCCATCAGACAGCCTTTTCTGATGGAAAACCACCATTATATAAGTGAAATATTGCTGTCTCCAAACCAACCAAACTTCAAAGGCAAAATCTGTGATTTTACCTTGCAGAAGATGAGAGCTGTATGTTCACTGTTGTTTTGATCTGTTAGTTTTTTGTGTTATTGTGTGACTTTGATGAATTCAAACTATCCTCTTAAAGAAGTCACAAAATAACACAAACAAACTAACAGATTGAGACAGCGGTACACCAGCTGTGGCCTGTGTTCTGTGAGGTAAAATGACTGATTTTGTCTACGGAGTTTGGTTGGTTTGGAGAGAGAGATATTTGGCTGATAAAATAGTGGTTTCTCTTCAGAAAAAGTTGTCTGACAACAAAGTAAAGTGGTGACAATATTCTAAATAAAGTGCACATTTAACAAAGTGAAAGTGGCTAAAATACCTTTTGTTGCTGACCCTGCCCACTGCAGTTCATTGCTTAGCTTCCATGCTGGTGCCCCTCTCTACTCCTCCTAACTGGGGGCGTGGCTAATACACCTATGATCAATAAGTGCCTCATACATCCCCACTTAAAATAATCTGAACTATCCCTTTAAGTTACCTACTGTACCTTGTGAATTAATATGAAGATGATAAACTACCTTGGCTCGAATAAGTGCACTGAGAAAATGTTGATATTGGAGAAACACATTTCTTTCAATTTACAACAAACAGTGCGTCGTCATGTACTTTTTGCTGTGGAAGCCTTTTTCTGTGCCAGCCCACAATTTACATAAAAGCATTTATTTCATCATCACACCATAAATGAGGATGTACGTATTACAACTTTTATTCTATTAGGGCTAGTAAAGACGGAAAATTTTAAGTTGTATTGTAATTAAATGTTCTACTTATTCATTAAATGTATTTTAACTGCTCAAAGGTAATATTGGTTAGCACTTTTATGGCTTCTCCTTGTCTTGTGCCAGTGGATCCCAGAGTGAGACACTGAGCTGGCCTCCGCACCAGACGCTGAGCTGGCTTTCAGACAGCAACTTGCTCCATCCCTCTTCCTTCTGTTCCGCATCCTCTGTAGTTTGTTTTGTGTCTGTATCACTGGTCTGTATCACTGGTCTTCCTCTTTTCATCCATTTTTTTTCCTCTTCTCAATCCTCTCAAACGTCCCTCACCTCCACGCTTCCTTACATTAATTGCATGGTTCCCTGTGCGCCGTTAACCATTCCTCAGGGAGGTTCTACCATGAATAGCCAGCCTTGAAGGTTGGCTCTTTGGCCCGGCACCACGTCCCATTTGGCTCAGCTACGGTGGAAAAGCCGAGTGGCGACCACATAATGACCAGTGTCTGAGGGCCCGGCTAATTTTTCATGTTCAAACAGGCGGCTGACTACTAGGCCCAGACTAGGGCTAATGTAAGGTTTGTCAGTGCCCTCCAGGGGTCATAAAACATGGCAACCTGAGCCTCTGATCTCTTTTACACAGTCAACACCAATAAGTGTGTGATAGCCATCAGTTGTGGCAGTGACAGATTTACCAAATCACAAAAAAATGTTAGGCACATTTTCCAAGCAATTTCTTTGTACAAAGAAAAGTATTATGGGGATACCAGTATTTTCTTTAAACTGCTAATATTAAATATCTAATCAGAGTTTGGCAAAACTAAGTTTTAAATTAATAAATCCAGATTTTGCACAATTGAAAACTAATCTTTGTTTGTAAATCCAAGTTTATTAATCTAAACTGAAATTAAATAGAGCTGATTGAGAGATGATTGCTTTCCCAATTTAAAATAAATAATAAATGTGAGTTCTGTTGGGACATAGTAAGTATAAAAGAGGGGAAAAATACGTTCACTTTTGTTAACTAGCTGCACTGTATTGCATTACCAAAACTTACATTTTTGCTAGCTAGCTAAAAAGTTCACAAAATGTTACATCTTTGCTAGATAATTAAAACATGAACAAAACATTAGTGTGTGCTTGCCAGCTAAAAAGTTAACAACATGTTACTTTGTTTGCTAGCTATTTAAAAAGTTAACAAATCGTTAGTGTTTGCTACCTAGAAAAAAAAAGTTAGTTGCCCTAGTTAGCCTAGCTACTCATGATGGCTGAAGTTTAAAGTTTTGGTGCTACAGAAATAAATTTAATCTAGGTTTAGAGTAAAAACTACATTCAGGTTTAAAGGATGGTTTAAGTTTAATCTTTCTTAATTTTATGTCATTTTAAAAGCTTGGTGGAACATAATTTAGAAGCAAAGCATGATTTAATCTGGTTTAAACATTAATTTTTTTTGTGTAACCCAGCCTTAGTGACTAATATTCATTTGTAAGATGTGAAGTGTTCAACTGATGTTATTAAACAACCAACAGTTTGTGATGTTATCTTGAATGTGTTAATTAAAACAAAGCATTGCTTTTTACGTAAGTCTGCTTGACATAATGAAATTAACTCCAATGAGTGGCTACGTGTGTATCAGTGAACATTTTTGGGTGATGCAATGTTATGTTTTAGCTCTGTTCTGACCTCTGACCTTTTCAAAAGCTCTAAAGCAGTGGAAGCTCATTTAGTTTTGGATGGAGTACATAATTTTCCCTCCTGCTCTCTCTTCTTGCGGTCAGTTCACCCTACCCAACCCTAACCCTAACCCTGTTCCCCTTAGTTCACTGATGGGAGTTTATTTACACTTTCCTCTGACCTGAGCTCCCTGGCCTGCAGGGCAGCTTCTCGTAGCCCTGGAGGCATGTTTCTTTTTGAGATCTTGACTCTCCTTTCAGCCTGGTGACGCTATTGTTGGCTTGATTCTGTATGGTTTTGCTCCAACAAACTGCACGCAAATCATGATTCCAACAGGCAGAAAGATAAACATCCTAAATGTATTAGCAACAGCCCTCTGAGCACAGTATGACAGAGAAAGGGAAATATGGTTTTGGAAGACAGTCCATCCTGATTGTTTGCTAAATGCAGAGTTGGCTCTACTAGGTGTGGGTGACTTCAGACTTTAAATAGGTTAGCGGGAAGAGTGCAGCTAACACAAATGTGTTGTGCTGTCTACATACACTAATTATTTGTAGGTATAAAAAGAATAAGGCACACAGATGAGCTGGAGTAAGAAAAATAGACCACCTCTATGGTGACCCACATAATCCATTATGTAGATCAAGGCAATACTCACTATGTGTGTTGTGTGGCTTCTTGGGAAGTTCACAGCTATCTAGTTTCATTTCCTGTGTGTGTGTGTGTGTGTGTGTGTGTGTGTGTGTGTGTGTGTGTGTGTGTGAGACTGTCCCTTTACATCCTAATGCATGCTGTGTATTATGAAAATAACAGGTGTAACATAAATCCACAATGAAGGATTGCTGCTTATACTGTATATACAGTACACCAAGTATATCTTGGTGCCCAAGAAAATGTTATTTACTGCTATCTTAATGACTGTGAGTGATCACCTTTGCACCATTACATGATGTTCTGGTGTGCAGCCTGCAGACTTAGTGTGCCACCCAGATAAAAATAATACAAGTGTTTAAGAAATGTCCTTTTATGGCAGGATAAATTAACACACAAAAAGTGCATGCTAATTGACTGAACTTTGTTTGCCAACAGAAGTGAATGAAGATTTCATATTCATCATAATCTGTTCAATTCAATTCAATTTTGTTTGTATGATACCAAATTATACAGTTTTTTCAGAGCACTATTCATGTAGAGCAGGTCTAGACTGTACTCTTGATAAATTTCCTTTTAACATGCAGAAACCTTGAGCTGATCCAGGCTCTTTATTAATGAGATTTTATTTTCTCCCCTACAGGTTTAAATGAGCTAACATGTGTGGTAGGGCTAAACAGTTAATTTAAATTTTATTAAAATCGCAATACGGCCCACTACAATTTTCAAATCCTGGAAGGCACAATATTTGTTAAAATGTGTGTCAAAGTACCATTTTAAATTAAATATTGTTGTGATGCTGAGATGTCCTGACCTACACATCATATTCTACAGACCTTAGAAAACATCTTTATTTGGTGCATATCTCCACAAAAATCACACCAGAATTATTTCCATATATTTTCAATGAAAATTAGAATAATAATGTAAAAATAATATTTCCCTATAATGTCAATTGGAATATCTGTCAAAATAATAGCAATTAAATATTTGGTAGCACAAATCAAGGGTATGAAGACAACTGCCCTCACAATAACAGTAAGTTCACTGGTGGTAAATCTGCATGATCATGCTGATGCAGTATTTTCTCAGTAGAACCAGTATCTTGTCAGAGTTTCAGTCAGAAAATCATGAAGTCAGCAGTACATTTTGTATAAGTGATCTGCCGCTATAATGTTCCTAATTGCTATGTATCAAATTTCATCATCATAAATGACATCACAAGCAGCTTTTATTTAACCATATCTAGTACACATTTCACGATTGCTGATGCTACACTGAAAAGCCCTTTATCTCTTACTCGAAATGCCTCTTCTGTGGCTTTCCTGTGTGAAGAGAAGTTCTCAGCTAGTCAATGAGCCCGGACTTTTTCTTGAGTCTTCTAATGAAAGCCCGTTGTTACTGCTACACAGGATGTGGATCTTCAGTATCTTCATGTACACACTTACATGTGACCTCAGAGGAAGTAGCATGTGGCCTTGTGGAATGTCTGTCAGTGAGCGAATGAGGAGCAGATTCTGTTTCTAACTAAGATACGTGAGATTATTTTCATTCTTGTTGATGTTGTTCTACACATCAAAAGTTTTGAGAGCTGTTTCCTCACTCTGAAGAAACAAAAGTAAGAGAAAGGTTTTCCAGTAATTGCACTGCTTTTTGTGCAGCTGTGGTTTCAGCAATGGATTTTACTGTACATTGTCTGCAAATTAATGTCAATCTTACAAAAAATCAGGTTCTTACAGATCTTTAATAAACCTGTCAATACAGTGAAATAGCAAGTACTGACTACCGTCACCACTCAAGGACACTTGAGAGAGGCAGGTGCTTTCTGACGCAGTGTACTGCACGTGAAAGTTGGCCTCCATACTCACAAGGCCACCCAGTCACGTGCAATGAAAGACTAGGACACTGTCCAAGAATCATAACCAGGCCCCCTGTAAGTCAGATTTACCATGAAACAAATATTAAAGATTATTCAGAGATATAATCTTCTGTAGTTTAAAACAGTGTTGGAAAGTCTGATGGATATGATATATGTAGCTGTGCTCAGGAGTGCATGGGTTTCTCATTGGTCTCACTGGTACAAAACAGGCCAGTGATGGAGTTGTGTTACGCCAGTGGCTGGAAATCTAATGCAAACGTGACGCAAAAGAGGGCAACCTAAAGAGGAGGTTGGAAAAAGAGAGGATAGCTACTCCACTTCTGGGTTTGTGGCTACATGGTAGCTGCCAAAGCTGAGACAAACCCAGTAATTCACCCAAATTTTAGTCTGTTAATGCATGGTATCTATAACAGATAGCTGTAACACACATAAGCAAACTAACAGAAATTCACAAATGCATACACACAGGCATAAATGGTAAAAGATTTAGAGGCAGTAGCAGACTTCTTCATACAATTTTCACAGAGCAGAATAAAGTTCTTGCAGGATTGAAAAGTGGGAATTGGTATTTACACCAGTCAGTAAGAACTCAGGTTACAAAAAATTGAGGTCAACATGTCTGGAGTATGTTTTACCATAAATTCTGTTGTTTGGAACAAATAGATAAAATGTATGAACTAAATTGGAAAATTGTTGATTTTTTATTTATTTTTGTAAAGATTGCAGGAAATAGGCCTCTCTTTATCTTTGTACATACCGGAGTTTGGCAGCAACTAAGCTGTGTCCACGAAAAACAGCATCAGAAAAATGTGTGTGGATGATGTCATTGTACCTATAGTTTGTTGTTAGCCAACATATGTAAAAAGCAACTCTTGAAATGGCACATTTTAGTTGACATGAAAAACTTTAACCAACTACTCTTAATACCAACGACCATCACTTCAATGATAACTGAAAATTATATCAAGTGGGACGGATATATTACTCCGTTGTGCCAAACTTTAGTGGATCATAACATATTGGGTATTAGGAATTAATCTGTAATCTTGCAATTGTTGTTGACTTGTGGCCCTTACTGGCCAGTTAAGACAAGTGAAAAGTCAACTATCAGTATAAAACAAGGTCCATAAAATAGGTATTCAAAACTTGTGAATCACCACAACCACGAGAGGTCCTTCAGCACACACAGGTGTGCACAAAAAATAATTATGCTGATGGGTGCAATGCAAGATGAGCTGTGGACAGAACGGACAATGGGTCATACACTTACTCAAGACTGGTGTAGATAATAAGCCCCCCTCCCAACCTTAACATGATGTTCAGAATTATATTTTTCCCCCAAATATCTTGAAATGCAAAAATAGTTAAATACTGCATAAATACATTTTGTAGTAAATGCCCTTTTTTCAGTAGAAAACAGATTTAAATGTAACAGACTGTGTTTAATACATGTTTCCGTATTTGAGGTAGTGTGTGCAAGAATTGCTGTAGGGGGTGTGTCGGGGCTGTTCACACATATGAGAGAAAAATAAAGAAGCTGTTGCTAATGGATACAACATGTATATCATTATCTTTTTGAACTTAGAGTTAGGTGAACCCCAAGCTGCTTGGTTACACAAAGAGTAGTGAAAGTGAACTAACTGAACACAATTTTGAAAGAAAACGTTCTGCAATGTAGAGCTTCCGCAGTCCCTTGGTTACAGGACATGTACAGGGCAACTTACTTTCTTGTCTATATCTTTGTGTCACTTTGAATTGCACATGATGGCATCCCATTGGTT
Source organism: Lutjanus argentimaculatus (assembly GCA_034769285.1). Lineage (NCBI taxonomy): Eukaryota > Metazoa > Chordata > Actinopteri > Lutjaniformes > Lutjanidae > Lutjanus > Lutjanus argentimaculatus. Next base: position 1,363,615 of record JAWZSL010000045.1, on the reverse strand, counting down.
GGTCACTATTATTTCATTATCTCATGTTGCAACAGATTAATTCAGATTAGAGAAAACAGAGATAGCTGGGGGCAGACAGTTAAACAATCCTCTGTCCTTAAAGGACACACAATTTGTGCATGTCTGCATGTGCATGTATTTTTTGAGTATGGGAGGAAGAGAAGCATGTCAATGGCTTGTCTCATCTGCAGGCGGGCCCTCCATCCGTCAGGGCTTAAGTAGTTTTCCAACAGTACATTGACCTTGAGTGCCTGGTATCGATTTCCTGTGGTGTCGCACTGAGAGGGGTCGTTACCACATGGCCCCTGCCGTGGGTTGTGATCAGGAACAGATTCCTGAAATCCCGATGCGATGGTGATGGATCGCTGGCCTCTGAAGACCATCAATCCTCACCTACCGTAACCACCGTGACACCTGCACTGAATTTATCATCATACAAGCCACAGACGTGGCAAACACTGGGATGTGCCGTTATGGTGTAATATAAACTTTCACACTCATTCATGTGTACTATATGTGACCTTAGCAGAGAGCCATATCAATGCATTACCTCCCTCAACTCATCCCTGACAGTCCTGTTTGCTATCTGCAGGGGACATGCGATTAGAATGAGGATAAAATTTAGATTGCTGACAAGGAGACTAGATAAGAGTGTGTCCAGATATAGTTCAGCTACATATAAAAAGCATCAACACTATGGGAGCATTACATACAGATGTCCTCTCTCTGACCCTATGACATTGTAAGATGTGAGAACCAACACCTTCTTTTAGACTTTAGAGTAAAAAACATGACTTTACATGCAGAGTTTCTGCTAGACATCTTTTTGATTGAAAATCATGACCATAAAAATTACAGGATTCTGGCCATATACAACAACTATCCGACATTTATTTTAACCATATAATAGCAGAGGTGTAGTGCTACTTGTTTAAGTACCAGAGCACATCTATGATGATCAAATGTTAGAATGACTTTATGAATTGTTTTATTTTGTCATGTTGCGAATCAGTCCACATGAACGCTCCGTCTCTGCTGTGACTGTGACCGTGCGTTCACACCAAACACGATGGAGGCAATGAACGCCACAAGTTTCTATTCAAAATCAATGTAAATGGCGCGATGACACGCGATGTTGCTTTGGGCGACGCGATTTGGGCGATAAGCGTGACGCAATGAAGCGATGAAGCGTCCATCGCGTCATCGCGTGTGTTGCTTGAAGTTAAAAAATTTGAACTTTTCAAGTGACATCGCGTGACGTTGTGCCACGACATCCAATCAGCGTTGACCTCCAACGACGTCACCGACGTAGTTACGCCAGATCTCATTTCAAAACATGGAGGAGAAACTTATTGTGGCAGTGTGCGGATAACTAACCCCTAACCCAGGCCACCAGGTCCTCAAGCTGGGCCAGCGTCAGCCTGAAGTACCACTGGAAACAGCCATCATCCAGACGCAGCTCTTGGAGGAGGTGATGATATTCACCCAGCTGTGTGCGTCTTCGGAGGATATCATGCACCCAGACACGGCGGCGTTTGGGTCTCCGATCCAAATCGGACGTCCACAACAAATAAAGTGCAGCAACAGTTGTTAACTCAGCCATGGTTGACGAGAGAATAACGGGAGGTGAAGTAAATAGCGGGAGGTGGGTTGCGTCATCGCGCGATGAAGTGATGAAGCGATGATCCAAAATGTGAACATTTGTGATCAAGCAACGCGATACTCACGTTGTGGGCGAATTCATCGCCTCCATCGCGTTTGGTGTGAACGCACGGTAAGTCTGTAGAAAAGAACTGAAAAAAAAAAAAAAAAAAAAAAAAAAAAACCACCTCTCACCGCAAAAACTGCACTTTGTCTGATCGGGGCCATCCGGACACATAGAAGATGTGATGATATATGATGAAACAAAATGTTAAAGGTTAATTTAACATGCCAGAATGAATTCCCCAATGTTCCTTTCAGTACTGTGGATAGCACCACTCATCCAGACATGCCAATGAATTCATTCTTACAAGTCACTGTCAGTAATTGACAAATATGCTATTTTTATTTTATGGTGTATTTTGCATATTTCCATATTGCCAGTTAATGTAAACCAATGCGTTCTCATTCCAACTCATCACATGCTGACAGTTTGTCAACGTGTGTCGGCGTCTGATACTTAGGCACAAGGTACCCTTTTGCTGATGTATCTGATGTGACCAGAAATCCTTTTTAACATGTGATTAATACTGTGAAAAAGTGGCAGTTTGGTTATATTTAGGCACAAAAAACTACTTAGGTAAATTTAGGATAAGACCATGTTTGGGGATACCATAACTATGTTACATAATGTCACTGAAGCACTTCTTCATGTGTGGACTTCCTCCCTCTTTATATTACAGATGTGGATGGGTTTACACTGAAGTCACTTGAGAAGCCTGGTGTATCGCTTTCAGTCATGAATGGGTACCATCCGCATCTGTTTAAGTTGCCAAGGGGCGGTGACAAATCATCTCTATGTGACGAGTTGGAAATGAGACCGGGCTGCATAAACCCTGCTTACATCATCTGACCTTTGCTGTAACCTGATTATTGAACAGCATTAGTTTTTCACTGGTAACATATGTATGAGAGGAAGGTATTTTCTCTGGTTAAACACAAACTCAAGCTGTGAAATTATTAAAAAACAAATTAATAAACACACAACTGTAACACCCTTTTCTTTTTGTCTCTCTCCAACTCCATTATTCCTCTTTTAACATTTCTATATTTTGCATCATTTGTATCACATATTTTCTGTGTCCCTCATCTTCTCCCTGGGCAACAAGCAAGGCTATTACTGGTATTGTCTCAGAGGGAGCGGCCTCTGGTGCCATCCAGACCACAGCTCAGAGCCTCGACTGCAGGCCCCATGTGGAGGAGAGGGGCTTACAAGCTTTACCCACCAGGAGAACACTCCCTCAGCACAATGCTCCTTTTCACTAAGTTCCTCCAGAGGCGTCACACAAACCCACCATGAGACTGAGCCAGAGGTTTAAGGCCACGCACACACACAGACAGCAGGCATGAACATACACACACACAAGTCCAAGATCTCACACACATCTCTCTCCTATTTCATTAACTCTGACAGCAAAAGAGATTAATGTGACGCATCACTAATAGCAAAAAGCAGCACCTAGAGCCCAAAACTTCTCGATATGCAGATGCTTTACTCCCAACATCCTCACACTAAGACTTGGATTAGGTTGCATCAAAGGATAAAGACTGTAATCAATCGATTTCTTCCTTTTTTTTCTTAGTTGTTCCACCAAAAGTAAAACTTCAAATTCCTCTTACTTTCTCATTACAATTAAAGTTCCTCAAATGTAAATATATAAAATAAATATAAATATATATATATATTTCATAAATATGTTACTTACTGATAGTGGTTGTATTTTTTGACATGAAAATATATTGCAAGTGTTCTGCACTGTAATTATCAACATCATCATATTCATCCATGACAGCACAGTATAATTGTTGATGAAACATTGCATCATAGCTGTGATTATTGTACAAAACAAATGTCTTTTCAAATGCTAATTCACACATTTTCTCTCAGAATTCGTCTTTGAAATGTTCCCCTTTGATCCAATTGGTTTGACACTGGACCGGCCCCGTCTCACCAATTTGATGGAGAGCTGAAGAAGACAGGACTAATCTATCCACACAAACAGAGGATGGCCTGGGCCATGCTCCAGAGCACTGTGCTTTGATAAGGAATGGCTTTGAATGATTCCTTAAACTATTGATTGGCTCTGAGATGACATTCGACAGCAGAAGAAAAAAAAAAGACAAAAGAGAGAGATACAATCAAGGGATTACTACTTATTACACTTTAAAGGAAAGGTTTATGGATTTGAATATCTAAGGGGTTTTCCTTCTTGTTACCTCAAATAGTCCTTCTCATTTGAATAACAGAATTTGCCTTTATTTCTAATAGAAATATGTTTAATTATAAATCTGAGCCATTTTTTGTGTATAGGCTAAAGTTATTCAAGACCCAAGAGAATTTGCCAAATTGGGTGCCAGATAAAAATGTTTCTGAGTGCAGAAAATATAAAGATATGAATAAATGTACAGGAGAAATCTGTGATATGTTTACTGTAATAACTGAAATACTCACTACTTTGACAGCCACACTACAACCATGGTGTCCTTCTTTGAAATTTCAATTCCAGTCCGTAACTTGTGTTATTGTTTGTCCATTTCACATTAATTAGAGTTTAAATTGATGTTTAAATACATTTATGGACATGCAATTGTTAAATATTGCTCTTTTAATTATAAATCCACACCATTTTTCCATGTAGGCTAACATTAATCAAGCCCTAAGAGAATTTGCCAAATTAGTTGCCAAATAAAAATGATTCCCAGAGCTCAAAATATAAAGTAATGAATAAATTTAAGAAGGCACAACACTAATGGTAAAGGATAGCGCTTAAAAATAGACCTATACTGGCATAGGTTTGCATATTTTCCCTCATATTTGTGGTTTTAGCGTGGTACAATAAATACATAAATAAAGGCATGGGCTTGGATGGGTTGCAGTGGCTCTTCCTGTTTCCACTTGTGGTGTCCTTGTCCGTGGTCAGCTTCTGGCTGCGCTGGCTGTTGTAGGAGCAGCCTCCTTCTACCAGTTATTCACTCTGTGCACCACATAATTCAGCCTGGGAGGTATGGATCACACCCCACAGCAAACTACTGTACATGGAGTTACTCATTTCCTCCACTCTTCCAATACTCGTCTTCTTTTTTTTTTTTTTTTTTCCTTTATTTTTGATGGAGAAGAGTTGAGAGGTCATGAAGTTGAAAGAAATTGGATGTGTCTTGGTGTATTTTCTTTTTAAAAAAAAAACAAAAACAACAGACTAATAGCAGAAATGCAGGCAATCTTACTCTATAATCCATTGTTAGTATCTCTGTGCCCTTCCTCTGCCTCTGTCTTGCTCTCTCCGCTCTCAACATTGACAACAGTGTAATTTGAACTGCTTTTCCCAGGGGCCTAATCGTTTACTTCCTCCTCGCAGAATATGCAGCTATTGATTAGTTATCAGACCCTAATTGGGGTGCAATCTCTCCAACCCTCGGATGTTCAAATCTATGATGGAAATGGCAGAAAGTAAATAAGCTACTAATACTTGTAAATAGTTTTGGCAACTTGCCTTGCTATCCATGAAGACACTCACAACTTTCCATCCCTCTATCTTTTACAGAAGGGAAAGAATAGAAATGTACAACAAACCGATGATGAATGCATTTACATCCTAATTTAAAACAAAAAGAGCAGAGGGGAATATTAGCTGGAGTACACCATCTGTTTTCTAGATCCACTCCCAGTTTCTCTCTGTGCATTGTGTGCATAAGTAACTGGCCTACATGTCTTTACACACCAGGAAGCCAGCACAGCTTTCTACTCTTCTCTGCTTCTCTCAGCTCTCAGCTTGGCCTGGCCTCCCTGGAATACCGTGGGCGGCTCCGGCCACAGCTCCCACTGTGTCGGAGCACGGTGCAGAGCATGGCTGGAATGGGAATAGACAGTTAATGGGCACTTAGAGGATGGTGAAAACATTTTCCTCTGGAGACGCAGTGGTTTGGAGATTTCTCAGTGGGACATGGCCTAGCCAGCGCCCTGTCGCTCTCTGCCTCCTCTTCTCCGCTATGTCTACGTCTATTTTTCAATTGGCTCACCCACTCTGTCTTTCTTCATTTCATTTTGGTTGCCCAATGCTTGTCATGTCTCATGTCCTGGCTACTCCAGCTTAGGGATTGCCTTTCCTTTATTTATTTACAGTAGAGTACTGTTGGCTTACCTGGAAGGTGACTTGCATGCCCACCATTCATACCAACAACAGCCTGAATGCAAACACCACTACTACTATAGTTCATCTTCTGTTTCCTATGTACATGTGCCCCTACTAACCCCTCTACTTTTCCTTCATCCATTCCATACCACTCATTTCACTGGACAGACACCAGAACTAGCCTGCTTACGACTGTCTGTGAGTTCAGAGCGGAGCCTTTAGCTCCATGCCCAGTGGCAGTGTCTGGTGATGGGTACTGGCGGAGCCCCAAGCCTCACGTCCAGTCCAGACATATGAGAATGCCGTTTTGAGTCTGGTGTCACCTCAGGATAAGCTGGAGTCAGCTGCACATTTTCCAAACCTTTCCCTCCGCTTTCAGCTACATTGCTGCTACATCGCTGTCTTGTTTCCATTAAACTAACACCTCATATAATTTGGACCCCGGCTTCTATTTACAGTAGATTTTACTGTGTTTATTTTATATGTTATTAAAATGTTTTCCAACTTTTTTTTTCTTAGTCTGAAGTCATAAAGGAAAAATACCAAAGGTCATAATCTAATTTCTTTTTTCAAAATCGAGAATAAATGAAAATGGCCTTTTTAACCCTTTTGGGTTTTGGGGGTGGGCTCACTCTTTCAAGGGTCTACAGGACAGGGGTCGTCTTACTTTGTCTTAATTTCCAAAGACACAAGTACAAAAACACAACTTAATGACCAATTTGGGTGAAACTGGATCATAATTTACGGAGAAATTGGTTTCTGATTTTTCCCCCTGATGTTGCTCCCCAGCTTACTCTGGTTCAGTGTTTCTGCTAACTTAGCTGCTGTTAGCAGGCATCAGAATGGGGCTAAGCAACCTCCCAGTGAACACAGCAAGAATGGGACTGAACACAGCCTTCCAGTCTGACAGGGAATATAGCACTGAGGTCATTTACCACATTCCCTGATGCTTTCCTGAGCATCCTGGTAGCTTTACTTGTTGCTAAAGTAGCTAACTGTTAGCTGTTGGTAGTTAAGTTAACCATGCAGCCAAGTTAGATGACTCAGGCCCAGGGTGCCAGGAGCCAAAGCCTGAAAGAAAACCACCTTTGTACTGTATTCCCTGCTGTTAAACATCTGTCTGTCTCAGAAAGTGTTCAGTCCCAGTCTCGCCATGTTCACTGGGAGCTCTCAGTCTGGGAGGATTTAGCATTTAAAGGATATTGCGACAAGTACCTCACGATTCACCAGGTCTGTCTGACAAAACCAGCCCAATTACAAATCAAAACCAGCCCAACGGCCAATAATAATATAATAATGTTGTATTTGTGTGTGTTTATGTGGCCGTGAATTATAAATAAAATGTTATTGTTCTGACTGAAACATAGATGTGTATTTATAGATATTATTAATGTATTTTACATGCACAATAGGTCCACCCAACCAGCGGACAAAAAATTTATTCCGCAACTTCACTTCAAAAGTAGCCTAATTCAGCAGGAAAAACATGGACCTGGCAAGCTGCCTGATTTTACAGGAAACAAAATAATATGCAGAAGCAAACAACACTCTGCTTTCTGTTTCATTCGGACTTTTGCGGAAAAGTTACCTTTTTGTGATGCTATGATGAATCTAAACATATTATTCTGTGAAGAGTCTTAATATTTTATTCACCACACTACACTGTGTTATTACTGTAAAAGGGCAAAAGTTTGTGCATTTTTAGGACAACTGCTTTCACATTCAATCACACTTTTCTTGCTGTTCCCAAGAAATACATGTTCATGCCTGTTTTTACACTTTTTATAGACCCAACATTTTAATATGATAGCCTACATACTTTTATATCAGTGGTCTGTTAATCCTGGGTGGTGCATACCAGAGCAAGCCTAAAACTGAAGAAGAGCACAAAGTTTGAGGCTCAGTGTTGTTTTTAATATTACAGTACATTCCAGTAGTACCTGCACAAGTAAACATTACAGGAACATACAAGTGTCAGAGCCAGCTAATGACGCCTGACTTCTGTGACCTTGTACACTGTGTGTTTTCTGCCACGGTACAGAATGTGCCACAGAGGATTGTTGAAGTGTAGGTGCTTATGCTCTGAGAGTGAAGGATATGTGTGCCTGTGGGAGGGAAGAAATCTGCAATGGGAGGCAGAAGTGTCCAAATGTGACCCCCTCAGCAGAACCATCCAACTCTAAAGGCTATCTAATTGACTGGCTGGTGCTCTCCTGCCTCCCTCTATCCTCCCCCAGTCCCTGTGGATAGCCATCAGATGGATTGTGTGAACTTGCCCCTAATCAAGACCCATTCACCACTAATGAGAATACGCTTAATGACCAAATAATGTGTGTGTGTGTGTGTGTGTCTGCATTCATAGGTCAGTGTGTCAGTAAGGCGGGGGACGTATAGAGCTTCAGATGGACAAGAAGCCTGGAAAAATGAACTGAACTAAACAAAATTAACTCACTGGTAAAAAGCAGATTTCGAAATGCATAGAGTATTGCTGGTAACTAAAACTGCAGCAAAGACAGATCTAGCGCCCATAACAGTGGTTTTGATCAAATAAACTCCATTGCTACTCCTTGATCTAATGTGGCCTAACAGACAAGTAACTGCAAAACGTGTTTGTTGGCTTCTTGTTCACAATGATGGATCACCTGTAGTCTGCTGATTGAAACCTCTCAAGAGTAAGTTTACAGTGGACCTGAATGGGACTTAATGAGTCAGAAGGAACGGCAAAAAGGATTAAAAATGTTTTAAGGTTGTGTGTGCATGTATCAGTTGTTGCCTCAGAAGGATGTCAAATTGGAAAAAAAGAACATTACAAATACAATGCTGAACCCCGCAAGTTGTGGTTTTAGGCCCAGAGCAGAGGTGTGCATGTTGTAAGACCCTTTGACAACTGCAAATAGCAATATTATTCTATGTAAGGCTCTAACACAATTTCTAGGAGAGGGTTTATTTATTTTTGTAGCCCCCTGTTGGAGACTCCAAAAAAAAAAGACTCCAATAGGATGCTCATATTTGTCTGATATAAAAGATTGAAGAGATAAGAGATTGCTCATACTGGAGAAACTCTCTCTCTCTCTCTCTCTCTCTCTCTCTCTCTCTCCCTCTCTCCCTCCCTCTCTCTCTCTCTCTCAGGAGAGAAGCAGGGATAGACAGTAATATTTTTAAGCACTGGCCAAACGGGCCACAAAGCCCCTAAATTTGGGATGACAAAAAAAAATGACATTTTTAGTGGCCGAAGTGTTGACTTATGTAAATACAATACAATTATGTCCTTAGATGTGTCATATTCCAGCCACTTAAACTCCTGCCCCCTTAAATTTTCATACTCATTTTGTTTTTTCATAGTCTGCCTTTTGTGTGTCTGGCTCTTCTTACCTTAGCCATTTGAGTAGGCTTAATAAACCCGTACTTTATGAGCCCCAACATATCGATAGCTACTACTGTTCTATGTTTTTGTAGATTGGGATGTTTGTGGAACTATAACATTATGCTGACGAAGGCTACGTGGAGTATTTGGTAGCCATGGCAGTAATCTTAATCATAAAGGCAGCAAATCACAAGACTCTCATTAGTCATTTTTTGAACATATAAGTTGTTCTGAAAGAAACTCAAACATGACTGTTTTTGTTCTTTAGATATACTGACTTGTTATGACATATTGAAGGCTTCATGGTGTGGTTTTGTTTCAAAGACTCAGTCTGCAAATGGTCAAAAATGTCTTAACACAACTTGAAAACTATTTAATAAAAACATTCAAATCAAAGTCAAGAGAAATCCACTGTGGCACCATATTGGTGTTGTGCCCAGGCAATAAGTCTATGACTAAAAAGACAAGACATATAATTTAATGTGGAGATGTTTTTTGCTCAAGCTGTGACAATGATTATATTACTTCCATTTCACATAAGAACACTGGTGAATTTTATACAGTTTATGCATATGTGTTGAAATTTTTCCAGGAGCCATGATTGCCAAATAAACACAACATCCATGTGTCTGTGCAGTGCTTTTACTTACTGCTGAACATCCAAAACCTTAGTGTTAGCCACACAACAGAATGGAAGAAGATAAGCAATAAGCAAATCAATATGTGAATTTGATAGTTAAATCTCTTACAAAACAGCTGTTTAGTAGCCAAATTATCTGGAGAACAGCGCAGCACATCTGGTATTAGAACAGATGCCGCCAAAATGCAAACGTTATAGATGTTCAGCTTGAAGTGAACTGAAATTTATGTGTATGTGAGGGAGAGACAAAATAGTGTGGTAGAGGATATCGCTCTCTGATCTTAGTCTCCCTCCTTATCACCCCACAATCTTTATCCCATCTCCAGAGGATCTCTTTAGACCTGTTTAAAATTGGAAACATGGAAGTCAGTCTTTGACCAGAACTTAAATAGACCACCAGGAATCTCCTTCTCCTACCCTTTAGTGTGCTTGGTGTCCCCATGAGAGCATAGAACTAGACACCCATTAAAAAGGCCCTGGACGACCATTTGCCAGTCTTCGATATCCCTTTAAGAGCACAGGATAGTGCTTTAAATGGGCTCTTTCGTAGCTGATTGCATGTCATCTCTGGAGCAGATTAGACAGCAGGCAGCAGGGTCTTTGGTGGAGCAGCATGCTCCCTTCTGCCACAGGAGAGACGACTGAGAGGAGTCATCCATCACTGCTTTTGTGAAAGCCCCTTCGCGAGGGGATGAGCAGCTAATGACTGCTTTGCTAAAGCTGGGGATGGAGCACTGTGGTATATCTGGGCCTTCTCCTGGGGTCCAGACTGAGATTTGGGGACTGGACATGATTTTGATTGTGTGATTGGGACGATGGCTAGATGCAAAGTGTTTTGAAACAGACGGGACACAAGGAAAAAAAGTTGACAGACTGCGTGGTGACTGATGAGGGCTTGAAGTTTTAGTGACTGCTGCTTTCTTGTTCAGCAGCATGCTGTGGGGTTAGGCGGAGAGCTGCTCCGGCTGGATTGTATTCCTCTGCCTCCACACTGCGCGGGGGCCAGGGAGGGGGAAGGGAAACAGGAGATTTATGTCCTTCTGTGACACACGCTGCTCTAGGTCTCATGTTAATGGAAAATGAGATGTTTAAGAGTCTGGCAGAGAAATACAGCTCTCTTTAAATCCTCTGCTTGTCAGCCAGTGTAACAGCATTATAACTAGAGTCCAGCATGATAATGCTGTTAATGACAGTAATATGTCACGTTTTCAGCACACTTTTATGCTTCTTTTACTCTGCATCCCCGTGTAGTCTTCAGTCGTTTGGAGTAAAGCTTACATGACGCTGTTTGAATGGTTATTTCAGGCCAAAAGCTGCATTTACTGCACATGAAAGAATTTGATATGTCCTGAAGAAGCCCAAGAAGTGAAAGGAAAGTATTTCTATGACTGTGAACTGATTACTATTCAGACAGCAAGTTCATTCACAATGGACACCCAGTTTATCAACATGTCTTCCCACTCCTTGTCCATGCATTGAAAGGTCTGTCAGTGAAATGGGCTCACAATGCTTTACCTAAGGTCTGTGGGAAAGTGACTTGGGTCATAACTGTCTAATCTTTTCCAAACAAGCAGGGACAATTCCATACTTTCCATCCATCACAGTTAGCCTTTGTCCGTCCAATCTGACATTCCCATAATGCCCACATGTTTCAGATGCCTCCTTCTTCCTTGTTTCTTCAATTCTGTGTCTGTTTACTTTCTAAAGGGCTCTCTCTGCCCTCTGTTCTCAGTCTGACTGCCCACTGTTCTGTAGGAGAGGAATAGAGGCTTGAGTAGCTGCTGGACTTCCTGTTGACACTGAGGCCTATGGTGTAAAATATAGATAAATAAAGGGAAGCACAATGCTTAGACTTCCTAACCATATCTCTGCTATATCTTAGTGAAAAATACCATCTTCTTCCCTCCAGTAAGTGATTCACAGTCCCTCCATTTAAGGATATAATGTGGTATGTGCTGTAGATTTATCATGATGGTTTGTGGTGTCATATGTATAGTGTATGTATGTGCAATCTTTCAAATTGAGCTGCCCAAGGATGCAAAATGAATTTCAGTGTATCCTGATAACGCAGTCGTATCGTATCGTATCGTATCGTATCGTATCGTATCATAATGTAACATAGCATAACATAGCATACCGAGGCATATATTGCATATCATATATTGTGTTGTATATCATGAATTGTATCATGTTGTATTGTATCGTCCAGGTGTCCCTGATCAAGTACCACAGCTAGAAACTAGTAACTGTACTGGTAACAACATGGAAAACAAATATATATATATATATATATATTATTTATACATTATGGCACTGATCTAGCAAGAAAAGACATCTAGATGTCTCAATATTAAATTTTATTCACTGACTTTATTTTCATCATTTAAATTTCCTTCAAAATCATCTACTCTTGAATATAAATTATTTAGCTGATTTAGTCTTTATTTTTACTAAAACCTAAAAGGACTTCTATTTTTGCAAATTCATGGATGCCAAATACAGTTTGTTTAATATACTTTATGCCCCCAATTTAGAGCTTTACCTAATGCAGTATGATATTTTTGTGCAGGCCTTCATAATGCAATTAGATCAGTTAAACCTTTACTTCTCCTGTTGTGGAAATTCAGATCGGACCACAGTGTTGCTTAAACGAATGATGTGTTTTCTACTGAGCCATGAAATACATGTTATCTCATCTGTAATGACCTCAGTGCCATCATCAAACTTGCAATATACTACGTAGAGATGGTTATCACTGCCGGACATCCCTGTTCAACACTTCAACCCCAGCTCACACTCATCGACCCAGCTCGCCCTCATCGACCAACCAATCCCTAAAACAACAATAGGGGAGATAAAAGCAGTGCTGTGTAAACCACAGAAGCCTCTCTTCCTCTTGAGCACAAAACCCATGGCCACTGCTTCCCGTGTGAGAGATTGCAGCAGGATTTCATCCAGGAAAGGATGAGTATTCTCTAAACTAATCCTAGTTCTGTGGTCTTGGTGGGATGAGCCTGACTATGTGGCAAAGGAGCACCATGGGACTGTCATGAAATGAACAGCAGCTGAAATGACAACATGAATAACTGTTCATTTAGACTGAAAATGTTCATGTGTTGTACAATATGTGTGTATTCTGTGCACAATTATCAGAGCTTTTTTGGGTTATTTGATCCATGAAGTGGAACACAGCGGAATAATGTTCCTCAGATGGCACTTAGTAAGTGATTTGTAACATTATAGCCTACAGATTATGCTGTTTGTACACCACACAAGGCTGCCCTATTAAATCTCATCAAACATAACAGCCCATATCATGTCTTCTCTGCCTCACGCTCCTCTGAGATACACGCTGCCTCGTCTATCTGGTCTGGAGCAGGTCCAAAATCCTGCAGCAAAACCTAAATTTGTGTAACAAGATCTGGACCTTGAGACGCATGCCTGCCACAACAAATTGGCCTCATGTAGAGAGAGGGGAGAGGGGGGAGTTAGGGGGGTGGCTGCAAAGCTAGTGAAGATGTAAGCTAGCAGAGGGAGGTAATCTTAGAGCCTCCATGGCCTGGAGGGGCCCTGCCCCCTGATGCTCAGCATTTGGCCCCAGCCCAAATCGTGAGGACAAACATCATGTCTTTTTCAATTAGACACACTTCTCTCTGGGTAAGCAGAACGTGGCGCTGCACGGAGAGGGTTTTCTTTAAGATGGACAAGGTGTTTACTCAACTTTGACTGTGAATTATTCCTTACCCCAGTGAACCTTTTTGAGAAATGTGTTGTTTGAAGTGTGGAGGTTTGGAAATGAGGAGGTTTAACGGTTTAACTGTTGTATCTGTGAATTATGAATGCAACTGCACAAAAGTTAATTTAGCTTTCTGTGTGCGTGGTTGGAAGAGTAGTGTTTACGGCAGTTTCTGTTCCATGTTTTGGACTCTACAAGGCAAAAAGAAAATGTTGAGCTCCATTTCAAATGGGCAAACATGTTCTGCCAAGTCATGAATTTTCAAACTGACTGTTTGAAAATCAAACGTCTTCTCACAATTACCTTTTCTGTGCAATATTTCTGTCCTCCCTTTTTTTCTGTTTTCCTGTTTCTGTCTGGCAGCAGGTGTAGGTGTGAGATGAATGTGTCCCAATGGTGTGTAGCACGGCTGGTTGCAAATTTAATGCATATCCTTGTAAATCAGAACTTTCTCTTGTCTAACGTCCAATTCACGTCCACTGCCTCTGTATAATGTTTTCATTTCTCTGACCTGTTTTTCTTGCAGCGGAGGTGCAAATGAAATCACTTGTCCATCTGCCAAAAGAATTACAGCTGCATAAAGAGCCATACAGCATTGATTTTTATGCTTTGGACCTCTTTGTTTTTGTTATATTTCAGACTTATTTGTTTAATGACTATGCAGTGTTAATTAGCACCAGCTTCCTCTCGCTCTGAAAAATGGAATTCTAGAGGAAGTGAGGTCCTTGGTCAACAGGCAAGTAGACATTCATCTGATCATCTCTTCATTTGTCTATTCATCCATTCAAAATGTTGCATCTTACCATTAAACCTTCACTGTTATAAATGCATGTCTGCATAAGGCAATCAATCAGAGGTTTTATGGATATCTGCCATCCTCTTTTATATCATTCAACCATCCATGCCTGCAATAATAGGGAATATGCAAAAGATCAGGTCATAGAAAAGAGCTAAAAAGTGAGCTATGGTAAATTAAGCTAAAGTTGCCTAAATAAGATAAACAGTTAAAGTTGTGCCCCCACTGAATTTGCCCTTTATTTGGATGCAGGAAGGGCCTCTGAACAGAACACAATTGTACTTGCTATGGTGGCATTTGGAGGCTGTAAAACAGGAGAAGGAAGGAAGCTTGGGAAGTTTCTGAGGATGACTTTTAGTCCATTTGGTGACTCAACAAAGGAAGGTGGAACATTACCAAGGTTGTTCTTAGCAGGGTGAAGAAAAGAGGCTGGTGGCAGAGGGTGGATGGAGCACTTCAAGGAACTTCTTATATTCCAATAAAATATGCAAAGAGGGGAAGGGGGAATGTCTCTCAGTGCTGAAGGTATTTTTTCAAACAGTGTGAAGCACATTTAAAGTGGGCACTTGACTCCGATTAGAATGTGATATACAGCATATTAACAGCATATCAAGACATGTATACCATAAAATATTTGGATAATGCCTAATTCAGGGATGTTACAAGGCAAATATATCTATGTGGGGTCTGGATTAAAGAGCAGCGGACCTTGAGACAATCACAATGCACACGACATCTATCAACCTCCCAGCCAGATCAGCAGGATGCACCACTGCGAACATAACAAGAGGAGTGGAGGACAGCAGGGTTAAGAGCCACGCTAACCCAGCTTAAGGCTTAAGGCTGCCCCTGGCTAATGTGCGGTCAGGAAAATGAAACAGGCAAAATGGGAGAGACCTGCTCCACCACAACATCCCATCAAGCTGTTGCACTTGATTGGCAGACCATGTTCTGAGATGTCAGGACACAACACGCAAGACTCAAGGTAGACTCTGTGTTCACATCAATGCTTCATGCAAAAACATAGAGTTAAGGGACAATATTTCCCAGATGTCAAACTTTTTGTGTGACGATGTTGACTATATTGTCAACACTATGTTGCTGCTGTTTACGTTCAACCACATTCAAATTTTAAAAAATGCTCAACAGAATTAATTCCTGGGTGACTATGTGTATATATATAGGACATAACTGTATTGTTATGTATCATTTTATGTTTTATCCTATTCTATTCTGAATTCTATTATCTGTATATGTTATATGTGTGGAGCATGAAGGGACTACAATTTTCATTTTGTTGTGCAATTCTGTGTTGTATGATGACAAATAAATAACCTTGATACCTTAAAGGGAGATACCATTGTTGCCTGAAATCCCCTTAGAACAGGAACTGCTGGACAACTGAGCTACTTTGTGCAACATGTTGCCACAGAAAACTTGACCTGATTTCACCTACTTACTTCATTTCGATAATGACACTGAAACGCCAACTCAACGTTTTATAGTCTTTAACTGTATAAAGTCTGTTACTCCATGTCTGTGAATGTCAGCCACTGCTGTTCATTTTTGTCAGTGAAAACACTTGTGTACAACATGGTCCATGTTTTCCTCTGTTCCACAAGTGTTACTTTTGTAGTATTACTTTTGGTAAATTACACAGATGACCAGATCTCCAGACCTTCCCATCCACTGTATATTTCTATGTGCAACCAGTGCAAAGCCCATATTGTCTTCCTAAATACTATAGTGGTGGCAGGTTCTTGCCACCAGCTGCAGAGAGCAAAGAAACATCAGCCCAGTGGATGCAGTAGTTACTGTAAAATTAACCCTTCCCATTCCCGGTGGAAACATTTTTCTCCTGACCTTTACTCATTGAGGAATTATTGGATGTATCTCCCCTTAGTGCCTCCAGAACATAATGGGTTAACACAGAGACTTCCTGTCTTGGCAGCAATCCCAGCATAGGACATGCCTCTGCACGTAGAGGTGCAGGCTGCGAAACATCTGTGTAGCAGCATTGTGACATACACACACACACTATCACACATATACACAGTTTGCAGTGCTGTTACATACAAAATCACCTACACAAATCTTGCTTGCTTTTTCTCACATTTCAAGATAAGACACAGCATGACACATCTATGTATATCAAATCTGATGCAAAAACTCACAACCTTTCATTATGCAAACTGCCAAGTCATGTGAAACTACAGACTCGAGAAGGTACTCCTCATGTCATGAAATAAGAAGAAAGATGCTGTAGCGTTGTCCTCATTAGATGATGGATTGAAGGGGTTAAGTTAAACACCTGTTTGCATTTCACTCTTTTTTTCATAGCTCACAACAGTGTGTCCAAGGCCATATGTATTTTAGAAAGCTACTTATTCCTATGTAGCTTTTTTTTTTCTTTCAGAAAATCTTGTTTTCTCATCAACAGCCTTCTTTGCAAAAGAACTGGAGTTACTGTTTTTCTTTCAGGATCAAAAGTTAGTGTTAGCATACACCTGCAGTGTTCTGCAAGATTTTTGGGCAAGTGTAATCAAAATATATTTCTCCAATTTTGGGAGAGGCTAGCTGCCTTACTGCAGCTCCAGCCACTGCACCAAGCTAGCTATCTCTTCATTATTCAGATTGGGTTCAACCATCCTCCAGACCTCTCTCTCCATTATTGGGAGTAACTGTGATGCTATTACCAGATTGTAATCTCTTACAATATTTAAAGAAATGAATCACATTGCTAGAACATCGTAATTTGCAGTAGCCCAACACCATCCCCCAGAACCCTTGCATCATCTCCCTGAGTGACCGTGCAATGCTAACATACTATGAACTAGCTCTGTATATGCAATTCTGAGCTGAATTGCAGTACTACTTTGTAACCTGCACCAGTCAACAACAGCACTGTTAAAAGTTAATACTTAAAGAACCAGCATGTAATTTGATTTAGTGGCATCTAGTAGTGAGCTTGCAGATTGCAAACACTTTGCCTCACCCTCCCCTTCCAAGCAAGTAGGAGGTTCTCCTACTTTCATGGTTTCATGGTGGCCATGAAACTTGTGAAAAACCTGACAGACAATATTAAGAGCCAGTGTTTGGTTTGTCCATTCTGGGCTATGTGGCAGTGCAACCCAATGGACCTACACCCTCTGTAGATATTAATGGCTCACTATAAAGTAACGAAAATCAGGCCATTCTCACTCCCAAGCCATCAAATATTGAATTTTTGTCACACCCATCAGCAACTCATACAGACGCACAAGGCACCCTTTAGATGAGACGTAGCAGACTTTCGATGTAGTAAAAAGAGCAAGAAAGTTCACACCTGGAGGAGGTGGGTTGCTAGGTGGATCAAACAAACTCAGAACTTTCACCGAAGAGGCCGGGGTTCATGTCTAGTGTGAAACCAAAACATTACTAAAAGTTTTAGGTTACATAGTATTAGGTGCATCACATGACTTGTGTTATGCTACTTTTGCCTTGCAACTTGCTTCACATCATGTGACAGACATAACGTAACAAACTTAGCTATTTTGACTCAAACCATGATCTTTTCCTGAAGCTAATCAAGTAGTTTTGGTGAATAAACCTACCCAAAGTGTGGTCATTCTCAAATGTTAAAACATGTCATTCGCATGTTAAAAAGACTTCCTGGCGGCAACTCATACAGGCACTAGAGGGTACTCTATGCATCATTATGAGACACTGTATTCAACAAACTGGGAACGGTTGTGAAAACACAACTGCTCCAATTATAACTAATGAAAACATAATTATGAATATTATATTCCATTTCTGCCTAGTTCTGCTTATGAATCCCCAAACCCAAAGTTGATACCTTTTATTTAAAAAAAAAAAAATGTGACAATTGAAGGATTAGTTTGAGTAGCCTACTACTACTAATTCAGGATACAAATTGATTTCTTTCCTCCACCTCTCTTTGTCTTCCACTTCCCAAATGTGAACTATGTGTTGCTTGGTGTATAACAGGGGTCTTTTGTTTATTCAAGACCCACTATGCCAGACGTGCGGTATGCCACACTTGATGTGCGGTGCCCTGAAGCAGTCAAGTAAATGAAAATCTCAACACTTGAAAGCAGCAGAGAGAAACAGCTGTTGTGCATACGCCTTATTGGTGTGAAACTGAGAAAACCGAGAGGGGGTAGTTCCCTGGCCTACATAGTAAATTTGAGAATATCAATATGAGGCACTTGATTTAACTGCATTATCATTTGCTGCTTGTGAAGATGTCATCTATGATTTATCTGTGTATTTGTAACTCCAACTTGTTGCCTTGTCCTGCTGAAGGCAGTCAGAGTCAATTTGTGCCTACAGGGGGTAGAGTACAGGTGGAATTACGACTCTAACCATGCCACTTGACTCGCTCATCTCCTACTACAGGTGTGTTGTCTGAACTGCTTGTCTGAGGGAGTCAGTTCTCTCTTTGTTCTCTTCCCCCATTATTTTGTTACTCTTCCAGGAAAGGTACGCCTTGCACTGCCAGTAAAGCAACATGTACAGATGTCACACCCCCATCCATCGACCAAGCTGTGTCACTCACCAAACTGAGGTTATGGGTTCACTGAGCTACAACAAAAACTTCCCTCAAAGTCTGAAAGGATCCAGCACATATGTGAATCCAGCAAACATGATTTTAGCAAGTAGTTGGTTACAAACACCAAGGAAATCACCATGTGTTGTTGTAGAGGTGATTTTTTTTATTTTGAAGTTTATTGGGGATTTCATATTTAGTTTAGTTTATTTAGCCTCTTTGCAGAGTCATTTCCATGGCAGCAGCCCCGGGCTGGTACAGTTGTTTTCAATGTCTTGCTCATGAGCACTCTAGAAAAGTAAATGCTGAACAATACCAGAAGTGTCATAAATTTTCTGATCACAGATAATTGTTATACACAGTTATACCAGTACAGGAAATAGGCTACTGTGGTGTCTTAACAAGATGTATAGGTGAAAGACAACAGTGGGGTTCCCCAACATCACAGGATGTTATATATGAACATGCTGCATCACATCCTCCCTTCTTCTCACTGCTTCACCACATCACACTGAAGAAAATGCTCACAAATACACTTGAGTACATTCCCACACAAAGGATGAGTTGAGTAGTTTCCTGTGGTGTTTCAGTTTTGTTTTCTCACTACTGTACTTCACCTACTTTCTAGGCTTTTTCCTTTGCTGTCTGTTTGCAGCTTAACCTCATTAACCTCTTTCTGATGCTCCACAATATAATGTGAATAATGTAGACTATGACCTCCATTCTTGACCTACATCGTGATTAAAAGATGACAAAGCATGTGAATAACATTAAAATGCCTTTTAAAAGGATATTGCAAACTTTAAGAGGTAAAGGTCTTCTTTATTGTCACATATACAATTATATATAGTACAACATACAGTGATTCAGTCTCTGCATTAACCCATCTGTGTTAGAAAGGCCCTACACAGCCAGGCACCCAGGATCTTCTTATTGTGAGTTGACAGTGATAACCGCAGCACTAACTAGTTTCCATGTCAATTAAACCTAAATTTAAAAAGTAAGAAAAGCCTCAGGGGCTACATCAGCCTGTTCTCCTTGCAAGTTATCATCCACATACCTGTGCTGAATGTGGTTATGCAATGCTTCAGTTGAGTGGTTATATGCCCGTTTATTCTGATGCAGCCCACCACAGCTTTACTTACATTTTTTAGATCAAAATACTGCCAAACCACACTGGTTAAATGTAATCTTTGTCCCACTTTTCACCTCACTGATCTTCACCCGGGCATTAGTGCCCACCTGCCAGGGCTGCAGCCCCAGCTAGTGGCAGGAGGCTGCGTAACATCTTAGATGCCACAGATAACGGATAATGTTGTATATTGATAAAATATTAAAGATTAGTTTAACCGATTAGTATTTCATAGTCTGACTAGCGAGGATAGCGATGTTTAAGCAACTAGATAATTGTGCACATGGACTTGGGAAGTAGGGGTGTTTAGAGGGTTGCAGGGTAATAAAAAAAACATCGGTCAAACTTATGATGATTTTCTCCTTTTTCACTGAGATTTATATACACGGCGCACTACTATTTATGGTAGGGAAGAGGTTTGACTTGTTTTTTTTATTTTTTATCTTTTACTATGTTTTAGTTTATAATGCAGAAACAACCTCACTTTCTGATTCAACTGAGGAAAGGCAAGGCAGGTCAGATTTAGTACATGGACATATTGAGGTGTTTTACGGAGCTTAGAGTGTCCCACTGAATCAAAGTAACCAAAGACAGCAAGGCATATGGTCAGGCAGACCCAGAGAGTTCAATCCAGCCAGCTACACCTAGTAAATGCAATTACTGCCACCGTACAGTGACGCATATAGGACAGGATGTGTGATTTCGTTATATATCTAATTTCTTGTGGTTTGCTAGAGTATTAATTTAATAAAATATACTATACTCCCTATAGGAGAGAGGCTGAAAGAAAGAGGTCATGCATATGGACAGAGGTGGAGACATGAAACCAAAACTGATCAGTTGATTATTAAGCCTAACGTGACTCTGTATAACTCTTAGTTTTATCAGTGAAGTGTATGAACCACACTGCAGTGTCTCTGTTAACAGCAGTTACTCTGCTAACAGCAAAGAGATTGACACCTGTCTCATATACAGTATATGGGTCAATTGCTGGGTGAATGGGCATCAGTAGATCCATATACGCTTGTTTGCTACATAAAATGCATGTTCAGGTGCTGGCTCGCTCCCTCTTCCTCTCCTATGTATAAAAAATTACCTTGGTCATTCAAATGAATGCAAAAACCATGAATCTTGAACTGTATTTTGTATGGCGTCTGTAAATACAGCATTTCTTTCAGCAGGACCTACTCTGACTGATTTCCAGCATCCCTGATCATGCGCATTCCTAGTGAGAAATAAAAAAAATGGAAACCTTAATCCAGAGATAAAGAGAGAGATCTGTTTTGCTCTGTCTCTATCTGACTCAATGCCCAGTGTGCAATAATGACAGAAGTAAAGCACACAGCAATGATCAGAGGGATAAGCTCTCAGACCTTCCACACACCCCTCTTCACTCCAATTGACGAGTGTAATTTGATGGCACTCGTAACAGAGTTAGAAAGCAATTAGCGTCATGGCCCATCGGCACAAACAGTGCAGAGAGCCCACCTGTGGGTCACTTTTTAATTTGGTGAAGTGCTTAGTGCTTAGCGCAGGACTCTGCCTTTGATATACTCAGTAGATGGTAAATCCTGTTAGCGCTAGATCCACAAACTACCCCACCGACCAATATCCATCTAATCCACTGGTTAGGAGCTCACCAAGCCACACAACAAATTATTAGGGTGTCATCTGGCCTGGGATTAAAATCCAGACTCCTTCGCATAAAAAGAGAGGAGAAAAAGTAGAGAAGAAAGGGAGGGGAGGGAATGGAAGGGAAGAGGGATGAGGCAATGATGGGGGAGGGTGTTTAATTAAAGCGACTGATCCGTGCTGTTTGTTGAAGGACTAATTGTCTTTCCCCCTGAGGAGGCTGTTTCCTCAAGGAGCCTCTCCAAATTACACTCCAGACGGTAAATCCTTGTTGGTGGTGAAGACTACTGCACTAACTGGAAAGACAAGAATAATTCAAAGAAATGAGTTTATTTCAAAACAATAAATACACACAAGGAGATCTTTCTTTGTTCCTTTTGTTCTTCAGAGATATGGCTGGTCCCCAGCATCTGTGTTTGCTCTAATTAGGCCAGCGTTGTTGATCTTGTCAGACACTGTGCTTTTTACCCCTGGGGAGTGTGTTTAACATGTAGTCCCCAGGCAGGGTACTTGACCCAGAATGACCTTTGACCTCTCATTAAACCAGCCTGGGTTTCCTTTTCTAGTTATGCTCCTCTGGCCCAAATTTCAGACTTGGCTGCTTCTGACTGTAACCCTGGCCTTGAGCAAAACTTCACACGACACAGTAATACAGTACATGTCAGTACTTATGAGTTTCCGAATTCAACATTTTAATATGGATTAGGCTACTGGAAGGGCATAACATCAGGTGATTACAGTGTTTTATACCAGAGTCAAATGCACATATCTCTACGTGATATGAAAATGCAACTAGCTTGATCACTGTATGGATATGATATAGTCCATCTTGTCAGCACAACTGTTAAATACAAGAGTGTGAATGTGGAGAGGGCCCAGCTAGAGGCCTTCATGGGTCCACATTATTTCAGCATTGAGGGCTATACCATATTGAGTCTCGGTTTATAAAGATCACAGATCATTGCTTTTATGCTCTGACAACTGGCATTTACATTTTCAGACTATTCTTTAAAAATATAAACGGATAAATGTTACCAGCAGAAACACTTAGCTAGCTGTGAGATAACTATGGCGAAGGTTTAGTGCAATGGCCGGAAATCTATCCAAAGAATTGGATAAATCTCCAGCGCTGTTGGTGAAAAGTGCAGCTGCAGGCTACCGCTTAACTATGCTGTTTCGTCTTTGAAGTGTTTTCCCTTTGGACACACGCAAAAAAGGGAGGAATTCTCACTCCCGCTTTTGATTTTGATTCATTTTTGATTTAACTTATTTCAGTCAATTTAGAATTAAAATCCAAGACCCGATCTAGGAGTGCTGAATGATATTGAGTCTAACTGGTTTGGTTTGGGTAGAGTCTTGTTCTATTGGCACATGTCTTGGTTGTCTAATTAATTGGAGATGAACTGTTTTTTGGATCAGGTCTGCTTATCGTTAAATCTATCGACCAGGTCTTTTTTTGAAAACCAATTTGTGGATGTGGGTGCATTGCTCTATTGGTCTATCTCAGAGTATCCCAAGCTTTTGGACCAGTGAAGTCCTGACAATGAGGCACCATAGCCTTCCCTTTTGCATCCATTAACTCCTCCTTTAGCAAATTCTGATTGACGCAGGGTGATTTAGCTTCAGCCATGGGTAATTGGACTCATCATCCACAGGCTGAGTAATGAAGAGGAATTATGGGTAATGAGAAGGGAAAGATTTCTTTGACTGAGGAAACTCAGACGTGTCAACGTGTCTAAGGGAGCAAAGAGGGTTTGTCACTGGGTAGGCAGGCATTCACACAACCAAGTTTACAACTGCAAATGAGGACAACTGACACTTTTACCCCCCCAAAACAAACAATGTAACTAAACTCACACTATCAAAGAATCAATACATTGAAGTATGACTGAACTTTGGTTGTTTGCTTTGCTAATTCAGTTATCAGCATGCTTGACTGTTATTGGACACAGGTTTCATAATTAAAAAATCAAATTGTACAGTCCACAGGCCACAGTATACATATGTTCCCCTCTTGGTGCTCCAATAGTTTGGTGCTGTCAGACGATTATAATCAGGAATACACACATATATCCTATACTGTCCAACAGGCTAAGCTATGTCCTCAGTCGCAGTACAGCCTCCAATCAGTGCACAGCAAACTGTCACTAGGCAGTTTAAACCAGTCAGATTTCCAGAACTCCACCTACATAGACAAAGCCAAACCTCTGGCCCCCGCTTAACCAAACAAAAGAGGAGAGAAAGAATCGAGCTGAGAGATCCCACAGCGTTGGACAATGACACAGTGTGGATTGGACATGTGTGAATGTGAGTGCGCTGAAAGAGAGAAAGCTAACACAGAAGAGGAGGCATGCCTGCAGTGGCTCTCTGTGTTGATGTTGCTGCAATGTCATATAAGTCTGAGTCACAAGTCAGCTTTTCATTACAGACATCTAACTCTCCTTGATGGTGCCCCTTTTTCACTATTGTAAGACAAAGTGTAATACAATAGTATAATAGCAATGTACAATATCTTATGACTTATCATGCATTTTTTGTGGCAATGTTGTGGACATCAATAAATCAACAAATCAATACTGTGTTTAAACTATAAAAAAGAGGAATAACAATTGTAAACAGAGCTGATTATCATAAACAAACCAAGGTACACAACTTGTCATTGGTGGTTCAATAGGAAAAAAGTTTGATCTGTCCAGTAAACAACCATTATTGTCCCAGCGTCTGAGCAAATCAGCAATCAGCTTTCAAGAATGCATTTGTTGGGTGGGCTAAGACAGCTGCGATAAGTAAGAAAACCAAGAAAGATATTCATTAAGAGAAAAAAAAGAGATATCTTCTAGTTTTTGGTAAGTTTGTAATGGGTGCTTTTGACTTTTTTAATTTGAACACTGTAACAAAAAAAAAACAACAAAGAAATTGCAGCGAATGTTAGATGCTAGCAGAGCTAAACAGCTAGCAGAGCTAACATTAACTCAGCTAGTTAGCCTATTGCTTTGACCAAAAGTCAGTAAACTGAGACTCACCATATTTTGTGCACATAGCTATAGCTAACCTGCTTGTTTGCATGGCTTGTCTTTGTGCGCATAAGTTCACAAATTTCGATACTTGGTGGACTTGGTGGATTTAACTAAAACTGCACAATTTATGTATAAAGTTCAAAATTTGATATTTATAGTCTATATGCAGAGGTTCTTTCAGAGCAAGTCAGTATGAAGTGAGAGGATGTAACAAGGATGTATAACAGTTAAAGGGATTAATCTGTGGAACAGTCTTTAAAACAAAATAAAAATATGTAATAAATATAATAATTGCCTTGATTTGATTTATTTACATGTAAGCTGAAAAATGACTAAACTAAACTAACTAAACTAAACTAACTTCAACTAAATTAAATTAAATTATTCCATTGGACATTAAATCACAAACACTTTATTAAATAAACTGTAGAGTGGTCTCTGATGGATTCATTCTGCTGCCGTTCTGTGGCTGAGGTTTGCCTCTGAGTCTGTGTGTGGACATGTGAGTCTACCTGGCACCCTTGCAATATTTCCAGCCTGGACTAATGCCTTTAACAGCCAGCTGCAGCCTGAATGGGGCGCAACAGGAAACACATAGCTGTCATCAAAACACACTCTCCTGGCCAGGGGTCTTAAATAAAAAAGGGGATTTAATTTATGCAGTGATTATGTTTTCATGATCCCAGAGAAGGCTGGCAATTCCCTGTCATAGATAGAGTTGATTTATAGTTTTCATTTTATATTTTTTGTGGGAGGGAGAAGGTTAAAAAATCCAGCGGCAACATATTCAGCATTGTAAGAAAGTGAGGAGCACTTCGCTTCAACTCTGCATGGAGTGGGAGCAGCAGTCACAGATGGTGAACAAATGTTCTTTTGAAGGAGCGTTGCACAAGACTTGGTTCTTGCACGGCCCAGCAGCGAGCTAGCTTTGCTGCAGATGGTTTGAAAAGCAGCCACCAGCAAACACGCTTGTGGCAAATATGACTTCTTCCATCAGTTTGTGATGCAATGCAACTCGAAAGCTGGGATACGTGTTTGATTTATTGCATTTTTCTCCTTGTTTGTGGCTGAGCACTTGCCAAATCATTTTACTCACTGATCGGTATTGATCAGAGTAACTTCGACATGGCCTTGTTGATAGTGAATGAACCAGTCTCATTATTTCAACATCATCACCCTAAACACCATAAAGAGTTCAGTCAGACTAATGCTATTTCCATTACATCTGGGATATTTCATCTCACACTGAATTACAAACCAGATTTTGCTCACAAAATTGCAGCGCAGGCCATTAACACATAATTATGTGGTGTGAATAATGGCCATATGTATGAAATACAAGCATTTGGGCTGCACTGACTTTTTTTAGTTTTATGTGTCTTAAAGAAACTGAGAAAATTAACGGAATATGTCTGGGGATTGAAAGGTAGACAGTGTCCAAGTTCATGTGAGCTGGCAAATATGTTTTGTTTTGAAAAAACAGATACAATGCTGTGTTTCAGTCACATTACACCCCCCTTTTTATATCAAACACTTTGAAATTTGATACATCATACCTTTAACAAACAGGACCTTTGACAAATGCTAGTGTGACTAGACATGTGCCCTCTGTTATCAATGATGGGACTTAATGAGACAAATGTGATGAAAAAACTTTCAAGGCAACTAGATTTTTGGGTTTTGAATTAAACTCAAACTTTTACGTTTTGAAATAAACTAAAAGTTTTGCCAACCTATAATTTTTAATCTTAAATGTTTGAGTTTTAGAAACCAAAAAAAAAGTTATATTTCAAATAATTTTCATTGTGAGCTGTGAATCTGATTTGTCAGTATTTGGGTGCTTGAAATTAAGGATTCAAGGACATTTATTATCATTATACAACACAAGGTTTTACAATGAAATTAGAGTTGTATTCCTCCATAGTGCACACAAAATACAACACAGATGATTAATTAGATTCAGAATGGGTTTAGGTGAAAGCAACAAGATGTTCAAGTTCAACATCTGGGAAACATTGTTCATCGGCTGTGACTGTTAAATGTTTTCTTTCTTAAATGGTTTCAAATGGAAATATTAAATTATTAACCATTATTCTCTTTTACTTCAATGAGTTTACTTTTTTTGAAATACAATTTTTTGCGGGTTTCTAAAATTCAAAGATTAAAGTCTAAAGAATAAAAGTTAATTATCTCAACAAAAAAATATTAGTTGGTCTAATATGAGTTGGTCTCAAAGCTCAAAAATCTATTGTAGTAAGTTTCCTTGAAAATGTGAGTTTTTTCAAGTTTTCCATTTTTATAGTACATAAAGCAAGCCTGAAACACAAAGAAATGTTAAACACACATCAATTGCAATCGAGTCTTCCCTGACAACAAACACAGCCAGGGCCTGACCTGTTGTCATGACCATTACATTAATGTGAGAACATGCAATGACTGAGAATTCTTCTAATGACTGAGTTAAGATTAATAACAAGATTGGAGCAGGAGCAGAGGGGGAGAGGGGGACAGAGGAATGAAGAGGGTCCGGAGAGGGTTGCCCTTGTGTGCAAACAGTGATGCCCATTGTTTTTGTGAGTAGGTGTTTTGGTCTGGATTGGTGGGCCTGGTGCTGTAATTGCTGTTTGGAATGTCAGTCTGGTTAGAGGATGTGCTCTGACAACTGGGTGTCATTGTCTGTGTGCACTCCAACGCCAGAACTCCGGAGTCACGGACCACAATTAAGATTATGAGCTTTTATTAGCCAATTTAGTCCCTGTGTTTCCATGGGAAGTGCGTCCAGCACAGAGAGTCATTTGACTTACTGGTCTGACTGGTCTGAATGTACAACAACCATGTGATGTCTATCTTGAAAATTAAGCTAATTCTCATAGTATACATGCATAGTATACTTCTGTTTAAAGTGTTTGCCCATTTATATATATAGCGTGTGTGTGTGTGTGTGTGTGTGTGTGTGTGTGTGTGTGTGTGTGTGTGTGTGTGTGTGTAGGGTCATGGTGGATGCATGTGTGTGCTGACTAGAAGTTGAATGTCTGCCATACTCAATACATCCAGACCTGTCACTTGTGACATAGACTCTGAGATTTCGTACTTACAGCTAAAACAGAGCTACTGGCTGTAGATACTCATATTGTAGGAATAAAGTTGGTAAGTTGTCTGCCTTCTAACCTCTACTGAACATTGTAGTGTAACTGTGGTTGGCCTCAGAGTTAAATGTGGTTTGATTTTGGTCATCTTGGCTGATTGCCAATGCCGATAACAATATATGCACATATTTTTTCCATCTGATTGCAGAGGCCATATAGTCTCTCTTGTACTGGAGTTAACATATTATGTTACTCTTATCATGATGGCCCACTGGCAGGTGCAGACCAATACTGAACAATCACTGCAAATTTTGCTATTTGTTTTGGACACCTCAGAAAAACTCCACACTGCGGACATACTTGTATCACATGTGCATAATTTAAGCATCATTGTATCATTTTAAAGCCTTTATTGGCCAATACTGATAACATGCCAATATTATTGTGCATCCATGATGTATGGTGTTTATCTTTTTTGAAGATGCCAAAGTACATTTGGTGATAAGCTTGACAGGCATTCAATATATTGTCACCAACAATGGAAGCATCTTATTTCAAACCAAAAAGCTATTTCTGCGAGTGATGTCTTTCAAACTTGGAACATAGCAGTACATGATGGGACAGAACAACGTTCTGTCTTACCACACAAAAGAGTGGTCTTTATATCTAACAACACATGTAGCAAACTTCACAGGAGTTTGCAATTCTATATAATTATAAAACATTTTTTTGCATATTAATATATCAAGTGCAGTGTTAAGGATATCAGAATGCTCCTATAAGGATTATAAGGATAAACAGTCAGCAAAATATAAAAAACTAAATATTTGCTACCTCAAACATGAGAGGAATAGGCTACAATTCTGAAAACTTTAGCCATTAATGTAAATTATTGGTGTCATGTATGACTCAAAAGACTTAGTAGCACCCACGGGCACCGCATAAGTTGATAATGTGCAAGAGGCCATGGAGAGTTTCAGAGTCACACGAGTACTTCATAACATTTCTGATGTAAACGATAATCCACAGTGATGAACAATTACCACTGGAATCAAACAAAAAAATGGTTGTACATTTCAACACATTGCCGCAGTTGGGTTTTCCCAACAGTATTATGTGCATTTGCTTGAAAATATTAGTCATCAGATGATAGCATCAGATTGTTTTTGGTAAATTCGCAAGTGTATCTGACAATTTGTTTGTTAAGTGTTGCTCTTGTGGCTGTCAAGTATGCAAATGAACATTAGCGGGTAGATGATTTTCAGTTTAGCGGTATCCCATTTGCATGAATGTATGCCAAGTGCAGCAGAGGCCAAGCACTGCAGAGGTTGTGCTTGCTAATCCAGGTCTGAGTTGGCAAACTGTAATCACGTTCATGACAGTTGTCTTTAAATCTAAATATAATAATAAGCTTCCTGTATTACTTTATGTGTTCAGGTAAACTTAAGCTACTAAAAGTTTTCATGTGCAGTCTCTGTGTATGTACAACCATGCTGCAAAGAGGCAAAGGGTATAAAGGTATGCTATTAACTTTACCAGGTTAGTTGCCAATCTGGTTGGACAATGTCTGCCGAATTGGTCATGGTGAAATATCACGATTGATGATTGATGTCATTGTTAAGGGTTCCATTTTTGTATCAGGATGGCTGCCGTTATTTCCTGCTGAACAGACAAACCAAAACCAAACACCACCAAAGATGCAGTACATCACCAAACCAGCTTCACACTGTCAGTACTGTGCATGCTGTGATTGCAAAAAGCTAACTTCTGTGAAACACACTAACAGTGACCCACAGAAACAACACTTTGCCTAACTGGGCAAATTTATAAAATTAGCAATATGTAGCAACTGTGCACAAAAAATAAGTTGAATTCCTATTTAATATACAGTCGAAGGTTGAAGAGAGTTACTCCCCCACCCCCTCTTCCCTAGACTCGCACAACCTCAGGCAGGCTGCAGGAACACTGCAGGTGCGCAAGACAAGAGCAACATTGTAATTTGAAAATAACAAGTAACAACGAGTCCAGCACTGTAAGCTGAGTCAATGTTTCTACCATCCTGAAAACAAAAGCCCACTCCTCTAAAATTACACACTGCAGTTGGAGTTCAGTGACAGCCTGCCCTACTGCCTGCCAGACTCCATTAACATATTGCTCAATTTAACCATTATAAACATCTACTCCTTCTAAAAGATTATTAATGATTTCTTTTGACTAATGATATGGACACTTACTCATTAAGGCAAACTTTCTGCACTAATTTGAACTCCAGCTTTTATTTTCTCTTCCTCCCACATGTCAAAAATGGAACTTTGTCAACAACTCCTGCCTTACGGCATCTCTGAGGCGACACACTATCTCAAATACAGAAGCCTTTTAAATCACAATGTTACAATAGTAGATCAGTGGTCGATGACTGCAAGCCATCATCAGGTGATACATCAGCTCAACCCTAGTTGTCACACAGTACCCTATAGATGCAGATGCACACATTGTGTAATGATGATCTCTCTCTCTTTCTGTCTCCCTCACTCTGTCTCTCTTCTCCATCTATCTCACTCTGTGTGTCTGTCTCTGTCAGACAAGCCTGGAGACTCATTGTTCTGCAGGAAATGCTCTCACCATACAGACTGCAGGCTTGTATATTCTAGATTTAACCTTATAATAGCGTCACCAGCATTTAACCAACCAGCTTCCGCTAGCTTTATGTTGAAGCCCCATTACAAACACAAAATAGACTTTGACAAATGTCGACTAGCTTGCCTCTCTCAGAAAGGCTCAACAGAGACAGGAATGAGATACCAAGTAAGGAAGCAACAGAACATCAGGATTTTTTTCTTTTAAATATTCTATCTGTATCTTTGTTTTGACAGTTTGCTTCAAGCCTACAAGAAGCTAAAAGGTTGATTTGTTTGGCACCTTCTGCCTTGAGGCCTTCGCACTTCCAGACACTGAGAGGGCCACAGGGGGAGCAGCTGCTGCTGCCACTCGTAAAGACTGACACATATTTACTTGTATACACATGTGGAGGAGCTCGCTGTCTCTCTCTTCCTCTCAAACACATGCACAAATACACACTTAGAGAGCAGCAGGAGAAAGGCATCTCCTGTAATGGATGGTGCAGGTGTGAGGATGTTGTGATCTGGGAATTTCCAAAGGCCATGAAATATGCCGGCTGTAATGGTAGGTCCAATAGTAGCCTGGGCTTAACAACATGTGTCCAGAGGAAGGGGCTTTAACTGGGCAAGCAGCACACCTGCCCTATAAATACTGCCCACCCCTTACCTCTGACTCCACCCCACTCATCCATCTCTACACTAACATCTCTGTTTAAACTAAATTAACAATGCATTGAACTGCTGCCATTAGACAGCCTGTACTGATAGAAAACCACCCTTATATAAGTCAAACTCCATAGGAGAAAAAAGTAATTCTACTCCACAGAACACAGGAGTTGCCAGTCTACCAGTGCCTCAATGCCTCAAGGTTTTTTGTAATATTGTGTGACTTCTGTGAATCTGAATTATCCTTTTAAACCACAAAAGTCACACAATAACACAAACTAACAAACAAATCACGGCAGCAGTGGTTGGTTTGGAAAGAGCAATATTGGCTTGTATAAAGGCTTCAGAAAAGGCTGTCTGTTAAAGCTGTGAAAATAAAATGTAGGGTACACTTTAACTGATATCAATTTTATTATAGGTGGATCTTTTTAAAGTGGCTAAAATACCTTATGTTGTTATGTTGACATCCACAGTAGTTCACTGCTTAGCTTCCGGGCTGGTGCTCCTCTCTGCAAACCGGGGATGTGCTGACCACTATCTACTGTAGATAAAACACTGACAATCGATAAGTACCTCACACAACCCCATTTCAAATAATCCGAACTATCCCTTTAAAATACAACCTAAAAAATGAACTAACTTACCCTCTGAGGATCAGCAGACTTTGTTTTGTTTTTGCAATTTTGAGGATAATTTAGCAGTGATGGATTTATTTATCCAGTAGACGCTTCTCTGATCGTTTTATCCATCCTGCAGGCTGAGAACGGGCCTGACTATCAGCATCAGTGCACAGCCTCGTCAGTATCTCCCCAGTCTTTCTCATTTCATTAGGAGTCACTCAGCACCTCAGAGAAACATTCAATTACGCTCCAATGGTAATTAAATGTTCCTCAAATGAGTTCATTTAAATCATCTTCATTTGGGCTTCAGTCGGGTTTTTTAATGCCGGGTGCTCAACGCAGGGCTCAAATGAACATTAAGCGCCTCACCCACTGGGAGTGTTTGAAGGGCCATGCTCACAATCACAGTCAGATGACATTTTAACCAGCTTAGCAGCGTAACAATTGAGAAGATATCATTATTAGGAACAGATACAGACGGCAGGATTCAAACACACAAAGGCCTTGATAGTATTGGTAATGACATTGGCAGTACAGTGCAAGCAAGTGATGCACATTTGCAGGTCAGAGATGGCTCTGTCAAAGATAATTCCATAACCTTGCAATTTGAATGTGCCGATTAGTCTTCTTGCCATAAGACCAAATGTGACATTACCTATGATTACTTAGCTTACTATGTCAGATTATGTCTGATTTGACACGGGTAATAGGAATGATCTGAGAGGGGACAAAACTCATCCACTCACGTTTCATTGTGACAAAGGTTTTCTTCATAAAGGTTTAGATTGGGTGAGAATAAAAGACTTAAATGTCATTGCAAATCCTACAATTAGAAATGGCTGAAATTCAGGACCAGAGTTGCAGAATATTATGGGGAAATTAAACATGACTGGCCAGAGCCAACCCTACAACTTTGTGTTCTCTCATTCTCCTCCTTCACTAATCTAACAATGCGCCGTAAATGCTACAGGTTCAGTTTCATAGCAGCTAATGTACCACTCTAAAAGCTGTAAACTCTTTTTGTGTTAACTTCTGAGTGGAACATAAGTACAGTGTATGCACGTAAAATAAACTTTTAATCGCCTCTATTGTGTGCTAAAAGGTCCACCTCCCACCACAATGGCCCAACCCTGTACAGTCCAACATAATAAATGTAATAATTATGTGTTGGTGAAATAACTGTAAATCATTTAATGACCCTACAAGGCGAGAGTTATTTTTAAAAGGGGATTCATCAATATTCTCCAGGGGTACATGAAGAAAGGTCAGAAAATCTCTCATTAGGCTATGAGCATGCGCATGTGTGTCCCCCTATGTGCATTTGTGTAACCGTGCATGCATTTGGGAGTCAGTTTATGTCATTGTGTCTGGTTGTGTGTTTTTATTTACTTGTTAGTGTGTGTGGGGGGGGTTGTTTGTCTGTGATTGGAGATATCTATGATATCAGAGGAAAACAAGACAAGAGGGGCCTCAACAGCATCACTGAGTAGATATGTGTGTGACAAACTGAAAAAAGAAAGTTGTTACTATTGCAAAAAAATATATTATGTACATCTGTATTCTCAGTTGTAATTTAAATTATAGTGATATGACAGTATTATTTATTATATATTTATTTATGTTCCAATCTAGCATGTTCCCAACCTAGCAATCTATACCTCCTCAACCTCTCTTGACAGATAGTGTTGGGTAACTCTTCTTGAAGTTCTGAGGCTTTTATCAAACTGTGGCTTATAGGCAGACAGTCATCGCTCCTGTATATCTTCACTAAGTCAATGGCCTGTATTGGCATATTTGACAAACACTGTGTTGAACACAATGAAGAGACGGCCTCATTAAGTTCAGCGTAATGACCATGCAAGAGATGAGGAATGAATCTGAAAACATCATAGATAAGATAATGTCCACAAGTTAAACAACAAAAACAGAACGTTAGGTCAGTCTGATTGTCTGTTTACATACAGTACATGTGAATATGTGGTTAGTATGTTATCTTCCACCACCATCACCCCCATACACACACAAACTCCCTACACATTTTCTTCTTTTTACACATTTTCCTCTGCTCAACAATAGACAACAGGGCAAAGAGTTTTACAAGACATTTCAGCTCAGGAGTCTGAACAGTCCTGTTCTCTGATATTTCTGTTGGATCTCTGCTGTAATTAGTTCACTAAAGCTCTGTAATTGTGAAAATTACACTTTATTGTTCGTGTCAGTCCCAGGCTACAGTAGCTCAAGGGCAAAGGAGGAGCAGCTGGGGGTGGAGGCTAGAGACTGGCCAGAGCCTCGTGTAGGAGGCGACAACTCCTGCATACATTACTACAATTCCTACTGGCCCTGTAAAGATAACTTAGAGGAGGCAACACAATATCATGAATGCATATACATAAAATCTAATACAAGCCAATACAATATCCCTGATACAGTACAAACTGTACCGTTTTGAATTCTTAGTTTACCTAGTGTCAGAGAGAAGTGTTGGTGTTGGTAACTTTATGGTGATGTTTGTGACCATATTAAGTAGTATTTACATTCATTTATTTAAATGCATTATTGGAATCCTTACCCTCACTTAACATGTTCAAAAATACTTCAAAACCTGTTGTTACAAAACTGTCATTGTTTCATATAAGTGCCATTATTTGCCGTGACTCCTTTTAACCCCTGATCCATGTTTTGTATCTGTTTCCATTGTCTTGGTATGTTTTTTGTTTTGTTTTGGAGTGAGTGAGCATATTCTAAACTATTGAAAAGGTAGTAAGTCTTCAAATCAAATAGGACAAAATACTCTCGTTTCACTTACTTATTAGGCTCACATCAGAATAGACAAACAAATATACGCGGTTCAGCACAGAGCCCTCATCAGAGCGTGCTGAAATGCATAAGCGTTTGTCTATTGTGATTTGAGCCAAATAAATAGGTGAAATGGGAGTATTTTGCGCTGCTTGACTTGAAGATTTTTTGGAATATGTTTTGTATCTGTTTCTTTTGTTTTGATATGTTTTTGATATGTTTTTGTGATGTTTTGATCTGATTACTGTCAGTTGTCTGTATTTTTAGATGAAACCTTTATTTTTTTGCTGCCCATCTTGACCCGGACTCCCTGGCAGAGGAGATATTGTATCTCAGTGAAAATAAAGGATAAATATATAAACACTGTGCAAAATATTTTGTTCCTTCCTGTATACTAATCATTTCCAGAACAGTAAAACATGATGCTATTTTTTTTTTTTTCATGGTTCCTCTCAGAATTGCTTTGTTTTCTCATTATTGCATAAAGGTATATGTTTACTTAGTCTGGTAGAAAACTGTCATTTTTAGTTTTTTTTAAGTAAGTATTTGTCATATTACAATTCAGACAATAACCACACACATACAAATGCATGCATTAAAACATAAGCACTGGCACACACACACAGGTATACAGGTAAACAGGCTCAAGCACCACACACACATGCACACATGTACAGAGTTGGAGATGAAAGTCTAAGTCATGTGAAGGCATCAAGGACATCTAAAGGAGATAAGCCTGGAGAGCTATCCAACAGTTTATATATCATTAAATTGCTATACACATTAACCTTACACATGACAGTAAACCAATACATTATGTTCATGTGAATGTAATTATGGCTAATATGCAAGCCACTCTGCCAGCTCTTGTGCAATATTGACCAGAAGACTTCGATTATTGTACATGTGGTGAACCGAGTTGCCTACATTTACAGGCCGCACAGTATTAATTAGCAGACATGTTATTTAACTTGACAAATATTCAGTTGGAAGGGGGAAGTGGAATAAATATGAGAGATTAAACCTCAAAATTCTGTCACCCGTGGTCATGTGACACTGAGACAGTCTAGAAAACATGTGTGACTCTTGCTGTTCACAGCACTGTAACACATTCACTGGTTTACTGCTGGTCCCTCGCCATCGAGCCTCAGAAGTGATACAAGCTCAGGGTCATACATTCTCCAGTCACACACAGGACCACTGGCTGGAGCCTTCCAAATACTTTCCAGCAGTGTCAGAGAGGCCATCCAAAATCCACCTCAGACTACAGATGTGCTCTCCTCCTGACCTTGTTTTGTCTGCTCTGTCCTCTGTCGCACCCTTCTCAGCCTCACCCTCCTCCTGACTAATGGATTAAGGTAATTATGACATAGCTGTGCCCACATTCTGTTGGTGGGGTGAAAATTGATATTCCAGCTTTGTTGTTCTCACTAAACTGTTGATGGAATTGCATTGCCCCAGAGCAACACCACGTTTGTAGAGATGTAAAGCACGGGTAGAGTTTCTGTCTGTCTTCTTCATTTTAAAGTTAAAAGCAGTGCTCAAACAAAGTGGTTTTGTCATATTAAAAGCTCTTCACCCATGCTGCCTGTGTGTTTGCAGGTGCTATCATCTTGCAGGTATTCACCACTGAAAGACATGGATACAGTCGTAGCACTCAGGTTAGGGCCGGCTTACAAAAGTGTTGGAATGCAAAGAGGCTGATTAGATGGCCTTATCCAGCCCTGTCTGGAACCGAGCAACCCCCACAACCACACACACACACACGCATACAGACATACAGCAAACAACTCAGTGACCTCTGCTCTTTCCACTCAGTTGCCTCTATTGCTCTCCAGAATGGGACGAGCTCTGACTGATACCACCTTTAATACTCTAATCTAAATGACACTCCTCATGTAATTGCTGAGTTTAGGTTAAAGGTTTGAATTTGTTTACATTTCAAGGTATTTTCTGAGAAGATTATTGCAAACTATGGACAGATGTGTGTCATATCTCTATGAAGCAGTCAGTACAATGGAGGTTCGATGTTGAATTTGTTTTGTAAATTTGACATCATATAATTCCTAACTTCTTGTGTTAGTTTGTCACCAGGGACAGACATCACAGTCCGTGTATTAACAAATCACTGTAGACTAAAAGATGGATCCAATTTCCTTTTTTTTTATGACTTGCAGTTTTTTATTTTCCAATATACTAGTGATACAAAGGATGACAAATGAAACATGATTTTTCAAACTAAAAGCCCACACTCCCACCTCCACTCCAGAAAAGCAAAAGGAGTCAGCCTGCACACTATTTTGAGGAAAACATAAACAAATATTGTTTTAAAAAATAAACAAATAAACTGAAATAACATTAAAAGACAAGCATGTTTCTCACATAGCAATCAAAAATAGTGTGTTTTCAACTTGTCTTTACACTGTCGCTCATGCAAGTGCAAGAGATGCACAATTTTAAGTCTGTTTTAATGTCTTAGTGCTTTGGATTGGAAAGTCTGCAGACTTATAAAAAGCATCTCTCAAGAGTTTTTTAAACAATTGCTAGTTTTACAGTGTGACAGCCTTCGCAGTCTTAACAGGAGCATGTGTCAAGGTTTGTTATTGTGAAGAGAGGGACGTTAGTACACGTCTGTGATCACTTTAAGACTTAATCTCTACCAACAGTACACTATTTACGTCAATAATCTGATGAAAGGCTGGTGAGAAAGGGGTTTGAATCTCGGACCAACACCTTAGACTGACCCTACACCATTCCAAAAGTCTTAAAATTCTGGATTTGCTATTCAGTCAACAACAGGTGATAATTCAGTCCAAAACATGACACAGCAGTTTTAAATAAACTGACAATGTACATGCATTACATTATAAAAAGCTGGTGTTAACTCTGATTTAATCATTCTGAACTTTGCAATGGCCCCTTTCCACCAAATTAGCTCTGGTTCCTGAACTGGTTCAGTTCAAGATTCTCGGAGCACGTAGCCTTTCTGCAATCTCATGAACCAGCTCGTGTTTTCACCAGTTTTGATCAAGAATGTCAGCAGAAGAGAGTTGAGCTGCAGAAGAGAGTTGAAGAACATTAAAAATGATTGCCACTTATTGTAGAACTTTTAAGAATTACCACTCACTGAATATTTAATCTTCTCTAGCTTTAGAAAGGATATGACATCCCTGAGCCACCGAGTGCTTGAGGGAGCTTTAGTGGACTTCCAGTGGAGAAGGAGATGATGTCTGGACGGTAAGGAAGTGATAGCTAGAATATCAAATTGCTTGGAGGTATATCGGTTGCAGTCTTCTGGACACACAAATATGGCAATATAGGGAGAGACATTTATAGTTATCAAGAGTATTTTTGAAATAGCATCAAAGTAGCTCTGCCAAAAGCTAGATTATAATGGACGGGAATAGAAGATATGAGTTAGGTTGCAGGATGAGGTATGACATCTGTCACAGCTGATAGTGGGATAAATTTGTGACAAATAGGCCTTGGAAAAATAAATCCTGAACAGTACCTTGAATTGTATGAGTGTGAAACGAGCACAAACTGAGCTTGTGTGAATTTTGTTAAGAGCAATTAGCATTTGTTGTTAAGAGTATTTAACTGTTTATGGCTTTGACAACTACGCTCTTCTGTTTCATGTGGCTTGATAAATCCTCCAGTTTTAATAAAACGTCGCAAATGTGTTTGAACCTTTGAATGATATTGTAATGTTCACATTTCTAACCTGGGTTGCTCGTCCACCTCATCACTTCCTCCTTCCTGACTTGATAAGTTCTCTTCACAGCAGCCCAATCCTCTCCATGTAGATCTCTCTCAGCTCCGCATCATCAATAACTTCAAAGGCACAAAAGCAGCTAAATTAGGTCCGCCACTTTCTTCTGTCATGACTAATGAGCTCTCTCTTCGTTTGTGTATTAGTCTCGCTCTGCTGTGGCCGTACCCCAGGGAACGGGCCACTGCTGTGCCTTCCCATGAACAGGTAAGCCCAAACAGATGACAAGGCAACAGAATGGAAATAGAAACAATAGGGTTCTATTTGAGTTTTGTTTGAGGCACATGCACAGTGTGTTGTACTAACTTGCAAGCAGATGCATCCACTTACCCCTTTACTAGAACATTCAGTAACTGGCAATGATACTTGCATGTTTAGTTGACTTCATTTTGTGTCTTTTGAGATACTCATCCTGCACTCACTATAGCAGTTATGACATCACATAAGCCACACGAATCAAAGAGACAGACAGAAAAACAGAGTGTTTCCACCAAATTTAAAACAGAGACAACTGAAAGACGCTATCTGAGCTACGCTTTTGGACGTGTTGAACTCCTTATGGTTATGAAAATATCCGGCTGATTGGCAGGATCATCTTCCACAGCTTTTGGCAGCAGAGACGTGACTGATTTGGCCTATCATTAAATAGTGTGCACCCAGGAATCTAAAAATACAAAATCGTCGCAGCGATGAGATCATACACTTGGAGAGTTAGAGAGAGACAGACTATGATTATAGGCTTTTGTCACAGGAAAGAAATGGTTATTTGTCAGCACCATGTCAAGAGAAGCCACAAAAGAAATCAACACTCTGACTGGCCTGTGAGACCGAGCCTTAGTACAGCTTACATCACGCTGTTCCCAAACAAATTGCATTATTATTGAATGAGTAAACTGCCATGTGTCATCAGTTAATTGCATTTTGCCATTAATGCAGACAATATGGTTGAAATAAATCCCACACTAAAGTCATCCATGTTGATGAATTCAGGTCAATGCATAGAAATAAAGACGAATAAATTAGCATTATATCAGGAACTTCATCATAAGTTACACTCACAAGCCAGCAGAGGTGTGGACTCGAGTCATATGACTTGGACTGAAGTCAGACTCAAATTTGATGACTTTAGACTCGACTTGACAAACTCACAGAAGGTACTTTAACATCAGTGACTTGTGACTTCACTTGGACTTGAGCCTTTTAATTTGAAAATACTTGATACCTTCCCTCAGGCCCAAAGATTAAAAAGTATGTTATTTAAAAAGTGTGAATCCATGAATCAGTTCATTCCCCTTGATTTCCTGAATCAACTAACATTAACACTATTCAATCTCAGCAAGTTGACAGTTCACCCCAAAATCAAAAATGCATATTTTTCCTCTTACCTGTAGTGCTATTTATCCATCCAGATTGTTTTGGTGTGAGTTGGAGATAATGGCTGCAAAGACATCTTCTCATCTTCAAAGACATATTCTCTCTAATATAAAGGAAGTAAATGGCACTCAGCTTGTGGTGCTCACAACGCCAAAAATACATTTGAAAAATTCAACACCAGTGTAAGAAAGTAGTTCCGGTTGATTCGACCATGAGAAAAAAAAAGAGTTCCTACATGAAATTGCTCACAACAAGGTTTGTGGATCATCTTGAGTAATTGGGTGATGATTTCTGAGAAGAGACATTGTTGTTAAGTTTTTCAAATGTACTTTTTTTGGCACTTTGAGCCCCACAAGCTGAGAGCCATTTATATTCATTATATTAGAGAAAAGGCAGACATCTCAACAGTAAATATCACCAATTCTTGATAACTCACACCAAAACAATCTAGATACAGGCCAGACAAATAATATGTAAATTTGATTTTTTGGGTGAACTGTCCTTAATTGAAGAACTAACGTTGCATTACTGAGCTCCAACTGGAAATAAATTATACCAATGGTAATTTTGTTCATGTACAAAAACTATGTGATGATCATCAAAAAACAAATTGCAGTATGCAGAACATGCAGAAAAATGACAGATTTGAGGTGTAACAACCTCTGACTTGGTTTGACCTTTGGAGTTGCACAAAGAACGGTAAGTCGAGGCTCTGTTGTTAAAAAAAACTTGATTGCAAAGACTTGAAACTTACAGGTGACTTGCAAAATGATGACTTGGTCCCACCTCTGCAAGCCAGTCTGCTCAAACTATCTGAGTCAGTATCACTTCACACCAACTGTGAAATAAGTTGTCTATTCTGTAAATGTATGATAAAATATATGTAAAACAGTATCATGAGGGTGTCCTATGTATCCTCCAGCTAAAATTACAATGTTTCATTGAACACATATTTTTGACAGTGTTTGATCATAGGATCATAGGACACAGTCATATGGGAACCAGGAATACTCAGACAGCCTTATGGTGCTGTTGCACATGAGTCAATTAAAAGTAGGAGACCTCTGAACTGAGATAAAGTGCAATGTGCTTTAGTGGTTTATGTGACTTCATGCTTAGATAAAGTGATTTTTATGGCTTTGGGACGTAATATCAGCTTGGATGGAACACTGGGTTCACTGGCATACACACGTCCACTGACATGACTTCTTCCACACAGGTCTGACTTCCTTACATAACTCCTTTGAAAAAGAAATAGATAGAGAAATAGGAGTACTGATGTATTTTCCTTAATGAAATAAAGAAAATAAAGACACTTAATTTGTACGTGTGTGTTGTGCAAACAGTATGTTTTCCATTCCTTTATAACATCTTTTATTCCTTCTTTGAAAAGTGTGTGTGGACTGTTACAGTGATTGAAAGGGGAATCCCATGCACATGTGTGTCCAAAAGGTGGCAGTGTTGAGTTTTATAATGGTGCGCAGGGGCATGACAGATCTCCTCACTCCACCTTTCATATTTTTTGGTCAATTTCTCTAAAGTTACTACTCAACATCATTCATTTATGCCACTTAAGTTGTAGTTATTTCTGATATAAATCTAAAATGAATTATAAATATTGTGCCTCCTAATATTTGGAGGTTGCAGTGGGCCATGCTGTGATTTAGGATCATATGAAAATAGAGTCCTTCCTTTGTTTGAATCATTATTGCTGATATGTTAGCTCTTTTATGTCTCTCTGGTGTTTTTGGACCCTTTGTATGTATATTTTATGTGTATGTATTTATGTATTTTACTCTATGGCTGCAGCATGGGTGATTGGCACAAGACAAATTTCCCACCATGTGGGACAATAAAGTAATATTAATGATAAAAATAACAAAAATGTTAGATATTAGAATTAATCAGATGACATTTTATGAGAGATAAACAAGGTGTAATATGCTGCAGTAAAAACACAAAATAGATTTAAAATTAAGTAGCCTACATAAGATCTCTGTTAATTAAAAAATAAACGGTTGTGATACATTTTGTACAATTTAGTATCTCTCTCTTTCTATTTATAATTTATCTTTTTGTTTGTTTTCTTTCTTTTCTCTAAACGCTCTTCATTGAGACTGTGTGAATGAACGTACAGGATGTAGGCTTCACTTCACTCCACTGAAATAAAAATGAATGAAACAGGAACAAATTGTTGCTCCATTTTTAAAACGGAGATTTAAATATCGTCCATAGTAGGCAAAGAGTTAAGAGTGTGTGTCTCAGCTGACAGTCAGCTGATGGCCTTTGACAGTTGAGAAAAGTTTTGTTTCTGTAGGCTACTAATATGTTAATTAGCTCTCTGAGTGTGCGACCCTATTGGCTCTTCGTCCGAGTCAATTTCCCATTTCCAGCCTGACGTCAGGGCGGCTACAATGCTCTTAAACTCATCTGCTGTGTGATCCCTCTAAAAAATCGCCCCAGCAGTCAGCGGCTTGTAACGTGCGAGGCTGCATTCACTCCCTGTACTTTCGGCTTGTCTCCCTCTCCGCTGCGCGCAGTGTGTTCATGAGGACACCGTAAAGTGTTAAATGTTTGAAATACAAAACCGCCGAGTTTCACATGCTGAAAAAGGACTCCGCTACTCGTGTGCGCGGCACTGCTGTGTCTGTGCAATAGACTCTGCAAAGAAAAACTCCTCTCACACGCCTGCAAGTCCGCGGCTGCAAAAAGGACGCTGAAAACCTCGTTTTTCGCTTTCAAGACAAACGTTTAAAAATCAAACTGGCTCACGTTCTTCCCAACCAACCCAGTTTGACAGCTGCGCTTCACCCCGTTTGGAGGACTGTCAGCAGCAAGAGGATGGCATCAGAGCTGGCAATGAGCAACTCCGACCTGCCCACCAGTCCCCTGGCCATGGAATATGTTAATGACTTCGATCTGATGAAGTTTGAAGTGAAAAAGGAGCCGGTGGAGCCCGATCGCAACATCAGCCAGTGCAGTCGCCTTATCGCCGGGGGATCCTTGTCTTCCACCCCGATGAGCACGCCGTGCAGCTCGGTGCCCCCTTCCCCAAGCTTCTCGGCACCCAGTCCGGGCTCGGGGAGCGAGCAGAAAACACACATAGAGGATTTCTACTGGATGTCCGGTTATCAACAGCAGTTGAATCCAGAGGCGCTGGGCTTCAGCCCCGAAGACGCAGTCGAGGCGCTGATCAACAGCAGTCACCAGCTCCAGTCCTTCGATGGCTACGCCAGGGGCCAGCAGTTCGCTGGCGCAGCCGGAGCTGGAGGCACCATGGCAGGGGAGGAGATGGGCTCCGCCGCGGCGGTGGTGTCGGCAGTCATCGCTGCTGCAGCCGCTCAGAACGGAGGGCAGCACCACCACCACCACCATCACCACCACAGCAGCGGCCACCACCAGGCACCCGGCGTCCAGTCCAACGGCACTTCTGGGACAGTTCACCCACACATGCGCTTGGAGGAGCGGTTTTCAGACGAACAGCTGGTCACCATGTCAGTGCGGGAGCTCAACCGGCAGCTACGGGGGGTCAGCAAGGAAGAAGTGATCCGATTGAAACAGAAGAGGAGGACCCTAAAGAACAGAGGCTACGCGCAGTCCTGCCGGTACAAGCGGGTCCAGCAGCGGCACGTCCTGGAGGGAGAGAAGACGCAACTCATCCAGCAGGTCGATCACCTAAAGCAGGAGATCTCCAGGCTGGTCCGGGAGAGGGACGCGTACAAAGAAAAGTATGAGAAGCTCATCAGCAACGGCTTCAGAGAAAATGGATCCAGCAGCGACAACAACCCTTCATCCCCGGAGTTTTTCATGTGAGTCTCGACATTATCGTGAAAAAAAAAAAAAAGAATATCAGATGAGTTACTACTCACCCCCGCTTACAAAAAAGTTTTCATTATGAAACATTTTTCTTTTTTCATTTGGCTCAAATGCCTACTAGACCAAGAACTAATGTGTCAACTTTTTGATTTTTGTTCACTATACATTTTTTTTAAACGAGAGTTTGCTCAAGTCAGTGACTGTTTTTAGATTTGGAGGGCTTTGTCATCCGTGTTTTTAATTTGGAGAGGCATACTCAAAAAACTTTCATC
This sequence comes from Lutjanus argentimaculatus, assembly GCA_034769285.1. Classification (NCBI taxonomy): domain Eukaryota; kingdom Metazoa; phylum Chordata; class Actinopteri; order Lutjaniformes; family Lutjanidae; genus Lutjanus; species Lutjanus argentimaculatus. The sequence goes on along the minus strand of JAWZSL010000045.1, from coordinate 1,319,895 downwards.
TACTTTTTGCTATCATACTCAGTATATTACGCATAGCCTGTTTGTCAAGATTTTTTCATCGTTGTTCATTAGATTTGCAGTGTCAAATATGATTTTTGAAAGTTGATCCAACTTTATGCCGCAGTATACGAAGTGTGCATGAAAGCACTAAATATACTCCTCTGAAGTTCATCAACTTGCCCTTTTTTCATCATTTTACTTTGAATTCAGTGTACAGATTCCTGTCAAACCTGCATCCATCGACAATATGTTTTTGGTCTTTTTTTACCTTTACTTTTTTTTGTCTGCCAAACTTGGAGGATTGCGAGCCTGCCGTTTGACGCCACCTCATCTCATGCGTTTGCTTGTTATTGTGTTGAGCAACAAAAGACTATATTCATTACAAACTATTCATTGTTTTTAAAGAGATGTGTTATTGAACTGCCCTGCATGCTGGACATGTATGGTTTTTTTTTTTTTCTTTTTCTTTCTGTGCTTGAAGATGTCCTTTTTGTCGGATGACTCCAGCATGGCATTCATACTTCATTTATGGCCTCCTGACTTTTTTGGGACAGCAACAAAAAAGTGACAGGACTTCCCACCCCTTGTATCTATACAAGTGCGCATTTCAGCTGTGTTGAAGTGCGACACCACCATCGGCTGTCATTAGGCTGCAGTGAATGCGCTGTATGCATTCCTGATGGAAGTTGATCGGCGGGGATCCTGGTGCGAGAGGGGGGAAAAAAGAAAAGACTTCACTGTAAAGGAAATCACCAAACCTTTCTCTGGAAGTTTAGTCTGTTGCTTAATGCCTAAATATTGTTATTTAAAGATATTCCACTCTGCATTTGACAACATTTTGAGTAATTTTAAAGCGTAATTTAAGTACAAAGTTTTATAATGCAAGTTGCAAGAGATGCTACAGGTTGAAGCCTATACATTAATAAGAAGACTGCTGCACAAAAGTATTTTTTAACTTTGGTTTAGAGAAATTGGCTCGGCTCCAGTTTATATTGTGCAGTGCATAAACAGAACAGCGCTTTTGCAGCATGTGCTTCAAACACGAGAGTGAGAGAAACACATTTCATTATTGTATTTAAAAGAAAGGGTATTGTATTGAGAAGATTGAAGTCAAAGTTAATTTGCCATGCTCTTGGAAATTGTGTGTCTTCAACGAACTGGACTGAAATGCACTAAAAATTCTCGCCTGTAATCTTGTGGAAGTTAAAAAAAAAGGAAAAGTTGGTATTATTCTCCACATCTCAAGAAGATAACTTTATGTTACGACCTAATCGTAACATTTTCACACTTTATTATTATCAGTTCAGGAGAGACTGTTGTTTTGTCTTAAACGAACACAATATTTGCAAAGCAATAACAATTATTATAATAATCAATGATGTCTGGACATTGTTAGATCGTCAGGGATTGACACCCTGCATGTACAAAAATGAGGGAGAACCATTCGCCAAGAAATCTTGAAAATGTTAATTAATCTTTCATCTTATATATAGTATATATATATATTTTGCTGTGCAAAATTATTTCACTCACTAACCATATGTGATGTTCATATGTGCTCGTTTTTCATTTCATACAATTAAATGATATGCAATAAATGTATGTAATTGTCTTCAATAAGTTTCTCACTTTTCTTTTCACTTGTCCTGAGAGTTTTTTTGATTTTCTGATTAAAACAGAATGAAAGTAGAATCAGAACATGATGGGATCACTGGACTACATTTTAACATTGCTTTTATTTGATGTTGTCGCTCCAGCACTAATTTATTAGCGGGCCACCCTGAACGAAATCAGAATTTTTTAAGAGTTATTTACAAATTTGCACAAACAGTTTAGCGAAAACTGGAAAGTGATTCAGGTTTAGACGCAATTTTCCACTTTGACGCTTTGAGTGCTGCAGTTAAAAATGTGGTGATATAAGTCCGGTGTCACAGATAAGGTGATGAGACTACAAACGAAGATTAAGACACGCAGTGGCCTACATTTCATCGCACATCTGTTTTCACGCTATTATCTCACACTGGTTCAATCATTTTTTCTTTAAAAAAAAAAAATCTCAAATTAACTGTGAATGAAAAATCTTTTTCACAATTTAATGATCCCAAAGACATTTAGAAAAAGACTTAAATCTTATTTTTGCCATTTTTGTTGTTTCATTATTTCAAGTCCATTTCCATTCTTACTCACCTTACAATCAAATTATTGTATGATGAATTTTTATGTTTTTATTCTACTTAAAATATTACATCCTCATTTGTGATCATAGAAACCTCACACAATTTATATAGTATAATTACAGTCCTGTTAATCTTATTGTTTAAAATGTAACCTGTGATTAGTGTATGTGTGTTTGAGTCTCCCTGTCTGTGCCTCTGTGTGTGTGTGTGTGCGCGTGCGTGCATGTCTGCAGATTTAAATAGATGTGATTGTGTGTTTCTTTGAATGAGTGTATGTACTGATGACATCTGAGAATTTATTGTGGCTCTGCATGCTCTGTATTTGCACCCTCCATCTGCCCTTTTCACAGTTCTTGCTTCCTCATCTGTGTTGTGTGTTTTTGTAGTGTGTTGTGTGTTCACTGCTGTCTCTTTTTCGGACACTTTGTGCTCACTGTCATTAGCCTGTTATTGTTTGGCTTTTTCCTAATTTCACTGGCTTTATCCTGTTTGTCAGAGGGCCTGGATGTTAGCAGAGAGGGGGTGCAGTGAGGGCACAGTCATGTCAGGCATGTGAGGGGGCGCTGGAGAAGGTGCCAGTGTAAGTCAGCCGAGCCTCAGCGCTGTTCTACCCAGTGTTGCATTTCAGCTGGTGTTCAGACGTCTCATTTTGACTTCTTTCAACATAACTTTTGCACTGGTGCACAAACTAAAGAGGCCACTTTTCTGAAACACAAGAGGAAAACTTTTTTGTAAGTTCTGGGACAAGGAATAGCCTTGTGGGCATCTTGTTTCACTGTTCCAGAACAATTTGTTTGTTGAAACAGGAAGACCAATGAGCCAAAATACACTTTGAAGAAGGTTTCTGAGGACAGATAAAGTCTGGATCTGTCAGCTTTTTGCAACTTAGCCACAGTTTGTAACACAAAGGGCACCTTTCATAAAAATTAACCACAATGTCAGTGTGTTAAAAAAACACTGACTGATCAACTATTACTCTAAACTATAAACAGTAATCTGTGCAGTTATAAATTTTCTAGTTGTTAAATTTACAAAAAAAGTCATCTTCTGCACCATCTGCCACTGATGATATGCTACACAGCTCGTCAAAAAAAGGTTTGAACCCCACACTTGTGTCCCACTCTGCTCTGTTGTGTGTGATTTCCTCTGAGGTGCTCTGTGCTGCTGCTGCTGCTGTGGTGGCTGATTTGCCCAGAGTGAGGGGAGAGACTGAGACAATAGTCGGGCTTGGGCTGAATTAAATGATTTTGCTGATGATTAATAGTGGTGTGGGCCACTGGCTCCTGCGATGTAGAGATGATAAATCGTGAGTGCAGCTCCGTGCAGCTGTGCCAGTGTTGGGTCTTTGCATGCACACACCACGCAATTTACAGCCAAGCCGCTCTCCTTCTTCCTCAATTTATCTAATTACATCTATTTGATCTGAGCAGTAGCGCTGCTAGATTTTGATATTTCATATTAACCACAACAATGTATTGAACGAGTTCAGGGAGGATAATTGTTTGTTTCACCCCTTTAAAGAACATGTTTCTGTATTCAAAGGAAAAACATGTTTTCTTTATTTAGTAGCCAGGCTTTGCTTCTCTAAAGGCCGTGCATTTGTGTGGTGGGGTTTTTGATGTGTTCAGAGTGGCATGTAAAAAATGAAAATTTGGTTTCAGTTCAGGGCTGCCCTGTTAGACTCTTTAGCTTGTTTATTTTGATTGTTTCCTTATTGGGGTAGATCAGTTAGACTTCTAACGTCCATGCACTAGAAATGAAAACACACACCAGCAGCACAAACACAAACACACAGACAAACGCTAAATTGCCGTGCATAGATTTACCCCAGCCTTTTATTTCACAGCATGGTGTTCTTTGTATTCCTCTGTATTCTGGCATTTATATGACTCAAATACTTCAGTCTCCAAGCTAAATGACATTTGCATGAGGACATATCTGATTTGCAAAAGATGTTTCCTGTTATATCTGTGGCACTAGTGTGCAGTGCTTATGTAAGTGATAAATCTATCGATTTCCCAATGATGCACTCATATGGAACGTTGGCTCTATGCGGGCTGACAGCATAAGATGCAGCACGATGTTCACTCAAGTAGCAGTACACCACTCGACAGGCTGAAAAGTTTGAGCTGGTTGGGGGTTTGAATCCTTACAGGCTTTAGAAGAAATGCTGTAGGCCGGAGAGGATCTGTTGTCTTGTTCTTTGTGCATGACTCTGCATCTCTTAATTCACACCGGCCTGTGTGCGAGGTCGATAAGTGCCTGTGTAGAAAATACGTGTGCTTGTATGTTTAAATGTGAGCGTATGTGTGTGTCTCTTTTGTCGTCTTTTGGAGTAGAGGATGAGCAGAGGTCAAAAGTTACAGCGCACAAGGCTGCTCTCAAAGTCATTAGAGTAATCCCTGCCCTGGGGAGCTCACGCTCATTTCCTTTACCCAGAACCCACTGAATAAGATGTACATCCGACATGGTACAGCACACACTGAATTCAAGACTACTCACTCGCCTTTTCTTTTTTTTTTCTTTTTACCCATTTCCTGTATTTCACCACTGTTTTAGAAAGTCACACTCTCATAACATTCTTTTTTTTTGTTACATAAGCGTGTTTTTGAGGATTTTAACAAAATCGAATTAAAACAACTTTTAGTAGAAGTGTTTCTTGTTTTTGTGTGTGTGTAAAAACATTTTTATTAATGTGTTAAAATGACTCATATACGGTAGGTTGAAATAGACAAAAGGTGTTGACGTACTTACAGGCAATATGCAGCACAAATGTTACCTAAAAATGTGTAGAACAGAGCAGACACTTGGCTGAAGTCTGCAGGTTTACTTTTATGCTGCCAAATATTTTGTCACTGAACATAAGAAGCCACTGAGTCACGGACAAGTGTAAATAAGGATGACAAAAAGAAGGCAGCTTTTGTATTGGTTTAGCTAATCACAGTAGTATATTGGGCATTTTCCAGTTGTGTTTGTGGCACCCATGATGATCACGTACAGCAGCTCATTTCATTCTCACACCCACATCATTCTGGGGTTGTATTGTGAGTTTGCAAAACAAAACAAAATAATCGCTGGTACTTAAACAAAATTTCCTGTTACCCCTATTTGTCCGACTGGGTGTGCAACTGTTTTAGCTTTAATTAATGTTTAAAAAAAACACACATTTAACATCTGAAAAACCCAAGTAGTGCCATTTGTGTTTATTTGAGGAAAAGACTTGCTTACCCTCTGTCGCAATGTAATGAATCCAAAATAATTAAAAAATAAGATAGGTTGCTTCCTTGTTCTTCTACTTAAAAAGGAAAAAGAAATAATGAGTTTCATTATGTCATTTTAAACATATGAAAAGATTTAAGGTCAGGTCCCATTTAGTATAATGTTGTAACAATAACAAGTGTGCATTTATGGTGAAAAGTTAACTTTTGCATGACTTTTACCCCATTCTTCCTTGTTTTATTTTTATACTTTTTATACTTTTCATGGTTGCTAAGGTTGAAACCTTTACATAAATACATACACTGTTACATACATTGTGTAAACCCATCCCAGGGCCAACATTGCCTCACTCAAAACAACAAAACAAAAAACCCATACTGAAATCATCAAGTAATTGAATTTTAGTGTATTTCATAAAGTTAAGGTTTTGTAAGATTATTTTTTTCAGTGACAAAGAATGTGAGTTTGTTATGAGTTTGGTTCTGCAAAGCAGCAAATCAGACGGAATAATACTGGATATACAGGGAGTTAACAGTAACAGTAGTCAGGTGTCTCAGCACAACCAGGTGGCAGCCACATCTGCGAATAGTCTGTCCAGATTCACAGCAGATACTGAGGCAAAAAAAAGAACAACCTCCTCTCACTTTACAGTGTATATGAGAGGTACAGTACAGAAACGCTCACTCCTTTAGAATCAAACAGACATCAGGGATCAATTAAGATGCTTATTTTATCAGAGTACGCTTTGCTCTCTCTATACATTTTTTTCTTTCTTTGTGGCAGAAAGTCACGCCGTGCTTCAAATAGACATTAAGCGGATACGCACGGTGTCATTAGAGAGTTGTCCTTGAAAGACTGGCTGCAGGTTATGTTGGTAATGAGGTGGTCGGGACTTGCTGGGGTAATTTTATATGTCTGTAAATGGACCCAAACCAAGAGCCTGTGACTTAAATAAATGCAACACCATCTCTCAGCAGCCCCATTGCACAAAAGGTGACTGAGTTAAAACAAAAATCTAAGTGGGATTTTAGTCTTTCAAAGAGGCACACATGTTCAAAGTTATACATAAAACCATTATTGGCATTTTAAATGAAATTTGAAGCATGATTTTTATGAAATGTAGATTTGCAGCAGAGCAGTGCACATGAGAAACAACATCCGATGAGGATTTAGTCATTTACAGAAAAGAACAATGATTCATATTCAGTAAATTTGTTAAGCACGGAGAGTATATTTTTCCTTATGTTTCTCTCCTTAGCACTTGCAGTGTACTCAACTGTATAACGACGTAGCAGAGGATGACAAGAACTCCAGGAGAAATAAAGCATGCCTTACAACATAAATGAGACATTTCCATACATTTGTAATAGGTGATACTGTGAGTTTTCACAATACCAGAATTTTGAACTTCGATACAATACTGGCAAAAAAGGTACTTGATACTTCTCTCTATTCCTTGGCAAAACAAAATAGCATTTTTTAAAACTTTTTTAATCAACAAACTGTACACAATGCTACAGAAAACATCAGTGAAGACTGTCTGGTTTTGCTGCTGTCGGCCTTGAATGAGCACTTAGATCAATGTTTTGATAGATTCAGCTCTTTTCATACTATTAAATGTTAGAGCTGTATTGTTTTTAAACACACGGTATAGAAAAAGTATTGATACTTGGATATTTTTGACATCCTTAAAACTAACACATTCACCGTGATCTTGATTAAGCTCTTGCGTATTTATTAGTGCCCTGTTTGTCTTTTTTCAATAGAAGTTTTTGCCTTTTCTGCACTGTTTACATATACATTTTTTTTAGATTTCTTCAAAATCAAGCTGTCACTCAAATGAAAGTTTACATTTTGTGATTTAGACGCAAAGACTATCTTTATTTCTGCAGAGGAACTAATATCATCATGCTGCATCACTGCTGTTTTCCTGCAGGTTCTATATACTCTGTAGAAGTGAGTTATGTGGCATTTATTTGAAAACCCAATGATTTAAAATTTCCTTCGCTGCTGCAGTGTACGAGCAAAGTGTTTCCACAACTGTCATTTTTCCACAGTGTTTTAAAGGGACCCTGCTTGGCATCAGTGTGCAGGGAGCTAAGAGCTAAGCTAATGTTTTTACCCATGTAGCAACATTTATAGGGAATATGAATTACTTGATTTGGACCAGCCTGGAGCGACATGCTTACTTGTGTGTGTGTTTTGAGGGGGGTGCTTATGAAAGTGTCTGTCATGAGGTAGCAGGAAAAGCAGACATTACAGTCCTCCACTGTTTTATTCATCTGCACGATAAACCCCCTCCCTTTTAGAACAATTAATTATGTAATTTAATGAAATGAGCAGGAATAAAGGCCTCGGCATGAAACATTTTGCTTTTTCTGTGTGACGGCACACTGTATGCTTAGATATTTTAGTTTTGTCTCTTGTGGTTAACAGTGTTTTGATGCATGGGTTCTGCCTGTGGAATCTATTTGCATGCAAATTTTTTACATTTCCCTCCGCATCAAACGCTTACTATGATACATGTACTGTGTTTCAGCAGATAGACAAGGTGAGAGTGAATCTCGCTTAGAATGGATCTACTTGTTTCTTTGTGATTATTTGTGTGCCGTTGTATATGTGTGTGTGTGTGTGAGAGAGAGAGTTTGTGTGTGTGTCTGACAGAATGACAGAGTGACACACACAGTAGAAGAAACAGCGGAGGTAGAGAAACAGGCAGCATTTGTATTTGATATTCATTCATCTATTCTTATATGTTTTCTTCACTCTCTGCTGCTTTAGGTCATCGAGAAAATTCCTCCATCTGTGATTTCAAGCCCCCTCCCTCCATGCCCTCGGCTCTCTGAGGTAAAACACTTCTCTCTTGATCTCTTCCAGCGTTTTTCTTTAAACGTTGAACTTTTCCTTATTCGTTTAACTTCATAACAGTGAGTGAAGTCAAGTTTGTAAAACATCAATTAAACACTAGTTCTTTACAGGAGAAATCTGAAATATATTTACTGTACTAAATCAGAAAATGACCATGATATGTCAGAGATTAAGGAAACACGATCATTTAAAATACTCTGACAGCAGCACTACAGCCGTAGTTTCCTCCTAATTTCTATTCTGGCCCATAACTTGTCTTACTGTTGACCGTTTCACATTAATTAGAGTTCAAATTAATGAGGAATGTTCACCGAATAAGTAAGTTTCTGTTTATGAGTCCTGAGAAATCATTAATAATCTTTTAGAAGGAGTAGATGTTTAAGACAGTTAAATTGAGCAATATGTTAATGGAGTCTGGCAGGCGGTGAGACAGACAGACACTGAACTTAAACTCCAGAGTGTGTATGTAGCACACGGGCTCAGCTTTACATCGAGAGACAACTGATAGTTATAAACAGTTGACCAACTTGTAGGACTTGTTGTTGGTTGGTATTATCAAATTACAATGTTGCGCCCGTCTTGCACTCTTGCACGCCGTGTTCATGCAGTCTGCATGAGCTTCCTCAGGTCTGGGGAGGAGGTGGCGGGGAGGAAACAACTTACTTCAACTAGTGACTGTATATTAAATAGGATTTCAACCAATTTATCATACTGTCTATGACTCCAACTTGCTATTTGGACTACAATACTCATTTTTAGACGTGCAATTGTTACATATTGCTCCTTTAAAGCTATAGTATGTAACATTTCTGCTACAAAATGTCTAAAAACACAAGACCTATGTTATATATTTTGTTTGTGTTGTGTACAATCATTATCATGTTCAGACACAGGGAAATCTATAATTTATTCAAGGTAAAGTTGCGTTTCCACCTAGCCAGTAGTTGCTTTGACCTACAGGAAAACACAGAATACGTCAAAAACATCAGAGAGTGAGGAGGGAAGCCATGACAAAATGTAAAGTGAATAAAATGTTAATATTCAAACCCCACCCATGATCCCATACCTCTTCACAACGGCATCAAACTTCACCTTTTGTCACTGTTTTAATGTGAGAGAGATCTCGAGCGGCAGAATTTCCATATTGTGCAGTTTAAAAAATAAGCAATATGTAGTTGTACAGTGACATCAAACATATTCAGAATACAGTGTTATTACTGGTCATGTTGTTTCTATTTTCCTTTTATAAACCTACACAATGAAATCCATATTAATTATTCATCAATATTTGACTCTCATGTTAAATAGAGAGTGGATACAGTCACCACATATAGTATTGAGCGTTTTATAGCAAACTGAAGGTGTCTGTAAGGCTTCCATAATGGATACATAATGTACTGTAGTTTGTCGATTCATATGCTAAAAAGCGCATTTAGATTGACACTATCTCTCCATCACATCTCGTTCTATCTACCTGACGTCATAACTTTGAGTACTGTACGTATTTTCCCACCGTATTTATACCCATGCAGAAAAATAAAATAAACCACACACACACATGCAGACAACACAGATATGACATTTTCAGTCGCCCTGGATCAACAGCACAAGCAGCAGATTATAGCCACTCATTCAAATGTAAATTACATGTTCAGATTTTGTGTGAGAGAAAAAGGCAGACGGTGTTGGACAGCAGGAGAGAGGCAGAGTGAAGAATAAGCTTCCCATCCTGAAATCAATTCACAGAGACAGAGAGGAACCTGGGCAAATGTATATTGCAAACCCAATTGTTCCTGTAATGGTTTCACTGATTGTTCCATAGCAAACCTCCATGACGTGCTCGGTCATGACACATCAGGATGAGGAGAGAAGGTTTGAGCTCATATTCATGACTTTCTACCTTGCTGAAATTGTATGTATGTGCGTGCGTGTGTTCATGTGTTTGTACCCAGTGTTATTTACTTGATTGTGTCTAAGTGGGGCGTGGGATCAGTTGCTGGCCTTTCTCCAGCTCCACTTAACTTCAGGAGGGGAAGCAGGACAAAAGCCATCAAGGAAGACAAGGACAAATCATCTTTAGATGAAGTGTTTTAAGTGCTCCGATTCTCCTCCCACGTCATCACTGTGAATTAGGTGCCCTCTGCTCGCTGTTGAGGGGTGTGGAATATAAACAATGCCAGGGGAACGGATGTTAAACGAATGAAAGTGGAAAACCATGAGGGTGTCTATCTTAGGCAGCCTCGTAAATCTCAGGTCCTTCGCCGCGTCGCTGCGTTATACCGGTGTTGCACCCTGACAACCTGCCAGCCGAAGCTTTGGAGGGGCTGTGTGCAGTGTGGTCTGGTCCATCTCATTCTTAGCGGTCTCAACTATGGCAGACGTTGCAGGCAGAGCCATGTCTTTGTTTTATGCAAATCCATGCATATAAGGAGGGGGGAGGAGGGCGATGAGCAGTCTGGCCACGTAGCTCCAGGAGGACAGGCTGAGTGATGGAGACGGAGAGCCAGGTCCCGGTGTCCTTGCCTGGGGAAAGAGTGTCCTGACTCCGGCCAGGGCTGCCTAGACACCACCAGGACACTGTGTCACTGCGCCTCCACCCAACTAAAGCAAGAGAAAAAGATTTTTCCAGGCACAAATGTATTTACACTGTGAGATGTTGAGCTGGCGAGGAGATAAAGAGAGGTTAACGCTGGGATGTGACTGCCAGTGTGTCTCACCTGCGACTGGTGTGTGTGTGTATGTGTGTATTATAAAGGCAGGCACACCTCAGGGGTTCGCCATGCAAAGAGACACAGGAGTTCAGAGCCCAGCAGGGAGTTGAAGGACCCAGAATATGCTGACAAAGATAAAATACCAGGTGTGTGCATATGTACTGTAAGTGTGTGAAAGAGGCTGTGAGAAACAGAGCTGAGTGCAAATATAGATTAGGGAAGCAGAGTTGTGTGTTGTGTTGTGTGTGTGTGTGTGTGTGTGTGTGTGTGTGTGTGTGTGTTTGTGTGGGTGTGTGATCACATAAGCATACTGTAACAGGTAGGCAAGGCCACCAACTGTGTGGCCGGTGTATGGCAGGGTGGTTTGGGTGAAACCGGCTGAAACAATGTCACCCACACACCACATCCAGTCACAACAGTAATTTTCTCATCCTCACAAGCATCTTCTGCTTCCTTATATCAAAGTAATTCATCTGCGCAGTAAATTAGACCCGTAGCTGTATTATGATGAACTGCATAGTGATTGCAAAGATGGTGCCCTTTCAGTCCAATGAGAGTTACTCACCTAGCACATAAGCCAAAAAAGTTTTCTAGCTTCCTGGTTTACTTCCTGGTTATACGGCCCACTGAATATGCACAGTAGTGTTTCCTTCCTTGCCCCACAAGTCCATAGACTTAACATTGTGGTGAGGTCACAGATTTTCAAATTGCTTTTTTCAGGCTTTAGTTAAGTTTTACAAATATAAGACTTCCATTCAAAAATTCATCATAGGAAGAGTCATAACTGACCTTGTTTGCAGTCCTGTCACAGTTTCACAGAGGTCTTTTTTATAATGTTGGCTTACTGAGGCTTTTGGGGCAGGTGGGGAATTTTTCACAACAATACCGCAAGTGGCCACTAGGAAAAATTGGTGGCAAGGCTGAATGGCAAAGCTCTGTCTAGTTCATATTATACATCTATAGTCAGTTCCTCAAGGATTTTGCGGGCTGTTTTTGAGATTGCCAAATTTTTCCTAAAAAGGTATGATGCATGTTGCAATGTTTTAGGCATTTTTTGCAATGAAACTGCGGAAGCAAGTCAAAATTGCAAATTGTTTTTTGTATAACTTATTTGAGGCAACTTGTTCCAGGGAGAGTAAAACCACACTCTGTTCTGAGTGTTCTAGGTAACTTACCAAAAAGATTATATTGATGATATGATGATTAAAAAGTTCCAACCAAATGTTCTTTATTTGTAAATCTGTAAATGAAGAAGTGCACCTGCTTCTGTATTCTATACAGGAAATCTGTTTTGAGCTCAAACTCGGTCGAAACAGCAAACACAAAATTATGAAATGTAAAAGTGCACAGAGCATTGATAAATGTCAATAACAATGACAAACCTTGTTCTTTTCAGTACCTGTGACAAAATAAATAAATAAATTAATAATTAATTAATTAATTAATTAATTAACTAAAAAAACATTGAGGTGGTTCATTGAGACATACATGTATGACGTTTGTGCAGGGGCTTGTATGATTGGTGGAACTCACAGGAAGCTATGCTGATTGAGCAAATTTGCACAAAATTTTGGTGATTAGACAAAATTGCAAGGCCGTGCAGAATTCACAGGGACTGGCAGAATTTGTTTTAATTATTGTGATCGCAGCTTCCTGGGGGGACTGGTAAATCTTGTGAATGTTTAGTAAATAGTTTAATTCCCCCATCCTCTCTGGCTCAACCCTTCTCAGAGCTGCATGCTAACGGTAACGCTTGGTGGAGGCTCCTCTATCACAGAGAGCTCTATTTCTGGGTGCCAGGATGTTGGTCTCAGTCGTCGAGGGCAGATGAAATCGATCCAGATTGACCTGTCATGTGGAGGAGAAAATGAATGAGATAGAGGAGGGGTGCAGAGGCCAGAGAGAGAAGGGGGGCAGCGTACAGAAGTACAAAAACAACCTCCTGCTCCATATGGGTCAAAAGTCGAGGGATGATTTATTCAAGACTGGGTGTTATTCCTCCTCCCCGCACCTCCTCCTCCTCTCTCCTCCACCTGCCTCTCGGAAAGGAGTGAGAAACTGGAGACTGCTCAGGAGGAGCGGGCTATATTTAGCCTTGGTGACCAAAGACACTGTGGTCTAACTTTAAAGTTAAAAATACAGATATCCATGTACAGTGAGATGGGCACAGTTTGCGTCACTACAAGCCACCAAACACAAGTCTGAGTGCCAAGGAGCTTATAGCTTGTACTGGGCATTTTTTCATCTGAAAACTATATATACTCACTGGTTTATTGGAGGAATTTTACACTTGTCCTGTAATGTGTACAACAAAGGATTAAATTCAAATGTGTAAGCAAAAACACAAAACTTAAACAAGAAACTAAAATTTTACTCCTGATTGTGAGAATAATTCCCTTGTGAAGAAGGAAAGAAAAAGCAAGATTTATGGCTGCATTTGTCTGTGAAGTGGTACTAGATTTAGCCCAGTGTGTTTGGGCAGAGCTCCACTTTGCTAATTATTTTCCTGTGGCAGAGTTCTCAGCATGGCGCTCCTCTCTCACTCTGAGAAGAGAGGCTCAGCGGTAAGTGCTTAGTCAGCCCTACTCTGGGTGTGAGATACTGTCGGGTCTCTGGTGGACTGTCGGGGAGGCGGAGCAGCATGGGACCGAGCCATCGCAAGGGCGACGGCTTGGAGGAGAGGGCAGGCCCATCATCACCCATCAGTGAAAGGAAGGGGAGTAAAATACTGCTCTGTATTGTATCTGCGTCAATCCTCTTCACTGTGAGGCAATATTGCTGTTGGAGCTGGTAGTATGGCGCTTGCAGACAGTGTTGGGCAAGTTACTTTAAAATGTAATGTATTACATATTGCTAGTTACTGGCATATGAAAGTAACAAATTATTTTTAAATATTTCTGTCTGTGCAGATTAAAGGTTCATTTATGCCCCCTTTACATACAAAGATAGGTACAACTATTTCAAATGATCTAACCATCACTGACCACATACTTCCATCAATTCTTTACTGTACGTTGGCATGGGTGTTCAGCAATATATCCACCAGACTCTGCCACTCAGAGTCACAAGTCGCCCCAAAGAAGAAGAGTCAAAAGTTTCCAACAACAACAAACATGACAATACTGGAGGAGGTTGTAATAAGGTACCTTTTGAGAAAGAGGCAAAAGTAGATAAAGTGTTGCAGACGGCAGTGGTCTGTGCAGCCATTAAATATATTGCAACATGTGAACGGAGAATTCTTTTCACTGACTAACTGAGGACAAATGTCATTTCCAGTACTTTTGAATTCTTAAAGTTACAGTAAAGTAGCAATAAATGTGTGTTCTGAGTTTGTCACACCACAGAAATGTGTTATTAATCGCCCAGCCAAATTTGAATGATTAAAAAAACGCTAAGCATATAAAATTAGGTCTCAAAATAATGAAAAAATGATCAGTTTTCTCTGCTATGAGACGCTGGGGGCGTGTCCGCTGGAGGTGTTGAAACCATGCCCACGCACGGGAGGGTTCCCGCCTCCATGGGGAGGAGACAATGGTCGCTAACGCTAGCAGCCTCATTGGACTGACCAAGCCCTACTCATTTGAGTAGCCAGACACTGACCTACGTGATGATCAGCCTCATTCCTCACAGTCTGCATCAGAATGGTAATTCATTTATTCCATTTATAAGCACACAAGGCAACTTACTCTCTTTAGCGTGCACATATGTCAAAGTGACACAAGCGGAGCAGACAGTGACTGATGGTCAAGTCTTGAAGGGAACCCCAGACCCGCAGAAGATCTCGCGAGAGTGATCATTTTAACATGTTGAACTAAAACAATCTCGTGAGAATTTCACAAATCAAGGGTTCCCTTCCAGACATGAGGCATAACTGGTTAGACAGCTAGCAGCAAACTATCATCAGCGCTATCTGTGACTCGCGAGCGAGCAGGCAAACCACCGAGGATACTGCGCTGTATGCTTTTATATCACTGGAGAAGCAGCAGCTTTATGCTAATGGAAGCTGTGACACGACACACGGCTTCCATTTCAGAGCCGCCCACAAAATCCTGAACACAGAAATCTTGAAACACAATTTGAAGTCTAGCTCCACAATTCAATTCTAAATAGTTGGGAGGCTTTTTACCCGTTTTGAGCAATATATTTATGACCTATATAATGTGTTTAGAAGAAAATGTCCAAATTCCCTTTACATGGCCTTTAAAACGTAATGTGATCATGTTGTTTAAACCATTGGCTATACTACTATATGACTACTGGTGGTACTGCTCCATTTTGTCCATATCTGTAAGCTTTCAGAAAACGTGCAAAAATACAGACGGAATGAATACAGAGTACGGACAGAAGGCTCTGTTTATATCCACTTGCATATCTATTGTTTAGCATAAATGAGCCTTATTATGTTACATACTTTTACATTACATGCAGCAAAATAACCACAAAAGTATGACTCGGCATTATAAAATGAAAGGGGGTAATGTTGTTTTATAGCAGTAGCTCCACAAATGCCCATATATTGCAACACTAATGGTGAAAAGACATTTCATGGCCTCACCATGTCTGCAGCTTGCATCTCTGCAGTGTCCCGCTGTGTCTCAAACACAACCTGAAGTGTTTATTTATGCTTCAAGTCTATAATGTAAATATATTTATCTATATTTTGCAACCTAGGCAGAGCAGAGTATGCTGCTCTCTCCACTCTGATTTGTAATGTAGAATAAAATATTGTAGATGGCTCACATTTCCCATCAGGCCTAGTGCTGAGTACTCAGTAGATAGAGTAGTTTGTTCAAAGGAAATTTTGGCACTTATCATGTGGATGTCCAGTCAGTGTCGATGGTAAATGCAGTCAGGGGAAGCAATAAATTCCTCAGTGCATGCTATATTGACCAAGAAAACTGGGTTTTCCTGCTCACAGAGCCATGCAGCAGTGCCTACATGTACCAGGATGCATTGCAGGGGAGTTTGTGACTCCCATGCCCATGTTGCTCTGTTATCACCACCATAACCTCTAGCTATTACTTTATTGACTAAAACATAGGTTTAGGTTATGAAAAATACATATCCAACATGCCCCCTGCTTACACAGAGGTGGAGACTAGAAATCTAAGCTGAAATATCCCATTGTTCCTCATTGCATCCAGTGACATGGAAGGGAAGAACAACAGATTGTGCAGCAGAAGAACACCGATTTCTCAGTCAGTATAGCACACACTTAGGAATTCATTGCTTGAACTGACTACATTTACCATGAACATTGACTGGACATCCACATAAAAAATGCTGAATTTTCCCTTTAAGTTTTGTTTGTTATGTTCCAAAATGCAGATGTTACTTTTGTTTCTTTGTTTGTAATGTGTCTGTTCAGAGTCATGTTTGTGCTGGTTTATTGTTTAGTGAGGAGGCTGTTAGATTTCTTGACACCTGCTGTATTTTATCTGTGTTGATGCTCTGGAATGGCCTCCCATTTCTGATGTCTGATGTCCTTGGTTAAGTGTTACATGATGTAGTAATAATATAACTAAAATACTATTATTAGTGTGTTATATTACTTTGTTACTGCTAAAAGTAATATGTTATAGTAACATGTTACCCCTTGTTGTATAGAGGGCTAAAGCACCCAGTGATTGTGGACATAGCTGTTATAAAAGTCTATTAAGCTGCAGGGGCCTCTCGTTAGCAATTAGTAAAGGCAAGGAAATAAAGACATACAATCACATCATCATAAGTTTCCATTCTGTCATGATCTCTGTGCCAATCCTTCAGTCATTCAGTCCTGTGTTCTCTGTTTCTTTCCTCCCTCTCTATTTATACTCCAATGTCAAACTTGTCTTTCTTTCCATCTCTACCCCTCTTTTTAGAGTGACACACAGCTCCTCCTCTTCTGTCTGCCCTGCTATCCTCCAAATGACTCTCCTCTTCCTCCTCCTCCCAAATAAACTTAGCCTCCTTCCCCTCGCCTGTTCCCAACGTCACTTTCCCTCCCTCCTTCCTTCCCACCGTCCTCCCCCCTCTTTGCCTCACACTGCACCTGCTTCCCTCCCGCTCTCTGCTCCCTCTCCAAACGTCACTTTTCCCCTCCCCTCCACCCCTCCACTCCTATTCTCACCCTCGTTAGCTTGATGAATGGCTTCACTGCGGGGAAAGTGCTGATTTTCATCCCTCTGTCTGATTTCTGCTGGCTGTTATTAATTTCAAACACTCAGAGAAAAGCAAGTGAGTCAATAAATAAGGAAATGAACACACTTCATCCTGCCATACAGCAGCTCTCACAGTCATTCACCCAGGATGCGGGTGCTCTGTGGAGGCCAGGCCTGCATTTATCCTGATAGAGTTCAGCTCCGCTCTTGAATCACAACATGTTTCAGTATTTTCTCTTTACAGCAAGAATAAAAGTCATCCAGTAGCATTGCATCATATCAAATGTTTCTGAAGTGTTGTCAGTAAATAGCTCTGAGAGACCTGCATTGTCCTCTCTCATCTTTCATCTTTCACACCATGAGTGCACCATTTAAGAAATGCATACAGAGAGTGACAATGGGAAGAGAGATGGAGAAGATGCAGGGTGAAAGAGAGGCAATGAGAAGCAGCAGCCTAACAGAGTTATTGCTGCACATTAAACGCTTGCTGTCCACTGTGTGGCCGAGGCTCTATGTCTAAGTGCACATTACTTACATTCCAGGCTTAATGCATTGTGCTTCCCCGTTAACATCAAACACAAATAGCCTCTGAGACAATAAGATTGTCTCCATTTAATGCTGTCAGACAGGAACGCTTGCACCAAAAGTTGTTATTCTCTATATTATGTATTTAATTAAAATGAGTTAGGATATTTAATCACAAAACAGGATCACGATAATGCATGCACAGACACAGAAATTAAAGCCTCGGATATCATCTCGCTGTTTACAAAGTGTTAAGACAAACAGTGTGGTGGAGTATCCTATTAATACATGTCTGAGACACATTCACATGTCTTTAGTTGTGTGGGTTGTGCTCTGCAGCCACAAGGCTTATGTTTCCCTGGCTCGGACAATTAAAACAATATTTGGTATCACACTAAGGAATATCCAGATTGTATGAAAGGAACAGTTCACCATAAAATCAAAAAAAAATGTTTTTTTTTTCATCTTACTTGTAGTGCCATTTATCCATCTAGATTATTTTGGTGTGGGTTGCTGAGTATTGAGACATCAAATGTAGAGACCTTTGCCTTCTCTTGAATATAATGGAACTAGATGCGACTTAGTCAGCTTTTGGTGCTCGAAGCTCTAAAAAATACATTTTTCTCTCCAGAAATTATGACCCGGTTACTCAAAATAATCCACAGACCTTGCTGTGAGCACAATGAGGTCTGTGGAGTTTTTCAAATGTATATTTTGGTGCTTTGAGCATCTAGTTCCATCATTGCTGATATCTCCAAGAACGCGAGCAATTCACAACACAACAGTCTAGATGGATAAATAGCCCTACAAGTAAATGTATGTGTCCACAGAATTTCCACCCTCTGCTCCAAAATTGCATAAAGTTGAGGTCTAGGCTAAACTGGAAAACCACCTGCAAAATTTTAAAACTAACGTTTTTCAATCAAAAATGAAGACAGATCCAGCATCTTCCTGGCTTATTTCTTGCCTAAAATGTTTTCAGAAACACCTTTCAATGAATTATTTTACTCATATAAGAGATAGAAGAAGATATATTTTCCAAATGAGCTGCTGTGTTGGTCCAGTTTGAAATGTGGGAGCAGACAGCCCACGAGTTAAGTGTTCATCCAATCCGGTACAGCCAGAAGTGTTGTAGGAGGGTGTGTTGTTCGTCAGGTATCCAATTCTGGGAAGCGGCATGACCCATGGACATATACATAAGAGGAAAATAGATATTTTTGATTTTAAGGTGAACTGTCCCTTTATGGCCACCTCTTCCTTAATTTGCTGACATATTCTTGACACCTCGCTGATTTATTGATTTCATCTTCGTAGGGCTGGTCCCACTGAATGTAGCACGAATATGTTTCTGTAAAACAGTTATGGTATAATAAATAAAATGCAGTTGATTTGCATGTATATAGACATAAAAAAGAAAATCTGTTGCTCACACTAGCAAGGATGACTTCATAGAGAGAAGTGTGATGGACCCAAGAGGTAGTGTGTTTAATTTTATTTTTGAACCCAACTTCAGTGTATTTTATTTCAGTATCTTGAGTATTATTTGTGCCAAGTGTTGTGGTTTGACAACTTTGGCAGGTAATGGATTCCCTGAGCGTCTGCTGCAGCCTCCACAGACTTTGAGAATAAATTAGTTATAGAGTTGTAGAGTAAATAAAATAGTTATAGAGTTGTGAAAGACATTGTGTCCAGTTCCAAAGAAAAATGAAAAACCAACACTGATACAAAATGTGCACCGCTGTAAATATCCCATTGAGTTTCTGTCATTCCTCATTGAATCTATAAATAAATAAAATATTCTGCAAGCTGAATGTCAAGACATCCAAACTTTTGCTTTATGGAGTTGGAGAGGGAGAGGAGAGGAGAGGAGAGGAGAGGAGAGGAGAGGAAGAGGGAGAGGAGAGGAGAGGAGAGGAGGAGGCTGTGTTAGTAGTAGCTGCACGGGTAGTGGAGCCTGTATGTCTGCTTCATGGCTCTGTGAGCGCAGACATAACTATTGTGTTTACAAGGCTGAGTTGCTCTTACTATTAAATTATTGGGGTGGGGGTGCGTTAAAGGAGGAGGAACAGAGGGAAGGGTTTGGGGGGGGGGTAAATATTTGTCCCTCTCTCTCATACTTCTGGCTAACCAGGCTAAGGAATGCTCTTTGCTTGCTTTATAATTACAGAGTTTGGGTAGTGTCACCCTCAGAGAGTACATGGCCTCAGAGACCTGACAGGGGCGGACTCTCTGTGCACACAATGTAGTGACTGGGCCTGAAAGTGTGGAGGCTGAGGAGCAGCACGCTTCTGCATGTCACTACTGTACTGAAAAGGCATGTTCAGTTAATGGCCGGGTGAGGTTACTCTCTGAAGTGTAACACAGGCCAAGCTGTGAACTCTGCTGGTCGACCTCACGTTTTTTTTTGTTGGCTTGGAAGTGTGTGTGACCCCTCGGAAAGAATGTTGTGGTGGACAAAAACAGATATCAAGAAAGACACACAATCTGATGATATGAAAAGTGCATTTTGCTAAAAGACTGTCAATTTAGGAATTTATGCATTATTAAATGTTGAACTATGTTGGCTGGGGAGGATACTGGTTGCCACAGGGGTGGGCTGGGGTGTTCACCATTCTTAGTCACAGTGAGGTATTATGTCTACTGTTGCAATATTGTTCTTATTAGTCTTAGATTCCCCTATGATAGATTAAAACACAATAATGTGTCCCCTAGAGTATCCTTTAGGATGCAGTTCTAGTGGAGAAAACATGGTTAAGTATCCTCAAGGGTGCTCTTCCAGTGGACAAAACATGATAAAGTGCCCAGAGTAGTCCAATATCCAAGACAATGTGATAAAGTGCCCTCTAGGGTGCAATTTCCGTGAAGAAAACATTGTGAAGTGCCATCTAGAGTGGCTTTTTAGGGTGCCGTTTCAGTGAGCAAAACATGACAAAGTGCCTCCTAGAGGGCTTCAGTGTCCAGGACATGATTAAGTGCATTCTAGGGTGCCCTTCAAGTGGACAAAACATGATAAACTGCCTGCTAGAGTGCCCATCCAGTGGATAAAATGTGAAATACCCTTTAGCATGCCCTTCTAGTGGACAAAATATGATAAAGTGCCCTCTAGAGTGCAATTCCAGTAGACAAAACTTGATAAAGTGCTTCACAATTTTTGGTGGGATGATGTCCCACCACATAAAGCTGGGCCCCTTTTATCTCTTTTGCCCCTGCCCCTCAGACAGCGTGAGTTCACCGCTGCTCCTCAGTTTTGCTTCCTCTCTGTGACCTGGCCATTAAAGGAGAGCGATGAGTTCACAGCTGATAGTCTCTGGTTGCGAGGAGCGGAGAGCAGTGTAGGATGACATTATCGGAAGCGGCTGCATATAGATACAAAAAAAAAAAAAAGACACAAACAGAAAGAGAATACTATAGCGCACTTCTCTCAGTATAAACTTCTGTCTGCTTGGATTACACTAATGACCCCTGACAAACCATAATAAGACACATGCATCTCTATGGACACTAGCCAAGACCAAAGGAATGGCTCTGTGTTTACTTTCCAATTTGACATTCTGCAGTTTGAGACTCTTGTTAGCAAAAACTAAAACATCATTAGTTTCCTGTTGTGTCCTTAAACCGATAGGTCATGGTAGGAGAAAAAAAGAAGTAAATGCATTCTCAATATACAAGCCAGTATGTCACAACTACCATTAGAGAGAGGGATGTGAAAGGAGGGTGATGGAGAGGGACAAAGCTTTCCCTCCATCCCTGCGGCTGAAGTGGAATAGTTGTGGTGACGGGTTGTGACAGCTGAGGGAGCGAGGGAGCAAGAGGGGAGTATCACTCCAAAATCCCCAGGAAACAGAGAGGAGGGAAGAGTAATTTAGGATGAACCGCCTGCCGTCTGTTTCTGTTGTCGTTCTCACTTTTTGGACACACAGAATCGCATGTGAGCAAGTCTTTTTCTCTCTGACACACACACTCGCTCTGGGTAATAGATATTTATTGTAGCAATTCTTTTATTAACTCTCCAGTCGCTACATTATCATAATGATTCAGCCAATAAGTATTAATACTTGGCTCCTTGGCCTGATCCCTGGGTCAAAATTAGACATACGTCAAACACATACGCCTCACCAGAATTAGATGCACGCAGGACTCTCATTTCCTTCCCCCGTCTCTTGATAGTATCCCTAATAGACCTCTCTCCCAGTGGCTCACTGCTGTTGCAACATTCACCTACTATTGCTTTAATGAGATGTCTGTGCTGTACTGTGTGTGTGTTGGTATGAGTGTGTGTGAATGCGTCTGTGTGTGCCTGCCTGAGAAAGAAAGATGTTAGCGATCCTTGTGGCCCTGTTTATCTCCACCCTTGTGTTGGAGTAGAGGGAGGTCAGAGGCAGGGCTGCCTGTATCCATCTCCATTCCCACGGCTGCTGTCTCACAGGCACAGTGGTCACAGGAGGATGAAAAGACTATGGATTTTTTCTCCTCCTCCCTACACTCGCCAGAGCAGGAAGATTAGACAGAAGATGAGCACAGCCTGGCCCATTCAAAGCAGCTTTAAGCCCAACACTGGAGGCATCTGACCTGAGCTCTCTGGTTCATGGAGCACAAACGCACACAAGACATGTGTGTGCGCACACACACACAGGAATCAACTGAGAGGAGATTTCTTGGTTCATTTTTCTGGTTCAAAGCTTGGTCATCCAGTGCCTGGGTGTTAAACACTGACCTTATGACCTCTGTGTATTAACGCACACACCGACGCACACAAACATAAAACACTGATGGAAGTAAGCACTCCACTCACTTACCAGCGGCCCCAGATGGAGGCTGACAGTTGCATGTGTATAAAAAGATATTTTGGGGAAAACTTGATAGAGGGTGAGGTGAAGCGAGTCAGGAGGGAGGAGGAGGAGGAGGGGAGCCATATGGGGCGGGATAGTGAGAGACAAAGAAATTGATGCAGGCAAAGAGAAACAGGGAGATAAAATTCAAAGCTGCACTGCTCTCACTTGCAATTAAAATAATTTCAGTATAATTTGAGAAAGGCCTGAGCCGTCTTATCAGTTTCCAGATAAGTTTCCTCCTCCTCCTTTCTTCTCCTCCTCTTCCTCAACCAGAATGTACGAGAGGCCTTCATGAGTGAAAAATGACAGTGTACACTGATAGCTGCTACCATATGGCTACCTCCTCTTGCTCCTGCACAAACACTTGCAAATGCATGCACACACACACACACACACACAAGCATGCATATACACAAGCATGCATATACAGGTCATTTTACAAATCTCACAAAATAAAAGTCCTCCCTACCTCCCTTTCCCCTTCCAAATTTGTCACCTCCAGCCCGTCAGTCTGTCACCAAGGCATTTAACTCTGTTCAGAGAAGCACAAGTCCTTCCACTACCATAGTGCTTGCATACCAAGAATGCACAATTATTGTTTTTGAAAAATCACAATCTCCATTCATACATCTATGCAATCTCCTATTTCCCTATATTTAAAGTCACACTGCATTCACATGTCAAACACTCCCAGGTGTTGTATCAACCAGTGGTTCTTCGTGACCAACTCCCCTGACAGAAGCAAATTATTTTATTTATCATTTTCATTTACCTAATTCATCTGCACTTGTTTCATTTCAGCTCAGTGTGAGAACCTTACTGCCTTTTGCTGTTGAATTGTGATCTCAGTTCTTAGGTAGCAAAATCATTTCACATTTTTGCAAGAATCATGGAGCCCAATGGTTGGTTTCATACTCAGGTTTCAGACATACTGACAAATCTCACAAACTGTTTTAGTATGCTAAAGTGCAAAAATGCAAAGCTAACAGCCACCAAGGGAGTGAAAAGGCCTGGTTATCTCCGACAATATATATATATGTATGTATGTATATATATATATGTATATATAATATATATATATATTAATATATATATATATATATATATAACACATATATATATATATATGTATATATATATTATATATATATTATATATATATATATATGTACACATAATATATATATATACATATATATACATATATATATATATATATATTGTATGTATTGGCATGCCAACTTTAGCTACAGCTGCTGTGGGGGACTTGGTTTTCAGGCTATACAACACTGTACACCCTTCAGCTTCCTGATATATTTTGTGCTTGGTTACATGTGTTGCCTTGGGCAGCTTCGCGTTTCACGTTATTTTGAAAAGTTTACCCACACTTGCAACCACTTCTGGCTTCCAATTGCCCTGACTCACTGTGATTTGAACAAACTGCAGGGCTCTTTCATTTTCTCCCTATACTTTCGTTACTCTCTCACCCAGATTTGCTCACAGGTACCGAAATTTGGCACCAAATGAATTAAAATGAATCGGTAATTGGTTGTATCAACGAAATCCGGTTGGTACAGAGTTTGGAACCCAATTATATTTTGGTTATGTATCTTCTCTCTCTCTCTCTATTTCTCACCTCACCCGAGAAATGTTCGTTAACTGTTTGGCTTCCTAATTGAAACCAGGGATGGAATTTTTAATTAAAAACACACTAAGTGAAAGAGATCAAGAAGAGAGGGACCACACACTAGAGAAAGCGTGGGCGAGCTCAAAGCAAAAGTAGACGGGGACTGAAACTTAATGTTATGTTGTCTCTATTTATGGGGGTTACTTGTGGAACTGAAAATAGCAGCAGATCAACCTCACAACACTCAGGTAGCGGGCATGAACGTGAAACAAACACTGTGAAAACTTCATTGGTCGGAGAGACACAGTAGTTGAGGCATCTTGCAAATATTTATACGTGTTTGATGTGGATGGGACTTCATCGTGTCATGGGTGCGTTGCGTGGAAACAGCGGAGGCGGACCTTTACAAAACGGAGCAGCAACAAGGCACTGTCAAACGTGTGTCCTGACAATATGACTTGAGCCTGCGTCAAACCTGACTTGAGTCAGTCTTGTGTGTAAATGGGTGCCTCCCCTAACAAGGTAGGTCTCTGGGGATCCAGCAGCTAAGAATTCCAGCATTACAGTGATGGTTTAACAGATACAGATAAACTGAGTATCCCCCTTGAGATACATGAAAAAAATTGCTCAGTTCCTCATGTAGTCTTTAGTGGAATCGCTGAGGTCAAACTGTTAACACTGTTCTTGGTATGTGACAACTGACTACTGACTTTCTGCTGCTTCATATAAACAACTGTGGCAGGAAATGGTCAGTGGCAGTTAAGGATGAGTGTGTGTGTGTGTGTTGGGTAATAGCACAAGTGTGTCAGGTAGCCTGGTTTTAGTGTGAACCATTGGTTCGTTACTGTTTTTCACACATGCCTCCAAACTGCCTCCATCAGCATGTGTGTTTGTGAAAGAGATGAAATAAGGTTAAGAGAAAGAGAAAATCATGTAGGGAACTACCGCTTTCCAAAACTGATGTGCTTAAAGTAATCGTTCAGATCATTTGATGTTGCATTGAATGAGGTACTTATAGATATTCAGTGCATTAGGTACAAAAGATGGTGGTCGGCACACCCCCTGTTAGGAGAAGCAGAAAGGGGCAGCAGTATGGAAGCTAAGCAATTAACTGCTAATGTTTGGCAGTGTGACTGAACAGCTGTTGGTTCAACTTAATATCTTAAGCTTATTGTTTTTGTAATATGTTTTCTCAAGTACAACTGAATTAGTGTCAAGTCTATTTGCCGAGAAAAGTTTATTCATTTTGAATCATTACAAAATTACCTCAACTTGTCTTTTCAAATTCAGTTAACTTATATTTTTAAGGAGGCCCAGACACTGACTTTTTAGCGTTAATATAAAGAGTTTATTTTTACAGTCTACCACTATCTCAGTCTGTTTGTTTGTGTTTGTTTTATTGTGGGACTTCGGAGGCAGCAGTAGACCAACAACTCCTGTGTTCTGTGAGGTAAAATGACTGATTTCACCTATGGAGTTTAGTTGGTTTGGAGAATGCAATATTTGGCTTATATAACAACATTTTTCTGTCAGAAAAGGTTGTCTGACAAAGTACAGCAGTGAAAATATTCTAAAAATAGTGTAGCTGGACCACAGCAGTTCATTGTTGGCTTCCTTGCTGGTGCTCCTCTCTGCTATAGATGAGTACCTCAAACAACTCCACATCAAATAATCTGAATTATCACTTTAAATGAGATGACACTTGGTGTGATCACAAATGTGTAGAATAACCTGCTCCTATGTGCTGTGGTATGAGAGCATCTATTTATTTGTGTGTGCATGGAAAGCTTTATTGGGCATGCCCAGAGAGAGGCGGCAAGGTGGCAGCATGTCTGCGTCATTTGGGAGGTTTGCTGGTTGTCACGGACACACAGAGGGCGACGTTCCAGTGAACAGGAGGTGGGTGCAGTGACATAAGCGGGGCGCAGTGCCCTTACCGTACACGGTACTCTCATAACACCTACATATGGAGGGGTCAAGGGCATGCACACACTGACTCACTCACTCACATTTTATTTTGATGCGTAAAACATTCCACACAAGGATATTAACCTGTCTGTGTCTTACATTTAAAGACTATTTTTTCTTTCTTTGCCCGCCATATTGTATGTTTTTTCAAAGTGAGTACATCTTTTTTGCAGTCTGTGAGCAGATACAGTACAACACAGAGTGCGTCTGGTTCCATACACTTGGCAGCATCCTGTGCACACACTGTGTGAGTGCTGTAAATAGCCAGAGTGTGTCGTGCATCTCTGCTGTGTTTGGACCTATTTTAGAGCTGACACAGGAAACAGGGCCATTCTGACAGCCACCCTGCCAGCCGGTACTGCACACAGCAGCCCCGGAACCTTCTGTCCCACGCACACACATACACGTGCATGTATACACACACACACGCACTCAGACATGCAGGCACACACAGACAGACCAGATTTTTCCATGTTAACAATCTACCAGTGCTTCATCCACCTCATAGACTTCCACGAATCATTTAATTTCCTTTTTAAGTCAACACGCCTCCTCTCATCCCTCTGCTCTATTCCAGTTTTCCTCAAACTCTGACTGGAAAGACCTTTAACAGAAGCCCCTGCTGTGTCACTTGGCGAGCCCCCCTGTCCTCCACATCTTGTCTTTAGTATACTGCACATTTCATACCTCGTAGTGCAGGGGCGATTTCACTTCTGAGCCAACTAGAGAGAATCTATCCGCTTTGCTGTGTTACATATCCCTGCATAATAAGCAAAATGATAACTCTGGCAGTAGGAGCTCAATTACCCAAGACACAGGTTTCTGCTTTCAGCTACATGAGACAGCTGGAGACCTGGCGCAGTATGCGCAGTTAATTTAGAGTTAATTCATGTTGAGTTTTTTATTTTTTTTTCTATTCTGGTTTACTGTCTGTACCATTCTGTATTGTAATTTTTAATTTCATTTGGATGATCTAATTTAATTCAGCATCTTTGTCATTTATCCATTCACTAAATATTTTGAGGGACTCTGAGATACAGAAGCCCCGACTCAGAGACTTTATACCTAAATGAAGCTGCATCTCAGTGATGTGACAGTGCTAGCTCATTTAGGGACCGTTAGCATACAGACATAAACGCCTCTTCAAAGGCTCTAGCAGAGTCTCTCATATTTGGGGTGGAAGATAAATTCTGCAGGCTGCTCCTGCCTTCCTATGTAATTATGTGCATGGTGATGTGCTTTTACAGCCTGCCTAACAGTCGGAAATTATCTCCCGGAAATGAAGTCCAATTAATTGTGGCACTTTAGAGGCGTACGTGTGCACAGAAACACTGTAATGACACTTAGCAGGAAATTGGCTCCTGTTGAAATATTTAATAAATAAGTTGCGAGGTGAAACAACCTTGTATGATACTGACAAACGTTTGTTCTCTCTGTTTTTTTACACACACACACACACACAGACACAACAGACACACACACATACAGCTCCCTTTCATTTCAATGAACAGCCCAGAAATAAAAGTGAGCGGTGTCGCACAAAGAATGTAAGATGCATTGCATGTAAACATGATGTCACAGGTTCAGTTCCAGCTGTGGACCCATATTTCCTGTCACTGCCTTCTGTCAGCAATTAAGTAAGAATGACATGATATGTATATATATATATAAAATAGAAGATAAAATTGGTATAAAAAAAACAGGCCGATAAAATTCTTTTGATTTAGGTATGGGGTGCACACTATCGATCGAACCTAAAATGGGAAAGTCTATAAAAGGAAACAGCAGTCTTTTAGGGTCAGTGACATACTGTGTCACGCCACAGTAGCTCTCTATTGTAGGACGCACTCTGATGAGTCAGCACTTTCAAAGAATAGCACCTTTTGTTTTTGTCCCGGAGAGTCTGGGTGCTATGCCCAGAACAACTGTCCAGACACAACCCATTCATGAATTTGATTTTTCTTTCTTTCTTTATTTATTTTTGTTGCTGTTGTTTAGTACTTGTTCCACAGTTTTACTAATTTTCTTAGTGGTGTTCTAAATATGTTAAAGATTTCTCAGGGTGAGAAATTATATTTTTTTAAATGTCAACATCTACAATCCACAGACAGATAAATGTTCAAATTTACAAGGCACTCAATAATAAATCATTGTTTTATGAACACTATAGTCACTTTCATATGTTAGCAACATTTGGCTGGTGGCTGGTGTTAATTTGCCACCCTGGTTCTCATTCAGTTTGACCCTACTGAGAGATCTGTTCCCTTGATTAATTTCCAGGAATTCTAACAACTTAAACCATACCTTTAAAATGCACATGTTCTCACAGCCTGAAAAACAGAATCTTCAGTGTATATTGCATAAAGTCAGAGTTGGTGATGGATACATTATCAGTTGCAGTGGATTTGGCTGATTTGCTCAAGGACTCCTGAGCAGCAGTTAAGAAAGTAGAGTAACGACTATTGGTCTACGTAGTTAAGTGATTAGTTGTCAACTATTAAATTAATCGCCAACTATTTTGATAATGGATTAATTGTTTTGAGTAATTTTTTTTAAACAAAACAAATGATCTGACTTCAGCTTCTCAAACGTGAATGTTTTCTGGTTTCTTTAGTCCTCTATGACAGTAAAGTGAATATCTTTGTGTACAAAACAAGACATTTAAGGACATCATCAACAGTAATCAAGATTTTTTTTTTTACATTAATTGATAATGAAAATAATCATTAGCTGCAGCCCTATGTGAAAGATTCGGAAGTGAACTCTCACTTATTTCAAGAAACAAGAGGATTTAAGCACATATCCATCTGATTATGGGCCTAAATTGTTTTACAACTAGGCTGCTCTGCTTACCCCCCCCCAAAAAGTCACCCTTCTCAATTTGAATTGACTGATCTATCATGTATCTTTTGAAGTAATATGAGAAAGGCTATTCCTTTAAATTTGATGTATTCCCAGAACGAGAGGCCATCTCATTATGTTTGAAACAAGTTACTGAAATCACTCACTTTTAAACATCACATTCTACAAAACAAGTTTTCTCAGATGTGTTCGTAAGATGCATGTTTATATTCACCTCCACATGAATATGTATTTCTTCATGTTTATAACACTCACATCCACTTGTTCATTACCTTAGGTCATTCTGCTCTGCTTGGTTACACATAACAGCTTGTTGGTCAGTGTGTGTGTGTGTGTGTCTGTCTGTCTGTCTTGCTGCGTTAGGGGCCTACTATAGACCCATTCGGCTTTGGCAGTACGGCACGTAAATGGCAGCAGAGTGGTATGAGTGTCAGCCGGAACGTGTGCTTGGCAGGCAGTGGCTATGCTATTAGCAAGCGCTAACAGTTTTATTATTAGAAAATAAACGGTGCGCTGCAAAACTCTGAATGTTATTAGCACCTCACCATCTGGGTCTGACAGCTGTGTTCAGCCACCATCATGGCTGAACTGCTAACGGCTATATCTGAAATCTCCATTTTTTATCTACTTTCACATTCATTCTCTCTGTGTGTCTGTCGGCGTCTCTTCCTCTCTTCCTCTACCTCACTATCTCTCATTGTCACTGGGTTTCTTGCAGACATAAAGATAGTGAGCACAGACAAACACATTTATTTCATGGCTTCACAAACATACAGTACATAGAAGTCAAACAAGCAGCAAAAGCTCTTAAGCTGTTTTTTGCAGCTTTATATGAAATGAGCATTTTGTCTTGTGTGTGTTTCATTTGTGATGGTAAACTCGTGCTTATTGCTCTAATTTAGCTGAGTGAAAAAGGAAAAAAATCCAGAATAAAAACCACAGGAGGAAATCTGGTGTTTCCCATTGCAGCCTCTGTCTGCTCTCGCAGAAACCCTTTACTTTTGTTCAGTTTTATAATAGATGTTTCACACACAACAGACAAACAGAACACGACATCTATAACGGCTGGAAACAATAAGTCATAATGGTTTAGAAAAAAAACAAGGCAAACTGGTTTTGTTTGCTTACATGTGACCTAATACAACTTCTGCAATTTCCTGCTTTTTATGCACATGTAAAAGTGTGTCTGCATGGACGCTTTCAAAAAAAAAAAAAAAAATCTTTTCTGCATGTGTGTTTTTCCTCTTCGATCACACAGCTTTGCAGGGCTTTATTTAAACAGATAACTTGCTACTAGAAGCCCCCA
Source organism: Lutjanus argentimaculatus (assembly GCA_034769285.1). Lineage (NCBI taxonomy): Eukaryota > Metazoa > Chordata > Actinopteri > Lutjaniformes > Lutjanidae > Lutjanus > Lutjanus argentimaculatus. The sequence goes on along the minus strand of JAWZSL010000045.1, from coordinate 1,289,660 downwards.
GCACCCCCAGACCTCCTAACTCCTCTCCTTGCCTCCCAGTCTTTCACAACAAACCCCATCGAAAGGAGACACCTCCAGAAATTAACGCTCTTATTGCAGACGCTGCAGAAAAGCCTGCCCTGCAGTGCTTCTTTCTCCAACAGAAAATACTTTTCTCCACTAAAACAGGCCAACTCCTTCTAGGGGTGCGTCTCCCGTGCTCGACCTAATCTACATGCATACTTACCTTCCTTATATTTAGGGATGTCGCTACCAAGCAGCGTGAAGGACTCTGGATGGCAGAGGAATCTATTTCACATGTAGATGCACAGGGCTTGCGTACAGGAATAGGATAGAGAGCAGGGAAATAGTGTGTTTTCAATCTCACTGACCCTTTTTTGTATTGTGCCAGGGTTATCTGCTGTCTAATTCTGTTCATTTGAGTGTTTCTTCACTGTGTGATAGGTTTGGGACCAGTGCTAAAATGGTTTTCTCTTAAAGCTTGAAGATAAATAAATGCTTTTCTTCTTCTGTTTTTGATTACCTTTGACTTTGCCTGTGTTGCCTCAGCAGGAAGAATACACAGCAAGTGTTAAACACAAGCAGAAATACAATATCATTGCTCCACTCAGTTTTAAACAGTTTTTTTTCTTTCTTTCTTCCTTGAATCAGAATGGGGTTTTTTTTGCTTGTCTAATTTTAATTTGTTAATAAAAAAATCTTTCCAACAGCTAGCACTAATGCCACCTTCACATTATATTATTCTGATCATAATGTTGAGCAGCTAATTAAAAAAAAGAACTGCACTGATTACTTATATCTGGTTTTGCTAGTTAATGAACCACCACAAACACATAAGACAACAAGGGCACCTGGAGAGTAGGACTGGGCGATGTGTTTAAATATCACAACCGGCCACTGCTGATATATTCACACAGACCTCCACCAAGGCCAAATACTGTAACCTCACTTTCAATTTAAATTTTCAATTTATTTATTTGAAAAGGGACACTGCATAATAATCAACATTACCTGAGTAAGCCAAAAGGCTAGTTTTTTTCCGCAGTCCCTTTGCTTGATGTTGTTAGGCATCCTAAAATAAAAATAATTTGTTATGTACAATAGTAAAAAAAAATAAAATTAAACAACAAGAGTAGAATACTATATATCCAACAGCAGATGATACAATTACAGTTATGTTAAAGTGGGGTAAGAACTGCATCAGTGCATCAGTGTTGACATTGTTGGTTCTCAATAAACCATTTCTTAACATTATACTTAAATGAATAGTAGGTTGGAGACTCTATTTGATTGCAATACTGAATTCCACTGATGTGATGCTCGACTTAATGCAGTTCTTCTAAGTGGAATTGTGCAGTGTCCCCTAGCTGCACCTCTTGTAGTTCTGTTTGCAATAGATTTGAAGATTTGAAGATTTGATCTTGAAATATTAATGAAACTGAAAACTAATTCATGTATGAGCCCAGTGTTTCGGATCTGCTCCAAAACTGAATGAGTTCTTTCTTAGCCTATGCTACACCCCTCCACCAAGTTTCATGAAAATCAGGCCGGCAGTTTTTCTGTAATCCTGCTGACAAACAGACAAACAAACAGCACCAAAAACATAACCTCCTTAGCCGAGGTAACAAAAGCTTAAGGTTGTTTACATGGTGTGTCTAGAAGGGTAGCGGTGTAACCATCTTCAAAATATGCATGAAAAATAGCTCATTTAGAGACCATTAACGTACAGATATATATGCCTCTTCAAAGGCTGTAGCAGAGTCTCACTCACCAGCCTCTCATATTTGGGGTGGAAAATAAATTCTGCAGGCTGCTCCTGCCACGACCCGAGTCCAAATAAAAGGAGGTTTTCCTGTCCTTTCCATTTTCCCCGACATTGCGTGAATTGCATGAGTTCCTGAAGCTGCTTCTTATATCATAGCAGGAGAAGTAGTGTCAGTAATTATTGTAAATAGGCTATGGGTGCAATGTTTAAGCACAAAGCTAATTTGAACATGAAAGAATAAACTTTGTATAGTTTGACATGCAAAAGTGTGTTGAGCACTTTGTTAAAGGAGCAACTCTTATTGTAATCATTGCTTTTCATGCTCAGATTATAGCCTCTGTTCTCTGTTTGGGTAAAAGTGATTATTTTGAGACATTCAAGAGTAGTTAAATGAACTGTGAATCATTCGGCTTTAGTATAAAACTTTGCTTTAATTTGGAATAATTATGGGATTGGACATCTGGATGCACGAAAAGGAGTAATTTACAGATTTGTCTAAGAGTGAATACTGAGCAAATGAGTCACTCTGGCAGATGAAAAAACATTCTGAACCTGCTGAAATACATAACACAGCGGCGACAGTGTGCTGATATTTTCTTCAGCGATACATGAATGGCGTCTAAACAGTTTCTGAAATGGTATCAAACAGCCTGCAAGCAAGCACATTCATTTCACTCCACCTGAGGTTTGCAGAGACCATTTCTTTTTGATGCTGTGTGTGTTTATGCAGCCAAATATACACATCTGTGAGTGTACGTGGTTAATGCACTTGACTTGAGCCTGACCACAAATCAAAGTGATGGCTGGTGAGTACCACATAAGAGAACAGAAATGAAGCAGATAAGTGTTGAGATCAAACAGACCTTCCCCAGTCAAAAGCTCCCCCCGAGGGGCAGGAGGGCTGCAAAGCACTGCTCACTGAACGTCTCATTTAGCGGAGTCACTGCCGCAACCGCTAACGAGGTGATAACACGGACAGACGATAAGTTATTAGGGGAAAAAAAAGATCAGTTATGTCACTTTTCTTTGCTCGCTCTGTGCTACTCTGTGTGCAGTATTTAATCTCATCTTTCAGAATAAATCCTACGTGTAAAGTGTGTAAATAGAAAATATGACTGAATAATGATTTCAGTGGATATTTTATATGTTCGTCTGAAGTGAGATCAGAGCTAACACGACAGACAATGGGACTCTGAGGACAGATGAGGAATGGCATTGATGAGAGGTTTCTGTCACTAAGCTGGCTGCGAGCCAGAACTTAATGTGGACTGTGGAGTGTTAGAGTTTGACAAGACTGAATGCTGTTTGTCTGACAGCCAGCTTACTACTCAGTATCTGAGACCAGATCATATCCAGACCCCTTCTGCTTCCACCTCTTGCTTTTCTCCTTTTTTCAATGCAGTTTGAGTTTTTCTCCTCTCCTCTCTTCACCCCACAGGTCAACCAGACATGTTTAGACTGTTATACAAAGTCTTAGATGGCAGTTTACGTCTATATTTTTTTCCCACAGATCTGTCCTACATTTCTTTTTCTTCAGTTGTTGCTGTTTCACCCTCTTCATCTCGACCTCTCCCTTATATTCCATAGCCAGTAATTCCCAACCAGGAGCCTCATTTATAAAATCTTCTTAGATTTATACTTGAACTTCATCTTAAGATCATTTCTAACAGTGTACTTATGTTAGATTCATAAAAAATACTGAGCATTAAAAAAAAACTTGCTTATGCAGGTTCTAAGAAGCCCATTTGTAACCTGTGATCTATACATTTCAATTAAATTTCAAATTGATGACACAATTGCCTTACAATAAGCGATTTCCCCTTACATAATGAAGCACAAATGAGGGTTTAGTCAGGAACAGCCATGGACCAAAAGAGAAAAACGAATGGAAGACAAGGTCATGGTGATGGTAGAGGAAATAGAAACCAGGCAGTACATATTATTCAGTGGACTAAACAGTGGGTTGACAAAGCCAAACATGTAGCTTGGAAGTGTGTTGCAATAATTCCCTGACCATTTTAACTAGTATTCACATTATGCACATAATGCACAGTTCACCACATGCTTTTGCATGTGTCTCAAACTGCAATACTAATAACCAGGAAAAAAAAGTCACTTATGTCAAGTGTAGGCTTTGCTTAGAGTTGAAATCATTTTAACATCAAAGTAAGGTTTTATAAATAACTATTGATACGTGCATCTCTGCACGAGTCATACTTAAAATCAAAATAGTTTGTAAATCCATTTTATAAATGAGGCTCCCCCTTCCCAGCTTGATGAATGAGAGAGAGAGATTGTTTTCTGATTTGGTGTGAATATGGCAGAAGTGATCCTCAGTCTATTCTGCCTGTGTGTGGGCCTATGTATATCTTTCTATCTGCAGCTCTTATAGCTGGAGATAACTGCTGGTTGCTGTATGCATTTTTATAGTGTCCTGACCTCAAAACCTGCACGCTGTATTGGCTGGTGGCTACAGACCACCTCCAAACAGGCTGAAGCCTAGAAACATCCCAAACACTGCAAAATATGAGAAAATAAGTTCAGAGGCTGGGATCTCTGCATATACTGACATTCCACATATGACTAGTTGGTTATTTAGAGGTATTATGTTTAAATTAGTGTATAGATTGTTCAGATGCTACATAGTATGCCTTTAAGAAAAGGAAAACAACACAACAAGAAGCCAAATTTAGCATCACTGTGTCTTGGATTCACATCAGCCATAGATCCACCACAGCAACTGAGTTTTTACTGTCGCTGAACTACATGAAGCCAGGACTATGATGAAGGGGTACTCGAGCCCATCAGATTTCTGAGATTATGTCAAGGAAAAAAGAAGAAGAAGAAGAAAATACACTGCCACAGCCTAGAGTGTACAGTGTTTAGTCGAACGTCCCCTGCTGGTTTCAAAATGTTTGTGTCTGTCCACCTCTGTCATTGTCTTGTTCATCTGAGGTAGTCCCTGTCCATCCAGGAGCTGCGTTTCAGCTGGCCATATTAATGACAGGGTGGCAAAATATAAATACAACTTTATAACAGTAATTCCTCCCAACTGACAGCCAAATTGTTCTGAGGGAGAAATATTGACTTATCTTGTCCATTGTTCCTGCCGTACAAATTCATGCACAATGAATACAATAATACATTTTTACAGTTAAAATAAGTATTCAGTTTCCTCACCTTTTGTCTTTCGTCAGTATGACACACCAAAGTTATTTAGGTTTTTTAAGAAAATAGATTTGATAAATTGTTCCTCTCCTGGAGGAAATGCGCCGTGTGTGTGCGTGTGTGTGTGGGTATTCCGGGGGGGTACTATGTCGTGAGCACTGCATTGAGAAAATGTTATTACATAAATGGACTATGCAAGACAAAGACTTTGATATTATCATAATTAAAAGTGAGCGGCACCATATGGTGAGGGAGAGGAGCTGCACAAAAACAATCAAATTGAAAGCCTCTTAGTGAGCAGAAATACATGAAATGCTCATTTTTCAGCCAGAAGAACTGATGAAGTCTAAACATACACTTTTCTATAACCTTCTCCTCTCCTCATCCTGTGTGTGAGTGTGTGCCTGGTCAGTGCCCTGGGCCTGCGAGGGGTCTACAGTATGCTCCAGGAATAGTGCGGTCACGTGGCCACTCTGTGGGATCTGTTCCCCTGGCAGGAAGCTGTTATATGGTTACAGTTATTTTTGTTGTCTGTCTGGGGATAGTTTTTACTGCGCTCCAGAGGATCAATAATTGTCATAAAAAGACTGCGTCACCCGGTGCCCTCTTCGAGCAGGACAGTGAGGTGGTGTGTGTAGGTTAGGGGTGTGTGTGTGTGTGTATGCATGTGTACATATGCAAGTGTGAATTTTTGCCAGTGCAAGCATGTAAGAATGAGTGACTATTTGGGTGTTTGTGCACACATGTATTGTTCCTGCACCTTTTACAAAATCAAATTCAGGCACTGTTCAAGCATTTTAGAGATAAATTAGAGATAAATTACACACACACACACACACACACACACACACATATATATATATGTATAAACTCAAACTCAAAATTATTACTAAATCAGATGTTATTGAGCTAAATACAACCAAAATTCTACAGAAGGGTGACTGTCTGTAAGTAGACTTGACATTTTTGTAGGGCTACAACTAATGATTATTTTCATTACTGATTAATCTGTTGATTACTTTCTTGATTTATTGATTAGTTATTTGGTCCATAAAATGTCACACAACCCCACCAGACATTCAGCTTACTGTGATAAAAGAGTAAAGAAACCAGAAACTATTCGCATTTTAGAAGCTGAAATCAGAGAATTTGGACATTTGGACAAAGTTGGAGATTTATTTAATAGCTGATTATTAATTGATGAATTGTTGCAGCTCTACATCTTGGTGAGTGGCAAGCAAGGTTCGAGCAGAGTTGTCCTCATTTGGTGAGAAAGGCAAAACCCACTCATTTAATTCCTTTATGTAAAAACTATTAGAACTATTTAATCAGATATAGATTTATTATGAATGTAATGCAGTTACAGTTTCAAGCAGTTTCAAGTACTTTTCAAACCTTGAAAACACTACATTAAAATTCAAGTGTTTTCAAGGATTTCCAGCCTCCATACGAACCCTGACCTGCAATATGACGGGAACATTAGAGTGAGTGGGCACGCTATTATGTGTTTGCATCCGTTTCAATAAGATGAGGTGTGAGTTGACGAGAAGTGCTGGTGGTTTATTATAAAGACAACGTCAGAGTCTGTGAAAAATGTGAAACACGTTATGTGACAGGAAATGAGTGTGGTGTGTGAGGTTGTGAGGTGTTAAAATGTTTGATATAAGGATGGGTCAGTCAGAGTGTTAGCCTGTTCCCCTACATTGTTTTCATTTGTGTTCTATCTCCAGATACTTTACACATCGCCCTCTTTGACCTGCCGCATCTGTCTGCTCTTGTGTTTGTCCCTTTCTGTCTGGAAGGCCACACCACATCCCCCGTCCATAGCATGTCTGCCGAGTATCTGTGTCTCTCCTATAGCGTGTCTACTGTATACAGTATATGTGCCACCACAGCCCTGAAGCTGCAGTCAGCCCTGGGGACTCGAAGAGGAGGTCCTATAACAGCGCAGGCAACGGAAGCCGGCTCCTAGCTAATTGGTTCCTGTGTTAGCGGCACACAGAGTCGGTGTCAGAGTCAGCACTTTGCCTCCCTCTTCCCACGTTCCCCCTCTCCTTTTCCCTTTCTCTATCCCTCCCTGCTTCCCTGCCTGCCTCTCTGCCAACCACAGATGCCGCAGGTTTGACATCCCTTCAGGACACACGCCTGAACTAATATGTACACTGCTGGATGTTTGTGTGTGTTGACAGACGATTTGGTTGTGTTGCTGCCACTGCCAGTTTGACAAATAAATCTAAAGAGATGCAAAAAAGCAATTTGTAAAAGTAGCAAAAATTAAAACTCATGTTTCACACTAAATTATCTTAAAGGGGTAGTTCAGATTATTTGAAGTGGGGTTGTATGAGGCACTGATTGATAGTCAGCGTATTAGCTACAGTACATGCTGGCTGGCATGCCCCCAGTTTGGAGAAGCACTGAAGTACCAGCACAGAAGTTAAGCAATGTAGTGCTGTGACCTGCACCCTCTCCAACTCAACCAAACCATATAGATGAAATCAGTCATTTTACCTTGCAAAATACGGGAGCTGCCCATCTAACCTTGCCTTGATTTCTTGGTTTGTTTGTCAAAAGGATAATTTGGATTCACCGAAGTCACACAATAACATAAACAAACTAACTGATTGAGGCAACTGTCGACCAGCAACTCTGTTCTACGAGGTAAAAGTACTGATTTTGCCTACGGAGTGTGGTTGGTTTGCAGAGAGCAATATTTGATGTATATAACTGTGGTTTCCCATCAGAGGAGGCTGTCTGATGGTAAAGTAAAGCAGTGAAAATACTCTAATCATTCTGTACACTACAACTGATACTGATTTATTTATGTAGGGCCTTTTTTAGTGGCTAAAATAGCTTTTGTTGCTGACCCTGTCCACAGCAGTTAATTGCTTAGCTTCTGTGCTAGTGCCCCACTCAGCTTCTCCTAACTGGGGACATGCCGACATACCATCTATTGTATCTAATACACTGACTATTGATAAGTACCATTAAATGAGCTAAACTTTCCCTTTAAGTATATTTCTCCTCTTCAGAAATCTGCCTCTTATTCAGTGCGTTTCACTGTCTATTCCTTGCTGCTTATCCTTCCATCTATACCTACAATCTTGTCTGTCATTGTCTTCTTTTGTCCTTTGTATCTGTCTCAGCCCACAGCCACAGCCCACTCTGTGGGCAGAGCAGATGAAGGTCACTATGTAACAGTGTTTATGTTGCCCCTCCTCCCAAAAAGACACACACGCCGACCCTCTTTCGGCTGATGGCCCCAATGACAGGGAAGGTAGACTCTAGTCCAGGTAATCACAGCTTGTAGGTGTCTGTGCTCTAAAACGTGTGCGCTGATGCTTCCATCGTGTGTGTGTGTTTTTCATACTGTGAGAGGAGATAACTATGAAGTGTATCCCACTGAGTTGGAGTGGACCTGAAGAAAGCAGGCCTTCTCCTGCTCTGATCACAGAGTAGGTGTCTGTTTGGCCACAGAATACACAGGTGCCGTGTGTTTATCATTGCAGGATGTCCTCTCACAAACAAGCTCAAATTTTGTGAGTCTCACTTTAACTCACACAAAGTATTTTCCTCTACAGCCACATGTGTCTGCCAAAGGGTAAATACTGTATGTCTGTGCTGTATTTCATGGCAGTTTAGGATTGAAGGGAACAATTTAACAATTTCACACATACTACTGCTGTCACATATAATTTCTAGTCTATGCTCAACCCTGTCTGCTACAAAATAAATCTAGATGCTACTAATTTGCTTTGCCAAAAAAAAAAAAATATATATATAGATAAATGCTGACCAGATTAAGTACACTGACTCTTTTTTTTTTCAGTCCAGAAAATGGACCCATGGAAGTAAGATCGGATCAGAGTCCCGCACGGGTCCAGTTTTGTAAACCAACCCGCACCCACCAAGCTCAGTGCAGAATTGACTCAGTACCCGCAATTATCTTAAAGTCAAATCCATCCCAAATCCATTAATGTAAGTCCAGCAACCTGGCACATGACCCAAACACGTATATAGTCACTCACTTGTGTTCTTGGAAAAGCTGCAGCTGTGCTCCTGCAGCTGTTGATGTGTTTCCTCAACAAAGATGTGCCTTAGCTGGCGGTTATCAAAAGGTTTACAGGGCCTTTCTGTGTGGAGTTTGCATGTTCTCCTCGTGTCCGCTGGGTTCTGTCCAGGTACTCCGGCTTCCTCCCACAGTCCAAAGACACGCAGCATAATAGGTTAATTGGTCACTCTAAATTGTCCGTAGGTGTGAATGTGAGAGTGATTGGTTGTCTGTCTCTATGTGTCAGCCCTGTGATGAACTGGCACTTGTCCAGGGTGTACCCTGCCTCTCGCCCAATGTCAGCTGGGATAGGCTCCAGCCCCCTGCGACCCTCACATATAAGCGGTTACAGAAGATGAATGAATGAATGAATACTGCACAATCACTTAAAATTGTGATTAAAAAAAAAATAAATACACTTTTTGTTCTCATCTGCTGTCCACCAGCATTTAGTTTGATGTTGCCTGTGCTTGTATGTGATTTATATAATTATATCTTCTACCCTTTATTCAACTTTTTGAGGTTTACATTGCTGGATGGTCTAGCTGGCCAAGATTTGCATCATGTGTTTCAGCTGTTGTTATATTCAGAAGTATTGGTTATGTTTAGAAATTAATAAGTGATTTTTTTTTTTTTTTTGGTGTTGTTTTTTCAGCAACCTCTTTCATACTTCGGGTCAGCAGTGACCACAATATTTCATAGCCATAAAGGATACTTTCAATCTTTTATGTCTCTCTAAAAGCTATTCCTACATGCCTACACTGAAAGCATTATTGGTCACCACTTTGTATTACTGGCCCTCAGTTGTGGCTCACCAAGCAACCAAAGTATGTGGTGGCACAGGGATGGGATTTTCTCCATCACTTAACATTAAAATCCCTTTAGAGAGAGATTTCTTTGTGGACCTGTATGGACTGGAGGAACAAATACAGTGACCAGAAACACTTTCAATCTACATAGAGTATTATATGCACTTCAACCCTAAAAGTATTACTTGTAATAATTGCCAGGAGCCAATATTCTACAAAAATGAAATACATTAACAATGAATTTCTTGCAGATAGGTTCAGAAGAAGAATTTTGCGTCTGAATTGAATATTTTGCAGATATGTTCAATGAAAATGATTCATTGTGGCATTAAATTACCTACACAACACAGTTTTCTTGATGCAAATTAGTTTTAACATGGTTTTTAGGAAATGCTGTGACAAAGCTTTGCAAAAGAGTATGGCCTCTGAGATGGAGTGCCTGCAATTAGACGCCATGTATGACAGAATCTTGTCTCCTGTCATGCTCCTCTCACATCGGTGTGGTTTCCCTCTAGCCCCAAGACTCCAGTGCTGACCTCCTCAATGAGGGTGGCAGCCCAGGCTCGGCCCCCTTCTCTGCTCCACTGCATTAAACATTGATGGAGCTGTAAGGGAAGGTGGAGCCTGTCTCCTACTGTGGTCTGGCCCTTGCCTATAGCAAGTCTCTTCTCTGGCTGCAACCTGTCTCCTTTCAATTTCTTTCCCTTTTTGCGATTTATATCTTTGCTACATACTGCTGTGGTTATTTCAATGTGTTCGAAATGAAGCTGTCTGCATGAAAGTGCTGCTCAGTGGAAGGAGACACATCAAATCTCAAGAAACGAGAGTGATAAGTGTCTGCTGCCTGTGTGTGGCCAGTTGCTCAGCAGTGAGACGTGACTTCCTGGAAATGACTCTGTGTGTGTATTTGATTCCTGTATTTGCATCTCTGTCTATGTGTGGTGCATTTATGTTATGCATTATGAGTCTTACCACAGCACGGCTATATAAAAGGAAGTGGTAGGAGACACAAGACAGCAATACTTTTCCTCCTTTATCTGTGTGTGTGTGTGTGTGTGCTTGTGTGTTTGTGGTGTGTGTGTCTTCTTGTACGTGTGTTCCAGTACAGCATAACATCAGAGCATGTTTTTAACACCTTGCTATTGCTTAATTTTCTCAAAATGTGGGTTCAATTAACACACAATAACAGCTTTATATATCATAAGCAGTGTTGAAATGATATTCCACTACAGATTACTGATTACATGAAATGAAATGTAATCTGTAATGTATTCCTTTAGATTACTCAAACTACCTTTAAATACTTCAAAATCTTCTTGCAGCACATTTGTCTGGGTCACTCTGAATGTAGTTAACTGTTGTTTTTGGTGATGACCTCACTGGTGAGAGCCCTTTATTGATCTGACATGGAGCAGTAAACAGTAGAGTAAAGAATATAACATGAGTCATGAGTTTAATAATAATATTAAATCGATCGTAGTTGTGGCTAATTAGTGATAGATATTGGCAATTCAGCTAAGCTAAGCTTAAGCTTTTAAGTCTGGGGAGGAGGGGCGGGAGGAACCAACTTGCTTCAACCTTAGACTGTATATTAAATGGAATTTCAACCTATTTAATACACCGTCTACTGCTCCAGCTCATTATTTGGACTACAGTACTCATTTTTGGATGTGCAATTGTTACATGAATTTTGGAGCAAATAAAACAAAAACAATAATAATTCCATAACAATAGTAATTCCTGAAAGTAATCTATTGTAAAGACAACAACTGTATTAAGAATACCACCAATATAAACCACAATGGAATACAATTACTCATATTTTGCATTTTAAATACATAACACTGCTACTTGTATTCTGTTACTACCCAACACTGTTCATGCATAATTATTTTAAAAATAGAATCAAAACAAGTCAAAGTGTCCGTGCAGTAAGAACCAAATCTGAGTCCTAATAACGATAAGTTTAATTTGTTCAGTGGCCAGCAGAACAGCTCATAGTGACAAGTCCAAACACTTACAGATCCAGGAGGGATTTAGTTGCCTCCAAACTACAACACCCATCTGTGACCCCACAGAGCCTTGCCCAGGGAGATCTGCCCCACAACCAACAAGTGGTGGAGTTCAGCAGCATTCCAGACCTGATACTGAGTCCTGTTAAGACTGTAAACGTATTTATAGAGTGTAATGTGAGCCGAGTGCGGGTATTAGACTGTGAGAGAATGAGACGTTGTAATCTAGCATTTGTGAGAATCAATGTCTAGAGAATGTGCAAGATCTTAGACGTAAGCACGCATGTGTTTTCCTGTGTCTGTGTCTGTTTATACATGGCTGGAGCAGGCTTGTGTTAATCAGGATCATGTCTGATTATGTGGCCATAGGGCATGGAAGGTTTATAGACAGTGCTTGTGTTTTGTGCTGGCAGAGGGTGGTGTTGGGTCCTGAGAAAGTCAACTGGCAGATCTGCACTCTTTCCTCTGCCAGTAACCTGCCATACAGCCCTCAGGCAAACCTCCATGCAACACAAGCAAGTACAGTAAGGCTATTCTCTCTGTTGCAGAGATATGATCTATCCTGCATGCTCTCTGACACAAATACAACATGCTTTAGAAAATAAGATCACGGTGCAAAAAGAAAGGAGATAAAAAGGTTATGATTGCAATAAGATTTCCCTCAATTGATGCTTCAGATTTTTTCCACTCAGAACAATCAGATGTGATAAAATCATCTGATTTGGCAAAGCTAAGTTTAATGATTCTCATTAATTTGAGGAGCTCAGACCAGTTGTCTGCTTCAAGGAAGGAGAATCACATGAGAATAATCGTAAGTGAAATAATCACAGCTCTGAGCAACAGCAAACGGGGATGAATAAATAAGGCTGACTAAATAAATGATCAGTGATTGTTTGGCTCTAAGTGCTGTTGCTGTAGCTCAGCATCCTGATTTAGTCGAAGCCTTCAGCCATCCCTCAGCGGAGCTATGGTCCTAGCGGAAGAGAAACGGCTAAAAAGCCCCATTCTTCTTCATACCTTCAATATTCAATGAGAGCGCTAATTGCACCACGCTGAAAGAAAGAAAAAAGGGAGGGAGGGAGTGGAGTGGGGAGGTGGGAGGGATTTACTGGCTAATGGTCCGTAGGGGGAAAATAAAGGAGAGGAAAAAAGGGGGATTTAAAAAGTTAGACATATCCTCAGGAGGTTCCTTCCTCTGTGTTTTTTACCTGCGCGTCTCTTAGCTATAATGCTAATGCTCATTAGCCAGTCTGTGTGATATCCGACGAATCATGGCTACTGTTAGCGACCGTCACCGGGAGCACTCTGGCGAAGTGAGTGCATCCAGTGGTTACGCACACGCTCCTCTGTTGTCAGCCGGAATCCAACTCAGGCTTTTTTCTTTTTTTCCTTTTTTGTTTTACCTCAAAAGTTAGTTGGAAAGATATCTTGGAATATATTCGCTCAAGGTGCACCCATTTGTGAAGAAGAATTGGGGGATGCATATGCATTAAAAAGTCTTTGTGTGTATAAAATGCCAGCGCAGCACTTTAGCCTTCCCTCATCCTTCCACCCCCGTTTCTCACTTTAATCTTTGGCTGAGTTATAATACAATAAGTCCCTATAATCAGTGGATCTCCTTCTCTCGACTTACCTGGGATAAATGAATGGGTTTAAACAGGGAGGTACGGGAAAAAGGGAAAAACAAAATGATGCAAACTTAAAATTAATCATTATAATATAAACAATAGTAAAATATCATTATGTTTAATGAGTTTTACAATAGAATGTGCTGCATATGACCACAAGGGGCAGCGTGTGCAGGACGTGTGTCTCAGGTACCAGGCTGCGGCGTCTCCTTCTCCTCTCCCCTACAGTCAGCCCCTTTCACTGTCCCCTGGTATACGCATCTGAAATACTGCTGATGGGAAGTTTTTCTCATAAATCATGCCATCCACCAAACAAAGCAATAAAGATGTTTGTTTGCATTATTGAAGGGAAAGTATTGCCTTGGGTCAGCTTTAAGCAGTGGTGTGTGTGTGTGCAGGCATGCATTCTAAAAAATACATGTTCACGTTGGTGTGTGCCTGCCAAGTATTTTTTTTTTGCTTGAAAAAAAGTAATTTGCTTAAGAAAAGCATATTTTGTTGAGTTCACTTTCTCACACAGAAGTCAGTAATAGTATTTCTGATTGCTCAGCCAATCAGAAATCAGCTGTGTGTGTGTTAGAGCATGAAGGTGTTGGTGGTGCTGGTGGAACGAGTAGTGGACACATACTGGAAATGTATGTTTGGCTGCATGTCCATGCTTGCACATACCAGTTTGTGCTCTTTTATGTTCCAGTTTTGTCTTTGGGGATCATTTACAACTCTCAACAATTTTATAACAGCCCATTTGGTGCTATTTATATTGATCACACAGGCTGCCAAGCACAGGCTCAGAATACAGGCTTTTCCTGAAAGGCACTCTTTCTCTCGTTCTCTCCCTTCATCTGCTTTCCTTACAGCAGCTTGACTTGACTTCCTTCATGTTTTTCTGCATTGATGTAAAATCTCTTTCACAACATCTCTTAACTGTGGTGTATTATAGCGGATGCTGTTTTGTCCTAGAAGTGCTTTTAGGATGTTTTAAAGCAATAACATGCATCATTTCTGTATTAAAATATCCAAAAATGGTAGACACATGTTATATATTTTGTTGAGTTGTGTACTTACATTGTCTCAAATGCTTCCAACAATGTTCAGATCCACAGAAATCAGTAATTTATTCACAGCAATAGTGTGTTTCCCACTAGCCACTAGTTGCTACAACTTCCAGGAAAATACAGGATACATCAGATACGTCGGAGAGTGAGGGAGGAAGTCAACAAATGTGACTAAAAGTCATGTGAATAAAACTTTAATATTATCTCTTCCATGACTACTATTTCTGAGTCACTGCAGGTATCTGTAATGGTGACTGTTTAACAGGGAAGACACCAACTCCCATGACCCCACACTACTTCAAGACATCATCAAATTATGTCTTTTGTTATTGTCTTAATGTGAGAGAGACACCTAGCGGCAGAAATTAAGTGCTTATTGTGTGTTTAATACTGTATCAGTAGTTTTAAAATATATATATTTATTATGTGGCTTTTTCTTAAAGACTTGATTCTGATTGGCCAATTGCGCCATACTAAAGTTTGTAATTTCTGTATAGAAGACTATTGTTGTGAACAGACTGTTGCCATGGATGCAGTCCTGATCGTTGACTCCAGAGGAGCAATAAAATAATTTTGAATAATTTTTAAATCAGTAAAATGTTTTTTGAATAAAATTTTGTGTAAAATTATTGATTTTTATGAGTATGTAGCCCTGTAATAAGCAGGATAATGTACAGTGAGCAGGTCATTATTGTGAAATAATCCCCTTTATTACAATTACTATTACAGGGTTTTCAGTGCACAAACATTCCCCATGTGGTAAATCTGTGCTCTGTTTAATTACACTTACACACAAAATAAATATGATTCCCATCACAGATAATATATAAATACTAATCATTGACCTGAACATGACCCTCTGGCTTGTGTGTGTATGTGTGTGTTGTGTGGTCTCTTTCTTTCACTTTGTGAGTCATACAGATGCCAAGATAAATACACACAAGAGAGATATGTAGTTGTTGTTTTTTTAATTTTACTCTGCTTTAATTAAAGAAATAATTCTGGAATCACTCTGAAAATAATAAAATGACTTTTCTACAAGCAGCTCCAACAAAAAATGATGAATATATTGTATATTTGATAACCTGGCACACAGTACCTGTGTAGGATCATATCCGCATGCTTACTAATTAGAGAGCAACCCAACCCAAGTCTCTATCAATATGATCCTCCACTCAGTTGGTCAGTGAACAGCATTCCAGCTTAAGCCTGAACCTGGTACACTCATTAAAACCAAACCCAAGCATTTGGTTTGCGGTCAGGAGGCTTGCATGTGATGTATTTGTGTGTGTGTCTGTGTGTGTGATGAAAGCGTATAGGCCCGTCCTCAGTTGTGCTGTAACTTAACCTGGTCCAGGGGATTCTGTTCTGGGCTCTTGGCTCTACTCTTGTGGCCTTCAAGTATTCAGCACTTCATCTGAGGAGGAGTTTGCAAGGAGCTTTTTGAGTGCTTTGCATGGCCAACACACTCCTTTCTAACTGAGATAGTTCCCTAAGAAGACCAAAGTTTCTCCTGTTTCCTCCCTTGAGACATTAAAACACAAATAATCAAGTGGAATTGTTGCCAAGGCAGGCTTAAAGGAAATGGAAGTCGTAAGTAGAAGGTGTTCGCCGGAGAAACTGAAAGACATTTAAGAAGGACATTACCCTTTTGTTGTTTGCCTACTTTTAAAACTTTTTATGATCCTGTTTACTCTGCCTCCTCATCCTTTCCCACTCCTCCCTCCCTCTCTGTCGCAGAAATGACTAATAGTAAATCGCTTTCTAGAGGGGTGCCGCAGAGTGAGGGGGTGAGAAACTACCTGCTTTTGTTATCTTAACACCCAGCGGCATGCAAGAGACAACCATCAAACATCCAGCTCCTCTCTTGACATGAGCAGACTCCACTGATGTGGAGGGATGCTGGCAGTGACATGGTTGGTGGAGTGAGAGTACTACTGCATCCTGGGCCTGGCAGCTTTATGAACCCGGGGGGACCATAAAGACACAGGCGTGCAGGCCCTCAGCTGCTCACTTCGTTAGGGTTAGAAAAGCAGAGGGGGACAGGGACAGGATGCCTGTTTGGTCAGAGTTCATTCTTATCTGAGCAGGTCTTCCCATTCACAGTAGCACAAGTGAAAGTGGGTTAGTTCTATAACCAACCAAAGCTTGAATGCACGTACACTAGCACAAACCTCCTGCTTTAACACACAACATATGGACTGTACCTATACAAAGTCACACAAATAGACAATTTAACACAAGTGGACACTCTCAGGCACCAACGCATGCCCCAACACACTGGAAGAAAGGATGATTTCCTGCTTTTCACATACCTGTGGCATGTCGCTGACAGATGGACGGGTCAGTGTTTGTTTTAGCAGCCAGGTCTTTTTGGGATGACAGGAGGAAGCTCTGGGAGAGCTGTATCAGTGTTTAGACAGATAGTACTGGGCCTGAAAGACACACGCTATCCTCAGGCATTCAGGACACTGCTCAACGAGTGAGGCATAGGCCACAAAAAAAAAACAAAAAAAAAAACAAGAACAACAAAAGAATTTTTTTCGGAATATTAGATTTTGTGCTTAAAGGACTAGTGTGTAGGATTTAGTGGCATCTAGTGGTGAGATTGCTGATTGCCTCAACTTCACCTTCTTAGCATGAAGGAGAACTGATGGTTGCAAAACTTGCACAAAACATAAAGGGCCGGATCTACTGCCAGTGTTTGGTTTGTCTGTTCTGTGCTACTGTAGAGACATGGCAGTTCAACATGGCAGACTCTGTGGAAGAAGATCCGCACCCTAGTAGCAATTGTTCTCATCCCAACTCATCAAATACCAACATTTTGTCAACTTTTACAACTTATGATCACGGATTTTTTTTTTAAGTTTTCATTAATTAATTATGTCTTCTAAGAATCCATATGCTAAAATGGCATCAGAATGCTTTATACATCAGTATCTCAGGGCCTACCTAATTAACTTGGACTATTCTATAATCTTACTGCGCATCAGCAGAAATAACTTAAGAAGACAGTAAATAGTTTGGTGTGGAGTACATACTATTGAAAAGTGAAACAAAGCTACACCAGCAGTGCTGCAAAAAGGAGGAAGCGGGAGGACACTAAAGGACCCACCCCAGCCACAGCCTGTTCACCTTGCCGCTGTCTGGTTGGAGATACAGAGGTATCCACTACCAACAGACTACAGAGCAGCTTCTTTCGTCAGATTGTGAGATTCCTCAAATCATCCTCCACTATGAATAAAAGTTTATTTTTTATGACTTATTATTTATTCGATGATTGAAAAAGGGGGATAACAAGGGATGTGGAGGGCCCCATTCCTGTGTTTGCCTTAGGCCCCAAAATGCCTGAAGCCACCCCTGACTGACCCAACTCACAGGACGAAACTCACATGACGCAGATCACATGATATGTTATGTACTTGGTTTGGTTCTCAAAAGGAAGTACAAATCCCGGTCTCCTGTGTTTGTTTGATCCATCCATCCAACCCACCTCCAGCAAGATTCTTTTTCAGGTGATTATACACCAATGAAAACATACTTTTACATAATGCAGTACAATATTACATTACATTTCTACCATATTCTGCCAATAAATCCCCATAAGTCTTATACACTGAACCTTTAAACACACCATAGTTATGCCAAATAATTTGGATGCACAAGATGGGTAGTTTTACTGTGTCAGTTAGTGTAAGTAACAAATTAAACTGTAATTTCCAGGGCTTATTAGGACTTATTGCATGGGCCGGTGGTAAACCCTGCCCATTTCATCTCTAACAAATACCATTAGTCAGAGCACTGTTTTAACATGGCCAATGATTTTTTTACTGTGTGTGTTTGCCCTTGTTTTCCCAGCTTTCATTGTGACTGGAGGTGGCCCACTTGGCAGGAAGTTTAACAGTGTTTTATAGAGTAATGCTCATTGTCCCAACCTCCTCATGGTAAGGAGTTAATGGGACCAGGTTGAGGAGGAGACAGAGACGAGGCGAGGAGCACCGACAGGTTTAGACACAATGGGAACACACACACACACAGACCTGCATGGGCATCTGTTTCTACTGCGATCCCAGTGATGGAGAACAGAGACTTCACCATCTGCAACTGGAAGGCACTGAGACACACTCACAGGTGCACAGAAACACAGACCTACACATGCAGAACATGCACAAAGTCACAGAGTTTAAATGCAGATCAAAACAAGAGAAATGGGTGTGGAGAGATATTTTGTTTTGCAGAAACATTAATGTAAAAACAACAACACAGTTTATCCCTGTTGTCATGACTAAATGCGACTGGCTGAGCAACACGGTGGAGGAGACATGAGTCAATGCCAGCCACGATGCTGCAATCGCACGCTGTTTTTCAAGGCGTGTGAGCGAGCATTGCCTTTACAGCCTCTGACAGTAAAGTGTGAATCATCAGTTGTTTCATCATCACCACACTCTCCCTCCCTCAGGAACACAGTATGGGGGTTGTGACCACTCCAGCCTTGTTTTCTAGTAATGCATGAGCCAACCAAGATACACGCTTTATCCTCCTTTTCTCCCGCTTCCTTAAACCACCACCCCACCTTCTCTTCTCTGTCTCTGTCACGCTCCTCACGCTCTCTGCTTAGTGTGGTAGAGGGAAAAAAAGTATTGCAGCTTCATCTTTATGTTTATTTAAAAGTAAATCAATCTTCATTTAGTTTGCATTATTACAGATTTGTGTTAGAGCTGAGTTTCAATTTGTAGCGGACTTTTCTGCATTTAGAAAGATTATGATCAGGTCTCCTTTTTAAGATCACTTGCATTAACATTAGCATTTTTTAAGAGGTTGTCCCCTTAAAGGGATAGTTTGGATTATTTGAAGTGGCACTGTATGAGGTACTTAAGGAAGCTAAGCAATATATTTCTATGGACAGGGTCAGCAACAAAAGGTATATTAGCCACCACAAAATGAGTGTCATTTTAAGTGAATACTACATTTAAAATATTTTCGCTGCTTTACTTTGCTGTCAGACAGCACCTTTTGACAGGAAACCGCTGTTATATAAGCCAAATATGGCTCCCTCTAATTCAACCAGGCTTCAGAGGCAAAATCAGTAATTTTACCTCGCAGAACACAGGAGTTGTTGATTTAGCGCTGGTGTGATCTGTTAGTATGTTTTTGTAATTACGTGACTTTGTTGAAGTGAACTACCTTCTTAAAACACCAAAGTCACACAAACAAAATAAAAGACTGAGGCAGCAGTAGACCAGCAACTCCTTGTTTTGTGAGGTAAAATGACTCATTTCACCTATTGAAGAGAGGCTGGTTTGAAGAGAGTGATATTTGGTTTATATAGCAGAAGTTTCCAGTCACAAAAGGCTGTCTGACAGCAAGGTAAAGTGCGGCAAATATTCTAAATATAAAGTACACTTAAACTGATATTGATTGTTTTTTGGTGGACCTTTTTAAGGAGCTAAAATACCTTTGGTGCTGGCCTAAGTACAAAACTGCTTAGTTTCTGTGCTGCTTCATCAAACTGTCTCTCATACAACTTGTAATACACTTCAAATAATCCTAACTATCACTTTAGAGTGCATTTATACTTAATTAATCAAAATACCACATAGAGCAGTTATAAGTGGTTTGAAATGTGCATCTCTAAATTATTTATTTATTAAATTATATCACATCATAAATTACAGCTCCAGAGGCTATTTGGGGGGGGGGGGGGGGGGGGGGTTCCAAAGAAAACCTGTGCTAAAGGTGGTCACACTGAGGTTCACAGATGTGTGCGAGTGCTGGATTGTGTTTGTATATGACTCCTTGTGCGCACCTGCAAGCCCAAAACCTACATCCGTGGGGGGCCTAGAAAAGGGAGAGACAGAGAGGTGCTGTAGGCAGTGAAGTTTCTGTTGCCACATATACTGTGTCATCTCTCACCACCTGAAAAGTCACCAAAATGCGAGACTGCTGCTACTGCTGCTGCGCAAACGAAAATACTAACAGACTCCGAACATCTAAAACGCCCGCTGACATGTTCCGCTGAGCGAGCTTACATAATGAATGTTGGTTTTCAGCAAACTGTCTTGACAATGAATTAACTGGATTTATTACAATAGTACATAGTGACCCAGGCGTTCTGCTGTTAGAGACAAAACACTAATGCATCCAGTTGTGTAGGCGTGCTTCCTTTGTTGTCGTGTGCATTTGTGTGTGTTGTGGGAAGGTGTTTTATTTATAGTTATGTTGTTTTGACATTTCTAAAAATGTGTTATTTGTGAAACGGGTGTATTGGATTGCCTTAGAGGTACTCGTTTCAGGCCCATAAACAAATGTTGATACATGAGAATTAGAATGGAGAGGGCGAAACATCCCAGGCTGTTTTGGCACCATGCACACCAGTGGTTCCCAGTCTTTGGCCTTAAGGGACCAAAATAGATGATGCCTGTCCAAGTGACATATTTTATGGACATTTCACATGCTATTCAATGCATAACAACAATA
Organism: Lutjanus argentimaculatus; assembly: GCA_034769285.1. Taxonomy (NCBI): domain Eukaryota; kingdom Metazoa; phylum Chordata; class Actinopteri; order Lutjaniformes; family Lutjanidae; genus Lutjanus; species Lutjanus argentimaculatus. The sequence continues at coordinate 1,268,698 of JAWZSL010000045.1, read as the reverse complement.
CACAACAACTGATAAACTATTTATTAATCCAAATAGTGAACACAATAACTGCAGGAAGAGTGTTGTGTAAAAACAGTGATTTAGATGAACTTTAAGCATATTACTGTATTTCCAATCAATATTACATCTGAGATGAGTTTTCCTCATATTTTTAGGAATTGCTTATACAATTCTCAGTCTTGTATTATTATAATGTACATTTAAAAATAACATTGTAATTTTATTGAATGACATGTTGAGATACAGGCCTATTATGTTTTTTTACACCCCTCAAAATTAAGAATGACTTTCGACCCCTTGTGAAGCTTTGGTGACCTTTAATGGGGTCGGGGACCCCGGGTTGGGAACCACTGATCCACACAGTAAAAACAGAAAAATTGAGACAACTCAAAAATCAAAATTAAAATTTCAAGGCAACTTATCTCAATAGATGTTTGAGTTTTGAGCCCAACTCAAACTCTAAAGTTTCAAAAAAATTTACCAACTAATAATGTTTGCCTGAGGCACTTTACTTTTCTTCTTTAGACTTGAATCTTTGAGTTTTAGAACCCCCCGGCCAAAAACAATTTTTGAAACACAAATTTTTGGGGGGTTCCACAACTCAAAGATTCAAGTTTACCTAAAGAAGAAAAGTAATACCTTAACAAAACATTATGGGCCTGCAAAATTTTGTTAAGTTTATTTCAAAACTTGTCTGATTTTAAACTCATGCTGAGTTTTTGATTTAAAGGCATGCTGAGTTTTCTCAACTTTTTTTTTTTTTTTTTACAGTGTACACCAATCCTGTCAGAGAACAAACCACTCCTCCTCTGTGGTGTACAAGTGAAAATAAAGCATCCTGTTCATTTTAGCATGTGCAGTTAAGTTGGCCTTTGTAGGAGTGTGTGTATAAGATTAAGGGGTGCACAAGTGTGTGTAAATAAAAGGAGAAGTGAGAAGAAAACAATCGATACCGTGAGGACTGGCCAAGTGGCTGCAAAGTAAAACATAAAGTCACTGGAATGAAAAAGAATAATCACCACTTTTATTACCTAAATAAAGTTATGACCACAGGCTCTGTGTTTCTTTAATCCTCGGGTTACAACAGATGGACAATATTGACTTCAGTCTCTGCTGGTGGAAATCTGTGATCACTTTTAACAGAAGTGTATTTATATCCAGCTTTCAGAAGTATTAGGATTACTCACTCACAGAGAGACTAAAATGTACCCTCGGATGTCTAATTTCTTGTCTTACAGTTGTGTTTGTTTTCCTCTGTAACGTGATTGTCCGATATGAGCTGCACCTTCCCAGCATTGCGGAAAGAATGGTATCTATTTCTGTTCCTTCCTGCTATGGCTTAGAGAGCAGACATCCATATCTTACCATAACCCCATCATACTAGTTCTCAGTAGAGCCGTATCTCTGTCAGCCTCACAGAGTGAAACACTGCTTCCTGTTTGTTTTGTCCAACCAGTGCCAGTTCTCTTGCTCTTTTACCGGCTGCTCTGACATGTTCCTACATCAACTTTGACCCTACTTAACTGAAACCACTGCAATCAGCCTGGTTCGCCCAAGTCACAGGAAGTCATGCTCTGAACCCATGGCCTCAGAGATGGTTACAAAACAGAGTGACAAGTGAAAATACAGTGAGCAGAAACATGTACAACAAGTACACACATTCTTTACTCAAACAGAAGTACAGATACTAAACTGTAGAAGCACTACTTTAACATCAGGTAAAAGTGAAAAAGCACAGGCTCTGAGATGTACAGTAAGTAATGTGTACTCAAAGTATAAAAGTAAAAAGTGAAGGACATTTCTATTAGCTGTTTCAGTACAAAGCTAAATCAGTCTCTGTATCTCTTTCATCTAGTAGTGTATTTTACATTGTTTTTGTCTTGTGTCTTTTTACCATTTTTTGTCTTGTTATATCTTTCACAATGTTTTCGTCTTATCATGTCTTCCTCATGGTTTTCATCTTGTTGCATCATTTTTGTCTTGTTACGTCTTTTACATTATTTTCATCCTGTTAAGTCCTTTTCATCTCGTTACATCTATTAAATTGTTTTTGTCTGGTTGCATCTTCTGAATCATTTTTTTCTTGTTATGTCTTTTACAATTTTCTTTCTTGTATCTTGTTGCTTTTATCTAGTTTTCGTCTTGTTGCGTCATTTTCATCTTATGTCTTGTAAGTCTTTTTTGTCTTGTTATCATCTTTTATGTCATTTTTCTCTTGTTAAGCCATTTTTGTAGGGGCCATGTCCACCTAGCGTTTTTTGTTCCCAAAATGTAGGAGAGTTCAACTTTCTGTTTGCCCTGGAGAGCTGAGACTCAACTCATGTCTGAGCAGATCGAGGGATGTTTTTAAAAGTGTACGTTCAGCTCTCTGTACTTTTGTAGCTTTTTGTAGATCTGTGTGTGAATCTCTGTGGTTTGAAGCTTAGTTTCTCTTTGGGTCGCTGTTTGTACTCGGAGGTGTCTGCTTTATTTTACTTTCATGTTCACTTTCAGCTGATAGGAGTCGTGCCAAGTTACTGCTGGTGAAAACTGACATTTCCTGATCATTTCCTGATTTTGCTGCTTAACAAAAGCTCTGAGATAGCTAAATATCCTTTATCATGAAGAATTTGTAGGACCTGGCATGTAGTTAACCACTGATTAACAGCCACTTGAGTCAAAATGAGCCCGTATCAAGACACATCTTCAAGCAGGTAGCATAGATGCAGATTCCTGCAGCGCTGAGTTGACGAGCTGAGTCAAACCAAGGCAGCACATCTTCCAGTTGGTACTCATGGTGAAATAAATGTCCAACAAACACATACAAATAGAGAATAAATACCAAAGACACATTGCTAGACTGTGCAACAAGGTGCGTCCATAGAAGTTTTCAAGATATTTTTGTCATAGAAACAAAATCCCCAGGCTGCATGTTTTTAACCACATAGATGTTTCATCCCAGGGCTCCGCAGTGCTTTCTGCAGGACAAAAACACTATGTGGACATGGGCCCTTATATCATCTTCTATATCACTTTTGTCTTGTTTTACATTGTTTTTAACTTGTTATGTCATTAACGTTATTTTCATCTTGTTAAAATCAGTCTCAGTGTTGGGAAGTTGGCGTGCAATGATGCAAAATGAGAATAATAAATAAATCCCTTCAAATGCATAAAAAATTAGTAACAAGGAAAATAGAAGGAGTAGGAAGTATAGATATTTTAGTTAAAATGTAGGGGGTAAAAGTAAAAAAGCTGTCAGAAAAATACATTTTCAAGTACAGATACTAGAACTCTACTTAAGTAATGTAACAAAATATATGTACTTAGTTACTTCTCATCTTTAAACATCACACACTCGCTTTGTAAATGCTTTCAATGAAGGTGGCTTGTTTGCTAAATTGAAAATAAAAACAGAACAAGAGAAAGTAGTGATATTAGAAGACAAATTTATATTGGTTTCTCTAGGCTGTATATATAATTTTTGTCGTGCAGTATGGGTTTTTGCATGCAGCCCTCTTCCCATTTAGATAAAACAAACAGCTTAAGGTTTCGATTGTTTCATCATCTTTCATTCACCCATTCAGAGATGTTTTCTATTTGACTATCTCCTCCGTCCTCCTCCATTTCTGGTGTGCTCGAAACCACTACACCCTCCCACATGGAGCCCCAGCGGCTGAGGGGTGAGACGACAAGTAAAAAATTTAAAAAGACAGGCCTCTCTTGGCTTAGTTACAGCAGCCGACACATGCAGCTAGTAGGCGCTAAGTCTCATGCTGAGTCTGAGGATAGAAGACGTGAGGCTCCAGCAAAGCTCTGTCTCTTGAGTTATGATGTTGCGTGTCTGTTCTGCTGTTACAGATACAAAGTTGAACGAACTGACAAAATATCTGTTGGGAATCTTTGATGAGTGAGTAATGTTAAAGAAAGTAGAGGGGGAGGAGAAGGAGGAGAGGCGAGAACTTGCATGTGTGCATCTCTGTGGGAGTGCATAAGGGAGAGTAGTTGAGATATGAGGAAAAAAGATAAAGAGAGTGAAGATATGAAGGAGGGACAGACACCACGGCAGACCACTGAGTGTCTAAGAAAGTGAGCGAAGCAGCGTCTCCATCAGCTTTAATAGAAACACGCACCGGCCCATTATGGAGAGGTGTTTGAGAATAAATCATCTAACAGGGCTCTTTTCAAAGCATTACCCTGTCAAACCTAATCTAACCTACCTCTGTCTGCTCTCCCCTCCCATCCCACACTGCACACCCCCTCCTCTCTTCTCTCCCTTAGTGAGCAAAGCCGTTTGCCGCCTCAGGCAAGGGCTGGGAACATAAGAGCAAAGTCACAGCAGAGCCGTAGATTCGAGTCACCACCACAGTGTCTCCTCTCAGCCTGCATGCTTCACAGAACTGAACACTCGGGGGTTAACTCAATAAATGTGTTTGGTCACCAATTGCAATATTTAGGCTTAAAAAAACAACTATTTTTCTTTTGCAAAGGGTAATTTGTAAGTGAATTTGTTTGTGAATTTGTCCAGAATCTCTAGAAAAAGAATGTCAGAGCCTTGAGAGAACAAAAGGGAAAACAAGTTAATAGTCTTTGATGTGACCACTGCCGCAGTGAACATGGATGAGAACTGCCTTCCTCATGTCTCCTCTGTGTCTGTCACACAGTGTGGTTTTCACCACAAGACACATCCCCTATCCTTCTGGGAACCATAAGGCCAACCTCTATGACAGCACGGCAAAGCAACAAATAGACGAGCACAGAGACTGACCGCGAGAAAGGAGTTGTAGAGTAGCAGAATGACTGCGTCTTTAATGCTGCTTGAGGAGGGACTATTTGTCTCTGCATGCACAGAGGCCTGCCTCTTGAAATCAGATTTATGACTGTCACAATGAAACAGTTTGAGACCTTTTTTTCCAATTCAATTAAAGGGGTTAGTTCGAATTATTTGAAGTGGGTTTGTATGAGGTACTTGTCGATCGTCTGTGTATTACCTACAGTAGTATGTTATTGTGTGATTTTGATGAATCTGAACTATACTTTTATAACATCAAGTCACACAATAACACAAACAGAGTAAGGAATAGCTTCCGTGCTGGTGCCCCTCGCGGACAGTTATTATAGTTTTGTACTTTTCATTAGTTTCATTAGTCATTAGTTTAATTTGATCTCATTTTTAATGTTTGTTTTCAATTCAATTTAATTTAAGGTAGTTTCTACAGTGTGTTCACTGGTTTCAGTTTAGTTTTTATTGTTTAAAAAAGTAACAGTTTAAGTTCATGTTTTCCGCAGTTGAAGGACTAATTTTTATTATTAATATTTTTTAATTATACATTGGGGTGTTTGTCAGGAGCAAGATTTAAGAGGTTCAGAATAGTTATTATAATACAAATACATATACATAACATTTGTGAAGACACCTGATTCACAGTGATGTTGACATCCAAGTCTGAACAAACATAATATACACCAAATCATTATTATATTATATTATTATATTATACTAATATTATAATATCATTATTTATATTTTTTACCTGCATATTGGAAATTAGCATGGTAATGACCTGGCGGGTTTCTGATACATGAGAACTGCTTCGCACAGGTTTGCACTTCCGTTCTCACTTAAGGACAAGCCCCATTGATCGGTTGGATATGGGGCAATGAGCCTTGTGTGTTTTTCCATGGCTCCCTCCAGTGCTGAAGCAGGCTGATGCTATGTGTGAGACGGCTCGGCCCGCTGACTGACAGCCTTGGATAAGGGATAGTGTGTCTGCCCTCAGTGCCAGCACAGCTAGAAGTGATAAACACTGGCAACCTGATCCAGAGACAAGAGACGCCTCTGCCTCGACAGAGTTCAAACTTAATGCACTTCTTTTCTTCTTAGCCAAGTCCAGATTTGCTTGGCGTGGTCTGGCCAGGTGGAGGTCAGCGGAGGCTATTCCAGCAGTTCTTTGACCACTTCTGATTGGTTCTTCCGTTCCCAGTCTGACAGAACATCACAATTTCAATCTGTCTGCTGTCTCTGCTTTACAGCCGGGCCTTTCTGTCTCCATTATTCCAAAAGCTTCTCCTATTCAATATTCCTATTGCACCAACAGGACCTGAGCATTCTCTCTGGTCTGGAATATTTATGGAAAGTTTATTTTATCTGTTTTTTTATTGCTACTCTTGTGCAAATAGGCCCCCATAGAGTCCCTAGTCCCTGCCCTTGCAGTAATGGCAATGTAAACATGGGAAAGTAATTTGAATTCTAACAAAGTGGAGATTAGCTGGTGACAGTTTGTGGCATGGGCGATTATTTCTAAAATAATCCTGTTTTGATATGCATCTGCGTCCCGGCAGGAATTTTCAATTTGTTTTCCCATTGCCGCATGTAAACAAGCTCTAGTGTCTCCTTATCATGGTGTCGCACGGACAAGGAGAGAGCGTATGCCTGCCTCCCCCTTCTCCTCCTCCTCCTCCTTCCTTCTTCCATCTCCCCACACAACCTGTCTCCTCCATCCTGCATCTGGTTAGAGTCGCGCTTGTCTGGGTTTCAACAAGTCTCTTTATCGAGAGCAGGTAGAGGGTTTTATGTGTGTACCTGCAAGTCATTTGCAAACATGAAGTCCTCAAAACGCACCCCTGAATATGTTCTGCTTGAGGGGTTCTGCCCATTCCCCGTCTGAATAGGCAAATATGCAGCATGGCAAAATGGCCTCCTGTCTGCCAAAGGAGCCATCCTACCCACAGGCCTGCGGGGCATGTGATAAATGTTTACACTTTTGATTGTCAACTAGGAGTTATGGAGAGAATTGACTATTTATTTGAATTACTCAAATAAAAAAATCCACTTTAATTTAAAGTTACAAACTTCATCCAAAATAAAAAAAAAAGAAACACAAAAATTTTATTGTTGGAAGTGTGAGTTGGCTCTGTTGTAGACGTTAACTAGTGAGGGGCAGAGATGGGCACAAATGCATAAAAAAAAAAAAATTTAAATTACAAATACCTGCTTATCCATTGTATTTAAATAAAACACAAACCACTGGTATGGAAAATGTATTTAAGACCATCAAAACCATCCATGAGAAGATCGATTATTTCTGTATCGTAACTCTTAATGCCTGCCGTTAGGTCGGATTCTCCATGAAATCAGATGAAATGAGCCCGTGTTCACATTTTCCTCACGAAAGTTACAGTGAGTAGTGTGTTAGCCAGTTAAAAAGAAGCAGGAGGTGATTTTTATGAGATAAATTTAGCTTTGACATTATATTTTGGGGTTATTACAGTTGAAACACTACCAATTTCGTCCACAAGGGCCTCCAAAATCAACAAAATACTAAAGTTCCTTGTAGTAGTTTTAAGATTGTTCTTTTCTTCTGTTGTCTTTTAGTGTCAGTCAGTAAGCTTGTCTTGGCTGCAATATCTGATCATATTTTGATTACATACACTTATCTTAGGATAAATTTTCACCAAACTCCAACCTCAAGCTACTGTCATAAGGAACACAAATGGCATGCGGTAGTTCATAATGAGTGTGTTGCTGGAACCAACAGAACATGTCACAGGATTCACTTACATTTTGATTATCTACTCTGATTACATTACACTGTAGTAAAGAAGATTATTAGTAAAGAAGGTAATAAGTATTTCAAATGCACAATTACAAGCAGTTAAAGTTTTTTTTTTGGCTTTTGCCTTTATTTCTGACAGTGACAGTTGAAGAAATGACAGGAAAGGGGGCAGAGAGAGAGGAGATGACAAGCAGCAAATGGGCCGCAGGCAGGAGTTCGAACCGGCAGCCGCTGCAGAGGACTAACAGCCTTAATACATGGGGCGCACACTCTATCAGCTGAGCTATAAGGGCACCCTGCAGTTAAAGTATTTTAATACAAATTACATCTTATTTTGTTCTTTTCTAAATATTAAATAAAATACTAATTACCAAAAAAATGGGTAATTAAATGCGTATTTTAAATACATTCAACTGAAATACAGTCCATCTCTTGTGATGGGGTCTTCATTCATTTCACAAGGTGCCTGCAGAGGTGGTAAAGCCACAGAAAGTCCTGGCAGTGAGATATTAGCTGTTTACTTACCTGTCTTTCATGTGGATAGAAAGCCAGGGGGCTATTTATCTCTTGCTGATTGATTGCTCCTGCCTGAAGCTAATCAGCATGTAGCTTGTTGTGTCTTAATGTTTATGGGGATTATGGGAGGATAAACATGGTAATCCTCGATGTTGTGCAGCACTTCCAATTATCACACCGCTTCACCAAAAATAAGGTCACCATAGATTTAACCTATTAATGCAATATAAGCCAGCCGACATCCCTCTGCTGTTAATTTCACCAAAGTTAAACCTGACTTTAGACCCAGAGCCGAACTTGACTGGGAGTCAGGAGTGACTCATCTCTGTTGTAGTGGGTTGTGACTGGAGCTGACCAGCTAGGTTAGGCTGTGGTCAGTGCCGTGACTGAGGCAGGCTTCCTTACAGATAGAGATAACAGGCAGAGGTGAATGTCTAGTCCATGCTGACAGTCTGGATCGATTAGGGATGGATCACTTACACACAGCGATCGTTACAACCCCACCCCAGTGCTCAGGTGGAGCCATGGAGTGACTCACAGCAGCAACGAGAGGTGATGGTCCTGACTGAATTGTGCCCTTCCCCAGATGGCAGCTTAAAACATTTTTTTTTTATTATAGGCTGTTCTTTGGCCTGGTTCAGGCAGTTTATGTAAAGTTACGATTAAGAAAACAAAACTTGGCAAAAGTATCTTGCAATCTCTGATTGACAAAGACCGCATGATTGATAAACCTCCTCTTTCCACGCCATTAAGGGTGTGTGAGAAGAGAGGGTGCAGAGTGGCCTGGCTCTCACTGCTAGTCACCTCCATATCCTCCCCTCATTAATCTACTCTAATACATTCACTGCAAAGAGCTGCTTTCCCAGGGAAGAGCAAGCAGGCCTTAAATTACAATAAGAGGAGTGGAATCATTACTACCTTTAATGTTCCCAATCTAATTGAGGCATTAATTTAAGTAGAGTCTCCAGTGAGGATTATTCATAACTGCTTTTTAATTTAGAAGGGTAATCAGTAGAAATATTCCCCAGATCAGAGGCAAAGTTCCTCCTCTGGTTTCCCCTTTCAGTGCTTCTCAAAGCCCCCTGACATTTGCAGGGCGAAGCAGGAGGATACACAGAGCAGAGGAGAGACCATGTTATTTTAACAATACACACAAACACCACAGTGCAACTCCTTTGGTGTGTTTCCTTTTCATTTAATGCAAAAGAGCATGAGATTCTGCACAGTGTGGGTACTGCACACAGAGTCTGAATTTAACACAGTTAACATCAGACAAAAATCTATTATATCCCAGCAAATTATATTTTACCCTGGGCCCATGAATCAAGCTATGCTGAACTATATTTTACTATCACCTTTTGTGAATGATTTTGTAGTAATTTAAATAATGTGTCTTTTTTTTAACATATTTTCAACATAAATATCAAGATGAAAAGGTTAGGGCCTCACCACTAGATTGTGGCACACGGCTCCTTTGCAGAACCAGGCCTCAAATACTCAATAATAATAGAGCCCTGTAAGGCACAGTATAATTTTAATTGATTTAGTGGTTAAGTGGTGCATCTTCCCAAATAAATACGCCTTGCCTACATTTCCACAAACAGAAACACTTCTGATGATAAACTGACTATTAATTGCAAATGGTTCGACAGTTAGACTTCAAAGAAATTGAGCAGCAATGAGAATTTTCTACTGGGAAAAGTAGATCTCACACACCTGAATAATAATATACAGAACTCATGTGGCCATGAATATTAGGGCTGTGTATTGGCAAGAATCTGGCAATACAATAAGTATCATGATACAAAAGTTACAATTCAATATATTGTGATATAGTGCAATACTTTACTGTAAGCAAAGTAATATATATGTTCTTTTTTTTAATCTAGTGTTAGAAAAACTGTCATAGTATAAAGAACACACCACCATATGCATAAAAGTGAGTTTAAAAGGTTTACTTTTTTATGCAATCACAAAAATAAGGATGGATAACAACACTGCTATCCTAGCGATCGGGGGTTTAACACAACACAAAATGAACCACTGCCAGAATTCTCGCATGTAACACAATGTCACACACAATGTTTCTGGAAATCAGTACAGCGTCACAAAACATAGCATGGTGATACTGAAGTGTACAGATAGTTTCTGAAACCTCTAACAAATACAGGCCTTAGATTGTACAGTAGCAAAGTCAACAGTACCAGAAAAGCTTCAACAGATAAGAAGGAGCAGGTTGGGGTGGCAGATGGGAGTGGGAGCTACATTATAACTGAGTTATTATAAAGGCCAACCTGAACACACAGTATGCTTGTATAAATATGGCTGGATGTCACAAACTGATAGCAGGTAGGCTGATATGGCAATGAGCTGCTGATGGTGAAGCATAAAGTGCTGTTTGAAACACGACTTCAGTGTTCTGCCTGGATGAACTCAAAGATCCACTGATGCACAGGGAACCTGGGGGAATCTGGGGCCCCCTTGGGTGTCAGGCCCCTGGGGAGCAGTAATTCTGCTGTATCTGTCCAGTAGAGGTGCACAGAACGTCATTATCTGTATCTGATTAATCAGTGTTTTTTTTTACATTAAATATCAATCCAACAACACTAGTAGAACAACATCACACTCACTGAGCCCTGATGTCCAAACCACCAATAAATTCAGTTCATACAGACAGAGTTTGCAGCCTGTGCATACCACTGATTATCAATTATGAATTATGATATGATATGATATGATATGATATGATATGATATGATATATATGATATGATATGATATGATATTAAACTATGCTTTGGTAATCATGTCTTTTTTTTCTGAACAACGAGCAACTTTGGGTTGTTTTGTTTTCCTGAGCATCATATTCAGATTGAGCTGGCTCCCTACAACCTATACTTGTATCGTATAAATGTACTACAGTCACAGTTGTAGACAGACTGGTTCTTTAAAGCATAGTATTGAGTTGGTGTTATAACTTGTTAGTTATGCTTCTTGAGATGTAGAGTTTCCTGTTTCTGTGTTCGAAGCTGATTCTTTTATGTTTACAGCAGCTCCACAGCCATAACAATGAAAACACATCTCTGCAGTCTTCAATGCTATTTGCAAAAGTTGCCACTCTGCTTATTTCTTTGTTAGACAGGCTACAGTGAGAGAAAGTACATTAAAAGAAAATGTTTTTTATATTCTGTACAGTATATGACACCTCCAGCAGTGAAGTGTTTTTAGAAATCTGTGACAAGTTTTCACAGGCCCTGTTTTCCACTTTGAAATCACTTACTTAAACAGCGTGGCTCAGTGGGGAGGATTATTAGTGAAGGAACTCCATATTGAACCACAGCAGCCAAATTTGGCCGAAGGGGAGAAATCAGCAGCCCACGAGACACATACATTTGATTGCTGGGACTTTCCGAAAACACAACCAAACAAGAGCACTTAAGGGACGAGTGCACACGCTCCCATACGCACACCCAAACACACGTGCACACGGACCATGCCCCAAGGGACTCAAGTCACACTGATGCCGTCGCAGTCCCCCGTGGCACTAGAACCAGGCACGGCGTGCCATCTGGAGTTGGGAGGAGGGTTTGTTAGAGGGGTGTTGAAACCGAGTGGTACATGCTTCGACCGTGTGGCTGACCATCTGGCTTGGCATACTGTGTATCAGTAACTTTGAGCAGTCCTGCAAGAGAGAGGCAGAGGGGAGATGGATGGATGGAGACAGAGGGGTAGATAGCTGTAGGGTTAAAAGCAGCCAGAGCTCAGTGGCACCGATTTGATGGATGGATTCTGTATAGTGCTCGCTCTCTGTCTCTCTCTCTCTCGCTCTGTGTGCTGAGAAGTAAACTCAGTCTGGTTTGAAACTGGCGCACAAACTACACAATCCTTTACGCCCTCTCTTTTTAATCTCATTGGGTGCTGTAAACGTTATTAGGGCTGCAACTACGAATTGTTGTCATCATCAATTAATCTTCCAACTGTTGAGATTACTTGTTGACCACAATAATAATAATATCAGCCCAACCAATATATTGGTGCGTCAGCTCTGAGCAGTATTATCAAATTAATTCTGCAGCATTAGTAATATCTTTTGAACATTTAACGGCTTTTACTTGAATTTACTGAACCTAGAAAATGGCTGTAAAGTCAGAAACAGGTCAAGTCAATTTTTTATTTATATAGCCCAATATCACAGGTCACATAATCCCCTCACAGCATGATACTGTCTGAATGATAAGGCTTATAAGTAATATCTCAATATTTCTAGGCTACTCCATGATATAGGATACATATCTTGGTAAATGCATTTTCTCTAAAATAATATATAGTAAATTCTCAAATGTGCAAACATAATGATTTTGTACAATACAATGCACTGCTGTAGATAAAACTACCCAGCACCATATAAAGTAATTCAAATTTAAACATCTACAGCAGTAAAATCCGACATATACATTAATGTAGCTGTAATATTAATCCAAAAACATTGTATATAATGGTAAAAAGTTGACAGAAGAGCTGATGATATGGACAAATATCACACAATATTATTGACCAAATACCTCTGCAAACAATGAGATTTTAATAAATACTCATCAGTAATGTGGATATAATGACTATGTGGGTAAAGACTAATAATAGAACAGTTGGAACAGTCTGGTAAGTTCAGAAAATTACATCACTTTACTGTACTGCAGCCTTTAAAACCAGGAACTTACACCGTATCTCAGTATCAAAAATCTATGACAATATCTAGTCTCATATCACAATATCAATATAATATTGATATATTGCCCAGTCTTAGGTGTTACAATGTCTATAGCATACAACGCCCTCTGTGCTTATACCCTCGATCTGGATAAGGAAAAATTTCCCCACCAAAAACAAAGAGAAATAAGAAAAGGTGTAACTGGTATGTGTGGTGTGGATTGGCTGAAGAACTTGACCCCCTGCCTGTGGGAAGACTGCCAACAGCAGACAGACGCTCTTGAAGTGTGTGTAGCTCAAAGCTCCATGACCCTTTTCTTACCACACAGACTGAGACCCAGAGAGAGGAGAAAATGAAAGAGAGATAAAAAGAGAGAAAATGAGGATTTATCTTATGAACCAATGTGTGGCCCGACTCATGTCTGCATTAAGCCAAGTGAGGTATCCACTTCCCCTTAATATTTTATAGTTTCCTTCAAAGAGGTCCTGCTGCCCGGACTAAGTCTCCGTATGGGTTCAGTGCAAGAATTCAGACTTCCTACCTGTATAGAGTTACTCTTCTCTTCTTTACTCATCTCCTTCCTCACACACTTTATCTCTGCAGAACAGTGACTGCGCACCTCACCTGAACCCTGAACAATATTCCCTCTAAAAACAGCCAGTGAGCGAACGACCAGACATATTTTCAGCAGGGTTAGATGAAGGGGGGGGGGGAAAGGACTCAGTCAGCATATTGAAGATTTCTGGTCGAATTGGCACGATGAGCGTACCGACAAGCAGATTTTTCACAACTTACAGCTCCTCAGACTGGCATTAGCACATGAAGGTCTGCTCCTTCTCTAAAAGCGTGAAGAAAAACAACAAGAAGTAATGAAGTAAAAAAAAAAAATATGAACTGTATGTATTTATGTTAGTGCCCAATTACTGACCAGTCAAAGGGACTGGGGGGTTTTTGAGAGACGGATGAAATCTGGTATTGCTTTAACTTCAAAGCCAGGAAAGTGTATAGAGTTCCTAAACACATCATGAATATTGCAAGATTGTAAAGTCACTCTTTCTGATCTGAAAGAGAAACTTTTGAAGAGCTCCACCCCACCTCCTCCAGCCCCCCAGCTTACAGTAGCCAAGCGGATGGGCAGTCCATTAACTATTTAAATGCACACAGAGATGTGAGAAGTAGTGGCCAGCATTTTAATGAAAAACAGAGAGCGGATTGGCTCCTGACGGGACCGCTCTGTTTCTGATTACCATTACTACAGCAGCACAGTTACATTTATAGGTCTGGATGTGATTAAACTTACATTGATATTTTCTTTTCTTTTTTTTTTTTTTTCAGTCTGTGCATGCATGCTCATTTTCTCCTTAACCAGATGTGTGGTGCAGAGCCTTCGTGGCAGCTCCATTTTTATGTCTGCAAGTCAAGACAGTGACAAAGTGCTACTAAATCCAAATAGGTCTGAGTCAAAGCCAAAGTGTCATCTATCCTTCCTATTTCCCCTGAGGGACTTCTCACCTATCCAGCCTTCACGGTCCTATCTTGGGCACTGCGCTAATAAGGAACACCCGTATTTAAGCCGGGTGAGGCCCTGTCAAGGATTCTGCTTCAAGGCTGTGGGCGCCTACATGGGGACACTCTGCCAGTTTGGGATGAGAGATGGGGGTAAGAATATATCACTCCTTCAGTCATTAACTGTTGCTACCTATAATTAGGAAGGGGACTGTGTAGCTACATGGGTCTAGATTGCTAAAGCAGTCAGAGCTTATTGTCATATATTCATACGATACATGTCAAATCTGAACCCTGTCTCCTACAAACTAGATTTGTATTCCACTAAATTGCTTTCGCAAATGCATTTAGGAGGAAACATAATTTTTGCTTCGATTTGGTTCACTGCTGTGACTTCCTCGTATTGCACAAAAACTGTAGAGAGGAGTTAGGCCTGTTACCACAGCTACTTTTGTTGGACAATATGCTGCCCCAGAAATAGTTGTGATAAACATTATTGTCATTTTAACGCCATTGAATGCCACTGATACACTGACTATATAATGGCATAAAAATACAAGTACACCCTTTCAAAAAGCAATGAATTTTAAATTCAGACAGCACACAACAAGAGGACAGACAGTCCGACCAGAAATGGCAGCAAAATGTGTCTCAATATATTTTTTTCCCTGATCATTTGATTTAGGCTGTAAAAATAACATTTAGGCCACTAACACACTAAATAACAAAGACATTCATCTTTCCCTAACATCAACCAAGAGCTTTGAGTTGAGTTTCCAGAAAATTGGCAAAAGAAAGTGTATGTTACGATCCAATACTGTTAAATGAATATTAGGGCAAAATAAACTGTTGGTGGTGCCAATTCTCCAGTCCAGTTCAGAGGACAATGGAAAACACGTAGAAAACATGACAGAAATATGGCATTTATGTTTGTATTAATTTAAAGTTATAGTCTCTTCATCGCTTCACACAGATTTTTTTTCATCTGCCGCCATTTTTTGTCTTTTCAGTGCTGCGGAAATTAAAGTGATGTTTAAGTCACATGCTTCATGGAAGTCATAGTCATTAAGTTTGTCTCCACTGCACCTTCTCACATTTTGTTAATCAATACAACTTTTTTACAAAATGTATATGCTAATGTAAATCAGATAAATATGCACATCATTTGCAGGAGAAATGGATGCAAATCTACAAACAAAGCAAAGAGATGTGTCTGATCTTAGAGGTCTAATGTGAATCCCGAGTTACTTCTTGAGACGTCAAAACTCTAAAGCCTGACTGAAAAAGATGCAAAGAGCAGAAAGTTGGTTGGTCCTTGGAAGCAGTATTTGCACATCTTCTAAACAGCTGATGATGCCTCTCATCTTTTCATCTGAGAACAGTCTCAGCAAGTCTTAACCTCTACGACTGTGTGAAATGACTGCTGTGATTAGTGCTTCTTTAATGAAGAGATATGTATTGTCTTTTGTAATTTAAGGCAACAAGATAGATCTAAAATACAGCTCTGTCCTTTATTTTCAAAGTGTCTGGCTCTTTAGTATTTTTACCCCTGAGACGTTGTAACAACAGCCACTTGAGTTCCCTCGGGCAGGGTGCTAAGTGGCTGAGAGGACCGGGAGAGGCTTGTGTAGAAGACTAAAGACATGTCTCTGTAAACACGCATGCATCTTTGCACTGCTCTCACTTCGCACACAGGCCCTCCTCGGCACAGTCAATAAACTGTTTGTTTTAAGTGTCTCTCTCACTTTCATTCACTCTGTGTATCCCTTGCTTTAGCTCTCTGTGCCCATGATATGAAACGCCTTTCTTTCTCTCTTTCTCTCTCTGCTCTTCTGAAGCAGTGCTCAATCTTGCGCTGCAGCGCAACAGGAAGCCGTTTTAGAGTATAGTCCCCACCATTGTTCCAGTCTGTTTCTCTCAAAAAGCTTTTATCGCTTCTACTAAGCGCTCTGCCAGGGGAGAAACAAAGATTTGTTGATAGTTTGCCGCTGCTAAAAATTGCACCCTGGAGGTTCGCACACTTAACATGTGAAACATGTAATAAATTAAAAACGACGAGATGCAAGCTTGGATGATGGAGGATGTTCCTGTGAGTGATGACAGCAGGGTCGTGTACCGTGGCAGGGACGCTGCAGTTTCCTCTCTGTTATCTCGGGGCCCGCACTCGAGCTTTCCTGTTGCTCTCAAACTTCTACCTTTTCTTTTCTTCTGTGCTTCATAGATACTAGGGGAATATAGATGCATTATTGGGGTGAATGTCATTATGTTCACTCTTGAAACTCCACTATGTAGCACAGTGTTGTCATAACATAATCTTTGCATAAAATATAAAGCAAATGCCTTGACTGAGCTACTGCATGCAACAAATCACTTTCCAAAAACCTCAGAGACAGTGCTCAGCTATGCAGCTTTTTGGCATAGTGTCCCACATTTGCCAGACACAACCATTACAAAATGAAATGGCTGTAAAACAATTAAGAAAATTTACTGCACATCAAACACATTAAAAGAATATTCTTCCGATTTGAACCATTAAGTCAGTTTAAAAGCCACCAAGAGCCGTACCGACATATAATTTTAATGTCATTCACATATGTAAGCAATAGACTGGCTTAGTCAGAGAAAAACTCTGGAGTCCACATGAGGGCAGAAGCCTGAATTTTTGTGCATATGTATTTGTTTGTAAACCAACAAATCAGTATGGCTATTACAGAGAAGCTCCCAAATATCTATTAAATGTCCCAGTAACAAAACTTTTCTTGCATCAGTTATATTAACAAAATGAGGATAGGATGAGTAGACATTTAACTTTTTGTCTATCAGACATGAAATGCTTGTGTTTTTGCATCACTGGGAGTTTTTAAATTCAATCATTTAAATATTTTATGTGATACAGAAAAGGTAAAAGAGAAAAGGCCCATATCACTCTCTTGCTCGTTTTCCCAATATCTGGCTTGAGAGACATCTAATGGACAGGCAGTAAAAGAAATCATAAGCTATTAGGATCAGGATCTTTTTTTATTGGTCTATTCAAAGAGTGTAGTCATGGATTTGTGTTTTCCACAGGATGAATATTGCTATATTTGTGCATTTATGAACAAACAAACATTGTTTTATTAAGAATTTGTACAAATACTCATACATATTCTAATGTGTTACACTGACACAATAATGCTCTTCACCAACTTAAATATGTACATAAATATTTGAGAGAAAAACAAACTCATAATGTCATGCAAGTGTGAAGAAATGTATGTATACACAACAGAGACTGGAACACTCCTGGTCAGATGGATGTGACTGGCCCTTGACCTTTCTTCTCCCATCTTGTTCAATGCTTAGAGTCTAAGTCTGTTCCTTGACCCTTGCTTGGGTAAGCTGCTTTTGGATAATCAATGGACATAAGTTAATTGCCATGTCACAATGTCACATACACCACAGACTCGCCATCGAGGACTATGTGTGGGGGGCAGTTGTAAGAGGATTACAGGGAGCAGATGTCTGTGTGTTTTGGTTTGTCTTTAGGCCCAGACAGGTTCAGGTCAGACCTGCCAGGGTGAGTTACCAAGAAAAAAAGAGAAAAAAATGTTCCTGAAAACTGTGCATCTTGTTCTATTACAAGCCACGGTGTTCCCAGGTGCTGATAGTTACAGTAATGAAAGTCATATCATAACAACAGTGAGAGCATGTCGTACAGTATATGTTATCATAGGGGGTTAGACAAATCACCCCATAACTTCAAGACAGTGCTACACTAACAGGCAAGCTAGTTTTTTTTGCATAACATTACACTATAACCTTTATGTAAATAATTTAAAATGCTACTTGAATTATTCATCAAAAGTGGCTATAAAGCCATAGGAGCTCTCAATATGGCTGTATTCCATTTTTTTTTTTAATGTTCTTTACTGTAGTGACTAAATGCATTTAATGTAAAAGACATCCCTGCGCTGGTTCGTTGATGCCTGCCTAAATGCATAATGTGTATATATACGGTCCTCTGCAAGCCGTAAGGGCTCATTGGTGTTGCCACTATGTCTACATGTTGTGGTTTCACAATTTTAAGGTGAGTGCAGCTGCTTACAATGTGGAAAGATGCTATTAAATCTGTACTGTAAGACAGGGTTGTATGGGTATGGATTTTTTTTCTCACCATTGTGACAAAGCAACATATTCCCGCAGGACGGTGGTGTGCCGCGACTGCCTTAATAATTACTTTTTTAAAACTTTATTGAAGCATACTGTCATAAGAGCAGCGTAGCTCCTTTATATTGAATAGAGCAGTACATAAGTGTATGTGGCATGCAAGTGATGGAGAGTGAGCAGCAGACTGAGTGACGGTGCTTCTCATAGTGTAGCAGAACCTTAAACTTAGCACTAAGTTGTAAATGCACAGTACAGGTTACAGTGTGTCAGTTAAATGCTGCAGATGCTCAAGACCAAGAGAGGTTTTGTCTGTTATTTCCCAACTGCTGGAAAAGTGACAGGGTTAGCCTTTAAGTACAGTAAGCTGAGCAGGAAAGGCTACCATTAAGCTACTGCAAACACTAGTATTGCACCTTTACAGCGTTGGCTCTGGTACGATCATATTCCATTCATATGTTTTATAATCCAGCCTTGAACTGCAGCGTCTTTTTGTAGATGTAGTAAAATAAATCTGCACAATCTGTCTGTCTGTACTTATTTATCAATTTTTCCATCTTGAAATCAGCTGTTGTTGTTGTTAGCCACCCACTGGCAATTTCAATTTGCTTTGGGTTGAGTGTGCCGACCACTCAGAGGCTGTGTTTCTGACTTAAGTAACGCTGATCCATAGATGTATTAGTGGAACGATGCACTGATCTCAATGAGATTGACCCTTCAAAATTTAAAAAAATTTAAGGTGATGAAGATACTGTGCTCAACCCCGCAATAGGCATCACATGACCACAGTACTGCGGCATTACAATAATGCAGTTATTGTCACAGGCCTAGTGGAGGATGTTTTTTCTTCTGCTGGTCTCTATGTTATGTATCTGTCTTGTAGGGAGGAAGCAGCTAAGATTGATCTGTGCCTGCTCACCAGCGCAGTATGTGGGCCTGTGGCTGTCATCCTGGAGACAGGAGAGAGACAAAGAGCAAAATTTTAAATGTATACTATAGCAGCTAGGAGGCCACACAGGATATTACAGATGTGCTCCCAGTTTAAACCCCCAAACCTCCAGCCATCAACTTTGTAACATCCATCATAAAGCCCTCCTGTCCTCTCCATGTGATGAGGGATGTGGCTGAGGACAGACCTGAGCTGGTTGCCACAAAGGATTTGGGACCAGAGCTACCTCTCTGGGCCTGTACCTGAGGCAGGAGGCACCCAGCTGTAGCAAGCTTTTGTCACTCTGTCACCGTCTCTTTTCTCTGTGACTTATGTCCCCTCAGGCGTCTTTGGGACTCCATTACCTGTGCGTGTATTGTGGGAATGTCAGGACCGCCCTGTGTGGAGAGCGTGTGTCTCAGATTGATGGGCAGAGGTCTAACTGTGACCTGGCTGACTTTCACTCTTACTACAAAGACAGATTTACACTGTACAGACATGGGGCTTCTGTGCATTATGGGAGAGAAAAGTGAGGTCCCTGGATACAAGTTGTAAAAAAGTGAGGCTTAGATGACTGATTTATGAACCTGGGCCCCCAGAGTTTCTTGAAATGAGGACCATGTCTTAAAATGAACATATTACAGAAAGAAAGGAGTAATGTAGCAAATGTTTGTATTTTAATATTAAATAGTGTGATGGAAAGTAAGAGGGTTGTAGTTCAAAGTGGAGGGTGATTGTATACATATTAACATGAATGGGCCTCAGTCTTTAATGGCAGAGCAGCAGTGTTGCACTGATGACTCCTGACCTAAGGTTTCAACTCAGTTTCCCTTTCCCTAGGAGTGTGTTTTATCCAAACCCACCCAAAAGTGGTGCCAGGTTAGATTTGGAGTGAGTTAAAAGTGTGCAATGAAAATTTAGACTACTGACAATTTAAAATACCAGCATCAAAAGCTGGAAGTTTTGATTCATCGATCAATGTAACGTGGAGATGAGTTGCATCTCTCTAATTTAGTAAAATCTGATTTTAAAAAATCCATGATACTTTTATTGTGGTTGATTCTTCATTGTCCAAATAAACCCTGCAACTCAGCTTAATAACCTTCAAGTTACAGTTTGGACTATTAGCCATATAAAAAGGGCCCATGTAAAAAAAAAAAATCAGTATCTGTTTAAGTGTACACTATATTTAGATTTTTACCACTTTATCTGTACTTTGCTGTTGGACAGCCCTTTACCTTAGCACTACCTTTTCTCATCTGTAGTACTTCCATATTCCTACACACAAGAGCACCTACCTGTGCTCTGCACTCTATTACAATGCAGATCAGCTGTTTGGGTCAGAAAGATCAGACCGAGATCAAAATTCACTTTCCTTGATATTTCAAAGATGGTGCATATGTATGTTTCTCTGTGCTGATCAAATAAGAAAGTGTCTTGGTCGCCAAATATATTTCACTGTGTTCAGCTGGGTGATATTGGCCACATAAGCTGTGGCTAATTGCACTATATACCGACATAAACACTGTGCAAGATTGGTACAACTCTGTGTGTTTGCAGTTGCAATCGTAAAGATATCCTCCTGTGAACAGCATTTTGTCATCGCCGTCATAATCACTCAGTTTTATTTTCTTGTATGTGTTGTCTCCTCCATAAACAGCTGGAACTGTGACCCAAACAGCTGATCTGCAGTGCGATACAGTGCACGGCACAGGCAGGCACACTTATCTTCAGTCATTTGGTGGCAGAAGGGTTTCTATTCTGTGGTCTGCTGTTAAGTGTTTTTTTCAATCATGCCATTTTTATCTGCTCTATTGTTTTCTTAGCTTAACTTCCTCAGTATAGCAAGCCAGCTAACTTTGTCCAAACTAGAGTTCAGACATGCGGTGCAGAGACAAACACCCTTTTAAATGTATGTCTGACGCTTGCCCAGCAGGGATGTGATCGTTGATCTGCCTGCTCCCTTCACTCGTGATATGAGCCATGAGTTTTCTTGGCTGGTTGAGACAGTTGGAGGTTACTGTCAGAGTGATAGCGGGAAGTGGTGGTGACCACAGCAAAGAGCTGGTGAGGATTCTCAGCATCCATCGTCCACTGCAATGTTTCATCATGGACATCGTCATATGCCAGTCTGAACAATGACCAACTCCAGTAGTTAGCTGTTTATAATGAAGACGTAAAAGAGGTGAGGCTGTTTTGTTGTATTGTTATAGTGATAATTGTAAGGGAAAGATGTAATGCTCACATAATTAACATCCACAACACTTTATCAGCTTCTTCATTTGTTTTCCTCGCCGACATCAGACCTGCTGTGTATTCTGGTGTGCTGCCCGGGTAAACCGTGTTTAACTACCTTTTCTGGTAGAGGAATTCTTTCCACTTCCCCACTACAGTGCCTGTACACATCTAGTTGTCAGTTCATTGGGTTGAGGAGGGTAGTGTTTTTTTCCCTCCAGAGAAGCAGCACAGGGCCCAGAGCAGATAATGAGCCTGAGGCTTTGTAATCACTGTCCTGTCTCTGCTCTGCATTCTTGTTGTGTTTTTGTTAGTATGGAGCTGACAGGCTGTCAGTGGCAGGAAGGGCTTTGAACCTGAGGTTTCTTACCAAGGCTATCGCTACTCAGAACAGGGACTGCCCTAAACAAACATTTACTGCTGTAAAGACAGGGTCGGCCCCTAACGATGTAGGTCAGCAGGGCTTTTTACAGCAGGGCCTTTATGGAGACGGATGCCAGAGATGGACAAATAGCAGGACATTAGCTGTCAGCAGCACCAGCAGGAGCCAGATCTGGCCGCACTTTAATAGCTGTTTGTTGGTGGAGAGGAAGAAGCTCATAAAAGAGGAGACTCTTATCTTCTGTGGACCCTGTGTGTTTGTGTCACAGCCAAGACTGTCCACAATGAAACACACACAGGACGGTCCAGGCCAGAGATGGGATGGACTGGGACTTTGTCTGATAATTGCAGTGCATCCTGCTATCTGCATGGGCCACAGGGCTGAATTATAACACCACACTGCCGCAGGCGTCTTTACAGCGCACGCTACCGTACATGATTTGTCAACACAGTAAATACATCTTTCGAGCTGAGTGTAATGTAATGCTATGATTTTTTCTGACAGCATAATCAGTTCATCCAACAAGGTTTTATTTGGTGACAGCACTGAGGGTCTTTCTCTGCCTGAGGAGCTGTGCTCTCCCACTCCACATGCTCACACCTTTAACGACTTCTTAAATGTCACAGAATGTCAGGCGGAGGGATAAAAGCAGAGGACCTCCTCCTGCTTGCCAGTGATCCTCGGTAGTTTTTACTATGCTACAGTGCTGCCGGGCAGGGCATATATGCACTCAGGTGTGGCCCAGATTTCACCAGACCGGCTGGTGACATGATTTAATGCACTTGCTACTAAGGAGCCGAGTAAGAAGAGCTCCTTGTCAGCGGAAGAACTCTGATTGAGCACAGCGTGTCCTTACAAATGTATCCTTTGTGCATGCCACGTAGAAGAAAATCATACAGCACACGAGAGCTGGGCATTATTGCCTAAAATTTACATCTCAGTTTAACTGAAACGTTAACGGTTTATGTCACAGCTTAGGGCTGCACAATTAACTGAAATATTACTGAAATCACAATGCGTCCAAGTCCAACATCAAAATCACAGAACCCTGCGAATTTTTGATAAATGTAAAATGTGTGACAAAACAGCATTCTAATGAAGTACTGTAGTGCTGAAGAGATGCCCTGGGCTAAAAATGTTGATCTCCAGATGTAAGAAAACATGTCTGTTTGGTGATCAATGATCATTCCCATTAATCATATTGTATATGCCAATCACTATTCTCGCCAAATAATCACAATGTGACATTTTTTTTACCAACTTGTGCAATCATAGGGGTTAGAGCACTGGCATGCTATTACTGCACTTTTAATTTCACACAGTACAGATGTATTTTATGAACACTTAATGTGCAAAACTGGAATAATAACTCGACAAAAATGCAAAACCTTTTCTCAAATATATCAAGTGATAATACCACCCTTGAAACCACTGTTGTCTGATATGATTTGCAGATAATCGTTTTCTCCTCGTTGTCTGACTTTTTAAACCCGAGCCATGTCCACAATGGCTGTTGGACCAGTCTTTCTATCAACTTGTCCTCCTCCTGTTTTGTG
Organism: Lutjanus argentimaculatus; assembly: GCA_034769285.1. Taxonomy (NCBI): domain Eukaryota; kingdom Metazoa; phylum Chordata; class Actinopteri; order Lutjaniformes; family Lutjanidae; genus Lutjanus; species Lutjanus argentimaculatus. The sequence goes on along the minus strand of JAWZSL010000045.1, from coordinate 1,245,193 downwards.
CACTGTGGTGAATTGTTATCAATAAGCTAAAACTAAAGCTGTCGGTATGCAGTCTAACTGTTTAGCTTAGTTTGCCACATACAAATCAGGCAAAGTGCCGAAGTTAATGATTTTATTAACGTTTTGGTGTAACTTATTATCCTACTGCAGCCTCTCCCCTACTTTCTGTTACCCCTTTTCCATACACATGTGCTGGCTTGGCTTGACTTGGTTTGACTCAGCACATCAGCCCACCACAACAGGGATCTGCATTTCCATTACAACAGGGCTACTCACTTGAAGGTGTGTCTTTAACTTAAGATGAGCAGCTTAGCTTGAGTCGAGCAGCTGTAAAAGGCAGAATAAACACTGAAATTCCTATAAATTCTCCACAATAAACGTCCCCTGTTAATGTGTTATTCAAAGGTTTTATTTTAAACAGCCAAACCAGGAAATGTTTGTTTTCCACAAGCAGTAACTTCACATGACTTCTATGTGGCTTATAGCAAACATGACAGTAAAATACAGCGGCTACCTGTGAACGTAGAAACAGTGACACACAAGAGAAACTAAACTTCAAACCACAGAGATTAGCTTATAAAGAACTGAGAGCTGGACACACAGTCACAGTCACTTCTAGAAACATCTTTCTCTCTGCTCTCCTGCACAGACATGAGCTGAGAATCACAACACTCGCTTGTTTAAGAGGGAAAAAGGTGGTCATCACGGGTTGGCCGTGATCAGCAATACATCACCGTAGCCTGCTTGGAGGCGGGTCGGACTCACTTTGGCCTCACAGACTGGGTCCATCTCAGGCAGGACTCGGCACAGCTTGGCATGTTAAAAGTGATACTGGAAATGCGAATCATCATGGAATGGTTGCCTCATGTTGCCCCAACACACAGAGCAAAGACAGCAGAAAGGCTGTGATGTAGACAGCGAACCAACTAACTCGAAAAAAAAAAAGGAATAGAAAGAAAATAAATATTTTAATCCTCTTGGTCTGCAGGCTCTCCTCCTCTGCCTCTATATTTTGCACAACCACAGAATGCTAGCTCAACTGTGTGGCCCTTCATTTCAAAATAAAGCAGCATGCCCTCTTAGGTTTTATAGATGATTAGCTGATGCAGGCTGATGACGAGGAACCCCGGGATAACTTAGAAAGATGAGTGCTCTTCCAGGCAACACGGTATAATCAGAATTCATACCATAGGGCAAATTTATACTGGTGTGTCTTCTATACTGTTTATACAGTCCACTCCTACAGCACACTTCAGATTTTAAAGCCTTCCCTGTAGTGGGCAAGCTCCTTCACAAACACCACGAAATTCTTTTTTTTTTCCCTTCATTTCAGAAAGAGTTAAAATTAGTATAAGTTGACTGTGTGTTCCCTGGGGATTGGACCACTGCTGTGATGAAATAAGCATCAACTCTGCTCAATTTTCCATTGAGCTAACCAGGCAGCTCATCTCCATTAGTGTTAGTCTAACCAGCTCCACTCTGGATCTCTTTAGCTGTGATCTCGCCAGAAGCCAGCTGGGTGTTATGTGAGTGTGTGTGTGGATGAGTGTGTGTGTGTGCCTGCACACGCTTGTGTGATTTTGTGAGAGCTCAGTACTCTGAGCCCTACAGCTGTGAGAGATCTGAGTGTAAGGCCATGATGGGGCTCCGTTAAGCTCAACAGCGTGAGCCTGTATCAATTACGCTGCAACAGCGATACGGACACAGCGTGCAGTCTTCAAAGACAAAGACTTATGACCGCCCAGCGTCTCCTCAGCTCCTCTGGCCACAGAGTCAGCTGGATAACCTTCAGACAACACACACTCAACTCAGGAGGAGAAAGACACAGAGCGACAATTTTTTATTTATTCTCTGATCCTGATCCTACACATTTAGATGTCTTTGTGTAACTAATTGTGCACATTTTGTAATTAAATCATTTGAATATAAAGAGAGAACATCCTTTAAGAGGGACCCTCTTAGTGCCGTGCCCTATGACCTGCCTCACCTCTTGGTAGAAACTCTCTGTGGTCCAGCGCTCCTTTGAACGTCATATTGGATCTAGTTGCCAGGCTGGAGACTACTGGTATAGATGAGCTATAATCCATGTAGGTGAATCTCTACATCCAACCTCCTTTCCAGTGCCTCTGTACCTTTGTTCCCTTACATTCAATAATGCTCCAAAGGCAAGCGGATGCCTTTGAGGACTAAAAAGTTTGAGAGATCCTGAAGGCAAAACTGTCATGCATAATATGTGTGGTATTTTCCTCGACTCCTGGTTAAAGAAATGACTGCCATATCAGCCAGTCAGCTGTGGAGTGTGTAGGTATGCGTGTGTGTACGGCGTGATAATGAATGAAGGTAAATGGCAGGGTATGAAGCACTTCCTATCGTAATTTCACACTTGTCAGCCCCTGTGAGGAAACTTCACCTTTACACAAGGATAGCAGAACAGGCCAGGCCATAGAAAACAGAGAGAATATGTCTTCATGTTGTGGGATAAGTTCTCATATCCAAAGCATTTCCCTTGCAAATACATCCTGTTCTCAGTTCCACTAAAAGAGTGCAGGATTAACACTCAAACACTGCAATTTAAACAATATGCAGTTTTAGTTGCCAGTTTTTATTAGGCATTTTGATTAATACATAAATGCATGGCAAGTATCAGGGAGTTGTAATGAAGGCACAAAGTATTAACTTGCAATATAGAGACAGGTGAAATAGGTTGAAGTTATCATATACACGTACACTCACGTCTCACACAATGGGTCCAGCGGTATCAAATTAAATTGTTAAGTGGAGATCATATAAATAAATAACTGATTAATTAAACCTGGTTCTTTAACAGCACCTTTACCACTTTAATGGAATTCATTGTGGTCTGATGTGGACTATCTTTCATTAATAATCCTTGTGCATTTATGACTCAGGTCCACACAAGCATTGTGGGATGAAAAGCCGCTGCTAGGAGAATACATCTGATACCCCCCAGCTTAATATTAGCCTTTCTTTATGAAGTTTTGCATGAAAATTTGCAGAAAAGGTAGGAGAACAGACAAAAAAAAAAAATCAACAGAACATCCGCACAGTTCCACAGTTACCAGTTTTGATCGTTAATTTATGGAAAAGGAACACCTGTTGAGTATAATTTACTGAGTAAAACAAGGTTTATGCATTGTTTTATGTATTGTTGTATTGTTTAATACACCCCACATAAACATTTATCCTCAGCATAAATTTTAGCTGCAGTCTGTTCAAAACCTAACCTCGTACTTAGATTTCTCATATTCACAAACACATAGTGCTTACTCAAAGTTTTGCATCAAATGTAGTGCCAAATAGTCGCTTTTTGAGGATGCACATTACACATCTGAGTATTTCTCTGTTGGTGCAGCACCATTTGTAGAGCTCCTTACTGAAGCTCAGTTTCCTTTAAAAGGCAGCATATAGTATGTAACTGTAGCATAAATTCCAAACAGAAAGATCACGGACTCATCTTCATCACTACATGTGTATTTATTTAAAATCAAAATCAAATCAAATAAAAAAAAAGATACTCAATAACTCTTTTGATACTATGTTCATACTATGGCAAAAAGAAAAAAAAAATCCTGGGCAAACAACATACACTGTACTAAATTAATCCATTCTCATTAAGTTTAAGTAAATATACATGGTTTTATTTATTCAATTTAATTAAACTTCAAATTTCTAGTATTTATTTTCAGAACATTTAAGCACTTATGAACATGAGTTCTTTTAACTTGAAGTCTTTTGACTTGAAATGATGAGTTAGTTAAGAGGTTAAATCAGTTAATTAAAAGTGAATAAATTGTAATGGTCTAAATGTTAAATGCTGTAAATGTTCGTCACTGTGACTAAACAGTTGTTGGTTCAACTTAATATCTTAAGCTTACTGAACATGTTTTCTCAAGTACAACTGAATTAATATCTAGTTTATTTGACTAGAAATGTTATGTTTGTTTATTTGATGTGAATCATTACAACATTACCTCAATTTGTCTTAAATTTCAGTCAAATGAAATTTTTGAGGCAGCTTGTCCACTACTTTTTTCACTACTACTACTACTTTTTTTTTAATTTTTTTTTTTTTTATTACATTGTGGGATTTTTTTCTTTTTCAAATGACCAAAAAGTGTTTTGCTTGGCCAGAAAAACTGAACACTGTCTGGTTTTGTTATGCTGCAAGCCAAATTTCAGGCAGGACAAAGATTGAAGTGAAATGAGATACCAAATGAAGGAGCGCTTGGATCTTTTTTCATAGCTATGGTACCTTTGATACTATAATTAATGGATATCACTTTTAAAACATGGTATTTAAAAAGTGTCAATACTTTTGTCAACCTTAACGTAATATAAAAAGGGTTAAAAAATTGGATAGTGATAAAAATATGCCAAAAGTTTCAAAAAATCCAATTAAGTGATCCGGTCATGTCAAGTTCTGTCTTTCTAATTGGCCATGTCTGTCAGGAAGCCTGAAAGTGGCACTGCAAATGTCTTTGTGTGTGAGAGCACGAGAGAGACCGAGCAGAGAAAAGGAAGGGGTGAGTAGAGGGAGGATATGAGAGCCTTCTCGGGGGACCTTAAACAAACTGACTAAAGTGGTCCTGTTTTCTGATCAGGCACAGAGAGGAGAACACTTAGCACTGCTGGAGACACTCTAAACAGCCACTGAGGAATTAGCCTGTTACTGGGAAACTTCACAGCTCCTGCACTGGGCCGTGTCCCCGGCTAAGTAATACAGAAAATAGAACAGGCAATAAACAGCAACAAACAAACGCATATATGCGCACGCCCTCACTCCTGCGTACACATGTGCATAAGGACGTGCTGTATGTATGCCAATAAGCACGGCGCTCACGATAGCTGTCTCAAACCAGCACAGATAAACACTAAAACACACACAACACAAGATGCCATATGCGCTACGGCCTCTCTGAGGAAAAGCGGCAGATAATGAATGGGCCCCTCACAAACACTCCAGAGAAGTGTCGCGAGTGACTTGAGACAAGGAAAAATATGTTTTCACTGAGGAAAAAGCGATGACCTTATTCCTTCTCCGCGTTCAGTATTCTTTTGCCTGCATCGCCAGGTTCGGCCAAACAAAGATGAGCTTAAATTTAGGCCCCATGATGTCAACACAAACACAGGATAGAAAGTTCATGTTTAATTAGGTGTCCCCCCTTTTCTAAAGTTCATTTCAATTAGTCCCACCTCGGCCCCACTTTCAGGTCTCAGTGATTTGTCAATGCCTCAACTTCTATGTAGCGCAGTGTGGTCACAATGCAGCATGTAAATGTGTGTGTGTGTGTGTATGTTTTTGCATGCGTGTCACTGTTTATGTTTGTGTGTGTGTGACCTCGACAAAAAAAAAAAAAAACAGGGACTCCTGTGCCCTTGACATTTCCTTCTTGTTCTTATGATGAATTGCAGGGGTTATTTACGAGTTCATAGGAGAGATTCACAGATCCCTGCTTTGTTCCCAAACACTCGCAAAAGAGTGCAGACACATCCATAAAAAGAACAACTGCTCTGGAACTTTCACCGTCATTCCTAATTGTTAAAGAGGAAATGTTTTTCTCTGAGCTCATTTATTCCATCAACTGGAGAGCTAGTTAGAAATGATAAATCTGCTCTAAATAACCTCAAACTATTCAAACAGTTATGAAGAACATTTTTAGGATGCTTGCATTAATAAAAACTTTATCAACCAATCAGTTTATCTATTTTGTTAAACCTAGAAATGTATAATCATTATTTCTATTGCTGGGACATCATAGTTTTGTTAAAAATGATGAGGTGACAGTTTTTGAGAAGACTTCAATATATGTATATTTTTTTACTTGTGCATGTGGTTCAAATTGTTGGTCAAAGCTTGTTATAGAATGATTGTTGTAAAATGATATTTAAAAAAATTACAGATAGGAAGGCCACAACAAAACTGGAAATACCCTAATAAATAAAGAAAAAAGAACAAAAAACACCCACGAGGTAAATAGTAAAAACCATAGAAAGGAAAAGAAAAAGAAACAAACAACAAAATACAAAGTAAAAATAAATACATCAATTAGAAAAAAATTACATGTTAAAACCTGCAGTACTACATCACCCACATCACATTAACTACACAGTCCCTCACTCTGTCACATATGTAATTCAATATGAGGGAACTTTAACATGACTTAGCGAAACAGTGTCATTACATTTATCAATGAAACCACTAACTGAGAACTGAATCTTTTTCTGTCTGATAAAATATCTCTTAACCAGGGGGTATGAGAGGGAGGTTTCAGTGGTCAATATTAAACATCTGGCCAATAGGGCTGTAAATAGAATAATAATTGTTGGCGTGAAAGTAAAGCATATCAGCAGCTGAGTCACTGAATGTTGTTTTAATAGCTTTGCATGAATGTTTTTACTCTGTTTTACTTGTGAACCACATCAAACATTCCCTTGTGACTGTTTAATTGTGTTTTTCTGATTCTGATCTGAGTTTAAGTTTGAATTGCAGGTCACAAAACAAGAGCATTTTCAATAAATTCTAACTGTAAAATGTCTATATTCTAAACCAAATATTTCAGAGGAGCAGGCATCAAGAAACCTGCAGACGTTCAGAACAATACATCACCGGCTTACTGTATATAGGTACCGCTGGTTAGATGGCCCATATGTCCTATGTAGGATCCTGAAGGTGTACTATGTCTCCTCTGTCCATTTCGTGACACCCTCACATAAGCCGATCAATCAGCTGTAATGAAACCCATCAGGTCACCTTTGAAATTTATCATTTTTTTTGTCTGCGTAAAATGAAACGCCCCATGATGGTATGGAAGCTAAATTTAGATTACCTATATGCTAACATATCTCTACCCCTCCTCCCCTTGAAAAGGGAGAAAAAGAAGGTTTATGAATTATGCTGAGAGTCTATATGCTTGTGTGCTTCTGACAGGTAATATCAAAAGCCTGATCTTTTGACTGTGTCCTCTTCTTTTGTCCTCAGTCACAGAGTTTGTAGCAGTGTGTCTAAATGTTTAAGTCTCAAAGTTTTAAAGGTAAACATAATGTCGCTTTGTTGCTCATCAGCAAAAAAAAAAAAAAAAAAAATTGAGCAATCACCTGACTGACTTATCTCTCTCACCCTGTGGTGTGTTTCCCTCTGTGTGTCTCTGTCGCTCGCAGAGGTTTGAGGTGCTTAGCATCTCTTGTTTGCACACAATCCGTCTGTGATTATTGCCCGCTCCAGGCTTCATGCACAGTGATGCGTCTTTTCACAAAGCAGCTTCATTTGCATAGATTTTGCCAAGAACCTCTCAAATCTTAAGGAGTGCGCTTGAAGACGAGTTAAAGATGAGCAATCATGACGACAGATCGCCTTGTTTGTGTTAAAGGCAGGCAGTATCACTATCAGCTGAGTGGCGCACATTAAATTGGCTCTTCAAGTCAAAGGAGGCTCACAAAAAAACTTTTATGAATTTGTTTTGATTCAGATGGGAGGATTTCCAGCACTTTAGTAGATTTTCCACAACAGTTAGGGCTTTTTTGAATAGTCAGGCCAAACTGCAATCAAGGTCCGACTATACGGTTCATTTTCTGCAGATGGCACATAAAAAGTCCTTATTCGGGCATTTGCAAAGAAATAAGCTTTTCTTATGTGTTCGTTGATTTGTTTATTTATTTCTTTATTTTGTTGTTGTCATTTTTTTCTGCTGATCACAGCTGCTTGGGTCCCACCATGCAGAAAGGCCCAATATGGCTCTGTCTGTAAATCGGAGTCCGGGGGCCACAAGACAGAAAACAGGGGAGAACCACCCGGCGAAATTTAGCGCACGATGGCTCCCAGCGGGCATCATTTGGGGACCGGAGAGACTCTTTTTTCCTCCGTCTCTCTTTCGTTTTTCCTGCATGGTGAGCAGGTTGGAAGGCTCAACCCTAACATTGCTGCTGACACAACCACTCAGGGAGGGCTGTAACAGCTCTCTTAGCATGGCACCTGTTATTGAGCCGTCAGACAGAGAGGGAGAGAATGAGAAAAGGAGCGTTGGAGAGGGAGGGAAAGAGAACAAGGAAGAGAGAAGGAGGTAGGTGTGAAAGCGGGAAAGAGTGAAACTCAATTGTAATTTCAGGGCTGTCACAGTTCTGAGAGCCGGTAATTCTGCTGCCGTATCGGTGAGCGGACGTACTCGAATGCCTCTCCGTGCTGAGACTGATCTCTTCTCTCATTGCCGGGACTACCTAAATTTACACATTCATCACGGAACAGAATAAACAAACTGATTATAATTAGATTCACATCAGGCTACTTTGTAAACAGAGAGCAGAGTATGTGTCTGTGTAGTGGTCACACTCCTGCTTCTTCTATTTTGCTGTCGTGTTTCTCTGGTTTAACACATTTTCTTCTCTCTGTCTCTGTTTTAATGCAGCTGAAATTACTTGGACAATCCAGAGTGCCTTTTATGCAGCTTTTTTTCATTCGTCTTCTTCCTCTGAATACAATTGGCTTTTGGACTTTCTTAGAAAAATGATACATAATGCTTTCATCAAACCAATAATGATTATAAAGACTCTCTATGTCTCAACTCCTATCAAGATAAATGACCTACAGTATGGTAAAAGAAGTGGTAATAACAGAAGATGTACTGTTTTCAGTAATGTGTTTTTTCATTGTAATTTATTTTCTTTTGGGATGATGCCAGGAAAGATAATGGAGACATTTAAAGCCTCTGGAAACTCAAATCGACAACAGCCTTCTAACCATGTAATTTAAGGTCTTTTGTACATAATAATAAGCATGTAAAAGTATTAGAAATTAATTTTAATCCAAATTCTAAATATTGCTATTTAAGTTTTTGTTCACTTTCCTGTGTTGGGTTTGAATTGCGCGTGCTTGTGCTCGGACATTTATTACATAAATTGTGCAATTAATTCCACAAATTCATAAAAAAAAAAATCCATGTCAATTGCTGAGTTGTTCCACTCAAACAGGGGCAACAAAACCTCCCTGCTCCTGCTGGCTTCATCTGCCTCTCTGAGTCTGAGCCTACTCAACAACAGGGAGCTGAAACCGTTATATCCAGACTCCTTTGACAAAAACAGCAATTTTACCTTGCAAAAATCAATATCAGTATGAACGTATGCTATACTTGGAACATTTTCATCTACAGATCCTTCCCTTCTGGTGCAGAGCTGAAGCCGCCATCCATGCTCTCTTCATAGCCACCAAGATTCCGTTGAAAAAAATCTAATTTTAACTCACAGGACGCTGGTGTTGCTGGTATACTGCCACCTTGATATGTGGCAAGTAACATCTGAACTACAGTAATGTGCTAAAACACCAAAGTCACACAATAACACAAACAAAATAACTGATTGAGCCAGCAATGCACCAGCAACTCCTGTGTTCTGCCAGGCAAAATTATTGTCTGTTAAAGAAATCCGATGCTGCTCTTTGAAGAGAGGACAGACGATGACTTCAGTTAACTGTTAACTGGAAACTAGGTTGTCTAATAGTAGTGAACATTTATTTTCACTCAGCTTTGTGGATGCTTAATGAGACATTAAATGTTATAAATATATGCATTTCTCCTATTTAAAGCCATATTTCCAGAGGCTTTAAAGGATTTTTATAATAGGTTAAAATGTTTGTTCATGGTAGAAACAAGTACTGGAAAATATGGAGGAACAAAAGAAAGAAAGAAAGACAGAAAGAAAGAAAAACACTTTGGTTTATTTCCTCTCTCAGCCAGTCGTCAGAGGTACACAGCGAGTAGCTGTCCATTGAAGCAAAGCAGTGGCATTCCTCTGCAGAGCAATCAAAATGGATTAAACCAAGCACGCTCCAGCTGCCTCCACGCAAATCAGATATGCCTGTGATGATGATAATCAATCCATAATAAAATAACAAAACATAAATCTGATAGTGTTGTTCCAACAATTTTAATAACATAGATTTAAATATTGCCATGTGCACTGGAGTGATTTATTGATGAAAAAGTGCTATCAAGCTTATATACACCCCCTGTTTCTGGTGGCCCGCCAATAATACCATTAACTGCATTGTTCAAACTCATTATGTGATGAGAAACACAATAATAATCGCAGGACTACAAACGCACAATTTCTCCCATTGAGCTAATCACTTTTCCTAGCATTATTAGTCTCTCTTCCTCCCTCCCTCTTCCCCTCTTTCTCCCTCTTCTGCTCTCTTGCTCGCTTTGCCATAAATCCTAAGAGAGGCTGCTGGTGTATAAATCCCTAGTCCTGAATTAGTATTGTAATTTCTGGTATCCATGCATGCTTTGCCAGCGCAGACCTCGGAGTTATTAATCTGGGGGGACAGGTGCCATAGAAACAATATGCTGAGCGGTTGGCCTGAATACTGGGCCGACCCCACCCGTGCCAAAGCCCTCAGTGCATTCAATTAGAATTACAAGGTATGGACCAGAGCCCAGTTTGAGTGAACATAAAAAAAATCTGAAAGCTGAAGGGATTTTATCATTGTTTTATGTTCTTATGTTTTTATGTCATGTTTTATCACCACAAGTTAAGTTTAGATTTAGATTCAGTTTTTTTTTCAAAAGATCTGTCACATATAAATAAAAAGACAGACACATGGAGACAACACACTCAGGCTGGGTTGCACCATCAAGGATTCATTTTTAAACCTGATTAAATCATGGTTTAACTTTAAATTATGCTGCACCAAAGTTTTAAACTCGTTTAAAATTAAGAAAGATTAAATTTAAACTTCTTTAAACCTGTATATTAACCTTGAACCTGCACTTGTGGAGGTTTAACTTTTGAAATAGCTGCCTTTTTAAGTCTGATTGAGAAAAATAATCAAGTTCCTCAAAGAAAGTTAACAGATAGACACACCACAATGGAGTTCTATGATTTGTCTTTGTTTCACTCAAGATAGTTTTTCCTCAGAAGAGGAGAAATTAGAGCTTCTCTGCTGAGCTATTATGAGGAGGCTAACTAGACTAATGTTTTAGCAGAAAATGCAATGTATATTAACTTTCTAGCTCACGAGCAAACATTGTAAAGTTTTGGTAACTTTTTAGCTATATGGCTAACAATGTAACATTTGGTTAACTTTTTAAGTAGGGAGCAGCCCATTCTGTTATACAAACTAGGTTCCAACAGCACTCACAGTTATTTCTTTATTTCATTAAGGTATTCAGGCACTTCCATATTGATTAAATTTAATTTTGGTTTACATCACTAAACTTGGATTTAATTTAGAGATTAGTTTTTAAATTGAGCAACAGAGCTCTGCTTCATTTTAATTCTGGATTTACTCATTTCAAATCTAGTTTTGCCAAAGTCTGATTAGAACAAATCTTGGATTAAATTAATCTTTGTAGGTACAACCCAGTCATAAAGCTAAAATATAAGCTACTGAAGAATGGCCATGTTGCCTCTGTTGACATCTCCGAGCGTGTGAGCTGAGTTGTTTTTTGGAGTCCCATAATGTGTGATATCATGTGGTTTACCACCTCTCTGATAGAAAAGCTGTTACACTGCACATATGGCCCACTGACAAACATGACAGATGAAACACTTTGTTTGCCTTTGTTTAAGCACCGGCTCCTCTCCTAATACAAGCCTTTTAAGTGATCAAAAAGGCCCGGCGATATTTGATGTTGTCTGCGGCGAGAGAGGAGGGGGAGGCAAAGGAAGTGTCATCCAGTGATATACAGCTCCAGTCCTCTGTCACACAGCGCAGTGTCTGCTGGGAAATAATCTGACATCTTGTGCTCGACACATCCAGGCGATGAGTAGCGAAGGAGGGAGGAAAAAAAGGGAGGCGGGGGGCGGAAGAGATAGAAGGCAGAGAGTGATGGGACAAAGAGGCGAGGGAGACGAGAGAGGCCGAGGAGAGAGAGGACACAATCAATTCAGCAGCCCCGTCTCCATCATGTCATCGCCTGTCAGCATAGATTTAAGAATAAAGCTTTTGAGAGACCTTCCAGAGCTACAGTCTGATCGATGCTCTGGAAATGTTGGCCCAGATGTCACTGACACGCATCACACGGCTGCTCAAAACACAACCGACCTTTCTGTGAGCGTGTCACCGGGAACTACCGGAAGTATGTAGCGAGACATGGCACACTTAAACCATCCACATGCATGCTCTTCCACACACCATAGAAACTAGCTAAGCTGATAGCATCGTGCCCATAACATAAATACACCAATGGGGACAGAAAACTGGAAGTGCCTATGGGCCAGACCATTAGAGAAAACAGAGAGGCAAAGATGAAGATATGGTGACGGGGTGAATAAATCGAGTCATTAAGCATGTGTTTGTGGGAGCCTGGCTCCCATATGACAGCGCGGGGTGGCAGGATGCTTCTGCCGCCGCTCCCCCGTAAACAGACAAACAGATTGGCTCGTTTGCCTCTCTCCTCTGGGCAGCTTTTGCCTCCTGCTTTCTGGGGAACACTTAGGACTTTCCTCCCCTGGGTCTCCAGTGAGACTGCTGCTTGTGCCGTATTTCAATTTATGGCATGGCTTCTTTTAATTAATCTGCACCACTGTCAAGTGTCAAACTAATGTTGAAAGCAGATCTCAACCAATTAAGTCTGTTAGTAGCTGCAACTCAAGATGTAACTGATTTAATTAAAGCGTTCACTGATCAAAATGTTAAATAATTCAAAAATGTTTTAGTCACAGAACTGTTCACGTTTGTTGCTTCTTACTTTGACTAATTTCCCTCGAAAGAGCAAACTACACTGTAAAAAAATCATAAAAGAATTTACTGGAATCAACTAACCTTTTCTCCTTAACATAAAAGTTAAGGAGAGTTAAGGAAAGTTTTATTTATTCAAGTTAATTCAACTTAGAAATTCTTGTATTTATTTCGAGAACACTTCAGAACTTATAAACATGAGTCCTTTTAACTTGAAGCCTTTGGACTTGAAATAATAATTTGAATGAATGTACTTAAAAGTTCAGCCTCAATTGTGTGAGAATTAAAACACTCCTTTTTTATAGTTTGAAGAAAACATTTGATGAATAATTGCTGTGTATCTGATACATTTTAAGATAAATCATGGTTGCTTGTTTTCATAAAAATGAATAAACAGCAAACCATTATGATGGTTAATATTGAATTCAGTCACTCCCACCTTACACTTAAATTTAATAACTTTATTGAGGGCATATTCACATCTTGTCTTTGTTTCAATGCTTGGACAAAGTAGCTCCAACACGAGCAGCAGCAGCTGTAAGTTCTTTGTGTGAAATTGACTGACCGAGAATTTTTTTTTTTTTTGTTTATAATGTTTGTCAGTGGCTGTAGAGCTGTTGATTGAGCTTATTGAGCATGTTTTTTTTTCAAATACAACATAACTAATATCAAGTTAATTTGACTCAAAAAGGTTATTAGTTTTAAATCATTACAAAATTACCTAGACTTACCAACTTTTCAAATTCAGCTACCTTAAGCTTATAAGGCAGGGCAGACACTAACTTTTTAAATTTAAAACAGATCATTTATTTTTACAGTGTATGCAGCTCTTTTTTGTAGCCTGCAAGAGAGATAGAGCCGTATGAGTCAAATGCCAAACAGTTTCTCAAATGTCATAAAGTGAGCGTGAACTGCATTACATATTGGACATGTCATTGTCCTGTTTTGCTTCATAAATAAGTTGGCTTGTGGTTGTGTTTTGGCAAGCAAAAATGCTCTACATCTATCTCTCCATGGTCCATGCACTCTAAATGTTGTTTTTTTATGCTATTAAATAAAAAAAAACCTTTTCCTACATTTTCCAAAAACCATCAGGTCATTTATATCCTCAAACTGGCTGAAATGTAAGTAAAACTCCAGGCTCAGATGTGCATACTTGTGGCTTCCTGCTGACCCAGCCGTCTAGGACATGTGCCGTCAGTTCTGACAGGAACCTTTTCTTCATGTTTCCTGTCACTGTCTGATGTCAACTGGCAGGTGAAAAAAAGGCATTAAAATAACCATTAAGATGTGTTTATGTGGGCAAAATGACTATACGTACCATCTAAGCAGCACATGCAAGAAAATAAATGAAAAAAAAGCTGCAGGTAAGAATTGTGATGCACAGTTTATGTTTGCTTTGCTTTTTTTAAACATGCAATACTGCTTGAAACACATATCAGATGGTTTGGGCTTTCAAAAAAATCTTTGTCAAAAATATTTTAGTGACCTTATAATAACAATCCAGGACAAAAAGTGTTAAAATGTGTATCTGCCAGAAGAGTGGAACAAACTCTTCTCTGGCCAGTGGAAAAAAGAAAACCACAGTGATTCCATCTCTGCAGCACAGAGGGGAAAATCTACCTCTGAGTTCAAAACCTTGCAAAAATCTAGAAAAAGAAGACTATACAGTTTCATAGATGAAACTGAGATAAAATTGTCTCTTTTCCCCTCTCACCGTACGTCTCCGTTTGAGACACAACTGTTATTTTTACTCAACTGCCTTTCTCCCTTTCTTCAATCCTGTTGCTCTCTCTTGTCTTTTGATTTCAGTGTGGGGGGCAATCGTTACGTGAGTGATGGTACCCATCAGCGTAGTGCATGTGTTGTAAAACTGTCAGCCGCTGACAGATTGACTGACGTGGTCAACCCTTCGATCACCACCGCAGAGAGGGCCGGGTTAGAGGGAGAAAGACACAGAGCACAGAGAGAAAAAAATGAGGGGAAACAGGTGCATGTAGAAAGTTGTGCTTTATTTTGTTTTGTTCTGTGAGCACTGATCAAATCTGGCACTAAACTAAAACCATAAAACAAACATGGTTGGTTTTAAAAGGGATGCAAAAAAAATACTGATATATAGAGAAGGAGTGTTCCTGTGTAATTTCCAACAGCTGTTGATTCAAAGGGAAAAACTTTATTTGGTCCAGATGGTCTCAGTCAGTGGCAGAATGAGAGAGCTGACTTCATTGGCTCCAGCCATGTGTTTTTCCTCCTGATAGAAATTAAAATGGTCGTTCGTTTGTCACCGCTCACTACACAGCTTAAAATGTAGCAATGAAACGTTCCTTGGCGATAATGCACCATAATTACTCAAACGCCTGTTCTTTATCTGCAGCAGAGGGAGGACAGAAGGAACATTTTCCTCAGATGAGATTTTAAAACCCAGACAGCTAAAGACACAGCGAAAGATGAAGCAGACAGTCAAAAATATTCTTTTTGAGCGAGAGAGACGTAAGTCTGTCATCTTCTTGCTCAACATCATTGGAAATGACAATTCATGTGTTATGTGACCTTTTTATTTTATTAGAGTTTAAAGAGACAGTTCACCTCAATAAATAAATAAATAAATGAATAAATAAAATAAAAAATACAGATTTTTGTCTCTGGCTTGTTGTGTTGTTCATCCATCTAAATAGTTTTGGTGTGCATTGCTGAGTTTTTGGAGATGCTGAGATGTCTGCCTTCTCTTAAATATAATGGAACTAAATGGCACTTGGCTTGTGGTGCTCAAAGCAGCAAAAATACATTTGAAAAATGTACTACTCAAACTACTCACAACAAGGTCTGTGGATTATCTTGAGTAACCAGTTCATGCTTGAAAAGAGACACTGATGTTGAGTTTTTTCAGTGTATTTTTTGGAGCTTTAAGCACCACAACTTGAGTGCCATGTAGTTCCATTAAATTCAAGACAAGGCAGACATCATTTCAGTTCAGTTCAATTCAAATTGCTTTATTGTCATGACATAACACATATTGCCAAAGCAATCCTTTAGACATCGAAATGCTACATATACTTTAAAACCATGTATGAAAACAGACTAAAGCAAATAACATAATAGAGCAAATAAACATATTACAACAAATAAACTTACTACAGAAAATAAATATATTACAAGACAAAACAAATACCACTAAACACATTAGTAACAATGTCTTTAAGTTAACTGTCACTTACTATCCCTTTGTCTATGACAGGCAGGAATATAGACTGCTGCTAACTCACAGCTGGTTGGTTCCTCTCCAAGTAGGTTTGGAAATTTGTCTTCATCTGATAAGTTAAGAAAATTTTTTGAAATCATTTTGATTTTTTTTTCTCAAATATGTTTATATTTTTCACATTCGCTGAGGAAGTGCACCTCTGTTTCAGGTTCACTGAGGGTGCAGTGACGGCACAGCCTTTGCTCTGCAGGGATATTTTCCTGTTTCTTCGCTTTTCGTTCATGAGGCTGCGCTCACTCAGTCTCTGCTGTAACGCGCAATATCTCCAAAATTAAGCAACATACACCAAAACAATCTAGACGGATAAATAGCGCTACAAGCCAGAAGAAAAATTTGTATTTTTGATTTGGGAGTGAACTGTCCCTTTAATGGTAGTTTCTGGTGGGTGAGCTTGAGTATCTTTAACCTTACATGCTTGATGGTTTGTCACACAGAACCATCTGGGAAGGCGTCCATAGAAACTATTTGGAAAAGGGCAGGTGCTTTCAAAAAATACTTGGCAGGGGTTTGGATTAACCATCTGTCATGTCTAACACGGGCTAACCAATCAGATCAACTCACCGAATTGAAGCCGAAGCTGGACAGAATAAGAGGGAAAACATCTTTTCTACTGATAACAGCTTTCAGTGCCGTTCTTTGCTCTTCTTTCAATGCAGAAATACTCTCCAGTTGTGATATAACTGATGCTATCACAGTATCTACGCTAACCTCTTCAGGAGCTGCCATTATTTGTTTGAGATGAGTCATTTTCATGGACACTTCTTGCTGTTGGTGCACATAAAACTACGCCCGTGGCTGCCAGTAGTCCCTCTGAGGACGCTGACTGGCTCGCACCCCCTCTGGTGCAGACACAAACTGATAGCTTGGAGTGTGGCAAGATGGGTTCTCGCAGGATCTCATGATCTCATGATCTTGCGAATCTAGCTGCCTCGCAAGGTAAGAGTATCTCTGACTCCAACCAGATGTTACAAGCTGTAGTGGCGTGCCGAAGCAAATACCAGGGATGATGATAAATGTATTTATTTTAGCAGTCTGATGGGTATTGATCTCAGCGGCTCCACCACAGGCTAACATTATGCGACCCTGTAAGGGAAGGGAGTGGGCGGCTCTCTAACATCACACACATCTCACACCTTACAAATGAGGTGAAAAATGCACCATTGTGGAGGCGTGGAAAGGTTAACGGTGGCCTCCGACTGCCAGTTAAACATAAAATCAGTCATTTATCGGAAATAAAAGTAAGAGTATCTCAGCAGCCACCGTTATGGAGATGAAAGACCGAAGCATGACAGAAGTTGAGTCACGGCAGCGTGAAACTGACACAAAGCAGAAAATATGTCCACATGCTGTTTTTTTTTTAAGGCTGTGCTACGCATCCAAAGGCGCACATGAGTAGGTTGAAGAGGTATGGGCACAAAGAAGTGAGGCGTAGACGTGACCTGTGGTTGTTTGACTCAAACATCCACTACTACATCCGTTCCCCTGTAGGACCACATTAACCGTGAGTGCTGCTCGGTGAATCATGCAAGGATATTCTGAATGTTTGACTGTGAGTGGCCTAAACTCAGCCGCAGGCTGAGGCCAGTCATAATGCTTCGTGAGAAATATCACAGGCACTCATTTCTCAGCTCAGTTTCAGTTTCTGTCTTTTTTCTTTTGATCTCCTCTCAACCTTTCTGTGTTTAAACGTTGACAGATGATTCATTGAGCTTTTTTTGATTCCTGCTGAAAATGTCAGCTGCTGAGGTCTACAGACAGTTGCATTTGTCTCTATTCTTTTTAAGAGTTAGAGTAGTTTATCAATAAAAAGTATTTTTGCTGGCTCTCTAAAAACGTAAGCTCTGTTCACTTATTATCACTGACTTATTTAAAGAACCGTTTCCATGTATTCAACTCCAGAAAGTGTTTTAGAGAAGACATTTACATTTAGATTTTTTACTATTATATACTAGACAATTCATAAACTAATTAAAACTATTTCCATTTTTAATGAAAGACTGACTGATCAATTTCTATGAAATTAAACTTGAAAACAATGAAAAAAGAATCCTCATTTTGGCAGCATTCAGAATAAAAACAATGAAAAAAAATCAGACATACTCTAATTTGCAAAGAAATTCACTTTTATGTCCTTTAGATACAACTTAAGTGTTTTAAAAGCATATTCATCTCCACAGTCATGCTGAATATTTTTTACAGGAGCTTAAAGGAAAGAGAGAAAAGTGATGAAAGCATTATATCTGACACAATTTGTTTTAAGTATGTATGTGTGACATTTAATAAAACACGCTTTTATGGCACAACATTAAAAAAATCTTAGAGAATGATGAAATGGAAGCTCAGTTAGCATTCAAATAAAAAAATTAAAGCACAACCAAAAAAGGACAAAGACAGGAAAACAGTCTCATTCAAGCTCTTCCACAATCACTGAAAGACCTTCACTTCACAGCATGTTTGGCTGTGCAGAAACTGCTAAACGGCCGCAGATTGTGAAACACTAAATGAGTGCGGTGCCGCTCTCATTGTGGCTTGGTCTATAAACACAGGATCTTATTGGGTAATCCGTGTCTCCACTATGGTTTCTTTAACAGTAAATTTACCCAGATGAACTTCAGAGAGCTTTCCAGAAGAACCCTGAAAATATACACAGAGATAATAGCAGTAGTCCTTGACTGACTACCAATGTTAATAGGAAATTAACAATAATAACGGAATAATTTTGGGTCATGAGTGCAAAGAGTATGAGCGGGTCTGACTCAAGTGTCTGCCTCAATGCACTTCACTTTGAGCTGAAAAAAAGGAATGGTGACCTTAAAGAATGATGACTAACAGAGAGTTAATACTCCCTACAGCGTCACAGAGTCATACTTGACTTCAAAATACAGTTGTCACCTCTGTGTATTTACGTGTATGTCTCTGTTAGGGGAACTAAGAATTATTTTCATCATCAATTAATCTGTTGCTAATTGTCTCGATTCATCGATTAGCCATTTCAAGTTTCAAGATTCAATAATTTATTACCATCTCAATGAAGAATTGATTGGAATTTGTCTTGGTGTGAGCTCAGACAACCATACAAAGACATAACAACAAAACAAAAACAAATACACATGCACATGGAAATCTCTTTAAAAATTATTCATCAATATAAGATGAATATACAGCATAAAATAATCTATCAGAGTAAATACAATCTCGATCAAATGTACTCAATAAGAGTAAATAAAAGCAGATATACATCTGGTCTATAAAACGTCAGGAAATGGTTAAAAAAGACTGTTTGCAAAAGATGTTGTCCTCAAATGTCTTGTTTTGTCCACAACCCAAAGATATTCAGTTTACTGTCATAAAGGAGTAAAGAAATTAAGAAATAAATTTAAGACAATTAAGAAACTTAAGGAGCTGGAATTAGTAAAACCTTTCTTTCAAATTCACTCATATCGATTGTCAAAATAGTTGCTGATTAATTCAGTAATCAATGAATTGTGGCAGCTCTAGTCTGCATGTGTACTCTGAATTGCAGTGACAGTCTTGATCTAGAGAGTAAACAAACAAAAACTGAGGAAAAAGAAGAACACAAGCAGCATATGAGATGTTCACCAACAACCTGCTGTTTATAAAAATGGCAATCTAAAATGGAAAAAGAAAAACATGCATCCCTGTGGACTAATATGGACCGTCTATTTGATACTGAACTTCAACACAAACAGTCTTTCATTCAGTGAAAAGAGCAGTGGGGGGTCATTTGGAATCATCTGCTCCACTAACCTTGCTGAAGACCAGCATTTTGTTCACTTTGCAGAAAAATTGATACACTTTTTTTTTTTACTTTCTGTCTTTGCTTTATTTCTCTCTCTCTTTTTTTTACTGCGTCATGTTTGTCTGTGTTGATCACAGCCACTTTAAAATAGAAAAAAATATCAGTAGGCTAATTTCTGTATGCGAAAATGTTCAGATATTATGAAACAACAACAAGAATCACAGATCTGAATTAATGCCTCTAACTCTGCAAAAGCATTAAAATGTTTGCACTATTGTATTTTTCTTACTCTACACATGCCAGTGCTTGTGTGCATGTGTGTACTGTGTGTACTGTGTGTGTGTGTGTGTGTGTGTGTGTGTGTGTGTGTGTGTGTGTGTGTGTGTGTGTGTGTGTGAGCACAGTTAACTGAAACTGTCTTAGTGAGACAAATAGGATAGAGAAAGGCTATCGGTAGATGAACCACAAGCATTTGCATTTCAGGAAGTGTGTCATCGTCATACGGGACAGTCCCCAGACCGAGAGCTATAGTGCTTTTATGCCCTATTTTAAATACACATACATGCTATACGGACACAGGACCAGAGGCGATTAAAAATGTTTCGTCTTAATTCTGTAAACAAAGAAAATGTAACATTTCACTGAACTCACATTACTTTAACAACAGGCAGCATTTAAGTCCTGCCTCCAGACTACATTTCTTTTTATTATTTTCATTTTTCCATTATGTTACTTGACATTATGTTATCTGTTTCCTCTTCCAGTAATATTGCATTAGATTTCCAATACTCATGGTGTGTTTTTCCATCTTTCACAGATCAAGACTTCATGGGCTTTTTAGATGAAAAATTATCAATACAAGATGAAGCATCAGCGAAAAAGCAGTGACACATTGCCAACATGCTCTTGTTCCCGGTGCCAGCATCAATAATTCAGCCACTAGCTCATAACTTTATTTTCAATGCATAATTGAGGCCAACCAATGTTTTCTTCAGCCATTTATATGTCGAGCAATTTTTAAACAATGAGAGGAGCCGTCCATTAAGCTTTTAACATCTTCCCTTTGTCATACTCCATTTGAGGATGGAAAGTATGGACAAGTATGGGGCCTGTTTCACTCTCTTTGTGCATCGTAATGTGAGAGGTGGAGGGTGTTTTCAGGTGTTTTCTCTCTGCAGTTGTAGCTACTGTAAGCATGAAAGTCTTAAAATGATAACTGTGGGAACGCTGTGGTGAGTAAGTGAACAAGAGTAGAATCCACATTTAAAAAGTGTGGTTTGGAGAGGAAGGGGGTCTCGGGGTGAGGTGAGGTTTCTGTACTGGCATTTGTGAATGTGCTTATTTGTGCGTACTGCATGCATGTGTTTGTGTCAAGTGATTTACAGTATTTCTTACTGACTTTTATTGAAGTAATTTTGTAGATATCCAAGTTGCCTGTACGTATAAATCTTTGCATTGCATTACTTTAAAAGGACCCTCCTCCATCCAGTGACTCATTATATGACCTGATTACATTGCTCATTTGTTTTGTACTGCTGCTTAATAAATATTGATTTACTATTTTAATTACATGTTAATCTCAAAACACATAGGTGCCAGGGTTATGACTCTCTCAAGTCATACTGCAAATTTCCTGTTTGCAAATATTTATTGAGGATGGGATCCTGAGAGGGCTATAAAAGTGAATGGCAATCATTAAACAGAGACTATCTGTCTACAATATCTACACAAGTGTCAATATCAGCAACACAGGATGACCAGCCACTAATCAATTATGAGTCCTCTTTTCAAAAGCGTAATTGTCAGGGAACACACACACAAAAGACATATGTATGATTCAAAAACCTTTCATAAAAGGTTTTTGTGAAAAGAGGATCAATTCCATACATCTTTTGTGTTTACTGCGCTGATGCCTTAAAATATTACTATTTGACTTTTCAATTGAACTATTTGACAGATTAAATAACCAGGATTAAGATCTGTTACAGTGGCTTTATGAGGCTACTACCTTCTCACTCTTACAAGTGCTTGTTGCTGTAACTGGTAGTTCAAGTATAGGATGTCTCAATGCAGCCTAAACTGCTTTCTAAAATAAGGTTTGGGGCCAAAAGTTGTGTGAAAATGTTATGACTATCCTTCTCAGGTCGAGGTGAGCACTTGGACTCCTAACTGACACAATGTTTTTTGGGATCAAACATATCTAAATTTATGATTATCAAATTAATTTAGATAGCCATTATCTATGTTCTATAGCTCTTGTGAACTGCTTTCTACTGCCATACGAAATAATTTCCCAAACTGATTGCTTTGTGAAGCGTAACTTACCAATATGCCGGAGGGAATGTTTCAGAATTTGCAGGAAATCGAGCCCAAGAGTGTTAAAATGGGGGCAAATAATGGAGCAGATCACTGGAGCTATTTTCTTCTTTCTGCAAATTGCTTTATCTCCCACCGGCATTAAAATATGTCATCAAAACTAATTTGACAGCAGCACATTAATGAAGGATCATACACACATTTACTGTTGAATCTGGTTATTAGCTGTAATAGGTGACTGGAGAAAGTTTTTCTTTTTTTCTGTTCAGCACACACATGGGGCTTTACATGTAAAAAAAAAAAACTGTTCCACAGTGAACCCTCTTAACTATGTGTGGGTAACAGTGCACCCACCAAAAGACTACATGCGGCAGGATCTAACAGTAACATTTTTTTGCCACTGACCCAACCAGGTCAAGAGTCTACTGGTCCTGATTAAGATTTTACATTATTACCTGTCCTTTTAAAACACAGTCCTGGTGTATCAGACTTTGTTAGGTACTTACAACAAACAAACAAGTGACAACCAATTTATTCACGCTGAATGTTTGTTTGTGTTTCAACTCATCTGTTGTTTTAAGATTGTTGTTTGCTGTTGGATTTGTTGTCAAGATGTGGCACTCTGCTCACATGCAGAGCAGAGAATTTTTTGTTCTTCTTTTCTGGCCTAATCAGGCAACATGCTGATTGAATTAGCTGGCCAAAATGTAACTTTTTACTTACTTTACTTCCTTATCTTCCTAAATAAAAAACAAACAAATAAGAATTTATTTTAAATTCAGTACAAGGAGTGTTGTGATATAGTGGCATTTACAATATCCATGATCTTTGGAAAATTAAATATTCACAATACATACACAAGCCATTTCACTATCCATTAAGTATGTTTGCACTTGTTCTATGCTTTTTACAGTTATGGTTACAGACTATCTGTCCACCTCCCTACACTTGTATTTTGAGTGTAATTCATTCGCTTAAAAGGATACAAAACACAAAATAAACTAGTTAAAGTTAAAGATGAATTTGACTGATTGCATTGTTTTGTTTTGTTTTTCAAATAAAATATCACAATAATATCGTTATTGTGACCTCATTTCGATATGATAATCATGTAGTGAAGGTCTGATCATGACATCTGTATTTGATATTACTGGCAGTTGTATTCCATCATTTCTGGTTGGTACAAAGTACTCTTTCAAAGTTCTATTTCTTGTATACGCTCAGTGAAAGCATAATATGCAGTAAACTTGATTGCAGGATTTCATTCTAAACCAAGACTATAGAATTAGATTTCAGACTCTTGGACTGTCATTGCATGCTATAAGGTTATACTACAGCAATGAACCTTAAGAGTTTAGTATGCATTGCTCCCCCTCCTCTCTTTGAGTCCTGCTCCCTCCCTCTCTATTGCTCCTGCTTTTTCACTCTCATTCCAAATCCTTCAGTCAGAAAGATATATTGAAAGTGAGAACGCATTAGGATGATTGGGAAGCTGAAAAATTAAAAGCGAAGTACTGTCTTCTGTTGCAGGGAAAAGCTGTAAATGAGGAACAGTAAACAGTGTAATTTTAATCTCATCTGGTTTCAACAAAATGGACAGTGTGTAAAATATTTACTTTAGATAGGAGTGTGTAGGCCGGAGTGTGTGTGTTTGGGAATAAACCGTATGGTGTGCGGTGTTTGCATGGTTTGTTCCTGACATCAAGGTTGCTGGTTTAATTGAGCCTGTACTGGACCCAGGGCTGAGAGAGCAGGCAGAGGAGCATCGATAAACTATGAAATGGTTCCAATATGGCCGATCGATGAGGCTTTGTGAGCGGCTCCCTTGGGGCTTTGATTTTCCTCTCAAACAACAATCCAGGATCTCTGCTCTTCAAAGGCAAACTCCATCTTTGCTGTTATTGTTGTTGTTGCTTCCCCCATGTTTGAGTGATGTCACTGAGGTCGATTTTATCCATGTCCATAAAGGCTCTCCCACACTTGAATCACCCGGGAGACGGCTTCTGTCGGTCTGTGCAATGGTAACAACAACCAATAAAGGTCAATCTCCCATGGTAATGGCCAATTGGGTTTGTTCCCATTATTGGCCCTCTGAGCAGTGGTCAACAGATGGAGAGCTGGCATCATGACACAAGTTACACTCCAACCTTAAGAAGGCTCGGCTCTGTCTCCAAGCGCTGTCACACTCTTTCTCTCCCTCGGCTTGCGTTGGCCGCTACATCACTCCATCATGCACAGCTCCTGTATAAGGAGACCCGTCGCAGTAGCGTCACAGGAGCGCTGCCAGTGAGGGCTAACCGTCTAACCATTTCAGCTAATTGCCTCATTAATGATTCACCGGTGTTAGGCTGCTCTAGCACTTCGCTGTGGGGAGCAAATTGTTCTGATTGGTTTGCCTCTGTCAATTATTGATGAGGCAGTGAGCTGAAGTGCTAACACCTGGCTTTGGAGGTCCAAATGGCCCTGCATTCCCATCACATACTCTGTTATCACACACCCTGAGACCACATTCAGTCTTGAAGGGCTGGAGTCTTGACTGTTGCTGTTCTCTCAGAGTGGATGTAGCATGCCCCGGGGCAATGGCTGTGATCTCAGTTGTGAGGATATTAGCTCATAGAACATGGCTCACTGCTGCGTAAAAAGGTGGACAAACCAGAGACGTATAGCTTGTGGTGATTCGCGCTCTAAGTGGTGGATAGCAAACAGAGCAGGGGGGCTGCAGGTTATGATACATATATTTTATATTTTTCATTAGTTTTAATTTTTGTTTTGTTCTCTAATTTCAATTTTCTATATAGTTTAAGTTAGTTTGCAGAGTGGGTTTGCTTGTTTCAGTTTAGCTTTTATGTTTAAAAATATCTAGTTTTGGTTTGGTTTTTATTGGTTTCAGTAGTCTGTTAGTTTTACTTTTTTGTTGCTGCTGGTGGTGTCTTTAAATATGGGGGATATGTGTCAGGGGTAAGATTTAAGACATTCAAAACAGCATTACAACACAGCTACAGCACTTTATGAGGGCAATTAATTGACTCACAGTCCTGTAGATATCCCAGTCTCAATAAACACTTGGACACAGGATAAAATTGGAGTTTAAAAAGTGAACAGTGAAGAACACACCAATGCCACACATCTCTGAATGTATCACAAAATCACGATAAAATGTTTTTGAGAATCAATACAGTATCACCAAACATATTCCAACATTCAAGTGTATCAGTATCTTTTACACTCCTAATAGACATATGTGCAAATGCCTACTCATGGTTGTTGACAAATTTGACCAAATTAACAAAGACTAAAACCAAAGACATGTCCCATTATTTTAGTTAGGTTTGTGAGTACACAATATCAGTTTGGTAAATTCTGTAGAGACCCTGACCTCTGCTTATATTTCCTTATTTTCTCACTATTTAGCTTTGCTTGGGACACTTTACCAACCCAAAATGTTGATATCTGATGTCCTGGGAGTGAGACTCAACAATCAATGACCAATTTTCTACCTTTAGCTGACTAAAATGTTTTTCTGCACCTAGTTTTAGTTTTTAATTTAGTTTGAGTTAACTGTAATGACCTTAGTGTGTGATGAAAGTAATATTGAAAATAACTGCCCATGACGGTGGGGATACAACAGTAATATTCACTTTATCTCTAATTAACACATTGGACAAGTTGTCTCTGGCTTTTTCCATGTTGTTGGGGATATTAAAACTGTATTAGGTGAATATAAAAATAAAAATATCTTATGGCTAACAAATAACACTGTCTTTGGACAAATCCGGTGTATACGACTAAATAATTTCAGACTTCACAGGCCTGAGTGGAACTGCAATAGCATGCAATGCAATGTCAATACTTGCTTTGTTTATGGTGATTTATAATGGGCGCAGACCAGGCACCTTTACAGTAGGGTCATGTAATTGGATCTCCAGTAGATAGTAGCTGAATTCCTCTATAGTCTCTGTGTCTAATGGCCCACCCACAAAGCGCTCCCTCTAGCTACATGAATCATCCTTACGCACAAGTTGCTGAGGGGTCTCACCAAACTTTGTGTATTTCAAGACACAAAAAAACTGCAAGTAAAAAGCAGTATTTTGTGTTTGAAGTTTTAACATGAAGAGAGTAAATAATGTAGAGGGAAGTAGACACAGAGTGGACTCATCCACACTGAATTTGCTCGTCTCTCCTTGGCCTTAATTGAAGCTGATTAAAGAGTCACCCCCCATGCTGACGCCAGTGTCACTCTGAATCTCAGCCAAGTGGGCTTGCCATGTACACTCACAGGGTGGTCATTCTGCCTTTGTTTTTATACTGGCACCAGTGACAGCAGAGCCTACCCCCCCACCCCCCAAATACAGCGACTGTGACTCACTGAGTGTAGCTCAGACAAGGGTCCTGTATAGTTCACTCACTGCCTCTTAGTGCACTTTATATATGTGTGCGCATTGATGCTACACTGTGGTCTGAGTCACACTTTAATCACCTCTTTTTCTTTCCTTGTCCAACCCCTCCTTTCTTCTCCTCTCTTCTCATCCCCTCCCGTCTTTCTCTTTCTGTTAACAGATAACCTAACGACTGAGCAGCAACAACGTCAGGGTGGCTGACCAATCGCACGGAGACACCTACAAAGCACAACATTCAAAAATGACTTCACTGAAGAACAAAAGACGAGACCCGCTGAAATCCCTCAAAATCCCTACAGTGAAATTCTTGAAAGCCTCTTACGACTCCTATGTCCCTCCCTGATATTTTACCTCCAGCTTTTTTCTACGAAACATGAAAAAAAAGGAAAAAAAAAAGACAAAACCAAACAGACTCATACTCATGAGATGGTTGACAACGCCGGATAAATACATCGGAAAGACTATTTTCTCTTTGGTGGGAAGATCGTTGATGCATGCTTTTGTAAATAGATCATAATAAAACCCTATTCTTATTCCTAATATAGGAAAGTCGCTCTCACCACCTTCATAAACCTTCATGACTGTGGATAGAGTACTCATGGTTCAATATTTTCCATATGAAGTCAGTATTCTTACCTCCTCAGAGACCATGTATGTAATTATTATTTCCAATATAATTTCTCTACTCTTTAGAGATATTTGGACTGTAAAAAATTGTACTTCCTATTCTTCTTATTCTCTTTACATAACGGCCTAGTCTTCCTCTCCAATATCCACATTAGTACATGTAAATAGAGATGAATGAAGACAACAGCATGGAACAGACTATAGTGTATATTTACCACTCCCCTAGTAGATCACAAACCTCAATATTGTGGATATTTCAGACAACCTTTTTAAAAGTTTAAAATACTTGTTTTCTGGTAGTTAAAGACATAGTCCCAGCTAACTGGACCCTTTTCCTATGTATTTGAATAGATGCATAAAGGCATTAGTTATAAGTGATGTTATTATTTGACTACCTTACCAGGATTAGAAGGCAGCAATTTCTTTGGTATCATCAATCGGTTCCACCAGGAAACAAACAGTCAAATTGAAAAGAAAAAGCAGGCAATTTACCCAAGCCATGAGTCTTTCCTTGGCTAAAAAGTATTTTTAACATTTGATATTTTATAAGTTTGTTTGTTTACAATTTTCTCCCAGTATCTACCTGTTTATTCTTTCCCATGGCAATAAGTTCCCTCTCCCTCCCCATGAGCGGGTTGTAACTGCTGCAGCAAAGCTGCTGTCAGCCTGAGAGGGCCACTTTTTTCTCTTCCTGAGCCTACACATGTGGGAAAAGAACACCTCATTGATTGCAATGGTAGACATGAGGACTCCGTCTTCTACGGACTGTGAAGATAACCAAATGGACTGACAGATAATATGCCAAGCCAATGAACAGACAACATCAAAGGTTACCCCATCGCTGGTGAAGACGGAACAAACCTTTGCATGGACAACAGGGAAAACACTAGCCTCATCTCCACCACCGTGCATCCTCTACCTCTCAGTGTGTGCTGTGCATCCAGAAAATCATGACTATCAGTGACCCCTCTACTGTTCCCTCAGTCCACATCCCCGCTGCATGCCCCCAGAGCCTCACGAGGAGAGTGTCGCTCAGCGTTGAATGCTACTGATGGATGCACACAGCAGTGGGGAAAACAAGACAAACACTTTGACACAAACACACTCACACATATGAGCGCATGCATACAGATGCACAATCATACACAGCGCCACTCCAATATGTTGCTGTATATATGTACAGTATATCCACTATGTATAGTCTCAATGCTGTACTTTGCATGTTGACTTGTAGATGGAACGTGACCATTACTCATAGAAGAGGTTGTGCAGGTAGACCTAGTCACAGGGTTGACTCTCAAAACCAACGCAAACTCTTTGTCAGCTTTTACACCTCCTTCCTTTGATTTGAGGAAATGCATAGTAACATGACAGAAATAGTTCTAGCGCTCCCGCTCTTATTGTGAAAGGTCCTCTTCAGCCAAACAGCAGCGCTGATAGGTTTTAAACTCTTTGAAGGCACACATAACCTCGCCTTTGATGTGAGACAGAACCTGGCCACAGTGAGCGTGGGTAGGAGAAGAGAGGAGGGAAGGCAAACTGGGGCGCTCCAATTAAGTGGCAGCACACAAAGTGGCATGGGGCATCCTGCCAGCAACTGTCCATTCATCCTATGTCAAAGGGATTTGCACATCTCAATGAGCGTACGCACTGCCAGAGAAGTCTGAGAGCAGAGCAGAGCAGAGGAGAGCAGAGAAAGGAAGCAAGGCTCAGGAGGAAGCATGAGAGAGAAAAAGACCATTTTGACCAAAATTTAAAGTTGTACTGAGCTCATGTTCAAGTCTGTCCACCTATAGAATATTCTTCTCTGACCGGCAGCCACCTCGGAGAGTTCAATAACCCCTTAACCTCAAACTGTTACACCGTCACGCAGCTCTCTGGGCTGTCATGACCTCACGTCCTGTCTGAGGTTAACTTTGTGTTAATGAGCATGGCCCTCAGCTCGACCAGATGTTCAGCCTTGTGGTTAAATACTTGTTACCCTTCTATCCCAATGATTCTTCAGTGTCTGCCCACTACAGCTGCACTCTTTCCGGACTCCACTTACAATTTTATGTGTGAAAGATCATGTGAAGAAGGGAGAAATTAGGTCACTTTTTCACTGAAAATAATCAAACTGATCAAAACCTTGTCAGTGCACCCGATATCCTATACCAGGGGGTCTGCAGTATTTAAGTCCAAGAGTTATTCATTTCCTTATGATTTTTTGTCAAAGCCACAAGGAGCCACTGGAGTGAAGCCACTGGAGTGAAGCCACAGGTTGCTGACCCCTGTCCAATACCAAGAAAAAAATGGTCATTTTAGCAGAATACAGGTACTTGTAGATGACTTGATTTGTATGCCCCCTTGTGCCGCCGATTTTTATGAAGGAATCATCTTAATTCAAATACTGTCAGAGCACACTGAATCACATGCGGTATTTACAGTCAACATGTAAACAAACTTGAAATTAGGACTTATGACTTAGCAGTGATTAGTTAAAGAAGATTTAAAATACAGGAAGGATGAAGATGTCACTCAAACATGAGACGTTGTATGTAGTAGGAAACAAGACATTGAGCAAGCGCTGATCTTCTCTGAGCCTCAAGGCTTTCCACTTTCTTAGAAGTCAAACAAAGCCCTGTTTCTGTGCAGCTGCAGGCAATGTGTGACAGGTCGGTTTGTTGTTTCTGTGCGTTTAAATGCAAGAACTGTGTTGTTCTACTCTGATAGTCAGGGAGAATGTGCGCTATTATCTGGCAATGACCCTGACCAGGGTCAGACATATACGCAAGCATGCATAGATGTTCATATATAGAATGTGTGAACACAAACATACAGAGGCACATCACTGTTCTTCTTCTCTCTCTCTCTCTCTCTCTCTCTCACACACACACACACCATGCTAATCTAAACAGCACGGCTGTATGTAAACAGATCGTCGACATAATGGGATTGTTCAGTGTGCAAACAATAAGCTGTTAGCGTAATCACAGGTCAAAGATATATTACCCAGAGGGCCACGCTGTAGGTATATTAACATGATGGATATGTGGAGGAGAGGAGGGGGGCAGGGAGACGAAGGATATAGAGCGCTATACTGATTCAGATTTACCCCCTATTGGGCCCCGTCCGCTGCCTTTCTCTCCTCTGCCTCCCTTGTATGGGCCCCACTTAATCAGCCTTCCTCATTCTCCTCCTGCTCCCTCCCCCATTCACCCACCTCTTTCTTAGACACTATGTTCATACCTTTCTTTACCAATACATTCTCTCCGTCCTCCTCCTATTTTCCTCTCGTTCTGGATAGATATAATCTCTCTCAGCAAAGCGGTCTATCCATCTCTGTGGTCAGTGCGAGAGCAGGATAAATCTTGTTTTCGGATTACGCAAAGAGGGGTCTGAATCAGATTGAGACCCATGTCTGATACATAAACAAGACCAGGGGAAGAGCAAGGAAGAGACGGAAAGACATCAGTTTGTAGCATCGGGCTAAAGATATTCATATATGAACAATGTGAACAGTATTATCTCCACTTAACCATGTTGAAAGTACCATGCTCGAGTGTCTGCAAGTGCCATGCCAGCCAAGATAAATCCTGTGTAGCACATACAGCTTATTAACTTATGTCCGCTTTATTTGATTACCATCTAGCCCATTCTCTCAACTGGTTAATAAGTCTATGTCCTCCTGACTAAACACTCCATTAGTGTCATCACTGGCTAGCTCGTGTGTGTGTGTGTGTGTGCACTGCGTACGCCTGTGGACCACTGAAGCAGATACACACTGCAGCCCAGTGACAGAGTAAACACAGAGGCAGAACACTGGGTAGAAAAACAACCTGTAAGACAGACAAGAGGTACAAAGGTAGCCAGTCTGTCATTGACAGGAATAGTCAAGCCCCAAAGATGCAGTTTAAGGCACCTGAATGGACAACAACATAAAATACAATACAGTCTTGGAGATGAGACAGGATGACCACAGAGATATACTATCACTAAATATTTTAAGCAGTTCTTAAATTTCAACCAGATTTATTACAAACGGTTAAGAATGTGACTTTGACAAGTAGAAATGCTGGTATGATGAAGTATACAACATTTCTGGCTAGTCAATAAGCTACAATAGATTCACTTCACATTGCATAATAGAGTTACGAAGTGAAAGGAGCTGTCTGGATCCTAGTCCTAGTGTGTTAGACAGTGGTACATGACTTACAGTTGGAGCGCTCCTACAGCCTGAACGAACATGAAACTTTCCACTTGGAATCATCAGTACAAAAGATTAACCACTGCGTAGAAAATATCAGCCTTTTTAATAAAAGAGTCAAGCATAGAAGCCTGTGTAAAAAAAAAAAAGCCTTTAACGCTGGGCATACACTGTACGATCTTAGAAATTATGTTGTTTAATTCCAGCTCCCACTGTACGAGAAATCACCAAAGCTCACAGTGTATGTGCTCACACTACAGTACATGGTCCAATCGTCAAGCCATGACCTGAGTGCTCATACTGAACATGTAAAATAGAAAATAAAATGGCCTGTTGGCTGCTGCGGACCATTCTGGTTATTGTTAATTGTTAGTAAAGATTCATTTGGATGGGCAGGTAGAATTTAGTTTGCTGGCAATAATGCCAACAAGGCAGAAACGTGTTGTTTCAGTATGCCAAAAACCTCTGGAAAACAAGAACAGCCACCAATTTGAACGGTTATCTGTCAGTGGCTGGTAGATGTTCACATTCTCAAAAGTTAATTTCCCATCCAGATCAAGTCTCATGGGTACTGCAGTATTTAGAGTTGTCTGCCATAGTGGAACATGGTTTCTCAGAATCAAAGCTGAAATAATTAAAACTGGTGGCTATAAGGCAAACCTAATTCAGGAGACTTCTGGTTATCTACATTAAGTAACACTGAAAATTTTGAAATAGCAATACATAAGGCCTTATGGGGAAAAAAAAACTTATGGAACCAGCAGCTCCTCCCACTTACTCAACTCTATAATGTAGAAAAATGCTTGGGCACACATATCCATGCTCTCTTCCTCTCTCTCACACACACATGCCCACACACACTGTGTCTGCGTCTAGTGGGGTGTCATGATTAACAGTGACCTCGAGCCAGACATAGGAGTAGTGGGAGTGGGCGGTCAAAGGTGAAAGGATTACAGTGAGGCAACCCATGTCAACTGCTCTGCTCTAATCCTGACCTCTGAGCCGACCCGAGACTCTTGAAAAATGATTCACATGTATGAGCTCAACATATTGTGTGTACACCCTCACATCACTCACAGAATTACTCACTTGTTTGGGGATTTTGACTGAAAGAGAACTAAAAATGCTTGAAATGCAGCGTATAAAGCAGACTGGATTTGGATGAAGAGATACAGTGGATAAGGGTGGCTCTAATAGCCAGACAGCAGCAAAGACTGAGCAGACCTCCTTATGTCACACAACTAATGACAGGGATGAATAATATAGCCTTTAAAGCCCTTACTCCCACCTCATTCTGGCCTGCGCATAAGCTTGTGCTCTGGGTGAGCAGTTAGCCATCAAGCCCCTCGCTGAGATGAGATGGGCTCCCAAGAAGATTTGGGGAAGAGGGGGGTCGGAGAGAATCAGATTAACCAAAATGCCTCAATTGGAGTAAAGGCTCTTGGCTGACCTCAGTGTAATACCATTGATAAATGCTGTAAACCAAATCTTAAGCATCTGATTAGGTAATGGAGGAAAACACATCCTTTTAGCAACCATTAGCTGCGGTGAAATAACCCAAACCTTCACGCAAGGGTTGTATGTGAATGTATCAAAACACAAACAGGCTGAGTTTGTCATAAGCAGCAGGGACTTTTACAAATACCCAAGGTGCCACTATAGAAATAAATAAATAGGGGAATAATAAATTGCCAGAAGCTGTGGACAGGTGGCATTTCAGCCTGCACCGTTTAGCTGTGCAGTCTGGTTTCTGACAGCTTGATTTAGTCTCCTGCACCTGAGCCAGAAAAGAGAGAAAATTAACGGCAGGAAAAACAGCTTAACTAGACTCCAATTTGCCTGCTCTGAAACACAATTGATGAAGCTAATGTATATGAAGAACACAGAATGGACTCTCTCTGGTAGTCGTGCCAAGCTTATTGTGATCATGCAAAGATTGCATGCACTCATTCAGGGTCAGGTACATAGGGAAGTTGATTTTATTTATTCTTAACCCCCTTTTACACTGGACAACAACCCACTAACATCTGGCTCTTGTCTTCAGTGGGAAAGGGGACAAAAGAATCTGTAGTAGTCACAGGTATTTATCAGCTCAAGCTTCAATCGGCAGTGATGGACACATGAAACCCAGGTGGACATCTTAATTTTCACCCCTTATCAGCTGAGGCAGTGAAGACTTGTTGCCTCCTTTGGTAACTTCTTCAACTGTTTTGCTCCTTTTCATACACATGTGCTGCTTAACTTGACTGAATTTAATTTGGTGCATCAGCCCAGCTTAGTGGAGGTGTGTATTTATGATGCGCTCGTCTTAAGCATCTGAACGGTGGATAAAAGTGGTGCTTCCTACAAATTATTCAAAATAAAGGTCCCCCGTTATTTTGTTATGTAAAAGCTTTAATTATGAAGCAGCGAAATCAGAAAATGTTGCATTTTAATCAGCAGTAACTTAGCACAATTCAAACATGAAACAGTAAAATAAAGTAGATACCTGAAAGTACCTGAGAGTACACACAAGCCTTTTCCACAAACATGGAACCAGCCCAGCCACCTAATTTTGAACTGTTCTGAGCATTTCCACCAAAAATAAACTGGTTGTCTGGAGTCTGAAAAGTTGGTTCCCAGTTGTAACCAAAAACCATCAGGTTTTCCTTGGGATCAAAGTGGCCATGGAATATTCTACAGGTTGTTGCACATTGTGCATTGTGCCCTCTGCTAGTGGCGTCCTTAATTACAACAGTTCTGCTCAAAACTGGTGGAAATGTGGGCTAGTTCACTAGGTAGCACCAAGGTTCCAAAGATCTTGAATGGAAGTGGTTCAAAAACCAGAGCTAATATGGTAGCAAAGGGCCCACAGCAACTTTTAAAAAGGCCTTCCTCTATGCTCTCCATGAGCTGAGTCTTGGCTTTCCACACACCTCAGAGACAAAAAAAAAAGAAAGGTGAACTTGTCTACCAGCAATGGGAAAAGGGTCAGGGTTTAGCCATGTTTAAAAAACCCTGCATTTACACACTCATTTCGGTTTGAAAGCAGTGTTACTCTGCCATGCAAGCCTGGTTCTGTTGTGGGGAGACATTAGGGTTTGTCTTTAGGGTGTAGAATGGAGATTAAAGTGGCTCAAGGGGGAGATGCTAGGATGCAT
Source organism: Lutjanus argentimaculatus (assembly GCA_034769285.1). Taxonomy (NCBI): domain Eukaryota; kingdom Metazoa; phylum Chordata; class Actinopteri; order Lutjaniformes; family Lutjanidae; genus Lutjanus; species Lutjanus argentimaculatus. Next base: position 1,210,817 of record JAWZSL010000045.1, on the reverse strand, counting down.
GCTGTTCTGCCTGCTGTGAACAGGGTGTAATCCTTCAGTTTTAGAGAAGTGAAAAGTTTGTAGAGTCCAGAAAGTTACGCATACGTCCCTTCTGGGCCCCCTACAGAGCAGAGAGTGTGAGACAGCAGGGGATAACCATATGCTATCAAAGTGTTCTTCAAAGCTCCCGTCTTTAGTCCACTAAATTATACAGTATCATCACACAGTACACCTGACAAAAATGGGAGAAAAATAATTATGCAGCTCAACACACTCAGAAAAAAAAATATATATACCTTAAAATATGTTTAAGAAATGCATTGCCTTTGAAAGTGAAGGGACGTTTTTAAATTTATTTTCTAGAATGACTTTGTTTAACTTTGTTTAAACAGTAGCCATGTCCCACTAGTCTGGGTCAGCTCATGATTTTGTATTTACGTGCGTTTAAAATACTGCTGCTGGGTGGACAATTAAAAATTTATGATTCTTATCACAATGAGCCCCCTCTCTGTTACCAGAGGTTAATTTGTGCTCGGCCCTCATTTCAATTGTACTGTAGTAAATGTCCACATTATTTCCCACATGGGCCTGGATGAGGGGTTTGATTATCCAAAGGTAGGCCTTGGTCGGCTCCGTTATTGTCAGAGGGGTCGTAAGCTGCGGTAACGGCTTCTAGGGTCTTATTGCTATGGCGATCAGCCCCTTGTCACTTGGCCTCGGTGACCCCAGTCAGAGATAAGCTTTATGGGAAAGCACATTAACATGCTCCTGCAGTCACCTCCCTCCTTTATCAAAGGCAGTTCTGTGAAATCAAGTGTTTATGGACCCCCAGTGAGGGCGTAGTGCTGCTGATTGCCTATATTAGAGGTTGAGTGTAAATGAGCTGGAGGTGGACACAGGACCTGTAGTAGTGGTGTAGTACTGATGTTATTCTCACTAAATGAGCAATATCTTTAATGACTGCAACGCCCCATGAGTAGGTTACTAGCCCCTTGATTACAAATATTGTCTGCAGTCTAAATATATCCATGTCTTCCATCCTTTCTACAAAAACGGACACTACCGTAACAAGGGAAGTAAAATTTGCATATATTGTAGATATGATGTAACATTATATTTTGGAGTTCTTTGTATTAGCTCTACTGTATACTGTATTTTATTTACTGCACTATAAAAAATTGAGACAACTCAAAATTTCAAGTCAACTTACTGCAATATATTTTTGAGTTTTGAGCCCAACTCAAGTCTGGAAATAAACTGAAAAAAGTTTTGTCAACATATGATCTTTAGTTGAGATCACTGACTGTACTTCTTCAGATAAACTTGTATCTTTGAGTTTTAAACTAAAAAATAAAGAATAAAAAAATAAAAATTCTAACATTATTTGTCATTATTTGGATGTCTGAAAATTGAATGGTTTTAATTGAAAATATTAAAACATTAGCCATTATTCACTTTCACTTCAATAAGTTTACTCAGTAGTATTTAAAATACATTTTGGGGGTTTTCTAGAGAAAAGATTCAAGTTCATCTAAACAAAGAAAAATAACTTATCTAAACAAAAGATTAGTAGCTGGTAAAACTTTCAAAGAGTTTGAGTTGGGCAGAAAATCTATAGAAGTAAGTTGCCTTGAAATTTTTAGCCTTTTCAACTTTCTTGTTTTTACAGTGTCTCGTCTCCTTTGTGTTACACTGATCATGTCAACTAAATTGTCTTTTTTAATTTATTGCACGTGTTACGTTGATATGGCCATTTTTCTGTGGCTACTAACAACACTAGGATCCAAATAAATAACTAAATAGAGTCATCGGTAGTGTGTGTCTGCTTATAGCCTGATCACTGTTGAAAGATCTGTTCAGTATATGTCTGCAATGATGGATGGTGATAGCCCTGTGTCTTTGTACACATCAGGGGGGCCCTACTGTTGTCACTGGACAGATAGAGGGAGTGAGAAAGAGAAAGATGTAGCCGCAGCTTAATGTCCTTCTCTGGTGCTGTGCATGCTCTTTCCTATTTGCTTTTCCCTTCACGGCACGGTTAACATCGTAAATTAACCTTTCCAAGCCCCCTGTGCTCAGACACTGGTGCGCAATACAGACAAAGGAAAAAAATAGATCTGTGTTATGCAATGCAGGAGCACCGGTCAGAGACTTAGCCTGTTACAGAACTGAGCTATTCCTTTTTTCAGCTATAGGGAATAAAACAACATCCTTTGTTCAGTCAAGCAAACATTCTATTTTATGTGCATGTCCTGTGTACTCTGCAAATCGGTATGAGGCTGCTTTTTGTTCTCCATCCTAGAAATGTAAATGAAACACATGAAAGAAAACATATTGTAGATCCTTCTCTTCTTAGTTCAAGTCTGTAAATAGGATGTAAATACCAAACAGCTATGCATGCTAATATACAAGCAATTTGTTCAGGTACTTTTGTAATCCAGACTTCTCATATGGCATGTAATGACGAAAAAAATCAAACATGGAAAAACATAATAAATTGTGAACACGGATATGGTTTGTAAACAACTTCAAAACTGAAAAATATATGTCTTTGCTGTTAATGTTTTCTTACTGATAACTAATGCATTGGCCTGCCATTTACTACAGTGCTCTGCTCATGTTACTTGTTATCTTTTTTATGTTTCATAAGGTAGGGCTGAGGCAAAAAGGACCATAAATCACTGGTTTGTGGAATGGTTGGGTTGGGGAATAAGAATGGCAGTCTAACCATCGTCTGTAGTTTTTTCATTGCCTCTGCACGTTCACTTGCATACACTTAATAATTAATTACATATCCTTTGTGTCTAACACAGCCAATAAAATGCCATGGCAAACCTTTGCTTAAAAGCAGTAGAAAGTGGGCTGCCATTTGAGTTATCACACCAAAAAGACGAATCACCAGCTTTAAAGTGTGCTGTTATTTTAAATGGCATACATTTGTGTCTAATAAATGAATGCAAAAACCATTAAACAACTTACGAAGCTGGTACAACAAGCAATTTTGACTCATTCCAAATTCTCCAAATCATGATTTGCAAGGGAAAGAGATTTTGAAAACTTTGACAGTTTTTTTTTTTCTAATACTATGTCCAGTGAAAACAATGATTGTCTATATGCCAAATTTGCCTCTGCCCTAGCAACTCTAATGTGACATTTTATGAAGATAGTGATGGAGGAAGTGGGGAGAAATCTTTTTGGTTTCTAAGAGTGTTTATTTTCAACCATGTTAGAACCATGTTAAAACCCAAGGCGCTCATGGTAGATGGAAGTGTCTAATTTTTAACCTGTGCTAAAGATATTTTAAATTTAATAAATAATTATTGTAACAAGAAATCATGTTGTGTCATGTTCCTCTTAACGTGTGCACCTTTGTCATGATGATGTTATACATACTTGAAGGCTGAGATTAATGAAGACAAAGAGAAACTTAAGAGAATTACAGTCTAGTTATGAAGAGCCTTTAGGGGCATTTGTGTCCCTTCTACGAGGGTGCTGGGTCTTTTCCCTCATTATAGCCATGATGAAATACAAAGAAACCATAGTCTCTGAAACAATGACCTTTGACCTCTGACTCCCGGCTGTGTAGGATGGAGCAGAGAGATTAAGTTTCACTTCACCTTGACTTTGGCCAAACAGGCTTTTCTTGATTATTATATCTGACTGTTCAACCACCAAATATAAGACCACACTGTAAATTATCTGCCAGATACCAGTCATTTTTGTGATTTGGTTTATCAATGAGGTTACTCTTTGCCTGCACCTAAAGGCATGTCTAATAGTTTTGTGAAGGTTATCAGACTCATTCTTCAATTAATTAAAAGCCACTCAGACTCGCACAGAGCGAGGCAAGACGCGGCTGTTTGTGTTTTGTACGTTTCAACAAATTGTTTACAAGAGGACACATTCAATTAGTTATTTCATTATCGCCCTAGGTGTAATCAATTGACAATGCCGATAACAAAGCCACATCAATTTGTGAGCCGACTCCAGCACATTTCTCTAAATGATTGAAGAGCACTTTCTATTTTAGGCCCTCATGAGCCCTCTTGTCTGCTCTGGCATTTCAGCAGAAACCCATATAATGAAACATATCATCATATATACCAGGAGTTCCCAAACTCTTCCATGCCACAGCCCCCCAAATAGCATTAGCTTTTGTAAGGTACTTTTAAAAATATATATAATCTTTATTTTTCTAAATGCATAATAATTACATTTTAAATATATACTATAAAGCAACTTTTATAATAATATGCATAATAATGATGAAAAAAAATATTTATTTATTTTCAGCATTTTCTATCTATCCTCTGTTTGCTAAGGCCCCCCAACACCACCTGGCAGCCTTCATTTTGAAAATCAGTGATGTATAGAATTAGGATCTTTTCTGTCTTCCGTGTTCAAAGGTTGTGTGAGTCACAGGCTGTGGTCAGATATTCCACATATACAGGGATGGACAGTAACAAAGGACATTTACTTCACTGCTGTACTGCCTTAATACATTTTTCAGAGCCAGGTGAACTACTTACTTAGTTCTTTTATTGTTATTGTTTAACGTTTTGGTGTAAAAATTTTCATGATGCAGCTTCTCTCCTGCTCAATATAACAATACAACAAGGCATCTGTTTGTATGTATGTATGTCCTTCGCATATCTCAGAAACATTTTTTTCTGGATTCTGTGGGATCACACAAATATATCGATATAAGACACACCCATTTGCATCTAGATTTTCCACCATTTTGAATTTTTGCTAGTCCTGCAAATTTTGAGCAATCACCACCAAATTTGGTATAGACTGTTTCTGGACAGTAGAAGTTACTTTTTTCAGATTTTGATACTTCATACAGTTTTGCTAAATTTGGTTCCATTTGGCCAATAGATGGCATTGCAGTAGCATTATCTAACAAAAAAGAAGGAATTGCTTTCTGTCTGTCTGTCTGTCCTTCGCATATCCAGTCAACTTCACACTCAGCAGGTGTACTGCTGAGGATCTAAGTGAGTTCAGTGTTGAATATGAAGTTGCTTCACTTCCAGGGGACAAACAATCACCCTGCTCCGAACGGGCGCTTGTTCCGAATGGCCACACACTCAAAATGGCCACAACTCCCGACACTGCAAGCACCCATACCCAGAGCCAAACAGGTGGTTCCGAACGTGCACAAGCTCTGAACATCCACGGCCAAAACAGACACTGCATTAGTTGACATTAAATGAAAATGTTCTTTTGAATACTTAAAAAACAAATACTTCAGTACCTGAAAAATGTAACTGAACAACTTTCACTTGTATTAGAATAGTGTTTGACCCGAGTAACTACACTTTGACTCAAGTAATGGAGTTGTGTACTTCGTCCACCTCTGCACATTTACTCTCTACTGTGGGGAGCACTGTTCTGTCTTTTTCACTGCCTCCCCACCTCACCCCCACTTTCCCCTTGAGTGATATATGGCAAAGAAAGAAAGAAGCACTCGTTTTCTCTCTGTCAGTCCCCTCTCTCCCCGTCCTGTAACGTAGATAAACAATGCGAGTGACAGTCTCTCATCACTCAAGAGGCTGAATCTCTGGCCCTGACCCGATAACATCAAGTGTGTGTGTCACCTGTCAAGTGGCTTCTGTCACACTTCAGTGGGAACTCAAAAACAAGACTGTGTGTATGTATGTGTGTGTGTGTGAAGTCGATTGGGGGATGGTGTTGTGGGTTTAAGAGTGCCTGTTGGCATGCAAGCGCAGGCCTCTCTAGGCATGAGTGGAGTTGAGAGTGGCAAAGCGGGGGGGATGGTGCTCGTGAAGGTATACCAGGAAACTGAGAGAGAAGGAGAGGGAGGCGTAACGACTCAAATGAGAAGGGCTTGTGCAGACACTGTGAAACTATCTCATTTTGTAGGCTCCGCTAGTCTCATTCTCATGTTCAGAATGGGCAGGGTGATCTGGGAACGCAATTATTTTCACCTATAAAAGGCAACATATGCCAAGATCATAAAAGTTCTTATTGGACAGTAATTTATTAAAGCAAGTCATAGAAATGGAGAGAGGTAGGGCACAAGCTATAATATGAAGGTGTCGTTCTGCTTCTCATTAAGGGCCTGAGTGTCGGTGGAATTCAATACCCCAGGTGCCTGACAGAGGAGGGATAGATGAGCTAAACAGAAGATGTTCTGTCTTTATAAGATCCTGGGGAAATGGGAACATTTACTGCAGCCACATCATGTCGAACTTCCATTCTCGATTCATTTTCTGTGTTTCACTGTAAACCTATATGTATTCAAGTGTGTAATTAAAGAGATAGTTCAGATTATTTAATGTAGGCTTGTATAAGGTAATTATCAATAGTCAGTGTATTACCTATAGTAGATTGCAGTCAGCAAGCCCTCACTCTGGAGGAGCAGACGCACCAGCATAGAAGCCATGAACTGCTGTGGACAGGGTCAGCAACACAAGATAATTTTATGCACTTAAAAAAAATCTATGTCAGTTTAAGTGTACACTCTATTTAGAATATTTTCACCCCTCTACCTTGCTGTCAGACAGGCTTTTCTGATGGAAAACTGCCGTTACATGAGCCAAATATAGCTCTTTACAAACTAACACTAACAGAGGAGTTGGTTACTGCCTCAATCTGTTAGTTTGTTTGAATGACTTTGGTGAATCCAAACTTTCCTTTTATAATGCTGAAGTCACACAATAACACAAATTAACTAACAGATCAGGGAGTGGTAGAACATCTACACCTATGACAGGTAAAGATACTGATTTTACCAGTTGGGTTGGTTTAGAGAGAGAAATATTTGGCTTATATAATGGTTATTTCTCCTCGGAAAATGCTTTCTGACGGCAAAGTAAAGCAGTGAAAATATCTCTCATCCACTGATTTGTTTTTAGGTGGACCTTTTTAAGTGGATAAAATACCATTTCGTTGCTGACTCTATCCACAGCAGTTCATTGCTTAGCTTCCGTGCTGGTATCCCTCTCTGCTTCTCCAAACTGGGAGTGTGCCGACTGATATCTACTGTACGTAATACACTCACTATCGAAAAAGTGCCTTATGCACCCAAATAGTCCAAACTATCCCTTTTAGCTCACTTGTATCTCATTTCACAGGCACACATATTGTATATCAGGAATCCTTGGTATATTTTCTTTTTACAAAACATTCTCTTGGTGGAGCCTTTCAAAGGTAGATATCTACTGTAGAGCTTTGAGTCTAACAATGATCTACACCCTCCAAGAAGCACAGCTGCCACTAAGCAGAACTGGCATCCTCTTAAATGGATGAGTGATCTGAGACAGTGTGTTTGTTCCTATATTGTAAACGTTTAAATCATTGTTGAGCTCTGAATGAGCAATAATAAACCATCATTGTGATCCTCACAATACTGAATGATGTGGATTAGCCAATGGGGAGCAGATTGTATTGAGGAACTTATCAGCATCTTCTCATTATCTAATACATGGAGTGCAGGGGGAGATGATTACGTCTGTGGCACATTTTTTTACCCAGAACAATGGGAGCTCGTGTACCTCTGTTCATTTGTTGCTCAAAATGAACGAGGCGGATATATGCTATTGTCTGAGGTTATTGTAATGGTAAAATACAGTTTTTGTTAATGTAAATGATTGTAAATGACTCTTCTTTCAGACAAGAGCGAGGGTTTTTGTATCCTTTACTGAGATAAATACCATCACAAATGAGGCTGGACAAAACAAAAGCGGAACAGAGAGAAACAGGCAATTGTGATGGAGGGAGGGAGGGTGGGTTTTGTGTACGCCTATTGTGTAATGTCTGGCAACGTGCTTGCATGTTTGTTGTCGTCTTTTACACTGACAACCACGTTCTGACAACAGTCACACTCAACACAAACAGAAACACACAGACACACACACATAAAATTATGCTCCAGGCCTAGAAATGAGACAGAAAATTCAACACAATACAAAGGCTACATAAATAAATATGTATAATGTTGCATGGTGCAAAAGTGCATGAAGGTTAAACATATATTATAACTTGGATTTGTAAGATTTGTCCAAGCTGTTCATAAAGAAACACACCACAATGTCAACGACTGACGTTTTGGGTTGGTAATTCATAAGTTTATTTATTTATTTATTTTAATAAAATAAAAATAATAAAATAAAATTAGCCTAACCATGCAATAGTACGGTGTATCATCATAGTCTGGTAGAGTATTAAAACGTTTTTTATCGTGATATTGCAATATTCAATATACTGTTACATCCTTAATATTAATTACTACATAGATATTTTAAACAATCCATCTTTCCATCTTTGCGTCTTTTTTTTCACAGCAGCAATACTGATCTGAAAAAGTCAGGTAAACACAAGTGTTACCAATGATACTAATTACGGTCACATTCCATGTAGTGTAGTGAGCCAACATGCACAATATGATTCTGTTTGACATGGATGAAAATGATCCTTAAAAACACAATACACCCAATGCCACAACTACAATGACTCACCAGTACTGGTTGTCTTTTAGCTCAGGGAAAAAGGATCCTGTGTTCTGTCCTTTTTACAAGAATACAGCTGAGACGTTGATCTGCAAAAACACAGTAGTCTTACATTTTTGCAAAGTGCAATAAAGAAGGGCATGTTTGCTGAAATCATGTGCCAACACAGGCACTGATCATCATTTGCAACTTTTTACTCTTAAAGCTATAGTGCGTAACTTCTGTCGCCCCCTAGCGGAATTCTGTGTTATTACAACAATAAAGCCGGCACTTCCATATGACGTATGCCCAGGTGTACCCCACCCCCCCACTATGCCCCCCACTCCCCACCGCTATCCCTCCGCCACCGTGATTCGCGATTCCACAACATTTTTATTCTGTTTGAAGGACAGCCGGTGAAAAAAAAGATGGACTCTTCGGAAGAGGTAATTATTGTATGTTTTTTTTCTGCCACAGAAACGCAAATAGCCTATTACAAACGGGAGACAAGGTGCCTGCTAATTTGTAGCTGACAGGTTAGTGGATGAAAAGACCCAGTGGTAGTCAGCAGAAGTCATTTGTTGTCCGTCGGTCACTTCTTTGCTAATAGTCCTTCAGCCGAACGTCCAGGCTTTTTCTTTGTGGTAGGATCCACTTCTGAACCGTGTCTTGGCCGCTTCTTTGGGTTCTCCGCCATGTTGCTTTCTCTTTCTACCTGCGCTCTGCCTCTTGCTATGAGACTCTCCGCTCTTCCTCCCCCTCCCTTCTTGTTGTCAGGTAAAACCCATCATTTCCTGTGTGCCAGCGCGGGAATGTCACCGGTTGACAAGCAAAGCAAAAATGATATATATTGAAAAATACCGCGAGATGTTAGAGGAGCCGATCGGCTTAATCAGCATTGTGTCATCTCCTCTAGTAGTGGCTTGGGTGAAATGGACATTTACGGACATGTAGAAGTTATAGCTTTAATTTGTTTGGACTATTGTCAGAAGAGTTTCTTCTATCATGAACTATCCAGTGAGTAAAAATCACATGATTATGCCAGACTCTGGATGTGTATTGACGTGATGTTAAAAGACATTTCCTTTTGGTAATTTCTAACTCTATATTTTCCCATAACCTCTGTGTTCTGTTCAATCACGTATTGATGTAAACTTGGTCAAGGTTGTGCAGGCCAGCTGGTCAGCCTGTCGAACATGTCCAGATCATGTCTGCTGAACTGTCCAGAGAACACAGAAAGCACTAATCCCTTGTTTGCATTGGAATCAATGTCATATTGATTACAGACTAATTATATAATCATACTAGTATTAATATCAGATGGGATTGATTTTTAGATACCCATTTGTTATATAAAAGTAGTGCTGTTGTCCTTGTAGAGAAGCTCTCATTCTAAAGTAAACATACAAAGTCTCCTTGTCATTGATCCCACTTTCATCTTGTCGCTGTCTGGCTAACATTCAGGTAATGTATGCAAATTTGCAAAGACTAAATGAAGGAGGCAATTTGAAGTCCGGCAATGAACTTCATTAGTCACAGGCATGCACACTTGAACATATAGATACACATGCACATGCAGCACACACACACACACAACTTAACTCACACTCTGAGGCACTCATGTATAGACACGCATGCACATATTCACACATGCATACAGTCCCTTGGACATGTCTCATTAAATTCAGGTGAGCAGATTAATTAAAATGATATTTAAATCCCTCAGGACTGTAATCTGCACTACTGGTGTGTATGTCACATGCACGCACACACGCACACACACACACACACACACAAGCATAGTAGCAAACATTGCATAGGAATGGATGGTGGTGGCAAGATGTGTAATTTGCAGGTAAGCAGAAACATTTGTGTGACCTGTATGCACAAGCAAGGACATCAATGGGGCTACTTGAGTCTTTAATAGCTGCTTTTACATGGACCCTAATATTCTACAAATAATCAGAATAATAGCCCAATCAGAATGAAAGTGCCTCATGTAAACAAACAGGGGGCTGCTGACACATTACAAACAAGTTTCAGGGTGGGACAGAAACATGGCGGTAGCAAAACAGGACCGGTCAGTAGCAGATACAACTTTTCTGTTAGAAACCTTAAAATACTTCAAGATGCTAATCCATCCTGTAAATTACCAGCCGGTTGGCATACTGGAACCACCTCTTCTGTTATATTTCTGGCAGGTTAGATACTTCACAGCAGGTGGAACCAGTTTGTGCATGTCAGTAAAGTGGTTTACATTCTTTAGCCTCCATATATAAAACTAAGTATTTCTAATCATAATGATTTCGGATTTAAGAAATATTGTCCATGTCAACATAACTAGTGTCGGCAACAGGAAAAAAATGACACTTAGAGGTGAAATTGAAGCTGAAATTAAAATGTTTAATTGTAAAGAGCTTTTCAGTACAAAGCCTTTTATGTTCAGCTGATTTGACCTTGTGTCTAGTCCTCCAATACCCCCGCCATCCACTCAGCCTGCTCATCCACAGCACTGACCTTAACTGCAGCTGTAATTGGTGGACCAGAGGTACGCTTTGTTAGCCTTCTGTAAATTCTGTAATAACTCCACTGATTGCCTGGCACTGTTGGATTTTGAATGGCTCTGCTATGTTACGCTGAAGATAAATCAGAAAGGGGAGAGGAGAAAAGCCTCATGATAACACTGTGTAAGTGACTAAATGAAATGATACCAAACTTAAACCTAGAGATGTTATCAAACTAAGAGTAAAAAGAAACATGCTCATCATGATAAGAAATATCGGCAGGTGAGTCTTTATATTTCTATCAAAACCACTGTTAAACTTTCATGAGCGCCTGGTGACACTGAGAGGTGAATGAGGCATCAGGTGACATCAGCTCAGTAGTCTCCATATTCTAGTTCACATGGGATGTTTACATATGATATCAAAAGAATGTTGCTGCCTACTAAACACAGAGAGATTAGCTGTTATGTAGGAGGTGTGTTTCACATATGCTCGCCTGCTTTCCCACCAATCAAATCAAGATAAGAAGGAAACTGAAACTTGAAAGTTTGGGTTTTGTACGTGTCTTATCAAAAGGGAAATTATGGCAGGAAGTGTTAGACATACATATAATTAATTTCTTTCTTAATCAAGTTAATTTTATTTGAAAGTTTTCATTTCTGCCAAGCTGAAAAGAGTGGACACGAAGAACAAAAAGAGGTGAGATGAGAATTTAAAAAAGAAAAAGAAAGAAAAGAAAAAGAAGCCATCAACTGCCATGCTGTGGGCCGTCTCCTGACCTTCACCTGCCGGAGAGGCAAATTGCATTAGAGAATGACATGTCATTCATCTGGGCTGTACTTGGAGGATCATTTAGCTAATTTAATGATTAATAAGTTTAACACCTCTTAATAATTTCATTTGGCCCTGTGATTGAAATCCTGGTGAGCCGGGCTGAGCGCAGTGGGAGGCAGATGAGGATGTCTGGGACTGAGAGACTGTCTGTCTGGGACGGAGCAGAAAGAGAGACAGAGAGAGAGAATCTCCCTGAGGACTACACATCAGTCTATTACCACCATGACCTTTTCCATCCACTGGATATGCCATTAGAGAGGAAATCTGAAAGTAAAGCCTTGATTAACACAGTTATCCAACATGTTGAAAGAAAAATGGAAAAGAAAAAATATGTTCCTTCATTAGGAAAATGTTCTGCATTATTAATGTTAGTGAAGCCGGGCTAAGTGGACCTTAGAGCATTACGGATTCTTGGTTTAACCAGAGGTGATCGCTGCAGAGACTCGCAAAGTCTGTGCTGTACAACATAATTTTACAACAGTGTGACAGACGGATTTACTGGAAACCTTTGGACTAATGAAGCTGCAATGATTCAACCTTAACTTTTGGTGAAAAAAAGGCCCAAAACCTCGACATTTAGTCAAATTTGATGACTTCTTATTTCTGCCTAATGCAACTTTCTTTTCCTGATAGTGTCAAACAACATTAAAATATGTTAGAAAAGGCACTGGGGGGCTAAATAATGCTCCAAAAGTTAGGATTAATATTGTCAAGTTAAAAACTTTCAAAGCTGAATGAAAATGTGTCGTACAGGTATCCCAAAGTTTTCCCTTTATAGAAATGCCCTCTGTATGCCAATCCCATTCAGTTTTGGGCAAAACCCCTCCTGTTTTTTTATAGTACAAATGTTATTTTTGACCCACAGTAGCTTTTTCATTGTGTGAGACCAAGTTTTGAAACTTGGCCTCAGTGTATAAAATGACCTATTGTAACATCTAGGATAATCACAGCCTCATGAAACTCCACAACCACAAACTAGAGACCTGGGGCATTCAAAGGATGGAAGTACTGACCATATCAGGGACAATTTTGGGGGCAGAAGTGCTTGCCATCCAACTTCTGAAAAATACAAGTCTTACAGAATTGCTGTCTTAATGTGGTATTTTGGAGGATTTTCTGACCATTTTTATCCATTCTCAAGTGGTCAGAAATGGTTAAATTGTGCACCAAATGTGTGTAATAAATGACATCAGCCCAAAAGCTACTCCAACAACTTCTGAGACCTGGTAGAGTATTGGGAAAGGCCACCATATACTTCAATCATAATGTTGTACGCCCTCATACACTCTAAACCAGTGGTTTTCAAACCGCTCAGCAGCGTTTCTTTAGTGGGTTGCAGGGGTCCCTTGCAAGAGGATGAATAGATTAAGCACACTTGCAAGCTGGACACACAGAATATCTGCATCACAAATTAATTTTCAGGTTCACAGCTTTCAGATTATGTACATCACTCCTATGTGGCATATACTGTTGACCTGCTCTCTTCCCCTAAAGATTGCCCACTCCCCTGTAAAAAAAAAGACATAAATGGGTCAATGACAGGGAGGGGGGAGTGGAAGAGGTTAAATAAATAAGTGGACTAAGTGGTTTCTTTCATTATTTGCTCACTTTTGGCTCAGAACCTGTCCTCTTTTCTGGTTTGGTCTTTTGGTTTGGATGTGCGTGCCGCCTTCTACTTGAAATATACGCTTGTTTAGTTTTCTAGAACATTCGTTTCCATGGTCGACACACGGAGGAAGTAACAGCATTTGCATGTCAGTTCTCACGATCTAGCAGCTCTGACACAGAGTTAGGTAGTAGTGCTCTCACTGAAACTCATGACAATATTCCGGGGGTGAAATGTGCTCGAGTTGTGGTGAGATCACAGTCAGACCTGATCACACCACATTGACAGATACCTTGTAGGTGGGTGAGTTCAGCTCTGAGCCAAAGCTTCACATACAGACACACACACACATGCAGTCATTTTAGCAATCCAAAGCAATCCAGCTCAACTAGTGCACGCCTCTCCTTGCTCCTGTTACAGTTTCACCTCAACTCCTCATTTCTCAGTTCTCACAGATTCAGTCGACAGCAGAACAATAGTCACAAACAGAAACCAGGCGATATCACTGGAGCTTGCGTGCCTGAGGGTAGCAGCCACTCAATATACTTGTTAGATCTTAGAAATCCCACGTCCTGATGGAGTAGCTATTAAAAGGCACCTTGCTCTCTTGTTTTTCAGATCAGATCACAAGAAAACGCTCACAGAAGGCTTTGATGTGCAACACGGGAAAGAATCATGTTCACCATAGCATTAAATTCAGATTGGATTTAAATGGGATTTTGCCCCTTCTCACCTTGGTGTCCACATCTCCCGATAAGCCCATTTGCTGTGGCCCTTGTCAACTAACTAAACGGCCTCCTCCTGCCCATCGAGAAAACACAGCGACCTTGTCCCTTTCTGTTTAGGACCATGCTCTCTACCTCATCCCCATCTTACTCCTCATGACCCCTGCCACACAAGGTCATGACACATCCTCCTACGTTCCTTTCCATCTCCTCAGAGGAGCACGCTCTGTGTGTGGCGTTTGTGTGAATGCAGAGCTAAACACAAAAAGACCTCCAGACAACCTTGGAGGGGCTGCTCCAATCTATACAGCCAGCAGGTGATGCTTATCTATAGTATGGCAGGAAGGAGTCCTCTCTAATTGTGTGAAGCCACATATTGTCAAGGTGGACAAAGAGAGTCTATTAAGTTCATGATATAAGGCCCAGGTGAGGCAAAAAAAAAAAAAAAACTGGGACTGTGTCAAAACCAAGCCAGCTGTGGCATCAGCTCTGTGACTGCGTGTTGGGAGGGTTACTTTAAAAATGTATTTCAATACAATTACTAATTAGCTGTTTAAAAATGTAGTCGGCAACCTAATCCAAGTATCACAATATTTAAGTGATGTAACTTTATTACTCTGTTACTTTTAGATTACCTCAGCACCAAATATGACAAAATTGTTTGTATAAAGTTTTTTATATATTATATTTTTATATAAAGTTTATGTTTGTTGTCAGGTTTATTAATTGTTTGTCCAGCTATTCCCTCTTGTGTTATGTGGAAATGCATGTTTAGATTTATAGCAGTAATTAAATGTACTTTGTTACAGGGATAGTTCAAATGTTTTAAAGTGGGGTTGTATGACATGCTGATCCAAAGTCGGTGAATTACCTGCAGCAGATGGCGGGTGGCGCACCCCCACCCCCAGTCTGCTGGAAACAGCAGGAGAATTGGTGTAGGAAGCTAAGCAATGAACTGCAGTGGACAGGGTCAGCACCAAAACGTATTTTAGCTACTTAAAAAACATCACTATCAGTTTAACCGGTTGATTCCACCAAGCATGGCACGTCTGCGCCACAGTTCTGATCCATCCTCCACACGGCTACAAACCCTGCCGGCAGCGTTTCAGAAGCATTAAACCAGCGGAGCATTTAGCCCGCCTGATTATGTTTATTTGCACAGATTTTGTTGATTAGGTCCTCTTTCCTTCTCTTTGTGCTTCTACCATGGATTAGCAGGGTATGTGGTTTGATAGTATCTTGTCTGTCTGTCTTTATGATTGTGAGTCTGGACGGAGTCTTTTATTTTGAAAAGTAACCGGATTCTCCCTGCCTTTTCTGTGTCTGACTTCCTGCCTGTTTGATTTGCTCTGTGCTAATTGACACAGCATCCATCAAAAATAGAATCAGTTTTTTTTTTTGTTATTTTGTGACTTTCGTCAATTCAAACTAACCGTGTAAAACTCTGAAGTCACACAATAACATAAACTAAATTAAGTGACCAAGGCAGTGGTGGTCAAGCAACAAGTAAAATTCTTGTTTTTGCCAAAGGAGTCTGGTGGCTTTGGAGAGAGAGAAATTTGGCTTATATAATGACAGTTTCCTGTTGGAAAAAGCTGTGTGACGGCGAGGTAAAGTGGTGAAAACATTCTAAATATAGTGTTGACTTAAACTGACAGATTTTTTTCGGTGGGCCTTTTTAGGTGGCTAAAATACATTTTGCTTCTGACCCTGTACCCAGCAGTACATTGCTTAGCTTCCTAAACCAGTAGTCCAGCTGCTTCCCCAATGTGGGCGCATGCCACCTATAGTCTTTAAATTTTTTTTTTTTTTTTTGTAGTAGTAGTAATACCAGTCGTAGTAGTATTGATAGGTTAGCTAGCTAACTGGATTTCTGTGTAGCTAAGATCAGCACTTGGTCTGAAAATGATAGATGTCTAGTCCTTGGAATGATGACAGCATTTTCACAGCTGGAAGG
Source organism: Lutjanus argentimaculatus (assembly GCA_034769285.1). NCBI lineage: Eukaryota > Metazoa > Chordata > Actinopteri > Lutjaniformes > Lutjanidae > Lutjanus > Lutjanus argentimaculatus. The sequence continues at coordinate 1,194,759 of JAWZSL010000045.1, read as the reverse complement.
CAGAACTTGTGATGTTGTTCCTCTTTTTTGTATGGAGCCCCTAAAGGGACACGATTTTTTTTAATATACAATGAGCTTTACATGTGCACATGAAACCTTTACGTGAGCACGTAAAACCTTTACGTGAGCACGTAAAGTTGTTTTAACGCGAGCACGTAAAGGTAATACGTGCATGTGTAAAACCTCACATTTTGTGTACATCCACCTATAAACATGGAGTTGGCCAGATGTTTGTAATTGTTCATAAATGAAAGTAATTATCTGATCATAACTGGCGTAGCTTTTCCGCCAAAACAGGCCACATGACTTCAATATTCGTTTTGAATGTCGTTCGACAATATAACAGTGGTGACTTGCAAGCAAAGCAAAATATAGCTCAACTAAGTCCTGTAATGTCATTTCCATGCATAAACAGAGCAGACCGTAATGTACTGGATGGTCTCCTCTACCAGCAATACTCTTGTGTACTTCATAATATGTTTATGCACTCGCGTAAAACTTTTAAGTAAGCGCGTAAAAGTTTCATGTGCTCACGTAGAACAACTTTACATGCTCACTTAAAAGTTTTACACACGCGTATTACCTTTACATGCGCACGTAAAGCTCATTGTATTTAAAAAAAAATAAAAATAAAGTTTGTGTCCCTTTAGGGGCTCCGTATTTCTGACTTAAAGATAAAATAATAGAGAAATTTCCACCGAGTGACAGCATTTTTTCCACAAGAGGACACAATAATTAATTAATTAAAATAATAAAATAATAAAAATAATAATTGGCAACTGTAAGATAAGCTTTTTTCACTCAAGACCAGAGTGGCGTTGTGAAACTTGTGAAGTGTCATAATGTGTGTGCACTGCACAATGTCACATATCATTCTTTATTTTAAAATGTATTTTAAAATTGCAATCCTGCTAATAATCCCCATTTTTACTAAACGTACAGTATTTGTATATTTTCAGTAGCTGTAATAGAATATGCTTACTTTTTTGATATCCTTATTACATAACTCTGTAACATGCAATCTGTTACTTTCCAAGCTGAAATTAGCATAGACTAACAGTGTCTTCAAATTTATTCACCAATACCACAACTGTTTTCTTATACGGCTAAGAAGGAAACATAAAGGAAACTGTCTCTCTCTTAAAACACTCGCAAATTGAACCACACCTAACTTGGACCTTTTTTATTTTTCTTTTATGTAGAATCCCTTCTCCACAACCCAAAAAATTCCTGGCCCGCAGAGTTAGTCTTGTCTTCAAAACAAACTGGTGTGTCTAAAACATCCAGAGGTCTGTGGAGGGACACACCAAGAGGAAACGGCTATGATCTCCGTGATGATTTTGGTTGGATGCCGGCACACATCGTGTGTGTGCTTAAAAGCATCAGTGAAACTCGAACCTGTTCAAAAACTACTTAGAAAAATAAACACAGCTCCCATTCCAAATACATGTCTGTTTGAAATAAAATGTTGGGCCAACATTTTGGCTTTGGTTGTAACCTACAGAAAGAATGGAATACATTTTCTAAATGGACTTTTCGCAGAAGTGAGAGCTCGGGGGATTCTCTCACTTTGAGGGTGGTGCAGATCAAAGGTTATACACTGCCTGTTTGTTAGGGCAGACTACCAACAGCCACATAACTCTGGCAACAGCGCCATTTCTCAACAGGGTGCACCTGGAGAACACTGAGGCCAGTGTTTTGGCTAGAGAAGTCTGCAGCTTTGCTTTCAACACCTTCACTCCCCCTTTTTCTGAGACTATAAAGCAAAGGCTGAAACTAAACACTAAACAGCAGAGATTGGAAGTAATGAAGTACAAATACTTTGTTAATGTACTTAAAGCTACTACAAGGAGTTTTTAACTAGTTATGAAACAGCTGAAATACATCACTGATGCCTCTATACGACCTACATAAATTAACAAGAACATTCACAGGAAGAACATAATTATTTTTCATGTGTGACATCAGGTCAGACTCTCAATAAAAAGATGTAACGAGCCCGTGTTTACATTTTCTTAGACAAAGTTACAGTGAGTAGTATGTTAGCCAGTTAAAAAGAAGCAGATTTTTATTTAGATAATTTTAATTTTGATGTTACATTTTGTGGTTATTGCAACTTGTAGTTGCTTAATTTGATTTCAGATTTCAGGTACCTGCAATTTACTCAAGTATTTATTTTTCTGACAACTTTTTACTTTTACTCCCTACACTTTAACACCAACATGTGTACTTTCAACTCCTTATATTTTTTAAAACAGGCTCATTTTAAAGTCACAGGAAAAAATTCAAAAATTAATTTTAAAAAAAAACTAAAGCACATGAATTAAGGCGAGACAACACATTTCGTTAAGGGATTAACGTTTCGTTCCTCTTAATAAAATATTTTTTGTTGCCTTAGTCCGTGTACTCAAGTGTTTTGGACCAATCATGTTTAACCTCTTCCTTCAGGCCCATTACTTATTTTTTAAATGCATTTGAGGGGAATTATTCATTAATTGCACCCTGCCTTCTCAACATCAAAACCAATTTCAAACTAAATGGATGGGACAGTAACACACAGAAAAGATGGTTCCATCCATCCATCAGTACATATCGATGAAGACATGTGACAAGATGAAAACAATGTAAAAGATGTAAGAAGACAAAAGAGAGGAGGAGACTTGACCAAGGAAAAAAAGGTCAGGGTCAGTTAGCATTGCACAGAAACAGCCAACATTTCAAAGCCTGTACTTTTTCACTTTTACTTGAGTAAAGAAGTTGAATCAGTACTTCTACTTTACTCTGGAGTGTTGTCTTGCACAAGTACTGGAGTAAACAATGTGTACTTGCCACCTCTGCTAAACTGCACGCTCACACACAAACATGCATATACCTACAGACATGTCAGAACATACAGATTGCATGTGCATGCATATTTAAGCGTGCACAGACAGAAACACATACTCTTGGTGATTTGTGTTAATTGCCATTTAGTTGGGGTAATTATTGCTCCTTTTCAGTCCTGTTGAAGTGAGGCCAAGGGGGTTAATAAGTATTTCATTTAGCAATTATTATTCTATCAGCAGCTTTCCCTCTTCTGATTGGTGTTTACTGGCGATGTACTCAAGCCAGTGTGGCTGCCCTGGGTGTTTTTAAGTTACTCATTTCTGTTTTAATTGCCTGCCTCCACCTGTAGACAGAGAGGAGCGGAGAGGTTTTCCCCTCTCGCTGACGAACACAGTAGGCTTTGAGATGCCAGCCGCTCTCTTTAACAGGCCAATGACAGTTTCCTCCTGTCACAACTCTGACTTCCTGTACAAACATAACCTCATTAAAACTGCCACCCCGGTCTGTGGGCGGGCCTCCCGGTCCTCCCCTCCAATTAAGAGCAGTAAGGGCTGTCGCACTGACAACTCCCACTTTGAGTTAAAAATCCGAGCGCTCTAGGGGCTAACGCCATGTGTCAAAACATAATTATGATCTCAGCCATACCTCTGTCCAAAAGAGAGGAGGGAGTGTGAGAGAGGAAGAGTACGAGAGAGTGAGGAGGCTCGGGGTCGGCAGATGCAGGCAGTGGAGGGAATAATGAACTGAGAGGGATAATGAGAATATTTGACCATAGAGCGTTATCACCCCTCCCCCACACACCTTCAAAATAAAGCGTAATATTTATTCTGTGTACATCTGGACGGGGCAAGGGCATGTTCATCACATGTCTGTTGATGCTGGTTCTTCCCAGCAGCGAGGGTGAAGTTCAGAGGTGGAGAAGTCACAGCCTGCCCGTGTAAAGGATGTCTGAAGATGACAGAGTGCGATACCACTTATTCACCCTGTTATCCTTCTACACTCAGAGTACAGCACACACACATACAACAACAGACATGGGTCGCTTTATTTTACAGTACATTAATAATACATAACAAGCCATATTTTGTATCAAATTAGTCAAAAACTAGATGTAATATGTTCTTTACTAGACAGTATTAGACTCTTTATTAGACCCTTATTAGATGTAATTAGGGACACATTACAACAGAACTGTACTGCAAACTCAAGTGTATTATTTCCCACTGTTAGACTCTTAATAGATTTTATTAGAGAGTAATTAGGGACACATTAAAGCAGAACTGTACTGCATACTAAAGTGAAATCACATATCTGCTTTACTTGTACTTTACTCTGTTTAAAAATAATATCAACTAGATCAACTAAGTAAAAGACAAAATTATGGAGGCAGAGGAATGTAATATGTGATTCACTTTAGTTTACCGTTCAGTTCTGTTGTGTCCCTAATTACCCTCTAATAAAGTCTAAGAAATATAACATAATAATAATAATAATATAATAATAAATATATTATTTCTGTTTTTGTCAAATTTAATACAAAGTAGAGCTTGTTACGTCTTATTAATGTACTGTAAAATAAAGTGCAACCCAGACATGCATCCAGTGCTTCCAGTGCAATCAATCCACTCCCTCTAAACTCTTATCCCAGCAAGAAACGTGAGACATGTTTTGCATGCCAGTTCCTCTGGCTGATACGAGTTACCCTCGTTTTTTTATCCCGGAGGACAGGAGGCAGAGATGAAGAGGGTGAGGATGCAAGAGGGAGGTCACAGAAGAATCTGACACTAAAGGCCACCCCCTGTCTGCAGCGCACAGCGTCGCAGCGAGGCCTTGGTGACCCAGTAACAGGACACTGCAGGGGCCAACACACTGCAAGCTGTGCCCACTGTCACAGCTGCCAGTCAGCCAGGTTTGATAACTGACAAATGATATTACTTACACACCCCACCATGTGAACCACACACTGATACAGGCTCTTTAATTAAACCTCCATTTCAGCAAATTAGCAATGCAATTATTGTGAGTTGTAATCTACCGTGTGCTGAGATGCTTTTGGCACCAGAGGATTTCCTCTTTCTTTATTGCACTTGTGAACACCCCCCCTCCCCGTTTTGTCCTTTCCCTCTCTCGTCCTGTATGATGATGATGGGGGTGAGGTGGAGTTGGAGACAGAAACAGACAGGTGTTCAGGTGTGTGATGTTTGACATGCTCACACAGCATGCGTTCATCACAGGGAGGAGACATGTTTGACAGCAGCGACTCCCTGACCATGATTACATTATCTCTTGGTGTGCTGCTGAAGGTCAGGGGAGAGCCCCAGCTAGAAAGCAAAACCAAACAATGTGAGACAGTGGTAACAAAAGACTGAATCAAAATCATCAAAAAGTGCTCTGAGTTTGGATTTACCTTAAATTGCACGACTGTCATGTTCAGAAATGTTACATGTAGTGGTTTTGGATACTGACAGGAACTTTTCAGAATCACAATCAATATGTGACATTTAAGAAAATCATTTGATCAGCTAACATACTATAGAGTGAAGTGAAGGTGATGCACTGTAAGTCCTATTGCTATTAAATGCTAACCTTAACATGCATTTCATAAAAAAAAAAAAATCTTTTAGAAAATTTACCAAAGTTAGCCAGCTTTTATGTTTTCATTGACTAACGAGCATTTTACTATAATAACATGAATCACAGCAACCATGACAGTTGGAGCGAGTGTCCATCATAGTCTATGCAACAACTGAGTAACATACCGTTTAAATGCCTCTGCGTTGGTGACAGCCATGGCTGGGGGCATTATATTTTCGTGTTTTGCGTCCATCCATCCGCCTATCCATTCATCCCATTCTCAAGAATGTCATATCTCAGGAACCTGGAGAGAATTTCCTCAAATTTGGTACAAGCGTCCACTTGGATTTAGCAATGAACTGATAAGGTTAGAATTTGGTGGTCAAAGGTCAAGCTCACTGTAACCTCACAAAACATGTTTTTGGCCCAAAAGAATGTATATGCTAATTATGACAAAATTTCACACAAATTTCTGATAGGATAAAATAACTAAGTGATGACATTTTAGATGCAAAAGGTCAACTTCATTGTGACATCATAATTCCATAATGCATCATCATGTAAAAACTCATGAGTCCTCTGTACTCCTAGTCTAGTAAAGACACCACGTTTCTCACTGAAATGATTCACTGGAATCATACATAGTGATCTCTTCACTTTTGCCAAAAAATATTAGTTTTATCAAATTCCCTTCAAAGTTTTCACTATATAATTCTGGACAGACTTGGATGTAAACTGCAACTTGGTTTCCTCATGGATGTGTGAGGCAGTAATTCTAGTTTTTCATATTTTTTCCCAGTCACATGTGCACATGCCCTGATGCCTTCCTGCATATAATTCTAAACTGCTCTTGAGGCCAACCAATAAAAGGATAGATCAAGTGAAGTGTAATAAAATTAGGAAACAAAAAGGTTACAGGACACCTAAAATCAAAACGCTCAATTAGAACAAAGGAATGAATGGAGAAAAGCTCATACAAAACCTAATTTGCAAAAATACTGAAAGTCACCTTGGGAGGACCCTCGCAGAGAGGGATCCTGTTCCCAGCACGGTCTATGCAAGCAAAGGCTGCTGAGATCAGGCAAACAATGCTTAAATATCATCAAATTGGCACATGAATAAAATCCAAAGAGTAAACCATATGAGAGTGCAGTTCAGATTTGGCATGGGGACAAAAATGTCTAGGGTGGACATTCAAAAGGGGGAAAAACAGATCATTTAAGGTCAGCTGCAGAGATTAAAAAAAATAATAATCCAAGTGTTCGACCTCATAGTGAAATGCCAGTCGGAGGTAAATTGCATAATAGAGTAGCTCCTTCATCTCCTGTGTATTAACACAGACTAACTTGGCTGGAAACAGGAGACGACTCAGATTAAATATGAAATATTTGTCTGAGATCCATGAATTATACAAAGCTTGGCACAACGATACAATTATCTACTCATTTTGGTTTTTCTTGTGTGCAGCTCATTTTTTGTTGAATATCAACAAACCGAGCAGAACAAAACAATAAACATTAGCTGCATAGAGATGTCAGTTACAGTGGCTACAGAGCCATTATGTGGCATTCCCCCTGGGGTGGCAGTGCGACTGGAGAGGGGGGATGCTGGGATAAATGGGCCCAGTGTTTGTAATGGAGAGGAGTGTGGCTGCTGGCCAGGGATTTGAGTTAGCAGGCCTTGTCCTGGAGAGGAACACTTCACACTCTGCCAACTGGGGCTGCCCGTGCAGGGAATGGCATGGGGAGACCTCGCTTTTTCTCCCATCTCCTTATCCTTGTGTGTGTGAGTGTGTATGTGTGCGTGTGTTCATTGTGGTGCAAGAGTGTATGCGTGTGCACTCGCGTGTTTAAGGGAGAGTGATTAAGGAGAGTCCTCTGGAGCACGCTACTCGGTCCTCCTCCGTTATGTAGGCTGACAAAGAAAGTCCTGCTCTGGCCTGTTCGCAGCATTTCCAGCTTGAGCTGTGGGGTAGCCATGGTGAACTCATGTTGAAATGCCACATAGCGGGAGCCGCTACATCTCTGTTGGGAAGGTCTTCATTGGGCTTTAAACAATCGATTTTAACCATTTTCTTTCAGAAACAGGCAGGCCAGTTGGATTCTTACCTTCACGCACACGCATGCATGCAAGCAACAGAGAAACACAAACACACACACACACACACTCTAATTGCTGTAAGTGAGAGAGCGTTTGGAGCGGGTGGACAGGTCTGGCTGAGTGGACGGTTTCACGCGTTCATGCACTGCTGCTCCAGCAGCATAATGAGGTGTGACGCATCAGACTAAGTGGCTAATGGGGTGTGAAGTCATTAGAACACTGCCTGTATCCCTCTAGCCCTCCCTGTCTCTAACTTGATCTCTCTATGCAACTCTATCTCATTTGTTTTCAGTATCACCACCCTCCCCTTCCATCTATTCTTTTTTGCTTTTTACAATCTCTTTTCTTTTTTCATGCAATAATAGTTTTTGATTTGTCCATCATTTTATCATTAGCTAAGTCATCATATGCTGTCAGAATCTTCTTTGCCTGCCACTTTACTTGCATGTCACCTAAACTCTCTATTTATTTCCCACCACCACCACCTTTCACCTGCTAAGAGTGTAAATAATCTACTAATCTTGATTTGATAACTATTGATTAATTGGTTTGAGTAATTAAAAAGAAAAAAAGATCAAAACTCTCTGATTCCAGCTTCTTAAATGTAAATATTTTCTGGTTTCTTTAGACCTCTGTGACAGTAAACTGAATATATTTGGCTTGTGGACAAAACAAGACATTTGAAGATATTAGCTTGGGCTTTGGGAACCATTGATTGACTTTTTTCACCATCTTCTGGCATTTTATAGACCAAACAACTAATCAATTAATTGAGAAAATAATCAACAGATTAATCAACAATGAAAATATGTTAGCTGCAGCCCTTGAAAATTGTGATGAAGAAATGATCATTCCCACTAACTGTGAATCATATCCCAGTTGCAATATCTGTCAAATAATTGCAATATGATTTTTTTTAATCATATTGTGATGTCCTATTAATATGTTTTAGCTTCAGAAAAGTAAAGCTAAAAAATGTTCAGTGAGTAAGAGGTAGATTACCAATGCAACCCATAGAAAAACAGTCACATTTGAACATATGAACATGCATGAGCAAATGGCGATACACATGAAAAAAGAAACACAGAGAGGGGGAGACTGCCATCTGTTCCCCAGGATCAGACATAGTTGTAAACAGCTTTAAGAATAGAGAACAGACTGAAGACAGTGAAACTAAATATCTTTGTCCTGCTGTCATTTTCGTATTTGGCTGCTCTAATCCTCGGTTCACTCTTGCCCACTAGAACACAGATGTAGTCATCACTATGAGCCCTTTGACCTGCCGCAGCAAAGGAAGACGTTAAGAAAAAAATGTCATGAAGCATATGGCCTGAAATCATAAAAATACTGTTTGGCTTATGGCTTAAAAGTATTTTTGATTAAGTTAATCACGGATGTAATGTGAGTTGGATTTCATGGTGTGAAGCAAAAATACTGCAAACACCGTATGCAAAGATTTTGTTTGTGCAATTGTAAACATTACATGGGAGCGGTGACTGTGGCCATATAACACAACTACGCTTGGCAACATGTCACTGAGGAGCCAAGCACAGACACACACTCTCCTTGGAAAAATCTGAAAGTTGAACAGAAAAGATATATATGAAGGGAAAGCTAAAAACTAAAGGGAGACAATGACCAGGCCTGTCATGAAAACTACTTTTGTTGGACAACTTATTGTCACAGAAATAATTACAATAAATATTATTGTCATTTTAAGACCATTTTATTCTGCTGATAAAATGATAATATAATAATGCAAGTACACTCTTTGAAAAAGCAATTACCTCCTCAGAAGGTTCAGACAGAGCAGATGATGAGAGGACAGAAGCAACACGACAAGAAATGACACAAAAACATGCCTCAGCAGAGTTTTTTCTGTTCATTCTGCTTCGGCCCTGTGAAAAAAACGCTTAGGAACTGCGCCCAGGTCTTAGGGAAAACCCTGCTGTTTATTCTGGCATCATGTTGGCTAAAATGTGGGTGACATTTTTGTGTAAACAAACACATATTTGCACACAACAGGCAATATTGAGTTCAGCAGTAATTATTGAGGTCATGTCCATATATTGTATGATAAGTCCATAATGTAATTATCATGACAGGCCTAACAATGACCAATGCTGTCATTGGCTGTTAATATGACTAGGTCCACAAGCCCACTAAAACTGGTTCTGTGTATCAACATTTCTCAATCTGGTTGACTGTGCTGCGAGTATAAACGATTATATATGCAGATTTCACAATCTGCAAATTAAAGTGTATAGAGTTCATTTGCAACCAAGGAACTGAGCCTGTCCTGTTTTCCACTGTCTCTGTTAAGTGTGTCTGCGTGTGAGAGAGCACACCTGCAGCTGTGGTACCAGCCCCCTGCGTAATTTCATTAACCTTTATACAGAACAGTGCATGTACAGATCCTCCCAGTGGATCACAGGCAGCGAGTCCTCCCACACATCTACTGAAAGTTACAGTTGTGCTGTGTAAAAGTTTAAGGCAATAAACTGGAACATTCCTGATTTTCTAGATTTTGGATTCTGCTTTGTTAATAATCTTTGTTGTTTTAGTGTTTTGCACTGAGTGCTGGCACATGCCCAACATAAATAGCGGTATTCAGTGAAGAGTGCAAATGCTAAACAATAACCTAACCCAGAGGTTCTTAGTTTCCTTTCAGCCAGGGACCCCTCTCATGTATGTCCCTTAGGCTTTGACACAGCCTATTTTACACTTCTACTTAGCCAGTGTCCAGTGTCCATCATTAATGGGTGATGTGAGGGTGTTACATCATATATAATGTATATATATATATATAATATATATATATATATATATATATATAAAATAAAATGGACTGCATCATTCTTTAGTTTCTCTCTCAGTGTTTAGCATGCACTTATTTCATTGTCAAAAAGAAGTGATGCTACAGGCTGCATTACTATTACAAGGAAGTAATTGTCACTATAGACAAGTGGTTGTAAAAACTGTCCTATATGACTCCTACTTTTTCTTTCTCTTTCTTTCTTTTCTTTCTTTCTTTCTTCTCATCTCTCATATTGCTGTTTTTCACCAGCCAGTATTTTGTGAAAGAGGTATGTCATTTGGTGAATAAACAAGGGAGTGATGAAAGAAGAACCGTGACTTGACAAATAAACAGAAGTGCAGAGAAAAGTGCATGTGGCTTGCAACTACTCATAAACCTACTCTTCAGGTCGGAAAACAGTCATTTTACATGTGTGCAGGCCGACAGTGTGAACAGAGAGAAGTCTTAGTACGCAGTGAAACATCATATTCCCTCGACAAAGGCAGACACCATCCCCAGGCACTGATCCAGGTTAACTTTCACATTCTATCATATAACAGTGAGGTCAGGGGCTGTGATAGGAGAATCTGATTCCACACCAGCCCATGGTGATAGCCCTTCCCAGGGAGCATGTCTCCTCCCACCAGGGAGAAGGAGATAACACTGACAAGCCAGGAGCTCTCAGACTGGAGGAATCAACAGTTTAAAGCTGCAGACTTCTCAGAACTCCCATCAGACTTCATCAGCATCCCGCTGTTGGCCTCTTTAAAGGACCACTCCAGTGTTTTTGCATGTCTTAGCCCATTTATTACATTTTGCATATACCGTACACTGCATCGCAGTAAAATCATTTTGCAAACCACCCTGCTGTATTTTAGAAATGTAAATGTATTTACCTGCCACTGTAGGCATCTACTGCTTGTTCGTCATTTCCGCACTGAATGAAAATTAGCAAGCTTTCGCCAGTTGTGTATTGCATCACAGGAAACATCAGGCCTGCTTTTGTTTTTCTCGCGGTTATTGCACTTAAACTGCATTACAGCCCAACGAAAATGTAACAATGACAAATTTAGCAGATTCTAGAATTACTGTGATACAAACCCAAGCAAGTTTCAAGAGTCTGCTATTTGATAGTATACAGAAATGAGGTGAAACCAACGGCTGCCTGGAACAGAAGAATAAATACATCTAAAAATCTAAAACTGTATATTATCGCATGGGAAAATGGACAGCAAAAGTATAAATGTAAATTCAATATGAAAAGTCCTTTTAACAGCTGACAATTATCATGTGTCTGGACTAGGGGTTCTAACAGTACACATAAGTCACAGTGCCATTTAGATCCAGGTTTGGTAGACAGTGCAAGTTTGGTACGGAGATTTAAAAAAAAAAACAAATGCATCGGGTAATGGCGTAAAATGTGTGCCAGCATTTTTGATGTGCAGTGCTGGGCAGTAATGTTTACTCAGTAACATATTACTGTAATAAACCTATTTTCCCAGTAATGTGTAGTGTAAAGGATTACAAGTTCCCGAACAGTAATTATGTTCCAGTGATTAATCCAAGTAACTCTGAGTTACTTTTTGACCTCAGTAGACTACTTATTATAACATGTACATGCAGCAGGTCACATCAGCTGCTAGCCAAAAAGCTAAAGAAAGGATGGAGGATAAGCGAGAGGGAGAGGGGCACACTTTCACATGTAACTACTGTTATTTTTGAGTTTGTTTGGCTCCTCGAAAGAGAAATATGTTGTGGTTCAATCTAATTTAATGCCACACTCAGAGAGGTAGACTTTGTTCCCATCAAATTGCCACTTTTAACACACTGAGCTGTGCCAGGTCGCACCCAAGATGGACCTTCTATCTGCCTTACCTTACAGTTATTTTACAGTTCCATGGTCATTTTGAGCTGTATAGGAGGCCAATGAAAACCCTTCATTTCCTGATTTTGCTGTTTCACAAAAAAAGCTTTTAAGGAAACAAGGTGTTCATCCACTGCTTTATAGCCATTTGACTCGAGATTTGGCACAGATACACAAACCTTTACAGCCTTAGTCTGGACATATGGAATTGAAACAGATGCTTTGAAAAGAGTTTCAGATGATTCACTTTTTTACCAGATTTTACTTACGGGGAAAATAACATAGTAACATCACTTGATTATGTTACTATTCACTTGATAAACACAGTGTTTGAATTACTTTCAGTAGGGTGATCAGTGACATAAAGTATCAGGTCAGTATGGCTTGAGTCAAGAGAGATTGTCATTTATTATTTCACTATAAACCTAAACTTTACTCATGCTTTTATATTTTGAAACTTTTAGTCTTCTTAAACCTATGTGGACAGCTTTTTCATCTGTCTCCGCCTTATGTTCCTTTTCAATGATATACATTAGTCTTGGGATAGCAGGCAATTTCACCCCAAAAATAATTACAGGTGAAAACATATCTATACATGATCACAAACAGGAAACCCTTATCGCATGATCTGAAACTGAATTAGAAAACCAAATATTTTTCAGGACACTGCTATCATTTACTAGATCTATAGATGTGTTTGGCCCTCTTGCTTTGAACAAACACAGTTGTTTAAAAAGATTTTGAGCTTTGCCTCTACACATTATTCTTGCTCAGCGATTATATCAACCATCTATTTTTCACCAACACAGCTGTGGTATTCCTATGAGCCAGCCAAGTTGGGGTACATATTTGTCTAAACATTATTCACTTACATAAGCACAAAACTGCATTTCCAAACAAAATAAACAAAACCAATTACATTTCCAGTCCAGTGCACCGCCTACTACCAAGGGCACAAAATATGTGTCCTTTTAGCAATGCACGAAATGTTTCACAGGAAAGAAAATCCCCTATGTCCTTGGACATTTGAATCCAGTTTTGCATTCCAGTATATGGACAAATTTCACAAAAAAGACAGAAGCACTTGGCAGTAGTTTCGCCACTGCTCCAGTGTCAGTGAACACAAAACTGACCTGAAGACTTAATGACAGGACCCACTGTGAGATAATTTAAACTAACTGATGGGAAAAATAGAAACCCCTGTGCACTGTTATGAAATCCAATTGAGCAGTCTTGTAAAAAATACTACTTTTGTGAAAAAAACTCATATATAATACTTTTTTAATGTAATTTGTGTTTTTTTGCATGTTTTTAATATGATGTTCTTTCATATACATAATTGAAGGATCTCAAATGTCACAAATATCTCAGTAGGATACAACACCACCTCAGAGTACAGCCTCGAATCCCAGGAGTAGGTTCTGTTCCACTTAAAATAAGCAGCTAGCCTAGTTGTGACAGAAGCTGTGTCAACCTCCGCAGAGCAGATCAAGCCAAACAAGAAGTCAGACACATTAAACTGCATAGAGGACCCAGTCAGTTTTCAAAATAAAACACCCCATGCAGACTCCTGATTGTAAAACAAACGGAAAAGCAAGTCAACAAAATTGAGCTGGCAAAACGCTGCGCTTCTGAAACGCTCCTGATATGGTATGAAGCTGTGTGGAGGACAGAACAAAACCATGTCACAGATGCACCATTATAGAACTGTCCCCGCTGGAATCAAGGCGTAAGTGAAAAAAAAAAAAAAAAAGGATAAAAATGAAACACTAACAACTAGTACCATGGTTAATTGATATGGCAGCTAACTAGCTACAGTTGGAGTGCATGCAATCAGATTACTTGGCAAGCTGTATCAAGGAAAAAACTAAATCAGCTTTTACTTGTAGCATTAATTGTCAAATTGTACGCAAAGGAACCAGAATAAAAAGATGCTGCCTTAGATTACAGGCGCAATATAAAGCGAAATTATTCCCAATTGTTTCTACTAGTGGTGTACCACTACAGTACGTAATGATAAATGTATGTAGGTACAAGGCAACAAGATGTGAAGTCGGGGGTAACAATCTGGGAACTTAAAAACAATTTATCCTGTTTGTATTTTTTTAAATAAAAGGCAACAAATAGCACCAAATTCCAAATGAATACTAATAATGGGGTCTGGCTCGGTGCTACACATTACTACACGTTTGCTGACAGCCTGACATATCAACATGGGCTGGGTGCCACAAGTGGAACACATTTAATTTTCAGCGCTCTCCAGAGCAATCCATGTGTAATTAGATCGATACTCACATTTGACTATTTAGCTTTTAATATGAAAAGATTAGAGGTGCCCCTAAAAGGATTAAATGTTCATTCGAGGACCACCGGCGTGTGGCCATTACTCTTGAAAGGATTAAGTAAACTAATTAAGCAGAATTTGCATCTGGAGCTAATTGGGTGTACACATTTAGAGAATTGGAGAGATCCAGAGGACCAGGGCTTTGTTTTTTTAAACCATTAAACCATTCTGATGGAGTAAAATGGTCTGCTTTTAAAATGTGGTCCCACAAAGCTCAAAAGATGGGTTTATGACAACTGGTGACAAGTCAGTTGAAATTAAGGATCATGGCAAGAATACAAAAAAAAGTCAAAACCCTTGTAGATAAGGTGCTGTGAGAAGTAGTGGGCATCATTATAGAGAAATGCGAAATTATCTTGCAATTAGTTGGTATGAAAAAAGAAAACAGTGCTAATACTGTTTGTATTGGCCTTAGCCCCTGTTGGAGGTGTCTGGTCATCCTTGAACAACCACTGCTGTGGAGCAGGTGTGTAGCCATATGCACATGGCTGCAGACGTGTAGCCTAGGAAGGAGAAAGACAGGAAACTGGGGCCTCAATAAACAGGTACTAAACCAAGTAAGCAGTAGTGCTCAAAAGGCAGCACTGTCATGGGACAATCTCTTAACAGGCGTGTGACATTCAAGCCAAAATATTGAATAATACCTCTGCAAAGCCACACAAACAATATGAACACATCCACTAGAACTTAAAGGGCCAACCCACTCTCATCCCACTTGTCAGATAACGCCCCTCAGCGTCTCATACAGAAGCACAAAGTACCCTTTAGTGCTTGAATCTGAAGCTGGCAGAAAGCCTTTTGAACACGTGATTAATGTTGTGAAACAGTCATAGTATGGGAAGGTTTAGACACAAAAATCTGCTTGGTTAGGTTTAGGTTTGTGGGTTTTTTTTTTTTTTTGTTACCCTGCAGTGTCCCAGTAGTATTCCTTATGAATTCAAATACGAACATTCAAATTTTGGTTGAAGTACATGAGTTTTAGCATCTAATTACTATTTTCCCAAGCCCTACTAAAAACATTTTCCCATATGACATGATGACAAGTAGGGGTGCAACGGATCAAAAAACTCACGGTTCGGATCGTTTCACGGTTTTGAGTCACGGATCGGATAATTTTTCGGATCAGCAAAAAAGAAAAAAGTGGTGGGATTAGGGTTAAATTGTTTTAAAAATGCACTTGGCTTTGATCTCTGTCTGTCTGTAATTATCACTATAGTTATGTAATGTAATAATAATGATAATAGTAATGATAATGGTAATAATATTAAAATCTTCAAATTTATGCCGTACTGTAGTATGTATATACTAGGGATGTTCCTGGCGACTAACTTCCCTGTCGATTAAACGCAAAATTTAATTTAGACTAGTCGACTAGTCTAACACTAAGAAAACAGTCAGAAAGCAGTTAAAATTGAGCAGAATTTTTAAATTTATAATGTTAAACACTGTCCGAAGAAAAAATACTGTGCGTATTAAGAGCCATTTGAAGCCGTTAATCACAGTCAACAATTGCCAAATCATACTTTAAATGCTGCTGAAATGTGCGCTGTTCGCGCTAAATGTGCAATACAAACCAAACACATTAACTTACAAAACATTACAACTACTCACTAAATGCTTCAACTTTTCAGACTGAAGAGGATCACAGCGTCTGCAGGTAAACGACCCAGAGCTGACGTTAGCTGCCAGTCTGCTACACATGTGCTAACATTAGCAGCGTTAGCAGGAGCAACAGCAGCAGCAGCTCCACTTACAGGTTTATGTCTGTGTCTGTGCTTAATGTGGTCGCATGTTGCTCCAGTGAGTGATTATATATCAGCTTATTATGTTACAGTCTACATTCAACATTATTTCCATTGTCTAGATTAAAACACTGCTAAACCGCGATGGTTTTACTAGCTGTCATCTGTCCGACTTTGCTGATATAAACATCCAGGGGTGCCGGGGCGTACACGCTGCCGTCAGTGCCGCAGCCCCGACTAATGACGGCTCTTAAATCAGTCGCTCTTCGCAGAGATGCGCTGCACACAGCAGCATCTGTCCTGTCTTTTCACTGCAACTGTGCATTGAGATTTCGGGTATTATAACTTATACAAAAGTAACAGTGACAATAAAACTATGATGTTCACACGTAGTCCGCGCATCACATGCGTGCCGAACCGTGGAGGGCGATCCGTATGGTCCACGGGTCAACTGCGATCCGTTGCACCCCTAATGACAAGACTACATAAACACAGGCATCAGCGTCACTATGTCACTGCTTTTACTCGCAGCTGAGTGAACGTCCCCATTTGAAAAACAGAAAATAACACAGATGGAGTTGCTCTTTAACACTTACCAAACCACACACTCACCATTCATTCTCCGTCTCACTCTGTCTCTTCAGCCACTCATTCCTTTAGCTCTAACTACCAACAGATAGCAGTAATGGCGAATGACTCGCTCTTGCAGTTCCATTATACCAATGGTTCCCCCTTCTATTACGTGTCATTCTGAGATGTTCATGGTCATAACAGGCAGGATGAAATTCACTTGCCCTAACAGTCTTATGGTAGCCCATATGTCAGAGGGATGCTCTATGGCCTAGCCATTGCAGAGGGGTCAATCTCTCAACCCTAATGGCCCCTCCTTGGGTCATGTGACTGCCAAGTGCTCTGCAACACTCGTTACAGCAGATAGGAGCAGGAAATGATTATCAGGAGGTCAATTTATGCAAGAGAGAGGCAGAATGACAGAGTGAGAGGTCAGAGCTCGTCCATATCTCTAGGCATTAAAGATTGACATGCAGAATCTGAGAAGGCCCCCACACTGCCTCACTCCTCGCCACACACACGCACTTCTCCATTTAAATATCTGACAGACGATGAAAGTGCAGCCATTAAAATGTCCGCCGAACGCTTCAGGAATGAAATGGGGGAGATAAAAGAATTCCCCTGGGTAATCAACGGGGCTATGAATTAGTCGTGAGTTTTAGATGGGGGGGTTAAAGGATTGGGTGCATGTTTAACTCATTTGTCGTTTATTCCTTCTGAAAACATCGGTCCAGAGAGGATGCTATAAGCAACTTTCTCCTACCTACAGTTAAAGGAGAGGACATTGGCACTTGATGGCACTTGAAACCAGGGAAACAGTCAAGAGGAAATTTACAGAAAGGCCATTTATTCTCCTCTAAAATTGTTTATACGCTTCCTCTGGGCATTCATGCACAGTTTACACTGATTATCATGCTTCCTCGTTCTTTTGGTAAAATGCTGGGGTTATTTTGTTTGTTCAGCTAAACTTTTTCTGTGTTAGGTCTCTTTTACTGTCATGTTTATGCATACAGTCTCATACTAGCTGGGTCATGATGACTAGTTCATCAAACCCCTTTACTGACCATTATAACCCAAGTTGTAACCAACTTGTACAACTACACCAAATTCAGTAATCCCTCTTTGTACTGAGTATTGCAATTCTGCAAGTATTGTGTTTTGATATGATTTACTGCAATGTTTGCTTGCTTTTTTAAGAGTAGATGGGTAAAAGTTGTATCATACACCATGGGAGACTGTATATCATGATTCATATTTCCAAAAATAATACACATGACATGAACATTACATACTTCTGAAAGAAACTTTAGCTGTTCCTGCTCATGAAGCTGGTGCTATCTAACTTTATGCAATCCTTCATGTATCAAATTGAACTTGAAAACTGTCCTTTCAAAAACCCTCAACTTGACTGCATATAAAAGTGGTAAATAAAATGAGCAATAGATGAATAAAATCAAATTCTCTTTTTTGAAGTACAGTGTTTGCTGTTGCTGCTCATTAAGTAGTGATCAATAAATAAAATATAAATATATGTGCTGCCCTCTCCTGACACGCAATGCCTCTTCCAAGTAGTAGCTGTATTTTGAGTTTTCATCTGTTGAGATTGCTGTGGCTGGTCAGTGTTGGCTGTTGAAGTGCAGAGTAATAGAGTGAGTTAATAATGTGAAGACAACAGCTTTTAGTTTGTTTTAACAGAGCAGAGAAAATGTATCCCTTAAAGTCTGAGCACACATGTCATCTTATGTTAAGCATGTGAGGTAAAATGGATCAGTTCATTAAGATAATATCGCCATGTTCGTGATGCTAATTTCCATTAGCACATCAATGGGAATTCCTTTTATGCGCTTTTTAGCACTAGTTATTTATATGTATTACAAAATCAATTTAGGAATTTAAAAAATCAATCCAGGAATCATGACAAAAAGAATCACAGTACTTAAGAGAATCGATTTTGCTCCCACCCCTACTTTTCACACTATTTGTACTGTTTACAATTTTACAGAAACACTTGACTTGTACATATACATTGTATGTTGGTAGTCACTGTTGCTGCCAAACGGCAAATTTGAGTGGACAAGTGTTTTCCTACACCTGGGCTCCCTCTCTACAGAAGCTCAACTGGAGGAAGTCGAAGGAGGCAGAGTCAAACTGCTGCTCCTTCACTCAAAAAGGACACAGTTGAAGTGATAAAGACATGATCAGGACGACTTCAAGAATCCCTGTGCCGACATTTCTGGAACATCCTACTTGGAGTAAACCCAAGACATACCCTGAAGAGATGGGGATTATTTCAGATTGTCCTAGGACCTCCCAGGAGCTGGAAGATGTGGTAGAGGAAAAGAAAGTCTGAGATAATTTGCTGCCATTTTAACATGGACCAGCAAAAGCTGTGAAAAATCAACGGATGGACAAAACCTTTTGCTATACCAACCTCTCCGAATCTGATTTAGTCACTGCATTGCATTTACTCTCATTGTATACCATTTCCTAAATTGTTTTAGGTTTTGGTTTTAAACTGACTGGATTAAAGATGTAAAATGGAATGCAAAATATGGAAATGCAAAACAAAACAAAACAAAACAAAAAAACACTATCTGTGATACATTTCAGTCTGGATGTTAGGAATGAAGAAAGACTTTTTCGAGGCCAGGAAATCTAGGCTTTATGTAGTTGCAAACAGCAGAGCTCCAGCTTAAGTTATACTAACATGTGATTTTTATGGTAGTAAAAGGCTAATGACAGAGAAAATTACATCACTAAGGAATGCTCCTGCCATTTTGTAAATGTCCATACCAGTTAGCATATGAATCTTTCTATTGTGCAGATTGGAGGGAGGAGACACAGATGAGGGTACAACAGAATTGTTCACGTTGAAGTTGAGTTCTTATCGTGTTTTAACACCATCTTTCTGTTGTAATGATAGAGAAAGCCATACTACCATCAGATTAAACTGGCTGCAAGGCAATTTAAACCAGACATGATATCATTCAGCTGCCTAAGAATGTACACATTGTGCGCAGAGCAGTCGTCCCTTCATGAACATTTTGCACTGGGAACCTGTATGGCTTAGTTGTATCAGAGGTACAAGAGAAAACTAAATTTCTTCCTGCTGTTTACCATAAGATGAGATAACAGTTTGACTGGCATAAACAGGAAACATGTGATTTAAATGTATCTGTTTATGCAATTTGGCCAATTGTGAAGGTATTCAATGCTTTGGCTGCATGGAAGAGGTCACTCTCCATAGACTTGGTTGTGTTGTCAACTCAGTTGTTATTCAACTACAAGAACAACTATGAAAAGTTGCAAAGCTCTAAACTGTTATAAATAGAGATATAATTTAATTTACCAAAGTGAGGGAGAATGAATGCTATTCCCTGCAGTAACTGCCAGAGATGCATGATAACCACGCAGTGTAAAATAATAGGTCACTTATCAGCAGTCATTGATACTGTAGATTACACTTCATGTATTTGCAGGGAGCTGAGCATTTAAAAAGCCAATAAAACATCAGTGCTCATGCCACATAGGGTGGTCTCACTATTTATCATTTATACTTTCTGTGGTTTTCTGGAAAACTGTGACTACACTCAAAAGACATTAAAACATGTGCACACACAAACATACACAGCTTGAAGCACTTTCATTTTGGCAATTTTTGGAGAACTGGCAAATTTATTTTGTTGAACTCATTAAGATCTCAGGCTCAGATTGCTAATGTAAGTGTCTGTAAACTTTATGGAAAGGATCCCCACAGTGAAAGATTTTTTAAGAGTAAGACATTTTCTTCAGCCAGAAACAGCTGTTTTATTGCTCTCAAAAAACTCACCAGACTCCCTTTGCAAAACTGTAATTTTAACATCATCAGCTTCAGTCAAACGAGACAGACACAAAATAAGACTCACCAAAAATGCCGTCATTCATCTTCTCACTGTTCATCAATCACCAACTCACGTGGTTGAAATAAACCCTTAATTCACGCCAGGAAAGAGCACGGAGAGTGCAGGGCAAGTGATGCTGGACAGCAGAAGAGAGCTCTGCAGTGTGCTGATTTTATACCTGAACTACATGAGAATGCACATTTTTTGTTTCTCTGACTGTGAAAATATGATGTTTTCACATTATAGATGATGAAGACAGTCATTAAGACAAGAGTTTTGTTGGTAAATGTATATGGAATGAAAACTCCTTGACAAAGAATGAATGTGCACTTTCAGAACCAGCAGCTAAGGTGTTAAAGCTGGAGCTCGTCTCTCGGGTGGGCTGGACTGATGCTGGCTGCGGAGGATGACTGAGGTGAAGGGGTTAGGAGAGGAGCGAGCACAGCTACAAGGGCCTCTGTCCCAGGCCAGGCTGTGAGCTGCAGCCCTGTGCTGATAAGACTGTAATAGTCCTCCTTAGAGGACCCAGGGCTCCGCTCCCCTTATTAGTCATTTATCACACCTGGCAGCCTCACTGAACCATAATTACTCTTCCCTTATCCCCCCGCACTGTCATGTCCATGAGAGCGAGTGGGGCAGAGGGGGAGGAAGAGAAATAGCTGTGAGAAACAGTGTTCGCAGAGAGTGGACTGAGAGAAGGACAGAGGAGTTGGAAGGAGAGGAAGGGGAAAGAGAAAGTGCTGCTGAAGAACAGTCATGAAAGGACAAAGTGTGAGCCAGACATATGAACAGTGTGTAGTACATATCAACCTGACAGACATAAAACAACAGTTTTCACACTGATAGAGGGAGAAAAACAGTGTGGGGGTACTAACCTTTAAAAAATACCTCTTTTAATACACCATATGCATGTAACGATGGAAAGGAATGTAATCTCACAAATAAAGCCCTCACAAACAGACCAGTCTTTGTGCTACAAACGAGAACCAGTTGTTCTGACCACAGCTCTCCAGCTAACTGTTTGACAAGACAGGAATTAGAAAGAGAAGGAAAGTCTACTGAACCATTAAGGCAAAAACAACATACAAGTGATACCAATTTGCACTTAGTCACTCAAGTATTAAAACATAAGGTAAAGCTTTAAAGGCACAGTTCACCCCAAAATCAAAAATACATATTTCCCTCTGGCCTGTAGTGCTATTCGTCCATTTAAATTGTTTTGGTTTGAGTTGCAGAGTTTTGGCGATATCGGCCATAGAGATGTCTGCCTTTACTCAAATAGAAAGGAACTAAATAGCAAAGGGCTTGGGGTGCTCAAAGTGCCAAAAAATAAGTTTGAAAAACTCAACAGCAATGTTTCTTTCCAGAAATCCTGACCTGGTTAATCAAGATAATCCACAGAATCTACGGCAACTACTTTCTTTCTGCAGCAGAATCTACTTTCCTTTCTCCTAGAAAGAAAATAGTTCTGACATGAAACTGCTCACAACAAGGTCTGTGGGTCATAATTTCTGGAAAGAAACACTGGTGTTGAATTTTTCAAATGTATTTTTTGGCACATTGAGCACTACAAGCAAAGTACTATTCAGTCCCATTATACTGGAGAGAAGGCAGACTGAAATCTCCACAACTCCACAACCTACAACAAAATGATCTAGATGGATGAACAGCGCTACAAGTGAGATTAAACATTTTGATTTTAGGGTGAACTGTCCCTTTAAGTCCACAAGATTAGTGGTGCCATATTTACAATACGTAAAAACTGGGCACCACATAATTATTTATAGACTTACAATGTATTTTTGTTGCACAGGATCAAGGTTGCAATAAATTTCAAAAGACATACCCAAAGGTTTATATGGAATTGTGGAGTAAGACCATTTTAATTAGTGTGCTGGGAATAGAATCTATTATGGAAATCAAAAATGACACCTCACATCTCTGTATTGGCAGTGGAGAGCTCACCACCTCAAGCCAAAAGTTGTTAAACTTTGCTCAACCTCTCCTCCTCCTCTGTCTGTTATAAACACAATGCTCAGCTTGTCAAAATCGCTCGCCACACTAACATTTCTTTCACGAGTCAGTTACAGGGACATTTTCTCTGCAAAGGTTTTACTTTGTTGCCACGTGCCTGGCTGTCACGAAAGCGCCCTCCTTGACACTGTAAGCAGATCCAGATGTGAGCCACATGCTTCCAATCCCCAAGCTGAGGTCTGCCTACTACACCCCAAACCACCTAACCCTTAATTGGAATCAGGTCTCACACTCCAGTCTGTGGTGTTTCATTAGAAAAAGGGTTTCACCTTTCACAAGAAAACAAACATGCAAATATGATCATTCTACTCGAGTAATGTTGCTGTCTGGATTTGTTGTGCACTTATTTTGCTCCTTTCATTGCAATTGATTTTTACATATTTTAAGTTGTTGTTGTACACTGCACATGATGACCAAGATCCAGTGATTGTGTGATTAAGGTCTACGATATTATACTATACTATAAAGAAGGATTTTTGGTTGGACAACTTTTTCTTATAAAAGATACACAAGAACAATTTGCACATCTATTTGATGAGACAAGTGAGTAATAGTATTGTTATTAAGCTTGTGAGCTTCAAAGTGGTTCTTCAGAAACCTATGGGTGACTTAATTGACGCTTTGTCCACTAATTATTTTATAGTCAACGGCAATCAGAATTTTTTGCCCAGTGACACCAGAAATAAGCTGCCTACCCCAGCTTTAATATAGACACACAACTAAATTGTCAAGGAGGTATGCACAGACTCTCTGGATGGCCTGTCCGATCCCAGCTAGTAAGAATCCTGCCAACAGTTGTCTCGTCCTTCACAGATGGAGACCACACCAGGGCTCACACAGCCAAGTCCAGATGTGTGAAAAGAGGAAGAACAGAGGGACTGCAGCAGGAGGGCGGGTAGAGAAAGTGGGAAGAGAAATGGGATTGCATGAATTTTACTGTCATTAAAAAAAAGCCGACAGATGTGTGAGTCCCAAAGGAAAGACATCTGGGCTCTCTCTCTCTCTCTCTCTCTCTCACCACCAACCATCACACACACACACACACACACACACACACACACACACGCACACACACACACGCACACTTTTCATCAACTACGTAAGGTGAGAAAATGGAGAATGCTCTTGGCTTTTTAAGATCCGTATTGCTGCCTTCCTCCATTTTAACAGGCATTTTATGGAGCAGCTTCCTTAATAGCCACTCACTTATAAAACAAAGCTGTAATGACATGCAAATGACTCACAGGGAAACACTGTAAAGAGGATGTGATGTATGGGCCGTCTGTGCACCACAAAACACACACACACACACACACACACCAAAACAGAAACACACAAACAACAAAGAAACAGTACTTCACAGAACAACCTACAGACAACAGTCTCCTTCTTCTCTTCTGTCCCCTATAACTACCAATATAAATGAAATACATTACCCCATGTTTGATACCGGAAGGGATATTAGATTGGTGCTGTCTATGAATTTTTCTTAATCTTACAATAATCACTGCGACAATATTATCACTTCCTATACTCATATTTCCCTTTGAAAAGTTCTCTGCGGGGAATGCAGTTGATCTGAGTGTAAAACAATAAATCAAGATGCTAGGGAGATATTGGCTCACAAATCCATGCGTGCTTTCAGCACACAGCTCACCGTATAATACCAGACACATGAAAGTTCTTGTAGTTAAGAGAGAATTTGTACATGAGAAAAACAGAGAGCAGATCTACTGCACCAGTTGTGAACAGCTGCAAATGAACAAGACAAGAAGAGGAAGAGCGGTTTCCTCTCATGTAGAATAGAGCTGTTTATTACAGAAAGGTCATTAAAAGGTCACTGTGAACTACCAGCGACCACATTCATAAGCAAGGTGTTGGTTTGCCAGAGCTATCTCTCTGTCTTGATTTGCACAGGTGGTTTTGCTTTCAAAGCACAAATAAATCGGCATTAAAAAGTGGTGAGAATTTTACTGCATTCTCTGGTCAGAACTTACAAGGGGTGTCACAATTTCAATACTAAAAAAAAAAAATTCACTAACCGAAATCAAAAGCAGAATCTCTACCCCGGTCTACTTGAGCACATTCATTGCGTGTCTGAGGGAGGGAAAAAAAAAAAAAAACACTTCAAAGACGACACTGTAGCCTGCAGCTGCACTTTTCACTGCAGGAGTCGGAGATGTATCCGATTCTTTTACTGACCCTCGTTATCCATCGTCGCTACTGTTATCTAGCAGCTACCTCAGTGTTTCCACTGGTAACATTTATCCGTTCTAAATAGCATTTCACACAACTTTGCTGTGAACCATACCATAGTAATACCGCATGAACAGTTACTTTTTATCTCTCTTCTGTGACAGTGAACAAATTACACAACCTTTCAGTAACTATTATTATGATGCTTATTATGGATGGCTAAAGTAACTTAACTACCCATTACACCACGAGGCACTTTTCTGTGACTGCAGCAACATGCATGCACTGGGAATTTGAAAGAATTTGAAAATGTGAGTTGACAGAGCACAAAACTGAAATCAAGACTAGATAGTCTAACAATGATGTAGCTGTCAGCGGCGAAAAAAAACCCAAACATTTAAAACCAAAGGCTGAATCGAGTCGTGACCAATCCAAAATCAAATCAAATTGGGGACAATCATGACATCCCTTGAAGTTACACTTTTTAAAACTACACATAATGGCATGGTATTAAAACTGGCCATTCAAATTTTGAACAAGATAAAAAGAAATATTAATTATGGTTACTTTTATAGGATATTACATCGCTCTTTAGAGCTACAGTGATTCGTCAATCAAAAGAAAATTAGTTGCCAACTATTTTGCTAATCAATTAACTGTTAAATTTTTTAAGCAAAAATGTCATGATAGTAAATTGGAAGTCTTTGTGTTTTGGACTATCAGTAAGACAACAGAAGCAATATGAAGACATCATTTTGGACTCTGAGAAAAGGTCGGCATTTTTCACAGATTTATGACATTTTTAGACTAAATGATTAATCAGCTACTCATGAAAATATCTGTCACATTAACCTATAATGAGTGTGTGTTTGCTTAGACCAACCACTGCTTCCAAACCAGGAAGGGACAAATAAATTGAGTGGGTCTGTGTGTGATTACCAGCTATTCTGTTAAACACCACCCTGGATTAGAGCCTGAGTGGGACAGATAGGTAGCCTAGTTATGGCTTTATTGGACACATAGGAGCAGTAGCCTCCTCATCATTATGATAAAGAGGTTATCTGATGGTGAAACCCTTTTCAGTGGGGTGTTAGGGAACCAACTGTCTCTATGAGATGTAAGCCCAGAGACAGGGGATCATTACCAGGCTCAGCCCATTTTTTGAAGGGTTGTTCAAGGTGAAGTGACTTCCTCTTGAACCCACATGAAAAATCTGAACTCACATTTACTTAACTGATTTGCAAGAGATTTCTTTGTGCTACTGGCTATTATATTTTTTTCATGATAAGGTTTCTTGGAAAGCCAACTACATTCAAAAATGTACTAAAAAGTTGTGTTTGCCGTCACAGGGGGAAAATCCCTGCTAATGTAAACAAACCGACAGATCCCACTCTTCAATCTTCACATCTTCTTTTACCTTCCCTCCTACACTGACTTCTCTCAGTTCATCCTCCCTCCTCTCAAAAAGATGGTGTGTGTGTGTATGTGTGTGTATATATATACTGTACTGCTCTCAAGCTGCCAGAGCATCTGCATCCTGACTCCAATTAGGAGAACAAACCACAGGGAGGCATACCCACCATCAGGAGTTCAAAGGTCAACTGACAGGAAGGAGAGGGAAAAAAGGCAGCCAGACAGACGGCAGAAGTACAGTAAATACAGTTTCTCTCTACAGTAAAACCGACTGAAATAATCAGTCAAAAGTTCGCTGTCTCTGTCTCACGCTCTCGCTTTCACTCTGCACGTCCCTGTCACCTCTTCAGTCTGTTTCCTCTTCCCTCCGCTCTTCCTTGGTTTTGTTCTATTTATGACTTCCTCTGAAATCTCGGCGTCTCTTGCACACTTATGTGGGCCATAAATCAGCCACTGAAAAGGACAGTGGACAGGAGGAGAGAGAGATGGAAAATCGGGGGGAGGCCTTCACCGTCGTCTGAGCAACCGTTTAAAGGCCCACCTGAGAGCTTTAAAACTGAGACCTGCTGGAAATATTAGCCAGCGCAGGCAGACAGGAGGTCCGGCAGCACGCAGCATTAGCAAACAGCGTTGTGACGAGCCATCAGTGTCAACTCTGCTTTGTGACATTACACCAGACACACACACAACTGAGTTATTAATTCTTCTCCAGGGTGAATTAATTGCAATCTATTTCACATAACAAGAGCCACCACATCTTTATTTTTTCTTTATTATTATCTAATGAAATGCTCCGCGGTGCTGCGGCAGTTTTGTTCACTGGTGGCTGCTGCCAGTGTGAGCGAGCTTGGCCAGAGCAGTTCAGCAGATGCATGCTAGAGACTTGTATGGGACTCTGGGGTGATTAATTTTTGAAGTGTGTTGTAAAGAGCTATGAGATCCATAAACAGGAGAGTACACAACAGGCAATCCCTGGATAGTGATGGTCACAACACAGCTCACAAAGCACTATGGTCACATATAACCACAGCCAAGCATATTTCTGAAGCGTACCGCTAAAAGCAATAGCATCTTTAACATATCTGTACACTTTTGACAGTTATGGGATGGCATTATATTTAATCTAATTTTATAAAAGGGGTCTGTGTCATTTTTTGTCTTTAAAGGGATAATTCAGATTTTTTGAAGTGGGGTCGTATTAGGTACTTCTCCATAGTCTGTGTATTACCTACTGAAAATCCCAGTAAGCATGCCCCCAGTTTCGAGATGAAGAGAGGAGTACCCATGTAGGAAGCTAAGCAATGTACTGCTGTGGACAGGGTCAGTAGCAAAACGTATTTTAGCCACCTAAGAAATCAATATCACTCTAAGTGTATGCTATATTTTGAATATTTTCCCTGCTTTACTTTGCTGTCAGGCTGCCTTTTCCAACAAGAAACTGCCAGCAGATAAGACAAATACTGTATCATTCACTTTAAACTAACCAGAGTCCATTGGCAAAAACTAATTTTACCTTATTAAAAGATGTCTACCCCTGCTTCTATCGCTTAGTTTATTTGTGTAATTGTGTGAATCCAACTTAATTGAAGTCAAACAAAAACACAACCAAACTAACCAATCGAGGCAACAGTGTCCCAGCAACTCCCAGGTCCTAAGAGGCAAAATGTTTTTGTCAAACGAATCCAATTTCTTTGGAGAGAACACTAAGCCTTTGGAGAGGGCTGTCTGACGGCAAGGTAAAGTGGTGAAAATATTCTAAATATAGAAACTTTAACTGATATTGATTTTCTTTAGGTGGGCCATTTTTTAGATGGCTAAAATACATCTTGCTGTTGACCCTGTGCACAGAGGTACATTGCTTTGGCAGAATCGGCCAGTTTTCAGCTTGACCGGCCATGACCATGTCACAAAAATGTTTGTGTATGCTGCCAATTATAGTTCTTAGAAAAACAGAAATAAGAATCAGCCAAAATCAGAATCAGCAGGTCAGACTTTAAAAAAATCAGAATCAGTCAAGAACATTGTAACTGGTGCATCTCTATTGCCTAGCTTCCTACACCAGTCTGCCTGCTGCTTCTTCAAACTGGGGATGTGCTGACTGCCATCTACTGTAGGTAATACACTGACTATGGATAGGTACCTTATACAACCCCACTTCAAAAAAAAAACCCAACAATCCCTTTAATAGTGACATTAACATCTTTATTGGCTAAAATCATCTGATCATCTTGATTTTTCTGTTGGAAGTTACAGGTGCTAACTTTTCTCTCATGTGAATCTCCCTCAAGCTCTACACTTACACGTCTCACCAGGGTCTGCTTTAAAAGAAAACACTGCTCCTTCAAACAATACCCAGCTAATCTCAGGAAGAAAAAGAAACCCTTGAAAGAAAGAGAGAGGGGCACTGTTGTTTCATTAATATGCCCCTGAGAGTACGGTGGCAGTCGCAGAAGAATGAGAGGGGGGTTATCAGCCCTCATCTGTGAGGAAAGCCCCCCCCCCCCTTTTCCCTCGTCTCTCACTAGACTGTACGTCCATCAGGCCTCATTACTCTAATGGTAGTGGCAGTGATTAAGGCTTCCTGGCTGCAGACCCCTTTGTTTGTTCGCTTGTGTTTCCCCTCCATAAAGACAGTCTTCAGGATGCCTGTGGCCCAGCTCCCCCTCCTCTTGCGGGGATGCAGTGCTGGCTGGCAGACCCCCTTGGACCTTGGAGTTATCGTGGGATGGGGGGGTTGGGACAGGTTATCACATTTGAAGAGGAGAAAGCCAGGAACTGCTTGGGTCCTGCACACACACTGATAATATGGTTAGTGAAGGTATTTAGCTGCAACAATGCACTTCTTGGATTCTCCTCGAGTCACTTATTATGTGGCTGCGCACTGTATATGCTTGGGCAAAGTGTGCTACAATGTATGCATACACACACAGCTGCTAATACATAAATGCAACATACAACAATAGTTTGTACATACATGCATGTAAACATTTAGCGCACAAATCAAATAGGGCAAAAAATTGGAAGACAACTATTCATTGAATAAAAATAAAGCTGATGCAAAAATACCTAAATAAACGATAAGTCCTGTCCTATTTCCATCCTCCGCTGTTTTGGTTCATAAACTGAAAAACTTCTGTTCAAGTTCAGACCAGGACATTTGTTGCAGGTCACCCTCCCCACGCTTTCCATTTCCTTTCCCCACTCCTTTTTATCTGTAAACTATCCAAATAGACACAAAATGACCTAAACAGCATTTTGGTTTTAACCCTGATATCATTTAAACATGAATAGGACTCCCAGGAGTCAACAGTGCAACAGGAACCAGTACCGCCTGACCCCATCACCATCCACTACGTGAGGGGGAAAGTGTAGACGTTCATTGTTCTTTGTAAGACATTACTAAAGCAATCATGTCTCTGGTCTCAGTCAAGTGTGCAGTGATGTGAGGCACTCTGTCTGGCCTTCTTCAGTTTCACTCAATTCAGTCTTCTTTCTCGCTGCTTCATTCATAATAGATAGCTCTTTGGGTTGCTGTCACCAAGAGTCTATCAATGACTGAAAATGCAGCTATGGATCTAACAGACAGCAGTAGTCACTTACAGACATCAAATCCACCTCTTGTCGTGTTCATTGTGAGGACAAATTAAGTTAAAAACTCAATCTCACACAATTTTACAAACTTACTAAGACTACAACTAACAATTATTTTAATTAACATTTTTTTCTTAAACTAGAATTACTGCCTCTCAGTTGTATGCCTTTGACAACCATTCAAGGAATAAATCATATTAAGTGTATTTTTTGGCAAAATTAAAGTCATCACTATATTGACATGTATGATTCAGTTAATAATTTCCAATGAGAAACATGCTGTCCTCACTTTGAGACTATTTTAGAGAGGAGGACAAAGGGGTAACAAATGTCCTGGAGAGTCCAGAACATTTGTATATAATTTGAAAAAGTTCTCTCAAGGTGTTTTTTGATATATCATGTTCACAAGAATAGGATGGACATGAGGTCACATGATCTAGACCTTTGACCCTAAAAATTGAATCAGTTCATTCTTGAGTCCTAGTGGATGTTTGTCAAGTTTGAAGAAACTCCATCATGTTATGACATTCACAAGGTTGGGACGTGCATATGTTACGTACAAAAAACCCAAAAACACAATACTGGCTGTCCCCAGTGTGCAAGTATAGAAATTACTCAAAATGATTGATTGATTATCAAAATAGTTGGTGATTAATTTAATAGGTAAAAGCTAATTAATCAACTAATTGTTGCAGGTCTTTAACTTAAAATAAAAAACAATAGTGGTTTCTTTATGATCGGAAAGACTGGATCACAAATGAGCAAACTAAGGTTATTGAAGCCTGATTACTTTTACACATAGTTGATATGTATGGCTGTAACCCTGGATGCAATGAAAAGAAAGAAATAAAATAAAATACAAAAAAGAATAAATGCTATTTTGTATTTAATGACAGTAGATCTCAGGTACAAGAAAATCAGGCCCAGACATCAGGTGCAGTCTTGTCCAATAAGAGGCCTAAAATGTAACTGTCTCTTAGAAATGCTCACTGTGGCGTGCACCCACAACACCTCGGGAGAGCCATCAGCTGCCAGACGCTAAAAACTTCAAAAAAAGATGACCATGCAGAACAATGGCTGTCACGAGAGGCCATCAAAAAACAACACGTACACAGAAAGCAAGTAAATAAGCACAATACGTACACAGCGACCATGTGTAAACAAAGAGCGGTATCTGTTTGTCCCACATCTGAGCTGTGAGCGGCAGAGCTGAGGACCTGTGCACAGCTGTTCTCCCTGTGCTGTCAGTGGGCTTCACCAGGCTGGGCCCGTCCCAGAGGCCTGTACTGGGAGGCCTGCACACAGTCTGACATCTGGACTGCACAGGAGGGACGGATCATTCCCATTCTCTGATTTTTTTTTTCGTCTTACTGCCTCTCGTTCTGTATCACTCCATCTATCTCTGTCTCTGTTTGTAACTCCCACTCTCTTCCTCCCTCTTCTCTCTATCCTTCCGTGGAAGGGTCCACAGGTCGCAGTCACATGGGAGAGGATGATGAACAGCTCTACAACTGAGCCAGCTGACTCTTTAGCAGCAAGACTGTCCCCTTGTTCCCTTCATCCTCTCCTCTTCCTCACTTCTTTCTCCTCACATCTCCTCAGTTCTCCTCATTTCAATGGCACGACTATTGAGTGAGGGAGCTGAGGGACGTGCATGTGCAGCCTCAGAGGAAAGTCACATGAACGGTGACACATCACAACAACCTTCAGGTCATTAATCAGCGCTGGGTGTCACAGTGTGTTAATTTCATGAATGGAAAACACCATCCACTCCACTCAAATTTCTGTTTGTCTTTTCTGGGATACAATACAGTAAATATAAGTAGCATTTCTCTCTTATTATATTAAAATAAGAGCACCTTCCAACAGAAGTTAAGAGCTACATAATAGCATGGATGCCCTTTGTGGAGGCAAAGTAGTGATTAATGATATTCAGATCTTTGTCCTTTATTGACCTCTTTGTAAAGGTGCACAGTCCTCAGCCTACATCTTGGCTTCACCTAATGAGCTCAGCATCACTGGCTACTGACTTTGTTTTCACTCTTATAAGAGACAGAACTTATGCTTAAGCCTCTGAAATGCTTTAAAGAGCTGCCATAACCTTCTGTTATTCTTCTAGTTCTTTGTTCTTGTCTCTTGCTTGATAAGGCATGCCAGCCGCCAAGGTCATGGAGACAGGAGTGAGGAGAAGAAGGGGGGGCTGGGGGTATTTCTCTGGTGTAAATGAATAGTTCTATCTCTCTCTAGATGAAGAGGAAGAACCTCATCAAAATGTTGTCTCTTCCCTTCACAAAATGAGACCACATTCAAGTCAGATGAATGAGAATTGTCACGCGCAAAATCATAATTACAAGCCCACATATTCCCTCCAGCACTGGGGAACGACTTTATCAGGCACCCATTGGTCTGTTCTTGTGCGTTAGCTAGGGGAGGATCCTCTAAGCCTTTCTCTTGTCTGCAATCTGCGATTGTTGTATTCCAAGGGGGGTATCGGGGCTGAAAGGACCGAATTTAACAAACCTAATTATCATGCCTTAATTAGTATCAGGGGTAAACCTCGGTGGGACACCTGCAGACTTAATTTATATCCTGACAAGCCAGGAACAAGTGTTAATGTGCCGTATTTATGATAATGCCCCAAAGTGTGCAGGAGGAGCAGGAGGAAGCTCACCTCAACTCTTCCAGAACAATGTGAGAGGCAGGTAATTACAGGGAAAGGGTCTGAAGTGCTCAGGGATCAGCTCAGTCCCAATGTTGATACACAGCAATAAAATAACAGCATGTGCTGTCTATGGCATAGAGATGACTTCATAACAGGGCCCTGAGTTGTTTGTATCTTGGAAGATTAACAAGGTAAAAAGATAAAACCTCTTAATTACGCAGATTTCAAGTCATACTCACCGAGGACAAGCGAAATAGAAAGATAGAAAAGGATAAAAAAAATTTTAAAAAACTAGGCATCACTTCCAACTGTCTGTGTACAGTGTTATGCAATTA
This sequence comes from Lutjanus argentimaculatus, assembly GCA_034769285.1. Taxonomy (NCBI): domain Eukaryota; kingdom Metazoa; phylum Chordata; class Actinopteri; order Lutjaniformes; family Lutjanidae; genus Lutjanus; species Lutjanus argentimaculatus. Next base: position 1,161,830 of record JAWZSL010000045.1, on the reverse strand, counting down.
TAAGGGCCCCACATTGTCTAAGACCTCAGCTGAGAAATGCTAGCCTTCACAGAAAATTCTGCTACCACAAATAAATGGGACAATTGTTGTCCTATTAGTCAAAAATAGATGTGCAGTTTGTCTGTTGTGCTACCACAAGCATACCTTTGCGATCGAAAAAATAGGTTAGCAGGGCGGGGATGAAACCTGGAAAATTGTGCATGTTGTGTACAGTGGCTCTATGCACTGCTGTAAACCACTACAGACTTCCGTCAAGCCTCGTCAACACTCTGCAAAGAAAAAAACGGAAGACAGATTTTCACTGATCGACTATAGAGGTCATGCAGAGCTGTGTCGAAATGTTAAAATGTCTAAAAAGGTTTAAATGATTTATGATGTAGGATAAAGTTATAGAGAAACAAAAAACTGATTAAAATATGCAGTTCAACATTCTTGCAAAAATTTCAAGATTTATATATTTTCATCTGGCACGCAGTGCAAGAGAAATCTGTTCTTTTTGTCTTGTAAAATATTAACATTTAACATTTTTATGCTACAAGTGCCTTTATTCTTTTACAGCTGTGACTCAATGATGAGATGAAAACCTCACCAACAGGTCAATAAAGAAGTCAGCCTGGTGTCAGTGTTTTAGACACTACAATGTCATTCAATTTTAGTCATATTTTAATCATCTGAATTGTTTTAGTTTTTGTCGACTAAATATAATATAAGATTTAATGCTATTTATGATTTCAACTAAATCTACTGTAGATTCAGTCAACTAAAGACTAGCAGGTCTTTAGACCTCAGTAGAATTCTAGAATATTGCTGCAGTTCCCTGAGAATCCTCACTTTAAAAAAAACACAACTCTGTTATAAAGAGAAACAACAGTAATGTGACAGAAGGCAGTGTTTTGGCAACTTATTTGAGAAAAACCTCTGAATTCTTGTGGGGGAAAATTGTGACCAGGTCAATTGGCCCTACCAACTTTTTGTTGTACTTCTTGGAAAACGGCACCTATCTCTAGCAGGGAAAGTCAGGGAAGTCTTAATGTTTACTAACGGGGGGGGGGGGGGGGATCACAGATCTCAACAATAGGATGTTTATTTCCAGTTCTGATTATTGATGACAACTTAAAGTACCTAAAACATAAAGACCAGGACTTTTTTCCATGTTTTAATAAACTGGGGCACTCCTGGATATTATAGTGAAATATAAAACAGACACTCACTATGGGGTCTAGAGGGTTAAACTGTAATTCATTATTTAAATGTTTCTCTAGAATTTCCAAACTCATGCACCTGGAGGAAAGATCCATTAGCCTGTAACACTAATATTAGGTTTACTACATTTCTGCTCCTTTCTTCCATTGGATGTCTAACATTAAGTATACTAAATTTCGTCAAATGTGTATTCTTTTTTTGTTATAATTATATATTATATATGAATATTAAATATTATTAAATATTATTATTATTTATTTGTTTTAATTTGAGGACAGTGAAACTTTACACTTATTATCTTTAGCATGTCAATCAATCTTTAAATTTACAATCTAAAATTAGCAACTCTGGGTCATTCACTTCTCTAATCAACACAGCACAGTGGTAGTTTCGTTCAGATTCTATTTTAATTATATTGTATTTTAAGTTTAGTGACACACTGGCTGATAACATAATGTTAGCTTTGAAAAAAAAAACAAAAAAACATCTAAGCATGTGTACCTTTACATGAATTTTGGAATGACTGCAACGTTTTACTGGTGATCGTGGCAAACATGCTTGTTCTCTTTGACATAAAGTGTGAAATTTATCCAGATTCTACTCATTCTCACAAACACTGGTATTTCTGTACAGTTTTTGAGACACAAAGTAAGCGCTAGTTCACTTCCCAGGTCAATCAGTACTGTCCAATTGCGTGCATCAAACCTCCTCACTACAGACCACCCTCCTAACATTTAAACGTGTCAGTACATTTTGTCAGAATTTTTACTATCATACGTTTTTTAGCTATCACCTTGTTTTCGTTATTGAAAAAACTATGGTGACTGTGACGTAAATTATTAGTCAACGAAATTACCGCTGCCTGTAGTTTAGCTGTAAACGCCCATTTAAAATTGACCTATACACCTTTACGCTCTCTCATACACAGGATTTGACACGTATCTTAAAAAACAACACGTGTGACGCACATTACAAATCGCGTGTGTGCACACTTTGAAGTCAGTCATGTGTGGGATCTGGTAGTACAGTCATTATTCCTCTTTACATTTCACATTTTATTAATGGGAGGAAGATGTTGCCCTTCAATATGTTCAGAATAGATAGGTGCTTTCCCTTTACCCTGTACTACGTCACTTTTTTGGGCGAGAAAAGGAAGATTTGTCTTCTTCTCAGCTTGACTTCCTGTCCTCGTCACGTTTGTAGAGCCGTGGGTTGGCTCATGCTTCACCCTTCAACTGGACCACATAAAAGTATGAGTGCTGTAATATGTTTTCACATGCCGTGGGTTGACCTACTTCTTAGATGTTTGTTTTAAAACCCAAACTATAAATCAGTCTTTTAGGGCAAGAAAGGCATGTGTGGAAATACTAAAAATGACTTTCATTATGATTCATTATGTTCAGTGTGTAATGCATAATGGTGTATAATGACTGTTTTGACATTTTTTGAAGTGTCATTACCTCCTTTCATGTGATCTTTTAAGGGCTCGTTGATGAATTTCGTCCTCGTGATCACAATGCTTCAATGTTTTGAAAGGGTTGAGTGTAATTGAACACACTGGCTTCACAGAACAGTTCCTTATTGGTCATTCTAGGTCTTTGGTGTAAAATCCAAGAAAATTCTTAGTCCCAACAAAGTCGTACATCTGGCCCTAACTGTCCTCGCTCAAAGTTGGTGTCTCTTTTCCTGGGCAGGAAAATAGATGCCCGGAACTCTGGATGATCCATCATACACTGAAAGCAGAGGTCATCAGAGAGATGATCACAAGTAAGTGTGTGTGTGTGGTGTGGTGTGGTGTGGTTTGGTTCTGTGTGTGGGATTTGTGTGCGAGTGTGTGTGAAGGGTTGAGAGGAGGGGGCAGGGAGGGGGGAGGCTGTTTGTGAAGGTATTTTGCTTTCCACATTGTGGAAAAGCTAAATACAGAAGGTTTTTCTAAGCATCTAAACCACCAAAACCCCAAACTGGGGTTTGGCTTTCAGTCTTAAACTGTTTTTGTGGAAAATTATGTAATTTACATATCGAGGGTATTTGTTTGTTAAACCCAGTCTATATTTCAAGAGCCAAAATCAATTTACTTAAATTACTGCACTGAGCACTGTAATTGTGCAGGTAATGAAACAACTGTGAATCATACAGTAATGGATGTTTTCTCAAAAGATTTATGCATTTCATGTTTGTCTGACTGCTCCTATCTAACAGATTGTCACTGATTGAGATGTTTAGCCTTTTATTGCAGGTTGGTATGTTAAAACAGAGCGTGCCTTCTGTCAGTGACTTCCAAGGATGAATTGTGATTCAGTTGTTTGTTATTATTAAAATCAACTATGCTCGTTATTTTGTACTTTTGCTTTTATTGTTTTTCTTTTGCTCTCTTATTGGGAGACCTCATATTTAAAGGTTGAGGGGCAATCATTTTCATAAAATCCTGCTCAGTTTATAGAGTTCAACTTGCAAATGAGGATGAAGGTAAAATGCAGATGAATTTTTGATCATAATCAATACACTTTTTTACGCAAACGCTTTTTTACGTAACCAGTTTCACTTAAAGGTCAAGTGTGTATTTACGGGGCAGAATATGACAGAAATGGAATATAATATTCATAAGTATGTTTTCATTTCTGTATCACCTGAATCACCTGAAAATATGAGTTGTTGGGGGATTTTTTTTTTTTAGAGCAGTGGTTCATTAATGTCAAAAATTAACATAACATATAATTGTTTCTAGTCTTAAAAAAGATTATTTACCTTTGGTAAGTGTCTGTTTTCTGTTATAAGCATAACTTTTTTTTCTTTTAACCACCCAACAGACTAGTCTTATACACACTCATCCTTGCCAAAAGAATAATAATGATTTATGATTTATGAGAGGTCATAGAGATGTGGCCTTCTTGTGTTTTTACTATTTTTGAATGGGGGCCGAATAAGAATCTTTTTAAATAGTTCTGCATACAGAGTTTTGCATAAATTGTGATTTTAGTTGATATGTGCAACTCTTATCTCATTTTGACAACTTCAGAGCAGACAAAGCCTTGTGGACCCCAGGTTGGGGACCAATGACTTAGAATGAGCCATTTACGGGGTGGGTCCCGTTTCATGGAGGCTGCCAAGTTTCTATTTGTACAGGAGCGAACACATTAAACACTGGCTCAAGAGCAGGTCTTTCATGTTTTTTGTGGCTACTGTAGGTTCTCCTACACATCTGAACAGGGAAGGGTGATGCGGGGAAATCTACATGCTCACCGCTAGATGCCACTAAATCCTACACACTAGTCCTTTAAAAGTATATGACAAAAATGGCCCTCTTTTTATTTTTATCTGAGGCTTTATATGCTATAAATGGGTTTATTTTTCTTCACAGCTGATGGGAGTTTGCGGCTACACTTACTGTAATCTTACTGTAATGGTTCTCTGACTTCTTTTTGGCATGCACCCAGTAGAAGCCTACAAAAGTTCACACCCCCACCACACTTTTTTTTTAATCAGTCATTAACAATGATGGAGGATGCAACTAAGAAAAAATCCAAGCTGAATTCTACCCAGATAAATGTCAGCATGATAACATCAGCAAACTTTTGTTTGTTTTTTTTGTTTATATCTATTTTTTTATTTATTTGTTTGTTAATTTTTTATTTATTTTTTTTTTCATTGTCATCTACGTCCCATCCTCTATGCACCATCAGTGGGACCTGCCCCACAGTTTGAGAACCACTGCTGCAATCAGTGAAGTGAAATTTCTGTCACTTACATGAAGCAGAACGCGACTTTCCTTCCCAGAAGTTTGGTTTTAAGTTTGCTTCTTGCCCACACTCGTCAAACTGGCACCTATGGTTTGCTTTTCTTCCCATGGAGTTACACTGTGTGTGGGCCATTAAGCTATTTGTTTGCCTCTTATTGTAAAATGTGTTATTTTCTTTCCCTTTTTATTGAGTAACCTAACTGTTGCTTGTTATTTCTACCACATTAAACCGTGAGTGTGAATACTGAAAGTCTTCTGTTTTGACTGAAGACAGCAGCCGACCTCATAGCCTTTCTGTTCGGTTGCTGCTGTTTGAGGTTGTTTTGAGCTGAAGGTGTTGCTACATGAGATTACACTTCCTGTAACCTTCTGTGCACCGTCTTTGTGGAGCAGCAGTGTTTATGCCAGTATCAGGTATTGACAGGTAGCTGTGAGGCCCGGCCCCGGGAGCTCTTTGGGCAGATTGTGAGCAACAGAAAAGCTGGATTGAGTAATCAGGCTGTTGGCAGGCAGACAGAAGCCCTCCAGTCCAGCTGAACTGCTTTAAAAGCCCTATCTGCTGTTGTTCCCCCCTCTGCGCTGGCAGCTTATCACCCAGACAGATTTCAGGGGCCTTGAACCGTGCAGAGAGTCCATCCACGTGTGAGAAAGCCCAGGCTCTCGCTCAGACAACATGACCCCCTGCCTTGGAGAGATGGAGATAACTCTTCAGCCCGCGTCACCGTGAGAAAAAACAAAACCCCACCATCTCTTCGGCTTCTGTTAGTGTCATCCACATGTCTGGGAGACGGGAGGGAGGACTGTCTCTCCAAACACAAGTGAGGAAGTTTACAGTCTCTGCCTGGGGCTGTTAGAGATGATCCCTCAGGGAACGGAGCCAAGATCATGATCACTCCTCCACATGACTGATTCCATGTCAATAGTATACACACATGGGTGCACACACAGAATTTCTCTCTCTCTGCCTCACACACACACAACATACATGTGCTCTCAACACCTGCCCTCTGAAGGCACTCTCAGTTAATCTCAACATTAATTATTGACTCTGAGTTTAATTTGAAAGTCAGACGCACTGTAAGCCAGGGGACACTGCTTTAAATAATGTATACGGCCCATTCAGAGGTAATCATATTGTCATTGATTAATATACATTGGTGCTGTGGAGCATACCTGATGTGTGTGGGAGCCAGGCACTGGGTATGATAAAACTTGGCGCTGAGAGCTGGTGTCAGGCCGGGAGCATCTCTAGGGCCCCGTCCTCCTTGTCTGATGTTTCAATCACAGCTTAGGAGCTGTGATGCATGGAGGCATACACTATCAACTGACTGGATAACATGAGGAGCCCAAGAGAATCACCACTGCCAGAGAAAGAAAAGGTTGGAGAGGAAAAAGAAATGCGATTGGGCAGACGGAGAGGGAGACAAAATCAAAGCAAGAGAGGTGAAAATGTGGAGAAAGAGTCAGAATAAATCAAATACATATCTCCAATGAAGTTCAAATGAATTCACTTGAATCTTTTGTGAACAGAGTGCCTCGTGGAAGGACGTAACAATACCACTCAAGGTACAATAATACCACAATAGAAAGCCCACAATGCAATATTAATTGTGATTTGAAACACAAAAAAATATGACTTGAAAAAATGCGCTTCATGAAAGTTATTACAAAGAATTTTCGTAAAGTTGATTCTGGAGGCCACTGTGGACAAAAGCTGTAGCGTTTCCTCCATAATTACCACAAAAAAGACCATCAAAAACAAAATGATCTAAAGGAAATTCTTGTCTAGCTTCTTTTTAGCTGGCTAACAAACCACTCTATAAATGTACATTAAAATGTAAATACAGGCTTGTTTCAATTCTGATGTGTTCAGGATTTCATAGCGTTTCTACATTAAAATTAAACTAAAAAACAAGACATATGTTACATATTTTGTTGAGTTGTGTACTTTCATTATTCAAAATATTTCAACTTTAAGTATTGTGATCCTTTTCGTATGACTCCTGAATTGTTTTCTTTAAAGAATTATTTAGGACTTAGTCTGTTAGCTAGATGGTGACACATAATTGGAATTTCCATTAATGTGCTAGCGGAAATTAGCACTGTAATTGCAGTAATATTATCTTAACAAATGGATCCATTTAGCTTCATATGCTTAACATAAAACAACATGCGTGCTCATAGTCAGAGGCATATATTTCCTCTGCTCTGTGGAAACAAACTAAGGCAGCTGATTTCACATCATAAACTCGATCTGCTACTCTGAATTTAACACTCAACATTAAAGAGCTAAAGCAATCCGAAAGGATCAAAACTCACATTTCAGCTGCGTGCCATTTTCACGGCCTCTATTCATTTTGGCCTAAAATCTTATCTTTCATCTTTTTTTATTACTATTATAACACTACCTTGCTGAGCAGGCACAGCTAAATGTTTATTTCAAAAAGTCTTTTGTCCACTAATTTTATATCCACTCTGGCACTGATGCTGCTGAAATAAAACTCGGACAGACATGTGACATGCAATGTTTTTTGGAAATATCAATCACAGGTACTATACAGTTTCTAGAAGTGTATGATCCAACTTTTTCCCATGATCTCAGGCAAACTAAAATTGCAAAAATATATAAAAAATATTGCATCACAATACCTGTAGATTGAAATACTAAAGAATAACAATACCTGTTGAATTGGCACCCAAGTATCATGATAGCATCGTATAGAGCGATAAATCTATCGTCCCAGCCCTCATATTGAGGCTTTTTTTAAAATTGCGATACTTGATACTTTGTTACATTCCTAGTGGTTGGTAAAAACTACCTTGCCCATTAGGGAAAGAATGACAGGAGCAACAACAAAACATTCTAGTTACTGTACACACACGAGGATGAGCTGCATCAAGTATCCCTGAGCTGACACACTGAGGATGAGGGATTGGGGTGGTAATGAATTCCCACACTCTCACACTCCTGTTGACACCCAGATGCAGATGCCATGTCACCCTAAGTTTAGTTTAGACAAACACAGATCTGCCCGGAGAGGAGCGAGGAGCGCGGCTGCTCCCCGCGATGAAAAATTCATACACCCGTTGTTACCTCGACGCCATGCAGAGAGCACAGAGTTCAAAAACATGAACCAATTACAGTCGAAAACTCAACTGTCTGGACACAACACATGCATTTTGATAGACGTAAAGTTAGACACACTCAAACCAATAAAGAGCTATGCTACACTCTCTTTCTCCATCTCACACACACACACACACACACATACACACACATACACAATCTCTATCGGATAGGTAAACAAATCCTGTCCAAGACTCTCCTCCTTCAGGAGATTGTGAAAGCTTTGGCAAGCTTGAGTGAATATGTTGTTTTTGTTAATACATAAAGATTAGGGAAACAGTCTCTAGGCTCCTCTCCCTCATTCTCTCTTTCCCTCTCCCCTCTCCTTTCATCCTCCCCCACCTTCTCTGAGTCTGGCAGGAGAGGTGGTCTTGTCAGACAGCTTCTCTCCCACGTACCTCTCTCCGCTCTGAGAGGTGTGGAGCAAACAGGCTGAATGCTGGGAGGCTTCTGTCTCTCTTTCTTAAAACCTTTTGGCTGCTGGAAAATACTCTCTGACAGCAGGCCTATGTGTTCTGCTGTATGTTTGACAGGAGAGGAAGAACAGCCTGCACCAGATACAAAATACCACCACAGGCAGATGCTTAGCCAATCTGAGAAAGCCCTCATGGGTTTGAGTAAGAAACAATATTCTACAACTGAAGAGGGACAGTCAGTTATGTGTGGTTTATTCGAGACTGTTTACGGGGCTTTTTCTGCTTCCCAACCGCAGTGATATGATACTGAGTAAGTAATGGGGAAATGGTGACCTAACCGAAGGGTGTGGTTAAAAGAACGCTCGCTTATCTCGATCTTGTGGTATTGCTGGAGTGCAGGTATGTGTAAGAAGGAGCATGTATATGTAGAGCATCAGAGAGGAGGCCTTATTTCTCTTCATCAGATATATTTGCTGGAGACGCAGTGACAGGGACAACTGCAGATAAGGACTGACTCACTGAAGACAGAACATAAAACACTCATGCATGTCATTTAACCTGGTCTGTCAACTTTTTTTTGTTATCTTCATCTGCTTTCAGAGAGGAGAAAGAGTGCCAAATGTTCAAAAAATTGGCCACTCTTTATAATACACTAAGGGCCTGGCCACACCTACACGGGTATTTTTAAAAACAGCTTTTTCTATTTGTTTGGGGCTTTGGTCCACACACAGCAAAAGCATTTTAGGTCACCAAAAACTTTTTGAGCTTTTTGAAAACTCCTGCCAAGTTTAAGATTCTTAAAAATTCTGTATTCAGTGCTGTTGTGTAGACTAGTGTGTTTAGGTTGTAACCCGTCTCTGTCTCTGAGTGCCAGCCACTGTCTCCTTCGCTCACCGTCAGTGTGTGCTGTCATGTCCCTAGTTACCCTGTTTGCTTACACGAGGGGCTGTTTTGTAGAGGATGTTGATGTCGACAAACATTTTAATGATCGAACTGATCAGCCTCAGTGAAAGATACGACCGCATGTGGAAGGAGTAACAATAAAATGAAGCCTGTGGATGCCCACTGTACTATCTTTTTTTTTATTAGTGTACTGTAAAATAAAGTGTGACCCAAAAATTGAATACGTTTTTCATAGTCTCATGGACAGAACATTAATCAGAAGGTAGATTGCTCATGGTAAGTAAAACAATAATGGTAACTCCACCTGCAAGTCAGACTTCAAAAAGATTGCAGTGGTCAACCGAGTCTCCCTCTAATTTTCATCTCTCAACAGGCCTATGAGCCACTCCAGTCAGCCCCTAAAGGAAAGCTTTTTATCATCCAAATTGAGGAGGAGAGAAAGGCCAAATCACATCAGAGGCAACACCAGCTGCACATAAAGAAGTTCTCCACTGAACAATGGAGCTGCCATGAGCACCACCTCTGTCTCCCAGCTGAGCCACGCAGCCAGAGCTTAACCAATCATTGGGGTCAGAGCAGCCGCATGGATGACCAAAGTGCAGCCACCATAATCTAATTGTCATTGTATTGCTTTCCAATGTAAAAGGCATCTCTTTTCAGTATCATGGAGGGATTGTAGTGTAGATGAATAGGTCTGAGGCTTGTGTATGCGACTTTAAACTGATTTAAAGCAGTCTAGTATAGTATTAAGATGCACTTTGGAGTAGTGGTGTTATTCAGGCTTCACAATGGAGCTCTGCTGGAATGATGCACCACCGCAGTAATCAAAGCCCCACATCTCCATCTAATCCCAATTCAGCAGTATGTTTACACAAACTAACACAATGACAAGAATATGCTTAAGAGTAGAAGTTGTCAGATTTATTTTTTCTCAAGTGCCTATTAGAAAAATGTGAAAACTTAAAGGGTAGCTTTGGGATTTTTCAACTCAGGCCTGAGACTAATTTAGATACTTTGTCCTCTTTGTCCCTCAAACTCTCTGTCTTTAATCTTTTCTTTGTCTTCCTTTTTGCCTTTTCAGATGTGCTGTACATGCTGTTAAATCACGTTTTCACAAAAAGTTGCTTTGCCGTAAAAATGATTACTTTTCTTAAAGGGTAGCTTTTGAATTTTTCAACCTACACCCTATTTTCACGTTTTTCTGTCCAAGTGACTAATACAGACCGCAACTTTTGAAATTGGCCCAGTATCGAAGGAGAGGGCTCCAGCCACCAGAGGCAAAATCAATCTACAACATAATCCTTCCAGGCAAAGTAAGTCCACTACAAGTGTTATTTTTGCCACTGACAGGCTCAGAATAGTATTATAAATGTCTGACAACATTATGGGAAGGATTGCTAGAGAAAGAGAGACCTCTTGAGTAAGATATGTTTTGTTTAACCAAAAACAGCTGTTATTGTTCTTGCTAAACTAGCGAGACTCCTTTTGCAAAACTGTAATTTTAACATCGTCATCCTTGTTCTCATTCAAACTTGACAACAACAAAATAAAACTCACCAGAAACACCTTGGCTCAACCAACTCTGGTTGTGTGGTCAAAATGAACCATTTATTCATGGTGTTAGACGTGAAAATATCAGGAGAGGAACGAGACTGATTTCAGACATCAGAGAAGCAGCGGGGGTGGGGGGGGACTGCTACAGCCAAAAAACGCCTCTATCTGTGTCATACACTTATAAAAAACGAGCCTATCAGTGGCAAAAACAAGCACTTTTAAGTTGATGTCATTTTACAGTGTGCAGTTGCGCAGAAGGAATACACTGTAGCTCAGTTTCATTTCTGCAAGCTGCAGCACTATCCCTCAATACTGGACCAATTTCAGAGATTAATTAGTCACTTAGACACAAAAAAAATAGGGAAAAAAACAAAACAAAAACAAAATTACCGTTTAACAAAAGTAATCCAACAGCAAAGCAACTTTTATTAATATAAAAAAATGGAGAAAACAATAGGATTTTTTGTAAAAGAATAGCATGCACAACACATGAAAAAGCAAAGCGAAAGACAAAGAAAAGACAAAGGAAGAAAAGACAGAGAGGGTGAGAGACAAAGAGAATGACCAAAGTATCTAAATTAATTTCAGGTCATGATTCAAGGTCATTTGTGGAAAGAGGTGTCTCTGTCTCTGTTCTTTCTACCTATCCCTGGGCCGTTTTACAGCTGAGCTTCTCTTTGTTTCTAAATTGTGGGGGGGTGATTGGTCACTCTCTTTATCTCTTTCTGAGCAGTTTAATCTTATTCAGCATGGTGCATATTAAACCCTCTCCATGATTAAATATGAAAAGAAGAACATTCCTTTAGCTAATTTCAACATGAAGACTTGTTAGACCATCGAGATTAATTAAATATTTCATGATATTTTAATTTTCTTGATAATATTGACAGGTCAAACTGTACAGCTCTTAACCAAGACAAGGCACTTTCTAAAAGTGGATTATTGGATACAGTAAATACTTCTTGAAAATTTATAATCATGATGAGTCTTCTAGTGATTTTTTGAGGGTCTGCTGGACACACCATCCATACAATTACTCCATCTTTCACTCACTGGTTTGCTTCCCCTACCCCTTTTATTTATGCAGATGGATATTGTTTTATTTACAAGTCAGTAAAGTGCAGTCACATGTTGGACAAAGCAACAGTGTCAGTCGACTCTCATATCTCTCAGAAGTAGGCACACGTATTAATAACACCCTGCGACGGTGATGCCAGCATCCATCTACACTTAGCCGCAGCCTCCTCCTTCATTAGCCAATGGCACCTTTAGCTTATGGTCAGAGCTGCGGCGGTGTCTATAGTGTAATGAAATTTACGAAGAAGAGCCACTTGGTATGCCAGCGATGCGGCAGCAGGTCCCCATGCTCACTGAAAACCACACGCTTGCTTTTATAGATTGCATAATGGCTTGCATGAAAATGGTTTCACACTAACATAAATCAAATGTCAAAATACAACCGGAGCAAGACAATTCCCGTGGTGCACACATGGACACACACACACAATGGAGCACACACACACACACACACACAATGGAGCACACACACACAAACGGCAGATACACATGCTCAGAAGAATCAGCCATCCAAAGAGCGCACAGTCCTGCTTATGCAGATACATGTAGTGCTTGATAGTATACATAATAATTTATTAAGAAATGTTAAATATTCATCAATATTAAATTAATCATTTATAGCAGATCTTTAAATTAAAGGGTGTCCTTGAAGTTTTAGATGTGAGGAGTGTCTTTAGCAAAGAGGCAATCCCCTGTGGACATTTTAAATCTCTGATGTACAACTCTTGGACTGCTATTGTATAATGACTAGCCCACTTTGATATTGTCTCTCACACAGAAAAAACACACAAGCACGGAACAAATGTCCCTGTAAAAGTCATTAATTGCTAGTGCGATAATTAATGCTATCCCCATGTCTAGGAAATGGAAAACACTGTAACACTGCTGGAAAGCTGTGGGGCAGAAAATGGAGAAGAAAATGGTTTGGCTGGGAAGCTTTCATTGTTGCAAAATTTTGCAGTAGTGTCCATGAAACCAGAACTGTGCTCGTCACTTGAAGTAAACTGAGCTGAAACGATTAGTCGCTTTACAGAAAAATAATTGCTGGCTCATTTAATGACTGATTAATATATTTTTCAAGTATAGCAAAAGAGTGAATATATGCCACCAGTTTGGAGAAGCAGAGAAGAGAACCAGCACGGGAGCTAAGCAATGAACTGCTGTGGATGGGGTCAGCAACAAAAAGTATTACAGCCACTTGAAAAAGGTTCACACCCCCCCCCAAAGAAATCATCGTCATCAGTTTAAGGTATACTTTTAATACTTTTACTGCTTTACTTTGCCATCAGATAACTTTTTCTGGTGGAAAACTGCCATTATATAAGTCAAATATTGCTCTCTCCAAACCAACCAAACTCCATAGGCGAAATCAGTCATTTTGCGGAACACAGGAATTGTTGGTCTACTGTTGCCTCAATCTGTTAGTTTGTTTGTGTTATTGCTTGACTTCAGTGAATCTGAACTATCCTTTTATAACACCAAAGTCACACAATAACACAAACAAACCAAAGGACAGAGGCAGTGGTAGACCAGCAACTCCTATGTTCTGCAAAGTAAAATTACTGATTTCACGTATGGAGTTTGGTTGGCTTGGAGAGAGCAATATTTGGCTTATCCTAAATACAGCATACACTTCAAGTGATATGGTGTTTTTTAGGTGGACCTTTCTTAAGTGGCAAAAACACCTTTTGCTGCTGACCCCGTCCACAGCAGATCATTGTTTAGCCCCTTTCTTCTTCTCTGGGGTGTGCTGACTGCCATCTACTAAACGCAAAACAGTGACTATTAAATAAGTACCTCAAACAACCCAACTTCAAATGATCTTAACATATGCCATCAGTTTGGAGCAGCAGAGAGGAGAACCAGGACGAGAGCCAAGCAATGAACTGCTGTGGACGGGGTCAGCAAAAAAGGTATTGTAGCCACATAAAAAAGGATTTAAACAATCAGTGCAAATTCATCTTGTAATTTTCCAAGTCTCCCAAAGTAAAGCACATATTACTATCTTGATCAATACCACTATCAGAATGTATTTAATTACACACAGCTTGGAAGAATTAAGTCATCACACTTAATACGTTTGCGGCCATGAAGGCAGAAGAGGGGAAGGACGCGGCTCTTTGCCAGGGCATGCCGGCTGGTGAGACTGCATGGGACACGCTGTTACACAGCAGCTCAGTGCCAACCACACCTGTGCCCACACTGGCGCCATGCTCTCCAGGGCACGCCGAGGTCACCTGGGTACTCTACCAGCCACACCTGTCCTTCTCCTCACCCTTTCACCCTCATATACTGAAGGTCCTTGTGGAAACCCCCACAGATGGAGCAACATACTGTACAGGATACATGCATGATCGGCTGGTTTGTGAAGGGCAGTTGCTATAGAAGCCATTCTCCTTCAAAGTCAGTGCAAGAGGAGTAGGATTTGCTACTTTTTCTAATTCCACTACATATACAAAAATACTTTTCCCTCTCATTCTCTCCGTACCATTCCCCTTATCAGTTGAGCTAATGCCCTCAGGCAGGAGAGCAGTGAGTCAGGTCACCCCATCTGTATGGGTAAAAGCAAGGTTCAACACAGGGTTGGGCAAAAAGGCAGCTTATAAAAGATTATACTGCCATGATAGCAAATAATCAGGAACTAATTCATTTTGTGGCCCTCTCATCGCGACCTAAGCCTCCTTATTAGGGGGCTTAAATCTACTGATGAGGGTGCTTTTCCCCTCTTAAATTTAAACAGTGCATACCAGGCGGAGACAGCACACTAATATTAGATTTGGTGCTCATTTCTCCACCATTTGTAATAGTTGTGAATGATATAGAGTCAGATATATGTGCTAAATCCAGCGCCTAAAGGATTGAAAGGCTCTTTTGTGTGAGATCTGAGTGTTTCATCTGGATCTGATTATTTTATTGATAACAGCTAGTGGGTGGCAGGTCCTCAGATAAAAGGCTTAGCTGCGATTCATTTCCCTTGTACAAATCCTTCCTCTCAGCGCAGGTCATATTTATTTCAAGTTTTTAATGCATCTACAGCAGCAAGTTGCTTAATGCTTAATGTTTTTAAAGGTACAATATTTAACAATTGCACATCTAAAAATGAGTTGTGCAGTCCAAATAGCGAGTTTGAGACATAGATGATATATTAAATAGACTGAAATTAGGAATGCATCGATGGACCAGCCAAGTCAGCACCACATATCTGATTCTGCACCGGTCAAATTCACACACATGCTCGGCACGATGGTCACGTCATGCATGCGGTGACACAGACAGTGGCGTCATAGCCACAGTACTGGTCACAGCCATACACACTCGGACACATGCTTGCATGAAGTCTGCGCCAGTGACAGACTCCAAGAAGAGAAGACAGACAGTCTACGAGGAGACTGAGCAGCTGACAGTGTCACCGAACAACGGTAAACTTTCTAGCTCTTCAGGCTAATGTTAGCCAGCAGCATAATACTGCTAACAGACTGACAGTTAAAATCTCATCTTCTGTTCTGGCTGAAGAAAGACAACCCATGCTGATGCATCTCCCCAGACATTTTCTCATACAGACTCATTCTCCTTCTGTTCTTTCGGTCAGTCTCCGGGTTGTTTACATCTACTTCTGCATGATATCTTGAGAAATCACGTTCCCTATGAGATCTTGTGAGAATGTGCTCCCTCTGGTACATAATCTTAATATAATAATACAATAAGGCCTGGCTGTAACCTGGAGCACCTTTGGAGAAAATGTAAACAATATTTAATATTGTTTTATTATGAACAACCAATGAACTTTGACATTTAACCCTTTAACTCCTAATATGTGAGACTCAATAAATATATTGCTCAATTTAATCGTTATAAATATCACTCCGTCTAAAAGATTATTAATGATTTCTTACGACTCTTACACTCTTACACTTATTCGGCATTAATCTGACCAGTAAATAATGTGAAACAGGCATTAGAACGACACCGAGGCTATTACACTGTCAAAGAAGAGAGTATTTCAACTTAGCATGTTTCCTTAATCTCTGATGACATGTCATGGTCATTTTATGATTTATTACAGTAAAGGTATCACAGATTTCTCCCTTAAAAAAATGATGAAGACTAATGGATGGAGCCTCTTTTTTACAAATCACAAAACTCCATATGTGTCCAGCTCTAATTAGTTCTTTTATCATTTCAATGACAAATTTTGAATTGTGTGCAGGAGTCTTTCATTACAGCCATGCACAGATATATTGTAGCAGCAGGAAAACCCTCATCTATGTAGCCCAGGCTTCACCATAAATCAGGCTAAATTCCCTAGAAAGAAGAATGCAGGAGGACACTGCACCCAGCACTAAAATAGTATCACCCTGGGCTACTTCTGATTGAATGTTTTATCACAGACAATCCTGAGTGGCGGAAAAAAAGAAACTAATTCATTCATCCTGCTCAAGTAAAGAACTGTAACAACCATGTAATTCCTCTGAGATTTTGCCGTTTCAGAGCACTTTGATTTGTCATGTTATTCATGTCTTTTCATCCCTCTTTCTTCCTGCACTCAGCTCTACAGTGCGGTGGGTATCGTGTGCTGTAATTCAGCTTTTTATAACCCTCCTCGCTCATTCACCTATTGAGTATCTGCCACTGTAGTACCAGGGCCACATGAGTTCATCACTCTGCCTCAGTAAAAGGATACAATAAGTATATGTCCAGGGCAGCTTAGGAAGGGCATGGATATCCATCAGCAGTGCATATGATGGATCATGGGGGTGTCTGGGATGAATAGACATACAACAAAAAATACAGTGAGGCCAAAACGGGCAGGAATATACATTACATCCATTTAATCATCAGCGCGTGTTAGGGAGGCAGGCGGGCCTTGCTTTCTCTATTCCTGCCGCCTTCAAAAGCTTTGCGTAGATTGATTATGTACGGAGGAGCAGCGAGCATAGCTGCAAAACACCTGCCAAGAAGAGGAGGCAGTAAGCTTTTTCACTGATACACAAAAAGCATGCGAGAAGACAGTAAGAAAGGAAAGAATGGATGACTGCTTAGCTACCCAGATAAATAGCTCTGAGTATGCAGAGTACTGATGGAAATCTAGCTCCCCAAGCACAGCGACACAAAATGCACCACTCCCAGTCCAAAATGTGTTGTTGCGTATCTGTTTGCCACTTGTGGAATGTCGAGCAGAAACCTTGACACATTCAGTGACAGTCTGTTAATCCATCAAAGGCGAAAGTTCATCAGAGAGCTGAGGTGAATTGTGAGAGGATATCAGAGTTTTCACAGCTGTGACTAAAAGGATCCTGAATTACTATCCTGTAAAAGGAAGCAGGTCATTAAGGAGGAATACCAAAACATGGAAAACTGATAAGGCGATTGCTGGGTTTAAAATCTCATCATCATTTCCGAGCACGGATTCCTTTCGACGCCCTAGGCCTTATTTAACCTCAGAGTTAAAATACTCACACCTTTTTACACCCACATGAAACTGGGCCATTAAGGTCATCCTGGATAAATGTATTCATGAAGTGTGATCTGCATGAATGGGGGAAAAAAGGAGCTGCGAGATGGCGCTGCTGCAGCCGTCTCCGTGGTGATGACGTGATTGATGATGATTAGAGATCTTGTCTTAAATCGATTTTACAGGACATGTCATCTGCATTTCATTTACAGAACGAGTAGTTGCTCTCCGTACAAAAATGTAAACATGTCTCATGTCCTTAATTCAGGGAGTGCTGTTCCACGTGTCAAGCGTTGGGATTTTGAAGGACTCACACCTAACTAAAGATGAAGAAAAAAGGAGACAACAGAAAGAGAGAAAAACAAGGGAACAGGAAGAGAAGCAAGCAGGGAGCAATTTTGTAACACTTGAAAAGCCACTTTCGATAAAGGGGAGCCCAGTTCCTTTTATGTTTCTTTTATGAGAGGATGAAGACATAGGGACCAGTGAGTTTTTTCAATATATGTAGAAAGGTTGAACTGCTCTTTCATCCAGATTCAATGACACTCACTGCTCATGAATATAGATAAGAAACATGCAAATCGAAAAGCCCATGCAGTCATGTTTTTGTTGTCGTTTTACTTGAATATATTACTTCTAAATCTCAGGAAACGTAGTATGTACCTGACCTGTTAAAAGATGAGCATAATAGGTGGATTATCATTGTAGCTCAGAGCCTTTAAGTGCTTACAGGTCTTACATTACCAAATCTACAGTAAATGGTAGAGGGATAGTTTGCAAGCATGGAAGGAAAGCAATGAACTGCTGTGGACAAAACAAATTTTAGCCACTTAAAAAACAGGTCCATGATGGGAAACCGCTGTTGTAAAGCAAAATACTGCTCTCTCCAAACCAACCAAACTACAAAGGCAAAATCAGTCATTTTACCTTGCAGAACATGTGAGCTCCTGGTCTACTGCTGCCTCATTCTGTTAGTTTGGTTGCATTATTGCGTGACAGAAATTACAAAAAAATCTTTTGTTGCATTTGAACATTTCATTGCTTAGCTTCTGTGCTGGTGCTGCTCTCTGCTTCTCTGACCTGGGGATGTGACAACAGGCGTCTACTATAGGTAATACATTGACTATGGATAAGTATGCCATATGGTCCTACATCAAATAATACAAACTTTAAATCCTTTTAAGTGTGTTTTTCTTATCTTCTTTTGAAAGGGAAACCACACCAGGCTTCTATTCTAACTTCCTCAGTTGAGGCTTTTTGAGGCTTTTGAGTTGTATGGCAGTGGATTGTCTCTCACAGCCGGACAAGAGAGCCCCTCTCACCTCTGTCTCATCTGGGAAGCCCTGGGGTTGGGCTGAGGGAAGAAAGAAGGCTGAAGGCAGGGCCGGATGAAAAACGAGGGTGTCACAGCATTGTTGCAAGGTTAGCACACCCGCTAATGGAGCTGTGCTGGGGCAGGGCGCCCTGAGGATCGACCCCGCCAAGGGGGGCATGTACAAGCCCAAGATAAACTACTGTAGGGGGCATGGCACTGCCCCAAGCCCCTCTACTGCCCGCTAAGCACTCACACACACACACACACACACACACGCACACACGCACACCGCACACACCACCACCACTGGCTAGAGACAACCGCTCCACATTTATAGCTGACCATCAGATGCAACACAGAGATCCCCACTGCTCCTCATAAAGCAGAGTTTGACACAGCACTATTCAATGTTTATAAAAAGCTGAGTAACAGTGTAACTTTACTCTGATAGACTTGGGTTAGTATGTAGCACCGTCACTTCATTTCTTCAAACAACTTCACTCAACATTATACTCACCATTCAAAATGATGACATCTTTTGGCAGACTACTCTGACAGTGGAGACATTGATATTATTTTGATTCCATGCAGCGATAACTGCGATCCAACTCAAACCAATCTCTTCCCGCAAAAAGTAAACATCTCACGTAAAAGGGGGAAAGAAAATTGAATGAGCAGATCCCAAGCCTGAGTGTGAAGGGACCACTCTGTGGTTCATGTTTCAGGATAATCTGCCAAACCGTGCTGCTCTCCAGACTGTTCATGTAGACATGTACATGGAAACATGCTCGTCTTCTGCCTTTTCAGCAGCATAGATTATTTTAACACAGCCAGGTAAACCCTGATTATCCCAAGAGCTCAGAGGGCACTGCAGACAGCCAAGAGAAAAATGAGAGAAAGTTACGAATGAGACATATGGCTGACATACTCCTGCTGTGCAGGGTTGCACCGCTGAGCGGTCAAGGGTGGGGAGTTTCAGACAGAGGGGACATGAAGAATGACATGCCCTGGAAGATCTCTTGCTCACATGGGACTCTGAGTTGACAAAGAAAGCTCTGTTTGGCAGAGTGGCAGCCATATTAATGACCAGTTCATCACTGTTTGTCAGGGGAGGGAAAAAGGAAAAAGATGGGAAGAAGGAAAAAGGGTTCCCAGCAGGCCTTTAAGGAGACTGACTTCCTGCCAGGAGAGGAGAGGAATGCTGACATCTTCCTGTTGGCTGCTCACAGGCGATTTTGATTGGTCAAGAGGGGATACAGATGGGTCAGTAAGCCATGCTTTGATTGGATAGAAGGAATGTGGTAAGATCAGCGTGGGGTCCAGTCAATGTCAGGTCTAAGGTCAAGGTTTAAATGAGAAAGAAAGACCCTGAGTGAGGAAAGGAGAGAAGGGGGCTAAGAAAAGGAACACTTAAAGCTTCTGAAAATTTGGGTTGAAATAGTAAAAACACATAATGTTCAAAGATCAGTGTCTCATTACGCAGACACAAAAATCTGAGTGAAAATAAACATTCAGAATTAGTAGAAAACCTAGTTCAAAAAAGCCCATTTTTCTGTGTAGGTGTGGCAAATCATATTTTGATTGATGCCTCCCTCCAAACTAATATAACTTGCTGCAGATTGAGGCAGCAGTAGAACACCAAGTCCGAACTGTTGCGAGGTAAAATTACTGTTTTGTCAAAGGAGTCTGAAGCGATATAACAGCTTCAGTTCCCCATTGTTGAGTTGGTTCAGACTCAAAGACGCAGATTAAGCAGGAATTGTGAGGCTTTGTTGCCCCTGTTTGAGTGGAATGACTGATGTCATGGATTTCTTTTAGGGCTTGACCGATACACTTATCATGTAATTCACAATCTTTCACAATATTTGGGTTTCAATTCAATAGGTATTGCCAAGTATGGCAATTCGATATTACAATATTATTGTAATTTGTTTGCTTTTTTAAGACCAGACCATGTGAATGCATAATGCATATTACATGTCAGTCAGTCTTTCTGAGTTTTATTTCAGCACCATCATTGCTATACTGCCTATGCATATATAAGTAGTAAATAAAATAGTTTTTGAAGTCATTTAGCTGTTCCTGCTCATCATGCTAGTGCCACAGGAAAATAATAAATAAAATGGTAGGCCAAAATGAATAGAAATTTGAGTTTGAGTTTTGACCCTTTCAGGTTGCCGTAGCCAGGTTAGTGTGGAGTGTTGGAGCCAGATTAGCAATGAGTTTGCAATGTGATATCAGTAGCTGTTAGGCAGTTTCAGAACAGAGGAAATTCATGCCTGTTTGTTAAGATAATAATACAGCAACTGCAATGCTAATTTTGATTCAGCAATCTTAAAAAATATATATTATTAAAAGTATAAAGACTAGACTTTAGAGAATTGATTTTTTTTCTCCCCACAACTGTCTGTGAATGATTTGCAGAATTAACAAAAACTTTAATGACAATAAACTGAATTTGGATTACAACTAATTTCTAATACTTTCTTTTACTTTTTTTTATTATTATGTACATAAGACCCTAAATTACATAGTTAGAAGGCTACTGTGGATTTGACTTTCCAGTGGCTTTAAAAGGTTTAAAACAGGAAAACCTTTCATCAGTGCACTGTGTAAAATACCAAAATCACATTTCTTCTCTTTTGGTTTGCACATTTAAACATGATTCACCAGCCTGTTTTCCATGTTTTTGGTCACTGCATGTACGCTTTTGAGGAGAGTGGGGGAAAAAAGCATTTTTGTGGGGTTCCCTCTTGAGCTGTGACATCACTGCTGCTAATCAAAGCAATGCCGAGTGTTTCTGAACTATATCAGGTAACATCAAAGAAAGAGAGTGGGTGTCTACATCTGACTGTGTGCGATCTTCCTGTTTCTGAGTCTGACAGTGTGAGACGGGAGGTGAAATGGGCTAGTGATAGGCGGGATTGAGCCCGCCTAGAATCCAGCAGAGAAAGGCCTGTCCAACAAGCTTCACTAAAGCCTCTGTCGCTGATCTAACAAAGCCCCTCTTATTCGGGGCAGCAGACAGAGGCCCACAGGGAGAAAACCTCAAAGACTTTAACAACACCTCAAACCCCAGCCTCCATGACGGCTTGCTTCTTTCATTATTGAGCTCAAACGGGGGCTCTGTGGGTGCCAGTGTGGGCATGCCCGTATTAAAGAGAAAATAAGCCTCTGCCCACACATTATCGCTCACATGGCACCGACACCCACAGGCATTATTGCGTGGAATTTTCCAGTACCGGCATCTCATCACCCAGCGTAATATGTTTCCATGTGTGGCGGCAATTAAAGTGCCCAAACACAGAAGTGGTAACAGAAGCCACACTGGCTCCTGTGTGCAGAGGCCACCGTGTCTCTCCAGTCCCGTGAAAACAGTGAAGGCAGATACACTACCTAAAAACACATGCCACATACTGTATAGCAATTTAAAAACATGCTGATGGATGTGGTAGATAGAAAAATGACAGTATTGATAACACATATTAGATAAAGACAAACCACATTGCTCTCGATGATCACAAAAGATGTAAATCTAGGAAAAGCATGAGGCCAAGATTTTCTTAGTCAATTCATTCAGTTCAATTCAAAAGACCTGTATTAGCATGGGAAACAGACGTTTACATTGCCAAGTATAAAGAAATATGTCTGTTAAAAAATATAAATACAAATAAGCAAGAACTGTACTGTATAAACACTGCAATGCTTTCTTTTTTTCTGAATGTATTTACAGATATCGGTTCTGTAGACAGTGGTCTGTTTTTATTTGGTTCAACCCAGTGTATTTCCTGGGTCAGGGTCTGACGCTGGGAGATGACTAAATATTCAAGCTGCTCACTACTGTACACATGTTGTGAAAACTGTGCAAAACATCAGGAATAATATAATAGTTCATTCCTATATGTATGTATGTACAGAGGTCAGCACAGTGCAGCCTTACGGATACTGAAAACTAAAGGAGCAATATGCAACAACTGCACCTGCAAAAATGAGTAGTGCAGTCTGTAGATGGTATATTAAATAGAATGCAATCATATTTAGTATACAGTCTACGGTTGAAGCAAGTTGTTTGAGCGCAAGACAAGAGAAACATTGTAATTTTAACAACAACGAGTCCTACACTGTAAGTTGATCAGCTGTTTATGACTGCTAACTGTCTGTCAGTGTAAAGCTAAGTCCGTTATCCTGAAAACAAAAGTTCAGTGCTCTGAAGACACACACTCTGGAGTTGTGCTGCACATTAATCGCAATATTAACAAAATCGCAACATGGCTGTTTAGTGCAATATCCAAATACTAGAACCAGAAACAAATCATCATAATGAAGCATTTTAGTGCTGCATAGATGACCTGGCCTTAAAGTCTTCTCCAAATGAAAGAAACATGTTTGGTACAGACCCCAACAAATGTCACATCATCATGATTTTAAGTTATTCATTTATTTTATTTTAGTAAAAGTGAAAACTGTAATGCAAAAATGATCATTCCCACTAATCATCGTATTGCATATTTGTGTCAGAAAAAAAAAAAAAAAATAAAAAAATCGCACATTGACTTTTTTTTTTTACCATATTGTGCAGGCCTACTCTAGAGTTTGAGTTCAGTGAGTGCCTGCCTTACTGTCAACCACAATCCACTAACATATGGCCAATTTAACCATTATGAACATATACTTCCTCTAAAAGATTGCTGATTCTGTTTACTCATAAACAGACCCTCATTCAGTGAACATTCTGCATCAATTTTAACTCTACAAACAATACAACAACAGTAACAATAACACAGGTTATTGACCGGAATAGAAATTTCAAAGGAGGATACTGCGGCTGTAGCGTTGTTGTCAGAGAAGCAAGTATTTCAGCTTAGCATGTTTACTTCATTTTTGATGACATACCATGGTCATTTTATAATATATTGCAGTAAATATATTGCAGATTTCTCCATTAAAATTCTGTATGTTTGCTTCCTTCATCTCTCCATATCATCTCTTTCTGTTTCACTCTCACTCCTTTCTCTGTCAAACTGTAACTGTAAAAAAGAAACCAAAAAATCAAACGCAATGAAATAAATTCAAATTGAATGTGATATTTTACTATATGTTTATGCCAGAAATTTAAAAGCATGGATAACTGGTAGAATAGCAACTGCAGCCACAGTATTTACTCTGAATCCACATGTGTCAGTCTGCTCCAACTGGCCTCCCCTCCCATTACATTGTAGCTGCAGCTCTGGGCCACAAGTACTGAAGAAAAGCTTCTGTAGGGAAACCAGTGTTTTTCCATTCATTCTCTTCTTCTGATTTCCTTCTCTCTGCTTCTTGATTCTTGGAAAAGTTTTAAAAAGAGAGTTCATACTCAATGTATAATCCATAAAACCAACCTGTATCATTTTATTTCTGATGTCAACTAGTTAACCTCGATAAAACCACAAACACACACACATACGCTCACACATTTAAACAATGCATGCACAATGGTTTTCCAGCAACTTCTACCAAGATTGCATAAGACAAAACACCCACGGAACCGCGACAGGACACATTCAACTTCCGCTTTCTTTAAAGCGTCGCTATTCCGATAATCTTTCCACCCACCTGATACCTCATGAGCAATGAGCCTTACGAATACTGAAAATGGACAGCAATCTATCATCAGCAAACATCATGCTGAGAGCATTTGCACTCCTACTGCTCTCTGAAAGTGCACAGGTTCACTCACTCTGCACTACACCCATCAAACTCTGACCCCTTCATACACTGATGACATTGTGCTGTTCAATCATAGTGAGAGACATTAAATAAAGTGAGGTTACAGTGGGCCAATATAATATAATAATTGTGCAAAAGCTGAGGAGAGTCTTATCATGAACTTTACAGCAGGCCAGAGTGGGGGTAAGAGAGGCAAAGTACAAGGAGCTCAAACTGGCAAAAGGCTATCTGGTGTTATGGTTTTGAGGGACAGTGGGAAGGTGCTTTGGGGACAGTGGGGTTAATAGTCCAGGGAAGACAGGCCTGGCACCAGCATGTTATAATAATACACTTGGCAGCTAGAATGGTGTCAACCCCTTAATTCCCCCCGGGAGAGAAGGACACAGCCTAATCTGTATTCAGTCCTGACATTGTCCACATCTGATATGGAACATTAGCCCCTAACTCTCTCTATAGACTAGTGTCCTTCGGTTTATATTACTTTATGTTAATAGAGAGAGAAAACTCCATGTGCTGTCGTTTGTCATTGTTAGCAGGGGTGCTCCCTGAGCCTGTTTGAAATGCATTTGTTTAGAAGGGAAAAAAGGGGGAAGGTAAACCTGACCGCTCGGGGAACCTCGTCGCTTCTCCGTCTCTATTGATCTTTGATCCAAGTGAGAGCCTATCGTGCCCCCTTCCTCTCCTTGTCCTGTGTTCTGCACTCTTTCATTCACCACCTATTTTCCACTCCTCTGAAGTCAGCCGTGTGTGTCTATATCTAACTGGGGTGATTGAGCCACTGAGAAAAGATTAGCCCTTTTTGTAAAAATAAAATATTTGTTTCAACTTTAAAAAGTTGGGCTGCCTTCAAATGTTAGGTTGATTGAATCTGAAAGGAGAGCTGAGGTAATTATGTAATGGTTCATAACAAAATTTTCTAGTCAAATAAACTTGATATTAATTTAGTTGTGACTGAGAAAAACTAGAAGAATGCACTCAATACAGTGCAGATCTCTGCCAGGCAACCGAGAAGTATATTTAGATGTAACCCCTCTGTAATTACCAACATTGGATTTTTGTCTTGATTGATTTTGTCCTAACCAGTGTATGAATTCCTAAAAACATGTTTTGTGAAATCGCAGTGGACACAGTTTTACAAGGACTTTAAAAAAAAGTGAATCACAGAGGTCTTTCAACATACAGTTATGAATGTGCAAAAAATAATTAAGCCGATCAGTCCAGTAGTATGCAAGATTAGCTGTGGACAAGCTCGATGTCCATTGGTCATGCACAAACATAGACGCAAGCGATCACATGATCCCCTAAACTAGAAATATTCAGTTCAACCTACAACTTCTCATTCACACTGAGAAAGATTACAAATAAATTTGATTTTTTTACATTTTTCTTTTCACGCAAAAAACTTAAAGCTGCAGCTGCTCCTGCTGGCGCTACTTTGTTTCAGCATTAACAAAAAGACAATATGCAAAAAAGCTTCCTATGAAACTTCTAAGTGTTAGGAAACAGGGACTACATTCAATACTAAACTTCATCATGGTTCACAGTATTTTCATTATTGTGAAAACACTGTGAACCACGACTTTCTTTAAAGTGTATTCAAGACACAACAAGTTTTCATCATATATGTTTTATTCAATTTATAAAAAAAGGAGAGAAAAAGAAGAGTTTTCACTGTAAATAATGCATGCTGGGTCTAAGTCTGATAAAATGCTGATATTGTTTCTTTATGAACTTAATTAAATGAGTTGATTTAAGTAACTGTTTATTTACATGAAGTTAATGGGAAGAGATTAGTTTTATTCCACCAAATTCGGTATGTTTTTTTTTTTTTTTTTCAGTGCTGGCATCCAGGACCAGAGCCTGATTCCCTTTCACCCTGCCTTTAATGGCTAATATATTTGGGTATTTTAAATTTTATTCAGTGAATTTTCACTTCCCCCTCTCTTTTTAATTCTCTCTATGAAGCTAAACATTAAGCAAATGTCCAGCTTCATCATTGAGAGTACGACTCTGTGCTGAGAATCAATTAGGAAAAATGGAATCAATTAGAAAAATGAAAAAAAAATTGCAAATGCAAAATAAAAAGGAGGTCAAAAAAAGTGAGATCTATCGCTCCTGAAAGGCCTTGAAGAATCTGGTTTATGGGCCCTAACAAGTTTACATAGATAATTATTTACAGTAGAAATGAAAAGCACACCAACATGAATAAATATGTTCTAAGCAGTTGCTCTACAAGAGATGAGCCACAGTTACATTGCTGCTTAACATAGCCTGCATCGTCTTATTTGAATAAAATAAAATGAGGGAACGTCTGGCAAGGCTGGCGGAGGGAATATTGTTTAAATCTGACAATATTCTCTGACTTCTGTTGGAATTAATTCAGCTAATTGTCTTCAGCCCAATTAGAGTCTATTCCCCTCTGCAGTCTGGTGAAACAGTGCCGAGCTAATTGGATTAAATCTTTATCATTTCCTGGGAAACAGAGAGAGAAGGGGGAATATGAAGCAACACTACTGCCTTTTTTAATTAAATCTAACCTAATGACTGTGCTTTTATTAACATCCAACTTCTTCATGCTTCCTTCTGTGCTGTAAATACGGATGAAAATTCACTGGTGGAGACTTTTACACAACCAATTTATTGACTATGAAACCTTCTCTACAATGATACCTATACTGGATCACCAAAGAATGCGTACAGGTTACCTCTCTACTGATTTTTTTTCCACTGTACTCATCACTGTGAGTCACTAGCAGGGCAGGAGAGAGCCTCATTGTAAACCTGTGAGTGCACAGTACAGTAAAAAGCATGTCCCTGTGTACCTACCAGCCCTGCTCATCCTCTTAAATGCCAATAATAATTAATGGTATTACAGCAGGATACTTCTGAGCCTCTTAAACTCTGCTTTATTAGTGGCCTTTAGATAGGCCAGGTGGGGCTGGCTGTGTGGAGAAAGGGGACTTTGCCAATCCTTACTGAGGCATAAAAAGGGGTTGGTGATGAAAAGAAACAGTGATTATGGACGAAAATGAATAGACAGAATTCATCAGCATGTTTCAGAGTATATCCACAGGAAGATCATATTGTGTTCAGTCTCATCAAAACTGCTGCAGTGAATGTTGCGTTTTTTACCGTCTCCCACCACTGTTCTGTGAATGACCACTGCCAGCCACTTGCTACCAGCTCAGAATATAAAATGGACTATAAAAGGACCATTCACATTCATGATAATTATATGTTTTCTCAAAGTGTCCAGGGAATCACAGCCACTGACAAATCCCTGCTTGAGGATAAACTATTTATTCAGAATTAAGAGCTCACCAAGGAAAAAAAAAGAAATATCGAAGCGATTGTTGGTGACTGTGAAGATGAAAGAAGAAGCAGGAAAGATCATAAACACAGTGTTTACAAAGGCTGCCTTCGAGCATTAATAACCATTTTAAAACAATAACATTAGGAGCCTAATCAGACAAAGTACTAAGCTGATGGCAACTTTAGTTAGAGAGGAACAGCTCCAGTAAATGCCTCGCAGAGAGTCTCTCTGTGCTAAGAGGGAATTGAGCTACTTAACAACAGGAGAATTACTCTGATGATCCAAGACAAAACACATTACAAAAGCAGGATTTCTCTGAATTTACTGTGACTGAACAAACTTGACCCTATCTGCTATCTCAAAGCCTCTGGAGACTCAAATCCACAACAGCCTTCTACCCATGTAATTTAGGGTCTCAAGTGCATTATAGAAAGCATCTAAAAATATTAGAAATTAGTCTTAATCCAAATTCAAAATATTGACATTTAAGTTTTTGTTCACTTTCCTTTACGGCTTTATTGCTGAGACATTTATTATGAAAATTACACAATTAATCCCAAAAGGGTGGCAAATTGTAAGCACTTAATCAATCAGTGGTAACATTAACAATCAATTAATGGATTAATCATTATTTTAAAAAATAATTGAATTTGGCTTATACCAAATAGCAAATGCATTTATTTGATAATAGACTGATGAAATTTCACTTGATTGGCTGATTCATTGATGAGCGATTACACTGCTTGGCTGCAAACACACATGACCTGCCACACCAACACAGTCTTAAGAAATGGTCTAAACAGCACAATGAGCTGTTTGAGCCATTTATTTTCACTCAGATATTTGCAGATGCGTCATGAAAAAAAACAACAACAACTTTGATATCACAAATGCCGTTTTACTATATAAAGCCACATTTCCAGAGGTTTTTAGTCGTGATTTACTCTGGTGCCATTTTACAGCCTTCCACCAAGGTTCAGTATAGGTGACTATACTATACTAGAGTTATATGCACTCTGTACTGTCAATATGTACAGTGCATGCATCCACTTAACCTCAGTACATAACAACCATATGTGCAACAATCTCCTGACCACTCAGCTTCTTTGCTTCAGATTGAAGAGCCACTGTATTGATTCAGTGAAGCCCTGCGCCTCTCCCCCCTTCTTTTAAAGAAGCCAAGTCGTGTGTCCAGCGCTGCTCTGCTCTAAGAATCGTTTCCTTATAGTCTCCGAGGGAGAGACGGGGAAGAGCATCTGGAAAAACAAACAGAAAACCCAGTGAGAGGAAGGTTGGGATGATATACAGCCAGTAGGGAATAATGCAGCTCACTGCCATGAGAGTGGATTGGACTGGAGGGCAATAGGGAGCATTGGGGGGAATGGGCCGCTTTATACTGCATGACTCATGAAAATATAATGAACAGGAGCCAACGACCCAAAAGCCAACATACATACATCTACACATGTAGACACACAGCCGTGGGTGCAGACAAACAGACAAGACACAGACAAATACACACTCACACACACACACACACACACACACACACACACACACACACACACCACACACACACACACACACACACACACTGCCATCAGCTACTATTTCAGATAAAGCATCTGTAGCATCTGTCACTCTGGAAAATAAAGAGCACATGTGTTAAAATGATAAACTTGCACAGTTTTATTCCAAAGGCATTTAAGGACAATTTTGTATAGGCTGGTATATATAATTTATTGGTATATGGATACATGTTGATGAATATTTAACAGAGCCAAGAACAGTTATTGTATACATAGTTTTCTTTATGTTTTGTTTTGTTAATTTTATATTTTATATCTTGGTTTTGAATTTTTATTTTGTTTTTGGAATGATAATAGATTTGTTTTGCGTCTCTATATTGTCATAAATATTGTGGGCTTCATTTTTTTCCCCCAAATGACCATTTCTCTTCAAGATGACTAAAGACGGCAAGCATAAAAAAGTTTAATTTATACGTGCAAAATATGCATACTGTGTTTCCCATTTGACCTTAAACCTTAAAAGATAGCTGCAATGGAGGAACAATTAAATTTTTTTCAACTTCTACTACGTAGTGCTGATAACATATAGATCAAGATTATGCAACTACATTGCCTATTTCTCGCCTAAAATGTTTTCAGAGGCATATTTTAGTGTAATTTTTAGCTGTAATACAATAAATATTGTAACCAAATGGCTGCCATTTTGGCTTTGGATTCTTGAGGATCCTAAAGCTCAGCTCAAACAGTGAAACAAGGCAGTGCTGATCAAATTGGATCAATGTTACTACATTACCTATTTCTTGCTTAAAAAGTTTTCAGAAACATATTTTAGTGTTATGTTTAGCTGTAAATATTAAGTATACTGTCACAGGCTGCCACCATTTTGGCTCTGGTTTCTGATGGAGACCACTGCCTAGTCAAACTAGGAAGTGGTGATCAAAGATGCCTATTTCTTGTCTAAAATGTTTTCAGAAACATATTTTAGTATACTATTCAGCTGTAATATGAGAAAGTTACTCACGAGGTTGAAAACGGGGCGGGGAAGACAGAGAGGGACTTGTATGCACATGCAGTGGTCCAAGATAAAAACAACACATGCACAGGAGTGTGTTGTCATTCTCTGCTCAGGATGCGATAACTTTGCTAAACCTTTACATACCATAGTTGTTTGCTGACACCTAGTGAGGCTGAATGGTTTATTTTTTACCTTTAACTGAAAGGAAATATTATTGTGAATCTCTTCCCTCAGACACACACACATACAACAAGAGAATAGCCACTCACTCACACAGGGGCTCCACCACAACTTGAGTCACCTGGACTGATTACAAGAGTTGAGTTTTGCCTTTTTAGAGACTTACTGAGAACAGATGGTACAGCCTATGAGGCAGACATGAAGGAAGAAGAACCGCTTTAGTCACTTAGCTCAGGAGCAAAGGACAGTCATGTCTGATGATGTAATTTTAGTGGGACATGAAATATCTAAACCATGTTATTTCATGCCTGTCTACACACACGCTTCACTACAGAAATGTCCCATGTTGACGTTCTGAATAGGATTTCAAGGATCTGTTTTGCAGCTGGGAAAATGCTTCACATATATTGAAAAAGACCGCTCAGGAAAATGGATGTCTGAATCCGAGTGGGCAAATGACATTGCACAGTGCACAGAGCAGAGGGAAAGCGATCAATGCAGATCATAAACAGAATACAATAAAGTAATCCATTGCCATTACCAGCAAATGGGCATTATATTGGAGGCCTTTGCAGACTGAGACATGCATTGCTTCAGTTCAACTTGGATGAACGTATGAAGAAGAATGGCCTTGTAATGTCGCACCAATGGGTTGAAGAAAATAAAGCGTGGCAACTAAAATATACGTACAGATATGCTTCCAAATGCTGAGAGGATTGAGGATTGAGAGGCGACAGGGAATTATTTTGATAAAAGAAAGAAAAGGAAATCAAATAAACAACTGTGTGGATAGACACTGCATCCATGTACTACACACCCACACCCACGCACGCACACACACACACAACTTCTCTGGCAGCCGGACACACCATCCCTCGCATGCGTCTGTGAAAACTGAGTCCTTCTCTGTCACACTCCCAACATCTGGATCTGTTAAGAAAATTAACAGCCTGGCTATTCCACTGTCATTTAACCTGCAAGCAATTGAGCCATGTGTTGAAAAGTTTTCTTGGATACTCACAGGCCTGCTTGGAAAAGTGCCTCCCTGTCATAAATCAGCGCACTCCCTCCGTAGAATAGCAGTGTCTCGCCAAAGTTTTCTCCACTAAAGTTTGCATTAATGCAAAGATCACTACAACAGCATTTAAAATCTAAGAGATGAGCAATTATGGGACAAAGATGTTTATCAACGGTTATACAGAACCAAAATGATTAGTACAATTGTGCAAAGTGTGAAAGGTTATCTATATTTATTTTTAATGCTCAAGGAACTTTTATTCCCTTTTTCTCACTCACAAGGTTGATGTGGAGAATGGGGCAGTTTTAGGTAACATAGTACAGTACGTATAATACAGTATGAGCCACACTTTTTAGTATATTAATAATCTTACTTGTTTGTTTTATATAATGGTCATGTAAAGTAGAGCCCAACAAATATGGGATTTTTCAGACTGATACTGATACCAATTTTAGAGCAGAAAAATTCACTGGTTACTGATATGGTGGCCAATGTAGTGAATTTCTGAGCGGGAATAAAAAGAGACTTATTCCATGACGACTGTGGACTCATTTTGCACCGATTTAACTACACAAAGGTACTCAGAAGGCTGTTTCCTTAAATAAATAACATTATTAAAGAATGTCATACATTTTATTTAACATGTTAAATAATTTAGCATATACATTGTCAACCAATTGTAGGAATGAACACTGAGAAGATAAAGAATAAAATAAAAATAAATAGCTAAATTAACATCAGTACTATTAAGTACCAGTCAATTGCTGAATATTTTAATACTGTCAGTCAATTAGGAGCAGGTTGTAAAACAAGAACCAAAGCTTCTCAGTATTTACACCTGCCAGGTTCTCATAAATGCTCCCCATTCTTCTAAATCGGATCACCCCAATCACTGTTTTCTGCATTATATGTTCTGTTAAAAAACTTTTCATATCAGTGCATTTTGGCAAACATATTAAAATATATATGTGATTGGCCCATATCAGGCCAACATTCACCCACATATTGGGCGACCAATATATCGGCCTCTAGTGTAAAGCCAAAGGGTCAAAAGTCAGATTCAATAATAACAACAACACGATAATAATAATAATAATAATAATGATAATAATGATAATGATAATGATAATAATAATAATAATAATAATAATACTAATAATAATACTAATACTACTACTACTACTACTACTACTAATAATAATAATAATAAAAAAATAATAATTTCTTTTGTTACTTAGCAATGTGCAGTTTCTCCTCCTTGTATTTTTATGATGAGTTGTCCAGTGATTTAAGCTCTTAGATCTCTGTCCTTGGGATGCTGTGGACACCTATTAAATAATTCAACAAAACAAGAGAGGAGTAGGTAATAGAGCTGAGGCCTAAAGTAACTCAATCAGAGCTGGCTGTCTGACGTTCCCACCCTTTCCCCCACCAACTCACACAATGGATACGCCTGCCACTTCTCTGAGGTCAAAGGCTGTTTGTTGACCACAAACCACGTAAAATTGGTTGCTCTGTAGCCATGGCCGGGTGAAGACCACAGGGTGGTCAGTGCAAGAATCTGAGTTGCTATGTAATCATGTTACACTCACACGCGACCACCCACATATATCAACAGAATGAATAAACTTTCGCACAAATTTACTTTTATGTTTGAATGAGGTCATGTGAGGAAAAAAGAAATTGTCTTTCAGTGGTAACACATTACAAAGCGCCGTGACATTAACAGTAATTTTCCTTTGACATAATAGAAAGTTCAAAGACAGAAAGTAACCACAGTTTTCCTGTCAGTTTCCTTTGACAGCTTTCATAACTAGCCCAGAACATGTGAATCAGACACACAACCAAGGTTACAGGTGTTTTCTTCACTCTTACAAGAACATATTCTTTTCGTCTTTGTGCGGGGTAAATGTCAATGTTTGTTAATCACTGATAATAACGTCACCAGCTTAATGGATCAAAAGCGGACAATACGTACTACCTGCAACTGGAAATTATGCAACACAGTGGTAGACTATGAAACACTATGTCTTTGTACCTGGCAAGATAAAACAGTGTATTTGTCAGTGTATTTCAAAATGATCCACTTCATTGATCAGGCTCCCCAACAACAGTGTTCACTGTTAGTCAGAGATGAGGCACAAACCCTGACCCCCTCCTGCTGAAGTCAGACAGTTTGTATAAGGGCTTCACTTCACCTGCTGTTTTCCTTCTGAGCATGACAAATGGTTGTTTTAAACCTTTCAAACAAATAAGTTTTCTGGCGAGGAAATGCTGCAAATAAATGTTGGAGAAATTGTCTCTCATAATGAAAATCTGTTGTGTTATTAAACACACAAAATATATATTCTGCCATTAAGGGTCTCTCTCACATTAAAACAATAACCAGAGACACAGTTTGATGACATCATGAAGCAAGGTGGGATCATAAGAGTTGTTTTCTTCACTGTTCAGCATCCACCACAGCTGATGAAAGTCTGATGTGACTCAGGCAGAAACCATGTTTATGGACGAGGTAATGTATTCAAGTTTTATTCATGTTTAGACATGTTCGTTGACTTCTGTCCTCACTCTGACATTTTCGATCTATCCCGTGTTTTCCAGGAAATTATAGTAACTAGCAGCTAGAGGTGAAGCAATAACTGCATTACCGCAATCATGTGATGTCTGCTGTAGGGTTCAGCTCATGATCGTACAAATTTTATTTTCTCAATCACAGTGTTTAGTTTCTTAGTTTATTTGTAAGGGATGAGTAAAGAAAAACATTTGCATAACAGTTGCATAAGCAGTGTTCAATGTACTGTCCATTAATAGCAGACGCTAAATTCCTTTGATGGGCATTTATAGTAAGGAGCAGGCAACTGTTAAAATTACATGTTGCAGTGCTATTCCATTGTGCAATGTGTTCTAGATCAGCGCATACATCTATTAATATACCTATGGATCAGTGCTGCAACACATGACAAGCTGATTGGTTGACAAGCCAAGAACACAGTTCTGATTGGTCAAAAGACTCAGCCCAAGGCATCATGGGATTGCCAGTGGACAGCTAACAAAATGCTAACAACAACAACAACTGTTTCCAAGACAGAAAAATGGGTAAATAGGAAATTCAGTGTTAGATACATCATCATGTTTTTTTGTTGTTTTTTTTGTTTAACCACACCTCCAGAAAAGACACTGTAGTTCAAGGCTGGATTACAAAGCTTCTGAAAGGGATATGATCGCACCAGAGCTAACATAAAGGTACAATGCTAGCATTAGCATTGGTTTAGCCTTAGCAAGTAGTCACAGTAAACAGACATCCTGCGGGCAGGTAGCCTGTTCACCGCGGTAAGACAAAATCTATACCGTCACAGCCCTACTAGCAGCTAGCAGGAAACACTCCATTATCTTGAATAAATTATGGATTTGCCTGTGTTTGATCACAGACATTAGACATTTTAATGTTGAAATGTTACATAGTATAGTTATAAAATAAACTCTTCTTTCTTAAGAAAAACCAAAAGAACAATTGTAGCATTCTACACACAATGACAGTACAGCTCTAAGTTCAAAAACATCTGTTGAGGTGCAAGGCTCCACAAATTTATGCTTTTATATAGTTTTGGAACTAATAAATGAGATGGGTTGTAAATAACAAGTACAGAATGACAGTTTTTTTTTTTTTTTTTTTTTTTTTTTTTTGCTTGTTGAAGTATAGTACACCACATGAGTTGTAGTAGGTTTTAAGCTATCCAAACATGTATTTAGTAAATACACGGAGAGAGGAAAAAGTCGACTGAAGGGGAGAGTGAGAAAGACAGAGTAAGTAAGCGAGAGTATCAGTGAGAGGGAGACAGACCGAGAGCAGGTCCCAGAAACGCACCACGATCAATTAGTCTAGCTGTACAATAGCCGGAAATCTCATATTGGGGTCATGCATTCCTTATCAGCGACTGAATTTTCACATGCCAGATAATGCTCTAATGATTAATGGAGTTGAATGAATAATGGTGCAGAAGAAGAGTGTTATTTTTACCCTGTGGCAGCTGGTAGCACACACAGTTAACCTAAAAAGTGAAGATCACACTTGAGGGCACTTTCTCAAGTCCTCCCACACATGTTGAAAGATAAAAAGGACCCTTTGGTACAATTAATCTGTTTTGCCATGGATTTAAAAATACATATTTTTGTAATGAAATTCAACCAAATTTAGTCAAATTTCAAAGGGACCCAGTGCTTGGCATGGTAACAGTTACATGCTGAAAAATGCTTCAAAGTTTTAATTTATACGCATTTATATTCATTTCAGTGATGCAATTGTCGGTCCCTGGCAACATTTATAACTGTCATGAGCCATGAGTTGCACAAGCAGCCACTGCTGATCGTTCAGCTGCACATTTATTGGCGGGCCGTGCAGCATTGCATTGTGGGATGGAGGTGATAGTGATGGCAAATATGCGTCCCTATCCTCTTCATCCAAGCAGGTGTTGTGTGGGTAAGCTGGCACTGGTGGACATGCCACTCTAATTTCATTGACAGGTTTATGACCTTTTATGTGTCCCAGCTGCCATGTTTATGACAGGCTGACTGTGCGTTCATGTTCAACAACATTAAACATGCATAAGCTAGACACCATGGCCCACCGCACAGAACAGAACGCTCTCTCCAAGAGCCCTGAACATCTAAACACGTGGAACATGGACTCGATGGGAGCTATAAAAACAAGCAGAAATTGAAATACAGAGTGACACGTGGATAGATGAGACCTCATGGGATTAAAATAATGGATGTAAAAACTACAAATCTAAGTCATCATGGAGTCTAATTTTATAGGGCTGTTTGGCTCACCAATGCTACTGTACATCCGATTAATCTTCCCTATCTGCCTAGCCAGACAAGGTCAGAGGAGGCAAGGCTGTTGGACCTACGGCACTGGGAGCGTCAATCCCACAGACCCAACAGCATGTTGGGTAATTAATAATACCTCGGGGAAATTCTCCCAAAAAAATTGGAGATGTACTTGTTCCTGGAGTACAGTAGAATAGCCCTCAGAAAGAGGAGCAAAAGGGGAAGGGGGATGGAGAGGACACAGCCAATGATTTATAGACCATTGTTGTTTGGAGGGTATTTGGCAAGAGTTGCTGTTTTTATCAAGCATGTAGGCCTCTGTCTTCACCAGGGCTTTCTGACCCTGAGTCCTAAATCTTTTAGCTTTCAACACTGAGAACAAGACCAGTGTCCGCCAATTTGTAATACAAAAACAAAGGAGGGGGACATTTTCCTAAACAAAATTTTAATGAGGAAACTAAGGTAAGCTTGAGCAGAATCCACTTTTTTTTCTTCCACTGTCTCTAACACAGTGTTCTAACATACAATAGTAAAGGTTGGGGTCAACGAAACCTTAGCAGGACAATCTGGTTTGGGGTGGAACCTCTGCCCTTTCTGGCTTCCTCCCTCTGGATCTATGATCCACAACACTGCATTCTTTTCAGTTGGGAAGAGTCCCACTTATGGGTTGTTGTTAACCAACTAAGTAGACTAAGTAATGTCATCTTGGCTCTTTGTCTCACCCTCTATTTGTGACTTTTTCTGTGCATTTTCAGCACTTGTTGCCATTTCCTACCAGTATTCACTTTCAATAGCTCGTAAATGTCAATACTAAGGTAGTTATTATTGTTTATTGTAACAGTTAGCTTGACGATGGCAGAGGGTTACAGCTGCGCTGAGTCTGCCTAAGCTGATGGCGGCCATTCTACACAATGTTTGTGACTTCACCACCAGCCCGTCCCAGAAGCAGCTCTCCATTCTGTTCTGCTTCAAGTAAGCGTTAAGTCTGTTTTTGATGGATGCTGCATCAATCTGCACAGAGCAGATCGAGCTGGAAGGGAATCAGACACAGAAACAGCATAGAGAACCAGTCAGTTTTGAAAATAAAAGACCCCATGCACACTCGCCATCATAAAAATCAACTAAATCTGAGCAAATAAACATAATGATTAATTTAAACCATGGAATTAACAGGTAACAGTCACATTTATGATGGGACAGAAACCCTGCGGGTTATACAAATCAAAGAAACATTCATCATCTTTACTTTCAACCTCAGCTGTTTTTTTTTTTTTTTTTTTTTTCTTTTTTAAGATTTTGGGGCGTTTATTAGACAGCATGAGAGTGAAGAAGCACACAGGAAACGAAGTTGAGATAGAAGTATGAAACAGAGGTTGGAAATGAACCAGCAACGTTGAAGCCATGCAGCACGTGCCATAACCACTTCCTTTTAACCTCATCTTGAATTACTTGAAAAAAGGCCTTTTTTAGTTTTAGCGGATAGACACGTATTCATTTTCTATTGGCCATGTTTTATTAGGGCAAGCAGTCGATTGATATGAACAAAGTATATCAGATCGAGAGACTCAAAGAGAAAATGAAAAAGCGATAGTAAGACAAGACAAGACAGAGGAAAAAGCATGAGAAGAAAATGTAAAAGATAAACAGAGAGAAAAAGGTTAAACCTCCCCTGTGATTTGGCAGTGATACGCCCTAAAGCCAGCAGGGGAGGCATCGGTATCGCAGGCCATAACAAAACATGTCAGGATCGTTATCAGGTTAAAGATATGATTAGAGCCACATCATGCCATGCCCTGCACTCTTCTTCTCTCATGAGAAATATATTCTTCTCTGCTTGCCTTGTTTTCTCTTTCTTTTAAATGGCGATTATAATTTGGTCGTCTGGAGAGGTGCCAGAAAATAAACTGTTCAGTGTCATAGCCATGCCTGAGCAAGCACGCCACGGCCCGGGCCCTGCCTAGGGACAGGTGCCAGCACAATGCTCCATTTAACACCACGACCATGCAAGCTCTGTGTACTTTACCTAAACTGCCATAGTGGAGATGTCATTCTGAGACATTTCTGAAGGATGCGTATTTTGTAAACTAGCATGGTCACAACATGGGTAATTAAATTGATTGTTCCCCCTTAAATCCACTTACCCATTAATTGCCCTATTAGAAAAAGAGTGCATAAGTCTGATGTATGTGGACAAATTATGAATGAGGAGGAACAAGCGGTAAGGTACAAGCTAAACTTATATTTACTCTGTAGGCTCATATCTCCACAAGGCCTCTGTAGGGTTTAAGACTTTGCACTTTATTAAAAGCAAACATGTGGCTAACTGAGCTGATGGAGGAGTGTCAAGACATGAAGCTATTTGAGATGTAGGGAGTCTCTGGATCCCCTGAGTAGGGTTACAGTAAACGAAAGTAGCAGCTCTACCAGATTAATATTATTTTGTTTCAGTGTGGGGTAGTGGAGGTGTCTTTAAAGAGAAAATCCTGTATCCTAATATGCACTGTATTTTCTATTGCTTGCTATAGTCCTACTGATTATTTGAGGAAAAATATATACAGAAAATAATGAAAAGGATACTCTGATCAATCATGTAATGTGTTGAGCAGTTATCCTAATCATGATCTGTTCAAAAAAGAGAAATGGAGCCAAATTGCAAATGTATTGAAGACTGTGTTCCACAAATCACCCAAGGGTACAGAAAATCAATGTTTTCATACAGAACCCCACTTTTTCATCCAATTGTGGGAATTGTAATGTGTTTTTGTGCTACTGCTGACATGCAATATGCTGTAATATTTATTTTGAACTTTTGTTTATTCCTTGATTATATAGCATCTGAGTCTTTAACCAGAGTAGAAAACAAAATAGCGGCAGCGTAGTGCTACGACGAGGAAAATGAATCCAAATGTAGTGGAACATGTTGCATTTTAATAAGCACACAGTCATAAACAGTGGCAGTCTCAAGAAATTTTATGATTAAATTTCATCTGCTTAATCGCTGTAGCCACGGTATTCATAACTCAACTATATCAGGACAGCTGGGATGCCGTTCAACTCTCTTTAGGAAAGCGGGTGGAGGACTAAACACCATTTAGTAGAGAAGGAGTCATTGTCCTGTATCTTATTATAAAAATGCATTGTGGTTCTCATGTATCATAGTTATAAGAAGAAACAGTTGCAGGAATATCTCGGATGAGGCAAATAGAGACAGAGAGACTTGTATTGCAGAGGAATGAAAGAGGGGACATGCAGAGGAGAGCGTCCTTAGAGCAGAAGAAAAGAGGTGGAGCAGGAGGTGGAGAGATGCTTTAAGCTGATTTATATCAAACGGTAATAAACTGGGCATCTCCCCCCCTGCCTGTTTAATATGCGAATATGCAGAGCATCCCACTCCTGACAGCTCCCCATTAATAAAAGCATGGCTGGGAGCGCAGGTAGCCATAGCTCATCTATATGAAAATACATGATGATGGTTTTACACAGAGTCATCTTTTAGAATGGAGCCCATGTGCCAAAGCAGGGCTGATACTGAGAAGTACACACTCATAACTCCACATACGTCTGTGCTTCATTTCTGGGATTCTGTCTAACCTGCAGTGCAGGTGAATGGAATCAAATCACAATGTGGCTCATGCA
The DNA here is from genome assembly GCA_034769285.1 of Lutjanus argentimaculatus. Lineage (NCBI taxonomy): Eukaryota > Metazoa > Chordata > Actinopteri > Lutjaniformes > Lutjanidae > Lutjanus > Lutjanus argentimaculatus. The sequence continues at coordinate 1,121,817 of JAWZSL010000045.1, read as the reverse complement.
TGACAGAGGCATGGGGGAGATGAAATTCTCTCACAAGATTGTACATCAGTTTCACACTCAACAAATTGTCTGCCAAGATGGTGCCAGACCATATGGTACAATGCCATTTAACCCTACTAATTAATGAAACCATTCTCTTTATGCACCAAAGATGAATGTCTTTGTTAGACACTTTTCACTCTCAATGGGCCAAGAGTTTGTACAGTTTGACCAATCAATTAAAATTATACAGTGCCCTGAAGAATATGAGGCATCTATGAATTGTCAGGATTAGAATTGTCACAATACCAGAATTTTAAACTTGGATACAATGCCAGTATTAAAAAATAATACTTGATAGCAGGGCTGTCCTGAATATCCTAAATAGTCTTTTTTGGGCTTCCAGGGGGATCACGATGCATGTGCCTCCTCCATCTCTCTGATCTGCTGGCCGCCTTGGTGTCACTTGTGCTGCCAGTGTTTTGTCGGTCAGTGTCCCACTAGCACTAAAGTTACCGTCTGTCTGTCAGAGAGGCGATGGTATGAAGAACGACGGAGGCAGCAGGGAGTTTGAGGCCAGTGCTCAGCTTGCACTGAAGATGCCTGTAGCAGTGCCTGCTGTGTCTGTCAGAGATATATACTGACCTGTAATTCACACCAGGCGCGGCTGCACCACGTCACGGCTGCGCCGCGGTTTTGTTCCGTCATACTCGCGACTTCAATTCACACCAGCAGCGTCTCAGAAGCGGAGCAGTTGTGACTTGTTTACTTCGTCATTTTTGGTCATTTTTCCTTGATTTTTGTGCTTCTACCATGGGTAAGAAGTCTATGTAGTTATGTGGTTTCTTTTTTTCTATGTTTTAATTGTGTTTAATGTTGTTATTTCCTTCTTTATTGTGCTGTAGTCTTCAAAGTCATGGATCAAAGTTTTGGAGCTTTGTTTAATTAAAAAATACATCTCTATAATCATCTCCATTTTATGAAACATACCTGTTGTCACCAGGTATGACGTAATGTTGAATGAATGAAGTGAAATACGATCCATCGTCGACACAAGATGTTTTATTTGGAAAATTGACCGGATTCACTATGGTTTTCGTGTCGGGACTTACTGTCTGGTTCGATCTCCTCTGCGCAGCTTGACGCGCCATCCGTCAAAAATAGACTTGCTGCGTATTCTCTGCAGAGCGCAGCGCCGAGCCGCTTCTGGGACGCAGCTAACACGCGCCACAGCGCATCTGGTGTAAACACGAGCATTGACTAGAATGGCTGCATATCACTCCGAGTGCCGCGGCGCAGCCGCGCCTGGTGTAAATTAGGGGTGAGAGTAGCAGGTGAGCATGCAGCATGGAGGCCCACTGAAAGCAGCCGCAACACCAGTGCGAGCTGGATGCAGACTCACAAAACAACAGCAGCATGAGCAACACAAAGGCTGTCAACGGGCTGTTCAATTACAATGGCGACAAATGCAGCTTCGAAAGCATTCAGTACAGCTGAACTCATTACCTTATTTCCAGTACTTTTGGTACTTAAATTAATATTGCATAGTTTTAGTTTTAATGTTAACACATGGCATCTAAAAACAGTATTGACAAAAAAACAAAAACAGTATTGACGTATCATTAATTTTGATAACCCTATACCTTCTATTCGTCCAGAACAGTCACAACAAAGCAAGAAGAGTTGTGTTGAACGGGTCACCTTGTCACTTGAAAAGTGTTATAGTATTTGAGATGAGGAATGATTCATAAAAATGTATAGACTGTTCTGGTGAGCACTGTTTCTCCTCCCTTGGTAACGAGACCACAAATATCAGACAAAGATGCATTTGCACAAGCCAATATTCTTATAACTCACATCTATATTGCCTTCGTCCCCTTTCTCCCAGCAGACACCCCCATAAGGAGCAGAGAACAAGGGAAAAAAGGAGGAAACAGAAGGAAGCTGTGGACCTGGTATGTCCAGCCCCTGGAGGCCCTGGTAATACCCACTCTTAGTCCATGTATTTTACATGAACAATCCTCAGAGGGCACAAAGAATAGGAATCTTACACTATTTAAATACAGGATTTGGGACATCAAAGCCAGGCTGATATTGGAATAACAGAAATAATTAGGGATATGGAAGTTGCAGAAATAGCCACATTTCCATAAGATGATAATTAGTCCCAGGGCTAGCTAGGTCAGGAGAAAGACTGTTTGTTGAGGCTTTGTATTAGCAGGAGGCCTGCAGCTGGCATTCCAGGTAATTACAGGAGGCTGGAATATTACAGCTGAAATACTGATTGAAAATCAGGTTTCATTTCATTTCATTTTAGCGCTATTCTTTGTATACAGAATTGAAAACATAAAAGTTGTTTCAATTTAAATAATGTGTTGAAGCTGAATGAGCAGCTGTTACACTCAAGGAACGCAGCCCTCAGTTAAGTAGGTTAACACACTTTCATTATAGGTGGTTTTCAGTTAGCCGAGTGGAAAATATGATCAGTGTATTTAAAACAGCACTTCACAACAGAGGAGATCATAGAACGTTCTTTTGATGACTACAAAGGCTTGTAGAACATGCATGCTAAATGATTATGTGACCGTGCGAATCACTTGCGAGATGAAAAAAACTGAAACCTCATTTAGCCTAAATCTTGAATTGGATGAGGCCGGACCGCAGGTCTGCTGCCGTACTGCTGCTCCGCATGTAGTCATTTGCTTTGTCTTGTTCTATTTCCACTTATGGGTAAACAAGGAGGGAGTAAAATCATTTTATTTTCTCCTGCTGAGAGGGATGTTAAGAGGGGCCAGAGAGTCTGTCTCCTTATCTAATAACCCTGCCACAAGCTTGCCAACACAGGAGAATCCTGGCAATGAGCAGGGAGGGAGTCACAGAGCCATTTAGAATCCAAGCTTGGCTCCGTCAGTGAAATCCACACTGCTACTGGAAGAGTGATGCTGGTAGCTACAAGTCTCCCTCCACTTCCTCAGAGGAAGCAGATCTGATGCATCTGGCAGCATCTGGCAAGCGTTTGAGAGTCTTTTGATATTCAATTGCTAAGCATAGTTTAAATCACAGTGCTGTGCTCTAATACACAGACCGTACACGCCATGAAATCTGATTCATTTACGCACATTAAAATCTCTCCCCAGGGACATATTCAAGCCCCAAATCAAATCTAAAGGGATGTTTAGCTCAAGGAGGAATGGAAAATGGAGACTGGTGAATGTTTTTCTTGTGTGCCTATTTGCTGTAGACAAAGTATTTTGCACAGATTACCTTACCAAAATCATGTTCTGTATAATATCTTGAATTCACAATCCTTTATTCATTTGTGTGAAAAAGTGCAATTATGTTAAACAACTTTTACTGACTGAAAAGCTCACAACACTAAACTGACAAGATTAAAAATGTGTTCCAAATTGCATACTTTTTCTTTTTGGTACATACTGCAGCTGCCTTTACAAAGCATATACTGTTGCATGCAGTATGCATACAGTTGGGAGATACTACTTTGTCTTAACATTGCGCCTTCAACACACATACATCTGCTGCAGTCCACAATGTAAAAATTGATGTAAAATGAAAAGGTATGCATTTTGGAACATAGGTTAAGAGTCAGTCATGCTAGCCACTACATCTATGATAGTTGCTGAGTGATGCTGCTCAGTGGTGCTTAACACTAAACACTAACTTCAGCATGCTAACCACATCAATGATGCTAACATGCTCACAATGACAATCCTAAACTGGTATAATCTGTGCCATTACCACTATCTTATTTTTGTGTATTAGCATGCTAACATTTCTCAATTAGCTCTAAACACAGGTAGTAGGGCCAAGGCTGATGAGAATATAATTTGTTTGGCAAGTGTTTGAGCACAAACCATAACTTTAGACAAACAGGCCTAAATAATTTGTCCCAGTAGTAGACTAGTCAAGGATTACCAAGGTTGTTATTTTAAGGTATATGCATTCAAAATTTTTCAAGACATTTCACTCAAAACCACAAATGTCAAAATGTCAATGTTCAAATTAATTTGATAAGTGAATTTCACCTGTAGGATGAAAAGTCAGGAGATCACCAAAGTGATTAGGAGTCATAGAATCATCCTCTGGGGATTAGAGCATCTCTACAAAATTATGCCAGTCTGGACCAACCAACCGACAGACAGACAAACCAACCAACATTGTCATTCTTAGAGCCGTGCCTCTATCATGGCAGGAAAATTTGAAACAAACCCAGCATGACTGCTTTCATAGACCATAACTGATGATGGATGGCAAAAAAGTAAAGTTGTATTTCCTCACCCCACCAGACCACTCTAAGCTCCACCTCCCATCAGTGCTCATCACCACAGTGACCTTGTGTGATCCACTAATGCTTTTACTTCAATGGGAAAAAAACTGATGTACAGGTGGTGTAAGAAGATGAAAGATAGAACACGAAAGGAGAGAAATAAAAGTGTAAAAACAGGTGGCACTGGGATTTGCTCAGGGATTCTTGTGATTCAACATATAATGAGGATATAGGAAATTGCAAATATAGTGTTGATTTTCAAAGAAGTAATATATACATACATATACACACACACATATATATATACACACACACGTATATATATATATATATACACACACATATTTTTTTAAATAAAGAATAATTTTGTGGTTTCATTCTATTTTTTCCATCTGTCCTTTTCATGTTTTTTTTTCCTCAGATGAAATGGTGTAAACTCAAAACTTTTAAAAATAGAAGATTTAAGCATCCTTCACCTCATTCTGTTGTGAAGTCATAATAGCAGTTGACAGAGTGACTGTTGAGTGAGACCTACTTAATGTATTGGCAGCCCTCGGGACAGCCCCAGCAGCCTGGGAGACAGTGTCCCCTGGTGTTTATAATGTCTCATCTATACTGGATCTGTAGCCTAAACAGCAATAATTTGCTTCCCCCAAACCAGCCTCATAAACATATTATTTAAGAGTCATTTTTATCCCTGTGGCTGCCAGTCAATCTTTAACTAACAGTTTTATATGAGCCCCTGTCATAATGTTCTACACGAGTGCTGAATGGTGCCTGTGTCTTCAATCCAAACATCATGGAGCGATTAGATTTTTTGGTCGGGGTTAAGTTGGACCAGAAAAAAAATTGGACCTTCTTGTTGGCAACAGAGAGCACTTTCAGCACCAAAAACCATTCTGGCAGCAAGGAGAGGTAATAAACATCCATCATAGGTGTGGGTAATGAGGGTGTTCACTCCCTTATCACCAAACTGAATTCATTACACCAGTTCTATTTTAAACGATGAGGCATGAGTGAGATGCGAGTGGTGCGAGTTTTGGCATCTGACTCAAGACAAGCCCAGCCACAGCTTGTAAAAAGAAAAATATCTGTGACCTGGATGGTTCAGATGAACTGTTCAATCAAAGTGAAGTGATCCATTTATCTCTGAATGGATTCTTTCCAACAACTTTTCCCCCCACAACCCTCCATCTTGTCACATCACACCTGTTGCCTAACAGAGGTCTGGGACATAGATCCCCTGCAGCCCTCTGGGCATTCGGGCCCTTTGTGGATGGAGGAGCAGGCCAAGCCCTGGGCATTACAAACTGCTGACTAAACATAATCTTTGTTGCCGGGTGGGTGCATGTGACATCACGTCATCCCCCTGGGGCTGTGTGGGATCTAGGGCAGGCTCAAGCTCTTTGTGTGTCCAGAGCCAGGGCACCCTGTACACGCGTCCTGGATCATCCTGCCATGTCACCTCTATTGTCCACAGGTCTGGACGTACTACCATGGCATTCTCACACTATGAGGTAGTGTGGGAGAAACATTCTCTGCTCGTCATGGTACAGAGGTTTACCCAGAAGAGGAGGACATTTGGCCTGAGGCCCATGAGAACAAATCATAATTATCAATATTGGTAATCATACATACATACCTTCTTGTATCAAGATGACTTCTTTAAAGGTCCACTGTGTAAGATTTACAGGGATTTATTGGCAGAATATGGCAGAAATTGAACATTTTTCATTTTAATAAAAGGATAAACCCCATGAGTATGTTTTCATTATATAATCACCTGAAAATAAGAATTGTGTTTTCCAGGGATGACCCTGACTGAATACTTTCTTAGTCAACTAGTAGATGTCAGTTCAAGCCATTAATTGACCAGTTGTCACACGTTTATGATAGTAATGTAGTACAAGATTTTTTTCATGTTTTCTTGATTTTGGAGGCCCCTGTGGGCAAAAGTGTTTCCAACACCATAGCCACCAGCCCTAGTGTGTTGGTTACCCTAGAATGACCCATTTATATCTACACAGGGCAGGGATCCTCTGCCATGGAGGTGACCATGTTGCACCACCATTTCTACAGTTGCCCAGAACAGACAAACCAAACGCTGACCTTAGATATACGCTGTCATGTTTTACGTACGTTTTGCGGCCACCATAGTTTCTCCTACATACTCAGAATGTGAGGGAGAGATGAAGTTGAAGTTTGCAGTCTGCAAGCTCACAGTAGATGCCACTAAATCCTACACACTGGTCCTTTAAAAGCCACAGAACTATTTTGGGGACTTGGGATGATCTTTGCCTTACACAAATCCTTTCAACAAATACTCACTACCCTGCATAAATATGCCAAAGCCTGTCTTTTGAGGTTTATGGGCCTTGGTTAATCTGAAAAATGAGGGAATGAGGCCATATTGTCTGATTTTGTGGTTACCTTGGAATTAACCATTGAGTATTATGTGACCTAATCTCTGGGGAACAATTTACTGCCCACGGACTCTCTCCTGCCATCTTCATCCACTCTGTCAGTCCCTCTCCTGTCATATTCTTTTTGTCTGATCTCAGTATTACTGCTCTTTCCATTCCAAAAAATGAAAAGACATTAACCCTCATATTAGATCTTTGTGAATAACATTGAGTTCATTCAATGACGCAGAACATGGAGACCACAGTCAGCGTGCCCTATTAGTGGTGGGCAGGAATGTAATAAGTGGGACCATAACGTCTGGCACAGGTTCCCCCTGATGCAACCCTCAGCTCTCAAGGCGCAACAGCACCTAGATAGATCTTCAGAGAAAAGAAAAACGGCTACATCCCTCGCAGTCAGACGTATTTGCGACACTCTCCTGACACCAATCTTTTCCACATGGATGGCCTATCGGTGTCCTATTTTCCTGAATCTGTTATTTCCATAATCCGGCGGGTGCCATTGCCTAGGGTTAATAGATGAGCCTGAGTGTGTGAGATGGCAGGGCTTTGTAGCCCCTAACGAACAGTGTGCGGTCTGATGAATGACATTTGGGCTGCAACCACGTCACTTCTTCCATTAGCGAAGCCTGTCCCAACTCCGCCGTATTGAACCATGGCTTTCAGCTATTAGCCTGATGCATGACACAGTCAATTCCAGTTACGCTTTAATAAGTGAATATTTATCTTAGCCCCACTCTCAAAGAGAAAAGGAACAGGCAAGAAAAAAATGAGGACAGAAGTACTACGATTGTTCTTATCTCTCTTCATGTGTGCATGCACGTGTGTGTACCTTTGTTTTGGTGTAGCTTACTTGTTCCTTTTCATCTTTGCCAGTGAGTGCCTTTAGGCTGGAGCCAGGTTTATTCATCACCAGCAAAAACACAGGTGTGCTCATGCAAGGTTATTCAGCCCATATAAAAGGTCTTAAAATTCTGTGAAACTGGAGAGAGCTTTTTTTTTTAAATCTGAGAATTTACACTGATGATGCCATAAGGGTAATCTTATTTTGCCTTAATATTGAAGTTTAACAGAAAACCTGAGTTACAAACTGGAGTTTTAGAGTTTAAAAGATGTGGGCATCTACCAGGTAGGATTGCTGCATCATGGAAGATTTCCACGCATAATATGTAAGTTCTGCTGCTAGAGGTCTCTGTCACATTAAAATAATAACAAAAGCTGCAGTTTGATGATGCTGTTAAGAGGTGTGGGATCAAACTACCATAGCTGACAAAAATCTTTATGATATGACTCAAGCAAAAATCATGTTCATGCACGAGGTAAGGCCGGCTTCCTTCCTCACTCTCTGACTTATCCTATGTATCCTGTGTTTTCCTGAAAGTTATAGCAACTAGCAAGCAACAAGCCGTTGCAGAATATGCACTGTAACCTTGAATAAATTACAGATTTTCTGCGTTTAAAGTTTGTTATAAACATTTGGGATAATGTAAGAACACAACTCAACAAAATATGTATGTTTAGCGTTTTTAGATGTTTTATTGTAGAAATGATAAATATTATAGTTTTAAGGTCCAGTGTTTTGAGGGCTTAGGCCATATTGGGGACTAAAACTCAACCTACTTCTGCCTCTGTTGGTTCAATTTTGACCATTTTCTGTTATATGGGTCTCTCATGAGTTTACCAACTTTATGGAAGTGCAATACTCAACTTAGACTAGAGAACCCAGACTAATAAATTGGCCAGGCCAATATATCAGCAAATATGAGCTTACTGCAGATACATTATATTGGTATATATGTCGATAAGCAACAAAAAAAAAAAAAAAAAAGCAGTACTAGAAACGAGATGATTTGGAAACGGTGTTACCATTATATAGTTTGCTAATCAGAGACGAGTTGATTTCTCTACTGTAAAATTCCTCAATCAGTATAAGGTGTGCAACAATTTCAATATTAAATCCAAAATAATTCAAAATGAGTGAAATCAAAACAAAATCTAAATCAAAGGCGTAATCGCAGTTCTCCCTGTATTTTCTTCCTCTCTTGACTCCCACCTACTCGCAGCTTTGAAAAAAACACTTCAAAGACAACACAGCTTAGCGTACCAGCTGTTATACATCACACTTGATATCATATGGACTATCTTAGAAGAAGAAGAATTTAAAAATGTAAATGACATTTGTGAGGCCATATAACCAGTCATCGGTTTATCTTTACAAATCAAAACTCTGTAGTCTAACAACAGTATTACCATCAGTGAAGAAAAAAAGTTTAAATCAAAAATCAAATCAAACCATGACCTTAAAATTGAAAGACAAACTGAATTGTGGATTTGAAGACACCCCAACTCAGTATGCATCTTTCCCACAATTTAAAAATAACACAAAACAAAAAACACATCTAAGAGGTCTGTCTCAAGATTTTTGTTTATATGTATATCAAAAAAATGTCTATGTGCTGATATGTTTTTATTGGATTTTTTAAACTCCCAATATCTACCTATGTAAGTATTTGTCTCAAAAATCCAGTATTGGTCAGGCTATACCTAAATCACTGGAGAAGTCCTTTAAGGAAAGTGACCTTCAGTACATCTGAATTCCTATCATTACAGGTGAAGGTGAAAACTGGAGTGCGAAAGTTAAAAACATCCAGTTTTCATTTTAAATATGTTTTATTGTAGAACAACTGTCAATTTAGATTATTAATGAATATAGTCAGAGGAAAAAAGAAAATGAGAATTTATACTTGTATCCATTTGAATATGCGTGTCTTCTGAACATTAAGAAAATGTGTGTGTGTGTGTTTGAGAGAAAGGCAGAGAGAGGCGCTGATGTGTGTGACCAAGTAGAGTTGAGTGCCACTCTGACAGGCTATTAGTCATAAGGCTTTAGCCACTCAACCCTTATCACTGTAGTAATCCATACCCTCAGATGGCCACTCTACACATTTTAATACATACACTATACACAGACACATTAACACATATGCACATCACACTCAATGAAAAATATCACTCCACATGACACAACATTTGACTTACAACAAGGTCAATCGAGGCTGACAGGTAAAAATATAAGTGACTGTTTAAATTGATCAGTGAAGATATCAATCGCTGTATGTCAGAGTGTCAGACACGCCACAATCCTTTGTCCTCTTGACTGTCACCTTTTTAGCTTTTAAAATGCATCCCCAGTTCACCTCAATTTCAGCAAGCCAAGGAGGTACATTTACCAGCTGTGCGATATCACTGCTGTATATGAGTCATGTCAATATATAAACATAATCAAGCAGAATTTTCTTTTGACAAACATCCAAACACTCACAAGACACAGTGGATGCTATTTAAAGAGAGATTATCACAGGATGTTGTGGAACTCTCAGAGTTGCTTGGAAACTGAGAGCCAATCATTTTCTTCTTCATTGAGCCACGGGGGACTAGTTTGGAGTTAATTGCAGTGAATCCAATTTTTTAATTAAAATGAACATCATGACGATCTGACTGGATTGGGATTTGTTATTGCTATTCCTTTCTCTCTCCCCGTCTCATTTTCTCTCCCCTGCAGGACAGCTTGAAAGAGTCCTGTTGTTTTATTTTAATTGGGGCAGTGATGTAATTGGCCTACTCCATGCTGGCCTGTTCAATTTAGATCCTGGCGTGTGTGTGTGTCGTTTGTGTGCGTGTGTGTGTATGCAGACACATAAAGTGTTGGATGGCTTAGAAAATAAGAGACAAAGATAGACAATGTGAAGTGTGCACTATACCGTATACAACAATGAAACAAATAGGAAATAAAGCCCATTTTCAACATCAGTGTAAAACAAATCACTTGGACCACAAGTTCTAGTTAAAAAGCAAGAATCAGAATCCATCTTTCAAGATAGAAAGTACAGTGAAATACTCTACAAATAGCTTGGGCATTTTGACTGTTCTCACAGTACACAAACAAAACATTGTTGTGTTTGGATTTTGATTGGAGTTTGTACTGTAATAGTTGGTAGATCTCCCCTGCAGTGAGATCTTTATCTAGTCTGTCTTATAAAGGTCAACATGACAAAAAACACATCACACAGAACATAACTAAAACTAGAATTACCATCTTGCAGTTGTGTGCATGTCTATCGAAAATATGTGAAGACTTTGAGGGAATTTATTAAGTTTATATTTTGGCAAAATGGAAGTTGTCACTATATTGACATGTTTCCGGAGTATAATTTGCAGCTGTCTTCACTTGGAAACTATTTTTACAGAGGAGTGCAGAGGACTGATAGAGCTTCAAGTGTTTTTTTGCTCTACATTATGGTGTAACAGGCTTGACCTCTTGCATAGAAAATTCCATTGCTTCATTATTTTATCCTATTAGATGAGTGTGAAATTCTGTCGTAAGGAGCGTATGAACTTTTGAGTTATGGCCAATTAAAATGACCACTTCACAGATGTATGCCTCTATCAACAAGTCAAGTTGCTGTTTACATTCGTGTCTGTCAAGAGTCATGATATATGTAGTAACAAATTTGAAGGAAGTCAATGAAAGGTATTAAGTGTATTTTGGCAAAACTGAAGTATAGTATCACTATACTGACATGTATAATAATGAATGTAATGAATGAATAATAATGAATGAATGATTTCCAGTGAGAAACATGCTGTCTTCACTTAGAGACTATTTTTGCAGACATTTTGCAGGGCATTATGATGTCACAGTAGAGTTGACCTTTGACCTTTTGGATATAAAATGTCATCATTTTATCCTATTAGATATGTGTGCGTGAAATTCGTAATTAATTAATTAATAATAAGTCATAATTAGACTATGAATTCTTGAGTTATAGCTGAGAACATGTTATGGGAGGTCACAGTGACCTTGACCTTTGACCTCCAAAATCAATTAGTTTATCCTCGAATCCAAGTGTGTGTCCAGAAGATTGTGATGGAAAACCCAAAAAGCATAATGCCTCTGGCCATGGATGTCATTGTCATAGAGGCATAACAAAATGACATACAACAAACATAAAAAAAATAACAAAAGGATCGAAATTGCCAATTAAAGACAAACAGAAGATATGAAAGTTGGTGTGTTCCTGTTTCATTCTCCGTGTTGTGTCACTGTAATAATGTGGTCCCACTCAGGTAACTTCTGAGCGCCCTGTGAACATGCTTCATCCAGGAATTATTTCTATGCAAATTTACTGATGGGGAACACAAAGCAAAGGGATGGGGCTGGGTGTTACAGGGAAGGGATGAAGTGTACTTGCAACCTGCAAATGAAATCTAAAATACATTTCGAAAAAATCGATTCTTCATGCAGGTTGTTGGCTTGGGGTGCGTACCTTGCCGAGGTGGCACAGTGATAAATATTCATCTATTTTTGCCCCTCAAAGTGACTGTGCTTTTAAAAATCACAGGTCAGGAGAGGGGAGGGGAGGGAACTTTAAAAACAGAGGCAACAGCCTAATCATTTCAGAGCTGCTTTTTCTCTCTTCAATTATATAAAGTGTGGAGGAAACATAATAGTGACAATGTGACATTTATCGGTCAACCTTCTCAGTGACAATCCCCTGATTTGTGAATTCTGTGCAGGCAGAGATAGCATAGCTTTGAGCACAGACTCCCAACCGTCTAATAATATCTCCGTAATTAGCATATGCTTTGATTATAAAGGTCACTAACTCGGCCTAACGGAACATCATACGCAGTGTACCAGGGGAGGCTTGTTTAACAGTCTATTTCCATCCTTTTTAATCTGCATTCAACTATTTAACATGCCATATTTCCTTATGTCAAGTCAGTGAAAGTACTGTAAGAGTCGCTGCTAACCCAGGGGAGACGTTGCTCTACAAGACTCTTTACACCTTTAGCTGCATAAAAAGAGGTGTATCTGGGAAAATGTGTGACTGGCAAACTTACACTTAGGCAGAGATCTGCTTAATTCTTGGTAATTCTTGTTTCGCCTGGTGTTGCAGCTTTTGGCAAGTTGTCAGGTATGGTGGTGAGTGCAAGTTTTCCTTTTGTTTTTATGTTTTTTTCTTTTTGGAGAAGCTGCCAATAGTTAAAAAAAACCCTCCTCTCTCAACTTTTCTGTGGTTTTATGTTCACAACCTTTGTTTTATGTGTGTGCAGTACTCAGTGCTTCTTCCTTTTTACACTCATACATCTTACAATCTGATTTTATGCACACATTATCTTACTTCAGTGCATTGCGAAGGTTGTTTGAGCATGTGTCAAATGACAAAAACATTAAAAAATAAAAACACTTTAATGTGAAGCCTGCTATGAATCACATCCAAAATGTTCTCTATTTAAGAAGTCACCTGAAGTACTCTGAAAGTTTTTAGCTTTATTTCCACAGTAAGTGGCCCACTGAAAATGTGTAGTAGTGTTTCTCTTTCTGGCCCACAAGTTCCTGCTCAGCCCATAGACGTAACAGGGTTTTAAATCGCTTGTCTCGGTTAGAGGAAAGTTTTACAAATATACAATCTCCATGGCAACCCCCATGGATTCATATTAGAAAGAGTAAACTATCGTCGTTTGCATTTCAAGATGTCCTTTAAATGCTTTTACAGACATCTTTTTTAATGGTGGCTTATGGAGAATATCCTTTTTGGGCTACAGGGTCATTTTTCACAGCAATACCGCCAGGAGAGATTCTGCAAAATTGTAACTAAGGCTGAGCAGTGACACCATATCCAGGTTCTCCATAATTCATCCTAGGACTGTCCTAGGACTGCTTTAAATAGTGTTTGGTTCTTTTTCTGTAATTTTTGAAATTGTGACTTTTGTAATTTTTTAGGCTATTTATTTGTCCATTTTTACAGCTGTGATGGTTGAACGGAGTTTTTTATTTGCCAAGTATATGATTAAAATATGGTTAACTTAAGATATTTGAAGCTACTTTGTAACGTTTCGGATGTGTCCAAATAGTACAATCATGGTCCAGAATTTTATTTGAGAGAAGTTTATCTATTATATAGTGTCCTCAAAAACTGCATAATCAGACAAAAAAAGTTTAAGAAGCAGCTCTAAACTGAATCAAAACAAAGAGAATGCCAGCACTCACAGACGTCTTGTTTTTTGTGGGTAAAACTGAATATGTTTCAGCTAAGAACCATCATCAGATGATGATGGCTTCGAGCTGATTTTTTTTTTATCTATGAGTGCTGTTATTCTGTTTCTTTTGATCTACATTCGGTTAACAATCCTACATAGTGATTTCAGACACAACCCTGTTAACAGCAAAGCCATAATCATGCATTTACTCAATTTAATCAATCACTGACTATATTTAGTATCCATTGGTAAATTACAATTATGAGCATGCCCCTTTTTAAATAAATAATGTTTACATCAGGATGTCATGTTAATGGCATAGTATATGCAGTGTATTATACACATCAGTAGTATCACATTAAGAACACAGCATATTGGCTTGAGCAGTAGCTGAAAATGAAAATTGCTCCCTTGCTTTCAATGGCTATTTGTGTTTCAACAATTGCACATGTGGATGCCTATATATGGAGAATGTTAAATATTTTTTTTCTTTTCTTTCTGAGCCGAAGCAGCAAAGATCAAAAACAGAGGGATGAGACGGTCTGAATAAAGCTTAGACTGTTTACAGATCAGTAAAGTAAAGCTGGCTGCTGTGAACACATTCACAGCGCAGTCTGCCTATAGATGGTGCTCTGCTTGAGATGGTGGGCTATTTTAAGTCTCCCATTGCAAATACACTAACAAACAGAGAGGGGAGCCCCCTTGGGAGGCCATTGTAAACAAGTGGGTATGATGCACCGAGTACAATCCCACTTTTTGTTTTATAGAAAATATGCTCCTTTCATCTGAGACAAACAAGTAGATAAACCAGCGCCTACACTCACACACCCTGCGTTAATTACCACATTCATTTACAATGTTTAATCTGTGTGCAAACTGAAAATACAACAAACAAACAAAAGGCAGACCAGGATTTTCCTGTTGTTTTGTTTGTTTGTACCGTGCAACATTTAGTAGCGAATTCTTATCTGCAGAAAATTGGTCTGCACCACAATGTCCTGGTTTTGCCTCCCTCCATCAGCTCTACAGAAGATATTTCTGGCTTAATGATCTAGGTTACATACAATAAAAGAATGTATTAAAAATATCTGGGTTATGAACATATCTGTAGAATTAACAGAGTGAAGAAAGTTTTTTTTATTTTTTTTATTTTGTCACATTCAGATTTTAGGTCAAGTAAGACTGATGCCCAACAACTGATCAAACATTTAAATCTCTGTCCTGGTCAGCAGGCCTTAGGAGACTTTAAGGAAAGTGTAACTGAATTATTCGTCTCATTAAAAAAAAGGTTATCACTGAGCTGCAGTAGTTTGAGTTAATATGCTGAAACGCAGCAGAGACGAACAAAATTACAGCCAAATTCAAATACAGGAGTTGCTGTTTTCATATCAGAGTACTGTAAGGTCCCACTATTACCTACAAGCCTATCAAGCCTGGTCACCTGAGCTCTCTCCATTTATTATCAAAGCACACAGCACATTTGAACCTGAGGGAAATATGATGCCTGACAGCTCCTGTGTCCAGCCAGAAAAACTAGCTGAAGTTTCACAATTATTGGTGACCAGGCAAAAACTAAATAAATAAAAAAATCAGAAGCTCCTCCACGTACCAACACGCAACCCTACACCTGCTAGACGTTATAGATCGCCCTGCGGTTGCGGTCAACAAAGAAGCTCAAGGTATGGGAGAGTCTGACCATCACAATGAAAATATCCAGTGATTTATAATATTCTAACATGAGAGACTCCATGTAAATGTGCAGTTTCCTTCATGTGAACTTCATTTATTTAACTGGATTAAAATCTGGAAACGAGAAAGGGTTTTCACATGTCACACGAACAAAGATATTTCCTTTTATATTTAAACTTGTTAAATTTCTTAGCTGCATTTTTTTCGCATGAAAGTCTGTTCAATTTTGTTGCATAGCGCAATGAAGTGCTTCACACATGAACAGGGTTTCTTCAGGTTCCAACAAGTTAAAGCGATATTCCACCCCAGAACAATAATCCACTCAATATGTACTCACCCCTATGCTGATGTGAGGATGGGTGAAGATCTTCAGTTCACGAAACAATCCTGGAGTTTCAGCAGAAAACAGGGTTGCAGCCAAATCCAGTACAATGGCAGTGAATGGTGACCACGGATAAAATGTAAAAAAAAAAAAAAGAACACAAAACAAACACAAAATGTCTCCATCCTGCTTGTGTGGTGTAATCCAAGTGTCCGCAAGCCGCGACATTAAAATTTAACCACAAAAGACTCCATTTACACCATGTTTTTAGCCGAAATGTCAACTGAAGCCTCTCAGACTCGAGCTGGATGCACAAGAGATCTTGTGATATTTTCACACGTGCATCCATTAAGAGATATACGAAGTCTCGTGATACATCAACGCCATGTTTACATGCTACCTGGGAGGCTACAGTTGACATTTCGGCTAAAAACATGGTGTAAATGGCTGTAAATGTTTTATGAACTGAAGATCTTCATCCATCCTCACATCGGCATGGGGTGAGTAGATATTGAGTGGATTATCGTTCTGGGGTGGAATATCGCTTTAAAGTTTAGACTTTTTAAGACCTTCTAAAGACCATTATGAATGCAATTTAAGATCCTTTCATATCCATACTGGAGAAAAAAGTACATACACAGTTTGCATTAGTGCTTATTGGTTCAATATTGGGTTTTTTGTAGTTATTACAGTGTGATCAATACAATTTTTTCACAAAAACACTAATCCAAAAGACTAAAAACAAGACTGAAGTTAATGCAACTTTATCATCATCATATATAATCTTTAAGTAACATTAACATCATAATTTAATCCATTTAGACCTGCTGTCAGATAAATGATCATATTTAAAATATGATTTTCATGATTAAGGGCTAAAATTCATGTTGTTAGATTTTAGGCTTTTTAAAGACCTGTATGAGGGGCCGTACAAGACTTAATTCATTCTGGCTCTCTCACACACATATATTCTTCTTTCACGTACATATATTGTCACTCTTACACACACATATATTCTCCTTTCACATACATATATTTTCATTTTCACGCATACATTCATTCTCCTTTCGCATACATATATTTTCATTCTTGCACGTACATACATTCTCCTTTCACATGCATACATTCTCCTAAATAAATAGGCATATACGTATATGTACAAAGAAAATATATGCATGTAAGAGAAGAATGTGTGTATGTAAGAGAAGAATGTATGCATGTGTGAGAGAGTAGAGTGGAAAAGGAAGTCCATCATTTATTGCGCTGTGATTGGCTGAGAAGCTCAAGCGGGCGGGTCACATTCAGGTCACAGTCAGCATGGAAGGTGGAGAGGAGTCTCGAGCACTGCAGCAAGCCATTGGGGTATTAAGAAATATTTTATCATCCCCAGAAACGGTCACATCCTTATCCTCGTCCTTGAGCGGCAGGTGACAGGTTCATCTGTACCAAACTTTACTCACAGCACGGTGGAAAGTGAGATGAGACAACTTTTCAGACCTGCCAACTTCCAAGTCGCTTCAGCAGGACAAGCAGCTAACGCTAACGCTACACAAGGCGGAACTGGAGGATTACGGCAGTCTTTGCGATATCGGTTTGAATGTGATCACGAAGTTCACCATGCAGCCTCTCATGAACATAAGAATCTGTAGCTTCTCCATGCAATCGTTCAACACATTGTAAGACATTGTTAAAAAAAAAATCTTATGTCATTTTCATTGCTACTCACTCCCAAAATGAAAAACTGGCAAAATAGGATGACTTTGAATAGCATCATTGTCTAGTTTCGCTGTTTGATATCTGGTTAGGATAAGCCAAGCAAGCAGATGTATTTCCAGGTTTGAGAGTCACTTCCTGCTTAAAGGGGGACTTCCTTCTTAAGGAGGGACTTCCTGTGTCCCTGGAAAATGAGTATGTATGTGTGCGTGAGAGTGAAAATATATGTATGTGAAAGGAGAATGTATGTATGTGCAAGAGTGAAAATATATGTATGTGAAAGGAGAATGTATGTGTGTGAGAGAGTGAAAATATATGTATGTGAAAGGAGAATGTATGTGTGCGTGAGGGTGAAAATAGGAGTGTGTGAAAGGAAAATGTATATGTGTGAAAGTAGAATGTATGTATGTACAAGAGTGAAAATACATGCATGTGAAAGGAGAATGTATTAATGTGAGAGGAGAATGTATGTGTGTGAAAGGAGAATGTATGTGAGTATGAGAGAAAATATATGTATGTGAGAGGACCAGAATGAATTATGGCTTGTACAGCCCCTCATAGACCTGCATAAACCCTGATGAAGACACTGTGTGTGGAAAATGAAACTGAATGCTTCAAGAGAAAGGTCTGTACTTTCTCAAAGTTTTTTCCTCTTTTGCTGTGACTTAAATGCTGCTGTTTTAAACGTTTCATAATTAAACTGACAAAGCAATGGTTACATTTGAATCCGACATGCTGTTCCAAAACACGGACATGTGCTGAAGGGTATTTTTACTTCTGATATGACAGGGCCACGGACACACAGGTTTGTTGTCTCCATTCTCAAGCTTTGATCAATCTGCTGTTAGAAAAGATGAAAAGGTTCAGAAAGAACAGCCTCCACATCTGGGGGGAAGTCCCCCACAAAGAGACAGGAAGAAGGAAAGGAAAACGGAGGACTCAAGACATGAATGACACAACATGTCAATCTAACTGGCATAAACTCGCCACTTCCTCATTTAAAACACAACAGGGCAGTTGGACAGATATAGCCCACAAAGTGCCTCTCTTGTTTGAGTGATTGTTCTACAAAGTGGATATATTAGGATACTGTCCTTTAATATGAGGGTTATTAGGTTAAAGCTAAAATGTTGACAAGTTTCCCCCGATTGTCCTTTAGCAAAAAATCTTTGAACCCCAACAGGCTGCAGATCCTATATAAGTAGGGGATATAATCTTTGTTATTTTATTTTTTCATGATCATTTTCAACAGGAAAAAGATGACAATGTCAACTAGAGCTAATATTATTGCATTTTAATAAAATATAGAGCTGTAGAGATGCTCTGGCCAACAAGTCTCGTTCTCCAGATGTAAGAAACTATGATTATTTGGTACAGACCCCAACAAATGTCACATCATGTTTTTTTTTTTTTTTTGTTTTTTTGTGAAAATGAAAACTTGTGATGCAAAAATAATCATTTGCACTAATCGTTAATCATATCAATTAGAACCCAAACAACATTTCAGCCTATTGATCTATATCTGTATCAGCATGTTAAAACTTTCTCTTTTTTTTCAAGTTTAATATGTATTTTGCTATTTTTTTTTTTTTTTTTTTACAGTTATTTATAATTATTAAAATGTTTTTGGCCAATAAAGATACTGTTAAACTGTAAAACATCTTTAACATATTCTATTACATATGTATGTTTGATGACACCATTTGAGGGATCATTGCAAAAAATGTGAGTTAGTTGTATATATCCATTCATTCATTTTCCTTTGTATTGTTTTAATCTTTGCACTTTTCACATTTCTTTTTTATGACTCATGTTTGTGAAAAGCACTATACAAATAAATTATTAAGAATATAGGCAAATATATTTACTACCTAAGATTGGTATCAGCCCAAAGGATTCAGTATTGCCCAGGCTCTATTCAAAAAATTCATTTATTTATTTTATTTTATTTTTTTTTTTTTTTATACCATATAGCCCTAATGTCATCACAGATTGCATCATCAGGTCTCGACCATTTTTGTCACATAGGTTCGTCACCTTTGATAGGAAAATATGTTAATCACTCTTTCCAAATTTGTTCTCTCTCTCACACCCACACACACCTAGATACACACACAGAAAAAGAAACTATGATTGACTGTGTATCACAGAAAGTGGATCTACTTTGCTCAAATACTAAGTAGAATTTGCCTAATGTGACAAGATACCACATTATTTTTATTGTTAAAAATTAACTTTGACTAAGTTTTAACATGGACATCCAGCATTAGAACAGTATATAACTGAGAAAATCACACAAAGCACAACGTGCCCCATTAAAACAGATTTTGCATACACTCTAAAAAGGACCTTTCACCACCACTTAATTAAATGAAAGATAAAAATTCTATTTGATTTTTTAACATTATTTTAATGAGTTTTGTTTGACATAATAATTTTGGTACCCTTGCCTACCCACTTAACATACCTGGACAAATTCAGGCAGTTAAGACTGTGTGTTAGAGGACAGAGACTGAACAAATATGACACAAAAGACATTTTAAAGGTGAGTATCATCTCATTTAAGTAGTAATTAGTAAGTAAGTACATAATGTGGAAAAACCATTTGGAACTATTTAAATTTTATGAGTAATCAACTTAAAAATGTATTTATGCTAACAATCATTAATGAGGGGAGAATTAAAAATACCTCTGGTTGTTAGGACAAATTGATTCCCCTCAGTGTAGTTTGTTGATGGAAAAGAATTTCATTTGAAGTTGTCATAACTCAAAAAGATTTGATTCAAACTGGTGCGTTATTTTGTTGTTGTTGAGCCAAAACGTTTTTTTTTTATAGTGTATACTATATTAAGTACTTATTAATCCAGTAAAATGTTATGTGACATTTGTACGTGAGAACTTGATATCAGACCTCATGGTGGAAGGTATGCAGCTAAGCCCTGGTGTTTTTTATAACCTCTTCATTAGATTAGAAGTATGAGAACATGTGCTCACACCTGCATGCACACAGGCATCCACTCACACAGGGTTTCATTATCATAACTAACCCCCTCCTGTGTTAGTTTAGACAGAAAGAGGGGAATCTCTGACACATCTGACAGCTACACCCTGAATTTAACAGATATTAGAGATGACCTCCGGCACGTCTTCCCCAACACGATACACATTTCCTGATTTTAAAGGAAGAGTCTTTCTTTTGTAGCTATGGAGAAAAAAGGAAACCGTCTCCACCCCAACGTGAAGCTCTCCCCCTTGTTCACCCACACTTGAATAGCAATTAAATTAATTCTCTCTTTTTTTCTTTGGGTCTTGTGAGGACTTTTGTGTTACGGGGGATGGTGGGTGGGGGGGTGGAGTGACACATCTAATCTAGCGCAGCTTCGTATCTGGTGGAAGACTTATGAAATGAGAGGAAGGGGGATCTTTATCAGTGTGGAATTAGTGCTTCTCCGTGCTTCGTCCAGGAAGTGTATGTAGTGATTCCATTATAGAGAGGGAGCCTTCAAAGAGGCCAGCGCAGCCAGAGGACACCTTGGGAGGAAAGAGAGGACCATGCTGAGGAACAGGATGGAACCTTGCTGAACCAGCACTCTGCAAAGAGAGATCACAATCAGGCATTTGCACAGGGCCTGCACAATTACCTCCAAAATAAAGGTCATTTTTACATCACTCCAACACTTGCATGGGAGGGAAAATGGATTGTAGGTATTCTAAAAGTAAATTGAAAGTGGAATGTATTGAGTTCTACCTATGAATTTATGAGCAGAAACAGCATGTTAGGACAGGGGAGTAGAGACCATGTATCCATGTGGGCTGTAAGTATCAGTGACATTTGGTAAAGGAGTACTGGTCAGACTTCCATGGCATTACTCCTGAAGATGCTGTATATCCTCATCAATAATTACAGGAATACGCAGCATTTAAGTCCCAAACTTTAACAACGCACTGTCATATTTAAAAGAATAACCAGGGTATGATAGGAAAAAAACAATGATTTAAATAAAGCTCTGTTCCATCTCCAGAGCAATGAAAAGTCACTCACTCTCTAATTTCTACACTTTGTCTCACAGTCATGAACTTGCAGCCTTTGGGTACACAGACTGATTCTTTTTACTACTCCTTGATATTCCCCTTTGGGTGGTGTACCTTCCTGATGAAAGGCTGTACGGTGAAAGAGAGATTAGATCTGAAAGGACATTGGCATGCTTACATGTTTTACAAAGCTCCTAAGTCTCTCTGCTAATGTTTGATTTCATGTCAGGGTGTTGTAGAATGAAACATCTGATGTAGTTTTAGGCAGAAATCACATTATTTTGACCTCCAAAAACCTCAGCCTTTTAGCTTGTGCCTTGGTGTCTGCTCTTATTTCAACACTGAGAGTAAACCAATGGGTTTTACGTCTAACGTTCCTTTGACAGGGACATTATTGGTCTAACACATCTGCACCATTAGTGGTGCATTATCCTGATGCTTTCACAGCCACCACACTGTGTGTATTGCTGAACAAGTTACCAGGTTCACACCTGGGGCCAGGGGTCTATTGAAGTGGGCCCACAGGGGCTCTGAAGTTACTGAGGACTGGCATTGTGGTTTAAATGATCTGGCCCTGCGGAAATGTAGAATTTTACTCATGGCAGTAATTGTACCTCACAGCTGGACTGAAAGCAGAGAGAGAAGAGTGCATAAAAGGGAAAAGGGGGGAACATTTTATAGCATCACTTGTCAGGGTTATGCAGGAGAGAGAGAGCTGCAAGCATTAATCGATTATTAAATTAATCATTAACTATTCTGATGATCGATTAATTGGTTTGATAATTTTTTTAAGGAAAAAAGTCAAGATTCTCTGATTCCAACAACTTTTTTTCTGGTTTCTTTACTCCTTTATAACAGTAAACTGAACATCTTTGGGTTGTGGGCACAACAAGACATTTAACGACATCACCTTGGGCTTTGGGAAACACTGATTGTCATTTTATAGACCAAACAACTAGGCCTAATTGATTAATCAAGAAAATAATCGACAGATAAACTGAAAATTAAAATACTCCTCAGTTGCATCCCTACATATACAGAAAATTTTAATTTATCATGTGACATTTATGCTTTTTTCATCTATACATATTTTTTGTTTTTTATAAATACTCAACATTATATACAGATTTTTGTTTTTTTGTAAATTCTCTACAATTTCAACATTATTATCTCTTTTTTATTTGATTCTATTTAATTTTTCATCTTTGACTGTGAAGCACTTTGTGAATGGTAATATATTATAAAAACTGTGCTTGCTTGCTATTATTACTGATGTTTTTACTTCAGTACCTCTTGCCTACAATCAAGACAAATAGAGCCTAATTTATTCTTTCAACTAGTTAACAGTACAGTCCAGTGCACCGGAGTAGCAGCACTATGCCCAACTCCTATAACAGCCTACTATAGTCTCATGTTTTATCAGTAAGACTCATGTTTTAATACAGATTACAGATTTCCACACAGAAAAATACAAAGTGCACGTCTTGGTCATAGCTTGGTTATAATGTCCTCGAGCACCGTGGAGCGTCTCTCCTGCCTGCCTGCTGACAGCGCTGTCGGCTGAAGAGTCAATCACACTGAACAGTAGAGGAGGTCATACCAACATCTGCAACCTCACTGCATTCAGTACCAGAGTTGAGATGTTACAACACTATCAGTAAAACATAGTGTTATTTCAGTATGTGTTATTGTCCATCATATTTAGCACACTGTTTAAAAAAAAGTGTTAAATTAGAATTCAGGCCACTCACTACACTCTTTTAAACTTTATGATAACTTCATGAACCCACTGCAATCTGCAGTGGAAAATATCTCCTCTGATTGGGCGCCCATTCTGTAGAAGATCTAAAAACTTCCAAATTAGATATTTGTTTCTTTGTACGCCAACTTAAGCCCTAGAGTAGCTGTAAATAGGGGAGGTTTAGTCATGGTGTGGGGTGGACTGCAGCCCTCATGCCTAATTCATGCCGGGGCGTCAATGAGAAGGCGAGCGCAGCAACGACCGGGCTGAGATTCCCTTTCATATTCTAATCAACCACCCTGCAAAGGATGCGTTGGCTCCAAAACCAACCCATGTTAACAGGGCACAACGCAGAACACAGTTTTCAAACACAGTTCAGACAAGTGTGTGTCTCTGTGCAAGAGTGCAGTTAAGGACTTTTGAAGTGTCTGGTGAGGTAGTACAGTATAGGTTCTATCTAACAGATGTAGCTCTGAGGTTTTATTACTGACTTTGAACGTAGAAAAAGTCTTATCTACACAAAGATTATCATGTGAGTTAGTATCAAAATACAGTTTCCATGTTGAGAGCACTTATGAATGAATTAGAAGGCAGTGTTGTGTTCACCTGTTCCAAGCAGGAGGTCACTGTGGAAAACATGGTGAACACTGACTCTCCAAACACATTGAATTGTAAGCAAGAATATTTGCAGGTTTCATTTTGGGCCTGGTTCTCAATTAGAGAAACCCAGCTTTGTTAAGTTCGGCGCTACTTTCTCATCCTCTCATGTTGGATTGAGGCTTACTGGACGCCATCACCTCTTCAGGTAAAAAGTGGTATCACGAGACAAGGTGGGCCTGGGCTAGCTGGTTACCAAGCAGTACAATACATAGATACCTGTGACATAATGTCACAACTGTTACAGTATAATTCATATCATATCAGCATTTTAATTTTATCATCTTAATATTCTGAATCAGAACCCTCAGTGTGTGGAGTCTGTATAGCTTTTGATGCACAGGATAAGCTATAATTAAAAGTGCCAGATATATTTAATTAACATTTCATGTATCATGCTGCTCATCTCATTTTCAGGTTGTATGTACAGGTTGTGAACATCCATTTGTGTTCCTCCTCAGCCAACAGATAGCTTTGATTTGTGTTTTATTAGCCTTTAATTACTTGAAGCTAATATAAAGATTCAATTTGTTTTATCCTAAACACTTACATTTCAACTGCATTCCACAAGTTTGCAAAAATTGTCTGTTTGTCACATTAGCTAAATATCTTAGAGGGTCCTTGGTTCAAGGCAGGACCTTTCTCTGTTGGAGTTTGGGGTTTGGGATGGGTAAATGCAGAGATCAAATTTTGCTACACCTTGTAATGTGTATGATTGTGTAGGTGACTAGTAAATTTGATCCAAAAAATAATAATTTGGAAAACAAACTTCACATAATCTACAGCAGTCACACAGTTTAACAAAACACTCCTTGGATGTCTTAAGATAGAGAGTTTTGTCAGGAACTACCCATCCATTAGATCTTATGTGGGTTCTTCAGATGAAAACATTAAAAAACTTAGAGGAGAGAGGGAATAAAAAGAACCATCAAATAAAATATATTTCAGAAATAGAGCCAAAACGAAGCATTTTAAAAATCAATAGAAAAGATTTCAGTAAAACTCTCATGTATCATTGCCAGCTAGCCATGGTTTTATTACAGTTTTACTGTAAGGGAGAACTTTGATACTGCTTCATTTTTGATTTGTGATGAGCTATCATTATTATGGTCCGATAAGATTTCTTAGAATCCATTCGATAGATGAACATATATAAGAGAGGGATATCAGACGCTGTTTCAGCACTATTATCCATTTAGAGTGGAAATGGAGACATATCCGAATTGAAGTGATTATGACCACTGGAAACCAATAATTATGAAAGAAGTATTTCTGTACGTATAATCTGAACAATTGAGGAATGAAATATTTTCCCTCGTCATCATGCTCTCTTTAACCTTAAAGTACTATTATTGTGGGAACAACCCAGACGATGTAGCCCCCCCCCATTCAAAAGGATAATGGCAGCTCACTGTAATAGTGGTAATAAAAGTCTGGCTGCGTCTTCAGAAGGATGAGAGAGACACTGAGGGAGAGAACAAGTGTGTGAAGACAGATGATTGACTGTCGATACTGCAACGGGATGAGGGAGTGTGTTTATTGACGGAGGATGGAGAAGTTTTTCTCTGCAGGAGCCACATGAACCTCCTACGCCCATTGCATCCACGCAGGAGCACAGCACAAGTTTGCATTCAATGTGGTATGAAAGACAGACATTAAAAGATCTCTACACAAAGGCACATGTATAGATATGCATGCATGCGTGTGTGTATACACACAAACTGACAAACACAATTTCCATATTTACTGTTGGGTGAGAAAAGGAAAAGGAGGGGAGGGCAAAAAAACTCATAAATAAATGACAATGCACAGCTTGCCCTGGAAATAGAAGCATCATTTTGTGTTTGTATTATATTCAGGCGGGTAAAATTTAATCTCCCTTTTAATACCCTCTATTGTATAAACAGGAGAGAGGTTGCTGAAATATAAACATTAGGAATGTAACCTTATGAAAATCGATTTGGCATTGAAAAATATTATCTCTGCCTGGTTGTTTATTAATGCAACTTCAGGCATGTAGCCACTATCAATGAGAAAATCCCCCTATTTTATTTTTATGTCATACCGTATGGGAGAGAATCTATAAGAAGAGGCTCTGGCAAAATGTTCTATGAAGTTACTTTCATATAAAAATAACATTTACAGCATTGTTTTGAATCAGATTGTGATCAAAATGCATGAATAAAAAGTCATTTATGATGAGCAAACAGAAATAATGTTACAGAGGAAAAAAGTTAAAAAGGTATCTTCACTATTTCTTTCTATTGAAATTTGTTAAAGCTATAATATGTAACATTTTCGCATGAAAATGTGGTGTGTGTGTGTGTGTGTGTGTGTATATATATATATAGGTTATATATTTTGTTAAGTTGTGTACTTACATCATCCCAAATGTTTCCAACAATGTTCAAACACAGAGAAATAAATAATTCATTCAAGATAACAATGCATTTTTTGCTAGCCATTGCTAGCTAGTTGCTATAATTTCTGGAAAATTAAATTAGTTCACTCTCTGACGTCGGATACGGCAAGGAACGAAGTCTGCAAACATGACCAAACATACAGAGAGCAAAGTCCCTCCCCTTCTGCTAGACCACCATTGGACCTAACCTTGGAAAAACTATGTATTGTAGTCAGTGGTGAGAGACAATCTTTTATTCCTGTTTGAATTCTGCCACAAATCACACATATGTTTGTAAATTTAAAAGATAATTTTATAATTCAAGAAAGTTGCTGGTTGTTGTTAAACTGTTGCGTAGCAGTATAGCAGTATACATAATTAGAAAGACTACACATCCAACGGTCGTGTAAGAGATGTCCTGACATTGTCCTCTAAAGGCTAATGTTAGTCGCTGAAGCTGCGATGCCTGTGTGCCTTTTGTACTGGGATGTAGTCACTCAGGCAGTGGGTCTTGCTTGCTCTTCTGCTTCTCAGCTGAGAAAAGGACCAGGTGTCTCTGAATAAAACACTTCAGGTAAGACAGCGTTACAAAAGACATCAGTGTTGGTGTTGATGATATTTATTGTCCAAGACAAGAGATGTAGTTCACTGAGCAGCTTCACACAAAACTACACTAACTAAACTAAACTAAACTAAGACAAACCCATGACAAATTGCAACGTTTTTGTCTTGTCTTGTAAAATTATCTTTTAAATTGGACAAACATAAACGGGATCAAAAAATTATTTGTCTGCCTGACTCATGTCGGACAAATTTCCATCAGCTATGTGGTTGTTCAAAAGTGAGGACAATTCCCATGATCCCATGCTACTTCACAACATAATCAAACTACACTATTGTTTTAATGTGAGAGAGACCACTAGCAGCAGTACTTACGCACTGTGTGTTTCAGTTTGGTTAAATGGCTAAATAAAAACTATGATTTCATTTATCTGCTTGACTAGTAGCATGTGTGTGTGATGTAATTATGTGACACACCAAACAATTCTAATAGCAGTATAATAACACTAATGATATTTGACCCAATGGAACCAAACAGCATGGATTATGATTTAAAGCATCACGCATTATGACACAAATCTGAAGTGACAGTTGAGTAACAGCGAGACGAGTTTCTTTTTCTTTTTTTTCTTTTTTTTGGCTAAACATCAGCAGCTCTACAGAGAGCTATGTTAAGAACTGGATCTGATCTACTGTTATATCATACTGTAAATGGTTGAGCCACAGAAACCAAACAATTCTGCCAACAGACTAATCACTTGGGCTGGTAAACCAATCCTCCACGGACATGCACCGCAAGTATGAAAGTGTGTCTGCAGCCCCGATTATTTATTCATTTTGTTTGATTCAGGATGATGTTCCTCCCTTGGATTACCGTTTTTCCTATCTGGCAAGAGCGCTGGCACTATGCCCTCTGTTTAAGATATCAAAGATTTGCGGCATCTCGTTGCCTTGTGTTGGCTCGCCTGGGGAGTTTCACTAAACATGAAATGGATAAAGCCACAGTGATGTACTGGAGGGAAAGAAAAAAAAGAAGGAGAGAAAGAGAGAGAGGGAAGGGGGGAGGTGGGATTGAAAAATGAAAAGATGTAATGGGGTTCCTCTGTTTCAAGGAGAGAAGTGCTGTTGCTGCCTCCGGAAGCCACTGCCTTTCCTGGGATGCAAGAGCTCAGTGGTCTCAGGAGAGCAAGTCTGTGGGAACGATGGCTTTAAAATATCACTGGAGAGGACTGATTGGGACTGTGTATTTCTGTAATCTGTGTATATTAGATACAGCAGATTAATTAATTTTCCAGCTTTGGTTTCATCTCACCATTATGAGGTGGAACACAAACAGAGCAGCTAAACTTAAGAAAGTACATGCCATTAATTATGGACAGCCTTTTTGGACTTTATTCTCCTCTTAATTTTAGCTCAACAAGGGAGCTATAAACAAGTAGAGTACATTGTTTATATAGAGGTTGTTTTGTGTCTCTAAACAGAAGGTATATTTTAAGACATGGAATCAATCTAATTAATCTTATGAAGCACAGTCATTTCCATTCAATTATATGATTCCCTTTTTGATAATTACATTTGTTAAGGAAGACAAAGTTTCAGACAAGTGGCGCTCAACATAGAAATGATACGAAATTACACTGGTGGTCACAAA
Organism: Lutjanus argentimaculatus; assembly: GCA_034769285.1. Classification (NCBI taxonomy): domain Eukaryota; kingdom Metazoa; phylum Chordata; class Actinopteri; order Lutjaniformes; family Lutjanidae; genus Lutjanus; species Lutjanus argentimaculatus. The sequence goes on along the minus strand of JAWZSL010000045.1, from coordinate 1,093,319 downwards.
TTTTAACTAGTGAACTAAATACTGAGAAAGGAGTCAATGTCCAGGAAATATACCCCAAATTACAATAAAAAAGGCAACTATTTTATTGTATTGCTGCAACTTACATCATCATGCAAAAAAGTACAACTTGAATAGGCCTAACTGATACAGATCAAGTAACTACTTGTACGAACATTTACATGCTTAAGTATTCAACCCTCCATTTCCCCCTCTTAACTCCACAATGCAAATGAAACCAGGTATCTGGTACTCTTATTTGGAGGAACATGGTTAGATAACTGGAGGAGACACTGGGGCTAATGCCACACTAGGTTTCTGATTTCCTGTCTAAATCGGCATAAAGCATCTTGCCTTCAGATGGATTACCTGTCAGTGCATTAAGTACAACTTAGACCACATCTGAAGCCACAAGAGACGCCTGCTTGCTCTTCCAGAGGCGCTTTAACTATGGCCTCTTCAAAACCACAGGGCTATTTCATCTGCCTGTTAAAAGCTTTGAGGGAGACGTCCAGTCAAAGTCAGAGCTTAGTGGGAGCTTGTACCAAGGTGACTAAACTCATCCTTCTCTGTCCAGGTTGCAGTTGTTTCTGATGAAACTAGAGGGGCACTTTCCTCGTCTTTGCACCACCTACATTACCAGCTGCAGTAAGAGTCACCTTCCTTCACCACCTGCTTCTTTGACTTAAAGACAGCAAGACAGACGGATGAGCATGCAAACTAACATGAAGAATTAGAAAGACTCTGCTTCAGACTATACAGGCCAGGCAGAGAATCAAACATACAGGAGGCGCATTTGATCAATGGCCTCGATTGAGAGGCAATGGATTTCGCATTATAACCACCCTGTTCATTATTGGCTGAGTTAGCGTCTGCTCGCTAACGCCCCCTCTGTCCTTTCCTGTTGAGGAGTGGTGATCAATTTGGAGGGATGCATTCCCCTTCACACACACACACACACACTCAAGTAGACACACATAAGATCCAGCCCATCATTCCAGAAGCAGAAGAGGTTGTGTGGGCTGGAGAGATCTGCGCCAATAGAAAGTCACACTGCTTACATGAACAATAGCTCAATTAGAGATGTCTGTTCATGTTATGAGATTGCTTTTCTTATGCTAATCTGTACACTTAACTAAATGCTCTTCAGTGAGGGGTTTGTGCTCTCCCAAGTTAGCTCACCATTTCATTATGTAGTCACGTGTAAGCGGCGCTACGCATTGACTGCCTTCGTAAATCATGTTCATGGGAGGAGGGATAAAAGTGCCTTGCTGATATGTAAGTGGATTTCGGGGGTCGTTTTCCTATCCTGGTATTGATAAAAGCTTCATTAATCAATCATACATCTCTCCCCATTGATGGTCATGATGAAGTGCAGCCATGTGATTTTGTGTGAGTGTGTTTCTGTGTGTGTATGTGAGAAAACTTTGGCTTAACCCATCACAAAACGAACACGAAATAAGATTCTCCTAAGAATAAATTACAAAAACCGTGTTGAAGTTAGATGTTGCATATCTCAGCAAAACATCTAAATAATGTAACCTGATATGCACATGGATATCATGGTGCTGACAAAAAGCAATGAGGATATTTATCAAATGGCCAAATTTGAATAATGATAGTGTCAGCCAATATGGCTTTTTTATAAACTACCATTAGCAGGTACTTGCATATTCCTGAAACACATTTGAACCCACTTGCATTTTGAGTAAAAACCCAATTTAGAGGGAAGAACTATCAGTTATACAAGTTATACACAGTGACACAAGACTAAGAGACTCCAGCCAAGCTAACAGCTCTGTGAATCTGTACACGGGCAGAACAGTGCTTTGAGCTAAATGCTAATGTCAGCATGCTAACGTGCTCACAACACAGATTTTGACTATCTTAGTTTAGCATATTAGCCCAATAACATGACCAAATTAGCATAAAACATAATGCACACCTGAAGTTGATAGGAATGTCATTCATTTTGCTGGTATTTTGTGGACAAATTAAAATTTTGATCTGATAGTGGCACTCGATGAAATATCAAGGGATTATAAAAGTTATTAAAGTTCATCCTTAGAGGAGCATGAATGTCTGTACCAAATCAATCCAAAAGTCCAGACATTTTAACCAAAACCAAAAATGTCACCCTGCTGGTGGCAGTGGCTGAAAAGTCAGAGGATCACTAAAGTCAGTAGGATTCATCAAATCATTGTCAAACTGTTTAAACATATTCAAACAAAACTAAAAAAGTCTACTCTACTGCACTGACTGTGGTAAGTGTGCATGCATGTTGGCAAATACAAACACCAAACCATGGAAAGTTGCTAAAGAACAGCTGATCCAACTCTGCTATCAGAGGAAAGAATATGTCATTTCTCATTTTTCACATAGTGTGTTTCCTCAAACACACACCCAGAATCGGGTATCGGTCTGATACTGTCCTTATACACTCGTACTCATAAAACTACTCCGACACCCCACACCCGATATCACGTCACGAAAAGTAGCCGCTGGACACAAGCAAACATCTTAAGATCCACCACAACGCAGAGTTCAAGATGTTTGCTGATGCTTACCCTCTTTTTTGATTGACATCATCAGCAAGCAGCTGTCACTCTGCAAAACATTACATTAGCAAAATAAAATGACAAATATTGCCAGAAAAATTGGCCAAAAAATAAAACAACTGGCGATGGAATCAGTCCATCGTCTATAGGTGATATATTCATCCCATCACCCAATCCTATAGTGCACAAAACAAAATGCTGGTCCAACCCTGTAACTGTCCCACAACTAATGTGTCTGCATGTGTCTGCCACATCCAGATACATGTGTTTCTGGAAGTTGTGCAGAGAGATGAATAGAGATGATATCTGTTTAAGTGTGCCGACATTTTATCAGAATGCAGGAGTGTGTTTGGGTTATAAACCAAGAGACTCCATGGAGCTTGAGTGTCAGTAGGGAACACTCACAGTAAATAACCCACTCATCTTTCAGTGGCTCAGGCAAAGACTCAGGGACCTCTCCTCTCCTTGGGAATCCCACATATTCTAACAATTACATTTCAACACATCCTGACAAATCCACCACTTTATAGCATATTTTCAAGGCTGTTATGCTACTGTTTAACATAGAGTAACTTTTTGAGGTGGTAGGACAATGTCAGTTCTTAAGGCTTTTAGGTTTACAGCATTCATTCATGCACGCTACATGAAAATTGATAAACTTACTAGAAAATTTTATAACCGTCTATATCTTACACCTTTCGACAATTTTTCCAGTCCAAGAAAGAATATTTTTAAAATCCTTAAGCTCCTCAGTCTACTTCTATCTTTTCTTCAGTCACCTCCCCTTTCTCTTTTGTCTTGCTCCATTTCATCTGCTCTGCATTCATATGCCAAACTCCCATTCTCCTATGTACAGTTTTTTTTCTCTGCTCTCTATTTCTTAGCTCAGCTTTTCCGGTGTCTCAGTCTCTCTCTCCACTCATCTCGTAGCACAACCTATCTATCATTGCTGTAATCAACACAATGGAGTTTTCACGGTGGCCACAGTGACCCTCCCTGGACATCGCCCCAGGAAAGTGACTGAAAGAGTAAGAGTCAGACTTGCCAAACACTGAATCATCACATTTATTAAATATTATAAAAAGGGATGAGAGAGAGAAAGGCAAGAAGAACAAGAACAGTTTATTTCTCAACACAGCAACTGAATAACTGCTTGAGGCTGTTGAGGTTATTCCTTCTGACTGCTTGCTTTTACAAATACATGCTGTAGATGAGTAACAGAGCATGAACCCCCTGTAGTTTCACTGCTTCCAGCCTCCTGAATTACTCTTGAACATTGCTTTAAAGTTTCTGCACATCTCAAGCTACCCACTTGGCTTTGCTGATGGTGTGAATGGATTCTCCAAATATTAAGCATTAAGGTAGGATCTGACTTTTTATAAACATGATTCATTTAGAGAACATTTTTTAAAATAAAGTGAACAACCTAATGTATTCATATTGGGCACGGACACATATCATAAGCAAAATTATGTTCAGCAAATGCTTTATTGATACACTTGGGATGACACAATTTCAATTTTAAATCAAAAGTTGATCAAACTGATCATTAAATTTCAATAATCAGAACCAAAAGCAGGATGGTGTAATATTTTTAATTTTTTTTTAATTTTAGCAATTCATTTATTCATTCATTTATTTATGCATCCATCCATCCATCCATCCACCCACCCACCCACCCATCCATCCACCCATCCATCCATCCATCCATCCATCCTCATTAATTCACTCACCAAGTTCAGTCTTGTACAGCCATGCAGAGTATCTTAAGTCTGAGCCATGCTGGATCAAAGCCAGACTGACGGTGGTGACCCATCTGCAGCTTCTTACTACGTGTCTCGGTGGGAGGGCTGGAACAGGTGTGTTTAGTACTAGTTGTGGCGACGTTAACCGGGGCAGGGGATTGGCAAGCGCTGTGGTCGGGGCTGGGAGAGATGCTCTCATTTAGGCTAGCACCCACCGTAGAGTTAGCTGTGCTCCCCACCTCGCCACGTATGGTTCGTTTAAAAAATGCAGAGATTTTTGCCTGGGGGGCAAACGTTTGGGGAACCTCCGGTCGTCCATTAATAATTTGGTTGTTTGTTGTTGATTTTTTTTTTTTTACCGTAGGTAATGTCGGCAACACTCCCTCTCCTCCCCTCTCTGAGTGTGGGTGGGTGTGTCTGTACCGGTGTGAGTGCACGTGTGTATGTTGTGAGAGAGGAGCGAGGGGGGAGCCCCTCCCGTCGCAGAGGAGAGAAGAAATGCATTTTAATGAATGTAATGAAACGATAGCGACGCATTAGACTCTGAAATTGCGCAAATTAGAGTTAGCTTTTTTTATTTGATAAAAAGAACGCCTGTAATAGGCCCTTTTGATTAAAATAAAAATTAAATTATGGATTTTTTTTTTTTAAATCTATGACTTGAATTTCTGGGTGGGGATCCTGTTGGCAGGGCCGGGGTGTCTGTTGGGGGGGCGGGGCGCCCTCCCAAATACACTATAGGGGAAACACTGAAGTAGTATTTAACTATATGAAGAATGCAGGAGAATTCTGTAGTAACACTGCATGAACAGAGGCTTTTTATTTACCTTCTGTGACAGCAAACACAATACGCGGTCTTTCAGTAACTATTATGTTTATCCAGCCACATTGCAACGTACATAAGTTACTTACCTACCCACTTATAGCCTACATTTTTTCTGTGACTGCATGCTGGCACTAGGAGTGACTCACATCCCACAAGAAACTTACTAGTCCATGTTATGTATTAGGCCAGAGATCTATTTGATTGTAATTATGCATACACACGTGCACCCCTATGCATCCATACGTATCATGGCTGCCTCCACATATCCGGCATCCATTTGGACCGATGGTTGTGCGCTTCCACAGAAATTAACACAATGCATACCCAAACTCAAATGTGTGGTTGAACAGCAAGTATATGTCCTGCCTAAGGGCTCAAGTTTCCCACAAGTCCCCTCTCTGAAGAGGGGCAGGTGGTTTTTTGCATGTGAGAAGTTGTTAGCATAACAATCGCATAGCCATCAGTGCTGATAAAAATGTTTTAAGTGTCAAATTGAATCGTGTATTTGGAGTATTGTGACACCCCTAACATACACTAATGGAAAGCACTCACAACATTTTGAACAAAAATTTGGCTATCATCAGAAACTCCTCTTAAACTTTCATTTCATCAAAACCTTAAATAGCCGGGTGACTGCTTTGCAATTAAGTACCAAATCAAAACATGGACCTTTATCTAATACTGCTACTGGAAGGGAAGGATCTGGGTTAAGAGTCGAAATATTATTTCTCCTCTTAGGGACAATCTGATGCCTGATGCATTCAGTTTGCAAAACGTGCCTCAATTTTGACATGTGGAAAACAGCCTTAAAGATGGCAGTTCTGTGAATAATGGAGCAAAATGAAATGCTAATTCACTCTCAGTGTCAGGAAAACTTATAATTGCCTAAATTGCTTATTTCTCAGAGCACATGACCCACAGTGTAGAAGGTGACTGCTTCTTGTTCTGAAGTTCAGACTGTGTCACTGAGTTTGAGTTGTCACGGGGCATCTTGGAAATATTATGCTGAACTTAAAATACAAAGAATTTGCTCCAGTTTCCAAAAAACTGGTTTCTGTTTGTTGTCATTTTTGATTTTTAGATTAATTAGACACCACTCCATCAAAAATACAACCCTCCACTGGAATACTTCACTATAGGCTAGGATTGAATGTCAGGTCCATACTTACTATGCTAATTAGGTAGTCTATGTAAACAATATACTGTGATTTCATGCACACACATTGGCACTGAGTGGCATATTGTGTATGATAATTTAAAGCATATCTGATCTAAATTATGTATATCATTGTTAATTAATGGAAGAAAGTGAAAATAGTCAAAAGCTGTTTTTCAACATATTTTTTAGGTTCCTAGAAAATATTTGTCCTCATCTTCCCAGTAGAGTCCTGCAGTATCTAGCAGCACAACACCCCCATTACCTTCTGCAAATGGCCAGTGCAGAGAAGGGGATTAACTAAGCATACATTTAGGGCTATGGAAAAATGGACATGTCCACAGATTTATTGGCATTTATTATGGTTGTTCTTGTTTTAAGTGTAAAACCCCCTCTAAACTGCATCATTGAATAGGCTGTTGGTCTGCCTCACACAAACCATTAGCGAGAGAATTTATGCATTTAATACATTAGAATAGAAAATGAATTTAAAAAGAAAACGCCATGAGGGAACACATTATCTTTGCTGTCGGCAGTTTTCTGGTTCAACATTTGGCAGCCTCGTCAGTAAATGAAAGAATTATTTCAATTATTGTACAGCATTAAATTATAGTTTGTGGAGAAAGTGGTGACAGGTCTGCAGAGCTATAACACTTCCCCTGCCTCTGGCTTCTCTGTCAGTTTTAATGAAGAAACCTCTCCACACTACACAGAGTGAGGGAGACGGAGAATGGGGAGGTTTTGTTCACTGATTCTCAAATTTGTTGCATTGACTGGGAATCGGTACTTTGTTTAAAAAAGAAAAAAAAAGATTCAAGGTCAACAGGAGCTGTAGGGGCTTCCACTGTCCCAAAATCCGGAGACTGGATTCCAGAGAGTAAAATATATTCTCAGCAGCTAAAAATTAATTGAATCTGTTTCCTACTGTTGAACTTACTTACAGCATGTCATCCCATTAATAGCCCCAATGTCTTACTGTGAGATGGTTTGCCACAGGGTTCGAAGCTCAAACCTGACTTGCTCTTGCAGATATTCCCTCAACAAACATTAGGGAATGTCATGTGTGGAAATATATTGCTATTATACCTGCTAAGAAAAACACCTAGGGGCAGGTATATCCTCCTTGTGCTCACATTAGCTCCCTGCTAGCTGCCCTGTCCTTCTGCACATAATGCCCTCTATAAATAGAGAATAAAAGACTAGACCTATCTACGCCAGTGGTTCCCATCCGCCATTGTATTGCCATCCCATCCATACAGATATCAAACGCCTGATCCCTGCAGCATTTAACCAAATTAAATACCACCTTCATTAGCAAGCCCAGGCAACAACTATCGCAGGCATACAAAATACCCCCAGCCCCAAGGACACACCGCTAAATGGGCTGGCAGAGCTTAAAATAAGTCCACACACCACAAAGACCAGCCTTCATTTGTATGTTCCTAATGTGCCAGCTTCACTCACCGTACATGGCCCGCTGCTCCGAACACATGGTGAGTAATTGCTAACACTCGACCTCCATACTGCACTTAATCAACGTGGTAACACCATGGGGATAAATTCAAGAACAATACAGCCAGAATAATTCATATATTGGTCAACAGAACTAATGTGCAAAGTGGTGCGTGGCGTCAAGGTGTCACATGATTCAGAGCCAAGGTTACTGTATGTTATCTGAGAGAAATACCAATGGAGGCAAGGAAGAAGAAAAAGAACATGTCTATGACCCAAAGTCTAAGACTAATAATTTGACTTGCTTGAATTCCATTCAATGATGGAGGCAAACCATTTTTCATATGACACTGTGCTTACAAAGACAGTGTATCATTTTAATCTGTATATTCAGAGTTTTTATTTTAACAAATTCATAGATGCTTGTTGCCATAATCTATTTGACCTTTTAAATATAAGTCATACTAATTGGTCTTCTTAAAAAATCCTTTGAGGATTGTCTCCAGTCACAAAAGAATGGACTGCCGGGATCCATGAAGTGGACGTATGTTTCCAGGTTCACAACACCCTGTTCATCATTGTACAGTTGCCCCATTTGTCTCCATTCTCACCTTTGACCTGCAGGCAAATGGTGATAAAAGCACCCTTCATTGCATTCGACAATAAAAGCAATAGGCAGTTCTTGAGTCAAGCAGCACAGTAAACAAACATAAATAAAAGAGAGTGGGAATCAATGAAAGCGGAAGCATAGAAAAGCAGCACACAGGCCTAGAAGCCGATACACTAACACTCAGCTATTACCACCAGTGCAACAAAGAAATACACACTGCTCTGCAGAAAAATGAGAAAAACTGTCTATGCATATTTATTTGTAATACTGTACCATATTATTTAATGCGACCGAGACACACACAGTACCCCCATACCTGTAACTTTAGACTATGACACAACATTTTTATTTTAAAAGCATAAAGGCATCTTTTTTTCTCTTGTGCAGTGTGCTGAAAACTGTCATTGCACTAGTGACTCTATGTACCTTATGAATAAAACTGAAAAATAATAAAGAAACCTATTAGTTTAAATATTTGCTCCAGCATTTTACAAAACATTAGTCAGCTACTAGAGCTATTACTTTGCTTTACTGAACCCTATAATAACTTGTTTTTACTAATTTTAGTAGTTTTGCAAAATGCTTTTCTCACCATCTCATAATTTCAAAAACATTCAGTGAACATATCAAAATGCTTTTTCCCCCTTTTCTATTTTTTCATAATACAGTTTTTGTGGTCAATAATAATGATGGCCATATGTTTCAATTTTTAGTTTCCACAGAACTGCCGCACTGTTGAATGCGGGCATACACGAGATATCCTCTTATAGTATAGTATTGCAATATAAAGTTAAGGTGTGATGATTCAGAATGTAAAAGTCAAATTCATTCTCTGCATTTAACTCATCCTAAGAGCAATAGAAGCAGTGTACGTACAGCACCTGGGGACCAACTCCAGTTCTAAGCCAGCATCTTGGTCAGGGGGTTCTGACTGGAGAACTGACAGGCTGTACATGTGTTTGATGGTGGTGAAAACTGGAGCACCCGGAGGAAGCCGACGCAGGCACACAGAAAGGCCTTGTCTAAACCGGGACTGAAATCCACAACCCTCTTGCTGTGAGGCACTAACCACCATGCCACCCATATATATTTGCAGTGTTACGAATTGAGAAATGGAGAATGCCACATTTCATCCAGGCTTTATAACTAATTTTGTGGCCATTTTCTCTGTCATGGCTGTAGCTTGGTAGCTAGAAAGATGATGGGTGGAGATTCAGAGGCTGCAAACATTTGTTAGCTCAGGCCTAAATTGATCAGCTGCTGAGATTTTCGACCAATCACAACCCATATTAAGAATCTCAATTCTGTTCCCTGTATGAGTTGGCCAGATGGCAGGCAGTTGCATGTCTGACAGTTGTGGTATGTGACATGGAGGGAGGGAACTGAGAGCCTGTCAGCAGGTAGACACAGACAGCAGTGGACCAGCTGGACAAAAAGCACCTGCACAAAATTAATTTCTCCCCATTTATATTTCCCTCATAGAGAATGTAAGGGAATTGCTTAATTTCTCCCTTTCAAGAGTAGATGAACCAAGGAGGAACACTTTACACTCAGCTTGACATGGCAGAAGTCTGATAAACTGAGATTTAAAGGGCTGGACTGGGGAGAAATACACTGGTGGAGCCTAATTCTGATTAATTTGGTGCCAAAAATTATCTTTACGATTCTGACCCTTAATCTCTACAAAATTCAGTTAGCTTTGAATCTCCTGAACTCTACACGGGTGCATTATTCACACTTTCGAGGCACTTGCTTTGTATTGGATGTCTTTACAACTTCTGACATGGAAAATAAAAACAGTCGAGCTTGACCTTCCTCTTCTATCATCTTCCCTTTCCTCTGCTCCAAGCATCCACCCCATAACAGATTAGCTCAGAGGAAGACCCATTTCCTCCCTGAGGCTGCTAAAATATTAATCAAAACACAGAGGAGTGTGCAGCGGCTCCCAAGATGCATGTCTTCTAATGGTAATACATGGAGAAGGCAGGGAGGGAGGAGTGCTGCCTGTAATAGCCTCACAGAGGGGGAGGAGAGGAGGAGGGCCAGAGGTGACAGGGGGCTTTCACAAGGGACAAAGAGAATGAGAGAGAGGGATAGATAGGCAGGAAGAGAGGTGGAGCGCAAGCATGAGGTGTGCGGAGAATCGACGAAGAGACCGCACTGATACACAGCGCTTCTGAGAGATCCAGCACGGGGAAGATCAAAGAAGCATCATTGCCTCTCACTACCCATTTTGTGCGCTTACAAGGGTTGAAGATAGCCTCATGTGAAACTTTCCAGTATGAATAATAGATAACAAACCACACAAATAGCCAATTTAGCTTAATATTTTTCTTTGCTTATCGGCAGAGCCAAATATTTGTCTGGATTTGTGTGTGTGTGCTGCTGTGTGAGAGAGAGATAGAAACGAGAGAGATGTTACGGTTTTAACAAGCACTTTTTTACTCGTCTAAAGACAGAACGTATGATGCCAGGTGGTCTGTACAAGCAGTGAAAGGCGTTTCTCTCATGGGCCAAATCTAAGCCTGTCTCTGGCACTGAGCCACTGCCAGTGGGGAAAAATGATTGGAGTATTCATGTTGGCGACACGGTAATCATGTAACTAAGTTTTGTTGCGGTGAGGGGAGACTAAAAGGGTTATTTCAGCAAATTTTCCATGCTTGCCTACTAGTGTTTTCTGTTAGTAAGTGATTCAAGCACATTGACAGTTGTCATGTTTTATGGGAGAATATGGGAAGCGTGTTAGCGTGATGAATACTGTGAAATTAAGGCACACGCATACAAGACACTAAAGAAACACTCTGACAGTCGAAAGCTGACAAGTGTTTAGAATACATAGTCTGTTAAGAACAACAAGCTGATTTTATGGGGAATGCAAAACTGTGTATATCCTCCCGGGTCATCTTCAACTAACCTGCAGACAGCTGTGACTGTGTTCCACTACCTGGTAATTAGGGAGATGTGGAGCCCCCATGGGTTACACGCTCATCGCGTGCTGCCACACTCCTCCCTCTTCATCCAACAGGCTCCCGGGAGAGATGGCCGTTTTGTGAAAGGTGACACAAATCAGTGACCTCTGTCTACCTGACCATGTCGATAATGAGATGCAACTGGAGCTTCATTGTATTCAAATGAGGCTGCACGTGACAATAATGTTGAAGAGAGACCGGCGGAGAAAGACCAACATTATCTTCTCTGAGAATAATACTTGAAGAAGTATAAAAAGGACATGACGAGCGAAAGAAAAACAGAAAGAGGAATTATCTACCTTATTTTGGCCACCCATGTTCTCTTTGTGCCTCTAAAAGATGGATGGGTAGGGGTTAAACTGGTCTGTCCCAGTGGTGGGCCTTTGTATATTGTGTTGCTTTGCTTAATGTAAACCGATAAAGCTGGCTAACCTTGTGGGCCCAATCAATGCTTATTTAGAATACCATTGATTAACAGTTCTGATTATTGATTATGTCATCCCACTCAAGATATGCCAATGGCTCTGATAAGAGGTTACCCTGCAGCAGATAGGCCTGTCCAACAGGCTACTGGACACACACACACACACACACTTCTCCAACAATGGGTTCACTGTAGTCCAATGTGTTTCTCTTTCTCTCTCAAACACACACATGCACACACATTATGTGCACCCTCATGTATTCACTCATTAACACACAAAGACTGAAGACAGTAGTAGTCCCTGTTGACACGGGGTAATGTCTGCTCATCTGAGACCTAAACATTGAAATTAACACACCATCTGTTCCTGCAGTGTGCCCACTGGCCATTTTGAAATGTCATCACTGTGAACATATAGCATATAGCTCCATACAGTGTTTCTTAAACTTATTTTTTATTTTGCCTGGGTGGCAACAGTGGAGCAGGCTGGGATACCCCTCACTTTGTCCTACTGGGTAAAAGTAATAAATAAACCTATCCAAAATCATTTTTATCAGTTTTACTGTAGATTTGTGGGCAATTCCATACTTTCCATCATTTGGTTAATTCACCTCATGTTACTGTGAGAGTTGAGGGCACATGGCAGTCATGTGAAAGTCATTAGAGCTGCATAACTAAAGGTGTCCATAAATCCAAATAGTGTACTTAGAATGACCCCACTCTTCCAGGTTGTGAAAGGTAAAGAGGTTTTAACACTTCTAAATTAGGTATGCTCCAGTTTGATGAATGTCATCTTCTCTAAGTGTTTACACACAGCACATCTTCCAAGCAGTGAGGTCACTCTCACACGTAATGTTGCACTACCTGTTTGTGAGAGCCCTTTTAGTCTCAGAGATGCACTGTACTCCTCACTGCACTTAACAGCATAGACAGTGTTGCTCCTTGATTTACAGTAACAGTATGCTACAGGCGGACTGTCACCAGTGCCATCTGTATTCACATCACTGTCATGTGACCTCCAATCCAGTGCAATACAAAAAGCTGATTAGGCTGATTGATTACTTGATTACTGACATTTACACACCAAACAACTATTCAGTTAATCAAGAAATTAACAGATTAATCAAAAATAAAAATAACTGTTTTCTGCAGCTCTAATGAACTCACAGAGGTTAAAAAACTGTAATATAGAGCAGGGCTGCAGACTGACTTTTTTTACTAGGAGCACAGTGGCCCCTAACTTAAAATTTTAGGAGCGCAAGCAGAAAATTTAGGGGCGCACACCGAAATCGACTTGGAAAGTAAATATTCACATTTCTTCTCATTTTCACTGTACTACTGGTAAATACTTCTCTTTCAGTGTATCTGCGATGATGCCAACAAACTGTGCACATGCTGTGCCGTTACTGTAGGTTGTGTTCAGTTTTACACCGTTCTTCCTTTGCAGATCGATTTGGCCTTTAAATTTTGTAAAAGGCAGTTCTTCCTTGACAATGAAATAGGCCGTGTTAAACTTTAATATCAATTCGGCCTCCTCGGCGCACTGGTTAGCAGCCTCTTGTCTTCTAAATGCAACTGGGAGTGGAGTTGCACTTTCATTACACAGGTCATGGCACATTTTCAGACTGGCACTGTGTTTGCTCAAAGTGTCGTGTTTTAATTGTGTGGTGCCAGTATTATCAGCGAATTTCGTGTTCCCCGCATGTTGTGGGTATCGACAGCAGAATTTGTAGTTCATTGAATTCGTCTCCTTGAAATACCTCAGCCAGGTGAACTCGTGCAGCCACTCATCGTGAAAACAGAATTTCCTGGCTTTTTTCGCCACCACCGTTTCCTCGCAATCTGAGTTGGACTCGTTATCAGCATTTGTCTCCTCTAGGTTTACTAGGGAGAAAGTAAGAACTGATAGTCCTCTTCGCCATTGTTCATTGTTTACAAGAGTTATGTGAAACGCGCGATAACCCCCAAGACCCGCCTCTTTTCACACATAAGCCAATCACAGTGGTCATCCCCCCCCCGAACCCCACACACATTGGCCCGCCTTCTTCTTCCTTGGTGTTCGTCTCCTTTCTTCTTTTGGAGTTAATGTCGGTTGGCAAACCAGCTCATTTGCGCATTACTGTCAACTACTGGGCTGTGTGGACAGAGGTGTGGAGCAGAAGTTTGTCAGCAACAAAAAATATTCAATAATAATAAAAATTTTTAAAAAATCAGCAAATTTACTGGTCGCACATGCACGAATAGATGAAAAACTTACTCGCACTGTCTCAAATTTTAGTCGCAAAATGTGACCATTTAGTCGCAGTCTGGAGCCCTGTAGAGATCCCCATTAGTCAGTATAACTGATAAAAGCCACTTTTACTTTTTGGTATATTTTTTTGGGCATCTTCATAGCTGAAAAGCTGAGATGAAAATATGTAGTATAACAGTCTGTGTTTGTGACGACACTCGGGAGAGAAATCATGTTACATCATTGCAAATATCCTATAAACAATCTAGTTTCACACTCACAGTGAACCTGGGACATAAAAGCAAATTACCTCAACTGTGTGTAATATATTGTTTAAATGAATGGTATAAATGGAACATGTTGGTTAAAAAAAAAAGAAACAGTTTCAGGATATTTTCTATCCCCAGCAAATGCTCTCAAGCCTGTGGGGTCAGTGCAGTAAAGCCTGATGATAAAAACGTTTACAGCAGGGCTGTTATAAAAGAGAGAGTGAGTCAATCAAAACTGTCAATAACACAGAATCCATGACGTACAATTACCAGAGCTACCACTTACACACTGCAGTATGCCATTTCATTTTTTATTGTCGGAGTGGATAGATTTAAACACATTTAAAAAATGAAATCATAAAAATGTTGAAATGACGATTCTAGTTTTTAACAGGGGTTTATGTGTGAAACTACTTCTTGACCAGGAGCAGTTGCCAGCCAACCAGCTGACACTCGAAACATTTAGGGATTTATTGTCCCTTACATATCCAAAAGACTGTGAATTGTAATAATTACACTTCAGTCTTTGTACAAATTACTCAAATGGAATAAAGTGTTAGTAAAGCCCGTTTTAGACTCAACAAAAAACCCACACCCTCATGGCAGTGGTTCATTTTGATACTATTAAATATCAGTGCTGTTATCCATCTTCACTGCTCTGATTGTATAAAAAAGTAGACCTCTTTAACTCAGATTTAATGCATGTGATGTGTTCTTTAGCCTGCACAATGACAGTTTCCCTAAAATCCTTATTTAAAAAAAAAAGCAATAGATCAAATCGTAACCTCTGCTTCGTGATATATATCGCATCACCAGGTTCTTGCAAATACACAGCCCTATTGGACACGCTAATTTGTCAGGGCTAACAATAAAAGCTTGTCGCCTCAATTTGTAACAGCAGAGTTTGCACCTGCTCGAAAATTTGTATCTACTGACAAAGCACTCATCTTTAGTAGCGCATCTGTAAAATGGTGGGTGACCATTTCACACACAATAAAAGTCCTCTGTTATTTTGTTTTCTTTAAGATTTTATTATGAAGCAGCAAAGTCAGCAAACGTTGGGTTTGATCATCACAAACTTAGCACAACTCCTATATAGCTAAAAGTGAACATCAAACAGTAAAATAAAGCAGATAGAAGGAGAGAAGCTAAATTTCAAACTACAGAGATTCAGTTAGAAGCTAAAAAAGTACTGAGAGCTGAACACACCAGGACATTTAAAAAACGTCTTTCTCTCTGCTCTCCTGCACAGACACTAGCTGACCCTTGGCCTTCCAGCACATAGAAAAACAAAACAAAAAAACAAAAAAATGTTAGCGGGTTTAGCCACAATTTAAAAAAAAAAAACATATTTGGAATTTTGGTGTAAAAACAGTTTAAGCTTTAGCAGTACTGGTAGGCAAATTCTGTTACCACTGGACACAGTCAGGCTAACTGTTCCCTCATTTCCAGCCTCTATGTAAGTTAGCTTACTGCTGGCAGTAGCTTCATATTTAGCATGAAGCTGAGTAGTATCATTCTTCTCATCTAACGCTCAGTGAGTAAATAAATAAGGTTGTTTTTCAAAATGTTAAACTTGGGGACTAAGATTAATATGCCTCTTCACAATTGTGTCAGGGTTCAGAAAAAAGCTGTCTGGATCTCATTCTGTAGGAGGCCTTGGTCATCTCAACTTGTAAAGCAGCTGCTGCTGACCTGTGCTGAAGGAACCAGGACACTGCTGGAGCTGTGTTTTTTAGGAGGCAGGGACGGCCCTGTTGTCTTATTGTTAGGTCAGCAGTGCTAGGCTAGCCGTTGTCAGCCAGCCAGTGTTGAGCTCTGCACTTTGCATAAGGGGGCTCTTCCGTAATGAGCCGCTATGTATGGGTATCATGTGAGATATCTGAGCTAGCGCTTACTGTTCCATGCCCAAGGTCAAAGCCTGCCCACCCCACCATCGACTCCCCTACCCTATCCATCACCTGAGAAACACAGACCGCAGCTAAGCTCACATTCCAACCCCTCTGGACATCCTCACACCAATTTGGAAAGACTGTCTCTTTTTTATGGTGATCTCTGTTTATTGTTTATTGTATATGTCAATATACTTTCAAGATAATGTTCAGAGAATTTCCCTCAAATTCAAATTAAAAAAACATCAGTTTCGATAAATAAAAAGAATGAGAAAATGATTTCGTTATCTACCTCTTGAGAAAAATCAAAGAGCCATGGTGTCAACAGTGTCCAGTCTAAATATATGCCTTTAAAAGACTGGGAGGAAGGTTAATTGTTTGTGGTGTAACATAATAGTCTATTTATCTTGTCTTACCTATGTGCATGTTTGATGTTTGCTCTTTTCCAATGAGCACTTGCTATCAACATGTCAAAAGTGGATACCTTATGTGGCTCCATATGCGTAAGACAGAGGCTTAAGTGTACCGGACCAGTCCACACACACCACCATAGTACCGCTTAAGTCCCCACAGTAATCAATAAACTGCCCTCTCTCAGATCACATATCAATTGCTTGCTGAACTCAGGGGTAGAATAAAAAAATGTGTGCCTTAAGAATGAATGACCTCTGTACTGCTGCTATATACATCTAAGTCACATCAACATGCAGTCTGAGTTACAATGGGTCACTTCATCCTCTAATTTCATAACAAGAAAAAATGTTTGCCTATATTTATAATGTCGCTGAAGATAAGACATATATGGGTCTGAAGTTCTTCTCATGTATGGTGGAATGGTCACCATTTATTTATTAATTTTATTTATTGAGTTAGTTTTTTTTGTTTAATCAAAAATGTACTGTTGCAACAAATGATTATTTTCATCATTGATAAATCTGTTAATTATTTTCTTTATTAACTGATTAGTTGTTACATCTATAAAGCATCAGAAAATTATGAAAAATGTCACACATGATTACTCTTTCTCAGCTCCTTTCTTTTGTCCACAACCCAAAGATATTCCATTTACTGTCATAGAGGACAAAAGAAACTTTAAGAAAAAAAATCTTATTTAAGAAGCTGAAACTGGAGAGTTTTGATCTGTCTTACTCAGAAAATCGAACAAAATAGTTGGCAATTAATTTAATAGTTGACAACTAATAGATTAATCGTTGCAGTGCAACAAATGTGTTAAATGTGGTCTAAAATAAAGTCAGGCCTGTTGTAAGGAGGTTTATATTTATAATTCTGACTCCATCTTCGATCCCCCATTTAGTCAGAATTAACATTTTCGGTGATGATTTCATAATGAATCTGAAATCAATCTAAATTCAAATATTCTTGTTTGTCATGACTGCAGCATATTCATTACCCCTCTACCCCAGTCTGCCCAAATCCCTCCCCAAAGACAGGACAACCCCATGTATTACCACTTAGTCCTGCACAATAAACTTCATTGACAGCCTTGGACTTTAGCAAGCTACATGTTAAAGTGCAGGTGCATCTCCTCAAGCAGTTTAGAGAGAGAAACATGGGGCAGGAGACGTGTATTAATTTAAGTATATGACTGGGCTGTATGATAAGCTGGTGTGAAAAATCTCAGAGTGAGAGCATGGACAAATAAAAAGGAGAAATGAGCAAGGAGAGATGGATTTCCTGCCATTTGTGATCTATGACCAATCGCCTGTCTATCTTCAGATTCGCTGTTAATGGCTATCAGTCGAGATTTAGATCCTTTCTTTTGTGCATTCCCCTAAATCAATAAATTGGCATCTATTTGATTGAATGCTCATCCATTGTGTTAAAATGAGGCTGAATGAGTTTTGTCCTTTTGACCAATGAGTTTCTTTACAGTACAATGGTAAAACAGCTTTTCAGATTTTTAAGAAGTGTAGTTAAGCATCTATTTATGAAAAACACAATTTTGGTTAATCTAATATTCATAAGTCAGTAAATAGTGAATTTGAAATGTTAAGAACACACTTAAAACTAAGTTTTATCCCTAAGCATTCCAATTTGATCATAATCAGGATGCCCTTTTCCCAACTTTCCATATCATCTTAAATGATCAATATATATTAAGCCATATGAATGATTATATATCCAAACTGCAATGATATAGTGAAGACAGACTGTCCCCTTAAAAGGGCAAAGAGAAGAGTCATATAAAATAATTATGAAAAAATAAGAAAAAAAAGGAGAAGTAATACATTTCAGAAAATAAAAATCAGTTCCATAAATTTGACGGCAAAGGGAAGCTGAACTGATCTGTTCTGCATTTGACTAATTTAATCATTTTGATGCTATGACATCTCTTTTTCTTGTTTTTCCAAGGTCAACTGTCAGGTTGGTTGGCTTTTTCTAATATATATGTGTGTGCTTTCATGCGTTTGTATATATGTGATTGCAAAACCACAGAGGCACCAAGGAAAGGTGATAAAGAAAACTGTACTGTATGGTTATCCGTCCTACAAATAGTTTTTATGTGAGCTTCAATTGTTTCAACTCTGTGCACACAGCTCAATCGTGTGAACATAAAGAGACACACTCCATTTACTTTTTCAGAAGACACTGTAAGAAAACCTTACAAATTACTTGCCCCACAGCAATGCTTTCAAGAAGTGTAAGGATTATTAAAACCCAGACTGAGATGATTTGAGCTAACCTGAGATTAAATCAGTGCCTTTCTGTGAAACCTGTTTAGACATAAGCAGGCCCATTTATAGAGAAGAACTTCTCCAAGCTTTAGCCTGACATCTGCAGAGCCAGTTATATTTCCCAATCCAGTTTTTCAGTCAGATTGCCATAAAAATGCATATCTACAATAAAAATCTGTGCCAAAAAGAGGGAAGTTCATTTTATTTACATATTTTAGCAAAATATCTCCCTGGGAATATGTGAAAGAAAAACCATATTTCAGTTATTCCCTTTAGAGGAGAATTGGCTGCAGCTTGATGAAATGAATCATTTTAATTTGCATCTCATATAAAACATAATATGAAGTAATTTAAATTGGTGGAGAAAATCAAAAGATTGAGTGTGTTTAGCCATTGCATTTGCTGACAGGATGTGAAAAAACACGACATTGATACATTGATGCTCAAATTAGTATTCAACAAAACCATCAAATTCAGTCAGCCTAAATGGAGAAAAGAGGAAAGAGTGAAAGAAAAACAACAGCACCCATGGATACCTACATAAACAAAGAGTCTGCTCTGTTAACCTGCAGTTAAACAACAATGCCCTCTATTGGTGTGACACTGCATCTGTTTCCCCAACAAAGGCCACCGCACTAAAGGCAGACTGATGTGTTTTCCAGCACACTCAGCAGAAATATCACATTGAAGTGCAATCACCTCGAACCTCAAAGACTGTCCTTATTAACCTGCTAACTTCCACAGAATGCTTTATTATTAATTTACAAACGTTATTCAACTATAACAGTCATCGCTGCCATAATCAGGGGGCCTTATTAGGACTTAAAACGTTTTAATTAGAACAATAATGAATGAAACCACAGTAGGTAAGTGCAAGCGTAGCCAGCATGCCTCCAGCATTAGAAGTCTGCAGACTCACAGACGGCTGCTCAGAGGTAAGAGCCCTGTGTGTGCGTGTGTGTGAGTGCATGTGTTTCAGTGCGGGTGTGTGTGTATGTGAATGAGGATGGTTTACAGGATCAGTGAAGGAGTTCTTGACAGGAATGCACATTGAGCCTCTCGTCTCCCTGTTGCTCTCTCTACTGAACCGGAACAGTGGTGTAGACAAACAGGGGCGCCCCGGAGAGTGTGGCGAGCTAAGTGAGTGAGCACAGAGGTTTAATATGACAGCTACACTTTCCCTACTGCTGGTTCAGGGTGAAGAAAATGTCCTACACTGTACTCTTGTGGTAGCATCATGACACATCAAACACATGCCACTTAGAAATAACTCAACTGGATTCCAGACAGGTGAAGCTTTGAATTGAGATTAGCATGATGTTGCTTACAGTGGTTATTAACCAAAAATTGTAGTATTAAATATATCAGTGCATGGTATGAAGGGTGAGTCTACAAAATTTTGAATGGGGGTTTGGACAAGTGTTGTAAAATAGGTTTGTTACACAAACCTGAAGCCCTTCTACCAGATAATAATATGCTGTACATTCTGGCAATAAATAAATATTCTCAATATGTCATGAACAAAAATATAAATTAATGGTGTCATAAACTAAATTATTTTCTAACCAACACTATTAATGATGAATAAAATGAAAACAGATGTCTTGGTTAAAAAACTTTGCTATAGGCTACATGTATTTATAAGTTATAATTAGTTTGTCAGATCACAATAAAGATGCTAGTCTTTTTTTTTTTTTACCCTTAATAAAAAGGTTGACATAAATGTCTTGCTCTTATTGTTCTTATCTCTTCTATCATTTCGTTGTATTTCACAAAGACACAGCAGTCTTTGTGTCTTTTGCTATGTGTCATAGCTTTATCTCAGTTTTAGCTTAACTTTGTCTTGCTTTTGTTTGGCCTCACCACTTTGGCATTCTGTTGTTCATGGCCTCCTGGGTATCCTGCTCTTGTTTTGTCCGCACTTTGTATACTTTGTTTTCAAAGGTGATATTTTAAAAAAGTTATTATTATTAGAATCGTTTGTCCAAAACTTCCAAACAGTGGACCTGTCCTACTTGTTAAAGCAAACAGTATTGTGTGCATATGTGATACATATGTCACTATGTGCAGGGAAACTTTTTAAATCATTGATATCTTTACATATTGTCAACTGATACAACTATAGCTTGTAAATGCACATTGCCTCTTGCAAATTCAAGAAGAGGTTGTTAAAGCAAAATGTATGTTTTCATTTCATTCATCACTAACAGCTGTGCTTGAGATATGGAACTTAGGACATATATTTTAAACGTATTCTTGCTTGTGGAAAAAGAGACACCACAATTTGTCCAAAGACTTCCAAATGGTGAGTGGACCTCCCCTCTTTATTAAAACAAACAGTATTGTGTGGATACATGTGGTAAGGGCCCGACTGATACTTAATTTTGGGGGGTGATGCCAATAATGATATTAAGGAGTAAAAAAAAAAAAAAAAAGATATTGATAAATCGGATGATACTGTCAAATGTGATTTTTATACTTATGATAAAGATATCTAATGGTAGCAGTAATTTTTTAAGTTTAACATACTTTATTGTACAAAATGACATCAGGACACAGAAACAGTAAACTGCCACTGATACTTTTCATATTTATTAATAACTATAAATGAAGAAAAACACAAATAGAAAAAAATACATACGTTACCTATAAAACTAACAAATTTTAAAAACAGAATAAAAACAATCTGTATTACGTTCTGTACATTTATTTTCCATATCACCACATATCAGACAAGATATATGCTGATACGATACAGATCAATATAGCTGCAATAGACCAATATCAGCTAATGTTATAGGCCTACTAATAAATCTGTCTGGCTCTAGTTGGACTATTACATGTCACTGGATGCAGAATTCTGTATATCTGCCTGGTGTGACTTTTCAGCAAGTTCTTTGGCCCTTTCACTCTCACTTCACCCTCTTTCCTACTGATATATATCCTTTGCAAACATGCAAGGTGTTTGCCTCCAGTTTATGCTGAAATACTGTCTTTGGCAGAAAGACAAAGTCAAACATTATTTTTCCCTAGGATACTGATTTATAGGTTATATTTACAGAAAATAATGGTCAGCAGCCAAAATATATCCATTATATGTTGCAATATCTGCTTACTTTATATCATTGACAAACTAATAGCAGAAATAAACAATTAATATATTGAAATAAAAGTCTGCAACAGCATTATATAGTATTTCCACCAGTGAAGTCTGTACCCTGCTGTTTTTGCTTTTGCACATTGTTCTGCTTGTGTGGATGAAAAATTGATATCTTTTGGTATGCTTACACCATCTTGGCAAACAGCCTCTCTACCACCTCCCAGAAGACCATAAAACACTTGCAGACAGGGGGCAGGGGTGGGGGCACCAAGGCAAAGCAAGAATAGATGGAGAGAAATGGTAATAGCTGCACAATGTTAAATGGGATTAGAGCGAAGATTTGCAGCTGCTGCTTTTACAAATGGTTTTGGCAAAGTTTAACAAATCTCTTGGAGAATAATTTGCCAATAAGCAAAAGGAAGCCTACTCTGTTGACAATGTTCATGAATAATTTGGTTACACTTCATTTTCAAATACCGCGAGGAAAATTATGGGAGGTATCTCTCATTGCCAGTTTGGAAGCCTTGAGAGAGAAGCCATGCAATGCAGCCAAAAGACGTTACATTACATACCTGAGCAGAGCCATTAACCCAAGCCCCATCCCCCCTTTTATTTCAATTAAAGCTCTCTCTTTGATTCAAAGGCGTCCAAATCTTAAGTGTCTTTGATCTCCTAACCATAAGACAGACAGGAAAATAAGAGTCTCTTTAAACGGGTGGAAAAGAAAGTTGTAATTCCAGAACAGGGGACAACTTCTTTCCCTGCTGTGGTTTTAACTGGCACAGGGGTACTTAAAAGACCTCACGCCTGGTTTGGCAGTAGTGAACAAAACAATCCACTATGAGAAAGTAAAAAAAACACACAGTCTGTATGGGGCTGACAGGCTTTCTTTCATTCTGAATCTCACTTCCCCAAATGTGATTAATCAAGTGTCTCAATATGCACATAGAGAGGAAGGGAAACACAGCCTCAAAAGACAGAAGTTAATAAGTGTTGTGAACACTGACACATCACCTTCAGGTGAATGAAACTTTCTTTACATTTCCTCTGCAAGTTTTCCGATTAAACAAAGCAGTAGAAAATCAAAGGCTGTGGAATCCTTAGGTGAAATAAAAGTTAACCCTGAAACCAGTAGCTGACTCACGCTGTCTGAGGTGCCGGGCACCGGCTGAACGTGATGGGCCACCAGTTTGGAGAAAGTCATGATGCATTTATGGTGAAATAGTTCCATTCCCTGGTTTAGATTAAAGAATGTTTTATTATGCAACTTTAAGTACAACAACCACTACATCTCTATAATAAAACACACAGGGAACTATTAATTATTGAGAAACTAATTTTCTTACATGTAGGGCAGCCTATATGGTACTGCATGGCATTTTCTCCACTGAAAGGCACCTTAGAAGGCAATTTATCACATTTTATCTATCATAGAGGCATCTAGGAGGGCTCTTCTGCAATGTTTTTTCAAACATGGGGGCACCAGTGGAATGGTCCACCAGTGCCTGAAATAGTCCTGAATTGTTTTACAAATCTGTGTGACTGCTCTACAAGAACAAAAATGAACTCAGCTTTTTGGAAAGCTGATATCATAATACAAACTGTGTAGATATTATGGCAAAGCAATCAAGTTGTATACTGAAAACAGAGTTTCTCTCTTTCATCTTATAACATTTGCTAACCATTGTTGGCGTCACACTTCTCTGATTCTTGAAACTAAAGTTAAATCTCATTGCTCTATCTGTGAGCTGCTACTTTGATCCTCTCTATTGCCCACCAGGGCATGCGAGAACAGCTACATGACAGCCACAGTGTGAGGGATTGTGGGTATTTTCTCCACTCAGAGTGAAGGATTATGGGCTGCTAACTGCTTTTGTATGAAAGAAAAACATCAGTGTGCACCGTGTTGGAGCCTCGGCGAACAACAGTCGCTCCCCGGAAGCCTGGATGTTCTTTGATGTGCTGCTGAGCGGTGCGGGGCCACACAAAGTAGACGAGCACAATCAGTCATCTGTTAGACAGGGACGAGTAGGCCTCAGTACCAGAGAAGGGTCACTCAACACTGGCCACTGACACAGGCAGGAGGGGGAGACAGCACTAAGACCAGACATTCACATGTTGTCGCTATTTTTTTTTTAATGTCTACCTCTCCAGTTGTTCTCAGCATAAGGAAATAATTAACACATCATTTTGATAATTCTGGTGTTTGTCTGTTGTGAGTAATATTAATCCATTTAATCAGTGTTCTGTGACTCAACAGGATCTCTAAGCTTTCTTATGCCTTTTCTCTCAGCGCTTTATATGATGCAAGCATGCATATTAAAGCAAGGCAGCCAGCTGTGAAAACAGCTTAATTAGTAGTAATCACTTCTGATGGAACATGTTTCCACTATTTGCCTCCATTAGGGATGCCTTATTTCTCTTATTCTATCAGCCAACTGCTGCCACTCGGTGCCAGGTGGGGCTAGTAGACTAAAATAGAAAAGGGTGTCCCAGAGGTGGATTTCTGTCAAAAAAAAAACCTTATTCAGGGTTTCAGCAGGTATTAACAAGTTATATGCTATTAGATATTATTGGAAACATGCTAAATTGAAATACTTGCTTCTCTGACAACTACCTCCTTAGAAATTTCTATTCCGTGCCAGACTAACTGTTTTAGTTTGCCTTTTTTACGTTTCTTACACTTCAAATTAATGCTGAATGTTTGCCAATTAAGCAAATGTGTGTTCATGAGTTGTAAGAAATCATTAATAATTTTTAGAACAAGTAGATGTTGTAACAGTTAATTTGAGCAATGTGTTAATTGAGTCTGGCAGGCAGTAAGGCTGGCAGACACTGAACTCCAACTCCAGGTATTTATTTTCGGAGCAGTGGGCTTTTGTTTTCAGGATAACGGGCAATAACAGTGTTGCTGGTTATTGTCAAATTACAATGTTGCACTCGTCTTGCACTCCTGCAGTAGTCCTGCAGACAAGTCGCTTCAACCACAGATTGTGTATTAAACAGGGATTCAACCTATTCAACACACAGTCTATTGCTCCGGCTCACTATCAGGACTGCTGTACTCATTTTTGGATGCAAAATTGCTACATATTGGTCTTTTAATCTTGCAGTAAAATCTGCCAATCCAAATTGCAGAATGCAAGATTCCTTGCCATTTCCTCAATTCAAGGTGGAGCATGAAGGTAGCTGGGTGCACACTGATAAATTCTGACTGGGGTGCACAATTTGCATTAGTGGTTACTGGTTCAATGTTGGTTTCATCTTGTTACACATAACCAAAACAAATTTTTTTCCCAACAAAACATTTTACTGTTAAGTGATACTGAAGTAGATGCAACTTTATAAAAGTAACATTAACTTCATAATCCAATCCATTCATGCAATTTTTAAGACCAAACAAAATCATATTCAAGATATTTTAAGGCCTGAAATTCAGATTATTGAATTTTGGACTTTTTAAGCACCTGCAGAAACCCTGCTTATTCAAAATATAGGTTTGCACTGTTTCAGGGAGATTTCTGTATTTACAATAAAGACACAGCAAAAAACAAGAGACACTTGTCTTGTAAAATTATCAGCGTTCACAAGAGTAAGCCTCACTTTCATGGATTTCATGGATGAATATTTTGACAATCTGTAAAATTTGGCTATAAAGAGGCACTACAACACAAAACGAAGAAAACATGGACTGACCAAAAGAATTTAAAGCGACATTCAACCGCAGAATAATAGTCCACTCAATATGTACTCACCCCTATGCCGATGTGAGGATGGGTGAAGATCTTCAGTTCACAAAACAATCCTGGAGTTTCAGCAGAAAACAGGGTTGCAGCTAATGGCAGTGAATGGTGACCATGGACAAAATGTAAAAAAAAACATTTACACCATGTTTTTAGCCGAAATGTCAACTGTAGCCTCCCAGGTAGCATGTAAACATGGCATTGATGTATCGCGAGACTTCGTATATCTCTTAATGGATGCACGTGTGAAAATAGCACGAGATATACAAAGTCTCGCGATACATCGACGAAGTCTCGCGATACCTTGACACAATATTTACATGCTACCTGGGAGGCTACAGTTGACATTTCGGCTAAAACATGGTGATTACAAAAAAAGAGAAACCAATGGTATTAACAAAACATTGATGCCCAAGACAATTGAGAATTGGAAGTCATTTAAGGGCATAAGCTTGAATTACAGCACCTACTCCCTCTTTATCTTAGAATCTCACCTGACACTGTTGAATCAATGGGAGCAGGTGATTGTACAGCTATTCTTCACATACTGTACAATGCAAGATTTATCGAGAGGGCAGGGTCAGTCATTGGGAGAGATGAGGAGAATGATGTGAAGATGAGCTGAGCATGAAAGATCAAGGTGACATGCACAACACAAGATCATCTGTGGCTGATCAAAACGGAAACTGCCATATGTCACGCGTTATTACAGTAAAACACATTTCCACTGAGAACTTTTGAAAAACCTTTGAATCTCGTAATGACTTCACATTTGGTTTGACAAACTACTAAACCAAAGCAGCAATGACAATTGCATTTGTTTCATATAGCACATTTACTAACATTTATACCCTACACATAATTTAGCCTCACTACTTCTATCCGACTTTGACATGGGTGTCCATTTCACCAGCTGTTTCAGTCATCAGCATGTATGGCCCAAATTACTGTTGATGTGTGTCAGCTGTTTTAGTTGTGATGCATTTCTCTTGCAATGAATCTTGTGGCTTCCCACTTCCCAGTCACGCCACCATTCGATGCATCTTTGATACTCTGTGGTTGGCACAGATCCTTCACCATCCTCCATCCCTGGCATTGAGCCATTGGATATTATATCACACACACATCATGGAGGACACAAAAACAGACCAAGTGAGAAAAACTGCAGAAAGGATATAAGGACATTGACATACAGGAAACGCTAACAATTAAACTATCAATACACAGCACATGTGTATCTCCTGGGAAATTTTTGATGCTGTAGTTCATGGTGTTTTGATTTTATAATCGGGTCAGATAGGGGTGAGTGGTATAAAGGATATAGAAAATACACAGGGATAAATTTGCCCTACGGTATTAATTTTGACTATACTACATTAACAGGTAGAGACCTCACTTTGCTTGACCAAAACAAAAAGTTTGTCATATTTGTTATCACCAGTCTGCGCCAGCTAATCGTCTGGAAAATGTAAGGGCCCATGTTGTTTTGCCTGGAAAGGAAGCACTGCACAGTCATGCTAGCATGCTGTACTTGTGTAAAACGAAGCTGTGGACAGAGCGGATGAAGATATTTCTTTAGCTTTCTTTCTTCTTTGAGTTAGCTGGTTCACTGTCTCCACTGAGGGTACTCTGCTGACTAAGCTGCGTGTGTGTGTGTGTGTGTGTGGTGTAGGAGCTGCCCTGACATATAGAGCCTATGCTCGATGGCAAGACAATAAAGATCCTGTACTGTGTCTTTTTTTGTACTGTTCATTTTTTCTATTTTGAGTAGCATCTTGTTAAAAAAAAGAACAAGTATGTAAGAATTTGACAGACTTTCTTATGAGGCCCACCTGTTTCCCAGACATTTCACAGTACAATGGGATTTTACACATTAGTGAAAACTGTGGTAAATGGTAGTAAATTACTAAATCAATCAAATGTAAAAAGAACATATTCAAAACAATTAAGTAGACTTGCAGCTAGGTGCTTACATCAGTGTTACCTGTGCAGCATCACTATTTTGAATTTTTCTTGGTCTAGACTAAGTGCAGTGCTGACTTCACCTGTAAAATAATTAAGCCCAGTTAGTTATAAGTCAGGTGTACAATTAGCTTATAATAATGTTTGCCCAACGTGCCTCTTTGTTGTTTTACTTTATTACCTCAATGTTCACTGAATCAAAGGCCACCACATGGAGCCATTTGCAGGTGGGCACGCTGTGTATATGGCACCATAAAAGTCAGTCTGCCATACATGTTTGAGTGCGATTACAAAGGGTACTATGTAAACCTCTTTGTGCTCCACACTAATAGTATTACTGCTGGCTTGTCAGTGACCACTTGACAGACAGAATGGACTTCCTATCACTCTCTAACATGCTCAAGCATCCATCACACAAGCTTTCAGTCAAAATGTATCAACTTTAGGCAAACATTAACACACATACACATGCACACACGCACACACACACGCGCACACACACACACACACACACACACACACACACACACACCACACAAACCCATATAAAAGAAGCAGATGCCCAAAGGAAAGGACAACATTCAAGTCAATACAGTTAAACATTTCTGCTGAGTGGACATTACTGTGCATGGGGATTAGCACTTAGCCCATGGGATAGAGGGCCATACCTGTGTGTGTGTGTGTGTGTGTGTGTGTGTGTGTGTGTTGTGTGTGTGTGTGTGTGGTTGTGTGGGTAATTCACAGAGAAAGACTGATTTTTGATCTTGAAGATAAAGTTGCAAAAAACGTAAAATCTTAAAATCACTTTTTTTTCATATCAGTATCGGAACATACTGAATGTTTTCAGTGAAGGATGGGTTCATTGTTGTATCCTCCTCCTCAGGAAATCCAGTTGGAATGCTCAGTGTCACTAATTCCCCCCCACCACCACCAAGAGAACCAAGAGAAAACACTGATCAATGCTCAGCAATCAGCAGATTGATCACGCATGATATCACTGGCCAAATCAAGATGGATAACATACTTCCCTTCGTTTCTCAACTGCTGCTGAACCAACAGGTGGTTTTTCACTTCCCTAATAATTAGATAAAGATACTGTTGAGACATAAACCCAAAACGCATTAAGAGGCCAAGAGGGATTAAAAATAATTTGTAATTCAATCATGACTTGTAGATCCAGTAGTTTTTGTGAGCACTACTGTTTGTGTAACATCTGATCAGCTGCCAAACGTGAACAAGAGGTCAGTTGCTATTTACAAGCTGCCAGGGACAGCTCCAAAGAATGGCTTCTGTAAAATAGCTTGATAAAAATGACCAAAGCCAAGATAATTTAGCAATCATGATAATTTTATTTTCTTCCACCCCCCCATCTCTTTTATTCTTCTCCTCTCTGTGCTGGTTCTCACAGTCCTGCCTTGCGGCCAGTAAGTATATGCACCATGAACACATTTAATTTTCCCTGTTAGTCCACAGCGCGGCCAGAGGTGAGCTTTAATAAGGATCAATGGCACTTTATCTGGGACAGGACCCACTCCCGTGCATGCAAATCACAACACCAGCAATGGATTCAATTAAAAAGAGAACCTCCAACCACCGGCACTGGAAATTCAATTAAAGGATTTATGCAAAGGTTCACTGGCTTTTTTGTGTTGCTGTTTCTGTTTATGTAATGAGCTTTTCATATCAAGAATCGATACGTAATCTGGAGTGGGGCCATGGGGAGGGTGGTGGGTTGCTTTCTCATATGCATTTTGGATATAATTCAAGAGCAGGCATTTCTATAAAGCAGTTAGCAGGATATCTGACCACAGTACTCCACCCACTGGGCATGAACGGGAGTCTCCTCACCCTGTGGTCTTGTCTTAGAAGACATAACATGCCTCATGCTACAGCCTCATAAGAAGTTTACGTTATGTATTGACTGGGATACACTTTGAAGTACAGTGATCCTCAGTAAAACCACTTACAGGACTCCCCCTCCCAATCGGCCGAGCGAAGAGGCTAAAAGGCTGGGGCCCCTGCAGCAGCCCCGGTGTGCACCCTGAGGTGTGTGTTTTTAGCCTAATGAAATGGGATCTCAATAGACAATAATCCTTGTAACAAGATTGAACGGGGACACCCATGTCAATATTAGCAAATGGGATTGCTGGCTTTTCGTGTTTGTGCACACACACAGACACACGCTGTCTGTATGCTCTCATACCTGTGTGCCCATCTGTGTAAAAGTGCTCTCTCATTGCTTCTCCACCTACGTTTTAAATGGAACACAAAAATAAGAGTGTTCTGGCTGGACCTCAAGGCTGTGGGTGGGGACCCATAACATTTTCCCACACCTACACGATTAGAGGATATAAGCCCCCCTCAAGTTCCTCAGAAGTTTTTGATTAATCTGCCGCAGATGCGCCAAGAGGGGTTGTTCCAAGATAGAGGTGTAAAAAAGGGATGCTGTGTCGACAGAAAAGAGGTGCATAAAATAAAAGCTGTACAATAAATATCTGGCCAGTTAATGAAGAGGGGCACAGACATTAGCTACTGCGCTACTTGGCATCCCCAGAATAACTGCCACAGAGGCAGTCTCACACATCACAGGTCACAGTTCAGTTTGGAGGCACTTAAGTGTTCAGTAACATTACTTAAAAGGTTATGTCACTCCTATACTTTTGAGGGTGTGGTAGCATTGTGCATGCATAAGAGAGAAAACAACAGAGAACGCTGACTGTTGTTGAGTCACCAGAAAAGCAGAAACACCAGTCCAACATAAAACAATGCAATACACCAGCCCGAATATTTAAACACAGACAGTATTATGCAGGATTTTTGGAGAAAAAAAAATGCATTGACTCATAAAAATATGAATATAAAATGATTTAGCCACTAAAATAAATACTTCTTAATTTGTCCTTCCTCATAGTACTATTTGTATTTTGGAGCGCATGGACTGCCTTTGCCAAGTGCACCCGACACATTATTCATCTACTGTTGATTATACAGACGAACGCGTCATCTCCTTTTCTCTCACTAGCCCAAATATTTAAAAGCATATTATGGGGGATTTTCCTCAAAAAATGTTGAGTCTATACACCAACTCATAAAAATAAAGCCTCTAAATCATCACTTCTGTCCCAGCAGAAGTGTGTGTCTATAGAGTCTGCCCTCTGCCTGTATTTTCTTATTTTCTCATGTTTTACTGCCTTTGGGATGTTTCTGGGCTTCGGTCTATCTAGCAGTGGTGTGCAGCCACCAGCCAATACAGCATGCAGGGTTTTGGGGTCGGGGGTCTATAAAAACGTAGCAATCAGTGGCGAATCGGTGTCAATGCCTCTTTCCTCTGCTCTCTGTCTGTGAGAGCTGCATAGAGAGAGACACAAACATAAACACACCAGGAGAGCAGACTGAAGATCACTTTGACCGTATTCAAATACACCATTGTATGTAGGTGTGGGCAGGTTTATTTGTCTCTCTCTCTCAATCAGTCAGCATATTCTATCTTTAAAATGTTCAGTTTTTGTTCACATGACTACATTGTGTGTAGGCCCTGTGTATATTCTGCATTAGGCTATATTGAAATGTGTTTCTAATAGGGGTGTGTATCTCACTGACTGAGACCGATTCGATACGTATCTCGATACATGTTCAACGATACGATATATCTTAGAAATTTTTAAATGACCAACGATTCGGTTCAATACGATTCAGCTCTGTCACGATACGCTTCGATATGATGCAATACAAGAAAATGCCATGTGTGAATCTTTACATTTTGATTCTATTAATGCTATATTTGTAGAGTGCTATTAGTTGCAAAAAGACATCCAGATATTTTTACTAAATAGTAGAGTAATAGTAGAGACAGAGAGAAGGAGACATTACAGTGGTGTTAACGTCTTATGAATTTCATGTGTAAAATGAGATACTGTAGCCTAAATGAGAATCTGACCAAACTTGAAACTGTTTAAAATATTAGTATTTTTGCAGTAAGATGATGTGCAGCTCAGTTTCATATGAAGAGTTCTATGGTTCTGATCAGTGTGGAGGAACAGTGATTGCTCCGTGTTACCTGCTCTCTCAGTGACATGACGTCTCAGTGGGTCAGACTCGTGTCTCTGTTCTCTGCTGTCAGACACGTTTTGCATAAATGATCTGCAGTGTCTCTCATCTTTCTTATAAAACACAAACTTATTCTACACCTGCGCACTCTGAAAGTTTGGTGGTGCAACACGGTACAATGGTCTGTTTTGAGCAGATGAAGAGGAGACACAGGAGAGGGAGGGAGCGCTTGTTTTGTGTGAGCGCGACAGCAGGCGTTCAGCGAGAGCGGTGCAGGCAGAGGCAGGAGGAGAGAGAAGACAGAGGAAAGTTAAAACGGCACTTCATTGATGCCAAAAATTAAACATATGCGCGTCCTTATGAGATGCATCGATACGCTAGAGCTGAATCGATTTTTGTCCGATTCATGTTCAGCTTTTTACCGATACAGGCTGTCCGAACCGATGCACTCATATCTAACACATTAAGGTCCGCTGCATCGGATTTCGAGTGAATCGTTACACCCCTAGTTTCTAATATTTTGTCCACCTTGTTTGCAAATGTATTTTAAACATTTTACAAAACAATAAAATCCAATCCAACACCACTAAAAAGTGGCAAAAATAATTGGACTGGATTAATAAAAATGTACAAGCGTTTGTTTTGTCTAGTCACTTAGTGTACCATGTGTACACAGACATTGGTAACATAGCAAACCAAATTTAATTCAATATAATTTAAGCATCAGTTAGATACAGCTCACACTTTGCTCGCACATCATGGACTGCTTCCATAAAAGGCGATCAAAAAAAACTTTATCCAGGCAACACACCATGTTGAGTGCTCTATCCTACATCCCATCAGCACTCTCAGTGAAGGAGAGGGACGAGATGTGGAGCAAAAGAAGACTAAAATTACCGTCTGTATGAAAAGTGAAACTAGACAGTCTATTCACATCCTGGCCTGGCTATAAATAGGGTAACACACACAGCTAATGTGGTGGATTAGTAGCAGGAAGCAGACAGGCAGTCATCACAGTCCTTGTCCTCCTTGGACCACCAGGCCCTGGATCCCAGCAGACGTCACCCTATCTACCAAATCAGTATCAGCCCGGGGCCTCGTTCATTCACAAAAGCAGCCCCATACAACTCCCAGCCCCATCATGTCATTCACAAAGTAGAGAAAGGGTCCTGTTTCAGCAGTTGATATTCTGTCAGGATGTTACTTCCCCTCTCATCTTCATTGCACCATATAAAGTAAGTGTGTAACACTATCCACACCTAAGGGCCCTTTCTTCATATTTATATAGAGGATGATGGTAAGAGATCAGAGCTAAAGTGCCCATTTCTCCTCAGATGCAATCACATAGGGCTCACCAAAGCTCTGTCTAATACGATAAGGTCTGATTGATGGATACCTCTCTACAATTCTTGGTTTAGCTCCAACCTCATTTGTTCCAGATAACTAAAATACATGTCAACAATGGAGTCACAACACACAAGTAGCAAACAATACTGCTGAAGAGGAGGAATATATATTTATAGAAGAAATATGTAATATGTTTACTGTACTAAATCATAAAATGACTATGATATGTCAGAGTGTGTATGTGTGGTGTGTAGGAGCTGTTCTTTCTGTACGATTTTTGGGGTGATATTTGTCTTTGTCTTTTCCTAACAGCTCTGCAATGCGCTCTCATGCAGCGGCATAGTACACACCAACTCAGTCGGACCATGAGCGCACTGAGCTGGGTGAAGAGTGAGAGGTAGCAGCCTGCAGGGCCAGACTCTTTACACTTTTTTCACGTGGTGAATTAAGGATTTAATTCAACCAAACCAGAGTTGGTGATTTCTGAAAGAGTGGGCAAACTAACAAAGACAGTTTTGGTGTGTTTTACATGTTTTTCTGTCTAGTTTGAATGAAGTGTGTTTTATGAGGAGTTAACGAGCCAAATAAGCTCATCTTAGTTCAGTAAAATACAGACACTTGAATTCAGAAGGAACATAACAACCCTACTACAAACATGTTCTCCTTTGAAATTTCCATTCCGGTGCATAATGTTGTTTGCCTGTTCACATTTATTCACTTTTATTAATACTTTTATTAAATTAATACCTTAGTTGTAGTAGCTAAATGCTTATAACAGTTAATTTGAGCAATATGTTAATGGAGTCTGGCACGCAGTAAGGCATGCTTTCATTTAACTCCAACTCTAAAGTGTGTATTTTCAGAGCAGTGAGCTTTTGCTTTTGGGATAACAGACAGAAGACAGTTATAAACAGCTGACAGTCTTAAGATTTGTCATTGCTTGTCAGTGTTATGTATAATGTTACGCTTGTCTTGCACTTGTGTAGATTCAGTGATATGGCCCAAAAAATAACATAACAATATTTTTAGGTATTCTACAATAATGATATTGTTCAGGATTTGATTAAATACTGAACAATATTTTTGGTTTGCTGTTGAGCTCTCTTTGCAGGTTTTTTGGCTCTCCTTGTACTCAACCAGATGATGAAATTAGTTTGTTGTATTGGTCCCTTTTGCTATTACAGTCATCTTGCACTTATTACATTTTACATTTTTACCACTTTCACACTATTGAAGTCGCTATTGCCATTTTCACAATATGATTTTTTTTTTTTTGAAAAAAATTTCAAGGATATATCAAGAACAATACGATATGGGACAGCCTTAGTCCCTGCAGCCTGCTGGCAAAGTGGCCAACCTTTGAGTCTCAGGTGGAGGGGGTGGTGGAAACAAATCACTTCAACCACAGACTTTATATTAAATAGGGCTTCAATCTATGGTTCCAAATCGCTATTTGGACTGCAGTACTCATTTTTGAACACTAGAACGTTACATAATGCTCTTTAATAGAAATGACATCTTGTTCATTGGTGTTGCAAGAAAAACTGTTATTATATATTAATGTGTTTATATTACTACAGTTTATAGTTGTCTTTTTCATCATCTGTTTATGGGATGCAGTGAGTGCAGTAAACAGTGACGCATCTGCATAAAAACAGTAATTGCTGTTTTGTTTCACTGTAACAGTGAATACAGCAGCCTGCTGCTTCATCCTGCTAACAGCAGATTGCCAGTAGACACTCCCTCACCTTTCCCTCTCTCCTAATCACCAATTAGGACTCCATTAGTCTGGCCTGGCAGCTCATTTGCTCTGGAGGCGGCTGAGGGGGCCTAGTGTGTGGGACCTCTGCCCACTGTGTTCCGCCCCAGCGACCACGGCACCGCACGGCTGTCACAGTAACACTGCCACCATGTCTCGCTGTTCCACAAGTGAAAGTCCCTTTCCTCCTCCCTTACCACTTCCTGCCTAACGATGCCTTGCCGGGGAAATCCTCTTCCACACTGGCAGGCTGCGCACAGAGTCTCTCCCTCTGAGGACAGAGCGAGGCAGGAGATGCGAGAGGAAGGTGGGGGGTGGGGGGGCAACTGGTGGACAGTGAACGCAAGTATGTGGAGCCACTTGTTAGGCACTTCATTAAATGTCTGTCCCTACGGTGAACGGGTGAAGTGGGACCCTTATTAACAGAGTAGGGAGACATCCTTCAAGAGTGGGGAGATGGCTTACAGCCCCAGTGCCAGCTGCCTGAGAAAGGGGAAACGCAGGATAGCCAGAGGTAGAGGGATAGTGGGGAGCTAGGGAAGGAGTTTGATGAGAAGGGGAGCAGGGACCAAGTCACATTCAAAGCACTAAACAGCCCCTCAGCAACATTGCGAAATTACCCCACTGGCATGCAAGATGAGGCCCAAAGCTCTCAGGAACTTGTTAAAGCTGCCATCTCCCTCTCCCCCTCCCCACCGCTCTCCTGGCTAATGTCACATCGGTGGGCCTTGGTCAAAAGTTCAGCACGTGCATATGTAAAAAGGTAGGCGAGTGCCAAAGGCAGCAGACAAGGAATGAGATGGGGATTGAGCAAGATGCCATTGAACACAATGTGTTTGTGCGTGCACATGCAAAGGTACATGTGTCTACATGGTTGGATATGTATGAGTATGATGAGCCTTATGCAGGTAGGATACATGCCATTTACATTTCAAACAGTTAATCCAAAGCCACTCAGAGATAATTTTAATCAGTGGTTGTCAGCAATATCAGCAGAACTGCAACAATTAGATTCAAAGAAAATTAGTTGCCAACTATTTTGATAATTGATAAATCATTTCATTTTTCAAGCAAAAATCTCGCACATTTGCTCATTCAACCTTCTTAAATGTACAGATCTGATGCTTTTCTTCAAACTTTATGACAGAAAATGGAAAGTTTTTGAGTTTTTGGACTGTTGGTCGGACAAAAGAGGCAATTTGAAGACATCTGGCTCTGGGAAATTGTTATGAGTATTTTTCACTTATAGACTACACAATGAAACAATTAATTGTGAAAATAATCTGCAGATTAATTGATAATGAAAATAATTGTTAGTTGCAGACCTAAATATCAGTGCTGCTTTCCTGATACCTTTTTTTTCGTTCTCTGTCTATCAAGCTCATTGGAGGATCAGGAAAATTTGGCCAAATTGCTGTCACACTGGTGCATGTGCTCCATGACCACTATGAAACTGACACACAAAACAATTACACTGCTTTTCCGTAAGGTATGTTATGTCATATACTGTATATATAAGTATTATGCTTGGCTTGCCTGATTACCATGGCTT
The DNA here is from genome assembly GCA_034769285.1 of Lutjanus argentimaculatus. Classification (NCBI taxonomy): domain Eukaryota; kingdom Metazoa; phylum Chordata; class Actinopteri; order Lutjaniformes; family Lutjanidae; genus Lutjanus; species Lutjanus argentimaculatus. Next base: position 1,056,985 of record JAWZSL010000045.1, on the reverse strand, counting down.
TCTTGAATGCATTAAGGATATACAATCACTGTAAGCAATTTTGTCAAGTGAGTGGAAAACAAATCAAATATAGCTAATGTATATTTTGGCTGTCTTTAGTTTCGTTTTGTTATCCCATTTCCAATATGCTGGCATCTGCAGTCTCTGTAATCTCCATGGATCCCAGGAGCATGTACAAGCAATTAAAACAATAGCATCTTTACGCCCCTGCAACCAATAAACAAGCTAATGTCACTGCTCTATAAAGACACTTGGCGTCTGGGGCAATACCCCAGCTGGATTAGAACACAGCCCTGTGCTTTTAATACCCCACCATAAAGAAGGTTTAAAGAAATGCATGCACTTTATTAAAGAGACTCCAAGGAAATAATATCAAATACATAACCAAGACAACACACTGAAGTTAGGGTGTAAATTCACAGAGAATCCCATTTAAATTGAAGTTTATTTATCAACACTCATTCTGCATTGTCGGTGTCTTGGGACAGTTCCTAAAGTTAAGTTCTTTTTGAAGGAATCTTAAATGTAGTTATTTCTACCTCTTAATTAACCAAAGCACACTTTAAAATAAGAGCAACTTCCTGAGTTTTCTTCATTCTACCTCCATGCACGCTAGATATTAATTCGCTTATGACCGAGGGTGATATAACAGCCAATGGTCAATGTCTATGCACAGCATCCAAGGGCTGAGCTTTGCCATTAATTCGAGCCTGAGGCCTGGAATCTAACCAGAAATGGTTGTTGAACTTTTGTGGTGCTGACTAGGCATTGGCAAGGGAATCTCCAGCCCTAACCTCTGGAGGGGAACAAGAGAGCAATGGGATCCCACGCAGCCACAGGTGCCATCTGGGTCCGAACCTGAGAACTTCCCTCTGCTCAACCGCACCACAAGCCCAAGGGCAAGGAAGTCCTTTCCATGAGTCAGTACATTTTTCCCTCTAAATCCTGACAATAAGAAGAGAAAAGCATTGGGGGACATGTGTACAGGGTGTATATTATGGAAAGAGAGAAAGAAAGAGAGAAATGGAGAGTGTACTGGCGTTAGTGAGAGGAAAGAGACATGAAGTGTGTGGGACCACATCTCAGATTGCTAATATGCTGCTTTCATTGGCCCTGCCCCAAAGGTTTAACAGTGCTGTCCTGGGAGCAGTCCAGTACCTTCAGTTTCCTCTTGCTCTGGCAGACCACGGATTTGCCCTCACCCCGTTCTCGCTTTCCTTTTCAGATTACATTTATTTCTGTGTTTTACGAAAGGCCTGATGGGACTTTCCTTCACCCCAGGTAAATAAGCCATGCAGCTGGGCAAACAGAACCCCAACCCAGCACCGGGGTCAGTATAAAATTGGGTAAGAGGAGAATGAAAGAGAGACTTAGAGAGGGAGAGCTAGAAAAATGAAAATAGTATATGTGAAATTTACACACACACACACACACACAGACACACACACAGACACAGACACAGACACACACACACACACACACACACACACACACACACACACACACACACACACACACACAAAGTTCCAGGTTCTGCTCTGGGCAAGGAGACAAGCTCTACCGCCTCCAAGGCCAGGTTATGCAATCTTCTGCTTAAGTGATGGGAAGAGCTGGCCAAACTGTGCTCAGAAGGACCCTCAGGGAATGAACAGAATGTGACAGAGAAATTCAGTCAAGAAAGACAGAGAAGCAAATCCTGAAGGGTGAACTAAACTAAAAGATTGTGTCTGAAGAGTAATCCATTGCACAACTAAGTTGGCATATGTTCTTCTTGTGCTGATGTATCACTCTATCTTGTTCCAAAAACTTTGTCTCTTTATCGTGCAAGTTTTCTTCTTTTGTGTATGTACAGGTTCATATGATATGTGAGTCTCTGTGTGCTTATATGTGCCAAATAGTTTTAAATTAGAGATGTACCTATTGCAAATGTTCTTGGCTGTTTCTATTTTTTCAAAAATCTGACATGCCAATTCAGATTTTCTGTCTTTCTAAGAAGAACTTGACAGAACACACCAATATTTTTGTAGCTTTTCTTTAATGTAAAATTAAATGTTCAAGGATAAAAGGCTACTGCCAGGAATTATCCTGGGAATTATCCTGTTTTTCTCTCTTACTCTCCACCTTTTCTCTCCTACTGCCTTTTCTCATATTTTCTTGCCCTCTCTACTCACACCCTTTCCTTTATTTCTCCCTCTCTTCTTTCCCAAATGCTAGACTCAGATTGCAGGAGTTTAAAAATCCTAACCATTTTTTTAGGATTTGAAAATAAAGATGCATCATACACTATATGATATTATTAAGGTTATTGTACCAGAGAGAGCATGATCTAATGTGATCTCATGGGGAAGTACATGTAAGCAAAACAGAGACTGACGTGGTGCAACAGTTTGCTGTAGTAATGCTTTGCAGTAAGAAAGAACTAAAGTATTAGGCTAAATGAGTCTGTCAGCAAATGTCAGAAAGTTTACCATTGTTTGGCAACTTGTCTCTCTTCCGTTTATCCTGTTCCTCTGCTCCTCTTAACACAGACAACATGCCTGCATGTGTGTGGCTATGACCAGCAGTTGGCTAATGAATATGGCTCGACATTAATGACTGTGTCACTGTAAGTATAACGTCAACCATCATCCAGCCCATTTATGTGTATTTGACTGGTACAGGATCAGATGCTGAATGGCCAGTCGGGATGTCACGAGAACCGATACTTCGGTAACAAGTCGATGCCAAAATTTTGAAAATGTGACATACTCATTTTTTTTATAATACCACTAGTATTGCAGATGCAATTCTTCTGGACATGACAGGGGCAGCATAAACACTTACAAGTACTGTAGTCTGCTGTTAAATGCCAGGAGAAGGAGAAGAATCCCTGCCAACACTGAACAACTACATGTAAGATAAGATAGTAACATGTGAAGCGGAGCTGAAGCAACAGCTCCGCTTTGACTCGTCCAAACTCGTCCAAAAAAGTAGTGATGCACAGATTGACCCAGTTAACCCACGGGGCAGGCATGTTCAAATCTACTTTCTAGAAAATATTACAGGTTACACTGTAAAGTGACAAAGCCGCAATAGGAGTAAGTATTAATGAGTCCCAAAAACATTGTGTGCAGTAGTCCTCCTTCTACCTTCCTCTCTCTCAGTCAAACACACAAACACGCTGCCTGCAGTGGTGCACACAGCAGTGCATCCAGTGCGCTGTCAGCTCAGCTGATCAGTGCTCAAAGCACAACAAAATGGGTTAAATCTTGAAACTCTGGACTCTTTTTCTAAACAGTGCAGCTGAACACCAAGCTAAAAAAATACAGTACAGACCTACAAATGTGTATCGCTATTCTGTTAAAATTAACTATTAAAATATGAAGGGAAAAAAGAGAAAAAGAGAGAAAAAAGCCACAGACTTAATGTCTGAGCAGAAATCACTTTTGCCTTATTTTCCAGACTTGGCAACATGCTCTCCTTACAGTGATTTGTGGCAGGCTCAGTAAATCTTCCCCTCAGCCTTTTGTCCTAGAAGCTCAGAAGAGTTTTTATTTCAGGTGGCAAAGAAAACGGCTGAATTTTGTTCTTGTTTTTGTCTTTTACTGTGGTATCAAATTAGTTATCAAGAATCATTGAAATTAACTCATACTGGTATTGACAACTAAATTCTGGTGTCATTACATCCCTACTGGTCAGTCACCGGTCATGGCCAGTTAAGCTTAAAACTGGCCAATTCCAGTCACCGGCCAAAAAGATACTCAAATGATGTTAAGTAACTGGACCCAAGTAGCTGCTTAGCAGCAGGTGAAAAGACAGCGGTACTCCACAGATGTCCTGTTCCTGAATCGCTGTCAATATATGGAATCAGTTTCAGTAATTTCCCCAACCCTCTTGTGCATTTGGCAATCCAAAAAGTGTGGTGGCTGAGCTGGTTTTGGTGTGTCACATTGCCAAAACACAGGCACCAATATGGGGCAACACAAGAACTGAACTTTACAGAATTCAAAGCAATGAACTGAGAACAAACCTTTGTTTAGTTTTAATAAAAACTTGACTGCATAAACACATAATGAGCCTCTGTTTAAATCTCATCGAAGCTTTACGCTCTACATACTATGCAAAGACATGCAAAGGGCACAAAAGATGAGGGTGAGTGGGGCATCACATCTATTACACTTGGTGATCATCAACTATTGTATTTCGACATTTTTACCTTACCAAGCAGCCTGGGTCCTATCACTGACTGCCAAAAAGAACACTGACAACACAGAGTTGATATTCTTCCGAGTTTGCAAAGCCTGTAATGTCGCCATCAGTTACACAGTTTTGAAAGCATTGTAAATATATTTTGGTGTAGAAGAGGGAGTGGTGCCAAACAGTTTCAGTTGGGCTCATGTTTAGCATCTGCTGACACTATGAAAAGGCTACAGAAACATTAACAACAGCAGCCAGTTTGGAACTTCTGATTTGGTCAAGGAGAGGTCGCCTGAAACACAATAAGAGACCTGCTGTTCAAATGCTTTTGTCTGAGAAGACAAGACAGATTTTCTGTGACAAAGGGAGAACTTGCTGCTGTCTTTCTATTGTTAGAAACACCAATGAAGGGTAGATAAAATGGAATTCATGTTTCTTTCTTTCACAAACTGGAAAATTCAGCACTTTGGAGGGAGGCTACAGCTCTCACGTCACATCATGAAGGACGCTGGCACACTGGAAGACACTGCAAGTGATGTAGGACATTTAATGTCAGGAATTGTGCTCTTTTGTGAAACAGCTGCAGCAATCACATCATCCTGCAGGATACAGGCAGATGGTCTGTGCAAAAAGAGCATCACCATTTTCTTTAACATCATGTCACTAGTCATGTCACATGAATGAGTAAAGTAGGAATTCAGCTCTTTAAACGACAGTTAGGTTCTTTTTCTGGAAATATGGTCAAGTCACTGGTTTGTTTTCAACATTTTTGGTATGTTTTGTGTTGCATTTCTTGACCACATCATAACTACCTTAAGAGAACATCTGATCATTTCAAGTGGGTCATCCAGAGCAAAACCTGCTGGACCGCTACAGTGGGTCAGCTCATGAATAGTAAGTAGGTTAGTAGCAACAACAACAAAATTAATCTACTTTGTTATTCTGGACAAAAGGTAAAATAAAGGTCTTACATGACACCTCTGAAAACAAGGACATATTGAATAGCACCATGGCGTTCACACCACAAACAAGTAGGCCACATCCATACCTACACAGGTGAATGGACTCACTCTCTTTGGCATAGCACATCTTTTTAGTTCAGGGGCAGTGGTTGTCAGGGCTAGAGAGCCCACCACATACAGGGTAAAACCAGTGTGAAATACACAGGAATAGTTGCAAGGCTTCTTGGATAAAGAAAAGAACAGAAAGGCAGAAGACAGGTGGAGAGTTGGAGGATCATGAAAGTGAGCACAGGGAATAACTCAGCTTTTTGCTCAAGGACCTCAACACTGGGCAAGTGTTGTTCCTTACACAGTCAGTGCTGCCAGGGAAAATACTCTGAATGACGGATGTAGTACATGGAGCCCTGCCTTACTTTTGTGGTTTTACTCTTGTTTTCCATTGGCAATCTACATGACCTCTTTTCAAAGGTTATCTTAAAATATGGCTGTAGTGGTAGATAAAATTTGGATAAACCCTTTCTATGAAATTCGACTTTCTGTATGATACAAAATAACATTAGTACTCTATAACGCTATGGAGAATTTTTGAAAATACTGAAATTAAAAAAAAAAATTACACAAATTAATGTGAATATTATCTTGTGCATCAGGAGTTCATTACAAAGCAAAAGGTTCGGGCTGCCCCTGTGGCTCAGTGGTTGCTGGTTTGAATCCAGCCTGTGGCCCTTGGTTATGTGTCGTCCCCGACTCTCTGCCCCCTCTCCTGTCTGCTCTTCGGCTGTCAAAGAAGCCCAAAATATAATCTTAAGAAAAAAGTGTTCTCACTTAAAGTAGTTGTGAAAAAATGCTGACCCTGCATTTGTTTGAGCAAGACCAGAGCAGTGACGCGGCATTGGTGCCAATCACTGACAGCATATAAACATGGACGACAGAGAGCTCCCCAAAAATTAAGCCAAACATCTCAATCACCCCCTGGTCACTAGCTGCAGTATTGTTCATAAAACCCACTCCTTCCATGTTAGTGGATGACATAATTCAGTGTCCATCCTCACAATTTCAGTGTTTGTTTTATATATAGTAAAAAAAAAAGAGAATATAGACCTAACCACAGAACTGTGACAAATTACAATTAGATGATAGACTTGTATAAGTCCAAACATAAAATAGAGAACTTGCAGTGTATATGCAACAGATGGATCTATTTAGTAGCTCTAGGCCTGTTCTTCTGTTCACAGTATCACTTTGGTGTGTGAGCATGAAGAAGTATAAAACAGAGATAAACACAAGCCTTGCAGGCACATGAGTGGAGAGGAACCGGTGCCAGACACAGCGAGACTTAACGTTGGCACAGCATAGGGATGTTTTCACAGCACATTATGTTTGAGTACACATCAAACATGCCACGCGCCGCTCTTTGATTGTCTCTGGTGAAGCTGCTTTCTGACAGGTGTTAGACGAGGTCCCTGGGTAGAAAGGTGAGCATGCTGTAAATACACACTCATAATGACACATCACGCACTTGGCAAATAGAGAGATGACAGGGACCTCCCTGATGATGTTTATGTTGAGATAAAGTTTGTGAAGGCTACACAATTGATATGCCAGTTATACTGTAATACCATAATTGTAGAAATATTGCAGCGTCAAGCCTTTAACAAGCATACTTGTTAACAGTTGAATTCCCCTGAGCTGCAGCTTGCAAAACGTTTGAATGAAACTTACTACAAACCCCAGCTTCTACTGAGCAGCATTCAAAAAAAGGTTGGCTGTATATTGGATAAGTAAGGCGTCCCTCTTTGGGCCAACCTCACTGCTTCACTACACCAACAATAAAAGCCAAAACCTGTTTAACATCGATTTGATGAGAGCAGGTTTACACTAAACAGACGCCATACAGAAAGAACAGACCAGACCACATATATTGAGTATTTCCTCAGTGTCTGTTATTACTGTATGTTCGATTCAATACATCTCGTCTCTCCGCGCCTGTTTCCATTCCCTCATCATCCCAGACCACAGTGAGGGAGATATTAGACAATCTTCTAATTAACAGTAAAACCACAGTCTAGTGGTCACATGTGTAATTTCAACATAGGACACATTCTCCACCCCCAGTGTTCTGTGTGTGGAAGCTATGGGCTTTAATCGCATTGCCCCTTACGCTAGAATAACTGTGAGTACTTTCTTGGCAAAGGCGTCCACAGCTGAAGGCTTACTTCATGGTCGATCCTCCAGCGAGGTCCTTTCCATTCTGATTCAATCAATCTTTATTCCATCCACTGCCAAAATCAATTGCACTCCGCCTGGGATGCCTGGTTAAAATGTGAGGAGGCACGGAGGAAGGCAGGGTACTCCATGCTACAGTTATATCTCACCACTCTGAAAGGGTTCCCTCACTCAGTGGACAATTTAATGTGTGGGACCAGTCCTACACCTCTGATCAGACAATCACACTTCATATCATTTCTGTACCATCACGACCATTATCCCCAAATTTTCTTGAGTTTGGGATTTGTTGTGTATTTGTATGTTTGTTGCTTTGTTAAAAAAAATAAATAAAAGTTTAAATTGTCATTTTGACTTTTTTTTTTTCGTTTTATCAAAATGAATCTACAGGAGTATCATTATTTCACAATAAAATGAAAATGTCCTTGGTCAACTTGTTAACTAGAAGTTATAGACCAGGGGATATGTTTTTCTTTGGAAAAACAACAATGTTTTAGTGTATTTATTATGTAATATTAATTCAAAGTAGGGCTGCAACTAACGTTTATTTTCATTGTCAATTCGTCTACTGATTATTTTTTGATTAAGTGATTTGCTGTTTGGTCTATAAAATATCAGAAAATGGTTTTAAAAAAATGTTGATCAGTGTAGGGCTGGGGCAATTTATCAATGTAATCAACGTCATCGAAACACTCCACCCAGTCAGACTATGGATTCACCTGGAGAACAAGCTGCAGAGGGCAAGCCTCACCACAGTCATCTAACATGTCGTCATATTTTAGACAAAGATGCAACAGTTGGACTCTCTGTAGAATCACAAACTGGATGTGACTTATCACAGCGAGACAACTGCTTCGCACAAATGCTAGAAGTAAAGCACTGACCGCTCTATCCTCCTGCAGCAGCAGCACTGTCCCATTTACTTTGTGTCGGCACCCAAACACGATATGCGAGTATTATCGACACATGACTCATGTTTCTGTTAGTAGAAGTCACTTAAGATAGATTTTCTAGATGTTTCTTCATCACCCCCATTAAAAGTGATGTCTGCACCACTGTTGTTAACTTTACAACATGTGTCATCTAATGCTGTTATTCTGCCATTTTGTAATTTATGTTCACTTTATCAGCCACGTATGAGTCACAAATGGCTAAAACTGACCCTAAAGACTGCCTGTCAACAGAAAAATGACAGTGCCAGTGATCCTCTTACCTGCATTTGACTTCAGTCATGTCATTACTAGTTTAAGTGTTAAGTCAAAATACTGATTGTTCAGTTCAGTGAAGGGTTGACACAGTGATTAGCTATTAAATTAACATGCATCACAGCTCCTTTTGAATTTAAGGTTCAGTATTTTTTCCTATCAATGATCTAACATGGAGTCTATTAAATAAGGTGGAAAGACTTTAAAATATGCCACTATTATAATTATTCTAATGTGATTTATGTGTCTATTTTTCAGGATTATGATTGAATAAAATATTGAAATATTAATGAGACAAGATTCAAGATAATCTTTAGATGAATCAATAGATTATTTGGTAGATTAATCGATTAATTGACAAAAAAAAGATTGATTAATTGTTTAAAAAATAATCCTTAGGTGTAGCCCTAGATCAGTGTCCCAAAACCCAAGATGACATCCTCAAAAGTCTTGTTTTGCCAACAACCCAAAGATGTTCAGTTTATTTTCATACAGGAGTAAAAACAAAACAGGAAATATTTACATTTAATTAATTGTTGCACCTCTAATTCAAACTAATACTGCTAAATTACATTATATGCTTTCTAATGCGCAACTGCAGGTGGCTCACAGTAAATGTCAGTGAAAGGAATAAGTAAAGGCTGTTTTAAAGCAGTTGCAGATAGTCTCCACTTGAAGTCAAGAGTAACCTTACTTGGTTGGTCATAACATTTTGGCATTTTTCTCAGCTCAGTTTGTGAAGTGGATCTGTCTCAGCAAACTCTTGCTGTTTGAGTGAAACATTTAACACAGTGAATGAAAGCAATTAAGCCTCTTCTTGTGCTATTGCTTTCTATCAAAGCACGCTCAGCAGGCCAGTTACACAAAATAGATGCCTGTTTTCTACTATTATTTTTTTCATGCAATTTGTCTCCTGCTTACTTACTCATGTGTGGCTGATTATTTACAACATTTTTGTATGATCACACGTTTTCTATTTATTTATTGCTTTCACCTTTTTTAAACAATAGCAGCCATTGAAATCATAAACATATAATACAGACACTGCACCGACTGGCCTGTTGCTGAAATACATCAACATTGCTGCCATAATATTGGTCAAGACTGGCCTGTGAACAAATACATGTAAATGAGGGAGCTGCTATTGTTCTGGACAAAAAGCACTATAACATTTACATTTGTCAAGTGAATTTCGATTAGTTTTATCCAGAAAAAAATACAGGTCCCTCATTGTTTATGTTTACAAGCCAGTCTTGACCAGAGCATAATGGTGGTGATGTTGATGTACCGTCCAAAGGCCAGTGTGGTGTCTTAGTATACATGTCTATAATGGAAATGCTCATGAGTTGTATTCACAGAAAGTCACAGACAAAAAGCTGGACTGCCCCTCATTTGGAAACATGGTAAATTAACTGGTTGTTGAAGTCATCAATCAATCAAGAGCAGTCTTTTAATATCCTGTGGTCATCTATCACCCACTTATCCTCCCCAACTCAATCTATTGTTGAGCTGCAGCTCACACAGACATCAATTCAGTTTTGACAAATTACTTCAGATAGATATTTTGTTTGCAGGGATGCTCCATAGTGCTCATTCCCCCTTATTTTGACACCCTAACCAGTGTTTTGGGGATTTCCACATTGCAATAAAATAAATAGATGCACTAGAAATTAAAGCCTTGAAGTTGCCAACTTTGATAATTCAATCTTCTTCTTCAATCTGCTTTGATATACAGTCTCTTTACTTCCAATAGTTTGTAGCTAACGCTAGACAGATGTATTTCCTCAAGCAATGCTCTCCCCCACAACCGCGTAGTTTCCTTGTAGTAACCTTGTAGTTTCCACCCCTGCCTGGTGTGGACACACTGGCCTCTTCATTCCGGCCCACAGCAGCCGTCAGGCACCTGGCAGCTGAAAAAATATGAGACCTACTTAATGAGTTCTTTAAGAGAGTTGGAAGTGGCTGGTGTTCATGCTCCAATGCCCAGGGTTATAAGATAATCATGCAGCAGCAGGGCCTCCACCACAGACTGCAACTTTGAGCCTGGACCAAGGCTGAAACTACAGACGTAGACCTGGATAATGACCATAACTAGTTAGGCTAGTTGATTTTTTCACACACTTACACCACTTATCACTGAGGCTAATCAGAAAAAAAGCTTCAATTTGCTAGGGAGCATAAAGATTGGACTCTTGAGCAATGGAAAAAGGTCATGCAGTCTGACAAGTCCAGATTTACTCTGTTCCATTGTGATGGGGGGCATCAGGGTAAGAGGAGAGGCGAATGAAGTGATGCACCCAAGCCTGTGGGGGCAGTGTTATGATCTGGTGTTGCTTCAGTTGGTCAGGTCGAGGTTCAGCAAAGTTATGTGGCCAAAAAATAAGGTCAGCTCACTACCTGAATATACTGAATGAGCAGGTTTTTCCATCAATGGATTTTTTCTTCCCTGATGGCACCGGCATATTCCAGGATGACAATGCCAGGATTCATCGGGCTCAAATTGTGACAGAGTGGTTCAGGGAGCATGTGACATCATTCTCACACATGGATTGGCCACCACAGAGTCTAGACCTTAACCCCACTGAGAATCTTTGGGATGTGCTGGAGAAGGTTTTACGCAGTGGTTTGACTCTGTCATTATCAATACAAGATCTTGGTGAAAAATTAATGCAACTATGGACAGAAAATAAATGTTGTGACATCACATAAGCTTCTCGAAATGATGCCATGGCAAATGCATACTGTAATCAAAGCTAAAGGCGGTCCAACAAAATGAGAGTGCCTGACTTTTTTAGGTCAGGCAATGTATATCGTATCAAGAATAGCCCAAAAATATCAAGATATTATTTATAAGCCCTCTTGCCCAGCCCTACTGTAAATACAGTGTATTGTAAGCCATCCACACCACATTTTCAGTGGTGAACAGTGTTGTCTTGTTGCAGCCAACAACGACTTCTGGATGAGTGAGGACATAAAATCCTGGTCAAATGTGCTCCTTTAAAATCCTGAGTATGATGATGAGCCTTAAATATTATTCATAACTCCTCTTATCTGTTTAATGTTCTTGCTTTTCTTGCATTTCTACAATTTCTCTCTCTCTCTCCAACAGTTGTTGATGAAGTGATAGAAAGACGGAGAAGTCTCTTTGAGGCAAGGTAATGACTGCCCCTGATTTAGCTGCTTTGCAGCAACCATCCCATATGGGAAAGGAGGGCAGATAGAAGAGGCTATTGGCCCGCATCCAACACAAACACAGCCTTGAATCCTTAGCACAGAGCTCTTTGCCAAAACACTGGTTCTCTGTGAAGGCAGAAAAAAGGGTGATAGGAAGGGAGGAGGAGAGGAGACTTGATTAGGAAACCTTAATGGGACTACCCTGTCACATTGCATGGGTGTCTGGGCCATGGTCCAAAGTATTACTGACAGTGCACTAAAGTAACAAGGAGAAGGTGAGGATCATATAGCTGCTGCACTAAGAGACTTCCCAAAACTCAATTCCTCACTTACACCCTGTGTGAATAATACAATTAGGCCTAGGCAATTAGTCTTTAAAATAAACTGCAGGTGTGAGAGCATTTTACTGTACAATACAAGTGTTACCAGTAAGATTGGCTACGTAACCAGAGAGGCTGCATGTAATCAAACACATTTCTGTTACAGCCAGTGCTCTGGTTCTCTACTTGAAGGCTTTTGCCACAGAGAAGATACTGTTGAATAAAAAACAGTATATTCTTTAAATAATAATTGCATGCATCACACCATAGAAAGTGACTAAAGGTTCATTTATGCTCCCTCTACATTTAAAAATAGATTCGTACATTTCAAACTATGTACCTGTTACTGCCCACCTCCACTAGGGTTGGGAGGGGGAAAAATGATTAAAGTATCATGATTTTCATCATTCAATTTTTGTATATATAAATAACTAGCACTTAGTCTGTTAGCTCAAGGCTAACACATAATGGAAATTCCCATTGATGTGCTAACAGAAATTAGCATTACATTCGCAGTAATATTAACATAACAAAAGCATCCATTTTACTTCCCATAAATCGACATGTGTGGTCATACTTTCAGGCAGATATTTCCTCTGCTTCTGTGGAAACAAACTAATAAAGGCTGACTTCATATTTTTAACTCAGTCTATTACTCTGACTCCAACATTCCACAATGAGCAGCTACAGGAACTTTAAAGGGTCAAAACTCAAACTCAAAATTCACTATGGGAAATACAGCTACCACTTGGAAGAAACATTGCATGCCAGGAGACAGCAGCACACATATTTATGTTTTCTATTTTATTTACTACTTGATGAGCAGGAACAGCTATATGTCGCACTTTACTTCAAAAGGTATTTATTTATTATTTTATTATTTATTATTTATTTTCAACTGTACATTTTATTTAGCTTACCACTTCTATATTCAGTCCAGTTCAGGGTTTTGAAATGACAGTTTTCAAGTTCAGCCAAACAACTTTTTTTCTTAGCTTAGCTTAATGAGCAGGAATACCTAAATGTAGAGCATTACTTCAAAAAGTATTTCATTTTCCACTTTTAAATGTAGTTTTAACATTGATACTGCTGCAATATAACTAAATAATATAATAAATATTACATCATTCTATAATTACCCTCCTTCTAGGAGGTTTTTTTCTTATTTCACCATTTTTATTGTATTTATTCCCTTTATTTTAGTGGTTAGTCACAAACAATCTGCTCTCCTTGCTTTCCCTCTCTTTTTATTACTCACACTCCTACATCCCTGGTTACTTACAAACTTCACAGTTTTATAAAGTCACCCAAAAACACAAGTATGTGTGGGAAACACTGGACTGACTGACATGTGATGTACAATGTTTTTAGAAATATCAGCCATGATGTACAGTCTCTAGAAATGTATGACTCAACTTTTTCACAAGGTATAATGTTTAAAAAAGCTGATAAAAATCACAATAAATCATAATATGGAATCGCAATACTTGAGAAATCACAATATGTATATATCGAATGGGCACCCAAGTATCATGTTAGTATTTAATCAGGAGATAAGTGAATGGTTCCAGTCCTAACTTCGATGCATCCTTCTTGTTGGCATAGATGTTAAGCAATACATTCACTTGAGGGTGCTGTTCAGAGTCAAAAGTTACACCAGAGAAGAAGAAGAGCCATAAGTTTCTGACAATACCAAAAGTGACGATGCTGGAGGAGGTTGTAATAATGTACCTCTTGAGAGAGAGGCAAGAGCAGAGGCAGTATTGTACATGGTGATGGACTGTGCGGTCATTAAATACATTGCAACACGTGGACAATGGAGGGTTTTTTTTTTACTACCTATTGATGAACCTAATGATGAACGTCACTTCTAAAACTTTTGGATTTTTAAAACTTCTTTGTAGTGTCCTGTGGCCATGTCTCACTCAAACTATTGGCTCCACTGCTACACCGTTCCCATGGATACCGATGGTACTGCTCTGTTTCATCCATATCCCTAAGCTTTAAGAAAATGTGCAGAAATACAAACAAAATTATAGCTGCTGCGCAGCAATGGTCGGGGCCGGGCAATTTTAGGCAAAATTAGGCAATTCTGAGCAACAAGCAGAGTGTAGGAAGATGAAAAAAAGGTGGCATTCTAATGTGCATTTTACATCAGTTGAGGCTTGAACTTACAATTTCTGACACAAGAGACTCTGCATATTGACTGATAGCTAAGCCAAATAAACAGGGAAAAGAGACAAGGGATAACAGGGAAAAGTGTTGATAAAGAGTATTTGTCTCTCCGCAAAACTGCCTGGATCATAATTATTTTAACCTTAGCAGTCTCTAAATCCACATAGCATGATGCCTGAACATAGGACTTTCACATTAGAATGTCCGTTCTGCCTTAGCTGAGGCTTGAACTCACAATTTCTGAGACTGAGGTCCGTCTTCTATCTCACTGAGCTGATTAGCAAGTGACAGTTCATGTGTGGCTTCACAAATTGACTAAGCCAAGCATCAGGGTGCCAGACAGTAGCCATCCATGCCATGGAAAAGCACATTTCAAAGTGAAAGTTCCAAAGCTGTAGCACATACGGGGAATTTGTTATGAATTTTCAAAGTTTTGAAAATTAGAGGCTTGCTGTAGCGCCACCATCAGGACTATTGTCTTGTGTTTCCAGTTGAGGACATCTGGCATGGGACTGGACCTTTGTGAAAAGTCTGGGTAAATTTCTCATGGAAATGTTGCACTCACAATCTTCAACACCAAGAAACATCCTCTATCTCACCGAGCTAACTGGCAAATGGAAATGTCACCTGTAGCTTCACAAATTGACTAAGCCAGTCACCTGTGTGCAAGACAGCAGCTGTTAGCGTGTAAAGGCAGATTTCAAACAGCTGTCAAAAATTCAGTTATTAAGACAAAAACCCAAAAATACACAAATTGCATCTAGACAGTATGGAGATGTTGGTCATTTGTTTTTAACAATGATTTATTGGCTCCATAAGTGAAAAACTGATGTTTAAAAATGCCATTTTTGCATTGTCTCCAATTGTTCGTATATGTATGTAAGTATATGTTTACAATACCATTTACAGTCAAACATTTTGATGCACTGTAGGCTCAATTTTCGATAAATCAAAAATCTGTGTGGATCGTTTGTGTAGGACAGTCTGAAGATGCTCTGTAGCAAGTTGTGGGAGGAGATAGGTTTAATAAGTTCTACAGTTTTTGAAAAAACAGAGTGATGGACTTCATAATTTGCAATAGGTTTAAATGTACAAAAGTTTCTTCAGTATTGGGGCTACATTTTGGTGAAAGTTGCAAATCTGTACACATATGGTTGATTTGTTGTGAATTTTCAAAATTTTGAACTTTAGAGGCTTGCTGTAGCGCCACCATCAGGACTATTGGCCTGTTTTTGCAGCTGAGGCAATCTGGCATGGGACTGGACCTTTGTGCAAAGTTTGGTGATTTTTCGCACATGGGAAGTAGGATTTCCTCGGAAGAAGAAGAAAGAAGAAGAAAGAAGAACATGCAGGATAACAATAGGTCCTGGCAGCTTAGGCTGTACAGCAGGTTCCATCTGTATCCATATGCGTAGCTAATATAGAGCACAAAGCGTTAAGGCTGTATTCAAACACGATGAGTTGTGCAGCAGGTGTTAATTTGTCCACTGTGAAACAATCAGAAGATGGTAACGGTCCCTCTCCCCATTCAGTCTCTACCTTGCACAACCACAGCTGCACTCTCTCTCAGATAAATGGACACAAACCAAAGGAAGCTCAAACTACAAGCCAGACATGAAAGCTGGGTATGTAAAATTAACCAAGTGAGGGCACAACTGAAAGAGTGTCACTGTTTGGGTCCCTGAACTTCACCTGGACAGTGCCTGGTTTCAGTAATTTCAGTTATTTCATGCTGATGGTATAGCAGTCTGATCGCTGGCTTACATGATATCGAGTAGCATTTCTCAAAGAGTTGACTTTGTTTTTTGGCAACCCCTGCAGCCACAACAGCTGCAGCCAATACTGACTAGCCCCCATTCAAATGAATGAGATAAGTGGCATTTTTGCCGCAACACTTCATTCTGTCTGAATGTGGCCTTAGTGTGGACTGAAAAACAAACAGGAATGGTACAACATGCAAACTGGAATTTTTTACCACTTGGAATATAATCACGGTGCCACACACTCAAACAATTACACAACTATTTAAAGTGTGGGCTTGTAGATGGCTAATTTGGCCATTTGATTTTCCCTTTCCTGACTCCAAATGCAGAATGCTGAGGTCCAGTGAACAGATGAAATGCATGAGGTGCTGGGGCAGACCAGTGCAGGTTCACTGACAGCTGGGAATGATGAAGGTTAAGGTGTGGCCTCACAGCCCTCAATTCTGACACACCATCTTTCAAAAATCAAATAGTCAAAGAAGACAGTGTTTGTTTTTTTTTCTGTTCTAGACACATTAAGCGAAACACAACACATTTTACTATAACAACCAGAGATTCATAAAAAGAGCTATTGTTCAAAGGCTCTCCACTTCTCCTTTGTAACACAACTGTATTGAGTAACAGATTGTTTTTGGCTGGAAAAGGCAATTCACTCTTAAAGCAAACTGTGAGATACAAGATAAACAAAGTTAAATGAAAAGGGGTGAAAAGAGCGTAACTCAGACCATGGTAATTGCTCATTTGTAACCCAAAGCCTGGCTCCCCTGGTGGGTGCAGTGGAGAGAGTGATGGGGTGTGCTAGCTGGGCCCCAGTGTGATTGGGTGCTCTGAGCCAGTACACCCTCACTTGGCTTCCATGTATGGTTTACTTGATTTGAAGAGTGACCTTGAGTGAGACAGCGCTCCTCTTTCGTTCCTGCTCTCCTCCCTAAACCATCTTTTCCCTCTCTCTGTCTAGGGAATGAAAGCTTTGCCAAGCCACCGTCAACACAAGAGCTTCAGAGGAATTACAAGCTGCCCAAACCAGGGCTGTTTTCGATGAATGAAGCTAGTGTCCTCACTCCTACTGTGTCTTTATGCCTTCAATCCTCTGTCATCCTGCTCCAGCACTGTG
Organism: Lutjanus argentimaculatus; assembly: GCA_034769285.1. Taxonomy (NCBI): domain Eukaryota; kingdom Metazoa; phylum Chordata; class Actinopteri; order Lutjaniformes; family Lutjanidae; genus Lutjanus; species Lutjanus argentimaculatus. Next base: position 1,039,870 of record JAWZSL010000045.1, on the reverse strand, counting down.
TTCAACATCAAGGAGCAGGTAAGCACAGAGAACAGCACAACAGTGCCTTCCTTTTGGTAACAAATATAATTTAACAAATTCAGACACAGATGGTTTTTTTCTGACATGAAAAGGGTACAGTGAATCATCACATATTAGAGTGCCTTAATGCATAACGCTGTAAGAGAGTGGTTGCATCTGGCCAGATTCCTCTGTTGTCCCTCTTCAGACCAGGCAAAACAAAGTCCTTGTCAAAAGTGGGGTTGGCGGATTGGACATATAGCCATGTCCATCACTGAGTTGATTTTTTGGGGTGATTTTTGTCATTTTATTTTACTCATGTAATGGTCTGCAGAGTTAAACTGTTGTCATTGTTCTCTCATCCAGCAGCACAGTACACACCAACTGAGCTGAAGGAGGAGTGACAGCTTGTAGAGCCAGAATATTTTCACACCTAATGTGGTGAATTAAGGATTTATTTCAACCAAACAAGGGTGGTGATTGTTGCAACAGTGGAAAGGTTAGTTTTATTTTGTTTCTCTGTCGAGTTTTGAAAGAACTGTACTTTACAATGACTTGAGCCATTATAAGCACATCTCAAGTTTGATAACTGAAAGAAACTTATATTCAGAAGGTGTACAGTTGTATTTTCCTGTTTCATAAGTAAAACAGGTGTAAAAATGTTTCCTTTCTTGACACTTGACACAGAGTTTATTTTGTTTGTTTGATGTAGCAAACATAATAAAGTGATGCGCAACATAGCAAACTCGCTGCTCACACACACCTTTCCCAGTTGAGACTCAGGAGGACAGAAAGATGTACGGAAGGGGGTTGATTATTTTTTGTTTTGTTTTGTGTGGTTGTTTTTTTTGTTTTGTTTTTTTTTGTTTGTTTTTGTTTTTTAACATACTGCCAACCAGATTCAGTTACATGTGAATTTTCTGCAAAGATTTACCTCCACTTCTATTGTCATAATCATACACCAAATAGAAGTTGTGTTTAATAGAAAATTCTTCTGGCCATGAAGCCTGAACATATTACTCCTAAGTCCTTCAGCCTCAATTGGTTAAATCCTTATTCCAATCCAGCCTTTCCCTAATTAGGGACAATTACTGAATAAAGGGTGACCAAAGGAAGGGAGTCTTGGAAGTGAGAAAAAGCTGAAGCCCACAGTGACAGAGTAACACTAAACCCAGTAATGAAGAGCACAGATAACTAATTCATGGAACAACCATAGACATAGGAAAATATGGCCCAGTGATGACAAAATAATCACAGGATGACAAAATAATAATAGGAAAGAGGAATCATCCTGAACGGGCCTTGAAGCCCCCTAGATTTACCCCATCACATCTTTTAACATGTTCAAATGGCAAGAAGCAGAAGGAGCAATTTCCACTGCTTTTGGAGCAACGTCTGGGTTTACATGAGGATTAAGGTTTGGCTGTCGAGTCAGGATCCAGTGTGGAGCCTTCTATAACAAACTGAAGTAATTAACAGCTCACTTCTAAGGCTAACCTCTTTCATTTAGTGTCCTACAGAGCAACCTCTTCCCAGGAGTGAAGACCTTAACAAATGGCTTTAATAGGCAGACCTTCATAATGTAAACCCATAGTCTTGTGGGACAGCTCACGGCTTTGACCACAGAGCAAATATGAGTAATTTGTATACACGTCTGCTGGGAGCCATAACAACCGCACTGGGAGGAATTACTTTATGTAATTACTTGAGAAAATATCTTGGTAAGACACATGCAAGGCTATGTCATGCTATGAAAGGGGAAAACAGAGGAGGAGACAGAGAGAAAGAAAGAGAAAGCGAGGGGGAGATTATGTGATCTATCCCTATGGTGGTTAGGGCGCTCGGTGGAGAGGCTATGAGGCAATCACAAAGGCTCTTCAAATGCACCCGGCAAATTTACTCACATGGAAAATTAAGCAGAGACGGCGTTCTGTCCCCCTAAAGACTTTAAGATATATGGCTGCTTTTGTAATTATCATGGGTCAGGTCCTAAATTGAGATATGTTCATATACCAGTGATTTCAGTGTAAATCTTCCTCTGTGTGTGATGATTCTTTCAACAGCAGACTTGCATGTGTGTCTGGCTTTTCGTTTTACATACTCTGTTATCTATGTGTGTGTGCGTGCATGCATGCATGCATCTGTGTGTGCATGCAGTGGGTGATATATGAGTTGCAGTAGGATTGAGAGAGCCCTGTCGACAGCTGCTGGCTGCCATTCACACCTGAGAGGACCCATGTCCTGATGAGAATTAATGTACTCTGACATCCTCTGGGACTCTGGCAGCCCCCAGAGGGCCTAATGAAGAAATACAACCTTGCCAAGAGAGAGGGGGCATATCAAAAGGCTCCCTCAGGCCCCAGGAGAGGGCATATAGAGAGGGCATGGATAGACAGAGGAGACATAGAGCAAGGATATTTGGGAGTGAGAGCAGAAAAACGGAGATTATTCTTGGACGTGTATACTTTTGTTCCTTTTTTTTTTTTTTCCAGATGCAGTGTGAGCCTCAGATGTTCATCATTATGCTGATCTAACGCACTGTGTTAATTAAACATGCAGAAAGTGTCACCAACATATGCTGGGAATTTCTCACCTGCTCATTAAAAATGTAATAATCAATCATATTTTTTTAGAACTCTTGAGAATGGACCAATTGCCTGCAGATGAATTTTCTGACCTCCCAGTGAACCAGTATGGAGAAGGGTTGTAAAGGTCTGCAAGGTTAGAGGACCAACCTCTTTGGGTCATCTGTGTCCTAGGAAAGGTCACGTATGTATGGCCAGTAGGACCTGTGTTTGGGATTTAAGTATTGGTCATTATGCAAAATCTATTTGGGTCCCAAGTGATGTATCATCCAAGTACCAATTAAAATGCTTCCCTTTTAATTCAGGGTGACTTATACATCTCTAAAGGGACAGATGGTAAAGCGTAATGGTATATTTGTCCAGCCCAGCTCTCCATAGACCACAAAGTCAGGGCAGGAGGTAAAAACAAGTATTGCAATCCTTCAACCTCGGACCTTTTCTCTCCCTAAATCCCTCATTTGCTCATCACTTTTCTCCCCCCACATCCTTCCCTCAATCCCTCTCCCTGAAACAAAAAGCAGCACATTAGATTTCCAGTGCTCCACCACTCTTGGCAAACAGGGTGACTTTCACAAGTGAGGCAGGCAGAGTTTCTAATCTCAGAGGAGACTGTGAAATTCTGAAATAAAGCCTCAATATGAAAGTCTGACCACCAGGAAGAGAAAAGAAAGAAAGGAGGGCAAACAAGGAGGCGGGGTTTTGCAGGATGAAGATGTCTGCACAGTACAATCAGTTGTTGACTATAAATGAGACCCAGGGCTTGGGCTCTAGTACTGGGGTGCCTGGGGGTAGCCTGGGGCCAGTACAGTTGAGGTGTTCCCAGAGGTTCAGCAGAGGACCATGGCAAAGAACAGAGTACATTGGGACCTCTGCCAGCAGGACCAAGCAGCCTCTGGATCCCCTCATGATGTTGACTAGCCATCCACAAACCACCAGGAAATGGCGGTAAGAGCTGACCCAGACAGAATTCCAGGCGTGTGACCATGTGACGTCAGTGCAACCAACATCTATCATTAGCACATCCACAAGCTCTACCCGCATGTCTTCTGTCCATTCTCCAATGTAGAAGAGTGCCCTGTGATGAAGCCGGCTGGGGCTGTCAAAGTGACCAGATGCATGTCTTTTTGCTATTGCGCAACAGCTAATTTAAAGTTCATTTCAACCGTTTTTTTAACAGCTGCTCGGTAGTCGCACAGCAACACTCGTTGCCAGGATATCCCTGTCTGAATTCGGCTCGGCCACTAATCCCTGAAAATTACAGTGTAACTGCATCCATGGAAAGTCACGGTGGCCACTCAGACCATCCTGTTCACTCACAGTGAAAAAGCCTAGAAATACACATATTTTCACTGAACCTATGAAGAACATATTTCCAAGTTCATATTTAATTCTCTGCTCCCAAGCTACAGGCGTCCTCTTATAAAATAAGGATTGCCATTCAGCCAAATCGTCTTTTGCCTCATTCATTTTAAAACAAACTGTTGTCAATCACCACCCTAAAAAAATACTTTTCTGCATGTGAATAAATAAAAAACAAACTTCTGCCATTGAATTACTGGGCAACAGATAAAAACTGTCATCAATCAATTTCACTACTTTGAAAAAATCTGTTCCTTAAAAACCTGTTCACTTCTCTATATGCTCTCTGCATATCCATTGTATTTGTCGTTAGTGTGCAGCAGAACAGTGACGTAGAAAAAAAGGAGGTGCTTTCTTCTTAGGCTACAATGTTTGGACAGAAATTGCTCTTTCATCCTCCATTAAAATTTCCTACACATTACTGTCAAAACAATCCCTTCAAAGTCTCCTGTCAAACATGTATGCAGATGAGAAACACTCTTACCCAGTCATCCTGTGGGCAAACATTATTTCCAGCTGAGCAAACATGCCCAGACAGAACAAGTTATACATGGCAGAAATCTCTAGTTTCTGACTCCATATTGGTCAAACACTATACAGCATTAATACATATACTGTACTGTGTAGTCTTTTCATGTTACAGCCTTCAGCCTTCGACTGCTGAAGTTATAGTTTTTAAACAAACACAGGTAAATTTTAACCAGATGGTTCAGTTAATGCAAAACCAACATCATCTAAGGGTGAAGTTAAAAATTAGAGTGATGAGCTACAGATCTCAGTATTTGTTTTACATAAAAAAAATCATCTGATTTAATTCCTAACATAATGCTGCTGGACCTCACTTAGCTCATCTATATGATATGTAAAGTAACAAACAGTCTCCCAGTGTTTTTGTAGAGGTGGGCTAACTCCTTCCACCTCCCTCCACAACTAATCACACCAAACAAAGGACTATATTTTCACAACATAAACCATTGCAAAAAAGAGTAGCGGCACTACTTAATAAAATAAATAGCATACATTTGGGTTGTAACAGATGTCACTTTGCTTGGTTTGTTTTGAAATCAAACTTCAAATGTCTGTCGTCGTATTTTGTGACATTATCACCCTGAATAAAATAATAAATCCTCAAACAAAAATGTAGTTTATGGTGCTATAAGACTGCTGCTAGCCCACCCTTTGAATGAAGGTTTGTGCACCCTTTGTGTGCTGAAATCAGGAGAGCAAAGCAGTTTTTCACCACAGTGAAATTGTTGTTTTTGAAAGGTAAAACACCAATAAATATGGATTGAGGCTGAATTTTTCTACTGAACTTGCTTTATTGCTTTATTGGAAATGTTTGGATCACATAAATTGGAAACCAGCCACCAGCAGAATCTATTCTGTTTATACTATAATACTAATTATGTTCCAATACCAGTTTTTCCTTCGCGATACTGATGCCAATATATCAACTCTGCACATCAGACAAGGCCTAGTACTGATATGATACCAGTGCATTGAAAAAGGAAGTATGAGTAAGTAGTAGTAAGTTTTTGTTATTTTTACTACAGCTGTATACTATAAAAACTGTATGTATGTGAATACTATCATTGCTGTATGACCTGGCTCAGATTAAACCCTTTGTAAAACAAACTAATGGATACAGCGAATTCATGCCACAGAACATGACATCGCCATCCTGAAAAAAAAAACAAAAAGCACATGGACACTGCTTGTTTCAGAATGAATAAATTATATGTGTATATATACATATATATATATATATATATATATATATATATATATATATATATATATATATATATAGTTCCAAACAGAAAGAATGGACATGTCATGAAAAGTTGATACTGATTTAGAATTAAAATGTCAACATTCTGAATGAATCTAGATCTGTGTGGCTTACCCTCCTTCTGTAAGTCACACAGGAAATCCTGTATCTAACTAGCAGAGTACAAACCTGGTAGAAAATGTGTTTGTTGAGTTAACATGGAGCATTGGTGTTGTTATGTACTGTATACTGTTTACAGATGGTTCTTTATCAAGCTGTGCTGTTGTTTAAATTTATTATTTATTGTCTTTGTTTTGCATGTATTCTTTGTTTTCTGCCCATGGATGTGGGTGGCAGGAGCTAATGGTGGCTTATTATGATTTATGCACTGGTCTCTGCATGGATTTGGAAGCGGGGAAGTTAATAAAGGAGTTTTTTTCAACTCAATTTTTTCTCTCTCTCATTAAAAAAGAGAGACAACAAACCTTAATCAAGGTTTGGTCTTAATTGGCTTAAGTGCAGATTTATGGAATAGTCAATGATCCTCTACACGGCAGTTTGATGTGATCATTTTGCAGCTGCAGGTCAGGTGAACTCTGACCCTACGTCCCTACAAGATAATAGTGAGAGCAGACCCTTGGCCTCTCTCAGTATCAAACCCCTCATATTGGTCACAATGGCCATGTACAAAGTCCACTGTGACCAATAATTGATGATGTATTTTAAGCCTCTGTTATTTATTGAAATGCATGATTTTAATGAGAGAGAGTGTGTGTTGTGTGTGTGTGTGTGTGTGTGTGTGTGTGTGTGTGGTGTGTGTGTGTGTGTGTGTGTGGTGTCTGAGAGAGAGAGAGAGACACAGAGACACAGAGAGAGGGAGAGACAGAGAGAAAGAGAGAATTTTCTAGAGAAACACAACACAACACTGAAAACTGGATGATTAAAACTGCAACATGGTTCAAACCAACCAAAATACAGCTCTGAACCTGGGCCGGCTGTGCACCTGCCCATTCTCGCCTAAAGCAGGAAAACCTCTGCAGTATTATTTATTTAACTCCTCTGTTGTCAAGCTGTATGACTGAAATTTAAAAATAGGCCTTGGGCTGGTTAAAAAGGTTCTTTAACCTATCATCATTGGAGGACTCTTTTAAACATCAGCCTTAGAAACCTCTCTGTAGCATTAATCAACAACCTGTGCAAAATCCTCATGAGTCCCCTACAAAAGGTTCCGCAAAGAACACTCAAAAGTTTCTCTCCAGTTACATACAACTTTACACCACATGCATATTACAGGGTCATACCTGTTCCTGTTCAGAAAGTTTATTCTGGAGTGCTCCTGAGCCCTTAAGGGTCCTTATATTCTTTACAGCATGTGCCCATAGTGTTTTTTTCTGAACACCAGCATCTTTTGTGAGTCCCATTGAGGCAAAGTGTATGCAGCAGCAAGCTGCCGCCTGGAGAGAGGGTGCTGTGCCCAGTGTCCTTTTTTTTGTGCAGCCACCCCAAGCGCTTCTATTTGGAAATCTCAGAACTTTTCAGAATGGCGCTAGCACCGTCACTGTCACTTCTGTCAGGCTGCCAGCCATATATTAGATGGGGATTTATCACCCTGATTGCCAGATTTTAGAGATGTCCCATGCAGAGAAATTCAAATTTGTAATGTGACAGAAAAGCCCATTTGTTGAAGTAGATCAGCCAGCGACTGACTGTTGCTGGTGGGTGTTGTGCCTTTATCACCCTAAGCTTGTTGTTAGCTGTGTAGTCAAACCTCTGATAACATAGCATTAGGTTAGCTATCCAGCTAAAGTCAATCATCATGTCAAACCTAGACACGGCATTTTTTTTCTCCAACCGCACATGAGCTTCATACCAGCACTCCCAAAAATTATACCATTTTTGGCAGATATTATGACAGGAATGAGTATACTATACGTTTTTAACATTAGAAAATGAATGAAAGTGTAAGTAATTGGTTGTTATATTAATTTATTCATTTGTATCATTTGAAGAAAAAGAATACAGTATAGTTAATAGTCCAGTTATGGTTTAGATTCTTTTTAAAAGGAAGAAGACTGAGTCTAACTATGAAGACGTTTTGGGACTCTGAATAGGAATGTGTGGAGTGGTGCTTGCAATCGTGAGAGTGGGTCTAGGAGAGTTATGGCTTTAGCAAGCCTGTAGTTTATGTGCACTCTGGGTAAAATGCAGAGCACTTTGAGAACATTTATCATAAAACACAGGGAAGGGACCGAGATGTAAAATGGCTGCTCTGCTCAGCCTCAGTATCTGCGATCTGATATAAACTCTCCAGATAAATAATGCATGACTGCACTGTTGAAAAAATGTCAGAGTGCCTCTTATTTCTTGCTCTGACAATTATAATGCTTTGTAAGGTTTTTGTTTTCCTCTTTTTTCATTTGGGAAAACTCTACCTCTCTTTTATTGTACTTACAGCCAGACGTTGTGGTTTTGCTTGTCTCAACGTTAACCTTACTACTGTATATCTAAGAACCTTATCATGAAGTAACACTGCACAGACTTTTTTATTCACACTGAAGTAAAGTGTTCAAGGAAAATGTAATGAGGAGATCGACAGACTAACAGTGCTCAAATAAAGCTCAGATGGGGGATAGATAAATGTTTATAACATGCCAAAGTTTATTTAATATTTCATGCACTTAGGAAGGTACCATTATGCTCCCGTGTAGTACTCACTGACTACTTATGACTCTTAATCTCCCCTGAATGAATGTTCCCCTGACTAAGATTTATTTATCATTATACAACACATGGCTGTATAGCAAGGTTAAGTGATAGTTCCTGTTTTTGCCACACATTAAAAAAATAGTAACCGTAACAGTAATAGTAGGTAGGTTGAATGAATAAAAACAAAAACTCTTTTGCATAGTGGAGTGCGGAGAATGAATTACGCAGTCTCTCAGGCTAAAGGAAGAACCTGCTCCGTAGCCTGGTGATATAGCAGTGGATACTTCTGTATTCGGATTGGACAGACACCTCATTTCTCACATATCACCCTGATACCCATGATGTTCTGGGCAGTTTTAATCACCCCCAGCAGAGTCTCCCTGTGCTGTGCCGTGCGTATCCCATGCCAGTTTGTGATGTTTCCAGAAGCTTTATACTGCTCCTCTGTAAAAGTTAACTGGGTCTTGGCACAGGAATTTTGTTCTCTTAAGTTTCCTTAAGAAATACAGCTGTTTCTGAGCTCTATTTACCACGGTGGAGATGTGTGATGTCTATGACAGGTTCTATGTGAATGTTGATTCCCAGGAACCTAAACTGTTCATCTGCTCCACCTTAGCTCCACTGATGTCGACAGAGGCGTGTGTTTTTGCCTCCTTTTTCAAAAAAATCAACAATTAGCTTCTTGGTTTCGCTGACGTTGAGCAGTATGTTGCCTTCTGTGTACCACTCTGCAAGACTGTTGACTTCCTCCTGATATGAAGTCTCATCATGGTTTGAAATCCAGACGATATTTACAGTGTTATGTGTAAACTTTACAACAGAGTTCTCCCCATGTCAGAATTGCAGTTGTGGGTGTACAGCGTGATCAGAACAGGGCTGAGTAGAAAACCTTTGTTTCTGGAATTCCCTCCATACGGATGAAATTAAAGATACAATTAATTTTCATTATTATTTTTCTTTAAATTAACAAATTATTTGTTTAAAATGCTTAAATATTTCTCTTCCCCATTTCCCTACATCTTGTGCATTTTGCCAAAGACATAAATACAACCTACATCTCCTCTGTCTATGGGACACAGGCGCGGGAACTCCATGCACATTGGCAGCATTTAGCAGGTGACAAATGGAGTTTCCCAGGCTGAACCAGCCCAGAAGGCTCACTCAGGTAGGTTGATGAATGTAGACCTGAGCTCCGACAGGCAGGTTTATTTTTATTACGTCTGTCATCGTACCCTTTGCAGTGTCTCCACAGCAAATACACATACACATTATGTGCTACACCAGGAAGGGGAAGGGGTCTTGAATCACACTGAGTAACTTGTAGGGATGCCATAATGACTTTTGGTCAATACAAACATCATGCTATCAGAAAATGCCTTACATTTCAAAATGTAGCAAGCAATGTAGAAGTCTTGAGCAAAGGAGATGAATCAATGAAAATAGCCCTCTCTATTTCCTCAAAGACAACACTGAGGTATGAGATGGTAAGAGGCAGAGAATGACAAGAAAGATGTAATGGTTAATATACAAATACTGTACATGCTAGGTGTAAAAAAAATACAAAGCTCTGGAAGACCCCTGTTAGAGAGAGACAAAATAAAGTCTTCTGTGCACCCAACTACTGACTGAAAACCAAAACAAGACTGTGAAGGGCAAGCATACAAGCAGTGGCAAAAGAACATCCACCATCATTTCATTCCCTTTCTCTCCCAACGAGAGAAAACACATGATGGCAGGGAAAAACACTGTTTCTTTATTTGGCTGCACACAGAGTACTTTATCTATTTGACAGAGGATGTGAAATCACAGAAAAGGAGAGTGGGGAAAGGGGGGAAATATTCTTTTTAAGAAAATGATTCATGGGCTCGAGGCTGTGCAACTCATGAGTCAACAATGTACTGTGGGTGTCTTTGGGGGTGTGTTCAGCGAGGGTGTGTATCAATAGGTAATAAATCTCGGAGCATTCCCAGGATGAGGACAGCCTCACAGGTGTCTCACTCTTAACACAGCAGTTTCAGCAGTACACACAGGTCATGGCAATACTGTGACTCAGTACAAACATGCCTCTTCATATGTGATGTATGCTGACACCAACGTAAAACCACTGAAAAATTAATATGCCCTGAAAACTTATAGCCAAACAATGAAAAAAAGAAAAGAGAGGTTAAGTACGTGACTTTGTACAATATATTTTCCAATGGTTTTGACTGGAAATTCAAACACACACAGGCTTTCACCTTGTCTCATGTCAAGCTTCACCATAGAACTCAATCAAATTAAGAGCAGCCAACCTGAGACCCACTCTTTTCCACTCATGAGCAAGGAGAGATACTATGACCTGCTTAATGGTGATAAAATGGTCTTTAATGGGACTGGTCTGAGACAGATTTAATGTAGTGACTTAATGCTGAGGTCTCTCACCTCTCCCAAAGGCTCCAGGGAAAGCTACCATTATGTGATCAAAACCCCCTGCCACCTGATGGGCTTGGTGGAGACCCTGTATAATCAAGGTCACTATGGGCCTCTGGATAGCATAGTGTGGTTTAAAGCTGCAACTAAAAATTATTTACACCATTTAGTCTATAATGTTTCAAAAAGACCGGTGTGTGTCCATCAGAAGTTACCAGAGTCCGTGGGGATTTCTTTCAAAAGGAAACTTTTATTTTGTAGGAATTTACACAAATACAAGCCCTAATGACACAACAACAAAAACAAACAAACAAACAAAAACTGTCTATCTGCTGCCTTGTATCACTCCACTACGCCCGCCCCACCAAATGATGCACCAAACAAGCATGCAAACAAGCCTTCATTGCCTCAGGTGAAATAGTGTGTCAAGCTAGTTGTCATGTTTACATCACTGCCGATCGGAGCTAACAACAGATGTCAGCAGGGTTTAAATTTGAAAAAAAAACACAAAAGGTCAAGAGCTCACAGACAAGGAACCCTTCAATTTAATATTGTTAATGATATGCAATAGTTAAAATTAGTTATGAATTAAATAACATTGTCTACTGCAGCTTTTAAAGTCCTGAGCCACTCAAAATTGTTTTTTGTTTGTTGTTAAGCTACTTCATTTGGATGTTTGACCTGTGCACCATTGGGAAGCCTGGTGGCTCTGAACACTGCTGTCCGACACATTTTGCATAAATGATTTACAGCAGTGTTTCTCATCTTTCTTATTCCACACGTTATTGTGGAATAACAATTACTGCAAGTTATGAAAGTTTGGCGGTGAGATGCAGTCCAACATCAGTTGTCTGTTTTGAGGAAATGAAGAAGAGAGACAGGAGAGGGAGGGGGGAGCACTTGTTTTGTGTGAGCAAGGCAGCAGGCATCCAGCGAGAGCGGTGCAGGCAGAGGAGGGGGAGAGAAAAAAAGGAGGAAAGTTATAGAAGCAGTTCCTTGATGCCAAAAATGAAATGTGTCCCAATGAGTTGTATCGATACACTAGTGCTGCATCGATTTTTTTCACATTCACGTTTCACTGCTTTTTACCGATAAAGACCATCTGAATCAATGCACTTGCATCTTACACATTAGAGTCTGATGCATTGGATACATGATTGAATCATTACTCCCCTACATATCACATAAAAATTATTAAACCATTTCCATTATCAGTATTTTAATGTGTTGAAACATGTCTGAAGGGGATCTTCAGTATATGAATTAAACAGTTAATTGGTTGTCAAGAAATGTATCTTCTGTTGACTGAATAATCAATTCACTAATTGTAATTTGAATGGTACTACCCAGCCATTTAAACTTCAAAGCCCACCTGTTCAATCACATTTTACCAGTAGGTTATTTCTTATAGCCTGTCGACTTATTATAAAGGCACAATCACTTAGTGCTTAAAGCTGAGATCAGATGTCTGGTGAACTAAAGAAAATACATCTACAAAATACAGAGAAGCTTTCTTCCATCTCACCCACAATAACATACAAAACGGATTTAGTGAGCCATTTCTTCCAGTTCCATGTTGAAGATGCACAGTTGCATATCAGCAAAATCAGTGCCCTAAGATCAAAAAATTACAAACATGAATTTCTCTGCATGGGACATCTCTAAAATCATCTTTCTGTTGTGTCATTTTGGTTTTGTTCTGCCAGAGGAGGTTTTAGTCTCCAGTTCATCCGGAGTTCAAATGGGGCATCAGGGATTGTTCACCCTGTCGGTGTCTGTAAGGTGTCTAGTAAGGAGCAGCCAGGGAGGAATCCTTTCAATTAGAGTGATTTATGAGAGACCTTATTGAGCTTATTACGCATGAGTATTCTGCTCTGTACAGAGGGTCATTTACGTGTTGATTACATGAGGAGGAATTGGAAGCTTCATAAATATTCCTTATAGTATCAAATCTCATTCTGACTGTCATCAATCTACAATAACTTGCAGTCCATTAGTCATAATGAACTTCATCCATCCAACAATTTCCTCTCCATTTTCCATTGTACACCACCAACAACAAAACTGACCAAAAAATTGTTTTCAAAAACAGCACTAGGTTTTGTTGTACTTCAAAAGGTGGAAATTATTAAACTCTCTCTGCTTCTTTTAGATTTGCAAATAATGCATATTTTTGCAGTTTCACAGACTACCTACCTTCTCCAAGGATAGTCTAATGGTGGCACTAATAATGTTATCTTAGAATGTATCTGTGCTGCAAAGTAAGCTTTTAAATCTCAAACAATTATGTAGGGCTCATTATGCAATTCAGCAAAGACATTTAACTGTAATGCTCCAACTTTGTAAAGATAAAAAAATATATCTCCAGCACAGTTAAAAAGGTATAAACACATGTTATTTTTCCCTTGTCTAGCAAAAAATGGGACTGGGGAAAAGTTTAATGACAATTGTGTAATTTAAAAAGTCAGCAGAAAAGGAATTATTAACATAAGGAGCACCACCACCGTGATGGTTTCACTGAAAATCAGCATAGGCCTCTGTTGGCCAAAAGCTTGAGAAAACAAAGTATTATGTCTTTTGGCAACAATATGTTTGACTATGTGCCAGAACTGAGTGATATTAGATGACTGTTCAAGTTAATCATACATTAAATTTGCACATTTGGCATGTAATTACAACTGTGACTTGAAACGCTGATCCAATTGTCTAATCAGTACAAGGTTTCAATATGATAATAATCGCAATTTATTCAAACATGAAGAAGAAAATGTTTTTGTCAAGTCATTATGATGAGAAACTTTCTCAAAATAATGACTTAGTATCTCAAAGTAATAACTTTGTATTAGTTATTGCTTTAATTAATGGTTTACAGTCTAATTAAGTCGGTATTGATTACTGATGGTGATCACCACCCTCACTAGTGGGCAGAAATACTAATCGGTTAAACTATTTATCAATATTTTATTCATGTACAATGCCAATTAACTGTTGCCTGTAAGACAGGAAGCCGCCCGCCACTAGTTGGGTGTGCAGAACTGTCCCTTCTTACCCAGCACGAATGCTCCAATGGTCCACCAAACCTCTGATGTTTTTATCAGTGTAGTTAGCCACTGTGTGGCAGCTCCGGGGAAACAATGTCGTTAAGCCCCAAGTGCCACAAACTTCAGCGGCCTTTAAAATATGATTTGGCAATTATAGACTGTGATTAACGGTTTCAAATAGCTCTTAATACACATAGTATTTTTTTGGACAGTGTTTAACATTATCAATCAATCAATTGTGCTCAATTTTAACTGCTTTCCAAGTGTTTCCTTACCATAAGACTAGTCAACTAGTCTAAATTAAAATTTGCGATTGGTCGACAGGGAAATTAGGTGCCAGGAACATCACACAATGTCATTACTACTTACTGTTATTGCACCATTGGTTTTGGCCCTTGTCCCCTATATTTTGGCCGCAATACCCCAATAAATTTGTATTAATCAATGCCCTAAAAGTGACTCAATTCCGGGCCTGCCTCTAGATATGATTGTAATGGGGTGGACTGTGGGATACAGTTAAAAATATATTTCAAGGCAAGGGGGTTTATGTGTGTCTGGGCAAGGGCACATAATAGACAACGATACTGTGATCCCTGGAGATGTGTGGAAGTCCCTCAGTTGATGCTGATGAGACACACCAAGGGTTGACTCTCCTCTATATTTAACAGAACCTGTTAAGTAGGCATGCAATATCATTAGAGATAAAAATAAATCCTATCTGACAGCTTTCATTGAGGTTGTCGTTTAGAGATATGGAATCTATGCTCTTGTTCTTTCACAATAGAAACATTGGTTCATTTCCTGTCTACACGGATGAGCTGCCCAATTTTACGCCAGCCTTTGAAGGTAATTCTACATTGCCTAGGCCTCTCTGATTTCAACTTTGTATGCATTATTTACAGAGAAAAACGGGGGGCAGGGCAGGTCTATCAAAATACTCCTTGCCCCAGGTAATTATCCAGAAGTCTTAGTCCAGCCCCGTTGATGAAATGTGCTCATGTTTATGCACATGAAGGGGATTACACATTCAAACAGTCGGACCACTATTTCACTTCCTCACTGTGTAATTATAAACGGATTAGACTGCATTCAAAATGCAAAGACACCCCTTATTTTGAACCATATCCTGTTCCAAATAATATTGCCAGTATGAATGCATGTGCTTGTCTTATCTCTGGTTATTTCATTTGGTGAAAAAAACAAGGTGTTTTGGAGTGTAGAAAGAGAAAAAGCCCAAAATGGTGAGACAATCATTTCTGTTTCAAATCCATGGAGCTTCACAGTGTTAAAGTCATAATGGGCTGCAGGCAATGAGAGAAAAGACATGGTGAATTAATTAGCCTGGCAAATAGAGAGCCACCCTGTATTGACCCCTCAGTGGTTTTCTCCCTCCGCCTCTCTGCCAGCCACACAATCAGCAGTGTCACTAATTAAGAAATACCAGTTCAGATTCTGTCCTTTGTAACTGGCATCAGACAAACCCCCTGAATTAAAAGTGGAAGCGGTGTACACTCACTGTCTGACTGAATATGAACTGATTATAAAAAGCACTTTATTTTGAATGCTTGTAGATTGAAGTTATCGTTTTCTGTCTATGTTGGAGTAGACTGTGACTATACAGTAAGCATTTTTACATGAACAAATAGCATACCTAAACATATATTATTATTTTATACACACATACACACAAAACCCCATCTATAATAACATCACCAGTGGAGCAGAGGGTGATAATAAAAGCTGGTAATCCACTTGGTGCTTACACATACATATAGAGTTCAAAGGTGACACTACAGCTGGAGCTGGAACAGTCTCTGACAGAAAACAGATTGATACATTTACAGACAAATGCAAAATGTGCCGACATGTTGATTGTATTTTTCTACCTATTGTAATATTTAGGCTTAGATTGGGAGTGGAATGAATGATGCCAAAAAAACAATGTCTGTAGCTTACAATGTATCCTATAACATACAATGCATAATATGTATTTTTTAATACATGTTGCTTGCACATATCTATATGGCTTTTCTCCTGATAATATCACATGTCTATCTCTGCCTGATAGCATAAAAATTTAAGGAGCAATATGCAAGACCCAGGCATTCAAAAATGAGTCCTGCAGTCCAAATAGCGAGTTGGAGCCATAGACAGTACATTAAATAGGTTAGATGCCTATTGAACGCAACTACAGTATAAGTTGATCAGCTTTTTATAACTCTCAATTGTATATAAATGGAAACGTTAGCCAGTTATCCTGAAAATAAAAAGCCCACTACTCTGAAAATACTCACTCTAGAGTTGAAGTTCAGTGCTTTACTGTCTGCCAGACTTCATTAACATATTGCTCAATTTAACCCTTATAAACATCCACTCCTTCTAAAAGATTATTAATGATTTCTTATGACTTATAAACAGGCACTTGGAGAACATTCTGTATAAATTAACTCTAATAAATGTGAAACAGGCAAAGAGGCAAAAAAGACAATCCAGACCAGAATATAAATTTCAATAAATTTCAGAAGCCAGTATTTCAACTTTGCGAGTTTCCTTAATCCCTGATTATATATCATGCTCACTTCTAACGCTTTAGTAAATATATCACATATTTCACATAGTATACTTTAGGATTAAAGACATTCAATAAATATCGACTAAGGAAAATATATAATACCATGCCATATGCATATAACTTCAAGCGGTTATATTTTAACAGTTTGATTAACTACACGTCTTCACTGCACTGTGATGTCCGTTTCCCCTCAGCACATTAACTAAATACACAAATGGTTAGTTGAATGACAATCAAAACAAAATAAGTGTAAGCTCTTCTGAACTTTTAGTGCATGTACAGTGCTACCAAAAGTTTTGTTGCTGTGCACTGGGCCAAAGCATCAGTTCTACAGCTCTTTTTTCCTTTAATCAGGATGAAGTCCCGTTGCACAATGCTGTAATGCTTGCAGACGGGCAATATTACAGCTAAGGGAGCACTCTGGCACATTAGAGAGGTGGAGGTTGAGAGAGCAGGCCCTAGTCATTCCTACAATAAGGAAGACTCACACCAGAGACAGAAACAATAACTGCACTTCCTCTACAATGGTGCCCCCATGCACCCAAATGCAGAAAAATGACAGGAGGTGACGTTCCCCGCTGCATTACTTTTGAGTTACGGAGGTGATTTGCAATTCAAAGAGTCTGAGGAGTGCTGACCACAACACTAACGCCTCCACGGGCCCACTGAGGCAAATAAGACCTGGGGCAATTTGCAGCCCCTTTTGCTAGGAAATACACTTTTAGGCCAAGTCATGTAAAATAAAAATATGATAAATACCAAAACTAATGAGGCCAAATTTTGTTTTCTGAACTAAAAATAGAGGCGGGTGTTAGGAGTTAACTTGTCAAGGCTACCAATTCTTGGAGCAACTTTGATAGAGTTGGCCTTGACGATATTGCAAAGTAGCTTACATGTTCCACTTGTAAATTAATGCTTTGCATATCTGCTTAACTGGTGAAATCACCGGTAAAGTCTTATTTATGAAAATTGTGTACAATGTTTGGATTTGCATTTGTTTGAAGCAAGTGGAATTCAAGAAGAGAACTCGAGATGAAGCATTTCTGTGTAAGAACAAAAACCTGTTATTTGAAAAATATTTCAATTATGACTGCCACAACCTGAAACATCCTTACCTGAACTATTAATCATAGTGTGTGACTTCTGTGCTGCCATATGGAGGAGCAGCATGTGAAGAGCACCAAACTTGCTGATCCTCTGTAACTGGGCCCAATTAATCCTGCCGGCTGCATCTTACACATCAGGTCTGTAGTGTGCTGTGCTCCAGCCAGAGAGAAATACGAGTACTGTATTTCTCCCAGCAGCCTGTCCAGTCAGAAACAGGAGAACTCAAAGCACCTGTGATTAATGATGGAGAGTTAAACTACTATAGATGATTTAAGATGACATGGGAAAAGGAGGGGCAAGGGATTTATCTTTAGGTTAAGCACCATAGTTAGGATAGGTGAAATTGACATATAAATTACTTAATCTTTATTGATAAGAACAGAATTGTAACTCTGTTCTGAATCCAGTTCCATGCACGGCCAGTTATACTTAAGGCAAATGACAGTTTCAATTGCCATGTCTGACAGCGTTTGAACAAGCTGAGAACCATTCTCATGCAAACTTCAACAAGACATGCAGATTTCAGCCTGTGGCTACATTTAAGAACTTTTGTGTGATCAGGAAGGTTCCTAATTTGTACTGTAGCCAGTAGAATTCAGATAAATTAAACATTTAGACTGAATTGTCTTCCAGAGGCTGTAGCAACAATAACTGCCTCACTTAAAGAAGTATAAATGCCAATGGTTGGGTGATCTTTATAGTAATGTGTAACTATGATATGTTAGCTAAATGATGGACAAACTTGTATTGAAACCTGTTTTTGAAGACACTTGTAATAGTAAGTGTAAGTTGCAGAGAATTGCTGAAAGAATATCCTGATATCTCATAACGAGAGGACTGGAGCAGCTGCCAGGGAGCACGAGGACCGCAGCAGCATCACTACAGGACAGGTGACAGAAAAGAGGGACTTAAATCAACAGTTCATGAGCATCTACACAGAAACATGACTTACAGTATGCATTTACTTGGGCCGGGCAGGGGGGTTCTCAGCTCAGCTAGTCTAACTTTATTTCAATCTGTGTAACAGCTGCTTCTGCAAGTGTTTATGAACCATGGACACACAGCATAACAAGGCCAGTGTTAGCTACCTAAGTGAGCATATTTAGCTTTTTCATCCAGGCAATACGAGAAAATCACTCTAAAGCTATATTTATGTATGGACATGGAGTCCCCGTCATGAGTTGGTACCTCTGCCAAATGTGTGTTTCAAAAGAAATAAAAAACAAAACTCCCCTACAATAACGGGATCTGTGCAGTGATATGACCGAATGTGAACCTTGAATGCAGGTGTGACAAGTAGCCCCAGCCAGCCAAACAGATGCAAGTTGAGGCCCGGCCTCCAAAGCTGCAAAAGTCAACTTGATGAGCAAGGACGCTGAGCAGTTGCAAGTACATAGGAGGGCCATTTTATACAGAGGGCGCCACAGCCCTGTGCTGCATTTATGTAGACAGAGAAGAAATGCTCCCTTGCAAGGATGTTTTTCCACTCACAGATGCTGTTCTGTGCCCTCATATCACATGCATACGCCTAATTTTTATGTTTTAAGTTGTAAGACTAATGGAATCACAGTTAAGTGTCTGAGTATTCACAAAAGTAAGCTAAAAAATGTCACACAAAAACTGCTTGTAAGATGTGTTTCAAAATGTCACATCAATGCCAGTAGATCTGCAAATGATTAAACTGCACAAGATAAAAAGGTCGTTGACCGTGTTTCTCCATCTATCACTACGCTAATGCTTTCACAGCATAGAAACTATTATTGTTTTTGTATTAAGGAATCATGCAGACATTATTAGGCAGCACATATCAGGTGAATACAAGGGAATCCTAATTGGACCGGACTAATATCAGATGGAAATATCTGTATAATTAGTTCTTGGTACCCTAAATGTAAACATTACTGATTAGTTTTTTCCAGCCAGATGTTGATTCTTAAATGTATTTATGAATAATAAAGTGTCTTTGAACTGTGTCTCTATCTTTTTCATAAACATAAGACAGTACAAAGTGAATTTAACTTGTATTGATGTACTATTGTACTTGTACACATTTTCTGATGTGACTAACTGTACAACCAATTGATTGATAGATTGACTGACCTCTGCAATGTGAGAAGGCAAAAGCCACTTTCTCATGCAAAACAATCAATCAGTACTACAAGGAGAATCTATGGCTACTAATCAGTTACTGCTTGGCTCAAGGTGAAGAGCCCCATCTTTGGTGAATCAAGATGCGAGCACAGGAGCTGCTGTAGGTCGACAACACCAGTTAGTTTTATGTATCCAACAAAGATTTAGTATAATAACACCAGAGGTGTTTAACAGGGTCGGATTCAAAAATAAACACTAAGTATTAGCATTGTTGCAGAATGTGGTTTTACAAGTGACACAGGGAGCACAAGCCTGACTCATGTAATTTTATCCACAATGCCCCCACCACCATTTAACTATTTTTTGAAAAGCTAGTGCATCAAGCAGACCTAAAGGTTCATATAATATCCCATTCATGATGTGACGTTAGTAAAGTTACACAAGATAACTACACTAGTGTGGCAGAACTTTGGAGTCAGCATTAATCAAGTCTTTGTTTAGTGTATTGGGTACCTGGATTTTATGTTTATTAGATCTACAGAATCTAGACTAAATTCAAACTACGTTATTCAATATGTAGTCTGTTTTTTGCTGACTCTTAAGGCTGCAACTAATTATTTTCGTCATCGATTAATCTAGCAATTATTTTCTCGATTAATAAATACGTTACAACCCAAAGATATTCAGTTTAATGTCATAGAGAAGTAAAGAAAGAAAATACTTTCCTCATTTTCTCAAGACCATTTATTAAATATCTTTTAGACTGACAAAATAAACCACACAACATGACATCACCTTGGACTCTGAAAAATTGAAATGGACATTTTTGACTATTTTCTGATATTTTAGAGACATTGCAGCCATAGATTAAACATGTCAATTAACTTCAGTCTTTGTTGTTATTTATTAACTGTTAATAAATAAGCCAATTTGTAAAAGGACAAGACAATTTGATTTTGGGCTAGTAGATTTCTGACCCACTTGCCCAACCAGGTAAGTTAAAAACACACATTTATGTTTTAATGTTGGACCCTGCTTTATATACTTTTCAAGCTATCAAAATGTGTCCATATTATGTATTTTTGATCCATTTCTTTTTTGGGGGTTTTTCTTACCTTATATCTGTGTTAAATATTAAAATCTGAATTAAAGCAAATCTTTGTGTCACACTTTTTAGTCATTGTAATGAATAAGAAACTATTGAGAATTCTGTAATATAGGGTTATGCTTTGGGAAACATACACTGCTGTTCATATGAGAAACTTGAAAGGTAAAAGCTGGCATCAGCAAAAGACAAACGAGTCACTTTCAACCGATTCCCAACAAAGCCAGTTTGCCCTGTAACAATTTTCTTGAGTAAAAACAACAGCAACTGCATAAAAAGACAAAATCTAACAGGTGCAGAATCACAAGGCACAAATCTACTTCACCCAAACTACCCTGTCAAGGACATACTGGATAACGATGTCCCATTTTCAGTCAAATTCATGTTTGTGGAGATACAGAATCATTGTACTTGTCAGCAAGATGTCAGAGGGCCGTTTTATGACGAGGGCAATTATTCACTCAGAACCTCGTGCAGATGCTGTCGGGCTGACTTTGGCAGTTGCTCTTACAGTACTTGTTTTACATTCAGTGAGTGACTAAAAGGGCTGTATTTAGTTACTCCTAGCTATGTTTATATATATGCAATAAGAAATCCACAGTCAACACTGCAAGTATTGTGAGGTCACAATTTCAAGATTTCAAGGCCACAAAAAATGTGATATTGAGCCACAAAAGTAATGAAAGTTGCAGTGGCATAAAACGAATAGACTGATGTCTATATTCAAATGTCTGCAATGGAAAACAGTTTAAGACTTGATATTAGTAACATCATCATAGACTAGTGGTTCTCAAATAAGGGTCCAGGGACCCCAGGGGTTCATGGCATTCTGCCTGGAGGTCCATGAAAAGTTTTCAGATTTATTCATTCACTTACTAAATAATCATGTTAGGAAGAAAATATTCAGTTAAACGAATAACACTTCAATTTTAAAATCTAAAATAGTTTATAAACTATGTTCTACGGCAACAAATGAAGGTAATAAAAAGAAGAAAAAGAAAAACCTGAGGAAATATCATTGAGGACTATCTCCAGTATGGGTTCACTAAAATGGACGAAAGGCCAAAATGTCATATGTTATTGGTATTCTGTGTTAACATGGAGCAAACGTTTCAGTACATGTCTAATATCTTTCTAATACATTTTTACTTGCCTTCAGGTATGTAAATGATTAATCACTTATTGACTAATTGCCATTAAGATAGGCAGCCCATTTGATATTTTGTTTGGCGGAGCTTTAATGTTTTATTATTCTGTTCATTCAAATTGTTTGCGTTTCATGAATTCATGTTTCACATGACTAATGTATAACTAAAATTATTTAAATGAAACTTAAACTGAGAAAAAGACATGCATTTTGTATCTTATTTGTATCATTATTAATGATTACCTAATTATCAATTGTTAATATGTTCAACTATTGCTTATGGAAAATGCACAAAATTTGCAATCCTGCTTGTGTTGTTCTTTCACATAATTAAATAGAAATGTACATCAAATTATTCCAAGGGATGTACATTAGGGGGTCCTGGGCACATTTTCTATCTTGTAAGGGGTCCTTGGCTGAGAAAAAACTGAGAACATCTATCAGACTATTTTTAATTGTGAATATCAATCTGAAACATTAATGCAGGTAACATTAGTGCAGATTATGAGTTATCAAGACGCCTATTTTGCTTTTTTTATTTCAATGTGTATGTATGTATCTGAGTGTGTGTGTGATGGGAATAAGAGTGAACGCACAGGCTATATATTTTCCAAGCACATAAAGTAATAAACAAAATAAATGCAGAGAACAGGGTAAAAAAAAGCGACTTGAAAGTGCCTGGAAGCTTGAAATAAACAAGTGAACCACGTAACTGTAGATAATTATCACAACATGTATAGCATTCAGCAACTCAGCATCTCATTAAAGTCCAGCACATATTTTGTTTAAAGTCACTTTGATTGTGTTTGACTTGTGCAATAACCGAGCCTGTTGGACCAGAGTCTATCTGTTTTGCCTGTAACTCAAACCAACACAGCATACGCTCAATGCAGCATCTGGCTTTCACATTACATTTGAGGCTGATTTTTGAGGAGCCTCTGAAATGTGTTGGAATTAAATTAAAACGTGCGTTCTGCCTGGGCAAACTGGACAGTTTCCAAGAGTGCATTTCACACACCATAAACACTACAGAAATCTTTAAACATGTAACCTAAAAGGGCACTGCTGAGCCTTTAAGATTCGTCGGGCAGCATGAATTTAAAAGTCTCCCAAAAATAACAAGCTGTTTTGCATTTGAAAGAAAAGAGGAGGCACTAAATTCCTCTGAATTTATGGTTATTGAAATCAAAAGTTTTCTCTTTTTTTCCTCTTGTTTCTAACATCTTAATATTTCACATTGACTTCAGAATATATCTAGAGTTGTGAGGGAGGTAAAAGTGTAGGTGCATGGGAATATATTACCGTAAATAATGACTGGAAAGATTAGAATCAACAATTATTTAAAAATGTGTATTAACATGAAACTAACTGAGATGTAAATGTAAAATGAATCATCTCACTCCCTTCCCTACCATCTAAAACTTATTGTATTTGTCATAATCTTCCCTTTCAATTAAAAGCTTATAATGTATCTCACATTTTAGTACATCTTTGCAGCTTGTTTACACTCACAATTCAATCAAATGGCCTGAAGGAAGAGAAAGAAAATAAGATCAGTATCACAGCTTCATAATATCACTGTAGGTGTTCAAAGTGAATGAATTCTTAAAAGAAATAAACAGGAAACAGCTCTGAACCACAAATGGAAGGTATTTCTCAAGCGGTGTTCTGAACACAGGACCCAGACTGCTTGGAAATCATTTTAGCCCACCCCTAATGCAATATTTTACTAGTTATCAAATTGAGGTTCACATATGGTGTGGCCTCTGCAAAATCCTAAAAACAAACTGTTACTAAGACCCAAAAATCTATGTCAAATAACCACCATCTGTACCAGAGCCGATTTACAGTAAAACCAATGTCTCGTTAGCAGCTTTAGCAAAACTACTGCACGATATGGAAACAGATATGATTATATAACATAATACAATAACAAATCTGGTTAAAGCTAACAGGAGGGACAGAGACCCCATTCAGAATCTCAACCTCTTCTTATTATTCCTCTCCAAATCTAATCCTGTCAGACAATAAACGACATAAATGCGTCTAATAGGATTAAGCCAGTGAAAATATGTTGGCGAGAAGAGGGATAGAGACATGAGGGGAGAGACAAGGGAGGAGGAAAGAGTGAGAGAGATAAGTGGGGTACCTTTACCACTTTCAAACACTCCAAAAGAAAGCATCAATAGAGAGGTCAAGACTTGTGAAGGACTACAAAGTTTCCCAAACTGTGGATCATGGCTAATTCCTCCTGGCCCATGGCTGAGTACTGGGTTGTGGCTTCAAACAGCAGTGCGTTTATTTCTTTGGAACATTCCTTAAGTCTCAGCTGAACAATAAGAGGTCTGGTGACCAATTGACCTTTGTCCTCTATTTTCAATTTCAGTGTCCAAAAAACAGTTCAATAATTAGCAAATCTGGGTGTTCCTATCCTTCTTGAATTCCGTTTACTGCCAGTTTGTGCTTCAACTGTTGATTATGTTTCCATTTACCATTAGGATTGGTCCCACACTGGTTTTACCATGTTTGCCTTGGCCTTAAACCTGCTTCTCCCCACAAGGTTATAAGGCTCAGTGGAGGGATCTAGATCTGCTGACATCCACGAATACGGGGTAGCAGTCATATTTACACAAACTGGCACAGAGACGGAAAGAACCCTTTACTGCACAGAGCTGTGCAGAGGAGTGAGTGAATAAAAAAAGATAGAAAGGACAACCATAATTGTGTCTGTCACTTTGCATTACAAAAATATCTCCAGTAAATGCACATTTACACACATCCATGCAGGCCTTTCCTCTAATGGACTATTGCTCTGTGATAAACGGTGCCTGCCTCCTCAGGACCACCTACCCAGCAGGAAAATCAGGTCATGCACCTGGAAATGGTCAGAGCCACAAACACTAACAAACGGTTTGTGATTAAGGTTGGCTATTACTCAGGACCTTGGCCCACACCAGAGCCAGACAGAGGTGGAGATAGGGAGCACTGTGAGCACAGAGAGGGGGGATGGACTACTTAACATTATCAAGCAGGAGGAATTATTACTGCAAGCAAAGAGCCAAATCCAGCTCAAAATGACTAAGACCAAAGAACACACAGACACACTGGCCACTAACATAAACACAGGTGTTAGGAAACACAACAAGACTGACACTGTAAAATATTTCATTTGTGGAATTGCAGTGGATATCTGTTAATCTATGCCTCTGGCTTGCTGGTGAACACAGGTAACCCCATGCTATTGTTTATCAAGATACGATGCTGGCTCACAGACCATATATTAAGTCAAACAGTGGATGGAGCTTCCAAGTGCAAAAAGTGAAGCAATGCCTGCATTCTTTCTAATTTTTCATTTGATTTATGGCCTCAGTAAATAATTTCCTAAGGAGCTTATGGTCTCAGTTGCTAGTTTCAAGTCTTTCTCAATACCACATGCAACATATTTTAGAGTACTGTTTAGCTGTAATGCGAGAACATTTTTGGCCAGGCAGGCCGCCATTATTCCCTGCTAAACAGAAGAGCCGAGATTAGAAGAGTTGCAAAAGCCAAGACAGTAACCCCCATAATGGCAAATCGAAGCTTCAAAATGGTAGTCCACAAACCACTGGGTGATGTCACATTCAGTTCACACCTGGGCTGGCTCCGGACGAGAGTCAAATCCCCATAGATTCCCATATTAAAATGACCAACATTACAGCAAAATAAACATGTTAACAGCCTAGTACAAAAACAGTTTTGGTCCTACAGTCAATTTCCCTCTTAATGACAACTGTACGGAGTGAACATCACAGATGGCTGGTCACTGGGTAGCTGGTTCATTCAGCCCGCCTCAGCTCCATTTATGCTCTACCCCTTTGATTTTTGGATTAGCCCAGAGTTAGCCCAGTCAAGACTGCCAAAATGGCAATGCTCGGAGCCCTCACACTGTGAGCTTCACAATGGCTTGGCATGGCAGGCGTTTTCATTTCCGTTACAACAGGGCTACGCACTTGAAGATGTGTCTTTTAACTGAATACGAACTCAACAAAGCTTGAGTGGAGCAGCTGTAACACGGTAGATAAACTGTTCATAAACATCTCTGTGATAAACACTGTTTCCTTATATTCTTCACAATAAACATCCCCTGTTATTTCATTATTTAAAGGCTTTAATTATGAAGCAGCATAACCAGGAAAAGTTTTCATTTGAGGTTTTTATCAGCAATAACTTGACATGACCGCAACATAGCTGAAAGAGCAGAGAGAGTCAGAAGCTACAGAAGTACTGAGAGCTGAACACAAAGAGACTTTTAGAAATGTCTTTCTCCTGCTCTCCTGCACACACATTAGCTGAGTATCACAATACCCGCTTGTTCGTGGACAAGACAGGGTCCTCGCAGGTCAGTCACAGTTGGTGAGACATCACCACATCCTGCTTGGAGGCAGGTCAGGCCAGTGGACTTTGATACCAGCAAAAACTAAATAATTTTAATAATCATTAAGAAAAAAAATGCAGCCTGTCAAATGTGAGGATTAATTGCTTTTACTGCTTTTCTCTGCTTTTGAATTTAGCATAAGTCAGCCTAAGCAAGCAAGCAATTTAAAGATGTCACCTTGTGCTAGGCAATTTCTACAATTTTATGACAATTTATAGGCTAAACAATTAATCCTGATTAAACAAAAACAACAATAACCTATTACTTTTTAGTAATTAGAATAATATGAATATGAAAACACAAGTAAATAAAATAAATGTGTTAAACTTAAATAGAAAAAAGCAAGCCTGAGCTGCCTCCAAGCAGGCTGCAGTCAAGTCTCACCGTCAAGTCTCAAAGTCTCTTTATGTTCAGCTCTGAGTATCTTTGTAGCTTCTAACTGAATCTCTGTGCTTTTAAATTTAGTTTATCTCCTGTGTCGCTATTTGTACTTTCAGGTATCTGCATAATTTTGCAGTTTAATATTCACTTTCAGCTGTGCTAAGGAGTCGTGCTAAGTTACTACTGATGAAACCCTGAATGAAAACATTTCCTGATTGTGCCACTTCATAATGCAAACAGGGAGAATTTAAGCAGACAGCATGTTTGTCCCAGAGACGTTTATGAATGGTTTATCCACCACTTTCCAGCCACTCAACTGGCACTTTGATCAAGCTCATCTTCAGTTAAAAGACACACCTTCAAGCAGGTAGCCCTGTTGTAATGGACATGCAAATCCCTGCCATGCTGGGCTGATGGGCCAAGTCAAACTGAGTCAAGCAAATGCCAGCTCATGTGTATGGAAAAGGGCCACATAATGCTCACTGAGATTATTTTCATCTTCTTCACAGATGAAGATAACCATTCATCACTTGAGCACTAGGCCTCTGCATGGCCTGGCTGAAATTGCTTAGACCAAAGGGTGTCTGCCAAGAGGAGGAAAAATCTTAGATATGTGAAACAGCTGCTAAAGAAAAAATTAGGGAGAAGTAACACTCCGGTAATTCCTGCCACTTGCACAAAGAATCATATCGACATTCAAGATTCTGTATAATGTGCTCAGTGTGGGTTATGTTCTGCAGGACATTATGAAGCGCAAAGACCTATCAGGATCTTAAGTGGAAGGAAGCATTTCAGTTTTTGGACAGCAGACAAACATTCTCCCAGTTGTTTGTACTGTAAATCACATTATGCTCCACAACGCCCTCCAACAAACCTGCCGTCTACTAACACCTCCTACTGTGACACATTAATTATAACTTCCTGTATACAGCCTATCCCAAGCCATGAATACGTAATGCCCCAGAATGAGTCATATTCACATAGCAGACGCCCAGCAGTGAATAAATACAACCTATCCATCACGCACTGCCCAGTGAAAAATTATTGAAAGCCCACAGAGGCAGGCAGCTGGGCCTTGCCAACGGGAAGAGTGGAAATTATTATACTTTATCTTTAAAAAATTGAACTCAACAGCCATCACAATGTCCCATTTATACTGTCTGTGCCAAACAAGATGAGAGCACCTGAAAACTGACAAACTCAGTGAAAATACATGTCAAAATCAGAGCGAGTAGCAAGCAGGTGTTCTTTTAAATTCTGACTTCATATCACTTCAGTCCAAACAAGGTTCTTACATGGAGTGTAACTTTGTCTCACTCCTGAAAGCCATCTCTGTCTTTCCTTAGGATGGTGAAAAATGCAGCAGAAACTGGCAGGTCATTCTCTCTGTTGTCCCAGTGGGTGGTGTTGGCTACAGGTTGACTAATGGTCCTGTTGAAATGCTTCAGATGTCTGAGTAATGACAAGCTATAAAACCTAAGCTGACTATAAAGTCAACTAATCTGAAATCTACTGTCTGTTTGCCAGTGATGAGAACTGCTCAAGTTTTAGAAACAGTTCACTGATAATTAAAAAAAAAAAATAGTCCAAGAAATTAAGCAAACTTAGACTACACATAGAAAGCCTACAGATGGACAGATTCATTAAGCTGTGATGCCAACCAATCTCTTATTGTTCCTTTTATATTTCATTAGGAAGGAGAGCACAATGTTGTCATTTATGCCTGGCGCTGAACGTTGCTTTCATCAGTTAAAATGACCAATGTCAACAGCAGTGGATTATACTGTATCAGCTCTAGCTAATTAATGTTATTTTCATAACAACTGCACTGAAACTTTCTGAAGTTGATGAATGCTGATGAAGTTGTCGTGTATATTAACTTTCGACATAGCCTAAAATTCAGTAGGTGTGATCATCATACTGTCTACAAATATGATGCTTATTAGATCCATGTCGAACAGTGAGGGTTGCAATATACTTGTAAGACTGCTTAAATCTCACAATCTGTAGGCATCATCAGACATGTCCAGTTCACAAACTGGAAATACTAGCTTTGGTTTAGGTGAGGGTTGGCGCCTCAGTCAAGTGTGCAGGAGGCTGGACCATGGTGCAAAAAGTACACTGTGAAAATCACAGCACTTTGTTGTTTGTATTCTTCCGGTTTCATGCCAGTCACATGATGTAAACGTCAACAACACACCCACTCCGGACAATGACCTGCTCTATACACACATGGGCTCAATCGGATATCATACAAGCCCCTGTGGGTATGTGAGTGGGTATGTTGATGACGCTGCAGTGTGCAGCTGCTCACTTGTATCACTTTGTTTTCATACAGACCATCTGCATCAATATCAGCATACATGAGTCTAATAATTTTTGAAAATAGGTACAGGGAACTGGAAGAATAAAGCCATTTAAAGCCATGTCCCACTGATTTGGACACTTGTCTTCTCTAGAGAAATGATCCAGCTGATCACAGCATGTCAGATACAGACACATATCAAATCAATATTTCGAGCTCATTAAGTTCCGAATCAGGACCTCCAGTATTTGGATGAAGTATATAAATATTTTCACATCTTCTGCTGCTCATCTCATTATCAGGTTGTAACTACATGTTGTCCAAATTAATTAGGCTAGCTTAATGTTGATTAATTTAGTAGCTACCTCTAAGGACTGCGTATTTCTGGCTTCTCACACAACAACAAATGATCACAGATCTAAACTGAATCTTTGAGTTGTAGCTGTTCATAACTCTAGTTACTTGGAAATGATAAGAGGTTGATAACAGATTCCAAATGATTCAGATTTGATAAAAGGCTATCGAACCCTAAACCTTGCTGAAGGTAGCTGGCTGCTTTTGCCAAGTTCTGTTTATTCCACTGGAAAAAAAACTTAACATTACTGGTCCTTCCATCTGTTTCCAAACATCTTAGTACTGAAAGTAAGAAAGGAAAGGAATGACTGAAGAGACAAATTACAAAAGAAAAGCAAAACAGAAGCAGGCCAGAAAAAAAGAAGGTAAGGAGAGATAAATTCAGGATCCATCCTGCATCCAAACACCCATTGCCCATCCCACCTTCCCTACCCACTTCCCCACCCCCCCAGCCCTGCCTCCCCTTCTGTTATTGCTCCTTCTGCTCCTCATGTCTGTTAAGTCAGCATGACATTTTATGATGCCTGGATATTAAAAAGCAGTTTCTATTATGTGTGAGAGGGAAGTGGAAACAGCCATGCTCATGCTAGGTAATTAGGGGAAGCAGGCGAGGGGATATTTATGAATGCAGGGGAAGGCAGGGGGGAGACCAGGGGAATTGGTGTGTAATGTCCTGCTGTCAGTAACAGTTTTCTCTTTAACTCTATACAGAACACTGTTAAGGGTGGAAATCGTTTTGAATCTCATTTATGATCCATGATACCTCTGAATCATTTGGTTCATTTGGCCTTTGTGATGCGTCCAACTGAACAATGCCAATTGCAGCAATGATGAAAGTAGCGCTAAGAAGTTTTAGCAAATAGGGCCATGGCAAGCTAAATATGATTATAGTTGATCAGACAAACACAGATCAGTAATACAGCTAAACAAACTGCTTAGGGTAGTCAGCATGGCCTTAACTTCAGTTCACTTCAGTTTTCCTGTTCAGGCGCCTCAGCTCAGGACTGACCTGCCCTGCCTGAGGAGCTCAGGCTTGCAAGATTAGAGACTTCTTTAAATCACTTCTGAAAATACATTTTGATCAAAAGGCTTTCGTATTATTTCCACTGAATGTATGAATGTATGTGTGAATGGGTGAAAGCTGACATGTGGTGAGTAGCTGGTAGACTAGAAAACAGCTATATAAATGCAGGGTTCAACGTTAATGTTTTTTGTCACTTTGGTCAGGCAAGTGGGTCAGAAATCTACTCCCAGGAAGTAAATTTTTATTTGCCCCTGTACAAATAGCTTCATTAGCAGTTATTAAATAACGACAAAGACTCAATTTAATTGTTATGTTTAATCTTGGGCTGCAACATCTATAAAATGTCAGACAATTATGAAAAATAGAAAGGATATTCATTTAAATATGATACTAAACTAAAAGTGGGGAGTCTCCACATTTGAGAGGCTGAAAAAAGCATTTTCTGACATTTTACATGAAAAATTACTTTAACGATTAATCGATTAGCAAAATAATTTCAATTTAATTCTTTTTTATTGCTCATCCAGTTGGGCAAGCAAATTTCCACATTTACTTGCCCGACGTGGCATTTTAATCAGCATTTTAATGCAGGCCATTTACCAGTCCATTTCAACCATTGTGCAATATTGTTCAGAAATCTGCAAACACATGTCCTGTACTTAATTTTTCAATACAACATTTAGCTTTTATTTTGTTTTATATCAATTGTTATATTCCTAACTTATTATTTGTTGAAATTCATATTTTTATTGCTCTTATTTCTGTGTGTCCATTTGATTCTTTGCAGCTGATCTTAAATTTATTTTTATGTCTTAATTATTTTTCATCTTACTCTTTCATTGCTTTGTAAAGTACTTCACAATGCTGGTTTTAATAAATGCTATATAAATCTTATTATAACTAAAACACACTGCCATTTCAGAAAGAAAAAAAAAACTTCTACTTGTGTATCCTCTTTATTGAAAATCTTTTGATTTTTTTAACAGAGATTGCATGGCGCCAGTAGCAACATTTTTCATAGATCGCCTCAGCAGATATACATAAAACCACTCTGTTCTTCTCTCCTGATGTGGTCAACATATCCGCTTCTGATACTTGCTGGAGAACTTTGATCAGCTTACTGACCACAAACCGTGAAAAGTCATTTTCATAGAAACCAGAGTTATAAAAATAAGTTCACTTAACCTGACTTGAAAGCAAATATACTCTGTTTCACAACTACATAGGAAAATTGTTCCTTTGAAAAGAGAGTCTAAGGGAAATAATTGTTGATCAATGTTTAGTTTTCAGTTGTGCTCATGGCCCATGTACGGATCAGACACACACAAGCAGTGTGAATTGCATCTGTTACCTTGTACGATCAGGGTTGTGGCTTTTGGCCTTGTGCAGCTGTACTGTATCTTGCCTTTCTCTGTTCAAAAACATTAAACAATATTTCCAGCCAGCCCCTCCAGGCCCCCAGCTCAATAACAGTTTGAGGCTGTGAGAGAAGTGAGTGGAGGTGGTTCAGACACCTCGGGGCCTTGGGGGCTGCTCTGGGCTCTCCCTGGAACCACAAACCAGCACAGGTCACACTCAAGTTTGTTGCTTTTCGTTTTCTCCACAGCTCAGGGACAAAATGAAGCCTTAACCTCGTAATCTACCCAACGCGTCCCCCGGTAGCACTTCTGGATTTAGAGCTGGGAAATTACACTTCAGGCCTGAGAGGTGAGGAGGGAGAGAGGTGATTTTGAGCATAGCCGATGAGAGATGGCTGTTTAGATCACAGAACCACAAGACCAGGGTAAATTTTTCAGTTTTCATGACTATACTTCCAAACATGACATTCCTTAAAGCTTCAGTAATTGAAGTGAGCAGTTACATGTTGAAGTAAAGTAGATAACAACATCTGTGTTTATTTCTATATGATTTTTATCTCTGGTGGTTTCAGTTGGAGAAGAAGGGAGGGATATAATGTGACAGCGGTCTCTCTGCCACCTGTCACAGTGTGGCTTTAGGGGAAACATTCTGTCCTGCCTTCCCCCCAGAGCCAACTCAGACCATCCAGCTCACTCTGCCTGCTGCACAATCAGTCCTCTGTTCGCGGCTCAGGGTGGGTCCCACTCCTTCCACCCGATTACTGTGAAAACAATCCAATCTCAAACACGCTCTCACTCTGGCATACCCATGTGTAAATACACACATACACACTCCTGGACCCACTTCAAAACCCACTGCCCACCACGGTGCAGCAGTACCTATGGGAAACCTAACCCCATTCCTGCCACTTACCATTATACTCCTGCCTGTCCGCTTCATTGAAAACACATGTATGCGTGTGCGCTTCATGCATAGATGCATGTAAATGTGGTTCTGCCAAGGTAATCCTACTGTAACTTTGGGTGTGACTTTGCATACAGACTTGAAACTCTGACAACATTGGCAGGATACACTATTCTCGCTATTTCATGCCCTCACTCCCAGCCTTGATCTTTGCCCACCACTTAGCCATATTTACATGAGCAGCCAATCAGAAAAATCTAACCATGCCACAGTCTGAATATTTACACCAGAGTGTATTCATGTACACTCATAAGCTCCTGTCACACATACATCTCGTTACAGATATCTGTCAGGTCAGTCTAGTGTCTGAATAAGTGTCTGAGTCATTTTTACCCAAAAGTAAATAGGTAACATCTCTGTAACGCTACAAATGTGATTTTAATACTGCAGCAGCACAAGGTTATGCGAAGATAACAATTAAATGTTGTGCTGTACCCAACAGATCAGATCTGGCCATTCAACATTCAAAACAAATATTCAATAATTCATTCTTTTCTCTTTTTTTCTGCAGTTTGGTGCGGCACTCTAAATTTGCATATCAACCTACATGAGTATGTTTTACCTTTAAGAGTTGTGTTTTAACGCCTTTCTTCATAATCTGTGATGTGAAAACATCAGATTTTCACACAGCCAGAGAAAATAAAAGTGTGCATCCTCCTAGTTCAGGTATAAAATCCCAGGCTGGGCTGTTGACACTGTCGTCCACTGCAGGGCGTCACCTGCCAGCATGGTCTGCACTCCTTTGCAACATGAATTAAGGCTTTATTTCAACCAAACCAGAGCTGGTCAGCATGAAACAGTGGAAAGGTGAACCATGATGTTTTTGGTGAGCTTTATTTTGTTTCGGTCGAATATGAATGAAGCTGAAAATGACGTCAATGACATCGTTAACATTACAGTTTCACAAAGGGGCTCTGTTTAGTTTGGTGAGAGCAATAAAAAGCTGTTGAACAAAACATATTTTATACTTATATTATTACATTACACTTATATTTATACTTCTCTCACTGTAGCGATCCTTTCTATAACTTTGTCAAACACAGATGATGCAACACTACATCATCTGCACTCCATTCCTATCACTCTTCTCCACTTCCATAACAGTTAATTTTGTGGTTTGCTGTGATTTAGAGACCCTGTCTGTAAAGTCTACAGCCAGTCATGCTGTTGCATTGCTGTGTACAATGGCGCAACTAAAAAACAAGAGCTTAAACCTGTTCAGCAACCATCCATTTCCTTTTCTCTTATCAGTTAATCAGCAGCGTATGTTTTCACGAGGATTTTTTTATTAAGTGTGACAGCTAATAAAAACTATGTTCATGATTGTTTGCTTTATCCCTGTACATTTTTGTAAGCATTTGTTTCATCCTGTTATTGTCATGCACACTGACAAAGGGAAAAAAAAGGCCTGCTCCACTGGAAAAATCTCAGTCAACTGAGGAGTTCCGATTGATTATTTGAATCTTCAACTTTCAGGGGGCAGCCCAAATTAAATGTGCACCTTGTTGTGACTTATGTTAAGCACTGCAATAAATCTATCACTCCATTATTATCTCTTATGGACAATAAGAAAAATATATTCAGTTTAATAAGCCACAAAACATGTGAATGTGACAATTTTAAGTTGTCTAAAGTTCCCATATCAGATCAATCTATAAAAAAAAGCACATGTCTCTTTCCATAATTGTCCAGTAATGTCTGTAAAAGACACCATATCTGATTTATAAAAAGCAATCACTTTAACAGACAGATGAAGACAACAATAGTGCATATCCCATCTCCGAAAAGGGCTACAGAGCCCCAGAGAGCTTGTCTACAGAATAGAGAAGAACTTTGCCGTATCACTGTCCTCTCAGGTAGTCACATGATTCATAGTCCTACTTGCCAACAACTTAACACCTCAGCCATGATTATATAGCAACAGGGACAAATCACCTTCTGTGAAAATCCTCCTGTGCTCCCATTGTATGTGATGACACAGGGGAATCCTCTAAATGCATAATGATGAAAATTTCCTGCCACTGTGACAAGGCGGAGTCTTTGCTTCAGCGCAAGAGACCCATGAGCCGACATATGGTTCAGTGTATTGCAGCCGACATTGACGTATTGCGAGTCGCGTTGGAGTGGGGCTCACATCAAGAGGAGGCTCGTCCAAACCACTTACTCTATAGATCATCAGAGACAGAGAGCTCTCCCTCAGCCTGTACGCGCTCCTGAAGTGAGCCCATTCAGTCAGAAATGAAAATAGAGAGAAAGCATGCTGCGTCTTTGGAGTACAAGTGCATTTATGTGTGGTATGAAACTCATGCATAAGGGTGGGCCAGTACGTCTTACTTGGACCACACACATGCACACAAAAATAATCATGCACACAGACATGCAGATCTATATGCACACATACATAAACACACACATACACTCACTTAAACACTTTATAACACCCAAACAACACAAAATGACAACCACAGGCCAAGAAACATAGGCCTACACTGTTGCCATATCCCTTTCAGTGACAGAGAGCGCAAACGAGCCTCAACATTTTCCACGGCTGGGTGCACTAGTTAAACGCTTTCAGAAGTGATGTCTCTTTGATGAGCTGTGGTAAGTGATATAATAATCACACTGGCGCACGTTTGCCAGAACACTTGCCCGTTTTGCCCTGCCAGCTCAATGCCCTTAGGGGAGACTCAGTCAAATAAACAGATCCCGTTTCTAAAAGGCAGACAGAAGTGGTAATGAGGAGGCATGCCTGGCCAGATCAACCACCTGCCCATTACCAACACCACTCTCGTGCTAAACTGTTCGTCTTGCTAACATTCCTCACTCACAACAGTGTTATCATTGCTGCTGGAGGCAGGAGTGAGGTTTATACTGCAGCCGACCAAGGCTGTCCATCTCTGATGAGAGCACACTGGAGGGCTTTGTGTCACTGGAGCATGTCAGACAGACACACAGACAGAGGGGTGAACATAGATTGGATAAGCTCTCACTGGCAAACACACATACAATACCCTGATTGATCATTTCTGCCACCAATGCATCAGATGCCCCATAATTCACCATGGGACTACAACCATGAAAGGCAGTGATACACTGGCTTAATTTTGAGACAATAAAGTAGATGGCCAATTTTGTAAAGAAAAAAAATACTCCAACATGTGTTTTTTCATTATAGTTTTGTTTCTTGCAGGCCATTTTATCGACACCAATTTTGTCCCAACTGACACCACCCATATCTGCTGGAAGCAATATCTACTCTCATCGACTCCCAAACTGAGAGATATCTCTTTTGGCCCTTGCAGAGTATCAAAGACACATTTCCACAGCATGCCCTGTAAGCACATGGACCACAGTGACGGGTGCTACAATGATCTGGCCAGTCTTTTACAAAAAAACCTTTATTATTTCAACTGCATAAACCCAGAGAGGTTGTGTTTGTTTTGACTACAGAGGGCATTAGTGGCCATGAGAAAGGCTAAAACATGGAAAGAACAAAGACCACACAAAAGATACACAGTGACTCAAGCAGGTGATTGGCCCTCCGAAGAAGCTCTAACCTTCAACTAAAACCACTTGGTGACTTAAATAATTTAAGAAATTGATATCCCATTGTTTTAAACTAAACTTCTACTTTCCCTGTTTTTGAGGGCTGGTCACTACCAAAGACAGTTCAGGGGTCCAGACTTCTGCTTCTGCAGACACATGAAAACATGTAAATGTGAGATCAAATCCCAAAAAACATTCTTAGTTCAATTGTACTGAGGAAATTCTTTGTATCGCTGAGGTCAAATAAGTGTATTGAAGGCATTTCCCTCCACATAAAACATTCTGAAACTGGCATTGTTTGCGCCATAGACTGCATATTAAAAAGTAAAGCCAACACAGAAGACTCTTACACCTGCACTCTTTCGAATGGCCAACAGGGGGCAACGCCATTGGTTGCAAAATGAAGTCTGAGTCTGTGAGTTAATGAGAAAATGACTTGACTATTTCTCACTTAATTTATTACCTATCAATAATGACTGTGTAGTAACATCACAATTTGAGTTTGACAGGTTGAGCACCATTCTTATCCTACTGGAAAATTGCCCGCAGCTATAAATGAGTCAGCCCCATTTGTACAAAAAAGAGAGAATTCATACTACCATCATGATAACTTTCTGTATCTTCTTCATCTTCCATGCTCAGACACCAAAGTAGTTGATGGAACTCTGTGCTTGTTCATAGACTCAGAGGTTAAAGTGTGTGCATATAAAATACCAAACAAATAAATAAGATTTGGCCCATCAGTCTCAATATTGACATATCCACAAAATCCTCCACCCTCTTAGCTTTCTCTTTCTTTTTCGCTATCCTTATTTCCTGCCTGGTAATAAGCACCTGAATACATAAAAGATGTTGCTCAAGTCCTTCCTGTTTATATTAATGTTTTATTTAGTGTTTTGTATTATCATAATCAAAGTTCCAATAAAAATAACAAAGTAGAATAAAATATACATATCAAGTGACAGCCTAGTTCCGTAACCTGTCCCGCGCGGAATCTTGATGTTATGTTAACAAACAAATTAGCATTTAAATGAGTCCTGCATTTTATCCTTCAAGGTTATGTTGTTATGGATATTAAATTAGAGTGTGTGGATTTGCTTGTGTGTGCACTTGTATTTGTGTGAGTCTGCGAGTGTGTGTGTGTGTGTACGCGCCTGTGTGTGGTCCATAAGCTGCCAACCGACAAGTCCCCCAGAGAGGTGTTAGAGCAGGTTTGTTTAGGGTTGGTTTGGGAGAGAGTGGGGTGGAAATGTGCATCGTTTGTCGTGGTGTGTGTGTGTGTGTGTGGTGGGGGGGGGGGGGGGGGGGGGGGGGGGGGGGGGGGGCTGCATATGCTTGAGGGGAAGCAGTCCAGACTTTTTCTAACTGCAAAAGATTTAATATCCATTTATCCTGACGGACAACATCATCATAGTTGAAAAGTTCTGCTAAGCTAATGTTCCTAATATTTCTTTTCTCGAGGACAAAATCTGCAAAAAACATAGAGGTACAACGGTTTGTCCATGTGCTGGCCTGCTTTGGATTGTTATAATTTTGGCTGGGCTCCTAGAGCAGCAGATGAAAGTGTGTGGACTGTTATTGCAGAGGTGCTACACAGTGACTGTTTAAACAGCAAACAGTGCTTAGATACACACTGCACCCGCCAGATGGCTCAACTGCCAGTTTATAAAGTAAATTCCAAAATAGAGACTTTAAACTAGATCTACTGTGCTATCACCATTGGGGAAGACTTGTTGCTACAAGATAATTTACATCTGCACCTGGCGTGTCAGCACTTGTTGTGGATGCAGTAGGTTCTTCAAAAGCCAGGTGTGACAGCTCCCTGTCTGATAATAGAATTTCTTAAATGAATGAATGATACCAATTTTTTTCAGACCATGAACAAGTACTTACATTTGGGTATTTGCAAATACCAAGGGTCAATATGAGTACTTACTAATGCCATTACAGTTCTTAAAATGACTTTAAAAACTATTATATTCTCATCAGATGTTCCTCGCTTTCTAAATCTAACAAATTGTTTTTGTTTCCCACTGCTAGCATTAGCAAACTCCTAGAACTCTGCGTTGTGTTGGGTCTTTGGATGTTTTATCAAACTGCTTGTGTTTTATATGTACAAGAGCACAGTATTGGGCCAATACCCAATACTAGTATCAGTATCTGTGCATCCATAATTTCTTATACTGACTACACAAGAAGTAGAGCCCGACCGATATAACTGTAAACAGATATTGCCTATCACAGCGATCATCGCTTTAGGAATATATGTTGTCCAATTTGTGCTGATGTAAAAACCTTATTAGAGAACATTATGCAGATGTTTTTATTTGTTAGCTCTACAGGCACCATTCTGTGTAGGTCTTTATTTGGTATTTTTTCTTAATTTAGGTTTAATATGTATGCTACATATATTTTGCTCTATTTGTGTTTTGTTTTTGTTTTTTTAGTTGCCAGTGAAAGTTTATTGTTTCCATGCCCTGATATCATTTTGGACAATAACATTTATTGTTAAACTGAAATATCCTGCATTGGTGGTGAGGTGA
This sequence comes from Lutjanus argentimaculatus, assembly GCA_034769285.1. Lineage (NCBI taxonomy): Eukaryota > Metazoa > Chordata > Actinopteri > Lutjaniformes > Lutjanidae > Lutjanus > Lutjanus argentimaculatus. Next base: position 1,001,088 of record JAWZSL010000045.1, on the reverse strand, counting down.
CCGCTTTTAACAAATACCTGCAAAAAATGTGTGTTTATATTCTATTAGAGCTGCACAATATTGTAAAAAATTATCATGATGATGATGTCACATTTGTTGGGGTCTGTATCTAACAAACATGTTTTGTTTTGTTTTTTTACATCTGAAGAACAAGATTTGTAGGCCAGGGCATCTCTATAGCATTACAGTACTTCATTACACAGTAACACTGTTTTGTCTGTCTTTACCTAACTATTGCAGCTTGTGCAATTTCAATACTGCACTTGGCCACTTTTTTTACTCCTTAATATTGGTATCGCCTCCAAAACTCCATTATCAGTAGGGCCCTAATAAGAAGGCCTATAACATTGACTGAACCAGCTAATCTGTCCACATATATGGTTTCTTGATATAAACAATGTTTTAGGAAGCAGTAACATCAGGTTGAACTCACCCTACACATATTTGAATCTGCAGATGATATTGTGGCAAGTCCACACTTAATCTCTACGGCAAACTAATCTCCCCTTTAATATAGTTGATTCACGAACCTGCTCAAAAACATGTTGTTTTTAATCTACCCCTCGCCGGCTCAGCAGCCATAATAAAATGTGGATTAACTTGTAAGCTGGGTGATATGTGGAGTTTTTTTTTCCTGATTCTTATGGCAGAGCGTTCTCCTTCAGTCTGCAACAGTAAATATGTATGCTAATACAGTAGCTCATAAAGTCTTTAAAAACACCTCCTTGTGATATTACAGGCAGAAAAGCTCACATATTCAAACACACACAAACACATGCCATATGCTCACACACACAAACACACATACAGTGATGACTTTGCCTGAGGGCGCATTACATCTATAAGCATCAAATATATTAAGCCTATACCTGTTTTTGCCTTAACTCATTCAGTCTTTCTTACACTCTTTAAGCTAACGTCCATTCAAAAATTATTTGGAAATTGCTGCAGGTGTTAACGAGGGAAAAGACAACCTATTAAATAAGACACTTGTTGAAAGCCTGTGAGAATAACATTTTCTGACTTTGTTTCAGTATTGATTTTACCCTCGGCCCACAATTAGACTGCTTTACTATAATATTGCTATTTTTGCCACAGAAATTGATGTTCCAGTTTGGGTGTACATGAGCTGCTTTTTATTCATTATTGTTTCAGTAACTGTTTGCTTTGTTTTTGTTTTATTGTTCCACCTTCATCTGAGTGACATTGAGATTTCAAAAAGAGCAGGAATTAAAAGATAAAAACAAATACTCAAGCGTGTGAAACTAGATACACAAGAGAGATACTGGTAGACAACAGCAGAAAGGACACAAAGACTGTGACAAAAGACAAAAGGGAAAAGAGGGAAAATTTATTCAAGGCATCTAATTTATTCAACATTACTATTACTCAAAGATTTAAAAAATCTGAAGCTAAAAAAATCTGTTGACTTGTTGTGTAGTCATATAACCCCCTGGAGAGCTGCATCATCTGCAAGGTTTCAAAGGAAGATGTAAGGAAGTAACATTTAAGGAGCAGTAAATAATGTAATGTTTACAAGGGTTGAGCAGACAACTTCATTGTTTTCATTTAACAGCTATCTTTTCAAGTCTGTGGTGAAAAGACAGACAACCATTAACAAGTATGTTGATCTACCAACACCCCTTAATCCATGGGTGGAGTCCAGTGATTTGATATAGCATGCACAGAGCTCCAAAGATTAAGGCCATGTGGGCATGGTTACAGCTGGGCCCACTCCTGCCTATTATTATTCTCCGATCGGAAACTAGAGCTACACTTCAGATCACCACTTGGACATTCCAAGACACACTGATCCATCACAGAGAATGTCAACCTGGAAGCACTCAGACCCCCAAGCAAACCATTTCCTGAAGCCCAACCTCCAGCAATCGCCCCGGCCAGACATTTATTTATTTAGCGCTGCTATCCTGAGCAGTTTGGGCCATTGAAAAAAACTAATTTTGGAATTTATGGAGCCTGGTTTCAAATGTAGGGTCTATAGTGGAGTGTCTGATATGTTCTTGTGGGTTAGTGACAGGAAATAAAGATTTACAAATGGACTGGAATTTGCTTTAAGACATGCCAGTGTTAGGTGGGGTGTTGTTATTCCAGAGTCAGAAAATTCCGCCTCTGCCCCAGAAACACATATCCTGTAAGTCCACATCCACAGTACATATCAGAGCGGGGGGCTCTGCCTCAAAGGGTTTATATCCTTATATCTGAAAATCTGATAGAAAAACATCAGTGCCAAACACAAACTACTTAAAATACAAAGAGGAGAAGCACAAAAGGAAAGCACACTATCTTAGGGCTGGTATTGAATTAATGAGCAATACAGCAGATTACCATATCATCATATTCAAGTTTTCTGTGTTCACCTGGTCGCTACTGAGGCATAGTTAGTTGCTTTAGTTAGCCATTAAGTATGTAGATAAGCTAAGGTTGTTGTCACTGACATATATTAGAAATGAACAACATTAAAGTTCCCAAATGTGACCCCAAAGCATCTCGATCATCCTCTGATGGCCAGCTGCAGTACAAGTCTTAAATCCTGCCTCCCCAGTGTTAACAGGTTGGACGTGGGCAAAGCATATGTCATACATGTAAATTTTTCACAAAGATGGTTTCTGTCCTTTTAGGTAGTTCTTATCACACTGAATTTGTTCAATTGTGTATTTTTCTCATCAGCTTGGTTTTAAGCAGTTAGTTGATGATATGAAAGGAGCTTCTTCCATGACTGACAGCTGAGCTCTGCTCACGATTGAGTCTGCCAACTGTATGGACAATAACAAGCTCCCTCACTTTCATAATAAACCCCTTCATCACCACACAAGTTACCCAAAAGCCCACTCTGATGGTAACGCACAGGTGCAGTTAGGCTGTGGCTGTGCAAATTACTCAGCTCCATTACTTAAGCAAAAGTACTAATGGCACCAAAAGTTCTGCATTCTCAACCTTCAAAGATAAAAGTATTTAAGCCAATTTTACTTAAAGTAGTCATTGTACAGCAAAATGGTCCCTGTCAGTATTTTCCTATTATATATAATGTTTTTGGATTATTATCACTGCTGCACTAATATGCATGTCATAATTTTACATCTGTAGATGTTGAAGGTTGTGCTTACATTTAGGTAAAATCCTGGTGACTAATTTTCCTGTCGATTGTAACAAAAATTTTAATTTAGACTAGTCAGCTGGTCTAACAGTAAGAAAACACTCAGAAAATTGCACAATTTGAGCAGAATTTATTAATTGATAATGTTAAACATTGTCTGAAAAAAATGTGTGTATTAAGAGGTTTAATCGTGTAGTTGACTAATCGCATGCATCTCTACAAATTTTAACTACTTTACATGGTGTTGGGTAGTTTAATCTACAGCAAAGCATCATATTCTTAAAGATCATCAAAGGCTTGGACTATTTGACAATTTATGGTATGTTATTTTATGGAAAATGTGTATATCAAGATATATAATCTATCATATATCACAGAATAGACTAAAAATGTCAAGCTATTATTTATTAATTTTTTTCACTTTATAAATTATTAATAAGTATAATAAATATAATATAAATCTAATATAAATATAATTAATAATAATGACCAGTCTGTGAAGAGTCAGTGTTTTCTGCGGTGAAGGAGGGTTGTCTTCTGTCTTCTGTCTGTCTGAATGATGTTGTTGTTGATGTTATTTGTTCCACGGCACTTCTCAAACAAGAGGAGGCAATCATAGAGGGAAGAATGGATCTGAGGATGAATCACCACTTATTTGACACTACAGAAAGCTGTGGTTTATCGGCTGGTCAGCAGCTGCTCAGACCTTTCTTTCATTACTGAGACGCACAGGACCTTTGTCAATGCATTGGGAGGCGAAGAAAAAGGCAAACTAAGGGGACTTTAGCGCTTTCTCCCTGCCACTGTTTTATCTCTCACACCCCCTTTCTGTTTCCCATTCCCCCGCCCCCTCTCACACACACACTCACAAAGTACAAGGGACTTGAAAGACCTGTTTCAGGTGTTTGAACTCATCATTACCAACTCAAGCCTGGGGATCTGCTCAACCTGACAGCCTTGTTGATAGATTGTAATTGTATGGTCGCAATTGATTGACTGCACCACACTCAATGTAATATGCATTTGTTGGAGGTTACAGGTAAAGGGAAAGGCAGTAATGACTTCCCTTCTTGTCCTTTGGCAAATGACCCTGTACAAACTCTGATGGACACTTTACCATATTGAAGGGGGAAAGGATACTTTTGCATTTCTCTGTGGAGATTCTGCTTACCAGGCAAAAGAAGGTTCTGGTTTCCCTTTTAATCAAATTTCAATTATTCCAATGGAGGAGAGGAAACACACTCATTTTGTGGCAGTCTCTCTGTGTGTTCTTTAAAACCAGTATTTTCCTCCAGCAGCTCCAGGTAATTAATCATCCATACATGTTTTAAAACATCAGCGACTCTCCTCGCTCCGTTCTCTCAGTCAGTACTTCGCCTCTGTTGTCCCAATGTGTGAGTGATTACCACCAAACTAAATATATTACATATTCCAAAGTGTGGAAAATACACATATGGCGTGGTCTTTGAAAGAGCGTTTTATTTGAAGCATAAGCGGAAAAGAAAAAAGGAGGCTGAATGGAGTGTGACTTCCAATGTACAGGTGCAGCTAACGAAGTTGTAGAAAAGGAAAGGGGAAATGTACAGTAGCAGGTCAACATTTTTCACTTTTTTAACAAGCCAAGAGTGAGAGAAAAATACTTTCTTGCCAAAGCTGTGTGCATTAGCCATCAAACTGCTGGCTGGGAACTAACTGGGCTGTATTCAACCATTGGTTTTTTGTGGTATGGTACTTCTTGGTGGTAGTGGTATTTATTCTGACCAACTTCAAAATAATTCTTAAATCACTGTTTTGTACAGGAGCCATTCTGTTTCTAAATTACATAGACTTGGCCCTCTCACAAGCTCTACATGCTCACTTGGCCACCCACTCCTTTGGAGCAAGGCAGTGACATTTGGCCAATCAGAATTGAACCAGAAATCCCTCTCAGCTGTATACAGTCCAGACCCCTAGCCTAGATTGTTAACTGTTGACAAGTCAGGGTTGCCTTTCTCTCTACTCTGAAGCTACCTGACCCTGCTACTAGGCTTGGGGCGGTATCAAGGCATTACAGTATACCAGGCTATTATGATATCTTGTCAGTATGATTTTCAATACCATCAAAAAATACAGACACTCCCGCTTTCTAAAATGGAGATGCCGTATTGAGGTGAAGAATAGTACAGCAACCTGCAGCAGAGGTCAGCGTCTCTACTTGTGAACAAGGCAGTGCAGTTGAGAAACATGGTGTCTGTAGTTCAGTAAAAAGAAAATGCTCTGCCCATTTGGAATTTAAGGTTTAGTCCCACAGACAAAGGCAAACTAATTATTAATTATTATTATATTATTAATAATAATTATATTATGATAATATTATTATTATAATAATTACTAATTACTATACAGTCATGGTGGCAGAGAGTTATGGTGAATGCACATTGATCTAAGGAAAAGGTTTGTAGTTAAGTTGCCAATCTGGCAGTAAATGTACAGTGTAGGTTTGAGTTGGTCAGTAAATAAAGGCTGCAGCTTCTCAAGACCAAAGCCAAAGCAAAGCTCTTGTGTGCGTGCCTGCGTGTGTGTGTGCGTGCTGCGTGGTGTGTGTGCATGCGTGTGTGCCGTTTCCCAACTGCAGGAAAAGTGTCTTTAAGACAATCGGCTCCGCTTACGTTGAGAGAATAAGCTAGTATCTGTAGTGAAGTGGAGTCGTGTTGAGCAGTTTTGCACAAATACTATCATAATACTATGTGCCATAGTAAAACGTTCGGAAGGTATGATAAAAAGGTAGGAAAAAAAAGATTGCGCTCAAGCCTGCCTGCTGCACTGGTCTCAAAACTGTTGTTTAGGGCTGAATAATTAATAAAAATTTTATGAAAATCGCAATGTGGCCAATAGCAATTTTCAAATTGCAGGAGATGCAATGTGACTTAAATGCTAAATGTGTGTTAAACTACCATTTTAACCACACCCTTTCCTCGCCATACAGCTGCTCCAGATTGGTGATGATCCTTGTCTTTATCTCTGTCAACACAGGTGGTTATGCTTCGTCTAGCTTTGCTTTTTCAGTGGAAAGAGCAGAACGACTTTTAAAAGCAGTTCAGCCGACACTGTAATTTGACAATGTTTCTGTTGCCACTTTGAAATGTTTAAGAACCTCTTGTACCTGTGTTATATTAATATGTCATAATATTAGGACAGGCTGGCACTTGTCCAGCCTATTACAATACAACTTCAAAAATCAGGGTGCACCATGCTCCCTATTTCTAAAAAATCATTCATAATCATCAGCATAAGTGCCCATAAGCAGGGCATTTAATAAACTTACTAAGCTCAAATTTTCCATGAGGGACCGTTTGCTTGTGGTCAGCTCCATTCTGGACAGTTTTTTTTCTCCAAGACGACAGTACACACTTGCTGCTCTGATGCTCGGCAGATCATAACGTATGTACAGAAATTCCTCAGCTAAATTCAACTGACATTGGATATATAAATTTGGTAGTGGACAAATGATGCTACACCTGATGAATGTAGCTATTACTTATAGCTGTAAGTCACCAAAGGCAGGGTCAGTGTTTTGAAATGGCCATCAGCCTGTTACAAAGACAGCTGTGCACACACACAATAAATATTCACATGTTGTGTGCATTGCATGAAAGTGGACACACAAGGCAGTAAAAGTCATGAGAAGGTTTACACCAGAGGTTACAGTGAACCTCTTGAGGCTCACTGAAGCTATGTTCCCTTCATAGAAGAGAAACAGCTTCCACAGCAGATTGTATGACATGCACACATAGGTGCAGACACATGGCTTCCTCTCAGTGATACTCACATACTTGGCACACGAGTTCCTGTGTCTAACAATACCGCCATAATTCTTTTGTTTCATCGAGCAAGGTTGTGAAGCAGAGTGGATCTAAATCAAGCTTCTAAAAGCTGCATGAGTCTGAAATGTTTCCTGGGTTATCTGACAAAGACAGAGGACATAATAAGAGACAGATCGGTTTCACCTCCCATCTACTTCTCTTCCTCCCCTTGCTAAGTCTTCCCATCTCTCTGCTCTGCCATTCTGGGATATAGCACCTATACCCAGGTCTATCTTAGTGCACAACCGGATCATACCAGGCCAATCTTCCCCCTAGAAATAGAGGAGGGCCGGAAAAAGACTCCCGTTTGCTGACGTCACCTTATCGAGAGCAAGGGACACAGGGGAGAGGTAGCGAGTAGATTACCGGTCTCTAAAAATAAAATTGAAATATGGCTTCTGTTCTGCAACCTCCCTTATTCTATCTCTCTTTCTCTCTGTATGTTTTTTTGTTGACTGTTTTTCTCCCCCACTTCCATAGTGTGAGACGTACACTATACACACTGTTAAATGTGTGTTGACTTTATGATAAAGTCTAGCAGTTGACCATGATGCTTGTTTAATAATATACTTAGATACAGATATTATATAGGTGTGGCCTGGTTGCACATTATTGTTTTAAGCCTCGGCCTCTTGCTCCATTTTACTGGTCTCAGAGGACAGCGGGCATTGAGTACTAATTGGTTCCAGAGCGAACCATAACACGGACTCCACCAACGACTGTCCGCCTTCATCACCACAGGACCGTAACGAGTGTTTTGCAAACAACACAGAGGGGCTGATAAGAGGCCAGGTGGGTAATTGATGTGGTTACTAAGTGGCTAATTTGCATTCTTTACGCATATCAAACTAAGCAGAGGGAGAGATAGGGGTAAATTAGACAGGGTTGGGGGGAATTACAGTCATAAATGGCAACATGAACTCAAAATTTTGTCTTAAGTGCCCAGAATTCTTGGAGAAGACTCATTAATAAAGTGCTTGAGGACTTCTTCAGAGTTGAGCGGAAGAGCTGGGCAATTTGGCAAAAACTGTTATCACAATATTTTTTTCTTTGGCAATGGATTGACATATTACATTTTATTTCAACAATTGTACAAATATAAATAAAAATGTTACATCCTGCCAGAATAAAACCAGTGCAGACAGGGAGCTCATATCTTGGGTCAATTTCTTTCATATCAGGAAAAGGTGGATCACCATCACTGATGCTAGTCGTGGTAGGGGTGGGTGATATCGCCAAAATATTCCATCACAGCATGTAATTTTCAGTATAATCAGTATAGATCATAATACAGTAATTGTTCTGTAAATTCAGTAAAGAAAATTTAAAATACCCACACATTTAATTTCATTTAATTCATTTATTTAACTGTTTAACATGACAACACTTGAGTTAAAAACAAAAGACTTATTCCTTTCAAAATGGAAGATTCCAAATGAGGATGATAACGTTAAGTGTTACAGGTTTTAAAGTTAAAGTTAAAGGTGCAAATAAACACCAGCCTGGTTCGAATGCCTCCTGCTCTTTTTGCAATTTCCAGTGTAGAGGTGCACAGAATGCTGCAGGAATGAGTCCTAAAACCTGAAAGTCCGTTTATAGTCTAATGTTAGCTTTTTTTCTTCTGGTAAATGCATTTACGCTTCAAAAATCATTAAAGTGGTGTTCATTTGTGAAGATAATCTTGCTGAACAAAATGTAGCATCAAATGTAAGCATCACAAAAGTTTGTTTACCACAGAGCTTATTTTCTGCACTAATCCAAGAACCCTTGGAAAAATCCCATTGGCTTTTTGAGGAGGCACCAGAGCGATGCTAACTTCCGGCTTGGCCTACAAAAAGACTCTGTCCCTGCAGCACTCTACTACTGCCACTAGCTGTCACTCTCATCACATGAACACGCAGTAACCAGTCCATCTGCGCAAATCACATAACCTTGTGATACAGCTGGATTCGAGATATCACGCGATAATCACTCCCATGTGCAAACAGTATTGCCAAATCTCTACTGGTGGACACATTTTTACCATTGCAAGGCATATATCGTCATATCGCCCAACCCTAGTCAGAAGTGTCCTCTGTTGCATATTGCATTGCATTGCAACCAACGGTGACGTCACAGACACATCCTGAAGTACACCTCTACATCAGTGTGGCAAGAGAGTTAATCTAAAGTTCATCTTTAGAAGGTACCATTTGATTGTTTTGGAAAATAGTGTCTGTGAGTTTATTGGTATTTTACAAGTTTTTGAGACAGTTTACAGTTTATAATTTGTGGTTTACATTTTATAAATTTTGATTTCAATTCCTAACAGAAACGAATAATGATTCCATTTCTAACTTATTTGGTAAGAAGTCAAATTAAACTGACAGTATTTTAACATAAATGACAAAATGACAAGATTTTTTGGCATTCTTTCTTGCTTGCCAAGTAAGATAAGGAAAAATAAATTTCTCAAAGACTGCATTTGCACACCTTTGAATATTACATTTTGAAAAGTCCATGAATAAGGCAAGATTAAGGATGAGGCTGAAGTGATTCTTTCCTATGCAAGGACATGCGTCAGCTGTGCAACTATTCACATGTTCTGAATGTCTGCTGGTGGAAATGATGAGCTGCTCTACAGTGACAACAGTGAGAAAAGGGATGAAAACTGGTGACATTTGGGTTCATTATGGGGTAAGTAGATATGATGAAGGGATCACTGAGACTTTTTCTTGTACCACTGTTGTTGCACATTGTATTTGTGCTAATTGGCCAAAAATATAGGGTATCAGGTGCTGTGGGAGTATCCTATAAACCTAATTTACAGATGCTATTACTATTATCTCACACAGCTCAGTGTAAACTGTGAGCAAGAACAACTCTCTCAGGAATCCTGAAGCCTCTTTCCTGACAGGCGATAGGGGACTAAATTAATGGACTCTGCAAAACACTGTGGGTGATTCAACAGGCATTTGGACATGTGATTGGTCTATGATCCTAAAAGTAGTGAATGTGTGTGAATTTTGTTTTCAGCACTAATAAACATGTCATTGTGTTTAGGCTGTCTTGTTTCAAAGACAGCTTAACATTTTTTGTGGCATCCTAATCTGTCCTACTCTTACCTTCCCTAGGGAAATGAAGTTAATTTGTGACTATTTGCAGACTGCAACACAATAGTATACTATTGATACCTAAGCCTGTCCCATCTCTTTTATATGTGCATTCTCTCAACCTGTTCCCTGGCATGACTCCGAGCTGCCATGCCCTCCCTTAGGAGCACATCTGCTGCTTTAATGCTCCACCAGAGTTTATGGAGGTCTCAGCACAGGCCAGAGCTGCACCTGCAGACCCATCCAAACAAGAGAAACAGCACTTCTTTTGTAACAGGAACTCATGACGTAAATATCTCTTCTGTCTTAACTCTAAAATCACATTATGTGGCTGGCAAAACTCAACCACATGAGTTAAAGTGGTGTTCAGTAGGGCTGGGCGATAAAATGATTTAGAAACGGGAAAATGTATGTCGATGACAATGATAAACTATGGTCATTTTTACACGGCTAGACCTACTAGACCTGGATAGATCCAAAGAGCGTGTCATGCAGCAGAAGTTAACAGACAGAAGTCAGTCAGTCTGCAGTGTTGGGGATGCGCATCATAGTATACGCCCGTTCTGTGCCGAGGTGAGGAGAAATTGAGAGTAATGTGGACATAACAGAAAGAGTGGAAAATGAGTGGATGTGAGGAGCAAAGTGGTGGGGAAGGTGAAGAAGAACTCGTGTTATCCTCAAAAACGGACGAAATTGTGGATAAAAAAGGTTCCGCAACATCAATAATTTGGAAGTGGTTTGGCTACTTGAAAGGTGATGACACACAAAGACAGTGTGCAAAATATGTCGTGGGTGGGTGTCAACCAAGACGGGAAATACAACAAACCTTTTCCATCATTTGAAAAGGTGGCATGCCAGCGACTACACAGAAAATATGAAAATCCGGGCCAAAACTACAGCAACTCCCCCAACAAGTGTTACTCAACGGCCTAGCACTAATGCTGCTGTGGGCAGTGCTAGCGGGGCTGTACCAAAACAGCAATCAATAGTGTCTTCTTTTGCAGCCGTAACCCCATATGAGAAGCGATCGAAAAGGAGCAGAGATATAACCGACGCAGTGTCATACTTTCTAGCCAAAGACATGATGCCCATGAGCACTGTGGAGAAAGACGGATTCAAGAAATTAATTAAAATGCTAGACTGCAGGTACGAGCTCCAGGCAGGAAATATTTTTCACAAATGCTCTGCCCAGCTTTACGACGAGTGCCGTGGGAAGCTGGAAAATCAGCTGAGGGATGTGAAACACTTTGCCACTACCACCGACCTTTGGTCCAGCCATACCTCGGAACCATACATGAGCCTCACCATCCATTACATCGATGAGGAGTGGGTATTTCAGAGCAGATGCTTGCAGACGGTATATTTTCCGGAGGACCATACTGCCGAAACAATCAGCCAAGGGCCGGAGGATGCACTTGCATGTTGGGGCCTCAGCGAGGACAGACAGGTGTGCATAAGAACAGACAATGGGGCTAACATCGTCAAGGCTGTAGCACTGAAACAGTGGACTCGCCTGCAGTTTTTTGGTCACTGGCTGCATCTACCCATTGGTAAGTTAATGAACTGATTTTACAAGGCACATATTCATTGATCATAGGCTTGTTGCTTTTTTCATTATTCAAGTATAGTTAAATAATTTATTTATTATCTATTAAATAATAAATAATATAGATATGACTAGCCTATAATTATAATACACACTAGTCAACTGTCATTTGGGCGTGCAATGATGTGTGGGAACTGGAATTCAGAATTTAATCTTTCAATATTACTTTACTCAGTTTAACATTGTGGAGGAAATGGCCCAAGTGTGTAGTCTAAATGTAGTTGTATTTGAAAATATCATGATGACATGACAACAATGTTGTAATTTATTATCACAAAAGCTTTTCATCTAATGTTTTATAATCATCTATCTTTGCATTTTGTTTTCTTATTTATCCTTAGATGGAAGTGTGAAAGACAAGAGGATCGAAAGAGCCATGGGCATGTGCAACAAAGTGGTCAGTGCTTTTTTCTTTCTCATGGAAAAAGAAGAGGGATCTCACAGCTGCTCAAGAGAAGCTCAAACTCCCCAAGCACAGGCTGATCACTGAATCACCCACCCGGTGGGGGTCCCACCATGCAATGGTAGCACAAGTGCTGGAGTAGGAGAAGGCCATTTCCAAGGTTCTGTCAGCAGTGAGAAAAACAAGGCACTTGGTTCCCACATGGCAGGATATTGAGGTCCTGGAGTCTGTTCACAAGGCTCTCAATCCTCTGGTCGACTTCACCGATGCCCTTTCTGGTGAGGTATACGTGAGTGTGTCTTACCTGAAACCTGTGCTACAGCTCTTCAATGAGGAGGTCTTGAAACCAGAAGCTGATGACTCCGATTTCACCAAGACCATCAAGGCTACAGTCACCAGCTATCTGAATGAGAAATATGATGATGCTGCCACTGACGACCTCCTGAGCATGGCATCCGTCATTGATCCTCGGTTCAAGACCCGCTACATCAAGGAAGACAAGGTTGAGGCTGTGAAATCCAGAGCAGTGGCTCAGATGCTGGATGAAGGTCAAAGCACATCGCAAGCTGCTCTCACAACATCTACGGCACTGGGGGGAGGCAGAGGAGATGCTGCAGCTGCACCACCACCCAAAGGGCACAAGAGGACACTGGGCAGCTTTTTTAAGAGGTCCTCCTCCTTCTACTCCACTGCTGCTCTGGTCTACAGCCAACAGGCATTGAGGCTGAACTGAAATCTATCTGCTAGCTCCTGATGCAGACAGTGAGACCAACCTCCTGGCATGGTGGCAGCACTGGTGGTAATATTGTGTCCTGCCACAGGGCACCTTTAAAGCCAGATGCTGTGGACAGACTTGTCTTTCTGGCAAAGAACCTGTAAGGGTTACCTAAATGATGCAGATTAGCTAAAACACAAAGCATACTGGTTTACATTTTGCACTATTTAGTGTACTCTGATTCTACCTCAGAAAACATTAATGTAAAAAAAGAAATGATGTGAACTAGCTAAAAGATGGTATAAACACTGGTGAATGTTTACATTTTGCACTTAAAGGATAAGTTCGGTTTTTTTGGACACCTGGACCTTATTGTTATGTGATTAAATATGCTCGTAGACTCACCCAGACAATTTTGGTGGAGCCTCGGAGCCGTTTTCGAGCATATTTAGATCACAGACGATTACGCGTTTTTTCTCTATTGCCATAGTTGCTGACGGGGCCAGAAATCGAAAAGCCCCTAAATTAGACTTTATCTTCTGCGAAAACTGTGCAATGTCACAACAAACAACAACCACCAGTTTAGCCCCCATTCGTGGACGTGCAGTGGTTGCTCGTTCTTGGCAGCTGTTCAGTCTTTCCCTCTGCATTAGGGTGACCAGATGTCCCGCTTTGCGCGTGATTTCACGCATTTTCTGTCTCTTTTCACGCATCACGCAAATTGAGACCATGTCCCGCACATACTATCACCCTCAGGCCCCAGCAATGTGTAACGGTATAGTTCCTGCAACTCTGGGCTGTTTGTTGTTGTCATAGTTGCACCGCACGTACGCGTTTAGGCCCGCCCCTAATTTTTCCGCGCTACCAACAGCTGAGGTGACAGCTAGGGTGAATGACACTGAATGCGCGTTCTTCTTTGGAAATGGAGGAGAGGGAAGAGCCAAACAAGAAGAGTGACGTATGCAGCTACAGGCGGTTGTCCCACTTTGTCCCTCACAAACTATACCCCTTGTCCCTCTTTGGTTTATTGGGGGACTGGTAACCCTACTCTGCATCCTCCTTTCAAATAGCTCCTCGTCGGGTGTATTCTGGCTCAAAAACGAACGGGGCCATCCATTATACTCAAAGTCGTCAGTCAGACACTTCTACATCGGATAAATATTCCGCCATGCTGCACAGAAATAGCCGTGTTGCCGTGTTGCCTAGCATCAACAGCGTCTCTACTCAGCTGCAGTCCTGTCCTGCGGCGCACGTCTGTGACGTCACCAAAAAGTTTACCCATCCTTGTAAAGCAACCGAGTTGGACCATAACAAGAATTGAGCTGACTATGGTGATAACAATGGCCATTTCATTTATAACATTGTAGGTGAATATGAACGAGTTTCGCAGCAGAATAAAGCTTAATTTAGGTGGCTCCTGATTTCTGCCCCGGTTTCCGCTACTATGGCATGAGAAAAGACGCCGTCGGCTGGATCTAATATTGCTCGGGAAACGGCTCCGAGCTCCACCAAAATTGTCTGGGTGAGTCTACGAGCGTATTTAATCCTAACAATAAGGTCCAGGTGTCAAAAAACCGAACTTATGCTTTAAGCTTAATTCAGTTTCTAACCTCCAACAGTTGGAGATGGTAAAACCAGTTCACTGTACATAATTATTTTTCATTTTTTTATTTTATTTAACAGTTGGAGTATTTAAATGTCCCAGGCCCTGAATTGTGATCCATTTGGTCATTTTTAGGTTGTACCACTACAAACATTTGAGACTGAAATGTTTGCTGCCTTGGGTATTTGATGTGATAGAAGGTCACAGATTTTACTTTTATTTACAATTTTTTTTTTGCATGTTTTAGGTTGTTTTAATTAGTTGTTTAAAAAACAAAGCTAGAGGTACCACTTCCCAGCCAAAACTGACTACTCAGGCATAAAAAACAACAAAAAACTGGAGAATGTTTGCACTAGGTGAGAGAAGGAGTCTGCCTCTGTGTTATTACAAAATGTTTGCATAGTTCTTTACATTATATTACCTTATTTATGTTAATAAACTATATTCTAAGTTCATCTAATGAATCATTTGGTTTCTTCAGGTGTCAGACATTATCAGGGTACTTATCAAACTCACAGCATTATCAAATTATATATCGTGATAAATATCGATATCGATCGATATGGGGAAAATTATCATGATAATATTTTTTGCCATATCGCCCAGCCCTAGTGTTCAGGGTTAGGGACCAAAAGTGGGATGGAAATGCAGGGGAAGAGGGCAGTGAGATGGGAGGTAAGACAGATAGGAGGAGAAACAAAGAGAGAATGAAACCAAAAAGGCATTAAAAAGTGACAGTAAAAAAGCAGTAAAAGAAAAGGAGAGAGAGGAGGCAGTGTCTTGCTGTCAATTCCTCTTCCAGTATAAAGAATTGCTGAGACCACCTGCACCAGATGCTGGCTAGGATCATTAGGCGGGTGGCTTAAAGGAGAGACGCTTACCCAAAGAAGAGAGCTGTGTACCAAGCCCCACCTGCCCAGGGATAAGAATCTCCCTGGGACTCTTAAGCTGAAAGGAAGAGAGTGCTGAGCCTCTCTTAAAAAGATGAAGCTAAATAAAACCAAGGCTATTTATCAGTGTAGCAGCCACTGGACTTGTCACTCCTCACCCAGCCTCCTCTCCATTCAACCATTCATTCAAGGCAGCGCTATCGGCCCACACAAAGCAAATCAGATGCATGAATCACGACGAGCGGTTTGGCTGAAGTAAGCCAAAAAATTTCTTCACCAGCTGGCCAAGAGGACAAATTAATACATCGAGTTGGCACCACTTAAGAGTTGCCATTTGACTTTCACTGTGCTTGGAACCACTTGGGATGTACAGTACACAAAATCCATGGTTCGGTATGTACCTCAATTAAAGGCCACGGTTTGGTACATTTTCGGCATAGCAGGGAATAACAAACACAAATCTAATTTTAAAAAAAAGTAGAAAACACCATGTCATTTCAGTGTTTCCCCTAGCTTTTTTGCTTTGGGAGGGGGGGTATGGGTCTGAATGAGCGTGGTTTATTTATTTATGCATCTATCCATCCATCCATCCATCCTCATTAATTCACTCACCAAGTTCAGTCTTGTACAGCCATGCGCAGTATCTTAAGTCTGACAGCCATGCTGGATCAAAGCCAGACTGACGGTGGTGACCCGTCTGCAGCTTCTTACTACGTGTCTCGGTGGGAGGGCTGGAACAGGTGTGTTTAGTACTAGTTGTGGCGACGTTAACCGGGGCAGGGGATTGGCAAGCGCTGTGGTCGGGGCTGGGAGAGATGCTCTCATTTAGGCTAGCACCCACTGTAGAGTTAGCTGTGCTCCCCGCCTCGCCACGTACGGTTCGTTTAAAAAATGCAGAGATTTTTGCCTGGGGGGCGAACATTTGGGGAACCTCCGGTCGTCCATTAATAATTTGTTTGTTTGTTGTTGATTTTTTTTTTTTTAGGTAATGTCGGCAACACTCTCTCTCCTCCGCTCTCTGAGTGTGGGTGGGTGTGTCTGTACCGGTGTGAGTGCACGTGTGTATGTTGTGAGAGAGGAGCGAGGGGGGAGCCCCTCCCGTCGCAGAGAAGAGAAGAAATGCATTTTAATGAATGTAATGAAACGATAGCGACGCATTAGACTCTGAAATTGCGCAAATTAGAGTTAGCTTTTTTTATTTGATAAAAAGAACGCCTGTTATAGGCCCTTTTGATTAAAATAAAAATTAAATGATGGAATTTTTTTTTAAATCTATGACTTGAATTTCTGGGTGGGGATCCTGTTGGGCAGGGCGGGGGTGTCTGTTGGGGTGGCGGGGCGCCCTCCCAAATAAACTATAGGGGAAACACTGCATTTATTTTGAAAATAACATTCAACAGTGGCTCATAATTGTCATAATTCTTGCTGTAATAGCTAAGGCACTCAAATACTGACATAGTGCCAGTAAGAATAAATAAATAAGAAAAATAAATAACAAGGTCAGTAATGCTCCTCCAATTTGACTCTCCTGTTTAATGTAAAGGCCTCCTTATACAGTTGTTTAATCTTAAAAGTGCACCGAGTTGGTGTCATTCAGCATCACGTTAGTTTAAACTGTTTTAATAAACTCCGTCATTAACAAGTCTCCTACACATGCAGCTTCTCTGCTGCTGTGAAAACTGAATCGCGGGTGAATTTATATGTGGAAAAAAAACAAAAAAGGGAGTTGGGTTTTAGCTCTTTGGCTTTATAAAACATCCTGCTGATGAAGAAAATCAACAGATCAGACAGACAGGGTAAGAGAAACACACTGACCTCCTCTGTGTGTGTGCGTACTGTACGTATGCGTATGGAGGAGCTGCACTGATGCAGAGAGGAGAGACGCTGCAGCCATGTGATAATAAATTACATCAAAATTCAAATGTCGGCACTTACCAATATTCTGGTCTTTAATAATTCTGCCGTTTAATATAGAATTTCAGTACCCACCCCTATGTGCGAAACACAGTGCGCTGTACAGTTGTTCGGATTTAAACAGATTTTTTTTGGCGAGGGCGTCGCACACAAAAATGCGTCATCAAGTGGCATTTATCGCTGTTATCGCAAAGTGGCAAATTTTCATCGGTAACAGTTTTTTTGACGATAAATTGCACGCGATACGATTTTGCCCAAGCCTAGTGGGGGCCTTTACAAAAATACCAGTCACATGATGCCTACCATGGTGTTGAGCTCATTACTGTCATCACCACAAAATTTTATTTTGAAAGGTCACTCTCATGTTGAGATCAGCACATTGATCTACTAATACACTGAAAGATCAGTGGTGTCACACACAAGCCAGAAACACAGGCTCTGATTGGTTGACAAGTCAGGAATACAGCTACTGATTGGTTGACAGACTTAACCCAAGGTGTCTTAGGACTGCCAGTGGGCGGCTAACAAAATGCTAACAACAAAATGCATTTTCAAGACAGAAAAATGGATAAAT
This sequence comes from Lutjanus argentimaculatus, assembly GCA_034769285.1. NCBI lineage: Eukaryota > Metazoa > Chordata > Actinopteri > Lutjaniformes > Lutjanidae > Lutjanus > Lutjanus argentimaculatus. The sequence continues at coordinate 983,334 of JAWZSL010000045.1, read as the reverse complement.
AACCACCAAAGAAGTTCAGTGTTGGATTTTTCATTTAGGATTTGTTTGACCACATTTCCCAAAAAAAAGACACCACAGTTCAAGGCTGGATTACAGAGCTACTGACAGGGATATGACATTGTAAAGGTACAACACCAGTGTAGCATTAACTTGATGCTTTTCCTGCTCAGCTTACTTTGGGGCAAACCCCTTCATTTTTGCAGCAGTTGGGACATGAGAGATTAAACTGTTCTTGGTCTTGAGAGACTGCAGGATTTATTAACTGACACACTGTAACCTGTACTGTACATTTACTGCCAAACTGACAACTTACTGGTAATTTAAAAAAAAAAAAAAAAGTTTCTGCTTTGCTATGAGTGGCACCGGCCAGTCTTATTCCTTAAAGGAGGCCACCCTTATGACAGTAGGCTTCAATGAAGTCCAATAAAAGGTCAATATTAAGGCAGTCGCGGTAAACCACCATACTGTGGGGAATATGTTGCTTTGTCACGGTGGTAAGAAAAAATCCATTTTGTCATAGCCCTACCTAGGAACTCTAGGAAACTTGAAAAGCTATGCCTGGTTGTTGCTGTTTGTAGAGTAAAGGGCATTCCCATTGTGGCACATAATTGTATCATTAAAAGCCTGACCAAACACTTTAGAATGACCTGGCAACCACACCATTATTGCTTCCTAGGAAAGTCCCTGGATTTCACTCAAGATCAAATAGACCATCAAAAATCACAAATACTATCTAAAAACACATGATTGTTTGGTCAACAGTAACCACTGGTGGTTCCCCGGCCCCTCCATGTCCATCTCTGTGCCTCATCCTTGCAATAGTGAGGTGATTTCTACGCTCTATTCATCATGTGAGGAGCAAACAGCTAAATCCTTGTCAGAGCTAAGAGTGATTCCTGCTGCTACTGTGTATCACTGACGCTGCTCCCCTGTGGCAGATTTTCCAACACACTCACAAAGTGGGAGACAGATTATTTTCACCAGACTTACCCTCTCCAGGGGGCAATCTGTCTGTGTTACAGTGGCGTTAGTCACAGGGATAAAGGTAGTGTTCTCCGCTACAGTCTGCAGAATTTCTCCTCTTTTCTAAAGTGGTATTAAAGCAAAAGTAATTATGCATGATATGTTAAAGTAAATGAATGATCGTGGTGTGTACGACCATTACCACTGTATCGTACTGAAAAGAGAATATGGGGAAAAGTTAGAACCCAGCATTATGGGACATTTTGAAACAGACAAAATTGTCTCATTATGATGCATTATACAGACTCCTCAGAGCTGCAGCCTCAGAGGTTTGGTAATTTTGGACCCACACGTGTATTGTTTAATCAGCATTGTTATCATTACCACTCTTCCTCCTCCACTCCTCTACACTAAAGTGCTGAAGCAGGTGAATTACACCATGGAACTTCACGATACTCAAGTGCATCTGTCCATTGTGCTAGTAGGCTGAATCCAAACCACTAACCCCTCACTAACCTTTAATGATCAGCTAGCGGTCTTAAAAATAGATGTACCTTGCAATACCAGCTCTACTCTAAGTGTTTGTTTTTTGAGGCATCATATAATGAGCTCTAATACTGGATATTGATACGTCTCCTTGCTTTTGTACAGCCGTAATAAGAAACAGCGTCAGTGGTAGGCAAACCATTCAGTGCGATAGCCATGTCTAATGGGGCTATAATGCAGGGCTGAATGGCTCTATCTGCTGGGGAGAGACAGCCCTCTCAGCAGCCCCTCAGGCCATCGCCTCAGGTCCATTTTAGAGGAAATTCTCAAGTGTTTCATAATTTCCATTTATAACTGGCTTGTTTTGATCGCTGAGCTATACCATTATGTCTTTTTTAGCAGTTAGCTGGCTGTTTGACAATCCAGATCATCAGCTTTGTTCATCCTTAAAATGATTCCTGCTTTTAATGGAAAAATAAGACAGTTATTTTGTAATTTATATAATCCTGTCACTGCTACAGTACAAAACAACTTAGGAGAGACGGCACAGGCCGACAAGATCAGGATAAGAGACAGAAAACTCCCTACTGTAAAGCGATGTTGCATCCACAGTGCACTTCAAACCCAAACAGTTTAGATAAATGTGGGAAATGGCTCCTTTATTTCATTTTATTTTATTCCTTTATTCCTGTGCGCTGGTCTCTGAGGAGTGCTGGCATCGATTGCTGATTTAATGAAAGCGTCTGTTCCTCTCCCCCATTCCTCACTCCTCCTCCAGGTCACTCTGCTTAAAATGCCTCCGTTAATCAGATTTCTGTTAAAAGCCGTAAATAGAATCAGAGGTCTGGTGCCAAGACACACTCTCTAGCCTTCACTCAATCTCTCCCTTTTCTACGATTTTCTAATCTGGTGTAAGTGAATCTGGTGGGCTTTCCTTCAAAGGTACAAGTTATGTAGAGTGGGCAGCCCCTCATATTCACAGTGTCAAACATTTTCACAACATTTTTTACAACAGAGGAATAAGCAAACACAGGGACTGAATGTGCAGCCTCCTTCTGTAATGTGACACAATACTGGTAATCAGAACCATTACTCGATTAATAGATTAGTCAGTCATCATAAAATTAACTGGCAACTCTTCTGACAACCAATTAATAATTTAAGTAATTCTTCAAGCACAAATGCCAAACACTCGAAAGTTCCTTCTGAGGATTTGTTGCTTTTCTTTGTTGCATATAAAAGTAAACTGAATATTTGTGGCCTTTGGACTATTGGTCTAACAAATCAACAATCATCAGCAATTTTGCTGATGAATTGAGTATTTGAAAAGAGTGACTTTTTTTAAAATTCAATTTCAGACAGAAATCACCACTCCACCAACAATGTATAAGCAGACAAACAAAAACAAACAAACAAAATTAAAAATAGATTTAGTCACCCAAGCCCCCCAGTTACTCCAGACATGACCAACAGATGGTCGCTTATTGCAGCCCCAGCGGTACCCATGTTGAGAACATGTTTGCCTGATTCCAATATTACAAACCCCAATTCCAAAAAAGTTGGGACATTGTGTAAAATGTAAATAAAAACAGAATGCAATGATTTGCAAATACCTTTTGACCTTTATTCAGTTGAATGCAGTACACAGACAAAATATTTAATGTTCAAACTGATAAAAAAATTATTTTTTGTTAATTTATACTCACTCTGAATTTGATGTCTGCAACACTTCCGAAAAAGGACAGGAGCGTGTTTAACACTGTGCCGAGAAGAAGAGAGTAAACAAATTGTTGAAACTTTGAAAGTGAAAGTCTTTCTCATTCTTGCTTGATATAAGACAAGTGCATAAGAAGTCCGGTGTTGTGTTTTGTGCTACGTATTGCACAACACATTTTCAATGGAAGACAAGTCTGGACTGCAGATTTAATGATATTATGGACTGTAGATGGTAAAATCCTTGAATCCCCTGCAGTTTTTATTGAGAAACACTGAACCTCGGCCCATATTTGCTTGTGAATGACTGTGCCTTTTGAGGATGCCCTTTTCATAACCAATCATGATACTGTCACCTGTTTTCAATTAACGTGTTTACCTGTGGAATGTTCCAGACAGATGTTTTTGAGCATTCTACAACTTTCACTGTCTTGTGCCTGTCCCAACTTTTTTGAAACATGCTGCTGCACACATCAAATTCAGAATGAGTGTGTATACAAAAAACAATAAACTTGTCAATCAGTTTGAATATTAAATATTTTGTACTGTATCTAATTATATACAAGGCAAAAAGTATTTGCAAATCATTGCATTCTGTTTTTATTTCGGTTACATTCTGTTTTACAAGGCATCCCAACTTTTTTGGAATTTGGGTTTGTAAGAACTCTGCTCCATTTAGCACTTGATTTCTGAGACTGCTTCCCAGTGCTTCACTACTTTTGGGATGGTATCCCATTTTCTTCTTATAATCATCGTTCTCAGGTGTCTGATTAGTAGAGATGGTGGAGGTGGTGCTGCCTGACTATATATTCAGTCCATATTAACACAATCTCTACATAGGAATGAGTGGCATTAAAGACAAAATACCTAAAGGTAAAATAACGTAACCCAAATGTACATGAAGAATTTAATCTGAAAACACTCACGAACACTAGAACTAACTGCTATTCATTGCAAAATACAGGATATTCCTAAGGGGAGGATTTTTAAAGTCATTATGTGGTGCAAATTCATTTTTTATGCCCAGTTCTATTTGTTCATTATAGTTTACATGTGGAAGTAATCACCAGAGAAAAACCCTCCCAGTTTAGCAGAGGTCTGCCTTTACTCAAAAAAAAAAAAAAAAAAAAAAAAAAAAAAAAAAAAAACGCCTGTCAACAACCCCATGTGGAAGAAATGAGAGTCTTAACCTTGTCGTTACCGCACAATTTGTGTTCGGCCTATCCCAAGCAGAGGAACTACCATGAAGTGAAACCACAAACTGATAAAGTGAAAAAACCAGCTATATTGTCCCAACTAATATCACTGTGGGGTCCTGAACATCACTGTTGATTCTTTAAATATTTACCTATGAAAGGCAATATGAAAGGGGATCAGAGTCCTGGTTGGCGAAGGATTCAGGGTGGCGGGTGCTGGGGGCCTCCTTCACTAATCTGCCTTGCAGGTATTTTAAGGGTAAATCTACATTAAATCACAAAGGGAAGAAAACATCTCATGCACTCTTTGGGTTTGAACATTTCAAACATGGTGCAGTGACCATGAAAAATGCAGCAAAGCAGCAGCTTGACCACTCGATTCATGGGGGTCTTTCTATGTTACTGAGTGACTGTAAGAGATGATGTCCATGTTAGGTCGCCCGTTTCTGAACTGTCTAGTGTAACTCATGATGTAACTTCTCTAAACCAGCTGAGGGCCCTTATGTGAGTAAACACTATAGAATATACACAACACTGCATGAAAAAAAACAACAAAATATCTGTGGAGCAAATTCTATAATGATTGTTGAAAACTTTCAAGACAAGATGTTCCAATATAATTTTTTTTCTTCTCTATACTGATTCCAATACCCGAACTTTGCATATGTAATGTGATTGCTATCATTGTTGTATGGCCCTGCTCAGGTTAAACACTTGTAAAACATGAATGCATATGGGTAATGAATGCCACAGAATGTGATTTTGCCATCCTGGGGGAACAAAATGGCATACAGGAAAAGTAGAGCACAGTGACATTTTGGGGTTAATAAATTAAGTGATATTGGATCAGTGCATAGGCTAGTGTACTTGCCAATACCCACATTTTAGGCAGTATCTGACGCATTTTCTGTGACTGGTATGGGTATTAGAACAACAAAGTATAAAGTACATAAAGGGGGTTAAAAACAATTTAATAATAGGTACATGTTGCAACTCTACTTCTACAGACTTCTAACAGGATGCACTGCACATGCTCAGCCCTAATATTTGCATATATGTGCACTGAACTTTGAACTGAACTGGACTGAAAATGCAAAGAACAGGAGAACACAACAATGCTCAATGCTCTGTTCATATCCCATCCACTTCCTCACAACAGACATGGCCCAGATGCTCATCCAAGTCAAAGGCCCTTGTCATCTCCTCCCTGGTCCGCAACTCCTGCCCTGGCTCTACCATCAGACCTATGCCGCTTGTCCAGAAAGCTGCTGCCCATCTGGTGTTAATCCTCCCAAACTTCTCCTCTTCTCTATTCACAATACTGGCTCCCTGTTGCACTTCATATCCAGTTTAAGACCACTACCTCCTACCTCCGAGCCATGGTCAAACCCCACATGCTGGCCCAACCATAACCCTCCTCTGCCTATGGAAGATTGGCTGGCCCATCACTCCCAGTCAAGGTTCTTTTCTGTTCAGGCTCTACAGTGGTGGAATGAACTCCCCGTTTAAGTTAAGAGCGCAGAACCACCGCCTATCTTCTGTTGCTAGCTGAAACCCAACTTTATAGACTGCACCTTTAAACCTCACATTAGGGGTTCTATTTCACATCTCACTTCTTTATAAAAATGTTTTTGGCACTTGCAATGTAGTTTTTACTGCACTTCTAAACTACTTTCTTAGAAGGGTTGAACATTCAATTTTTGATGACATCTCTAGAGCTGCACCTAATGATTACTTTTTAAACAATTAGTCTATCAATTATTTTTTCAATTAATCAATTAATCTATCAATTAATTTATCAATTCATCTAACGTTTTTTATTGTGCGATTATATAACAATTAATTTACCTAAAATATGTATCAAAAATTTGTCTAATATTTCAATATTTTATTCAATCATAATCCTGAAAAACAGATACATAAAGCACATTAGAATAATGATTAATAGTGGCATATTTTAAAGTTAGTCAAATTTCTCCCCTTTTTAATAGACTCAATGTCAGATGCCTGATCAGAAAAGTACTGGGCCTTACATCAAAAGGACCTATAAGGCATATTAATTTATTAACTAATCAATATCAACCCTTCATTGAACAGGACAATCAGTATTTTGACTTAAAACTTAAACTGGTTATGCCATGGAGTTATTTCATCAATGGAGTCATATGCAGGTAAGATGATTACTGGCAGTTTATTTTTGCATCAGTGTGGGCCAAAGAAAGTACTTATCAACGTTTTTCTGGCAATTGAAAAGAGTTACAGACGTCTTTAACGTTAGTTTTAGCCATTTCTGTCTCATATGTGACTGATAAAGAGAACAGAAAGTACAAAAAGGTAGAGTAACACCATCACATGACACATGGTGTAAAGCTCCCAGCCGCGCAGAGATCACTGCAGACATCACTTTTAACACAGGGTAATGAGGAGACTTCTAGAAAATCTATTTAAAGTGACTTTTACTGACAGAAACATGTTCCACATGTTGATAATCCTCATGATGTGTTTGAGTGTTGACTGAAAGTAAACAGGCAATGCTGCTGCAGCTGCAGTAGGACGATAGGTCACTGTGCTTCATTTCCAGCACTCGTGGAGCAGTTTGTCCTGCTGTGATAAGTCATATCCAGATAAAGAGAACCAAACTAAAATCACAACTACACTTTAGATGATCGCGCCAAGGCTTGATCTCTACAGCTTGTTCTCCAGGGTGAATCCATGTTCTGACTGGTGTAGTGGTTCATAGTGATGCACTGATGCACGACACGCAAATCAACATATTTTCGTAATCGTTGACATTGATTACGTCAATGAATCGCCCCATCCCCAGACATCTCACTCTTGTTACCTTTGAGCCAATGCACTTATTTTATTAAAATGTCTGCCAAATTGATATCATGTAATGTAAAACCCTATGCTTATGTAGGAGAACCGGAGGCAAGTAGGCTTAACTTGCACCACCTCCTATGAGAAGGTCTACATGGGATTCACCATAACTTTATTGCAAGTTCCCACCCTTGTATTTCAGAGACCATAAAATCACAGTAGTGTCTTCAGTAAATCACACTTAGCTCAGTCCTGAACATGCCTATGCATGTGTACGTACAGTATGAAGTATGTGTTAAGTTGTGCACATTCTCACCACATTATTGTTTTTATTAACACCATTTTACGTGTGGGAAAGCTGTATGCATGTTTTTTTTTTCCATATGAATCATTTATACATCTGGCCCAGGTGTTTGGAAGAGTTGTTCAATTAAATGTACTGTGTACATTATGTTTTTGATATGATTTGATTATGCAGTTTGCCAAAAGAAAGAAAAACACTCCTCGGGCTTACTAACACTGATTAGTTATTGTATATGGTAAAAGATGCTTTAAGAGGAGCGACTTTACTTTTCTTTCCAGCAGATAAGCAGCACTTAGAATGCCACAAAGGCTAATCATCACATTGTTCCTGATGAATAGCCAGCCAAAATGATTATGCACTCTACAAAAACTCTTAATTAGCAAAATCTCTTCCTCAATCAAGTATCTAAATTACATTTGTACAGTTCAGTGATTACTGACCAAAAGGAGGATTCTTGAGCTGTAAAGAATACGCTGGCCCATAAATGGTCCCATCGAATGGGTGACCACTCACTGAATGAATCATGTCCTAATAATTAAATTGTATGGCATACCGAGAGTGTTAACTTTAGTGGATGCACATTGAGTGGTTCTGACTTCTCAATAGGCTTTTAAAGAAATTAAGTGATGGGCTTGGACAATAATTTCTCTTTTCTGGGTCATTGATTGTTCTCTTTTTTGGCTCCTCCAGGCCCATTTTGCTCTTCTACTTAAGATTTGCATTCAGGGACTCTTGTCTTATCCATATAACCTCAGACAAGTGAAGGTAGTAAAGAGATACATGAGGGTGAGCTGTCATTGTCGTTACTTTTGAAATGTGGTAGTTAAAACATTTACCTCGACTCTTAATCTCTTCAGATTTCTTTGTCTCTGAGATGAGTTTTTCACTCAACCACAGCAATACTTCACGAAAAATAATAGATGGCTATGGTACAGTATAAAAAATTTTTAAAAAGTACAGTACAGTATAAATGACTACAGATTTATTTCTTTGAGCACATTTGGCCATTTATCACCATTTGTATATGGAAAAGGGTCACTAAACCAGCTAAAAAAGACAGGAGACCAACACCATCCAGAGTTAAATTACATGTCTTCTTTATGTTCACTTGCTCACCAAATAATACAAATATGAAATGTTCCCATCAATGTAATGTACAATTATATAACAAGTTAAAGGGACAGTTCTGATTTTTTGATGTGGAGTTTTAGTTTAGTTGGCAGTCAGCACACCACGCACCAAGAGTTTTGGTATATGAAGATAGGCAATATACCTTTGTTGACAGGGTCAGCAGCTACATGTATTTTAGCCACCTAATAAAAAGCCCACATAAAGAATAAATGTCAGCTGAAATGTACGATATATTTAAAATATTTTTACAGTTTTACCTCTCTGTCTGATAAGAACTTTTTCAATGAAACCACCGTTACATGAGCCAATTATCACAGCTCTCCAAAGCAACCAGACTCTTTTGACAAAAACAGCAATTTCACCTGGCAGAACATATGAGTTGCCAGTCTACTGCTGCTCGATCTGTTAGTTTCTTTTTGTATTTGAGTGTCTTTGGTGTTTTAAAGGGTTAGTTCGAATTCACCAAAGTCAAACAATAACACAAACAAACAAACAAATCAATGCAAAGCTACACAAGCAACCCCTGTGTTCTGTGAGGCAAATTTGTGTTTTTGCCAAAGTAGTCTGGTGGCTTGGGAAAGAGCAATGTAGCGGCTTACATAATGGCAGTTTCCTGTCGGAAAAAGCTGTCTGTCAAGATAAAATGGTGAAAATACTCTAAATATAGTGTACTTTAAAACTGATATTGATTTTTTTTTAGGTGGGCCTTTTTTTGGGTAGCTAAAATACATTTTGCTGGTGAGACTATCAACAGAGGTACATTGCTTAGTTTCCTACCTTGGTACTCCTCTCTGTTTCTCCAAACGGGGGTCATGCCTTACTCCATCTACTGTAGGTAATACACTAACTTTGGAGAGGTACCTTGTACAACCCAAAAAATCTGAGCTACCCCTCTGATAGGAAACTGAGTTTTATTCAGTGTACTCATCAGTTACAAGCACTTTATGCCAGAATAAATTTACAGTCACTTCTATTAGGTTAACAATGTTTAACATCAATCACATAAATCATAATCTGAATATATGGATATGCCTATTCATCAAATTCTGGAGATTTTCACTTTTAATTTGAATGAAATATTTCATGTCATGATGAGCAGCACTTATATCCTGCTAATGCTTGTGTTTAATCTTTAAAGTGATGGGCTGTTCCAAAGAAGTGTCACTTAACTCTAGAAAGCTTTAAACACATTTACCAGAGGAATATACAAACCTTAGTACCCCTCTTCATAGAAGCAGAAAACAGCAACAAGCAGCTGTTATTGTATCTAAAATGTTTAATTATGTAAGCCAGTCAAAATAGCCCAGATGAATTTGTGGCTATAAGAACATTTGTTTAACACATTGAGACTGTCAAAACAGGAAAATTAGTCACATCACAGAAAGCTTTTTCCTTTTATTACGTGTTCATTTTTCTTTTCTTTTTTTGACCTCAGAGGACTAACAATTTGCTGCAATCTGTTAGCATCCAGCTATTAATCTAGTGGCTGCTGAACAGCCTGCAGGATTGTTGTGATTTAAGGGCCATAACGGCGTCTTCTCTCGCCGTTCAAGCAGCTGCATCTCATTTGTTTCAGTTTTTCTAAGAAGTTATAAGCAGCCTGTCAGCATGTCATAATATTAGGCCAATAATCAAAGTCAATTAGGTTCTGCCTTTCCTCCCTTTTGCACCTAGTCCCTCTGCCTTCCCCTGCCATGCCTTTGAAACTTGAGAACAACTGAACTGCCTTTCTAAGATATTTTTTAGCTATCCAAAGGGGTTTGATATCAAGCTTCTTCCTGATCAATAAATAGACCTGTAGGCTAGTGCCATTTATCACCTCCAAAACAGCCTACCTGCCTCTCCTGAAGAGTGATAGATCTCCCGTGCAGTCTATAATCTAAAATCACTCATAAAGACTGATTAGGGCCAAATCAGAACCTTCCTCTTCTGAATCCTGTACATATCATCAAAAAAGGCTTCCTGGAGTCAAGCAGCCATATGATAGACGAGCATTTCCAAGCACGAGGCCAGGGTATTGTGCGTGCCATGAAGCTTATTTTATAGGGTCCATGATAGATGTTGTTTAGAGCGATTTAAGCGGCCCTTATGCTGGTGTCAGCATCTGACCCCTCCGCAGTGATAAAGCTATCAGAAAGAGAGAGTAGAACCAGAAGTGAAATATGGAGGGAGGGACACGTGTGCCAGATAAACTCCTGCATACTGGGCACCCACCCAGCTCTGGGAGGGGAAAGCCTTCAGTCTTATCTGCATAAAACTTGAGGAGTGGGGGTGAGGGGGTGGGGCAAGTGCAGAAAGAGTGGTTTCAGTGAAATTGCCTGTGAAGTCCACTAACTGTCCAACTTACAAAACTTGAATTTAAATCAAGAGCATTTTCCCACGAACAAGTGCAAACCAATTTCTCATTGCATCAATAAGACCAAAGACCTTTAAGACATAATTTAGTTCAGTAATATAATTAATTAAACCAAACTGGTAGCTGCTACACAGTGCACAATGAGTGCATCAGCGAACGACTGAGTAGCAGCAAAAGTCAAGCAATTTCACCAGTAACCAGTGCCTTTGCCACAAGCTAGATCCTCTAAACAGAATAACAAAGTGCTCTGCAATTACTTGCTGGTAAAATAGAGCCTAATATAACATGATGAATAACAAATCATAATAATAAAAAGTCAAGAGAATAAAAGAAAACAATAAGAGCAAGGTACGATAACTAAAAAGGGTGACCTGATAAAAGTCAGACAAGCGCTTAAAGAAAAAGTGGATTTTGTGATTTACAGTAAAAGATTAAACTAAATTAACCAGCCTGAGATGCTTGACCCCATATTATGCTTTCCACATTCAAGAGTGCACAAAGATCCACTGGGGTCCATGTGCTGTAAATTTTGTCATCAGAGGGTTTACGTGTAGGCTTTGTGCAAACATCCACATATGCCCAGTATGTTGTGACCATACGGCCTTGTCTGCGGACTTGTCCATCTGGCTACGACACCAATCTACTGCACATGTGTGCAGTAGATCAGTTAAGACCATACTCCAAGCCAGCTCCAGAAAGTAAAACTAAGAGGTGCTCGTGGTGTCCACAGCTGTGCATGTACACGTACATTCAGGACTAGGGATATCACAATACCACAAACTTAGTAGTCAATACCAATACTACTAAATTTCCACAATTTTTTATACCTAATTCGATACCATGGTAAAAAAAACAAAAACAAGAATAAAATTCAGCCATTGCTGTTTTCTTTGCTACCTGAAATAAAAACTCTTCTGAGGTTCTAGGACAAAAGACTGAGCCGGCCACAAATCACTGTCAGGAGAGCATGTGGCCATTTCTGAAAAGTAATGCAAAAGTGATTTCTCCTCAGACATTAAGTCTGTTTTTTTTCTCTTCCCTTCTCTCCCTCTTTTTCCCTTCATATTTTAACAGTTAATTTTAACAGAATAGTAGTACACATCTGTAGGTCTATACTGCAGTGAGTCCACAGTTTCAAGATTTAACCTATTTTGTCGTGCTTTGAGCACCAATCAGCTGAGCTGAGCGCACTGGATGCGCTGCTGTGTGCACCGCTGCAGGCAGTGTGTGTGTTTGATAGAGAGGGAAACAGAACGATGCAAAGGAAGGCGGAAGGAGGACTACTGCACACTATGTTTCTGGGAGTCATTAATACTTACTCCGACCAGTGCTTTGCCACTTGACCCACCCGTTGTAACCCGTGGTATTTTCTAGGAAGTTGATCCAAACCCATTAAGTGGAGCAATCAGCGACAAGTCAAAGCGGAGCTGTTGCTGCAGCTGCACATGTGCACATGTATTTGTTGTTGTTCAGTGCTGGCAGGGGTTCTTCTCCTTTCGCTGGCATTTAACACCAGACTACAGCACTTGTAAGCATTTTGCTATTCCTGTCATGTCCAAAAGAATTGTATCTCCAGTACCTCTGGTACCTAGGGTACTGTAAAAAAAGGTCTTCAAAATTTCATCAAGTTGGTACCGAAGTATCAGTTCTCATGACATGACAATTGATCTCTTAGGCTAAAGCTGAGAGGCCAAGACAGAAAGGCCTATTTCATCAGGTGTGGAAGGGACTGGTATCAAACAATAAATTGTTTAGCTCAGTTGGTGGAGCGTCCGACCCATGTATGGAGGCTGAATTGCACTGCAAACCAAATTTCCCCTTGAGGGACAATAAAGAACTGAACTGAACTGAACTGAACTGAACTGAGGCTGTCAGTCCTCTGCAGTGGCCGCTGGTTCGACTCCCGCCTTCGGCCCTTTGCTGCATGTCATCCCCCTTCTCTCTGCCCCCTTTCCTGTCTACTCTCCAGCTGTACATCTAATAAAGGCAAAAATGGCCAAAAAAAAAAATACTTAAAAAAAAAAACAAAAAAAACGTATCAAATGTAAAAATGACCTCATCAGGCAGGTTGTTGAAACAACCAGAGAGCTCTACTTGAGGGTTTCATCTGCACTGCAATTCATAACATGCAGTGTGTGAAATATAAACTGGTGGAACACATGGTCAATTTACTTAAATAAAAAATTAAAAAACACACTTTCTCAATTATCACTAACAGTCATACAGGCAGTTGTGGTTTAATTTGCAGCGGTGCAACAGACACTCTCCAGTTAAGCTGCAGGGTACAGCTTTTTTTATGCCTGTATTTGTTTAACATTTTAGCAAACTGTCACAATAAAAAGTATGCTGAATTAGCTATTAGCAGTCCATGTTTGCAGTTTACCCATGAATGAATAGACAACCATCACTGGATTACTTTGAGACTGAATCAAATTAAAAAGGTGATGATTCTAAGGCAGGTTCTGAAGTTATAAAGACCATCTTTTTTCTTTGATTTTAAGCTAATTTATGGGTGTGTATGCACAGCATCAGCAGACAAACTACTAAACAATGGCATGTATCTGCCCCTTTCACCTCACACAGTATCTTTGCCTCATGTCTGTCCCTCTGTACCTCCCCTTTAATTCTTCCACACCCCGAGGAGGTGCATCACAGTTTGAAAACCTCTGGGTAATCCACAGACCTCACTGCAGAGCAACCTAGAAGTACATGTGGCTCCATTATCGGTGATATCCATTTAACATAAATTTGCCAATCTGTGCCACCATACTCAATTAAGAACAGCCACAGCCATATAGATGTCATAAAAACTAGCTGGTGTGTTCCTTCCTCCTTGACTTTGGCTTAGAGATCAGGCCAGCCGTGTAGGTGACAACATTTATATATATATATATTTTTTTATTATTTTTTTTTTTCAAGGCCGCAATGGCCACAGGTGATTGCATCATCCTTTTGTATGCTAGACGGCACATCTGAAATATCATGTTTAGCTGTGTTATCACTATCAGTATCTTATAGCCTAAAGCTGGTTCACAGACAACCTAATGTAGCTAATTACTTTTCATTGGATCCACCTTTATAGCCCATTATCACCATCATCATTTGTTCACTCTCTCAAACTTGCAGACCTTTTGCATTGCTGAAAAACTCATCTGTTTACTGGAGATGGCTGGATACCACTGTTTCATGTCAGATACAATACTATTACCACAGCCCTGAGTATCTGTTGATACTGATAGCAATCCAATACTGTCTTTTTTGCTCTCTTAAACAACTAAGCTGTTTACATTTGTAAGGATGCATTTTGTTTAACCTTGCCATCTAAAAACATCATGCTCAAACTACAAAACAGATGTTTTTACTCCCATTAAGAAACAGACAGCTCACAACATGACTCAGTTATGAAATCCTGCTGCTGCTTTTTGTTTAAACTTTTTCTCACAGACAAGTTTTAGTAGCATTTTTATTAGTCAGCACCATTTAAACAGTCAAAATGAAATTAAAATACATAGAATAATTATATAAATGTCACTCAGCTGTTTTGCTTTTTTCTTACTTGAACTTAAAATAACTCCACACAGCTGACATGATGACAGCACTGCTGACAGGTCTCACTCACATTCTAGCGGCTGTTCACGCTACCATGTGACGCTGCTCATCCGTGTTAATGTGACACATCTCTCTTCATGACAAGTTGCTCAAAGTTTAGTTAAGCATTATAATGGTGGTTTAGACTTGGACTGTTCTTATCCCTCCCCCAGTATTGGACACATTACAATACCGAGTTTTGGATCAGTACACCCTCAAACCAACACATCATGTTGTACCACAGCATCATTCAAATCCATCAGTCAAAAGGAGTGAAAATTTATGTTAATCAGTGAGTGAGCTCAATTTAACCCCTTATTAATTTCACAGTTAGAGAATAATTAAGTTGTAATTTTCAATAGAAAATACATCTAGATGAAAATAAAACAAACATTATTAATGTCCAAATCCAAGCTGCATTACAACCAGGTTGAAATAAGCTAAAAACAGAGAACAAAGAATGGAGTTCTACTGCAGGTAAGAAAAAGTGCTGGCACAAAAAATATTGAACACCACAGAGGTTACTCTTTTAGGAAGGTATTACAAACCCAATGGGACATTAACCCCACCCCTCCTCTCTCCTCCAAGCCCTATAATACAGACGCTGCCCCAAATGAGTAGTTGGTGTTGTCATGTGAAATTGAGACCTATTGGTTGTAATCAGGAAATGCGACAGGCCTGTCCCCTCTAAGAGCAGGTCACCTCTACTCCCCCGCCCTCTTCCTCTTCTGGTCCGTTCAGCCTTCATGAGCCCCATGTTTTTTCCCCATTTCTGTCCACACACATTGGCCCTGTCATTTTTCACCCTGCTGACTGATTACTGGTTACACTGTTCAGCCAATCTCCACTTACAGCTCCTTGTCTTCCCTGGCTTTATGACATTATTACATGTCTTTATCACCGCCATCAATACTCCTGGCCCCATAGTGAGATGTTTCAACACCCAGTACAGATGAGGCATAAACATCATAAGCTTAGCCCACAAATCCTCAACACACACTACATTAAAGTATACAGTGTTAGCTGGACAGAGTCCTGAAGCACCACAAGTTTAACTAACTTAATGTATTATCAATTCAACACAATCAACATTATTACACTTCATTTATAAAGTAATAGTTACTTCTCTAGATGTATTCTGCTCAGCCTGGGATATAATTTTTTCTGTCTGGCTGCACACACTTGACTGTGATAACAGAAGTTCAATAGTTTGACTAACCAAGCATGTGTAAAATTTGTAATGAGATTCATAATCCTCTACCTCAAAATGAAATTCAGTTAGAAATCAATGGAAACAAGGCAGTAGTTCCTATATCACCAAGTCTAATAGATTAAACATGTGGGAGAGTGGAATTAAGTCACACAGAGGGACAATGGAAAAAGAGGGTGAGAGAATATAAAGCAGAACAGAAGAAAACATCTCCATGTACTGTATTGGGCAGTACACGACTGTACTGCATGCTATAAAATGTTTTTTTTATTGAGAGAACATCTTCCTATTTTGAAAACAGGTGTTTTTATTATTCCCAGGGCTTTTTATAACTAACTCAACCACCATGGGCCACCATTGTATTTCTGGCTACTGCCTTTGTTGAAAATTCCAACAAAAACATAAGCCTAAAGGCTTTTTTTAAACACTTTTTATGATCAACTGCTTTCAGTGTGCTACCAAGTATGCGCACATTATGCTCAGCACTCGAGTGTGGAAGCAAAAAAGAAATGATACATTTACCATCTCTGCAAGATCAAAGTAGTCATGAGGCAAACAAATGTGTGTTTGTAATGAAAGCTGAGTTAGCTTTAGTTACAAAAGGAAATATGACTGGATATCAAACCTCAGTGGCCTACTGTTTGAGCACCGGTACTTGTCAGATCATTTAGAAAAGACTTGCCCATATTATTGAAAATTCTGACTAAAAAAATTATACTAAGTTGGTCTCATGTATTACACCTATTTTGGCTGCTACTGCGTTATTAATTTATTTTAACTATTAAATAGAAAAAAATGTTTTCATTTTTTTTCAACAGCGTCCATGTCATGTGACCCAGTGACTCATGCTGATTTATTACTACACTGGACAAATAGGACAAACCTATTTTTATTGGATTTCAGTGTTTTTTCTATTTTATGTTAGTATATTCATGAAAACTTCATAGTATGACATACTCTGTGTTCTTTCATCCTTCTCTCTCCAGTTCCTTTGTCTTACCTCAAAGTGCTAAGCCAAAAGTGAACTAATTTTTTGAAATTTATTTTTTATTTTTTGCAGTGCACTTTAAAGGTGCGTGCCCAAAGTGTGTATAACACATTCTCCAGCCTTTGCCACCTTTGCCTCAAAAAAATCCAGTGAAAACCCTGAATTCTTTCTACTCACTAACCATCGTTATTACTTGGGACACAGATTTCAGAGCATAATATGGACATGGAACACGATCACGTGATGGAAAAAGGACAGAGGCAAGACACAGTCTAAATTAAGGGGAGAGGTCTCCCAGCCAAAAAACTAATCACCTTTTGAATGCATCAAACAAGACAAACATCTTGCAATAATAAAAGACTTTTTAAACTGAACTATATTGTCTCAATCCTTGTATTTTCTCAGTGGTATCCATCATCCGTATTACAGACATGTTTGATGTATGTTTCAAAGCATATTAACATGCAACATTTGCAGTTGTGGACTCCTGACCAAAGATCTGAGTCACAAAGGTTTATTGTTGCAGTTTAGTCCAGCGTATTTTGCTTGCATAATGGCAAACAAGTAACCCAACACAGGGAGGCTACATTCCTTGCTAAAAAAGTTCACTTTCAATATTACTTATAGTTTAGTAGAATGTCAACATTCTAATGTTTTCATTATTTAAATGACTGCTACTGAATAACTGATGCAGCTGTCTCCAATATGAGGCAATATGAACAATTTCATAGTGAATGTGAGGGTTTTCCAATGCAACCCTAAAGATGTTTCTCTTAGCTTAAATGTATAACTATTTTTGGAGTTTCTTCACATGTAATTTAAATTCGTGTCAACAGCAGTAGAATATTTCAGTCTATGCACAAACCTCCTCAATTTCCTGTTTGTAATGGGAAAGACTCTGGGCAATTACCACACACCAGCAAGCAGAATAGTAAATATGTGTCTATTAATAAACATTAAAAATGTTAAACGAAAAATGAGCAACACTTATCTATGTTTTACAGTCATTTTTCTCAAATTTAACTGAAAGTACTTGTGTGTGTATTCTATGTGTGTACCTATGTGTGCGTTAGTGTCAGTTATTTGAGTGCAGTCATGCATGCCTGCCCCTGGGTGGGTGTGGGGATGTGTCTCAGTGTGCGTCTGTGTGTGTGTTTCGCACAAGAGCTTGAACACATACAGTAACTTGATTGAAATGGGGAATTTTAACATGAGAGAAGCGTAATCTTAGTCTCACAACAGGGCCCTTCAATGTCAGAGGAGCACTGCACTGGTGGCAATTACTATTGACATCACGCTAATTGTAGCTGAATAATTAATCCTTACTGTTCTGGAGTACAGAGAACCGAAAAGGTGAGCTGGATGTGGCAGAGTTGAACTCTTACAATGCAGACTGGTGACTAATTGGATTTAGGATCATTGTGTTTATTGGACAATAACAATACTACCAATTCTAGTTTAGGTCATGTTTAAGGAGACACAGACGCCAGAATTAGACTCTGAAGACCACAGCATACCAATTAATAACAATTAAGAGTATGAATTCAAATATCCATGCGCAGGTTCTTAAAACGAAACATATACACACAATTATTGGATATGCAAAGCTGGACTCATTTCATGAAAACAATGTAGTCTGTATAAGTAAATGAGCACAGCGAAACTCTCACTGATTAAATTTGTAGCACTTGGCTGCCCTCTATTGGGCAAGGAGTTTAAATGCTTCTTTCCTGTTCCAAGGGGGCAGAGAAAGTGTAATCTTTTACATTGTAATCTTGGGTTACTATATTGAATTTAGTGATTTTTACAAAGAATATCATGGTAATTCCCATGATTCAAGAAGCAAGAAAATCTGGTTAGGTTTAATATATATTTGTAAAATCTAACACACAACATTAGGATGCTTTGAGTATGACAAGCGAAATCCATCAAGGAAAGTTGTCTGTAAGTAATCCCTTGACCTTTGACTTTCCTGAAGGCACAACAAAGAATTTCACAATGGACCACCATGGTATCAAAGCACTTTTTTTTACATTACTGCAGTAAACATAGCTTTGATCGCAGCTTTTTTTTCCTTTTTTTGGAAAGTCTTGATTTCAGAGTTTATAAAAACTAAATGTGAGTACAAAATATTCATGTATTTTGTATATTCTCATGGACCTCAATCAGAAACAGGGTTTGTGATGTCGACATTGAGCTATCGATATCAGACAATATCATATGTACATTTATTTCTTCCCAAGGGAATTTCGAAATAAAGTCTTGCCTTAAAGATTATGATCATTGATTGTGCACATTGAATTGATATATCAATCCAGATCGATGTATTGTTACACTCCTAGGTGACATTAACCCATCCTTCATTTTTACACTCTCTGGCTGACACTCCTTAAAATACACATTCATCAGTTCAAGTAGACTTTTTAATCACAATGTAAGATGGTAAAATGATGACTAAAAGGCTGACTTACAGACAGAAAGAAATAACAAACTCAGATTAATTTTTACAGCAAAGACCAGGGGCAGATACCAAACAGATCATTAGTGATGAAATAAAGCAATAATCAATATTTGAATTGAAAGCAATACACATTTTGAGTAAAAATGAAAATGCTGGCATGAAAATTTAAAACTCTACTCAAAACATTGTTGAAACGTCTTTAACCATGGGTTTAATAAAGCTATCACTGGTGACGTGTAACCGAGAAGACAACAGACGGAGAAAGGCGGCTGCATCAGAGCCAACATAGCTCATTTTTAAGGTATCTTAATGGCAATCAGGTTTAAGAAAAAAAAACAATAACTCTAAATCCAATAATTGTAAAAAATGTGTCTCCATCGACATCGTGAAGACAGTACACAAATTTGAAATTCCTCTTTAGAATTTTTGTGACCTACATAATGAATAGCCTAATATTATTTGTAAATGTACTTTTGTGGTTGAGGAAAAAAACTATTTAATCAAAGTAAAGTAGTATATAAAGTATGTAAAGTTGTATATATAGTATAGTAGTTTTTTTTTTTTTTTAAAGTATTTGATCATTCATTCATACATACATGAGAAAAAAGAGAAATAGCCTTGATTTTGGTATCAGTATTGATCAGACATACCATACAGCCTCTGCTTTGCCTCAGACATTCATTCAGAGGTCATATTTTCATTCTGTCTATCTGATTAGTTCTTTTCAGAAGGCACCATGACACAGGACATGACGTGAGATAAAGTTCAATGTGGTTTTAACTGACACAACATCTCAACGATCATTTACGAAGTTGTAGTGGAACAAAACGTACTTGTGAAAACTGTCTGACGTACCACAGTGGCAGCAGGAGGTGGTTCATCTGGCTTAACAGAGACATGTGGTATAGCCTGTTAATCTATTGTTAATGGTTCTTCATTATCTTCTCATACTAATCCAACATGGTACAACCTATTAAAGTTTCACTATTTGTGGAAAGGTGACTCGCCAGGGAATTTCCTTATGACTCACCACTGATCAACAAAACTAACTTTGTATGTAGGTGACAAGCACAAATCTGTTTACTTTTCCACACTTACGGTAACATTGTGAGAATAACCAGACCATCTATCAGATATAACACAGCCGGGAGACTCACAGGTTCACTGTAGAGTAAGACAATGTTGCCATCTAGTGAGTAACAGCTAAAATCCTTCATGACCCATTAGTTCCTATTGTGACAGGACCATTTCCCCTGCTATAAATACTTTTCACCACCTAACCTTTAGTTAAACTGATATTCCAACATGTATTTAGTGGCATTTTACTTTTTTTAAATAACTGGCTTTAATGTATTGTTTCAAACTGAATGGCAAAAAAGTGCCTAATAGGGCTTTCCACAAGGAGTGCAAAAGCAAGCCGGTGGGGAAAAAGTAGTGAGGAAGGGGTGTCCAGGGACACACCCCCTGGCATATTTCAACTATTCCATCACATATACACTGATCTTACTTACTGTATATTTATAACACGCTTGTGAACATGAAGTGAATTATTGTAAGAGAGAATTTTGTGTGTTTAAGTCTTCACAGTCCCTAAATAGCGATTACGGGCAGCAATTCAGGTATGATTTAAGAGTGAACATTCACTTTGTACACCATGAATAAAATATATGATGTGGAAAAACATACTTGATTTTATATATTACTGCACACAGCATGAGGCTGAGGCATAACTACATTTTACTTGTATGACATATAGGACTGTTACATTGACAACACTGAGGTGAGGAATTTGAGATGGCTCTGCCCATAATTCTTAATGTTTTTTGTCATTAATTATTTTGTTAATATTTAATATTAATATATTTAATTTAATAACAAACACACACAGAGCATGTGGTGGCAGGACTGGCACAGACCAGCACATTTCTGCTCGCATTGTTTTTAAGCGGAGGCAAACAGCCGTAAAATGTACACACATAGCGAATTGTGTTATGTTAATCAAACCTATATTATTGGGAACAAAAATTGATTTAATAGCCTAATAAAGTAGCCAGCTGGACTAGTCAGCTGTTTGGCCATAAGTCAGCACTTATGGAACGCTCTGGTACCAAGTATGTGAAACAAATTTCTGTCCACCAATAGTCTATTCCTCAATGAAATGCCAAGTTAATTCAATTGAATTTCTTTTTTGTCTTGCTGAGTTATACTGCACTGGGTGGAACAGCCCTGCCAATGGCACCACCTGGGTAACTGCAAATTAAACGCTGCAAATGCGACAGTTACACCTATCCATCAGAACTGTGTCAATTACACTGAAAAGGATATTGGATAATGCTGTGGACTTAATTATGTTAAGTTAATTGACCAATTTTAGCATTTAAGAAAATAATTAACAGCTCAGGTAGTGGTCACGTGTTTTGACAAGCATATTAGAGCAATATTAATCCGTTACCTTATTGCCATGTAGCTACTTTCTTACATAAACTTTAGACCTCTCTCCTCAGTAATAGCAGCAACAATAAACTTTTTTCCAATGCACACAACTAAAGAAGTTATTGTAATGTTTCCACCAGAGCTTAAATTTTATCTGTGCCACTCAACCCATCAATATTTCATGGTAAATTGAGTTTAATATTCTATGAGAGCAAATTAGCCCTCACAGTCGTGTTCAGTGAGAATATTTAAACCAAGCACTGGTACATTTTTCAAGCTCAATCAAAGGACCAGGCCTATTTTATTAAGTTTGAATAGCATAAAGGCTTACCGCATGTTTATCCCAGCACTATTTTTATATCTATATAAGGGCTCTCCTGCCAGAATTTTTTCCACTGTAGTGTCAAGGAAGACTAGATCACTTGAATGCATATTATACACATTACATTTATATATAAAAGTGCCCCTAGTAAGTTCTATACTGATTAAAAGCAGCATAGTTTGAACCTACTTTTATTATAGGCTATTATTTTTACAAACACCTACCACTCTTAACACGGTTACCCTCAGTAGACAGATGCAGTACAGACAGGACCTTGACATTTACAGTTATAGCAACACATGTACTGTATAGTTTAAAGAAGTCATCCTGTATGTACTGTAGAAATACTGTGTAGCAGGCTTTATTAACCTATCTTCAGTAACAGTTTACAGGAAAAGGTATTTTATGATAATATATGTTATTCGTGCAGCATTTTTAAAATGTTTCTCAAACAGCAAATTATTGTCTGAAATATCAATGGTGTACCCTACAAAAATAAGAGTTGTGTTACCATTATAAATGCATAACTTAATCAACACTCATCTAAAAAGATTTCTTTTTATAGGATGGAAATTGCATACAGATGTCATGCATTATGTGGTCAAATTAAGAGCTGTTTGTGTTTACGCTTAGCTTTCCACTACTATCTGGATGTGACGCAGTTGTAGCAGCATGGGAGAGCATAGAAGACATTACATTACCTCCAAAGTGTTACATTTGAAAGTTCATGCTCATATTAAGAAATAACTTCAAGACATTCTGTACAGAATCATCAAAACAGACAGTACAGACAAGACAAGTACTGATAAATGCAATATTGGGAAAATTCTGAGTTAATTCGGTCCTGTCCATGGTGCTGATTCCATCATTAAATGGTACACAGTGACAGCTTCAATGCAACAAAAATACTAGAGCAGAATCCAAGAAATAAAACACATTATGTATATTTAAACTGTCTTCCTAATTTGACCTACAGCAACACGCAATCATTTTCAATCATCCAGCTAACCTCTGCAAGCATTACAAGCTAAGAAATTATGAAACTAACTAGCATTTCACATTTACTCAGCTTGAAGTTACAACAGTTTTGAGAGACACGACAGAGAACAGTGACAGTGAACCATACAGTAACTGAGACCATAATAGTGTTGCGTTATTCGTGAACATTTTGTTCGAAAGAACCGATCTTCAGAGCGAACAAACTGAACTAAATCACTGTGAAGACCCGAGTGGTTCACATCACTATGTCGCTGCAGCCCGTCCGTCTCCCTGTCGTATCCCGAAGTCTTTAGAAGGAAGGGTTCCCTTATATTTTATTTAATAATTAGGTCTTGCAAAAATATACCTGCTGCAGATAACAGGGAAGGATGACGTGGCAGATTACTCACACATGTAGGTATGCACGCAGACACACAGGCACATACACACACAACGTAAAATCATGTGAACAGAGTGTGTGCGTATCGCTTCACATAGTTCAACACATGTGGTGAAATCTCTCAATATGAGAGAATGGGTGGCATGAGCTCTGACACTGTCTCAGATCATTTCACGCTGCATATTCCTTGATTCGTTCACTAACCCACTGTCACAGTGAACTGAAGCTCTGAGCAGCTCCAGCCTGCCCCTCTCCCCTTCCTTTTTTGTTGAGTAATTGTCGTTAAAATAGACATGCTGTACATAATAGAGTAAGAATGAGCTTTACGTTTGCAAACAACATATGCACCCAAATAAATTCTCTGAATCCGTGGCTGAGACCGAGACCGGAGGCTAACCCTTCACAAACGCTTTCAGTGCCCTCGTCAGCGAGCTGAACTGAACAATCAGCCGTGTGTCAGTTCAGTGTGTAAGGCTGCACAGCGAACCACTGGTCAAGTACTGAACAATGTGGTGAACAAATCTTTTCAACAAATCTTTCAACAAACTGATTCTAGTGATTCAGGATGCTGAAAAGAACTGTTTTTCCCACCTCTACACTGTAAGTCAAAGGCACTGGAGGACTGTGCTATGGCATTCAAACCAAACATATAGATTTAAATCTGACATGATTTCTTGTACATAATGTTCTTGTACATAAAACATGTAAAATTAAATAATAAAATATTTAAAACTACATTTTTGACACAAATAATGTAGTGCTCGGCCTGTACTCTTTTTAGGGGATATTGTGCATTGAGGGTGCTTATTCCCAAACAAATTTACAATTACAATCAAATTACAAATGACAAATGACACAGTGAACCAGGAGCTGTCTGGCCCCTGATAGTCTGAGGCCCTGTGTGGTCCAGTTCTAATAGTTTGCCATCTCTGTCTGGAGAGGATGTTTTGTGTAATCTGTAGGGATGTGCTGTTGAGGGGTATTTTTTCTGCATCAGCAACAGCGATAAGTGCGATTGGGTCTTGCACCGAGGAATACATGATACAAAATATATTATTCATAAATACCAGTATTTCTTTTAAGTTAATTATACACTTAGTTTTTGCTGACCTGCAGCTTTACCAGACATCCACAGACACTTGCATATACAAAACACTACCCTTGCCTGTTTTGAGGGGTGATTAAAGTTTTAATGGTAATGTGGCTCTGACAGCCATTTAATTCATTTGTTTCTCTTTCACGAGTTAATCTAATTTTCTGATTCAGATTTAATTATCCTTTACACTCTTTTCCAAAGTATATTAGCATTAACTTAGAAATCAAAGCTCTTTGATGCCTGAATCTGTGGTTTCAACTAAATAAAACATCAAGCAACAGAAAGAGAAAAAGAAATTAGCTAAACGTACAATGCACTACTGAGCAATTACACAGATTCATTCAGTTGCAGTCATTTGAAGGTGTCTGTAAACAAACGTGTAATTGGGAAAATTCAAGTCAGTATTTCAAAAATTTGCACTCACAACTTAACCAAGGTTGTAAAAATGACAAAACAATCCACACGCTTTAAGACAACACACAATTTTTCTAAGTCAACAGCTGATTTTATAAGATGTAAGTCTATTAACCAGATGATTAGTCTAATTCAAATTAGCCCTCTGGATTTATAATTATATTGCTCCATACTGTAACTATGAAAAATAAAAAGTGTCCACACAACTGTGATATCTACAATCAACCTACAGTTTATCCTTGAAAGACAAATTATACAGTAAGAGCTTCACCATACAAGTTAACAGCAATGAATAAGGATAATTCAACTTTGCAAAACTGGAAATTTAAGCACAATCTGCTTTCACAAACAAACAACGGTAGAATGGTGAAGAACATGCACACACAAGTAAAACACAAACGCAGCTGGTAGTCAAAATTCATACTGTCAAAACACATGTATCAGATGTAGAAATGCAGAAATAAATATGGCAATTTTAGATTGCTGCATTGTAATGTGCAGACAAAGCATAATCCAAGCACCAGTATGCGTCACTACAATATAACAAAAAAGTACATTTTTATCATCAGCTACAGGTGAACATCAAAGAAGACACAGCACTCCGCTGGCACCAATGAATCACACACAATAACAACTGTTGGAGAAAAATAAAGTGCGATTCTCTCCATCCAGCTCCTTCAGTCTGCCACATCTATCTGGCACTTTCAGCTGCACACTTAACAGGATTATTTCACCGGGTTGCAAAGCACCAAGAGCCAAAACCAATGCAATGCTCATTAACGTTAAACCAGCGACAAACATTAAAAGCCAGCAGTCTTACCTTTACACCAGGTATATGTGGATCGTTGATTCCTTGCTCCGTCCGTGCAGATTCATCCACCACCATGATAATCCAGTTCTTAAAATCACTTGTCCAAACTTTGGAGGTCCGCTGAGGTGAGTGTACTGTTAGCAAGCTGGTTGAACATACCAGCTCCCATGACTAACGTTAGACAGCATCACTGTTAGGCTCTGCAGCTGTAAGCCAGCTTTGGTCGAACTGTCTCACTGTTTTCATCCTCCGAGACGCACTTCTCAGAGTATTGTTGCATCTCTCTGTTTCTTCATATAGTTGTGTCAACTTGTTCCAGGGGGAATCTGTCAAAGTTTTTCTCCTGTCTCTGGTCGTTGGCGCCATCTGAGCTTCATCCTTCAGGAAACGTTTGGCTCCACCATGCCCGCGCCGAAGTACACCTGTGGTGCGCCTCCGCATGCGTGCGTCAGCGCCACCCCTGACAGCAAGAAGAACAGTTTGCGCGTGTTGCGCTCATGATGGACCTCTCTCTTTACAGCAGACATTTAGACACGTCAGAAAAGTTAGTGACATCGATCATGGCAACCATCTGTTTTACATGTCCAGTGTGCTGCGATTATGTGTAGTTTCGCAGCTGCATGGCTTACATGACTGTTAAATGCTATTATCAGTGCTTTATCAAGGTATAATATGTCAAAATGGCTGCCATGAAGAAGGCCCATTAAAAATTGTCATTGTCATTAAAAAGACGATAGAAAACTAATTTACACCGGACTTTGTGTTATGTGCAAATTTTATTTTTAACCAAAATATTTAGGTAAATTAATGGTAGAATCAAAGGGGTTTGTCCAAGCTGTTGATAAACACACCAGAAAAATGCTAGAACGTCAAATATGAGTTTGGGTTGGCGTCAAGTGTCCTGAATGTAGCAAAATAATGGGAAAATAAGGAAATACAGGTGGATGGCAGAGTCTCTGCAGATACAGCCACCTCCATACACTTCTAATCTGCTATAAGGGATGATTGATTGATGATTGTTTTTGGAAAATATTGCATATGTCATTAATGGAGAAATTGTATTTTGGAGGCCTTTTATGCCTTTATTAGATAGGACTGCTGAAGTTGGGACAGGAAAGGGGGATATAGAGTAGGCTGCAAGCTGTAATTGAACCCACAGTTGTTGCAAAGGACTGCTAACCGTAGTACATGGAGCACACACTCTACCAACTGAGCTACTGGGGTGCAGAGGAGGATTTAGGGGGTGGCTACTGAGGCTCAAGCCCCAAACATTTTTTTTCAAAAGCCCTGTATCTTTTAGGTTTTGAAAATGACATCATATAAGTAATTTCTGTCAGTCTCTCTCTGACTGCACTGCGTGTGTGTCAATGTGCAGTACTCTAACAGAGAGGCAGTAGTGCGTCACCAACGGGCATGTAGTCTACGTAGCCTCCCCTGATGAAGAGGTGTTAGATTCACTCTCTCGTTTGTCACTGAGTATGGACATTCACAATTTTTCACAAATCCACCAGCGCCACCGTCCAAAGAAAGCTGTAGGCTACATCAGCAGCAGGAGCAGTCGCCAGTGAACCACAGACACATGATATTTCAGGTGAAACTGCAGGTGTAACACTTAATATAACACATAATCAGAGCCAGTCGGCCCTATACGCACACTACAGAAGTTGCGTAGGGCCCCATGAGGTACGCAAGTGCCGCGACTTTCCCTTGTGGCAAAACGGCTATCGGTGTTAACAGCTTTGATAAGAGGATGAAGCAGAACTAAAGAGAAAATAACATAGGCCTATCAAGAGTGAATGGAGTGAACAGTAATCAGGTAAACTTGTGTTTCCTCCTCTACAAGTTTGATATCATTCATTCCTCCCTCTGTCTGTCTGATGTTAGCTGTGCTGCAGTCTGTCTGTCTGTCTGTCTGTGTCCTGCTTACAGACACATCCAGGGCGCGATTTTACAAATCCTACTATGGCCACGCCAAGACCCGCCTTACTCTGCCTTTGATTGGCTTGTCACGATGCGTCCTACTCTGCCTCTGATTGGCGTCTTCACCTCTAGAAGTTTAACAGTTCTTTCTCTTGCCGCTTTGACAGTTTGCTACTGTAATTTGTGTGCAACCGACTGCAGTGTCGAGGAGAAAGGCAGCTTTGGGGGGAAGAAGAGCCCTTGGCGCCGGTAGACCCCCCAAAAGTTCCAGAAGGGATCATCCTTACACCAGGAGGGCAAAAGCTGTACCCCACAGCCTGTCTTTCTGTGTGCAGGAAAATACCCCCCTCGCCAAACATCACTAGTTACTGGACACTAGTTAAGTGCCACACTAAGCCTCCTCCCTTGGCTGGACACTGTCCTTGTATATATAATATTTTAACCATTATTAATAATTTTCTGAATCTACTGTTCATTTTTACAAATCGGTTCAATTCAGTCTGTTTGATTCAGGTTCTACTGTTCATTTTTTACAAATCAAATCACGTGTTCGGCTAGAGGCTTGCAGAGCTCAGCCAATCAGAGGCAGAGTAAGGCGGTTCTTGGCGTGGCCATAGTAGGATTCGTAATATCGCATCCAGGGCTGCTCTGTGACTTTGTGTGTGACAGAAGTGAGAATGAAATGCAACTGTTTATCACGTCTCTTGAAATGCGCAGCAGCGTTTGTCATCTGTATTTCATTAAAGGTAACTGCTTTGTGCGTTTATATGCGCGTGCACACTTACCTGCAGCATCCTCTGTGGAGACCAGTCTATCTGTCCAAACAATGGACATGATGTTACTCCTCTGAGGTGACCAGGAGTGTAAAAAGTATTCAGATCCTTTACTTTAACAAAAGCACTACTATCAAGATGTAAAACTTTTACTACGAGTAAAAGTTCTGCATTCACAAAACCTTACTGAGGTAAAAGAATGGAAATATTATCAGATAAATGTACTTAAAGTAAAAGAAGTCATTTTGCAGTAAAATGATCCCTGTCAGTGTCTATAAGACCATCAAATGTCTGTAGCATCACTGTCCTGTGAGAACCATGTATCTCAAACAAGTCAGAAAACAGCCTTTTTTCAGCTTTGTGGATTAAATAGTTAAGTATTTGCCTCTGGGATGTAGTGTAGAAACATTGGATAAAATGGAACTCAAGTAAAGAACAAAATAAGTACAGTACTTGATGTACTGTCTACCACTGATTACACCTTTGAACTATTGCAAGATAGAAATTAATGGATTTACAGTGACTGATGATTGATTAAATATTGAATTTAAAATCAATTAACTAACTAATTACCAGGCAGCAGGGCCAAAGTTCAGGTTGTACCTCATTCTGTTATATATAGATCTGCTTATTCTTTGATTGACAGATGGACTGAACTGTTTTGAAGGAGGGAGGATTGTAGTGGGAGCACTGGGCTGTGACTGTGTAAGAGAAAGAGAGAAGAGAAAATGTATGATAAGGTGTCAGTAGGACATGAGTGGAGGATTGGTGAGAGAAAGACAGATGTGGAAGTGAAGAAGCAGAAAGAAAAGGGAGGAGTGAAATAGAAAGTGAGGAAAAGAATGAAGGAGGAAAAATAAGAAATTACATGTGAAAACTTGTGGAGAAGGCAGGTGAAGAGCAAGAAAATGTGTTGACAAGAAAGGAGTGAAGAACAGAGCAATGAAGTAGAGCAGAGATGCAGCCAAGAAAAATGTTATTTTGCTGCACGTGGAAGCAAAAAAAAAAAAAAAAAAAAAAAATTGGGCGGAGTCTCTGGGTTTAGCTCAGATCTCCTCAACTCCTAGATGTGCCCCTACCCCACCCTGTCTCTGTTTGGCTTTTTATGCTCAAAATGAATGAGTTGAAGGCAGAGGAGTGACCCTTCACTAAGCCCCACCTCCAACAGCAACTGTCCAATCATAGCTTAGCAACCGTAACTAGAGCTGACAAGCTTTTCATTTCTTTCCATGTTGACACTTTGTGCAGGAAGCTCACCGGAGGAGCGATACTCGGCGTTTCATGAGTTTGGACGGTGACGTCTTTTCTGTAGTCTCTCAAAAACACGAAACACAAGAGCACAGGAGTGGTAAATGGATTTAACTCCATCTTCATTTACACAACATAAGCTGCAAATGTTAGCATGTTCGGCTCACTAACACCAGCTCATTGGCTGCAGTAAATCTACCTCCAGCCAAACTTGCTAGATACAGTACGACTGCATCTGCATTTATTATGTGGGGCTTTGAGAAGGAGGATATGGACTGATGCGGAATGTGGGGGAAAGTGGGTTGACGACAATGCATCTCACTCTGGCTCACTGTCTCAGGTCTTCCTATCCAGCTATCTCCTGCGATCCTTTTGTTAATGAATGTATTTCTGTCATCTATCATGTAGATATACCTGCTGTTTTTCACCATCCGACCAGTGTTTGCTGAGATATAAGCTAGCTTTAGCCCCAGTCTTTTAGCATTAATGTTATACTATGTGCACGGCTGTCAGGTAACTTTACATTTACGCTTTCACAGGGTACATGTTTTAAAACATGTCAGATGTTAACATTAAAACGGATTTTTCGGCCGAATCAGTGAGTTAGCAGTGGCCTACATCAGCCAGCTACACTTATAAAATCTGCTTGTGAGTTATTATTTTAGCCGACAAAATCCACTGTAGTCAGCTAGAAACAAGAATCTGCTCTTGTATGCATCTCAAATGATTCAAAGACCTCATGTATCAACAGTTACCCCCAATTTCGATGCTATGTCTGCCACCATTATCACTGTAAACTGCCTAAATGCAGTGCGAGAATGGAAAGTTTGGCAGACATAGCAACAGTAACTAACAAGGGTGGGGCTTAATGAAGGGTCAAGTGCAGGCGCCTGTCAAAACATACAACTTGTCAGCTGCAGGACCTGTGGCTTTGACGCACGATGGTCCGACTGCAGCCGCTCTTCTTAGCATTTATTGTCTCATATATTACCAGCTCTGAGTTTGGAGAATGTGTGCATGTGATTTTGGGAGACCACGTTAAGTTTCCAGAGACTAAAAACTGTGTAGACAAGCCAGTTGAACTTTACCAGGTCGGAGAGCACGGCAGCCTGCTGGTGACATCCCAGGAACAAACTGTATGGAAGGCGGAGGATGAGTTCAAAGACAGGCTGCTTCAACACTCTTCTTTTTTTTGCCTTTGATTACTTAGTCTTCACAGACAGTGGACTTTTTCACTTCACCTGTGGCAGCAACATGTATCATATCCAGCTGAATGCGGTTGTAGGCTTTGAAGTATCTGTCACCGAGGGAGGGAGGGGCAGACTTCCGTGCTTCTTCATCACCACAGGGAAGCATGTGGACTGAATTTTCATTTTTGGGTGAACTATTCCTTTAAGTAACATTATGCTATTTTGCTTTTCACAATTACCACTCATACTTCAAGTAATCCAGCAAAAACTTGGTAACCAGCATCACCACCTACAGTCCCAACATATTCTCCTGTAGTAATACAGGGTTTCTGCAGGTTTCAACAAGTTAAATTTAAGACTTTACAAGATCCTTTTCAGACCATTGTGAATGTAATTTAAGACCTATTTCCTGCCCTATACTGGCAAAAAAGTACTTGCATAGTTTGATTAGTCTTTATTGGTTCAATATTGGTTTCATTTTGTAGTTGTTACAGCGTGATAAATACTTTTTTTTTTCTCATAAACACTTTTAAAAGCCAGACTGAAATTAAATCCAACTTAACAAAAGCACTGTTAACTTCACAATTAAATTTTAAGACCTGTAAAAGTTGTATTTAAGACATATTCATTTCTAATAGGATAAATTATGAACATGCCTCAGAAATTAAAGACAAGAAGGAAGGTTTATTTTGATAATAGGGCAAATGGGGACCCCATTTTATTACATAATCTCAGGAAAAAAAAAAAAAAACATTTTACAGATGATTCAAAGGGTGGAGACAGTGTGGCTTGGTGAATGCTAATCATTATCATATTTTTTGGGACTGCAATATAATTTATTCTTCTTGGCAGGATATACATAGACTGTGCTTGATATTAAGATTCCATTTAGTCTTGATGTATTATTCTTAGGCCAATTACCTAAAAACACAATTTTAAGAAGATACAATATTCATTTAAAATAATTTTGGCTACAAGTAAGAAAGCCATTACTAGAAAATGGTTGCAGCCCAAATCATACTATATGTTATGAGAATTTATTTAAATTATTAAGGACATTTATGTCATGGAAGAGTTGACATTTTTTTAAAGTTGCAAGTAAGTAGATTCCAGTCACACTGGGCCAAATGGGTCCAGTACTCTAATACCATAGAGACCATAGAGTTCTTAGGTGTAAACATCAGACAAAATAATTTCCCTATTAGAGGTTTAAAGTGAATTAATGAAGGGTATTTATTCCAGTCTACCCCCTTCTCTCCTCACCTGTGAGTTATTTCTGTTTTAATTTTTCTTTTTTTTTTCTTTCTTTCTCTTTTTTGTGGTTGTTGTTTTTGCCTTCTTCTTGTCTGGTTTTGATTCTTTAAAGTATGATGAAAATAGGACACGCACATCCCCGAGGCCCACTGGGTTGGGTGCTGGATCACAAAGTATCAAAATGAAAAGGAAAGAAGCAATCCGCACACCAAAAGAGCTCCCGTATGCAATTTTATTAGCGTGACGTTTCGAGCTAAATGCTCTTCCTCAGACTGCTAATCATTAGAGTACAGTCGCCATTTTAAATACCCATAATGCAAAGATTACACCACATGGTACATTTCCAATAGCAGGTAAACATTTCTGCCATTTGAGGATAAAGTACTTGGTGATGTATGTGATCATGTACAGAAAAAATATACATATGTAGACAAATACATAGAAAAAATACATAATGTGTGGAAAAATCCATATAAAGACTATAATATATATATATATATACACACATATAGACTCTTCATATGGATTTTGGATGGAAAAATCCATATAAAGAGTATAAAAAGCTGTAGTGGGTTTGCTGATCTGTCATTGTTTTATTCAATGAATCATACGAGTTGCAAAGACTGCTCCTTCAGGTCCTTTGTTGTCGTTGTTGTTGTTGTTGTTGTTGTTGCAGTACATTCTCCTCTGCTGCCCTTTATTAGCTCATCAGCAGGTGAGATGTAGAATTTGTGGCGACAAGGACATACATGGCAGGCAAATGATGGTGGGGGTTCGGATGGCTGTGCCTTTGACTGCTGTTCCTCCTATTTATCTGAGAGAGATGTCACCTTCACCCAGGATAGCTAGCAGCAGCTATACTACTAGGTCTGACTGAGGTTAATGCAGTTAAACTGATTTTAACTTTGTCCGGGCTGCTCCTGCTGTGGCTCCAGATGATCAGACTGACTAGATGAAGTAGCATATATTAACTGTCCTTTTTGTTTTTGTGGTTTGCTGGTGTACTTTAGTTACATTTTAACACTATATAGTGATTTTTCAGAGAAGATTTACTGTATAAACCCCCACCACTACCCTATAATCCGGTGCCCTCATGTGGGTTTGTGTTGTGTTCACAAGTAGGTTTTAACTCAGACTACAGTATATATAGCTACAGCTATACTGTTGTTTTGGCACAGTGGCCTCAGTCAGAGCAGCAGGTCATATGATGCACTGGAACCTGGATAGACTTGTTTTCTATAAACATCCATTACAAAAAGAATCCACCACTTTAAAAAAATATCCTGAATGACATATTCATACCATTATTCATACAATACCATACATTAGCTATACTCGCTCATCCTTTTAAGGGTCACGTTGGGGCTGGAGTGGATCCCAGCTGAAATTTGGCAATAGGCAGGGTACACACTGGACAGGTGGCCAGTCAATCACAGGGTCGACACACAGAGTGAGTTCACACCAGCCTTGTTAGTCTTTGTTTGTTTGTTTGGGTTTGTGTGCACATTGGACTTGGACTGTGGTCTGGACCAAACAAACGTTCTCTGATCTCTGGTGAACTCTGGGGTGTTCATTTCTGGTGTGAACACCATTTGAACCAATCCAGGAAGGGTATGATTGTCTGAGTAATTTTATTGCTTAAAAAATGTTTTGTCTTAATATTTTGGTGACTGGTAAAATAATAGCACATTCTCTACCAAAATGTGGACTGACAGGGGACAAAGCTGGTGAGAAATGCCTACATTACTGAATTATTCAAAACACTGTGCCCTGGGGGCAGTATTTCAAAAATTTAATCTGGATCAGAATTATTCAGATTTTAAAATCCCTTTTTTCGCTATCTGAGATCAAACTGACTCCAGATACCACAAGATCAGGACTGCAGAATCTAGATTTGCAGTTGTTGGATCAGTGTCCATCTGTCGGTCAAAGTAACATATCGTTAACACAGACATGAAAATGTTGGAAAGTGCATTATTATTACTAATGAAATGTTTTGCTCGATAAAAAACAAAACAAAACAAAACTGTAATATAACTGTTTTGTCAGCCTACTATGTTTTTATTGTTCAAAAGACCCTCAGTAAAATAATGGTTCACTAGAGCGTCTCTTATTGTCTCTTATTGTCTCTTATTGTCTCTTATTGTCCTTTTATTGTCTCTTATTGACTCTTATTGCGCGCTGCCAGTGGTAGGTCAGAGTCATCTACTTGGGGCTTCCACTGCAGTGAGGAACTTTACATCATTTAGTGATAATAACAAGCATGGTGCAGGTGAGAATTACTTGGCACACTGCATTGAAGAAGAAATGTGAAATCCTTGTTTTTTCATTGACCCATTTTTACACAACAACAGCTTGGAGTTTGTTTGTTTTTTTGGTGTTGTTTTTGGTGTTCTAATTGAATATATTAGTTATTAGTTATATATAATTATATTGTCTTGGCATGATCTGCGTTACTTAGAAATTAATATAATAATGATTCAATTAATATAATAATGATTAAATACATCCCACAGGCCCTACATGTCTCTACATCCACCTTAAATCAATGCTGAATCCACCTTTCCAGTGGGATCAGGATGATCCTGATTTTTAGCATCAAAAATATCCTAATCTGCATCTTAGAGTTTTAAATACACATAACAACATTTGATCTGGATTCTGGGTAGAACTGGATTACCAGATCTGTATCCTATAGGACCAAGATCACATATCCTGGTTTTGAAATACCCAGTTTTTAGATTTAATCCTATCTGGATCATTCTGATCTGGACTAAAAATTTTGAGATACTGGCCCCTGGTGGCTCACTTGGTGGAGTGTTTGTCCCATGTGCAGGGGCTGTGGGTCCTCTGCGGCAGCCATGGGTTCAACTCTTGCCAACAGCCATTTGCTGCGTATCGTTCCCCAGGTTCAGGTCTTCAGGTCTCCTCTAATAGAGGCAGACAATCATGTCTGCTCACATTCACACCTACAGCACATTTAGAGTCACCAATTAAAACTGCATGTCTTTGGACCATGGGGGGAAACCAGAGAACCTGGAGAAAACACTCACAGTGCCCTTGCTCCCTCTGGTTTGAACCTACTACCTTCTTGTTTTGAGGCACCAATGCTGTCCATTACACCACAGTGCCAGCCTTGTTTATAAATCATTCTGTATCATTGTAACTATTTGGTTATGCAATTAAAGGCCAAACCATAGCTACAAGAACATGTTTACAGTGGGGGGAATGAGGGTGCAGCACTCTCGAGTGCATGTTATAAGCATAAAGTGTGTGAGCTAGCATACCATGGGGAGAGCAACAGCAGTCCACAAGCTGTACATGAAAGAGCTTCCTATCAAACACTTGATCATCATCAATCATTATTGTTGTCCTTGGACTTCTTACAGTCACACTTACCAATGTCACTGCAGCAGTCAACCTGTCAGTCTTTGTATTATTGGAATTTAAAACAACAGTAGCCTAGTAGATTTGTCACTCCAAATTCATAATGGTTTTCACCTCAAGGGATCCAAAGCCTTTTAACTTTTACAAGAGAGTCTGCATCAATTGCAGTAGGAGATTTTTTCTAACATAACCTGTAACCCCACATGGTAACGTGGCTAGCTAATATTATGCTACCCCTTAACTTGAAAAGTAATAGTATAATTTGGTCTTCATTACATTGGAGTTACTCAATGAATTAAAACACCACATACAACTACAGATCACAGACACTACTAAAATGTCATTTGCCATAGTGACATGATCAACAAGGTAACCTGATAATACTGAGACATGCTTGATGGGGACATGACTTGCTTAAGTCATGAATATGGTACTTGGGAAAAGCACAAAAGGATCCACAATATTGTCATGATGCATCTTGAGAAAATGAGAACTGAACTAAGAAGTCCTACATGGATGAGCATTACACAGCCATGCAAATAAGAACTCTGCCCAAACAGATTTTATTCTACTGCTTTTATTCTATTTTGTTGTACAGTCTTTGTCATTGCAGTATGTACTTTATGTTTGTTTTGCACTTCGTAAGCTATCAGGCCTGCTGCCAAACTAGACCGTGATAGGGTTGGACAATTAATTATTAATAAAGGTATAAAAGTAGTGGGTGGAGTAAAAGGTTGCTTTCTCTAAGTTATACTGTAGCTTTTAGAATCTATGTGGACATTTGATAAATTTACTACCATGACCCAAAAACCTCATGGTATGTTTCTTGCTAGTATGAAGTAGTTGAGGAGGCTTGGTTGGTTGGTTTGATTGAGCATCATGTGGCTGGCGATAGCATGTTGCTGGCTAATGCTGTCAGACACGTGTATGCCTTGTTGGTTACTAAAGTGAGGTAGCTGAAGAGGATTGTTTTGCTTGGTGGCAGCATGCTGTTAAAGGTCAATTTTATTGTCATGTATACAATTATACACAATAGCACAATGTGCAGTGAGATTCTGTTGTTAGTATGCTGGTTAGCTTAGCATATTATCTAGCTCATCATGGTGTTTGCTGGTTGGTTTGGTGGTTTAGACATCATGCTGGTTGGCTTAGCAAGCTCCTAGCATACTAGTTAGCATAGCTAGAAGCTGAAGAGGACCATTTGGGTGGTGCCTGCTGGGTTGAGCAGAATGTTGTTGGTGACAGCAACATGCTGGTTAGCTTAACATGGTGTTAGCTGTTTGTTGTTGATTTGCATGCTGTTAGCTAATGATGGTAACTAGTGATGTAGATGAGACTATAACTTACAACAGAGGGTTGCAGGTACAGAGGGAGGGTAGTTCTGGGATGCTGAACCACACTATTTAGCCCTCTGAGTGACGTGGACCCAAACCTAGGTTATTAAGAGAGTGCTTACCTGATGACCCTGTAGACTTGCCAGCACCCTGCACTCACACAACTTAATATTGAAACCATGTTCTTTTCCTTGGTAAGACAGGTCATAATTCAGGGATGGAGTATCACAGGAAGCGTTGCTACCTCTTGGCCTCGACTAATGGAGCTAGATAAGCACGGATGACAGCAGGCCATGATACTCAAATGAAACTGCCTACACAAGCTAGTGGGGCCAGGCACTGTAATTTAACCTAAATAGATGCAGAGTATATATTGAGTCAGGTAAACCTGCAGAGTTTCTGCTCTTTGCTTGGGTCTGTGTAGGATTTTAAGGCAGCCTATAGGTAAATAGTGGCAGGGCTAGAGAATGCTGTTGACTGTTAGAGACCCCTGAAGCTTTATGTTGGCAAAGCCTGATACCCACTGCAGGGTCTAATGATAGGTCGAAACATTATTTAGTATGGATACTGGGCTTCCATGAGAAGCTCAACCCTGCAGCAAGAAGTTAAAACAGAATCAACTTTTGGAAAAGTACAAACCCTTTCATCATCATCATCATCAAACCATCATGTAAGCCAGCGATCAGGCCGACTTCACAGTCAGTATGAAATGTCACTGAAACCGGGTGCTATTCAGGTGGAGTTCATTGACCAAATAATGATACCCTTCCGGATGTATCCTTGCTTGGTTGATTTTGTGCATCCAGCTTCAATGCAAGAACCTTCTTTTGGAGAGTATAGAAAAAGAGAGAGAGAGCAGCAGTGATCTGGCAGGCTAGAGAGTGAATGAGGAGGTAGTGATGGTTGTGAGAACACCAGTCAATCAGAGACATAAAAGGTTTTATAGCAGTTACAAACACACCCGCAGCCCCTGTACACCACCAGACAACCCTGCACTAATCACTGCGACACTAGATTTGATATGAATACAGCCTAATTAACAGAACTGTTGTCATGTTGACAGAAGAAAAGGCATTTAATTGGCTGTTGATCAATGATTCACATATACTCAGCTTTTGTCATTGTCATGTTGCTTATGGATTGACTGGAAGCTGTGACTGCTAGGATGATTGATAGATTGAACATCCAGTCTGGTTTAGATTGACAGCTGTATGAAAGCATAGTAACATAGCAAGATATCTTCTCTTCTCTTGAGGATAAACCTAGTTTTTCAAAAAGTGAATGAAGATGGTTTCAGTAATTACTACATGACCATCTTAGGAAATGGTGGTCTTAAACAACAGTATACTGTAATTGTTCATGAGAAGTGAAATATGTTTAAGCTTCCAGTGCTGGGTATACAATTTCAACCAGGAGACACTTCATTCTGAGTGTACCACATACTATATTTAATTGACAAGATGAGAAATGTGGAAAGTCTTTGGCTATTAGACCTCATTGTGACAACATCATGTATAAGCGGGGAGTGAAGCATTGATTAATATAGGAAACCCCACAAAAAGAAAAAAATAAAGACTTACAACAAATCAACTTGTTATATATTGATCCTTACCCTACCAGGCAGCAGTGTATTTGATTTGTAAATATGTAATACGAAAATATGACAATGGGTAGCTGAAAAGACAGTTATATAGTTAAACATTAAAACAATGCCATGAATGAGGACATGTCTGATATGAAGTGATGAATGAGGTCCTGAGGGCCCTAAAAAACAACTCAAGTGGCAGAAGTAAATTCTAGATAAAAGTAAATTAGAGTCATTACAGACAAAGCTGCAAATTTGGCAAAGACCAAATAGAATAAAATGGCAAATGAATAATTATGGTCTGATGACCAAACAGGAATTGGAGAGTGCAAAGACAAACAGAAATTTAGGTCTGACAACCACCGAAAATACCGTAGATAATGCATGAGGTCTTGTAGACTATATGTGTTAATATGTACAACTTAATATAAACTAAGGAGGATCAAAATAAAATAAAGGTCATTAGACCAAACAGAAATTAAGGTCAATGGGAGACCAACTAAAATAAAATAGAAACTAGGGTCCGACGACCAAATGAAAATACCATGTGTATGCATCACAAAGACTAGGAGTGATGCATGAGTGATGCATGATCACAACCAAAGTGCATATACAATGAATGATGCATGAGGTCTCTTGGACCATGGTGTTTGCATGTACAACATAATAAAAGTATATATAATGTATAAAATTATGTCAATTAAGGTCAATGAGATACCAACTTATGAAATTAAAGGTCAGATGACCATTAAGGAGGTTGTAGAAAAAGCCAGTAGCAGCTTTTGCATGAGTTATAGAAGTCGCAGTAAGAAAGATGGAACTGGTTCAGCTCATGTTTCTGAGTGGAAATGTGCAGTATACCACTCTCACTGTGATTGGTCTCATGTGATTGTGGGGCGGTGATGCTAAAATCAACATTACATGCAAACATCTAAGCGGGCACACCCAAGAATGAGTTTTAGGTAACTGGACGGTTTGCACAATAAACATTTCTTACACTACCTGGAGAGAATGGTTAGCAACATGGGAGGTAAACCACAGGAGTCCAGATGTCCTCCTCTCCAGCCATGGTGGAAAGCGAATTTGAGAAAAATGAAGATGTGAAAGACAAGCAGCTAAAGCAGTTTGAAGCACTACAGAGACACCACAAAGCACAGAGCTCGTGATGTGATGCACTGAGGATGTTTGTTTCTTATGATGTAAGTTGTAAAGAAGTGAGGTATGCAGTGACAAGTAGTGTAACGTATAAGACGCTGGTCATTAGTGAAAAAAATACACTCTTGGCACTTGACCATAAACAATTAGCAATTTCCAGAGAGAACTGATGCTGTCATTTTTCTTGGGAGGACAGTCTGCTGCATGAGCATGCGGTAATGAGACGTTATTCCACATCGAAAATAACCCAAAAATTGGCTTATGTTTTATGAGGAGGTAAATGCATTCAGTAGGCCTCAGGGATACAAACTTTATATTTCAGTGAAAAACACTGCATTTGAACAAAACTCTGTTTACAAGAAAACCCCACAGGGTGCCAATGAATTTACCAAAGTAATTTACAGAATTTTGGGGGGCTCGTCCAATAATGAACCAAATAACCTAATGATTAAGGATTTCTGAGCTGAAATGTGAAGTGCTTTATGAATAGCCATGGGATAACACTGGCTGCACCAAAAATTAATCACTTATTCTTTTGCCCTTGACTAATTTTTCACCAATTTTAATTGAAATCTGTTGAGGACTTTTGAAATATCCTGGTTAACAGAACAACGAGCAAACATACTGGTATGAAAATATAAGCTCCTTGGTGGACATAACAAAAAAGTTGCTCAAGGTCAATATTCAGAGAGTAGCATTCATTTAATGAACTAGGAAAGGACACTCAATAGAGAGCAGATCTCCACCACCTCTGATGAAGCATCTACTGCAATACCGCCACAACTGCCCCATGCAACGAGTGGAATGAGTGAATAACGTTTCTTATTGTGTAGTACAGTATATGTTTTCTTATACACATACAGATGTATAAAGTGTTTTTTTATAGTACAGTCTCAGTTTTGCTTAAGATGTAGTATAATGGTATTATAACCAAGCATCCTGGCTTCACTTAACTGTAAGGACATAAAAAGTACAAAATTCACCATTTAAACATTGTTATTTATTTATTTTTTAATTATTTAGAAAATTACAACCATCTAGTCAGCTATATAGCAATGTCATATTAGAAATCTACATTTTTGGAGAAACTCATAAAAGCTGAAATTTTAAATTATTTACATGATGTTGCCTATTCAGCTCAGAGCTTTTATGTCCCAGTGCAAGTTTTGGCTATTTAGGATTTGGCATAGAGTTAATTAGATCACCCGCAGTACCTGAATTTAATTCCAAGTAATAAGTATCATGTTTAAATTTCACAAAATGGTCTCATTACAATGAAACCGCTACTATAGGTACTACTGTAACATCATCACACCCAATACAATTGGGCTCAATGAATCCAAAAGAGTCTCAGCTTTCTAGACCAATTTGTACAATTCTAATACTCTTTAGGGACCCCAGTATGCAAGAATATTCACAAACACCTTTTTTTTTAGAATAGCTGAAATGGACTTTTATGACATTTATACTGCATGCA
Organism: Lutjanus argentimaculatus; assembly: GCA_034769285.1. Lineage (NCBI taxonomy): Eukaryota > Metazoa > Chordata > Actinopteri > Lutjaniformes > Lutjanidae > Lutjanus > Lutjanus argentimaculatus. Next base: position 942,341 of record JAWZSL010000045.1, on the reverse strand, counting down.
AAAACATCATGGGATTAGCATAAAGTGGGTATGCCTGTAAAGGGTTAGGTTTAAGGTTAGGGTGAGACTCCGGGGTGCTCATGGAACACACTTTTATTCAGATATCTTGAGGTGAGAGAGCATGGGACTCCTCTGAAAATGGCTATGCCAAGTTTTCCCCTTAACAAAATTTTGCCAGACTTTGAAGCAACATGGTTGGTACCAGTGGATCATCTAGTTTTGTATGATACCAGTATCTTAACTCTAGCTTTAAAACTGAGCCCACTGTGGCCTATGAAATATTGACAAATCTAACACTCACACATGCACATGTGCTTGGCTCATAGAGATAAGGAACACTGATGATACTTCAAAAGTAAAACTGAAAGCTGGAAACAACAAATATGCCTCATTCAGTAACTGTCATGCCATATTCTAAGGATATTATAAGATAAATTCTTCTTGTCCCTTTAATACTGCACCATCACTGAAGAGGTCAGCTGTGAATGAAAATGGCAGACAAGTCACAGTCCTACCTGTCATAACAAAAAATAGCAACTGAGGAAATAACACATCTGTGACTATAGGAAAAGAAACATTCATTTCCCCTTTTTCGCAGATGTACCTGCACCACTTGAAATATGATGCAGTGCTGCCAACACAGATACAGGTGTCAGCCAGTCATCCTTCCTGTATATTGACAGTCTAAGCTGATTTTCATTTACGAAACAGGACAAAGGTGCTGTATACTCAGTCATGAAAGCACAACAGCGTGGTTGTAAATTGCCTGAAACTGGATGATCTCAACTTCTGCAACATTTTTGAGTAACTTTTCAATGTGGCTCTGTTAAGGAAAGTCCTGTGATCTTATTCCTCCCATTCAAACACATTTCCATCCACAGTTTAATATAACACAAGTCCATGGTAGTTTTAATTAAGGCACTGTAACAGCTGCCTCACTAGCCACAACAAGTGGTGTCACAGAATCCTTTTTATGTTGTGTAACACACGTGTTGACTTTGGATCTTGATTAACATAATGTATTCCCTATTCTCTTGCCTCCTAAACCTGCCCCAACCTTGAACTAAACCAACATGTGCTTTCACAGATAAGGTAAACTCTGTGTGTGATATGTGAATATCAATATGTAAATAGGATAGGTAAATGATAGGTAAATGATAGGTAAATGATGAGAAATAATTTCATAATGTACACTCAGAAATGTTTTGGCAAATGTGAGCTTTTGATACTAATTTACATTGCGAGCTCCATCATGATATTCAGAGAAAGTGGGCAATTATTTCCACCATCACAGACAAGGTCACTCAATTCTCGTTGGTAATGTTAATATATTCTAAAGCGTGTCGTGAGGTTCAGCAACTCCAACAACTTACTTAGGCCCATAAAATGAACCTTGAGCTGCCGACATTTTTGAAAATGAATATTGAGCTAACAACGACTATTATGCTAAAAGCCATTCTGTGCAGTATTTCAAATCCTTCTAACCAAAAACAATTCACATTCATATTAAATTAAGGTCAAAATAAGGTGACAATCTACAGCTCTACTGTTGATATCAGCATGACCTGCTTAAAAAAAGAGGTACTCAAATGTTCTTCAGCATTTGTTTTTACAGATGATACTTCTTTCTGTTAAAGCAGCGTGGTGAGATATTTTTACTTAGTATCACTCACACAGGAACAGTTCTGCTCCAAATCAAGTGTGGCCTGGAGAACAGTTGCACATCATCTGCACTGAGCTCCTTTCTCCAGACCTCAGTATCAATAATGTGAAACAGGCAGAATTTGTTCTCAAATGCATGCTGCTAGGCACAGAACTGAATATCAGAATGCCCTGTTATGGTGTACAGTTTGTTATAGTGTGATTTTTTTTTTACATTTAACATTTTCAGTTAAAAATTTAAGTAAGTGATGGTGACAAAGTGTTCCATAGTATAATATTTTAATAAAAAAGGATGAATTAAAGAAAAAAAATGAAAATGAAAATAATTATTTATGGTTTTCCACACTTTGTGTGCATATTTCAGTTGATCTTTGTAAATTATTATTTCTATATTGTAACTGGCATAATAGAAATAACTGAATATTATAGATAATGATTAAAAAGGCCTCTCTTACACCAAATACAAGGAACAAGACGCATAGTAAGTCAGCTTATAACGATCTATAGCAGGCCTATTCAGCTTCAATAACGAGTATAGGCTCAGTAGAGTGCAAATCTCTGTCAGGCAGCAACATTTTGATTAGTAACTGTAATTCAATTACATTTATTCTCAGTAACTGTAACAGATTATAATTACACTTATGTTGTCATTTACTTACATGCAACTACTTAGTCCACTGGTGGCAGGTAAGCCTTGCTTTAGCCTAGCTGTTGTTGATGACTTGCTGTCCCTCATGGCTGGATGAGAGGATTGAGGAGTCAGCGGTCAGTACAGGTTATATATAGGATTTATACAGCTTTTTTCAATGTTTAAAAAAAAAATTGTGAACTTAAACCACAATATGTCCTTGAGCATGCATCATAAATGTGCACAAAAAATTTAGGCTGATCACTCCAGTAGTATGCAAGATTACTTGCGGACAAGCTGCCCATTGGTCACACGTGCACACACAGGTACGCACACAACTGATTGCAGATAATCAATGGCTACAAATAAGTCTTACAGTATAGTGATATTCCCCTGAGCCCTCAGGAAAACCATCAAAAAAGTAGCCATGATTTGACTTGTAGTGCCTCACATTGGATTATTTCATCACAGCAGTGCATACATAGCAAAATAAACACACCATTTTGTTACTTGTTGCAGCTGGCAAAGTGAATAAATACTTGTCAGTCCATTTGCTCTTGAAATGGAGTTTTTCAAAATTGACTTTACATCTCTTTAGCTTTGAGAGAAACATTTTAAAGCTTGTTGTTAGCTTAGCTAATGTACGTTTCTCTCTGGCCCACCAGCACAGAGTGCAGCGTGAGGCTTTACTGAGCGAACAGCAGGTGCGGAGCAGTTGGAATCCTGTTGAAGCCAATCACAGCACACACAGGTGCTTTAAAAAGACATAACCAATACCATATTGTTTTAGATGAGATCATACACTCTATAGTTCAGATGTCTCAAGTAGCTCAGACACATCTACTGTAGTTTTATTTATCAAATCACACACATGGCAGCCACACATGTGGGCCATAATTCAAAAGGCCCTCACTGGCTGCTAATTGAATCCGCCTGATCTGTGGTGTATTTACATGAATTCATCTTCACAGGTGAAGAGGTTCTCAACATTTCACTTGGAGCCACACCATTATAAAATCAAAAATAATCAATAAATCATGTCAGGTGAGTGACACATGCTGACTCATGTTGTACCTTAACATATGAATCTTAACCATAAAGCCGTCGAGTACAACACTGATAAAGGGCCATTCCACTGACCCGGTGCTATTTGCATGTTACAACTTTTCAAATTTAAACTTAATCAAACTTCATTCTTTATCTTTTTACTTTACCTAATAACACACATGCTTAACTATTCAAAATGTGTAATGGTCATTCTCAGACCATTTTATTAATTCTTTATCAGGTCTATAAACGGAAGATTGTGCATTTTTTGCAACAGGACTGACAGGGATAGGAGTGAGTTTTTAGCATAACGATTAGCAAATAATGAAATGTAGCCACATGGCATCACAACTAATAGCCTGAGAAGAACAGGACCTTCAAGTGGTTTACCAAAACAATCTTTAAAAAAATCAAAGAAAACATTTAGGTCACAAGACTGAATGCTGATATTGACATTCCCAATATGATCAAAAATACATAAAAAAGAGTAAAAGAATTTACTTTAGATCTTCTCGTGACCTTCAGTAGGCTCAAATGATGCTACTACTTGTTGCTTGTATGCGGCTTGAAGAATGTCTCAAATTTTTAGAGGGGAGGATGTGTTCAGGGTAACAGGACTGAGTGAAAATCTGACAACTAAAATGTGTATTTTAACCAACATATGAATTTGTGATGATAAGTTTTTTTTAAAAGTCTAAATTGTAAATAGAGTCACACAATAACACACACAAAAAGATTTCTGAAGTCATTATGATCATATTTCATAGTAAAGTGTAGTTTTACAGATTGGGGATGGGTTAAAATCCTATTTTCGTCACTGTTCTAGTATTTATTAAGGTTCTGTATGATGTATCTTCAAAATGCACTTTGCTTGATAATAAAATGTATTATACAGATAATATTAATGATTATTTATGCCTTTAATTTCCTGATATTGGAATGGCCCTAAAGTTGTGGTGATGAGCAGACCTACAGTGTCCTTATTGTCTTGTTGAATGAGATCATTTTATGGGTGCAACAGGGTGACTAAAATAAAAATCAGATAAATATTTTTGTTTTTAAATTGTGTACTTTTGCATGACAACTCATGAATTATTTTAATAATTAATATATTTTAACCATACCTTTATAAATATTGTCAGATTTATGGCAATTTTGTGTTGGGGGGGTATATGAACATCAGTAAGCATAGTTTTGTAGCTTCCAGTAAGCCATCATTTATAATAAATAGTTCCAATTAATTCGTTCTAGATGTTTCCTAATGACTCTAAATTGAGGTAGAAAATAAATAAATAAATAAATAAGTAAATAAAAAAGGTCCTCGAGTAAAGTGGACAGGTAGAGTGGGTCACAGAGAAGGAACTGTCTCAGCTAGTGTCTCTGAACACATCTAGCTGCATATCATCTCCCGTTGAGTAGTTGGATTGCAACAGAGCCGAGCGGAGCAGGGCGCATGCAGACCATCAGGCTGTGCATTCTTAGCCGGGGACTAATTTTCAGTCCCTCCACTTGGGTCTGAGTAAACAGCACCGCCCCGATGGTTGTTTGTTTTAAGTGTGGAGCGATCCATCGCACAGCGCCGGGCTCGATTGACACTGTCTGCTGATCTGCTACTGCGGATTGCTCAGAATAACAAGGCTGCTCGCTAATTCCCGTCTATCGGGGCTTTCGGCGAAACACCGAGAGAGTAGGGTCCAAAAAAAGCCAACGAGGCAGGCAAGACCGCCGCGCCGCCGGAGTCCGCACCCCAGAATGGCTTCAGGAGACCTTTACGAGGTAGGATAAAAGCCCGTCCGAGGAAAACGCTCTGTAATATTGACGAATAATGGAATTAGGAAGTACAGGGGAGGGCGTCGCGTATGTAAAAAGCGGTGTACTAAGCCCTTTAACAGGCGAAACTAACCCTTCTCAAGCTTTGCGAAGACAAGGTTGGTTAATTTATGCGTGTACTTTATGTCGCTTCTGATATACTTTGACATGATTCTTCGCGGCTGTAGTAAATAGACGAGATGTCATTTACGGGCTCAACTCCTCACTGTGTCGCCGAGTTGAAAGTCGTGGTAAAGTGACAGCAGCAGCAGCAGCAGCAGCAGCGCTGAGAGGAGCGGAGCGGACGGACATGGTGAATAGCTACAGACGGAGTGATGGTCCTGAAGGTGCGCATACATGCCAAAAGATATTTGGTCATCGCAGCCTTTTTATACAGCGGTGGGACCGTTTCACAGGCTGTTTGGCACATAAGATGAGACACCGGTTTATTTTTATCGAGCGCTGTAAACAAGTCTGTGAGAGCTTCTTTCGTGGCTCAAGTGTGAATTTGAGAATTCAGGACTCCCGACAGTGTTGGGCGTAAAAAGTTGCCCAAATGGGTCGCGGGAAGGTCACGTCGCCCTCGTGCGCAACATCACTCTGGTGCCGGTGCCAGAATGTGCATGAAGCCTCGTTTCTACATCAGCTTTACTGAACCAGGCACTTACTGTCATTAGGCTTTGTTGCACTTCACTATGGTGTCAGTTCATGGTGGTGACAGAGAGAGATGGGGGGGAGTTCAGTGTTTGATGGCTTTTAAAGACAAACAAACAAAGACAGTTAGACATAACAAGTTTTACATCTGTCAAAGTGAGGGTTCTCAAAGTCTGAGTATGCGGCCTTCCCTCAGACAAAGCTTGGAAAGCTTAGTTTCTATCAATCAATCCTAGAAGTGTATAGCAAATAAAATGCCATGTTGGGCCAGTAAATCTAGCAACTCATTTGCCTCACTGGGCAAGTGGTAAAAAAAGAAATAAACTTTAAAAGGCAAAATATGGAACATTTTCCTTAAAAAAAGACTCATGAACATAATTCATTTGCCTGCTGCTTCAATTAACACTTATGACCCATTAGAAGTGTGTAATGATGGCTGTATCTGTAGAGACCCCGCCCTCTGCATGTATTTACTTATTTTCTCATTATTTTGCTGTATTTGTGATGTTTTGCCCACCCAAAATGTCTGCGTTGGACATCCAGGGAATGAGACTCATCAATAAAGTGCCTTGACAAATAGCTCGACAAACCCTACTCATCCTACCTTTAAACTATTTTGATTATCAATCAATTATTAAAGTAATTTTTATGCAAAATGACAGAAAATTATGTTTTCAGCCTCTCCAATATGGAGATTCCCTACTTTCTTTCTATATTATACTACTATCTGTATTAAACTGGATATCTTTGGTAATGGACTGACAAAACAAGACATTTAAAGACATCACTTTGGAGTTTGAAGAGCAGGATGGAGGATGGACATATTTCACTATTTCACGACATTTTTTAGACATTGCAGCCCTAGATTAAATATGACAATTAACTTTAGGCTTTGTTGTTATTTGATAACTGCTAATAAATAAGCCAGTTTGCACAGGGGAAAGTAAAAATTGATTTTTGGCAAGTAGATTTCTGACCTGCTCGCCCAACCAGGCAAGTGAAAAAACCTTTAGCACTGATCCTTGTATGGAATCATTATTATGTTATTTGATCCCGTAGACACTCAACAATTGAGCCAAAACAGCCTAAGATTGTTTTTTTTCTCACAGAAGTTCAGATTACAGCAAATACATGAAAAGGGTTTGCCCAGAGGCATGCATTAGTTTCTGATTCTGGCAAAAACAGAATAATTACCCAATACTGTATCTCTCAACTAGAACCAGACTGATATATCTGTCAACTGCCTATTGCAGCGTTATCGTCTATATTGGTATCTGCACTTATCTTGTCCAATTTATAGTTATTTATAATTTTAAAAAATACCAGTGAAGGTTCATGGTTTCAGTGCCCTGATATAATTTTGGAATAAAATAAAAATAAAATTTATTGTTAAACTATAAAATATCTTGCTTCCATTACAAAACAAGTGTTAACCAGTTTTGAGGGATTGCAAAAAAAGTGCGTTCATTTAGATATTCTATATTCTGTATTATATTCTGTATAAAGAATATCGGCTAATATATCCATATCAGCACTTTTTTACTCCTTAGTATCATTATTGGTTTTGGCCCCAAAAATCCAGTATCTGTCATGCCCTAATCATGATTATGTTACTTGATCCCAGAGACACTCAGTAATGAAACCAAGATAACCTAATATTGCTGTTTGGCATAACTTTGAACTACAGAAAATATCTTAAAATGTCCAAAGGCATTTATGCATTTATTTAGTGTCTGATTCTGGGAAAGTGGGAAAAACAGAAAAAATCCCCAGCACTGTATCTCTGAACTACCCCTTTAACCAGATCACAGACATTTAGGCTTCTGTATGTTCCCCTTTTGTTAACTAATGTAATAACTGATGTAATATTTCTTTCACTTCCACTCACCGAGTCTCCCCTGAAATGGTTTGAGCCCCCCTCTTTGAAAACCTCTGTTAAGTTCACATTTTAAACATGCCACAAAAAATGTGCATCTGAAAAGGAACTTGGGGATCCTCTCATGAGTGTTTGAGTAGATAACATTATCTGCTTGCAGCATTGACAAACAATGTATGATGAGTCAATGATCAGTAAGAGGACAAAAGACTAAGTGAGAAACAGTTTTGCCTTTTCACAGTTTTTTACAGTTAGGCCCACTGACTAATATTTTTTTAATTATTGCTTTTTTTTTCATCCCAGTGACACATTTAATTGGAATATGATGCCATAAAGAGGATCCATGGTGTCCACATTAGCCCCATCCTCACGTCAGCCCCTCCTTTTAATGCTTTTGGCTTTTTGACTTTAAGTGTAAAATATGTAGGATTTGTCAGTTGCTGTTTGTAAATTTACCAGAAAGATAGCTGCTTGTTGAGTCTTATTCCCAGGATGTTACATACTGACATTTTGCATTGACAAAGCATCCTGAGCGCAGCAAAATAATGAGAAAATAAGAAGGTACCGGAGGAGGGCAGGGTCTCTGTGGATGCAGGTGCGGCCACACACTTCTGATGGGTGACTGAGAGAGATTATTTATGTATGACTCTATGGATGGATTTTGGGGAAATCCTGCATAGTTTTCCTTTAATTGCATATTTCTGCTTAATTAATAAGATTTCTTTCAATTGGATGAAGCTTCTGAGCAGCAAAACCTGTTTGTTTTATGCCACATTGAAGTCACGTTGTTCAGCACAAGCATCTGAGTGGGAGAAAAACGTTCATGTCAGCCACTGACTTGCTGAGTGCATCAAAGAAGTAGTAGTGAGCAATATTGTACTCTTGTCATGACGTTTGACTAGATTGACTTTACTAGATTGAGACTGCAGCTGTTTATCCCACGCATGCTGTTGGAACAATGTGAAACCTACCTCATGTTGAAGCCTGTACCAACAAGTTACTGGTTTATCATGATTTATTACTCACAAAATATGACTTATTTTTGTGAGTATCCATGTGTTGGCAGGCATGACAGTCAGTCAAGTCTGTGTGTTGTTTCCCATACTAACATGACAACAGCTCCATGGGTGACAGTTCTGTTTGGAGCGATCAGAATTGAGAAGCTGACCAGAGTTTGCTTGTGCTTTACAGCTTTTATTTAAAAATTATCAAAATAAACATTTGAAATATGGACTTGTATTGTTGGGGTTTATGGCAAGTAATAATTTTGGGGAGTTTGTGCATGTGCCAGCACCAGTAAACCAGCTAATGTTATGTAGAAGCAGTTTGTTTGATGGTGCCTTAGGAGATTGTTTGAACAGTGGAGGCAGTATTGTTAGTTAAGTGTCACTCTGTATTGGTGCAATTGTGTCTTGTAATTTAATGCAAAGGACTTTTAAGACAGTTTAGGAGAGAATAAGAGAAGAGATGTAGTGGAAGTATCAACAGACTCATGATTTTCTCTGAAAAAAACAAAACAAAAACAAGGTGACTCAGCTCAACAGTATTGCAGCTCACATTTATACAGGAGAGATTCACTCATTTCACATGAACTGGGGCAACCTCATAAACTGAAAATAAGCCTGGATATTTTTCAATGAAGAAGAACATCTTGACATCACTCTTAGGTTTCTGAATAGACGTTATGAATTCTGGGATTTGGTCATTAGCCATCTTTAGAACCCCAGAGATAAAAAGAAAATCCATGTTTTGGAAAGATGCTTTCAGGGAGTGAAGGAGGGCATAGCTGTGTACTGAAAGGTCTAAAGAATTAAACAACCTCTGATGATCTGTTTGAATTCAATATTCAGTCTAAAAGTGCAACAGGCTTCGTCCTCTGCTCCAGTGGGAGTGTTCCTAAAATGCACTGTCACTCTGATATATTGCTGCTTTATTGACCCATCAGTAAACTAGGCCATTGTTCTCTTTCTCAGTTGAAAATGGAGTAAACTAGTGAGTTGTGTGGAATAGACTTGATGTCATCAAACTATCTGAGAAGTAATGTGTGAAAGCATTTTTTGCAGAATCATGGATAATGGTCAAGTTTTCTGCCGACTCTGTAAAATGCAGCGGAAGAACTGCAGATGAACAGAGCAATGTCAATTCTGCGATGTGTTTGAGAAAACAACAACAATTTGTGATCAGTTGCTGTTCAGAGATACTCACTGCTTATTTACTAAGCATATAACATTTAAAGTTAGCCACACAGATAACAAGAACAAAATTATATATAGATAGCCTAACTTATCTGTTTAAAAAAGTATAGATGTATTGCAGAGGTTGAGGTTTTCCCATTCTCTTCAATATTTTTTGTTTATTTATTTATAGCCAACATCTATTAGAGGAACTTTATTTTAAATTCAGGGGTGGATCAAGGTTTTAGTCTAAATCAGGGGCCTGAAAGGGGCCATACTTTATACAGCAGGCCTGATATTATGCAGGAGGTTTCGGGGTTTTGTAGGAAACATTTTAGTAACCTTAATTTCCTGCATCCTGGTGACTTTTTAAGCATGTACAGTAAATAACCATAATTAGATTTGGCTGTTCGATATGAATATTTGTTCCTTTTTTCATGTGAATTATTAAGCAATGCTTTCTTGAGTTGCCAGATTTTTAAACAGGATTCGGTGCGACGTTCAGGATGACAGCGATGTTCACATAATATAGAAACAAAACAAGCCAAATTAAAGCCTGGATTATACTCCCAAACAGACACCCTCCAAGCTAATGCATGCTAACTACACTAACGATGGATCTAACAACATTTTTTGCCATGATAGATATCAAACAAAAACTGGAGAGTATATCAGTTTAAGTTGCTGTGAGCTGTAAATTCACCACGCAGAATGCAGAGGATAACGTTACATCAGAGCCTGACAAGGCCTCTCTTCCTGCGGGCAGCAGCCTTGGTCTCACTCACTATTACATGTCTGTGGTGTCTGCAGCTGTCCACAGCTGTCCATGTACATGTCCATTTGGGAGTATATTCAGGCCTTCAGACTCAGGTCTGGGTCCTCATCTGCCTTTACCCATCGCAGCCATCTTCACTGAGCAGACAGGACCACTTGGCTAAGCAGTGGAGTGATTTTAACCCAGAGAAAAGGCAGAAAGTGCTCACTCTGCAGCTATTTCTCGGGACTAAACACAAACAACCAACAATAAATTAAAAGAGCATGCCTTGGTGGGTGCAACAACCAATATTAAAGCGATATTCCACACCTAGATGATAATCCACTCAATATGTACTCACCCCTATGCTGATGTGAGGATGGGTGAAGATCTTCAGTTCACAAAACAATCCTGGAGTTTCAGCAGAAAACAGGGTTGCAGCCAAATCCAGTACAATTGCAGTGAATGGTGACCACGGATAAAATGTAAAAAAAAAGAATGCAAACAAACAAAATGTCTCCATCCTGCTCATGTGGTGTAATCCAAGTGTCCGTTAGCTCGAGCCGGATGCACAAGAGATCTCGCGATATTTTCACTTGTGCATCCATTAAGAGACATACGAAGTCTCACGATACACGCCATGTTTACGTGCTACCCAGGCTACAGTTGACATTTCAGCTAAAAACATGGCATATTTTGTGGTTAAATTTTAATGTCGTGGCTCACAGACACTTGGATTACACCACACAAGCAGGATGGAGACATTTTGTGTTTGTTTTGTGTTCTTTTTTTTTTTACATTTTATCCGTGGTCACCATTCACTGCCATTGTACTGGATTTGGCTGCAACCCGTTTTCTGCTTAAACTCCAGGACTGTTTTGTGAACTGAAGATCTTCACTCATCCTCACATCAGCATAGGGGTGAGTACATATTGAGTAGATTATCATTCTGGGGTGGAATATCGCTTTAAGCCCCCCCCCCCCCCCCCCCCCCCCCAAAAAAAAAAAAAAAAAAAAAATACAAAAAATAAATAATAAAATTAAAAACTGCCAATTTAATTCCAGAATAAGACATCACCAAGGCAGACAACATGGATATGTATAAATATATAAACACTATAAACTCCAATCACAAACATGCATACTAAGGCAAAGAGAGCTGCACAGCAGTTGAGTGAACGTCAGTCTGTGATCCTGGTGCACCGCAAAGTCCTCAACAATCTGCTGATGGGTCAATCTTCGTTTGACCATTCTCAATGGGTATAATAACCATTCCTCTCACAACTTGTCCTAACAGCATGGGAGTGTCAGACTGTCGCCCGCTCTCTGTCCACACTGAATCTGTTTGAATATACAGTTCTGTGACAGAAGAATATCAAATGTGTAACTGACTTTATCAGTAGTTTCATCATATTGAGAATATTATGCAGCAGTCAGACCACATGAGTGCACCCTCTGTCTGTCTGTCTGATCTCTGTCTGACTGCTGCAACTCAGAGTCTGCATCACACTCATCAAACTACTGGAAAGGACACCTCTCACTCTGTCAGTTCAGGGCTGTATGCTTTAGTGATGATTGGATCTTCAGTCGCTTAAAAAATAGATTATTGTTATCAATAGCAAATATTTCATTTTCCCACTGGGAGAAACATGAGTCGTGGAGGATCACACCAGTGTGCTCCAGCAGCACTCCTGTGCTTAATCAAAGCACACTGAGGATGGAAAATTATGATCAGCCACTAGCAAAATGATGCTAAAATATGAAAGTGACTGGTAGACTTCAGACAGGAAATAATGATGATGGTGAAGGTGAATTTGAACATTTATCTTATTGCAAGATGGCGCCGTGCCAGGAGGCAGCCTGTTGCAGCAGCTCCCATCTTCTACTTGCATTTTGATATTTTGTACAGTGTTGTGGTACACTACTGGTAGTCTATATTTGGTGTAGTGTATTCCTGTATATTACTATTCTTGTATAGTTCTCTTGTATATTTTTAAATTTGTGTATATATGTCTATTTTTCTCATATATTTTATTTTTTTATCTGTTTTTCTGTCTGTCTGATGACTGCTGCTGTAATACAAGAATTTCCCAGTTTGGGATCAATAAAGTACTATCTACTATCTATCTATCTATATCTATCTTATCTGTCAGTGGCTTGTAGATGTTGACATTTTAACAATTTAATTTCTTATCCTGCAACACCGATCAGCTGTTCACTGGAGACCACTCAAGTAAAAGGTGGGTTAGTACTTGCTCCCACGTTCGTGCTTTTTAAACAGAAAACACGTTTTATATTGTGATACCTAATTTAGATGTTTCCTACTGAAAATGACATACAATATAGCCAGCAGCAAGCAGCTTGGTATCAGCGAGGGGCCTTTTAACTTGATAAGTAGATCCCTGGTGATCTCCCCTCAGCCACTTGACACCTTATTTAGGTTTTTTTCTTGTTAAATAGGAGGTATCATGTAGATAACTCCTCATCTCAACTTCATGAATCACATGTTTTGTAGCGCCCCCAATGTGAGCAACAGGAATAAATTGAAACAGGGTGTACAACAAAAGTTCTGCTCAAAACACTGCATCGTGCGTGGGCAGTTACTGTAGGACATTCTCATAGAGAACAATGCATTTTGTCACTGACATTTGCTCATGTTGCATGCAGTTAGGACAAGGTGCCAGCTTCTCTGCCCCGATATAACCAGTCCACTCAGCCCTCTGTCAAACATTTTGAGCTAAAATAGATTCAGCAGTAACAACTGTGATTGAGATTGTTAAAAAAGAACAGAAAGGCTTCTCATATCTCAGTGACGGTAGAAGCTCTGAAGTACATCTAGCAAATGTAGAAATCACCGTTGGAGGATTCATCATGAGTATTTTAGAATTTGCATTTTGCCAAACCCAGCATGCATGTGTTGGTCACACAGTGTATTGGGTTTGTTTGATTTGGGTCACTTTGTGTGCTCGCTGGGTGCTGCATTAAATCAATGATTGATTAAGGTAGATACAACCTTTTCAAGTCTTTAAGCTGTAGTAATGCTAACATTAACCTATAATGATGTAATCATTAATTTAAGTGCATTATTGTGCATTGGTTGTGTTGATTGATTGTGTTCACAAACTGCTAGTGCTGGTCAAGGTGCGACTGCACCCCAAGCAAACCCTGACACATCACAGCCGGTGAACCTACATGTTGAACGTGTGCTTTCCAGAGTGTCAGCTGAGTGCACAGCATCACCCCTCTGGACATCTGGACATCTCTGGAGCTCTGCTTCCCTGAAGCTGCAGACACTCCGGCAGCTTCTTCTCTGCTGCAGCCCCTGATTTGTCACCTGTCTTTTGTTCCATTCACACTCAGTTTGTCATAACTTTTTCATGTGACTTTTGTTTTTACTAAAATGTCTCAACTTCTGTTTGATGGATTGACACAAATTTTTTTCAAGCAAGTAAGATTCTGGCTTGCTTGCTTTGTTGAGTTTTAGGACCCCTTTCCCAGAGATGAGGACTCAAGTTGTATTTAAATCACCACACACAGAGACATGACACATAACTTGGACTCAAGACTTGAGACGTAATGTGAGACTTGAGACTCATGAACAATCTTTATTTAATTTTTTGTCACATTAATATTAAGGAAAAGTAGTTAATGTCATTCCTTCCTTTATTATACGTAACCGTAGAGATCTTGTGTGTGTGGCCACAGATGACTGTAAGCTGCACCAGCAACACATGATGAGCACACCTGCAGCTGCTGTGTCATTTGTCATAGTCTCTGGTTATAATAACTTCACAGAAATCCCAAAACAAAAGAATCGCTAAATGCAGCATCTGTGGGGATAAGGCATGCTGGATGGAGGAAAGTTAATGTTAGCGCCTATGGACAGTTGGCAGACACGTTTAGCTCTGCTAAAATAATTTCATCTTCCCTGGCTTTGCTTGGAGGACTGGCAGTGGCTTCTTGTCTTTTTGCTGCTCTTTTGTTTAGCTTTTAACTGTGTGATGTCTCTGTTTTGACTCACTCTGTACTGAGTGTTTTGTGATTGATATTGAGTGATTTGGTTGTGCACTCTCCCTCCTGCCTGTTGGCACATGAAGAGCTGCATTTTTTCTCTGCTCTGCTCTGTGCTGTTCTACTTTGCTTTTTTTTACTGTTACAGTGCGTAACCTTAAGCTGCACTTTCTCACAGCAGTAGGCTTTATTTGTTCCCAGCCTTCATTCCCTCATAAAAAATGATAGATATTCTACTGTGCTGCGCGACTGTGGTGTATATGAGGTTCTGTGAAGCGTCATTACACATGACACTGGGCATAATTTCAAACTGCATTACAATAGCCTGTTTAAAGTGATCATACCAAACAACTAATCAGTGCTGACACTGTATGCTAATAGATAAAGCAGTGATGATAATACAGTACATGCTTTGAATTCTTTAGATAGATATGCTGTGTTCTACGCAGACTGGTAGAATGCTCATTACAACCACAACAAAACTTGAGACTTGACTTGGACACAAGCTTAAAGACTTGAGATTTGACTGGAACTAGCAAAAAATGACTTTGGACCATCTCAGCCCTTTACCAATACCTATACCTTAACTCTTTCTTGAAGAGAGTCACTAACATTTGTCAGTGTGCACTGGGCTGACTCTGCTCAGCCAATCATCAGCCAGAGAGAAATGTGAATGGGCTGTGAATGTGTGTTCCTCAAGGACCAATGATTGTTTGTTGGGGAACTCCTCCTTCTTTATTTTCAAATTCTCTCATGATTTACTTTAGCATATGTTTATTATTTTGCACAGCGTTGGAAAGAGTGACTTTCCAATACTTAAATTCCAAAATCAATACAACATACTTAAAAAAAAACTTTTTGAATTAGAGGAAGATTTAGATGAGATGATAGCAGCTTGAAAAAAAATAATGGCTACTGAGAAACCCACTTGGCGTTACATACCTGTGGATATGCAAATTAAAGGCTGATGTCATCTACTGACATAGTGAGTTTTCGAGTACTATTGTGGGTTCTCTCCTGACCATCAGCAGGCTGACATTTGTCGTTCAGAGTGAAATGCCCGCACAGGTATCAGATGGATTGCTATGGGATTTTGTTCAGACATTCATTTCCCCATCAGGATGAATTCTAATAACTCTAATAACTGGAGATATTTCCATCTTTACTTTAATATTTTCTCTAGCACTATCATCAAGTCAAAATCATAGATCTTATTTAGTCTCATACCTGGTTTATAACTATATCCCTGCAAAACTCTGATATTTCTATCAGCCTCAGCTTTACTCTGCGCATTAAACTACATGGGTGCTGTTTATGTTGGTTCAGGGGGCTCACTAAACCTCCTAGTGGCCGTAGTAAAAAATGCATGTAGGGATTTAAATATTATATACATATTTTTTATAGTATATAGCATATATATAAGCCTGCAGTGATTCTCAGGTGTAGGCAGGGCCAGTGGATTGTGGCTTGACTAACTAGAAAACACCCTGGGTTCGGGCAGGCAGGTCAAGTGTCAAAGCAGTGGTCTGAATGTTATTTTAACTTACAGACACATTTTATGCAATAGCCGCCTTCTACCCTCTCTTCCCCCCTTTCTATCACTCTCTCTGTCTCAAACATACACACATGCCGGGTGGAGTGTGCGCACAGCAACCAACGCATCCAGGGCGCACTTTCAAGCTCAGCTGGTTGGTGCTCAAATCACGTCTAATTAGGGTAAATCTTGGAATTGTGGACACAATAAATTCACTGTTAAGATGTGAAGAATGACTCGTTTGTGTGTGCGTATGTAAGAGAGAGAGAAAGAGACAAGTTCATGTCTTTAATGAAGGGTTACTTATTTCACAGTTATTCAGCAGCTGCTATCAACGAGTTTGCATGGCTCATCTCTGGAGAAACACTAATAGCTGGGATCTGTATCTGGTTTACTCAAGTCAAGTTTTGTGGTTTGTGTGGGTTCAGGTTCTGCAGTAATTCTCATAATATTTCATTACTCCTCTGGCATATTATTTGGGATATGAAAAAGCACCTTTTATTGTGAATCCTCCAACCTTAAAGTTCAAACTGCACCGATGTTTAACTAAGATGATGAAGGTGCTAAACATCAGTATGTTAGCATTTTCTTTGTGAGCCTGTGAGCTTGCTAGTGTTAACATTTAGCTCAAAGCACAGCTGTAACTCACACATTTGCTAACAAAATGGCATCAGCCAAAGGTGCACTGTGATTTTCTTTGACTTTGTGGTTCCAATCTGCGTCTATTCAGCACCTGATTAACAAAACAGCTCATCACGCAGTCGCATTACTGCGCCTGGTTCTGCCCTCCAAGATGCACTCTGTGTGTGCTCATAGGTGCAGATCAGCAGTGGGATTCCTATGAGATCACTAACCCTAGAAAAGACATGATAATGTAGTGGGGGTGTGGACTGTGGTCTTTCAGGGACTTCAAGACAGGTGTGTAATGTACACCCACAGTGGCTACAGGTGCAACAGAGCACACTTCTGACCACACCTAAAAATGATGTCAGGGTGTAAATTACACACCTGTTCTGACATCACTCACAGACTGACATATGTTTTGCTCACAATGTTTTGGGTCGGAGGATGCTGAAAAAGAATTTTGCAGCTGAGGGAGGATATGCCCACCTTCACTCTTCCAGCTCATACTTAAGTGTTACTAAACCTTTCTGGTCTGTGTGTGTAGCTTGGCCCTTCTACACTATCTGCCTCCTCCACCTTTGTTCTCCTTTTCTTTGCATGTGTCTTTGCCTGTGCCGTTATATATGGTTAAGTGTGACATTGTCTAGAACCTTAACCATTTGAATCTCCCCTACAGCTTACCGATCAAAGGCTGTTTACTCCTGCTAATGTGCTCAAAATATCTGAGAAAATGATGAGCAGTTGTTACCACAGCTCCATTAAACCTTCTCCTAAAACTTTCCAACCATCCTCCATTTCTGACTTTGCAAACAATAGGCGATGTCAGGCCCCAACACCATGCTTAATCTTGTGAATTTTCTAGCTTTTCTACCTGCATATAAACAGGCAATTTCTAATGGAATCTCACACAGTAGAAAATATTGAAAATTTTTTATCAGTTTCATCTACAGCTGGATTTCTAATGGACACAAGGGGTTAATGGGCGTCACACTGTAGACACCTGTGGCGTATGTTTCCATTTATAGTGCAGTGATAGCGTACTGATGAGTCACTGGCAATGATTTCCCAGTAGTAACACACAAACAAACAAAAAAAGCTGTGGGTTGAGCACTATTCACGTTCCACCTAACTAAACAGATTCCCCAGAACTCCCTAGTTAAAACCTAGGTATTTAAAATATTTATTTGGAAGTGAAACCAAAAATGAACTCAACCAAAATGTCTATTACAAGGATTGTCATTTGAATTGTAAAACCGTGTGTATACACAATTATGGTAGCCTATGTACCCTTGGTCAAAGTTCAAACAAGATGTAGTAATGAAAGATGTAATACATGTTTACATTGGTAAGTTTGGGTAATCATATTTGTGTTTTACTTACAAAAGGTGGTTTTAGTAATGAACTAAACTGAAGTTGTGTTTGAATTCTGTCTCACCATGAGGTTTCCCTGCTCAGGCTAAAGGCTACTGAAACTAAATGTTCTTGGGCCTGCTGTAAATAAAATACAAATTTAACTGATAATAATAACTAATAATAATTTTGCAGTTTATTGAACCAAGGTGAATTCCGTACACAGAATACAGCTGGTGGCCCACCCTGCCGGCTTATGTGCTTATCATGGGGTCACACGTGCAGTTGAGCATGGTGCATCCCTCGGCTTGTAAGTATGTCCCATTTGTCGCCAGCTGTTTCCCCCTGTACACTCAATAGTTTTAAACATTTATTGGATGCCTCGCCTGGTGTTGGAAATCTTTTGAGTGAAATGCAGCCACACTTTAAGCCATTTAGCTTGGCATTTTAACCATGTTTACGGTAGCTACGAGCTACCAAAAGGTTACTTGCTGCTAGAGCCACATTAAGTGATGTGTCTGTAATGTCCACACCAGAGAGCAACTATTTCAATCAACAGCTCAGGCATATGGCACCGTAATTTGCTCTAGCCCTATCAGGCATGTGGATGGCACAATACCGTCCTCACATACTCATGCTCGTACTCATAAAACTACTCCAATGCCCCATACCCGATACCACGTCACGAAAAATAGCTGCTTGACACAAGCAACCTTCTAAAGATACAACACGAGTTCAAGAAGTTTGCAAATACTTACCCTCATTTTTAGTCGCACCATCATCATCAGTGTGAGACTCGCTGTCCTCAACATCATTCACTAATGACTGCAGCAACTTTGGCAACTGTCTGTGAAATTCCATGTAAGCCATTGTAAAACAGAAATAAATGCACAGAGTGCCCCCAAGTCCCAGTGGGCTTAAAGTAGTTGAAAGCCTCAATTTATTAATCTGAAGACGAAGAAAAAACACAGCTGCCACCAGTCTGTAACCCTCTTTTCTTGGTAGTAAGACGGCTGCAATTTCTCTTTGTGTACTCTTCTTTATTCTCCTGTTAATCTTCACGAAAACAGCCTGACAGCACAGTTCACCCAACTTCACTCTTTGGGGGTTCACGGCAGGGTCAACAAAACTGTTGCACATGGCACCACACTCATACCTGTCCCCCTAAACAATGGCAGGTAGGAACTAATTAGCTCTTAGACAAGAGGGACATGATGAAGCAACTTAAATACTGCACCTGTAAATGTGTAATGAAATACTAGTTAAAGTGCTGTAAATGATAATGAAATATTTATCATATGTAAAACTCTTTGTAACAGTAAACTTAATTCTGCAAGTCCATAATAATGTTGTGTAATTATTATACTGAAATATATCGTGTACACAGTAAACTGCACAGCTTAATAAGGAACACAAAATCAGTAAAGTAACTTACTACAAATAACCCAAAAATGTAATGTGTACAGTAACTATGATTACACTACCAGCAGGAAACAGCAACAACAATTTGTTACATTTAGAAACTGAGGAACATCTGATGAAAATAGAACATGTTTTTAAAGTTACTGTAAAAACTGTAATGGCATTATTAAGTACTCGTATCGGCGCATACCCAAATGTAAGTACTTGTACTTGTGCTTGGTCTGAAAAAAAGTCGGTGCATCCCTATTTTCAACACTGCAAATGAAAGCGTCTGTGACCCCTGGTCCTTATCAGGCACAGGTGCAGCCACTTAGTGTCCACAGCAGCTCCCCTCACTGACTACAGTCGCACCATTAGAATAACTTTACTCCAAAACACCCCACAGGAGAACAAGGCAGATAACCACAGGTCCCTGTTAATTTTATAATGGACATTTGTGTTGTGATATTTAAACAAACCATCCATCTAAAGGTAAAAGTGTCTTATCTGCGAGAGCAGTCTCTTGACAGTGCTCTGGCTGGCTCACATTGGCTAGCCAGTGACTCCCCCAGGTTCTAGCCTCCTGTCACCTCAGTTTTCTGAGTAGGGTTGGGGTAAGGCTGGGGTGAGGTTAAGGTAAAGGGAAACTGACTTTGACACAACACTGTTGCTATGTCGCCGTCCTCCCAGTCCTGACCAGTTGTAGTGGTTAGCATCATAGCTAGATGTTAGCAAATGCCTTGACGGGTTAGCCAGTCAGAGGCAGAGTAGGGGTGGATTTTTTCACAAGGCATATTGGGTATGCGTGTCCAACGAGTCACATTAGTCTGTCCCTTGTTGCTGTTCTGGCTTGTTGTGGTGGGTGACAGATGAGTATGTCCATAAAAAGCCAGTTGAATTTGTAAATGCATCTTTTTCTCTCCATTACAGCACCAGTCTACTCTAAAACAGACTATTTCTCACCTCAAACTGAGATTTTCAGCGTGTATAAATAGTAAACACCAGCTTGGTATTTCAGTGTGTATTGGAAAGTCTGTCCATCGAGGGTTGGGTCTGTGTAGCAGTAAAGTTTAGAAGACTGCCTTTAGTCACCTCAAACCTTCTCCGTGATTGTTCATTTTAAATGTCAATATAGCTGAACACACGACACGCAGCTGTTGTCATAACCTGTATTTATACCGGGTTTGTCAGGTCAAAGTATGTTCAAACTTCGAAAAGTGTTCCCTGCAGTTAGAATTGTGTTTTCTGACCCACTTACCAGATGTTGGCTGATTCACAGTTTTGTTGTTTGCCAACTGAAAAGATGATGAAGAAGAAGAGATTTTGTGTCTTTCACTGTGGGCAGAGTTCTCCATGAAAATGCCCTGAAAATGTTTTAAAAATTAGATGGCTTAATGTAAACGCTGTCTTACTGTTTGCTCCTCATGTCAACATTTCTGCTGATGGTTTGTCAGGATTTATACACAGCATGTAATGAACACAGTACCAGTGCTGGCTGGTGTTGCAGGATACTAATACCCTC
The DNA here is from genome assembly GCA_034769285.1 of Lutjanus argentimaculatus. Taxonomy (NCBI): domain Eukaryota; kingdom Metazoa; phylum Chordata; class Actinopteri; order Lutjaniformes; family Lutjanidae; genus Lutjanus; species Lutjanus argentimaculatus. Next base: position 921,295 of record JAWZSL010000045.1, on the reverse strand, counting down.
GCTCTGTGGCAGCTCATACTTAAGCATCAAGTGTTTCTAAACCTCTCCACTCTGTGTACACAAGTTTACCCCACGCCTTCTCTTCCCTTTTCTTCTTCTCTCTGCCTGCGTCTCTCTCTGCAATGCTTTTAAGTGTGACATTGTTTGGGACTGTAAGCAACCTAATCGCCTGTTCATTTCTGTGACACCCCTGCGGCTCACCCATCAAAGGCTGTTTACTCCTGTTAATGTGTGCAGCACATCTGAGAACATGATGAACAGTTATTACCACAGCTGCACCAAAGCCTTTGATGAAACCTTACAAACCATTTTCCATCAGTCCCAAAACCGGGTTACCTCTAAATGTACTGTGAGTACTGTTTAACATATTCCTAAGAAAACTTTTTTTTTCTGTATGCTTTATCCAGCATTTGTCTTCAGAGTAACTGTAAGAAACTCACATAAAATCAGAAGACCCATACATGATGCATGAGGATTTTTTTATCAATGTTTTGCACCATAAATGTGTTCCCATGTCAGACAGTGATAAGGAAACTTAGGTATAAATATCCACTCAAACCCTGCATCTTACGTCTGGGATGTGTCGCCATGGTGCAGGTGTTGATTTGTACATTTTGAGAATGACTGATGCTGACAGATTCTTCTGTGGGATAGTGTGGATTATTTAATGTTTATTTAATTTAAACATTATAACAAAAACAAATTAACTGATTGAGGCAGCAGTAGACCAGCAGCTTCAGTGTTCTGAGAAGTAAAATTACTGATCTCACCCAGGAGTTGGCAAGTTTAGAGAGTGATATTTGGCTTTTACAACAGCAGTTTCACAATGGAAATAGCTAAGGTAAAGCATTGAGAATATTCAAAATGTGGCTTATTCCTACACTGATATTGATTTTTTGTCTTTAGGTATTTATTTTTTAAGTGTCTAAAGTACCATTTGTGACTGGGGCCATGCCGACCAGCATCTACTGTAAGTAATAATACTGTAGGTAGACTATTGATAAGTGCCTCATACAACCCTGCTCCAAATAATCCAAACTATCCCTTTAGTGTTCTGGCCTCTCCGGTTGAGCTTTTGCTGCAGGTCTTATTTCAACAGTCCCACTCTTGTTGTGTGCATGAAAGTGTTTGTATAGATTAGAAGTGTTGCCTCCAGATGCTGCTATCGTCATCAGACAAAGTTTACAGATTGTCTCATTAAAGTTATTAGGTTCCTGATTACCATTTGGTTTAAATCCCAAAAGCCAAATAGGTACTTTTGCTTTCGCTTTGACAGCAAATCCTCCACCATCATCTTGTTGGTCAACTGTCCTTAGTCTCATCATGTGATAAGTAAAATCTTACTCCTGCTACTCAGGGCGCGTTTCTAGGGGGATGGCACTGGCCACCCCTGAAATCTGATTGGCAAGCTCCAAGTGCCACTTGATTATCCTCAAGTATGACTGGCTATCTGTCCAGTGAGAGGTGGGATCTTAGTTTGGATCTTAGTCCATCTGTTTGATGAGTATTTTTAAATGTGCATGGTTTTCTTTTGTATGTAGCCTACTTTTAATTATTTACAAGGTTCATTTACTTTGTGGATCATTTTCAACACAGGGCTATAATAATCTGGGAAATTGAAAATGAGCAGACATTAGATCAATTGAATTAGTTAGCCAGTTACAACCTAGTGTAATGAAGGGCATTTGGTCTGCCAAAGGATTTGTCTCTTTTAAAAGAGGGATGTCTGTTCTTCAACAGTTTACTGCCCGGAAATCTCACCTTGACTCTCATCAGCACCTTCTGAATTGCAAATCAAGTCGAATGCAATCAAATTGAATTGCAAAGTAATGATTCACACTCTTATTATTTGAGTGATGATTAGTCACATACACACTGTGTGAAGTTTGTAGACAACACTATCATAGTCTTCTAGCAAATGATGGGATGTGTCACTGTCCTGTTGTTTATGCAACAACAACAACAACAACCACAACAACAACTCCGTTTTTTACTTTCAAACATATTTTGTTATATATCATCAATTTTTTTGATTGAGCTATTATGACTAAGTATGCTGACAGAGGAAGACACAAAAATGTACACATTTCTTACTCACTATTTTCTTTCACTGGACCGAAGCTCTTAGGTTTATTTTCTACTGTCTGTTCTTTGTTCGTGCTTTAAATTTAGCTTGGACTTTGTGTAGTTTTTGTCTTGTCACTGTTTATTCATTTACTTTACATAATTAATTGCCTCTGTCAAATAGTAATTGTTGATGTTTTGTGGTCTCTATTGGCCTGATATAACAGCAAAACACACAGACTTCTCTAGTTTTGGTTTGACATCGAAAAGCTGGTGTTTAAGGTTTCTTCATGATAGCAGCCTGCAGCTCATCTCATCTTCACTCTGGTCTCTTATCTTTCTGCTGCAGGGAATTAGCCCTTATCTTAAACTTGACATATGTCACAAAATGTACCTTTTTAAAGATTTGACACTCCCTTGGCAATGTCTCAAAATATAATTCAATATTAAAACATACAACATTACGTATGGATGACTGAAGATGCTTAGTCTTTTTCATGGAAATCTAACTATAGGTATTAATATAGTATATCCTATGTATAATGTGGAAATTTGGGCTTGACAGTGCCATTAAGGCCATGGGGTACACCCAGAAGGGGGTCATGCACTTCCTCAGGGCCCTCCTTTTCAGCAACATAAACTTGTATGAAAGGACTCAGACCCTGTAAGTCATATTAGAATTAAATCAGGCACACATATTGTATACTGTAATGCATTTCAGTGGGCATATAGTGATTTACCTGAATATATTCCTCCTTTGCAGATAATAAATTAATTACAAGTAGAAACAGATCTCAGCTTTGAGCTTTTTTGCAAAACAAAAGTATCCTAGTATGTGTAGAATTGAAAATTTCCCTGCGCCAGTCGTATACAAAAAAAAACAAAAAAAAAACACTGACTACTGTATATAGATTAAGAGCTGGAATGCATTCAGTATTTTTTCATTTTTGGAAATCATTTAACATGTAAATCTCCTCTAATGCACTGTGCAGTAGGAATTTTACTGCTGTTAATAACTCATGACAACATTGGTGTTACCAATTACACCAGAAAAGAAAAGATGTGAGTGATGATGCTCATTAGAGTGCCTACTTTGATCTTTAGTTTAATGTTAGCTCTTTAGATCTTCTTCTTACTTTGAACAAAACGAATGCTTAGAAGGTTGGTTGGAGAAACTTATTAGGTTTTGAGTTGTTGGGTCTAACCCCCCCCACCCCCCACCCCCGTAGCTGAGATCCACAGAGAAGCTGTAAAATAATGCTAATGTAAGACATAAATACAGTGGCATGACTAATCACTGGCAGACCTGGCCCTTTAGCTTACCAGATACTAAGGCTGCCTGTGCTACGAGAGGTCCTTGGTTCAATTCAATTCTCAGTCTACACAAACCCTTAAGACCCTTGGCTCTTTGGGCTGGGCTCTAACCAAACTTGGATATTACATTGGTGGCAGCAGTGGGATCTCTTCAGTGCCATCTCTCTGGTCGTGGAAGTCCCCCCAGTTGAGCCTCGTCTTCTAGTCGTCTAGTAAGACAGGATACTATGGCTGTCTGTGCTATGAGAGGTTGCACAGTTTGATTCCCTGTCTGACATATCCTTAGGTTTTGACTATTGGTCTCTACGTGGTGGGCTCTAACCATGCTCAGACGTTAGCAATAAGCACACAGCGGTTGTAATGTTAGGTCCTTGTTAAGACTGCCTAAAGCCAAGTTAGCTTTAGATTTGACACATGGCCAGCTAACGCCTTCAAGGTAAGGTAAGGTATTGAACAACAGAATACTCACTTTTATTAGTGATGTTGGGACTCTGTATAATTGCACTTCAGCAGATTAGGGTTCATACAACCATATCCAGGTGTAAATTACCAACCTCCATGATGAGTCTGTAGTGTACACAGCGAAATTAGTTTTAAGCTGGATATTCAACTTCTTCTACCAGAGAGAAAGGCTGTCGAATAGTCAACTTAAAAGTAACTTCACGTGGTCTACAGTGTTATGTTTGAAATCTGACTCCTGCTGCTGTACAGAACAAACACAGAATGTAACTGGTTAAGTCCAAACATCATGTACAACCAGTAACACCTATTGTGGCAAGCCCACTGTGCAGTTCATCAGTAAACTACATACTGTTTATTTTTCTTCCAGCGTGTAAGATTTACAGGGATCTACAGGCAGAATGTGGCAGGAATGGAAAATAATATTCATGTATGTTTTCATTTGAGTGTAATCATCTGAAAATGAGAACTGTGTTTTTGTTACCTCTGAATGAGCCATTTATAGCTACAGAGGTCACAGGTATGGATCCTTCACAGAGGCCGCCATGTTTCTACAGTAGCCCATAATGGACAAACCAACACTGGCTCTAGATACGGCCTTTTCGTTGCCACTGGAGTTTCTCCTACATGCTTGGAAGGGGAGGGTGAAGTGACCAGTGTTCACTTGGTTGAAATCTACATCCTCACCACTAGATGCCACTAAATCCTAAAAACTGGCTCTTTAAACACAGCTGTGTTTTTAGGGCAGACAAACTAGTAAATCTTTATGTTACATTTTTTTTAAATCATTGAAGTGCTATCTAATTTCCTGTCCCTCTGTGTGCTGCCTTCAGGTAGAGCGGATCGTGGACAAGAGGCGGAACAAGAAGGGTAAGTGGGAGTACCTGATAAGATGGAAAGGTTACGGAAGTAAGGAGGACACATGGGAGCCAGAGCACCACCTACTGCACTGCGAGGAATTCATTGACCAGTTCAACAGCTTGAGACTGCACTCACACAAACGACCCAAAGTTCCAAAAAGTCGTCAAGATCCTCTCATCCACACCCATCCATCTGCTACTGAAAATTCCAGAGCTCGGTCTGAGCCCCGAAAGAAGAAAAGGACTTATGGCCCAGCTGTCGGGGTTAGAGTAGGAGCTGTTCTAGGGATTGAAGGTGGAGGGTCAGGACCCACTCAGAAGCAGAGGAAGGTGGGTACAGGAGGACCTGGGAAACATGCTTTAGGAATTAACAAAGCCATGACATACAAGGCTCCTCCACCTGGGGGACCTCATTTTGCTCCTCCAGTGAGGGTTCCTCATAACGGACTCCAAAATGGAGAGATGGAGCCTCTGGTGTACAGGACAGCAGCAAGGTCACATAGACCACCTTTGAACAGAGTGGATGGAGAACTGGGAGAGATGGATTCCACTGGACAGCAGTTCACCACTGAGCTAGGTAAGATGATAAGAAATTGAATGAAATGAAAAATAAAGCTTTTTTTAGGCAGATATTGATATTGTGAAGTGATAACAATAGCGAGCCAAAGTGAAAGCCAAACTCCTGGGTTCTGTTCCAGAAGTAATAAAAGCTCATTCAAAATTAGATTGACATTCTTAATAATGCAAATAACTACTAATCCAACCTTGGAACAAAATCTTACATAAGGGCTAATGCCCCACAAGGTGTCCATAATCATTAATTCCCGATTATGAACACCTCAAAGGGCATTATCCCCATTCTACCGTGGTCACTTTTCGTCATTTTGGCTTGCCAAAGAGAAAAAAAAAATCAAGCTCATTCATTTATATTTTCATGTGTTTTGCAACCAAAATCCAAAGTTTTTCATGAGCCACAACTCCCTGGTTTCCCTGGTAACATCTGAGGGTTTGACTAATGCCATCCTATAAGGTTCTCAGGCAATGGAAATGTTGTTCACTCCTCCAGTTAATAAGACAAACCTTAGATAGGTTCTGAGTGCCACAAAGCACTGCAATATGCAAAGCAAGCAGTAGCACATTTCTCCACACTGATCAACAAGTGATTAAGACAGCCTGTTTAATGGGCTAGTGAGTTACACAGGCTTGTTCAGTAGAGGCTGACCTGGATGTGACATCAGGATGTCTGCTCTCTATATCAGCCAGCATGATTTTTAAAAAAACATAAGTCAGTAACATTAACAAACATTTTTGACAGGATGTGGTTTCATTGAAACAAAATGGCAATTGACCCTTCGCTAAGCCCTTCCTCAGAGCAGCAACTGTCCAATTAGATCAACTGTGACTCAGGTGATGCAGGCCTGTCGAGCTTTGCATTTCTCTACATGTTGAAGCAGTGTGCATGAGATTTGAAGAACGATACTCAGTGTTTCATGAGTTTGAAGGATGGCATAGTCTTTCTAATGCATATAAGACAAGCACACAGGTGTGAAATAATTAAAACTTTGTCTGCGTAAGATACGAATATTAGCATGTCCAGCTGACTAACGCTAGCTCACTAGCTGCAGTAACATTAACTCCAGCCAAACCTGGGTTAGATACCACGGCATTTGCCAAACTTATTGCTTATTCCCACCATGTACATTGGGAATTGTTATTTGTGGGATCCGAGGAGGAGAGAATGTGAGTTGGTGCAGAAGTAAAGTGGGCCGACAACTAGGGATGCGCATGATTAGTCGACTATATGATTAAACGTCCCCTCCTCGCTAGTCGGCACCAGAATTACTAGTCGTTTAAACTATTTATCATATTTTAGTCATGTACATGCCAGTATCTGTTGCCTCTAAGATTTTATGCAGCCGCCCGCCACTAGTCGGGGCTGCCGCACTGTCAGATGGCAGCCTCTCTCACCCAGCGTGTACGCCCCGATCACCTTGGCAACGCCGGTTGTTTATATAGCAAAGTCGGACAGATGACAGCTCGTAAAACCAGCGTGGTTTGGCAGTGTTTTAATCTAGACAATGGAAAAATGTTGAATGTAGACTGTAACATAATAAGCTGATATACACTCAACTGGAGAAACGTGACCACATTAAGCACAGACACAGGTATAAACCTGTAAGTGGAGCTGCTGCTGCTGCTGCTGTTAGCACTGCTAACGTTAGCCACACTGTGTAGCAGACTGGTGGCTAACATCACCGGGTTGTTTACCTGCAGACGCTGTGATCCTCTTCGGTCTGAAAGCATTTAGATGAAGGATTTATTGAGTTGCTGTAATGTTTTGTAAGTTAATGTGTACAGTTTGGTATTGGATATTTAGCGCACATAGCGCACATTTCAGCGGCATTTAAAGTATGATTTGGCGATTGTTGACTGTGATTAACGGCTTCAAATGGCTCTTAACATGCACAGTATTTTTTTCGGACAGTGTTTAACATTATAAATTAATACTTTTGCTCAAATTTTAACTGCTTTCTGACTGTTTTCTTAGTGTTAGACTAGTCGACTAGTCTAAATTAAATTTTGCGTTTAATCGACAGGAAATTAGTCGCCAGGAACATCCCTACCGACAACAACTCTTAGGTCTAAACCAGGTTTACTTAGCTCTTACTCCGGCTTGCTTCCGGGACCGTCTCAAGGTCCACTGCATCTAATCTAATCCCTGGGCTCCCTTTTCCATGTTAATAAGTGTATCTCTGTTGTCAGTTACATTGGCATATGCCACTGAGCGAGCGGCACAAGTGCTGAACCACTGGTTGCATCAGTCACTTTTCCATCTCATCTCATTTCACTATCTGACCAATGTTTGGGATGTAGCTTTAGCCTCTGTCTTGAAGCATTAACCTTATATCATGTAAGCAGCCGTTAACTAACTTCACATATTTAAGTCACTTTCACAGAGTTCTTGTCTCAGAATGTGTTAGATGGAAACATTAAAAAGTAAGCTGGAGACAGAACTCTCAGCTGACTCAAGGAGTTCAACAATTACTCCTAGTTTTGATGTTCAATCTTCCACTGTTATCAAGATGAACAGTATAGTGCGAGAATGAAAGGCTTGACTGGCGTAGCAACAGTAACTAAGGAAAGAAGGGTCAGTTCATTCAGATCAACAGGCTAGTGCTCTGATGAATAATGTATTGGTCACACTGTTTCTAAATTGCCTCAAATACACTTGCATCTTTGGCTTGTATTGCAATTTCTTGTTCCTTATTGGCTGTCATATAAGCCTATTTGGATATATCTGTGACAGCCTTGTGGCTGATATCAGCAATGTAGACGTAATGGTTAGTTTCTAATGGAAAATGTACTAGAGTGTCGAGTTTTCTACATAATACAGATACTGAAAATTTCCAAAACATAACAGTTCAGCTATATATAGACATGATTCATTTTAAATTGCCCACCATTATTTCTTGTAATGTTTTTTTCATTATATTACCATGATGATGTTTTCCTGTCACATGATAGATTGCATTGCTTATAGCGACTTGTGCTGACACACAGCTCTTAAAGCTCCCACTATGGTTCTTTACTGCAGGAGCAGCTGATAACACCTTTGAATTTCACTCATGGGTCACAGTCCATGGCTGCACCACTGAAGTTAATCATTACATGTGTTTTAAAAGTCATCCTGGCTTGTTAAACAGAATATTCAGATCATATTGGTGGGTTTTATTTACCATATTTGAATAGCAGCATGTACATATCAGCAGTAGTATTAATATCAAGTTTGTCCGTCCATAACACCTGTTGAAGGAATGTTTTGTCCTCTGTTGTTTTGCTGTTACTGTATTGCCCAACAACTTCAGTCATGTTATTAGATATATTTAATTGATAAGTGCAGTGTACTAGTGTATTTTTGGTGCTCCATCACCAATTTTAGGTCGGCACCAAGTGGCATCACCCATTGGTTTGTGGACTACCGTTTTGAAGCCTCAAGTTAGGCTTATGGAGGGGTGGCATCTTGTCTTTTTGCAAAGAGAACATGCGCAGTACCGATGAGGTGTGGAGCTGGTAGGTGACATACTGCGACTTGGGCCAAGCTTGGTTTTGGCCCATCTGTTCAACAGGAAATAATGGCAGCCTGCCTGGCACCACAGTTTCTCATATTACAGCTAAACAGTACACCATTTCTGAAAACATTTTAGGCGAGAAATAGGCAGTGCAGTAACATAATCTTGGTCTGTATTTGATCAACACTGCCTAGTTTGACAGTTTGATCAGAGCTTTGTGAGCCCCGTGTGTTGCATTGAACAGAATCACAGAGATAACTTGTCAATCACATGGTAGCCCCACCCTAAAACATATCCTGCGTTATGATCTATTTTACCTAAACTAAGGTGACCAGATTTCTGAACACGGTCTCCAGTTTGGTGGTCATTATATCATTAAAATATATATTGTTATAATCTATGAAACAACAATTTTGGTTTCATGTATTTATTAGAAGAAGAGTGATATCTGTTGGCCAAAACAAGCATAACATGTTTGAAACATCAGCCAGTAAGCTCAGCTGTCAGGGCTTTCTTAAACATAAAATATTATTTCATATTGCAGTCCTGTTTTTAACACACATAAAAAGCGAGACATTTCCGGGGACACCTCTGGCAGGGGACAAGCCACTAAAAAAGGAGGCCGCCCCCAGAAGAGGGTAACTACTACTACTATCTACTGCTCTACTCTAACTGGGACATTTTCAAAATGAACATCATCATGTTGTATAGAAACTAGGGATGGCATTTCAAGCCAAAATGCTATTCGATATTCACTGGGCAGTATTCAACAATTATTTGAAGACCAGACCTACCCCCCCCCACATGCCTTGCATGCACAACCGCAGAGAGACCCATTTATACACAGCAGCAACAACATGCTTATGCACATGCTGTGTAAACTTCCACAAAAAGCAACACAAAAAAAACAGTTACAGCATCTGACTATCTATTCTCATTATATAGTTGCTTCAAACAAGGCTTAACGTCCACAAAGCGTCTCTTAGCTGTTGCCCAGTATTACAATATTTAGTCCAACAGCGACCCAAGACCTCTGGAAATACGGTTACTAAACAGCCAGAACTTAAGTTAGGCATCAAAATTGAGGGTGCCGCTAGTGTCAGGTTTACCCGCGCCCTTCGGCCTTCGTCCTCTGCTGCGTGTCATCCCCCTCTCTCTGCCCCCTTTCCTGTCTACTCTTGGCTGTCCTGTCCAATAAAGGCAAAAATGCCAAAAAACAAAACAAAAGTATTTAACCATTATTGAGCTTGAACTAATACTGGCAGGTGCTGTTAAGAAAGCAGTAGGATGGAGAAAAATCCATACATTTTACCAAAAGTAAACTTTTTGTCCACTCATCTCTTTGTCCTCTGAGGCTGGGGGCTGTTTGTGCTGCTTCTCTGACATGGTGGCAGTTAGTTTTGAGCAAGTAAATGTTCAGTAAACAGCCTATCACTCTGAAATAAAATAAATCACGGTCTGCAGCTGTCTAGTAGTATTGAGTTATTTCCAGGCACCAGTAAATATGGTAAACAAACAAGGGAAAATAAATTTTAAAAGACAAAACAATAGTCGCATGAACAATTCGATTTTTTTTATAATTTAATGACTATTTGAATATTTTAAAATCATGACCTATCCCTAATAGAAACTGGAAACTAGTGAATAAGACCGTAAACTTGTCTGGAAACTCTTTACTGAGGTCATAAATGAAGTGAGAAGTAGCGTCATTCATACATACATGAGTACATACAGTACAATTGGACTTAGAAACCAAAAAGAGCCGGCCCCTGCTGGTCAATAGAAAGAATGCATGTTCAAGGCTCTTCTGAACTAGTTTCACTTTTCAGAACCGGAAACTCAGTCCACTAGTACAGACTATGGCCGGCTCACTGTAATGTGAACTTCAGCACCACAACCTTATTGCAATTTTGAGACCTCATCAGAGAGCTTCTCTATGTGAGAACATTAGGGCTACCAACCTAACCTACCGTCTGGGAGCTATTATTGATCCTAATCTCATAATCCTCAAAGACTACCCCGCTCACCTCATTCAGCACCCTCAGCTCCACCCGATAACCTGCTACCTGGCAGAGGGTGACTCTGGTTGTGACCTGGCAGCAAAATTAGGTTATTTAATTTGAAATAAATAAATAAAACAGATGTTTAGATTTAGCAGGTATTGTAATACCTTGCAGCAACAAGGTGTATCTATGGAATTCAAGATACCTGATAGAAAACCCTTTTTTTCAGTAAACATTCCCATCAAGTTTCTCTTTTGTACTGTCAATATAACACTGCTGATTAGGGCTGGGCAATATATTGAAACTATGTTGATATTGTGATATGAGGCTATATATTGTAAGATTTGGGATATTTTAATTATGTCATAAGTGTTGTCTTTTCCTGGTTTTAAAGGCTGCGTTACAGTAAAGTGATGTACTGTTCTTATTTGTCTTTACCCACTTTGTCATTATATTAGGGCTGTAACTAACGATTATATTCATTATCAATTAATCTGTCAATTATTTTCTTGATGAATAGATTTGTTGTTTGGTCCTTGAAATTTCAGAAAATAGTGGAAAATGCTGATCAGTGTTTCCTAAAGCACAGGGGAAATGCTAAAATGTTTTGTCCACAAATCAAAGACATTCAATTTACAGTCATAAAAGAGTGAAAAACCCCAGAAAATATTCACATTTGAGAAGCCCAAATCAGAGAATTTGGACATTTTTTAAATTAAAAAATGATTTCATAGTTGATTAATAATCAATTAATTATTGCAGCTCTACATTATATCAACATTACTGATGATCATTACATGGCTTTGTTGAATTCTGATCACAGACTCTGGAGGAGCAATAAAATAATTTTTGAATCAACAAAATCATTACAAATCAATATCTAGTGTGAAAATCTGTATTTCTTTAGTAAGTAGTCATGTAATAAGAGGACTAATATACAGCAAGGGGCTGATTGTTGCAGAGTAAACCCTGACATGGTGATGTAGGACCTGTTTGCTGTAGATTATCCCTTATTAAATTATCAAAAATCTCATTGTGTTAATATTTTGCGATAGCACCAATTGTCACAATATCGATATCGATGTATTTGGTCAAACATGTTGCCATATTTGATTTCGTCTGTATTGGCAAGCCCTACACATGATACATCATTTTTGAGCATATGGACAAATTAAAACCTGCAACGGCATGAAAGAAAATGTCAATAAATTGCTGAAGCGAAGGCAACTGGCTGCAAATGTCATCAAGTGATTGAGATGTTGGCATCTCCATGACAATCAGCTAACTAATGGTAGCACAGTTGCAGACAGCACCTAGTAATTGTGAAAAATTGAAAGCATAGTGTTTTCATGTGCTTGGAGCACTCTCAGTGAGACCAAAACCTCGTCCCACAACCACTGTGAAGCACTGCTTCCATTAGAAATGCCATCTATCCAGGCCGATCTCTGTTTATGGTCTTCTCTGTAGAATTGAATTGAAACAGACTGATAATTTGAAAATCTCTGCTACTTAAATTTGCGTAGCAGAGTCAAACTGCAAATCATTCTGTTTGTTTGAGGAACTAACCCCAATTTACTAAGTTTAACTGTAATTTGAATCCTTCTGTGTTGGGTCTGAGTTTGAGAAGCCTGGAGGGATGATATAAATCATATTAATGGTTTAAATATTTAACACCAATTTCTCATATCTTCAGCCTAAATTACCATTACCTAAATTTAGTGTTTTAATACCTAGCTTTTTTCTCATTTAGTTTGCTATTACTGTTTCTGTTTGTGACCATTTCAAAGGTGGAGTGCTGCCTGGTTCTACTGCCTCGCAGCATTATTCATCTTGAAATCAGTGCTGGTTAAAAGCACAGATGGAGGCTCTCATTGAGGGCTTTTAGGTAGTTATAAAGTCTCCACTGAAAGCAAAAGTTGAAAAGCTTTTTTTCTTTGGAAGTATCAGACCCAGCTTTTGTATTAGTATTTTCATAATTGACATTGTTAGCTGAAATGTTTCAAAAAGGCATCACACTATTTTCTGTGGTGAGGAAACCTGTGTTTGTGTTCCTGAGTGATGTATGACTTTTTTGTGAATTACTGTTTACTGAATCACTAGATCTTAGATAAGGGACTGTTGCTTTGTTTAACTCTGGTTCTTTCGTCTTTCATCCATTCAGCTGATGAGAGTGCACAACCAAGACTGTGTTACTCAGTTTTCACAGAAACACTCCCATAAATTCAGGTGAATCATAACAGTTTTTGGATTATTAAGTCAAGGTTTATTTGTGTGAAAAGGCCTGACAATGATGGGAGAATATTGTCAACTACTTTCCAAATGTGAAAATTCAGCTCTGTGCATTGGTTTCTAGCTGGAAATATTAATGCAATCAAGAAAAGTTCAAATTCAGTGGATCCCGCAGTGACAGCTCAGATGTCCTGCAGAGAAGCTACTGTCAGATGACATGAAAATACAGGATGTACTATCTTGGGACATTAGTGACATGCCTACCAGCTGTGAGTGTCCAGACAAAAGCAAATGTTATATGGAAAATAACCAACAAATTTAAAATAATCAGTAACAGAGTTCCTTCAAACAACAGTCTACAATGTGCATGAACAGATATCATACTGCATTCAAAGATCCTTTTTTTTAATGGGAAAGAATGTTGGTTGTAAATGAAAGGTCTAATAAGTTTAGAAGTTGTGGTCATGATTTAGTATGTAACTTGCATAAGTGTCATACTGTAATAACATCACAAATGCTGAAAATGCTATCAAGAAATATCTTTAATTGTTAACATGTACTATGTCTGCTTTTCAGCCTATTTTTTTTTATGATGCACAGTGAAACTTGTCTCATGTCTAATATATACTGTATGTTTACTCAACAAAACTAGAAACACGATACTTGTGCACAACACTTTTGGTCCCATTTTCATGGGTTGAAATAAGAAATCTAAGACTTCTGTGCATACAGAAAGTTTACTTCTCTCAAATTATGTTCACGCATTTGTTAAAATCCGTGTTAGCGAGGACTTCTCCTTTACCAAGGTAAGTCATCCACCCGGCAGGTTTGGCATATAAAGGTGGTAATTAAGCATCATGATTATTACCCAGGTTGGCCTTGGACTGGTCACACTAAAAGGATACACTCTGCAATATGCATTTTTGTCTTGATTTATTAAGACTTGTATTAGGTACTGAATTATGGCTATTTGACTTAGGACTACAGGTACGATTTGCCCCCAGGAGGGCAAAATCATGACCCTCGCTACTCTGCGTCAGATTGGCTAGTACTTGTTACCTTTGTTGGTTAGGCTGGTTAGGTTTAGGCATGAGGAGTGATTGGTTAGGTGAAGGAAATTTATCTTGATAACTCTCCCCAAGCTTAGCCCGTCGGCTTAGCCCAGTTTGCATAGAGAGTCAAAGCAAGTGCACCGGCCGACGCTTGCCCTGCGGGTTCCCTGACAGGTTGTCCTACGACCATTTGAGTCCTTGTTTATTGTTGTTCAGAAGTTATAATCCGCTATCCACATTTGTCCGAGTGTGGTGATTTAAATAATTTTGAATCCATGTCTAGATTTTCAGATGCCACAAGTAGGATTTATGTGGGTATGTTAGGAATAGTTTAGTGGTAGATGTAGTAATCTTAAGACATCCTGGGACTTGAAGATGCTTGAGCGAGTGCTTTATTTCATTCCTCTGTATAGGATACCATAGCTGGAGGTGAGTAAAGAGAGAGGAGTGAACGAGGATAGGTTACGGACATGAGAACTGGATAAGTTCGATCATGCCGTGTATGAGAGGAGAGGAAGAGTGAGAAGGGGGGGTGGGAGCAGGTAAGAAATGGGGGGTACTTAGGTTTAGGGAATAGGACAGGGATAGGTGTAGTTAATTAGAAATGGGGGAGAGAATTAGGATTAGGTATTGAAAGAAGACTGGTTAGGGTGAGAAGAAGAGGACAGGGATAGGTTTAGTGTATAGAAAAAGTGTGAAATTTTAGGTTTAGGCGAGTGGGGGAAGTGGTTAGGGTGAGGGTAAGAGAAGGGAGGGGGATAGTTATAAGGAGGTGGAACAAGAGGGAACCAGTGAAAAAGGGTTAGGGTAGGTTAAGAATATTAGGGTCAGCCAATCAGAGACAGAATAGGGTGAGTTATGACTTTGCTCTCCTGGTAAAACATTTGGTATCTGTAGTACTATGTGACAGCCACAGTTCAGTGCCTAATAAACACCTTTTTTCCAAGGCACACCTGTGCAATAATCATACTGTTTAATCAGCATCTCTGTACCACGCCTGTCAGGTGGATGGATCATCTTGGCAAGGGAGAAGTGCTCACTAACACAGATTTTAACAAATTTGTGAACAACATTTGAGAGAAATAAGCATTTTGTCTGCATAGAAGAAGTCTCAGATCTCTTATTTCAACTCAAACAAAAGTGTTGCATTTATATAAAGTAAACTTGGACCACCTGCTCATTTGCTCACAGTGCTGCAGAACCGATGTGAGAAGAGGAAGTTTTCATGAGCTGACAGTCAATGGCACATTCCACCTTTCCACATCAGATATGCAAATATATTGTATACTAAGTCAAATCAAGCTGTGTACAGTTTGTCGTCTCAAAGAAAAACAAGTCACTCAGTCACAGACGTTTTAGAAAGTCTCCAGTTTAACCACATTATGTAAGCCACTGGTTTGGATAATAATTTCATTGTTTGGAGTAAAAATGAAGGTCAGTGTTGTTTCTCAAATAATCAGTGTAAACATCTGAATGCACTCAGTTTTTCATGGCAACAGATGCTTCTTAATGGACACAATTACGTGGATGCTGGAAACTTTTTCTAGTAGTGTTGATGCATCCTCAGATTTCAGCTATGAACTTGGTGTTTGAAAATGTTATCAGGACTGACATCAACCAGAAATTGCCAAAAAAAAAAAAAAAAAAAAAAATTAAATTAAATTGATATTTTGTATTTTTATTTCTGTTATGGAGGTGTTTTAATTATCCGTCTCTCCAGAAGTGTTCTTCAGATTGTCAGATTGATCTGTTTTGTTATTCCTCCCGTGTGTCAGGTTCCCCTCTGGCCAACGGCAAGATGCATCTCCACAGCTCAGTAAAGCGGAAGTTGGCTGAGGAGAAAGGCTACGTGTTCGACAAGCGGCTCAGGTACAATGTGCGACAGAACGAGAGCAACTGTCGATTCCGGGACATCGTGGTCAGGAAGGAGGAGGGCTTCACGCACGTCCTGCTCTCCAGCCAAACAACAGACAACAACGCTCTGACACCAGAGGTGAGAATGAGGATGTATACACACCTACACACACTGTTTTACTCCTCATATGTACGAGTTCATTCATGCAGGTCCATTTGTCCCTTACGCTTTGGTGTTCCCTGGTATGTATCAGTTTAATTCTGTAACTTTTTGATTGCTTGCCAGTTGACATGGAGCTCTGTTTGGGGAAAAATAAATGAGAAAAGTTTCCTCATTAACTGCTGTGTAGATGCCCTAGAGCTGTGCGCTGACTCCACAACTGCTCCAGGGGAGCTTTTCAGAAGACAACTTTAGAAAATTGTGGTTTTATTTGACAGCTGCCAGGTGTGTGAATATGTTTAGCTACATGAATCTTACACAGAGCATTGCTGAAAAAGAGTGTGTATACTCAGCAAAAAAAGGGTAGGAAATAGCTCTTGGGCTCTGTCCATTGTACTAACACAGAGTTTCCTTAAAACTGCCTCCTGCCAAACAAGGTTTCTACAAGTAGAGCAATTAGGGGTACATATAATCCAGCGTTCTGCCATCTGTTGTTATTGCAGTGAAAATGTCAGTTGAACCAGTGAGGAAATTATGCAGTGAGTTCATAGAGGAGAGCATTATGTAATTATTCTTCAAGAGAACTGGAGACCCTAGAGTTTTCCAGTGATTTCCACTGCTTGCTATGTAGAAATTGACACTGACAACTCTGCTAGAGATCGTAATTTTGAAGCTTTCCTGTTTTGGTCCAGTCAGTGTCAGATTATTTTGTTCAAACAGGCTGCTAACACAATTTATGATAACTAAAGTAATTTGTTGCGGTAGTGCTAAGTGTAACGTTATCTGTGGATTTCATTTCACTGGCCTGCCGGCATCTTTATGGTCTGAGTAAGCTAGCTGCTGGATGCTAGTCATAGTTACATAATGTTCCAGCAGTTTGACAATTTCTTTTTTTACACATAGCTCTATCATTACCAGGGTTGGAAGGGTTACTTAAAAATGTATTCTGACACAGTTCTTTAGTTCTTTAGTTTCTTCAGTTTATTGACCTTTTAGAATTGTCACAGGTTCATAAAGACACTTGTCATTAAAACTACTGAATTATTTTGCTGTTACAATGAAGCAATACTAAATAAACCATAAAATGTACAATGTGCTAAATAGCCAGAAATGTAATTTTTTTCTGAGTTAAGATCTGTATCTCACATCACAAATCTCATATCTAAAATCCACTGTCATTTAGGAGTCTGCACATACAGGGGATTGATCATCTCCTATATCTCTCAGTTCAACATCTTGGGATGGTCAGTTTTTTTGACTTTCTTGCCTGACCACCTGTGACCTTTCCTCCCTCGGGGGGGGGGGGGGGGGGGGGGGGGGGGTGTGTGGGGGGGTGGTGGGTAGACAGCCACTTAGGTTGGGTTGAGCAGCTTTCTGTCAAGACAGTTGAGTGTGTCTCATGTGAGAGTACACAATACACAGTACAGAGAGCCTGCAAGTACCCTGGGTACCTCAGGCCAAGTATGATTTTACAAGCCATTTTCTGTACACTTTCCAGCCTTTTAGCCTGGTCTGCAGTTACTGATTGCCTGTTCAAGAATCAGTAACTTAATCCAAGTGTCACAATATTAAAGTAAAGTAGCTTGATTACTTTGTTACTTTTGGATTACCTCAATATCAAATTGTGAAATTATTTAGCCTAATATATTTTGTGATTGTTGTTATTTATTAAATGTTTGTCCAGATATTTCTCAGATTAGTTTGATAGTGGTGTTTGCACATGTAAATGTGTTTCTTTAAGTAGCCTGTTCTATTCACACTTCACACTAAAACTTTAAGTAAGATGACATTAACTTATTCAGGTTTGGGGCTTCTGTTTTTATCCACACACCATCCTGGGCACCAACATCACCACAAATAGTCCCAAAATATTTTTCAGTAGTAGAAGCATCAACAGTATTGACAGTTTAGCTAGCTAACTGGATTTCCTTGTAGGTAACATTAGTGTCGTGTATTAGTGTGCCCTAATGATGTAATCCCATTACATGTAATCCATTACTCCCCAAGCCAGATCATTACTTTCAGAGCATGTCTATCAAGTAAATTTATATACAGTAGCAGCACAAACACACACCTACAAGGATCGCAGAGCAGCACCGGCCTGCTTCAGTACAACAACAAAGCTAACACAGTTTGCACTGCAGTAAAACATGCACCACAAAAAGTAGCATGAAAAAATAGTAACTGGCATTCAGCCTTCTACACTTGTTATTTAGTTGTCAACACAGTTTCTCTTTACTGTCCCACAATATAACAACATTAACCCAATATTGCCCCAGCCTATGGTAATAGCCACATTAGCTGCTCAACAGGGTAATACTGAGCTCAGGTTAGCCTATAAAATAAATACTAAAACAACATGAAACATGGCAAAACTTATAAAAAAGAAAAAAGAAAAAAAAGTTCAGGTCACAGACAGCCTGTTTCAATCCATTTCTGAACTTGAACTGTTACTGGCTCTTGTGTTGCTTTTGAATTTTTTGAAGCATTGATTCATTCATTTAGGCTAACACACACTGTGAAAGTATAAAACAAGAAGGGCTTAGCCTCTGGAAAAAGAAAAAAAACATGAATACAATGTTGTAAATTTTTGCAGTATTTTTTAGTCTGTTTGCATTTATTAAGATTTAAGACATCACCAAAATTTAATATTTAACATGCAAATAAAGAAGCCCAGACACTTTGACAACTCTTACAATCTTATCCAGGTATTTCAATACAAATGCAGCTGTTAAAATAAAATGATTAATGCTGCTGTTGCAATGACAGAATTTCATGATGACTGAAAACCCAGATCATCATGCCTGATAACATTTAGACCTGAAACAACTAAAACAACTAAAGTATTTTTTTTTAACCATTATACTACACTCATATAAACAGGATCTTGCTATTTTTACTTCTGATTGGGTCTGATATGCCAGCTGAGTCTTCTCTTCAGGCATTTTGGGTACATAATCTATGTCAAGCTGTGTTCACTGGCTTTTGACAGGTTTTCTCATAGTCTCTGCAGCAATTTGTTGATCACCTGCTAACTCCATGTCAATCAAATTCCCCCCATAAAATCAGCCTGTAGCAGCAGAGCACTACACCCTGAATCAGGAGTTGTGCTATGATTAGTCTGTCGCAGAGTCTAATTTAAACATTACATTTAGCATGATACCTATTTTGTCATGTGTTTATATGTAGACTTATATGCTGCTTTATGAGACATTTTAGATGAATATGCCAAAAACAGCCAGTTAAATCAGAACATTTCCATCTGCAACACTGAATGCAGTTTAATGGTTCTGCTCTGATGCTGGTGCTCCTTGGATTGCACTGTGATGATCCACCACTCAAGAATTGGCTGCCTGTAGAAAAGTACCAGCCTGTGATTGGTTGCTCATTTCCACACTCCAATCAACAACAAGCTGCTCCATTCAAAGGTCCCCTGGATGTATTCAGTAACTTGCTTTCATAGCTCATTAGAAGCTTTCTCTATCCACACTTTTGAATGTTAGTCAGTCTGATTGCTTTTAGACTCTTGGTCTATAATAACCTTCAGGTTGAGGGCGTATTATGCAGAATTGTCCTAAAAAAACAATGTATAGACTCATCTAGAAATAATCCCTCTTTAAATCATCACTTATGATCCAGTAGGAGCAGTGTGGTTGTATTTTGCTTGGCTTGGGATGTTTCTGGGCTTCGACCTTTTTTGCGGTCTGTAGCCTTCAGCGAGTAACAGCAGGCAGGGTGTGAGGTCGTGACTTAATAGAATGTAGCGACCGACGGCTACATAGCTGTTCCTTTCCTTTGCTCTCTGTCTGTGAGAGCTGCAGAGAGTTACACATACAGGCAGAGCAGACTGAGGATCACTTCAGCTGTGTTCACACACAGGTGTGGGCATATTTAGTTCTGCTTTCAACCAGAACCACACAATCAGAAAATAACATTTTATTTGTCTTATTCACTTCTAATACCGGTCCCTCTGTTAATTCACTGTCTAGATCTCTCTACGTCTCTCTCATTCGTTTAGCTGGGGAGGAGGGGCCAGTTTTGAATGGAGCCTTTTCAGAACAATCCTGCATATTCCACCTTTAATAGTTGTAGTTATAGTTTCTGAATTACAGTGTCATCGCCCCTACATTCAGTTTTGAATCTTTCAAAATAATTTTTTTTTTTTAAATAATCAATTAATAAATGCTTTCAAAATTTTGATAAATGGTGAAAACTTCATGATGATACGATGAAAGCTTTATTATAATTAGCATGGCTTTAAGTTACATTTACTGACACTGACACTGTCACTGACCAGGCCTTATGTAAGTATTTGTAATTTTAACCACTGCTGACTAATGAAAACTATAATATGTAACATTTAAGCATGACAATGTCTATAAACACTCGACATATGTTAAATATTTTTGTTCAGTTGTATACTTAAATTATTCCATATGTATATGCCTTTCCTGCTAGCTGTTGCTATATAGTTGCTAGTTGCTATAACTTCTGAGAAAACACGGGATACGATGGTTATGTCAGAGAATGAAGAAGTAAGTTGGTGAATGTGACTAAACATAACATGAATCAAATTTCAATATTACTGATCCATGAACATGATTTCTTGCTGAGTCATGTCAGATAGATTTTCATCAGCTTTGATGGCTGTTTAAAAGTGAAGAGAACAACTCCCATGATCCCACACAACTGCATGCCGCCATCAAACTATGCCTTTGTTATTGTTTTAATGTGAAAGAGACCCTGAGTGGCAGAATTTACATATTGTGTGTTTAACGTATTAAGCCTGTCAATTTGATCTATTGTGAGTTGACACATAGAAAACATTTTAAATAACTGAAAATAGAGTTTTAATGTATTCTTTTTGGAGATTCCTTAAATTTCCTTTATTATAATTGTGAGTTTAATGACAGATAATGGCATGTGTCACAATAATCCACCTCTGGCTCATAAATCTAAGCAAACAGGATTCTCCTCCCCCTAGACTGTGGGATGTGTCTCAGATCTTCCACAGAGGGTGGTTCTGGCTTTGATACAGCCTCGTGTGCATGGCAGCCTGTACTTCACAGGCAACTGAAGTGGCCTAAACTGTGTGTGCACATGTGTGTGTGTGTACTTTCATGTGTGACAGTAAGCCCGTAAGCTGTGGGCTTATCAAACAGCTCTGATAGCTCCTTCTCTGTCTCACAGTCTTTGAAGCTACAGGAACAAGAGAGTCTGCGGATATGCCTACTGAATGGATTTTGCTGAGAAAATCATCCAAAATATCCCGGTGCATTTTTCATCCAAACACTCAGTGCTTGCTTTAAGTCCCACCAGCTGAACTGGTTCTCTTTCTGTCACTTTCTGCATCTGTGCTCTACTATTCAAATGTTTTTGAACATCCTGTGTTTTATCATGTCTCCAAGCAGCACGTTGACAACAAGACTCCTGAAATTATATTATGACATGTGAGAAGTATTTGAATTTAATTTGGAAACTGCCCAGATCACTCTCATCAGGCACTGTAGCATATTTGTATATAAATACTGCATACGAAGGCTTTATTACTGCACACCTGCCTTTAATAAAGCACTAATTAGGAGAGAAAACAGAGTCTCAATGGGCCTTTTTTCACAGCAGGCATTTTGACCTGTCATAGTAGGAAAAGCACAGGTGCTGCTAATAACATTAACGAAAGGTCTGTTTTATTCAAGTGTCCCAGTTAGCCATGACAGTGTGACGGTAACTACTTATACATGCACAAATTATTATTTTTTTGCCTTTATTCCGGCAAAGACAATATTCCTTGTTAACATGGCTAATGAAATATGAATATTGCACTAGGGCTGAATGATTTCTGAAAAAATAACTGATTAGTGTGACTGACATTGCAATTGCAATATGATTTGTGATATTAGATGTTATGATAATGTTTACATAATTTTCTAATTTTCATTGAAATCATATTAAAATGATTATGGCACTTTTTTTTGCTGGGATCTGTGCAAAACAAAACAAAAAGATTTTCTTAAAGGAAGATGCAGAATTGCAGAATTTGTCAGTGTTGCTTGTAAACATGCAGAAAGATAGTTGGTTGTTGAGCACATCAGCCAACACTCCCATTTTTCCTGTGTCTCTCCCGTATTTCATTGCCATCTCCCGGTGCCCTCCATTTTGTTGTTTTTCCCCGGAAACTCCCATAATTTTCATTGCCCTCAAAATCATTATAAATTGATCTATATGTTTTGTATGTTTGCCTGACACAGACCTGGTTCAGGGTGCAAAAGCTTGCATTGGACCTTCAGTTTAATATTTTTCAGCACCAGATGAAGTTTGAATAATAATTGCCAAGCACATGGTGGTAGGTCTAGTGCACGGACTGGGCATCTCCATTCACACCTCTGGAACAGCTGTACCAGTCACAGTTAAACATGATAACAACAGCTCAGCAAAATGGAAAGATTTACTTTAGGAAATGTAAAACATGTCGGGATGGTTCAGAGAGTCACAACATGAGCACACATCACCCCAAATCTGCACTCAAACCCAAATGAGATGATTTTCCATCAGGTTTTCTGGTCATTTAATGAAAGTAAACATAATGAGCAGTCATGCCCAGGAAGTCAAATACAGACATTTTGGGTTAGTACCAAAGTGAGCACAGCGAAATAATAAGAAAATAAGAAGGTATGGGCAGAGAGCGGGATCTCTGCAGATGCAGGCACCACCACACAGTTCTGGTGGGTCATGGGTGATTGATTGAGAGAGATTATTTTTGTATGAGTATTTCAGGAAAATTCTGCATAATTTGCCTTCATGTCTGTAGAATATGAAGTGTAGGACATCTCTGCAGTACAACATTTAAAATGGTATTCTGACATACATTTCGCCTTTAACAAATATTGTGTCTCTTACGATTTGAAAATTGCAGTAGGCCATATTGCACTTTTAATAAAAATAAAATTAATTGTTCAGTCATATATTCCACAGATATTCCCATTATGCAGCCAAGCATACTGCAGAATATGCTGTTTACAATATTCTATTATCCACAGCTCTCCTCTATGTAAAATAGTTCATTCTTGTCTCTTCAATTTTTATTATTTGTAATATTTTTTCTATGAGTTGCAAGAGGGAACTACATGCAAATCTCACTATACAGCCCTGTTGTATGATGATACATAAATGAATCTATTAATGTATGATAGATAAATTAATCTTATATCTTGAAGTCTGAATAATAGTGGAAAATTACTGTCCACTATGCATGTAAACATAGTGAGTCAGCACATGCGATACCAGGACCCTGTAACTGAAGCAGCTTAATGGAATTCAGCCAAACTTTTTTCATTATTTACATCTGTGCTTTTCCTACTGAGACATGAGAAAATGACCTCTTTGAAAAAGGCCTGTTATTATCTTATATTATCAATTTAGCTTTCTGAGACACCTGGACTGTGTCTGCAATCATACCCTATTCACTATATAGTGCACTATATTCACTATCCACAATTTTATTGGCGTTTAAGTGTCACCATGGCGTGTGTGCTACTTTTGTATTACATATCTCACAGTGCAGTGTGTTGCATTTTATAGATGCAAACATTACAGTTGTATGGCAATTTGCCTGTCAGTGATGATGCAAAAAATCTCAATTTACCACTCTCTAGAGTAGACTACTGAGTGTGCTATAGGGAGCAGTGAATGAGTGAACGAGGGAACTATTTCAGATACAGTCACATAAAAAGGCAAGCTATTTCTGTTTCGAGAAATCAGAAACTGTCCTACAGATAAAAAATGCAAAAAAAAAAAAAAAAAAAAAAACTCTATAAAACATAAAAACATATGATTGATTGACTTATCACCACCCCTGGAGGTGGTGATTTCATGTCTAAGGAGCTGATGCATGCTGTTGCAAGGATCTTTGTTGTGGATACCGCTTTTGTCTACAAAATGTCCTCGAGGCCTCTGCTCACTGCACATGAATGTCACTTTGATGTCCCTCTGTTTCACAGACTGGAACCAGCATCTGTCCATCTTTGCTTCATATATCTGAGCAGGATTTTAATTCACCTTTGTTAGAATAATGTCACTCGTAGTCACACACAGACACACAGGCCATATCCACTTAAAACGGGGGGACAGATTATGTGCTTGGTGAGACACAGAGAATTAAGTTCACTTTGAGGTTGAATGGTTAATATGGGTCAGGGGGTGATAATCTGATTAAAATGCAGCAATAGTTGTGCAGATTGACTGCAGACAGTGATGTGGCAGTGGGGTGTTGGGGTTTCCAGACAACTTCTTATCAGGTCAGCTGTCTGACAAAGGCCAAACACTGTCTGTTGATGCTGAATGATGCGCTGCTGATATTAACTTGTCTCTCTTCACAGACTGCTCTATCAGTCCCATTTGTTGAGGTATCAAACAGCAAGGACTCAACGGAAGGCTGACCATTGATTGTGTTTTTTTTAATTATTCCTTCAATAACATTATATAGATGAATTAAGAGAAAAATGTATTTGAGTCATTATATTTCATTTCACAACTTTTCTTACAACTCCTGCTGGTCCCACACTACAACCAGCAGGAGAAGCTTCTATTAACATCCAGTACCGTCAGTTGCTGCTGCCAGGCAGGTTGTTAAGGAAACAAGCTGCCCAACAAGTTATCATGTAAACATTTCACCTGCTGCTGCTCACAAAAGTAACGTTATTTACATTTAAACAAAATATTTCCTTCAACATCTTCTATGTATTTCATATTCTTTCATATTTACAACCAACATTCTTTGAATTGTCATGGATTTGTTGAAGTCCCTGGTATTCTTGCAATGACTTATTGCATGAAATAATGTGCTTACAACTTGAGGTAACTGTTAGTCAACAGATGACTTAAAACAGCTCTGGACGTAAGAAATGAGCCAATGCAGACCATTTTTAAAAATGCAATTAGAACATGTATTTGCTTACCATGAGCAAGTATCTAGGCATCAAGCTGACAACATGAGCCCTTGATACTTTTGTTGGTAAATTCAGACTTGATAAAGATATCATAACTTTTTAGACATACTAGTTTTAATGGAATTTGGCTTCCATTGAATTTTAAGATTCAAGAGATTTTGCCATTTGCACAGGTACAGGATGGTGCAGGTACATTGAATTTCTTGTGCTTCTGTTTAATGTACAACCCTAATTCCAAAAAAGCTGGGACATTGTGTAAAATGTAAATAAAAACTAAATGCAATGATTTGAAAAAACGATGTGTGGTAAATATGACCCTGTCCAAACTTTTTTGGAATGTATTGCCAGCAGTTGCTCTGTTAATCAGTTAATTAAAAAGTTACAGAGTTAATCACTTTGAACATTAAATATCTTCTTCAGTCTTAGTAGTGCATTCAGTTTGATATAGGTCAAAAAGTTTTTGCAGATCATTGCATTATGTTTATATTTACATTTTACACAGCGTCCCAACTTTTTTGGATTTAGGATTGATTTTTTTTATTAATATTTATTCACTCCACTTTGTCAAAGGAATGTGTTGTCATGGTGAAATAGGATATATATTTAAACAGAAAGCACTTGCAAATTGACTGAAAGAATGAATGCAATAGTTCTACCTGACAAAAGACTAAACACTTGCAGTATGGTTTTTCCTTTAGTGTTATTTTCTTATTTAGTACTTTTAATAGCAAGATAAATAAAAGCACTGGACTGACTTTAACACCAGCACTTATGAAACTGGATCTTAAAAATCTGTGGCCTGTAAATTGAAAATATGTTGATCACATGGTGCCTAGTTACACAAGATGAATAGCGCTATTGTAAATGCACTTTTCCATAAGCTGTCAGCATTGTTTGGATGGAAATAAGCATTCTTCCACTCCCAGTGTCATTATTTCTTAGGCCTGTCTGTCTGCCAAAAAGTTTTTCAGCTCTGCTCTAAGGATTGAATATCTATATTTTAGCTTTTTTTCTCAGCTTTTTTTTCTCCATGTGTCAGGTGAGTTGAAAAAGTAATACACTTCTCCTCCTTTTCCTCTTCAGATCATGAAAGAAGTGTGTCGAGCTCTGGGTAATGCAGCTGCTGATGACAGCAAATTATTATTGCTCAGCTCTGTGGGGACTGTTTTCTGCAGTGGCCTGGAGCCGTCGTACCTGATAGGGCGTCTGTCCACTGACCGCAGAAAAGAGAGCAGCCGCATCGCAGATGCCGTGCGGTAATGAGAAATCTGTCCATTATGAACCCTGACTCTCTTATCACATTTCATTAGACTTGACAGGGTTGGTGCTGATTGTTTTTCTGTGGCCCCTTTAGGGACTTTGTGTTGGCATTCATCCACTTCAAGAAACCCATCGTGGTCGCAATTAACGGGCCTGCTCTGGGCTTAGGTGCTTCCATCCTGCCCCTGTGTGATGTGGTGTGGGCCAGTGAGAGGGCCTGGTTCCAAACTCCATGTGCAGCCCTCCACCTCACCCCGTCTGGATGCTCCTCTTACACCTTCCCACAGATCCTGGGCGTAGCTCTGGTAGGTCCCAGCAACATCAAGCTAATTTCACTTGACCTAATTTGATTCCTCTTAGAACCACCTGATTACCCTGTGTTTACCTAAAGTGGATTGCATAACATGTTGAAAACATTTGTAATTTCTCTCCTGTTTTTGTCCCCAATGGCAGGCCAATGAGATGCTGTTCTGTGGAAGAAAGCTCACAGCACAAGAAGC
Source organism: Lutjanus argentimaculatus (assembly GCA_034769285.1). NCBI lineage: Eukaryota > Metazoa > Chordata > Actinopteri > Lutjaniformes > Lutjanidae > Lutjanus > Lutjanus argentimaculatus. The sequence continues at coordinate 894,525 of JAWZSL010000045.1, read as the reverse complement.
CTGCAGTCGAGGTCTGGTGTCACAGGTCTTTTGGCCAACAACATTTAACCAAGAAGTAATGTTGCGTGTGAAGGAAATGGCATCATGCAATGCAGTGGTAGGTCCTGATCTAGACAACCTAGAGGGCAAAGCATTCTCTTGAATATAACCAAATGAACACACTAGAGCAACTAATGAACGTGAACATGTTGTCAACTGATTTAAAAAAAACATGAAAGTGTGATGCAGACTCACAGCATAGAGAGAACAGAAGTGTCAACATGATATAGCCTAAAAGCTTTTTCTGATCGTGCAGCATGGAGTGTATGACCTGAGCTACACTGCAGACTGGAGTCTCTATTACAGTGAGAAACAGACAATAGATTTGCACTATGCAGGTCTATGCTTGTCTCCTCTGTCTCATCTCCCTCTTCATCTCCTTGCAGTTCTCATGCATTATGGGGCATTCACTTTGAACTGGGAAGTCAGAATTTCCAAGTTTTCCAGTAGGAAATCTCAACAGTATGTTGGTGTTCAAGTCTGCTGTGGTGTAAAATGTTCTCAAAACTATAGATATAAGTTATCCTGGTCATTCAAATCAATACAAAAAGCATGAATATCATGCGCCATTTAGTATAACATCATTATATGGACTCCAGCATCCCTGGTAGGAAGAAGTTCTATTTAAAATTAAATTTACAAAATGAACGTGAACTAGCTCATTTTTGGGACTGTGAACTTGGGTCAGAATTCTAAATTGTGTACTAGCTCATTTTAATCTCTCTAAACCAGGGGTGTCAAACTCAATTTCATCTTGGGCCACGTCAGCGTTAGGTTTGCCCTCAAAGGGCCAGTTGTAAATGGAAGAAAATACAATTGTATATTGTATATATTCTGCTGCTCTGTTTCAAGAACAGTGAGGCTCCGTGTTACCTGCTCTCACAGTCACATGACGTCTCTGTGGGTCAGACTCGTGTCTCTGTTCTCTGCTGTCAGACACGTTTTACATAAATGATTTGTAGCAGTGTTTCTCATCTTTCCTAAAAATACTCCAAACTTGTTCTACACTTGCACGTTATGAAAGTTTGGTGGTGCGACGCAGTACAATGTCACTTCTGTCGCTGTTTTCATCGCGGTCTGCTCTGATAAAAATGAAGCGGAGACACAAGAGAGGGAGGAGGGAGCGCTTGTTTTGTGTGAGTGCGGCAGCAGGCGTCCAGTGAGAGCAGTGCGGGCAGAGACAGGAGGAAATTTACAGTGGCAGCTCCTTGATGCCAAAAATGAAACATATGCGCGTCCTAATGAGATGTATCGATACGCTAGTGGTGCATCGATCTGTTTCCAATTCATGTTAATCTTTTTAGCGATACAGGCTGTCTGAACCGATGCACTCGTATCTTACGCATTAAAGTCTGATGCATCGGATACACACCTAATGATGCATCTAGTTACTAAATGACTTAAGTGTGTGTGTAAAAGGGATGCATTCTTGGACATGTAGTTATTATTATACACCATACTTCTGTAATGCAGTTTAGGCCTGTATGATGCAAATTATATTTTTTGCAACTTCTCGCGGGCCACATAAAATGAGATAGCGGGCCGGATTTGGCCTGCGGGCCTTGAGTTTGACATGTGCTCTAAACTGAAGTTCAAGCTAGCTCTTGTGAAGTGTAAACTTGCAGAACATTGCTAATGTCCCTCTTCTCTCTCTGTGTATGATTAAAAAGGTTTTAGAAGAATCCAAATGCCTGGTGAGGAGTATCCTCATGTCAGTCCTGGAGGAAGTCAATGAGAAAGAGTGTCAGATGCTGAAGCAGCTGTGGTGTTCAACCAAAGGACTTGAGGCTCTCTTCAGTTACCTGCACAACAAGTCATATGAGAAGTGATCACAGGTTCAAAGGTTATCTACAGAGGGACGTCCAAACTGAAGGAAAAGTTTCATCATGGCTCTTTGTTTCCATCCATCAGCAGAAAGGATTCTCTGGAGTTCTGTTTGCTCACGTGTCAACTACCAATTCCTTCTCAATCATCTTTTGTAAACCAACTTTTTTATTGGATCCACAGCTGTCCAGATGTGTTTAATGTAGGAGTTAAGGAGCAAAGGGCCAAATGTGTATTGCTTAAATCAGCACTGAAGGAGGTTCTTCAGGGAGGTACAGAGTGTTTCTGTGCATATGTGAGACTTGTGTGTTTATGAAATCATCAGGATGTATGAAATCAATGTATGTGTGATAGCACATGATGAACTGACAATAATATATATTAATATATATTTATTTCAAGCGTGTAAAAGAGTTGCTTTCTGTATATGAGATGCATTTTTCAGGATTTTCTTTGGTCGTTCTGAGTTGAAGTGTGAACCAAAGTTTGCATGAGGACACTGTTTCATGCACATTCCATCCTCTCTCTATACGGAAGGAAAAAAACTGGCCACAAAGACTCATACATGTCATGTCATGTAGTCTAATGTTACTATAGAATATCATGAAACACTCTGGATAATTCAAAGCAAATTCTTGGGGGGTTTTTCATCACATGATTCATTTTTCATACTGTAAAAAACGTTATTACACAGGACAGACATCTTGTTTCCAGGAACTTTGTCATTATTGTTATAATCACCAAAAATGAGACCGGTCTAGTAGATGAAAAAGCATCCTTTTACTGTCAGTATCCATCTGTCTTAAAGTTATTTTCACTTGTTTTGTGGCGGTTTAATATTAACTTTTATTTATACAAATAAAATCTCATTGAGGTCAGGATTTTTCTTCCAAGGGAGATGTAGGATTTTTTTTTTTTTTTGTGAATCAGACAGCTAAGTGTAAATGGAGAACACTGGAAGTGTTGCGTGAATGCTAGCACTAAATGTAGAAATTTTTCTGTTCTTAATCAAATGGCATTTCGGCTTGAGTACAAAATGACTTTAGATGATTAAATGAAATTGGTGGCACATATCACATGGAAGGATTAGCAATGGATTTCATCACATTTTCGTTTGAGCTGAACATAGTAAGTAGCCTTACATGCAGTACTGTGGTGGTTCATATGTATAACATGGCTTCTAGTTATCAGTGCAGATAGTTGTGTGAAATGCGTGGTTGTTGTTTTTTTTAAAAAGAAAACAAAAACATCAGATGATCATGTTGATATTACCTGACAGTTATTTCTTAGCGGTGTATTTTTAGAGCACACAAAAGAGATGATATTTGCTCGGTCTTCACCTACACTAATTGTCAGTGATCAATATTGTGGAAATGCGACAGTCTGTTGTGTAGAGTTGACTTTGTCCTTACCTGCATGTGATGATTTATTATTTTCAGAAATTTTCTATTGCAATGTGTATTATATTATACTTAGGAATCTATTTTGTTTTACCAAAAAAAGTAGGTCTGTGAAAATTGTTTTGTAAAACTCAGAAGATATTTGTCCATTTTTGCAGTTGTACACATGCAGTACAGAATAATATATAGATGAGGTAAACTGTTTTGTGTAACTTTAATTGCATGTAATATACTGTACATATAAATGTGTTGCCTGTCTGAATACCTTGTATTCCAGGGTATGTTTTGTACCAACATTGTAAGTATTGTTAGAAATGGTGCAGTTTATTTTTGTATTTATTTGAGATATTTACTATTTGGATGTGCAGTGCCATGTGGTCTCCTTTGCTCCAGAAGCACCCCGACTCTCTTAATCACCCTTTCTAAATTATCACATAAAATCTTTCATGAATAAAATGGGTCAGGAAAGCAGATAATTTCTGCATATATATAATTTCAAAACCAAAATATCTAAACACTATTGTCACTTGAATGTTCACCTTTTCAGTTCACATGACCAGATTAAGCATTCTGATGTAAATGATGATGGAGGAATTTCAGATAATTCAAAGGGATAGTTCAGATTATTTGAAGTGGAGTTGTATGAGGTACTTATCCACAGTCAGAGTGTTACCTACAGTAGATGTTTGGCACACCCCTAGTTTGGGGAAGCAGCAGGTTTATCGGTGAAGGAGGCTCAGCAGTCTCCTGGTGTAGACAGGGTCAGCAGCAAAACATATTGATTTTGCCAATGACGTCTGGTGGCTTTGGAGAAAGCGATATTTGTCTTATAGAAATGCAATTTCCCGGTGGAAAAGCCTGTCTGATGGCAAAGCAAAGCAATGAAAATATTCTAAATATAACAAACTTAAACTGATAGTGATTTTTTTTCAATGGACCTTTTGTAAGTGACTAAAATACAGTTTGCTACTGACCCTGTCCACACAAGTTCATTGCTTAGCTTCTGTGCTGGTGGACCTCTCACATTCTCCAAACTGGAGGTGTGTCGACCAGCATCTACTGTAGCTGTAACACTTGACAATCAATAAGTACCTCATACAATCTTACATCAAATAATCTGAACTAATCCTTTCATATAAAATATTGAGCTTTACAAGTAACAGATAACCAATAAAATGACCCTTATTGTATTTCAGATTTGTCCATTTCAAGCATATAAGACAGTTGTTTGAGGTTGTTTAATGATTTTCAGTCATCACTTTTATTTGTGGCCATTGCAGTGATTGGTTTGATGAAGCATTTTTCAACTAAAATGAACAAAAACAACATCACACTTCTACCTAAGCAAAGTTGCATTGAAATGCATCTAAATTTATAATCAGCTACAGTTCACAAAATCAGTCTTGTTACGTTTTCAGTCAGTTTGGCAGGTTTGTGACCAAAAACACCATTAGGCATAAATAATTAGTCAGAAGTTGATGTTTTTGTTTTTAATGAAAGGGGTCCCCATTTACTTCTTCGACTGTGTTCCTTGTCTGTTGGTAAATAACAGTTAATATCCCCAGTTCTTGCTTGGCTTTAGGGTCCCAAGAGGAGCTGAGAAGGACCTGTGTGACACTGAACAGCATCACTGAATGCAAATCACTCAGGTCAACTGAGTGTTAATCACACTGATCCTTCAAGACACAAATCTTGATGTATTTATTCATCTATTTATTTAAATTTGTTAAATATTACCTCTTCTTTTCAGTGTGTCACCCTTTCTTTACTTTGAACTTTGGGTTTCTCTTTTAGGCGTATGATCCAAATTCCCTCCTCAGCATGTGTTTTAAAGTGTGCTTGATAATAAAATTAGAAGTAAATTTAGAAGTAAACCACAAAACCCTTCTCATATTCGGTCCGTTATTTATTACAAATAACTGGGTTTTTTAAAAACAGGTTTCTGTGTTTATTTTGTCTTTTGTAACCACAATGTCATGTATGGCTCCATGTATGTGTATTCATGATTTTTTTCTCCCCACACTTTCTCAAAGCACACCTTGGGGTGCCTTACAATTTAAATATCTGTCAAAGATTCATCCATATGTTGTGAAGGGTAGGATGAGCCGCTTCAAATAAAGAAACAGTACTTTCACACTGTGTTTTTTTGTTTTTACAGTTTTCAAACCACTAACTAGACTTTTCTACTCATTTACAGCCAGAAAACCCACCTTACCAAACATTGACCCCTGACACAGTTTTGATTTGAAAGGAATTATATCAAGCAAATATTCACTAAAATAATTTTATCAACAGGTAAAAAATGCAGTAGTAGTGAAAACGCATGTTCATTCATTCATAGTCAGTGTCACTTTTACTAATGGCTGTGATTCTGTAACATTTAAGAAATAATTACTGAGAACTGAGCTTCAGTCTTATGTTCCTAAGTGTTTGCTGGTCACATCTTTCAGTCCTATTGTCTTTTAACTCAGACTCAGGTACTTGGCATTTCCTGTGTCGGCTGTGAGGAAGTACGAGTCCATCTCATTGATGAAATAGGCCTGTTACAATCAGTGTTTGATGCTGTATATGGTAAAGCGAATCCAAACCTAAAACTTGACTTAATACTGATTGTCAGCCCTCAGCCACATCTCATGGTATTCACTCAGCAAATAGAGATGGCTCAGGTGTCGTCTTCTGACCTAAATATGAACTCCCAGTCACATTACCCCAATGTCACTGACGAAGAGCTAGTAGATGGCCAAATAAAGAACAAGGAAGCAGAACACATCTAATACCATATACCATCCTTAGACAAAGAGAGAGGTTATATGACGAGTAGCTAACAGGCGACTGAAGGTTCCCATTAAAATCACATGACACCTTTACCAGCTCCAGTTGCTGAATGATGACCATAGGATGCAGTTGAAAGCTCCGTGTTACATTCAAGCTCAACAAAACTACCCTTAAAATGTTTTTTATAAATGGTTTATAATGGTTAGTAATTAGTTGGAAACACTTTATGAATGATTAATAATCAATTATAAACAAGTTCCACCATAGTTTTCACTGGCCCACTATTTGGCAAGATCTAGTTACTGCTTACTATTAATTAATATTACTAATTAGTTACTACCATTTATAACTAGCAAAAGGAAGCCTTATTTTAAAGTGTAATATACATCACTATTTTTTGATGACTAAGACTGGTTGATTAGTACAAGTAAAGCAGGATCACCCATCGTGCCACACCTGGAATACTGTCCTGAAGAAGATACCAACCATGTGGTAATTTGATTTGCCAAATCAAACTTTTTGACCATTAAGAGATGCTGATAATTAATAAATGCTGCTGAAGCTGTAGCTCAACAGTACAGATAAATGTGGGCTTATAGATCACTGTTGCCCTTTTTATCCAGTATGTTCTATCAGCAAATTAATGATTTTGAAAGTGTTAACAGCCTGATTAATGATCTAATCTTAAACCATTTATAAGGGTAGTCTTATCATAACGTGGTACCAGATCTTCTTAACAGGGTTTCTGCAGGGTTCACCAATGTAAGTTTAAAACTTTTTAAGGCCTTTTTAATGCCACATAGAAATCATCATAGAAATCATTTTAATGCCTGTTTAAAGGTCATACCAGCCTAAGTATAGAACTATGATGGAAAACCAATACGGAAAATACGGCTGACAATTATTTTTCACAGCACCCCATTTTCTGCTGAAACAGACACTTGCCAGATGTGAGCTTCCTAGCTATAATAACTAGCAGTAGTGACAATCCTTTCTTTAGGTTTAAGGACTGAGCAGCCACTTATGAGCTAAATCCACCTTTGAAACAATACCACTTGTTGTTTATAGATGGAAAACATCTCTCAACAGCCCACAACAGGATGCAGAAACATTTCATCACATGAACAGAATATTTAACGTTTTGTTGTTATTTTATAACTGCTGTTGACCCACTTATCTTACTGGGAAAGTGAAAAAAAATTATCATTGAACCCTACCTCACATCACTGCCAACAGCAGGGAAGAAAAAAAATATTTAAGATAGTAAATTCAATGCTTTTAGGACTTTTCATGACAGTCAAATACCCTGATTGATATTGTTTTTGTGTTTTACAAGGATAACACACTATCAAAGCAAAAATGGAATCATAAATAAGCAGATAATTTCACTTTATTTGAAAGAAAATAAACTTGTAACGAATCAATATGATTCCCCATTCAAACAAACTTTCAAACAACAATGACATTGTTCAATATGTATGTTCACACAGAGTAACACAGCCAGTGTTAGTTTCTGTTTGGGTTGTGCATCTCTGATACCCTGAAATGGACTCTCCTTGTTTTCCTGAATAAATCAGGCACCAGAATATTCCTAAGGTGTCCTGCCAACTAAAGTAATAGTTTTATGAATTGGTTCTGTCACCAGCTACACTAATCTCTTTGATGGAGCTGTAGCTGTATTAACAGAGGGGTAATAAATGATGATCCCCGACAGAAATCTTTAATCCAAAGTACTAGAATGATGTTGTTGTTTTTATGTTGACCTAAAATCTCCTGATACCACTGCAGATGATAAAAGTCAAAAGTGTGTCAGGGAAAGTCAAGAATGTGTCCTCTGTGTGGTCATAAAACAGCAGTAGAGGCCTGTGACACAGTGCCATGCTTAATTCAATGTCCTAATATCTTAATACTTTTAACTCGCAGTGCCAGTGGAAATGCTGCAACATGTCCTTCAGAGCTGCTCCTTGGGCCCTTCTTTCAGCTTCCTTTTCATCTCTTGTGCATGCTGCTTACTGCGCTCCCGCTTTTCAAGTCTCTGTTGAATGGTAAGGAAATAAAGCAAATGATTACAAGTACTAAAGGTCAGTAGTCAGAGGTCTTGTGTCTTATTCAGAAAAATAGAAAAAAAAAAATAGCCAACAGACCTCTTTCTTCAGGCACTGACGCATAGCGCGGTCCACATCATTACACGTGCCAAAGAACTTCAGGACGTTGTGCTGAGAGGAGACATGAAATAAGATTTACTGTTTAGTTTTATGTGTATATGAAGCAATGCATCAAAACAAAAATTTAGAGATGGACGTACCTCAGTGTGGCACTGCCTCAAGCGAGTTATCAGTTCATTACACTCATCCGTGTGTAGGTGAGGCGACAGGTCAGGGTGCATGCTGAGTTAAGGTGTTACTGTACCACTACACCAATACTGAAAAGCCATAAACAAGAGGAGCACTGATTGACAATTACTGTAAGAGATTTCCATTTATCATTTACTACATAAAACGTATAAAAACAGAGTCAAAATTCTCATCACAGTTTCTCAAAGCCCAAGCTGACATCTTCAAAATGCTTGTTTTTCCTGGCTAACAGTCCTAAAATTAAAGATAGTAATGGGTAATGGGAAATTTATATTTAGGGGCCGGGCAGCCTAAGCTGCCAGGACCCTATTGTAATCCTGCATGTTCTTCTTTCTTTCTTTCTTTCTTCCTTCTTCTTCCGAGGAAATCCTACTTCCATGCACGAAAAATGACCAAACTTTGCACAAAGGTCCAGTCCCATGTCAGATTGCCTCAGCTGCAAAAACAGGCCAATAGTCCTGATGGTGGTGCTACAGCAAGCCTCTAAAGTTCAAAATTTTGAAAATTCATAACAAATCAACCATATGTGCTACAGATTTACAACTTTCACCAAATGTAGCCCCGATACTGAAGAAACTTTTGTACATTTAAACCTATTGCAAATTATGAAGTCCATCACTCTGTTTTTTTCAAAAACTGTAAAACTTATTAAACCTATCTCCTCCCACAATTTTTGCTCAATTGACACCAAACTTGCTACAGAGCATCTTCAGACTGTCCTACACAAACGATCCACACAGATTTTTGATTTATCAAAAATTGAGCCTACAGTGCATCAAAATGTTTGACTGTAAACTGTATTATAAACATATACTTGCAAATTCTTGCTAAATACATTTTCAATGTTCATGAAAAAAAATGACAAAATTTTGGAGTCATGGTAGATGATGTTTGGAAAATATCAGAATTTTATCTCAAAAACTGAATTTTTTACAGCATTTTGAATTTCATTCTCATGCGAACAATTGGAGTCAATGCAAAAATGGCATTTTTAAACATCAGTTTTTCACTTTTGGAGCCAATAAATCATTGTTAAAAACTAATGACCAACATCTCCATGCTGTCTAGATGCAATTTGTGCATTTTGGGATTTTTGTCTTAATAACTGAATTTTTGACAGCCATTTGAAATCTGCCTTTACATGCTAACAGCTGCTGTCTTGCACACAGGTGACTGGCTTAGTCAATTTGTGAAGCTACAAGTGGTGTTTCCATTTGCCAATTAGCTCAGTGAGATAGAGGATGGTTCTTGGTGTTCAAGCCTCAGCTTGTACAACATTTCCATATGAGAAATCTACCCAAACTTTTCACAAAGGTCCAGTCCCATGCCAGATGTCCTCAACTGGAAGCACAAGACAATAGTCCTGATGGTGGCGCTACAGCAAGCCTCTAAATTTCAAAACTTTGAAAATTCACAACAAATCAACCATATGTGCTACAGCTTTGGAACTTTCACTTTGAAATTTGCTTTTCCATGGCATGGATGGCTGCTGCCTGGCACCCTGATCCTTGGCTTAGTCAATTTGTGAAGCCACACATGAACTGTCACTTGCCATTAAGCTCAGTGAGATAAAAGACGGACTTCAGTGTCAGAAGTCGTGAGTTCGAGCCTCAGCTAAGGCAGGATGGACTTTCAAATGCGAAAGCCTTATGTTCAGGTATCATGCTATGTGGATTAGAGACTGCTAAGGTTAAAATAATTATGATTCAGGGAGTTTTGGGAAGAGACAAATACTCTTTATCAACACGTTTCCCTGTTATCCCTTGTCTCTTTTCCCTGTTTATTTGGCTTAGCTATCAGTCAATATGCAGAGTCTCTTGTGCCAGAAATTGTGAGTTCAAGCCTCAACTGATGTAAAATGCACATTAGAATGCCACCTTTTTTTCATCTTCCTACACTCTGCTTGTTGCTCAGAATTGCCTAATTTTGCCTAAAATTGCCCGGCCCCGACCATTGCTGCGCAGCAGCTATAATATTATTTATCATTCTGTTAAGGAAATTATAGCTGATAAATATCACACATTTAATTTGAATTCTTAGGCAAAATGTTCTGTAAAAGCCAAAGTGTATTTATGAGTTGTTGTTGTTTTTTTAATGAACTTTACTAGAAAAAATAAGCAAAGACTGAAAAGTCAGAGTTGTTCTTTGTTTTGTTGTAATTGTGATGTCAGTTAGATTTAGTTTGGTCAGAGCTATGGCATATCAAATCATCCATGTTTGCTCATTACATTTGAGCCTTTCTCACCCTCAGGCGTGCATAAACTAAAGGTTATATGAACTATCATATTTTTAAAATACAAAAATATTAAATTATCAGCTATCTTACTAGTATCAGCCATGAGAAGCAGGCATATTATCAGAATTGGCTGAAAAAAAGTCCATATTGTTCATTATTATTTACAACAATATGAAACAGAGAGGAAGAGGATATCCTCACATTTGAGAATCTTGATCTGGCATTTTTGCTTTATAAATGGTAAACAATTAATAAATTTCACCAACATTGTTGTTGATTAAAGCTAATTTTCAAATGTCAACTCATGCCAAGGCAATGTCTTCTAAAGGATACTAATGCCTCCCCATCCCTCTCCTTCCTGAGCTGACATAGTGATGATCCAGGGGACACTTACCTGCAGACACACAAAGAGAGGGACAGTTTACAACACCGTAACAAGTGTAACACCATAGCGTTCCTCTGGAACCATGTTAACAGTACTGTCCTGACTAGAAGACTCTGGATCAGGGCACAGGGTCGTTTTCATACACTCTGAAGTGTTGGGGACATTTGGCACTGGTTTAAATTTTGACATACAGAATAGCTAGGTTTGCTAAAAGCAAATACATACATAAAGGATTAAGCTATTTGATGACAACTGCACCTCGGTAACTGTGATATTCTTACCAGTGGAGAGGTTGTGTCATCTGAGGACTTTTCCAGCAAACCCCGGTAAAGTGTCACGTTGGGTAGCTAAATGCTAGGCCTCAGCTAACGTTAGCTAACTGTTTATAACACAGCATAAATCCATGCAACCTCAGAAGAAGGACAAAAGATTTCGTCTTTCTCCCCGTAAAATAACTACGAAGGTGACTAAAATGTCTCTACAATTTCAGCTAAATCTGCTCTTCTCGTACTGACATCAGTGTAACCTACAAAGACACCACAGACTTGTAGGACATGCTACCTGCTACAACAATTTCGTAACTATTTGATAAAAGCGAATTGAGTGACAGTAGTCACCAGCCAATAGGCGTCCTATTTTTTCTCACTCCACCAATGTGATTCGTTTTTATCACACAAAGGCGGGACTTCCGATGACGGAGGTTTAAAGACGATACAAGTGTTCACCCGTCATGTACTTCCGCTTTTGCTTGTGATGGCGCCTGTTTAGCAAAAATGCTACTACAACCCTCTAAAAGCAGTCTATTTAAATTGAAAGCCCTGCATTGAAAATATTACTGAAGTAATCAGGGAAATGTCCATAAAGTATTTAAAGTAAAAGTAGTCAATGGAGAAAAATGTCCCCTGTCACTGTCATGCTTAGATTAGTTTTACTACTCAAACATCAGTGTAAAAGCAGGATTTTACTGTTGTAGTTGGTTGAAGCGGAGCTCAGTTAGAACTATTTTGTATAGAACCGCAGCTAACAATCATTTTTATTGTGGATTAATATTCTAATTATTTTCTCTAGGCATTGGTTGATTGTTTGGTTTGTAAAAATTCTAAAAATAGTGAGAAATGCCGTTACATTTATCCAGAGCCCAAAAGACCTTTTACAATGCTTGCTTCGCCCAACCAGCAGTCCAATCCTCAGATTTATTGAAATTAAAATAATATTAAAATAATTAAAAAAAAAAAACAGTTAATGTAGCTGCCAATTATTATTTTTTGTCTTCATTTTTTGATTAATCGATCAAATGGTTCAGCTGTACTTAAAAACTGTCATATTTTATAAACTCTTCAAACGTTTTGCGTATGAAAGTCTTAATTATTAAAGTCGTAAGGCAAGCTGACAGATAATGTTGTGAAGTGAAAAAAGTACAATAAGAAGTGGCTTGAAAAGAAAAGACTCATTTGTGGTTAAGTACAGCCACTGTATTTAGTCACATTTCACCACTGCTATGGAGTAGTTATTAATAGTCGGTATTATCTATGTGGGTCGAAGTATCAGCACAGGCAGCAGCAGTAGCAGTCATACAACTCCAACACACTGGAGGGCGCTAAAGGGGGCGCGTAAGATTTCCTGTCAGCATCTGATTGGTCGATTCGTGCGCTCTGCTGTAGGCGGTTTGTTTGGAACACTAATGCTGTCGCTGTGCGAGTCAAGCGGAGCCAGCAGTTAAAAATAAAGCCCCAAAAAACTGTCTTCAATACAACAGCTAAGTCAGATATCGAATAAGTATCTGAGGAGGAATGGATGAATCTACGAAGCGCTTGCTGCAGCGACTAATAAGACGGATACCGGCTCAGCTGCTCGGAACAACGCTGGAGAAGTGGGGCCGTTTGACTGCCGCTCAGCAGCACTCCGTGGATTTCACTCAACCCAAGTGGGTGTTAACGGAAAAACTGCTGGAAATATGCGAGGTGTGTGACGATTCTTCTGAAATATAAGCTGTAGTGTTACACATTTAGAGGGTTAAAAAAACACTAGGTTACTCACAGCCCTAACGACACGTTTTGTTTTTTTATAAAGATATCTGCTGAAGTAGACAACCGTACCACCATAAATGTTACTTAGCAGCACTTTTATTCTATAAGTAAAAATTAATTTTGTCAGTCATATATATATACAGTCTGTCAAAAAGTTAAAGAATATCAAAATATATTTTCTTAACCTGTATGATTGTTAAACTTTTTTTAGACAGAATATAAGCTATGAGTAGTCAGTCACAAATAATGCCGTTTTTGGTGAATAAAGTGTTTGTGTAATATAAAAATCTTCTGTCTGTTCTGTGAAAAAGAGGAGTGTCTTAAATATTGATTGAATCCTCTTTGAAGTTGATTTAATTTTGCCTTTTGTTTCTTTCTCTGCAGTTTTCTTTTTGGGTGCTTCTTCTTTATATTTTTTTGTTAGATTTGTTTAACAATGATTATTGCCAGTTTGTTATTTGAATATGGTGATTAAGGTTTGAAGGTAAAATGAGGACTTAGTTAGTGTTGGTGTGAATTTCCTGTCTTTTAACCTCACTTGTTTTCTTTACAGGAAAATGGATTGACAGTAAAACACATCACAGAACTCGAGATGATATGTAAGTCAAGTGAAATTGTGTGTGAAATCATTTGATCCTGAATATCCCCAAGGCAACCTAGCTCACATTAATTCATACCATGCCATCAATCTAATGATGCTTCTTGTGTTGCTGTGGTTTTACTGTCTTTCAGATATCATTGACAATCCAAACCAGGGGATGTGGTATGCCTCCCAGCTCATGGACCCTGAAGGTATGTTAAAACTTGTGCCACAGAGAGCAGATAGTCTGCAGCTTTTTGATGAGTACATTTACATGCATACTGGTATGGTCTACTGGTTTTGATCTTATTCAGGATATGACTTTACATGGAACATGTGAAACTTGGTTCTTCTGATTCTAACTGGGGCTGCATAATAAGGTTAAAATGGTCACATTGCAGTTATTTTGAAAGATACTGCAATGTGATTGAGGCAAATTACTTGTACACCTATACTTGGTGATGAAAGTGATTCTGGTTTTAGTTAGAATTATCATTTTCACTGAAAAAAACAACAACTATCAAATATGTTGCATTTGTTGGATTCTGTACCAAACAAACATGTCTTCCTACATCTGGAGAACAAAAGTTGTAGTCAAGGGAGTATTTCATGATGATGTTTTCTTTTCTTTTTTCTTTTTTTTTTAACACATGATCAACTCATCAGGGTTTTATTTCTAGTTGATGGTTTGGTCCCATTAATTAGTCAAATAATCTGCTGGAGTCTGGGTCATCATGTGTTTCACAGTTATAGAGCACGGGTAAACATTTTTTGCACATTGTATGGGAGTCACACATTCTTTATCTGCTTGTTCCAAGGAATTCCAGATTTGGATGAAATGGATTTCAGTCATGTCCCTTTTTAACGTATGTTTGTCATTTTCTCTGTTTTCCAGATGATGCTCACTCCGTTGAGCTGACGCAGTTCAAGGAACAGTTTAAATGTCATCTCAGCGAGCTTGTGAGACCTGTAAGCCAGATGTTCCTCCTCACATAATTTACAAAATCTTTCTTATTATATAGCTTCATCATTTAAAGACATTTTGTTGGCTTCTATGTGTTGAACATCCTATATTTAAAGTCTGTGTTTGATATTCCCTTCAAGGTGTCTGTCAAAATAAAGAAGCACACAGATGAAGCTGTGTGGATTCGGATTGCATGGGGAGACAGTTTCTCTCGGCCTAACCACCTGAAACCAACATATGTTGTTCACTATCTTCAAACCCCATATGTCTTTGTGACCAACCTGACTTCTAAGCAAAAGCCCATGTTGTCACAGGTGAGGAATGATTTTTATATTTAATCCTTGTTGACGTTTGTACAGTTGGCAGCCTGGCAGCTGTTTTTTTTTCCCCCTGTCTTTTCATTCCCCTTTAAGCGAGTGATGTACTTTTTCAGGCCTTGACTCTGTCCACCAGATACCAAGATATTAAGGATGCTAACCTCAGTGGACGGAAACTCACTGCCCTTCGGGACCTGCTGATGAGGCAATATCAACAGGTAAGTCAACCATTTTGATTACAAGAAGACTGTATCCTCACATTTCACATTTCCAAGTTACTACACAAACTATATGAAATTCTGTATGCCCTGTTTCTCCCCTCATTAAAAATTGCTGATTAGCAATGGAACATTTATAGTTGTCTCTCTTTGAACTTTAACATCCTGTACCGTAAATTTCTGATTTCTAAATAAAATTATCTTTACTGACCTTGATGACCACCTGCTGAAGAAAGAAGTAAACTGCCATAGTTACCCTATATGTACTTCAACTGCACTAAAACTTAACCTTTTTGTAGGGGAGTGGAAGCTTGATTTATTCAATAGACAGTATAAATAGTGGACAGAGCTCCTGGGTCTGAAAGGTGAACCCAATGCAGAAGTTCACTCAAACCTGCATTTTTCCAGCCGGGGGCGGCTCCACTAGTTGCAAAAAGAAGTCAGATTGTATGTAAGCTTATGAGAAAATGGACCTACTTCTCAGTGTATTTATGACCTCAGAAAACAGTTTCCTACTGAGTTTATGGTCTCAATCACTAGTTTAAAGTCTTCTTCAATACAGCACGATGTTCATTATCGTCCTATTTAGAGTAAAATAGACTTTAAAGCAGGCTTGCCTTAAGTTGTGGCTATCTTGCAATTGACAAGTTGCTACCACAGCGTGTCCTCAGGTCCTCAGTCAGATCCAATCAGGATAGAGGCGTAGGAATGCATATCCTCACCAGCTCCACATGCTTGTCCAAATATGGTCACTTCTGGCTCCAACCAGAAGTGACCATAAATTATTTATTTATGATGAGCCTAACTGCAGAAGATAGTTATTCACATTTACAAACGATTGAACTGATCTATATTCTGGATTTTAATTTTGTTTTTTTGTTTCTAGGTGTTTCCCAATAAATATCCCAGCCCTCTTTCAGAAAGTAACCAACCTGTCTCAAGTATGTTTATCAAGTCTTTTGATCTGACCACAGCTTATTCAATATTTTGTACATGACTGGTTGTTTAACTTCATGTATTTGGCCTTATTGTGTATGTGTGGTAGAACACTGCATTGAGATTTTATTTATTTGGTTTTGTGTTTACAGACCCACACATAGAAAGAGAACAAGCAGAGCGTGCAGCAAACAGACTCCAGATGGCCTGTGAGGCTTTTGGTGATGGGATGTTACCTCAACTACAGTCTGCAGTTTACAAGGTATCCTGATGCATGCTGGTGCAAAGATCCTTTACTTCGGTTAAAGTACCAATTAAAGCCATGTAAAACACTTCATTACAAGTAAAAGTCCTGTTTGAAAAGTCCAACTTAAGTAACAGTATATAGGCCTAAGTATTAACAGTTTAATGTACTTAAAGTATTAAGGTAAAAGTACTGGTTTGGTCCCTCTGACAGTATTAAAGTATACTTACATGTCAGTGTGTAAGCAGTGTGTTACTTTTGTAGCTGCTGCAGATGGAGCTTGTTTGAACCACTTTATGCAAAGTTAGCTAGTTAAGTCCAGTGGTTCCCAGTCTAGTGGTCGGGCCCCTCCAAAGGGTCACCATGTGAATCTGATTGGTTATGAGATGATTAATGGAAGAAAAAAAGTAAGCAAATCTGTTTTCAGTTGTTGGACTTTTTCTTTAATCTTTGAATTTGGGGTGAAATATTAGATTATTTGAGCATTAACTGAAATGAAATCATGCAAGAAGCTCAGAGAGAAAAATCTCCTTGGTGAAGCTTTTATCAGCCCATAGGCATCTGAAATGTAGCACTACACATTCCTTTTTGTAAGGCATCAAAAGCCAAAAGTGTTGGAAACCACTCATTTAATCTTTAAATATGTGTTGTGTTTTAAAAGCTTGTTGTATGTTTCAAATCTTCATCTGAAAGAACTAAATTTTAAATAAATGTAGTAGAGTTGGAAGTATTAAGTAGCATAAAATAAAAATACTCAGGTTAAGTACCAGTACCTCAAAACTGTCCTTAAGTACACTATTTGAGTAAATGTACACTACATTGTTATTTTTTCACCACTGTGTGTTTAAAATACTAGTAGTTGAATATCATAGTCTAAGAGACAAAAGGGCATAACTTGCTGTCTCACATTTATCAGTTCAAAGATGCAGTTCAGTATCACCCTGTGCTGTGTTCATCTGATTACATGTTGTGTTCATCTCTCCTCAGCTGGAGACAAAATTCAGAGACCACACCAACAAGACCATGACAGAGAGGGAGGAGCCCTTCAGATGTGTTGTCAAATTTGCAAGCACCAACCTCCTGGAGTCATTCAGACACTGTGCATCTTCAGGTACCAAGAATCTGTTAGCCACAGCCATTAAAGAAATCATTTGTGTTTAAAGAAGGAAATTATATTAACATTATAAGTCAGTAAAACAGTAAACAATTTTGAATGTTGTATACTACTGACACTTTTATAAATGACCACAAGAGGGCACACGTACACACTCTAGAGGAAATATCCCCACTTCTTTGACTTTATCTTTCATGAATATGCCATGGTCAGTGCATTGAGATATTTTTTTAAACCTCTTTCCCAGACTTGTTTATGAAATTGTGGTTTCAACAGTTATATAAATAATTATGATAAAAGTTTTTTTAAAGTAATTTCAACTAATTTCATGTATTTTTATATCTTATAGGAATTGCCTCCACCCCCGTCACACCTCTGCTCTCATCTATTCCCCTAAAAGGAAGGAATTATTTTGTCATCACAGACAATGGCCCCGGTCCCTCCTCACAAGTGCGCCAAACACTGAACTGAGGGGCAAAGGCCCTTGTTTTGATCTCCTGGTTAACGTGGGTCTTCAAGAGTCATGGCTCCCTGGATTTCAAATTCAATCAATGTTCTTTTATTTTATCTCTTATTTTCATTTTTATGTGCTTCATGTTGTAAATATGTCAGTTGTTTGCAGTACATGCTTGTCAATTTATTATCTTTTATTGGTGTTCAAGTGGCTCAATGTTACTGCTGTCAAATAGTTATATATTTCCAATTTGAATATAAAAGCAGGATTTCTAATATTCCTGAAGTTTGTAACTCATGTCTTCTAAAGCTAGTTGTCCTTCCATTTTTTCAGCAGTCTTCATCAGTTATAATCTCACAAAAAGGTGTGGAGAAATGGCTCGTGAAAAGTTTGCTATAAGTGAACTTTATAAGCTCCTCACAAGTTGGTATTTACAGTTATTGTTTCTCCTGTCTGTGCACAAACTGTGGATATGCTCTATTTTTTTTCTCTTAAAACCATACTAACTCCATAGTTATTGGCTTCTCCTGCCCATACTGGCAGTGAAGAGATCACTTCTAACACAACTAGACTGTAAGAGACATGGTACAAAATCCACAGTCCTTGTTCTCTGTTAAAATGAACGATTTCAGCCGAAGGTAATATGAGGCTTTAGCAGTCCGAGTTAGCCAAATCTTGTGGGTGTCTTCCAAATAGCAGTCTGTGTAGTCCAAAAGTCCCACCCTCCCACCCACTATGGCCTCTTTACAGCTTGTCCTGTAGACCTGTGATGCCAACCAACAGTGAAAACAAAACAACATCCTTTGCGTTTAGCTATGTAATAATTGAGAAGAAGACATACTATATTGAGTGAGACAATTCATGGTGGACAAGCTATGTAAGGTCATCACTGTTTCAAAATCAGCTCCACTATTTCTAAACTGCAATTTCTTCTTACTTAAAAGAAGACTTAGAAAGCAATAACAACATATCTGTGATAGGCTTATAATCATGAATAATATCAGTAGGGCCAATGTTTTGGTGATGGTCTACTAAGAACCCAGCTGCAACCCACAATATCCTTTGTATAGTTTGCACAATAAACTCCTCTGTGAATTGAAGCACTATTGTTTTTGACAAAAAAACTGAGGAAGAAATGTCGAGCTTCAAAATCAGGGGTGTCAAACACAGTTAATGGGCTTCATATAACCCAATGTAATCTCAGGTGGGCTGGACCAGTAAAACCATTGCGTAATAACCTATAAACACTTGCATTTTTCCCTTTTTTTCTGAAAATATTCATAATTAATGAACCATTTATTACAGATGATGAACACCCTGGGATGTCTTAGTAAAATAAGTGCAATTTCAAGAATGTCTGTCTACGTTCATCCTACTGTCATTACATGTGCATTATGGTACAGATCCCAGTGGATCTGTAAATGCACGTTTTTACGTATTTTGGAGCTGAACAATAATATAGTATTTGACATACATTTCCGCTCCTGTGTAGCAAATCACCACACAACAACTAAAGTGGAAACTAATGAGAGAGAGGCTGAGATGTCCCCTGCCTTACAACCCATTTACAAATAAAAGGTTTTGTCAGTGCCTTAGTAACAGAGTGCCACCAATATTGTTTTAAAATACAAATATGTACTGACTTTATCAACAATATATTTTCTTATTTTGCTCTGGAGTCATTGACCAGGCTGGTGCATTTGACACCCCTGTTGCACTCTTCCAGCCAAACAACAGACTGTGTAATTTTATGGTACATATACTTCTACCTACCTAGACGCAAGCACATAAGAAAATAAGCCACGTGAAATGTCATGGTAAACCTTATTTTGTGAAACGGAAGTAGTAAAGTTATACCGGATGTGACATAATGTAAAGCGTCCCAGACGTCCTCTTGGTGGAAGGTGTCGAGGCAGCCTTTCAGGCAAAGCTGAGGGACGTTATGCCACAGTTCATTCAATGCTGCTGCTGCTGGAGCTGCCTGCTGCCGAACACAGGATGGACTGTCAACACAGAAACATGGCCGCCTCTGCGACGGGCAGAGTGAATAACAGAGACAACGCTGCTACAGACAGTCCCAAATGTCACGGAGAGTCTCTGTCGCATTCACGGGAAATAATAAAACCCACCATCACGGAGCTGACCAAAGAAGTCAGGACGAACATCCTCTGCACCGTGGAGGGATGTGGCAAGATCCTCCCCAACACACCTGCATTGAACATGCATCTCGTGAAGTCACACAGGATAAAGGTGACCGCCTTCACACCGCGGTTAATGCCCACACAGCGCAGAGATATATATACGTTGCTGCAATGCTAACTTGGCTAACCCGGGCTCGTGAAAACACTGTCTTAAAACTGGAAAACGCAAGTCATCCACAACAACTTCGTTTTAGCCAACGCATAGTGATAGTAGTGATGCTAAGACGACGTTAGCGCAAAGTTAATTAGCGGTAAAAGTTCACTCGGCTAGCTTTATTTACTACGATTTATTTAGCCAGTAACGGTTAAGTTTGATGTTAGCGAGCTAGCAACGCTGCACCGTTAATTAGTGATCTGGAGCGCACGTGACGACTCTGCTCCTCACTGGATGTTTCCATACACATGCAACTAACAGTTACACCCTGAGATTTCGTGTAGGCGACTGTGTGTAGTCAATGATTTGGAGACGATCTCATTTTTGCTGTTAGCATGTGGAGAGAGAAATCTGTTTCTGTTTGTAACGTTATGGTGAAGGACTCTTAACCTTTTGAAATACGACCACAGGACCACTACTGATTGTCTTAGTCTAAAATACAATCTACTTCCAATACTTAACAGCCAGCAAAGTGCAGCTAGTGAACGCATCTGGAGCAAAGTCTAGTTTGGAGTTACTTTTGACCCTGGTTCTTAACGTCCTCACTGGACTGGGCTGTTTTGTGGGAGGCAGTAATTCACTGTTTCCCCTCCATGAATGAAGTTCTTTGCTGGGAGAGGCTGCCTTTTGTCCTGCAGTAGACTAAGCTCTTTGTTTGAAAAGGTGAATGTGAGAATTAGAATTAGCTCTTAGAAGTAGTCTATGTGGCGCAGCTAGAAGAGTGGTTAAAGGCCCAGTCAGTGGCTCTACCATGTACATTAGTGATACAAAGCTTAACTCTCTTATTCAGTCAATCATAATTTGCATAGGTCTGCCTAAACATTGCTGGTGTAAACAAACCTTTACAAGCTAAGGAAACGTGTAGCATACGATTGAGGGGTGGAAAGGAAAACATTAACTTGTGGTAAGATATCTGATTAGTGTCATAATGGCATTTAAAATTATATTTCTTAGCACATAAGGCAGATCACTTCATCTGTCTCCTGAGCCTGAGATCTGGTGAAGTAAGAGTTGAAACCTACTTATTCCTCCTCAACCGTTTTCTGTGGTGGCTTTGCCATCTCACTTCCACATTAAAGGCGGAATCAGTCAGATATGTCCGAGCTGTTCGAAAGCGCACCAGAAACATAGTTGATTGCTGAATGTCATTGCCAGGACATCAAATACTGACATTTGGGGACCTTCGGCTAACAGCACTAGAACTGATGACAGCACATAATTCCTGTGACACTTGCAAAGTGACACTAGTTGCCTTATGACTAAGCTTGTTAGGGGGATGCAGATAGACACTGAAGTAGAGAAATATATTAAATGTAAACTTAGTGAAATGAATTGAAATTGACCTCAGATGATTAAAATATAGGCTAATGCATGCATTTCATCTCAAGTTCACTCGTCTGCACAAAATGCTTCCAAAGGCTGCCAGTGGCCTGGGGGCTACACGTGGTTTATATATTTAGTAGTCGTTCATTGTTAACCCTCATATTAAAACAGCTGTCAGTGACTTTGAGAGTAACAGCAGATTCAAATCTTGTTTTGACTTTTCATTGTGCAGGCACACCAGCATTGGGTTTGGATTATTTGAAGTTGGGTTTTATGAGGTACTTATCCATAGTCAGTGTATTGCCAACAGTAGATGGCAGTCACCATGCCCAGTTTGGACAAACAGCAAGAGTACCAGTGTAGGAAGCTAAGCAATGTACTGCTGTGGACAGGGTCAACAACAAAACATATTTTAGCCACAGAAATAAAGGTCCAACAAAAAAGTTTAGATCAGTTTAAGTGGTTAAGCTTATATTTGAATATTTTTGCTGTGTTACCTTGACGTCAAACAGCTTTTTTCATGGGAAACAGACATTATTTAAGCCATATTTCGATCTCTCCAAAGCAACCAGAATCCTTTGGCAAAATCAGTAATTTTACCTGACAGAACACAGGAATTGCTGGCCTACCACTGCCACGATCAGTTAGTTTGTCTGTTATTGTGTGACTTTGGTGAATCCGATCTAACCTTATAAAAACACAGAAGTCACACAATGCCACAAATCTTCTGTCAGCAGTGGTAGTGATATATTCTGGCCGTCATGATGACAATGTTCCTAAATGCTGGAATAGCTCTCTATCCTTTATCTGCATTATTCATGAAGTCCGACTGCAAAAATGAGGTGTAATATCTGTCTTTATATTTATATTATGTCCATTTTAACATTGCTGTAAATCTACTGCATCATTGCACAACAGTAATGAATTTGCTGATCAATCTCTCTGCCTGCTTCTTACTGGTCATGATGACTGTTGCATTTCATTTGAACTCATTCACACAGCCCACTTCATACTCCTTTCGTAAGTTTAATGTGACTGTTTTGGTTTGGTTTTTAGCCGTCTTCTTATCCATATCACGTACCTCAGCAGCAAGGAAGAGCAGGATTAGACTTTACTCTGACTTATCACCATATAGTCTCACAGAAAAATTGCTACTTAAAAGACTGTGGTCTGACCCTGGTGTAGCAAAGACAGTGAATCTGGACTTGCTTCATATTTTGGGCTACTGACTGATAAATGGTGTCTTGAAATGACTCAGACTTAAGCCTACAACCAGATGATGTAACTGAAGCCAAGTGCCAGAACATTCATTGTTAGCAAAATGTCTGTTTATGCTAAATCCTTATGATAAGCCACAGGGTGTTTGTCAGCTTTAGCTGCTCTGCTTCCACCAGTGTTAAAGCAGATGGAGGTGACCTTGACCACTGGAAGGCTGCAGTATTAATGACTGTTATGTAGTATGATGGTTTTGTCTGTTTTCCACCAAGCAGGGTACATCCAGTGTAGATGCTGTTTTCTGTGATAAGTATGCTATTCATTGACTTTAAATATACAACGTGCTGACAGCTGCTTTAGCAAGTCTGCCTCGGGACTAGAAGAGGAGCAGTGGTACAACAAACTGTCAAATCCTGTCTACTGCCAGGCTCATTAATTCCTTCTTCAGTTATGTAAATCAGAGCTTACTGTACACACAGAAATGTGGTTTCTTGCATAAGGTTATTTACCTACACTGACCTAAGGAAAGCAAGGCAGTCTATTTTCTATTTTGTCACAAGGCCTTTGAAATTTGCGTAAAAAGACTAGATTTGTATTTTTAGGCATACAGCAGAGTTGACATTTAGAGCCTTTTACAGATGTTACTGTGAAAAATATTATAGCTCAAGTAAGACCTCCTTATCAGCTAAAATCTTGATAGTTATAAGGTAAACCTGTTAGACTGCTAACTTAAAAATGTGCTCAATTGCTTGAATGACTTGAAAGCACTACAGGCCCTTCTTTGTAGCTTGTATTTGTGATGATGTAGTACAATTAGAGTGTCCATTATCACTCACTGTAAGGTATTCTGAGTAAGGCTATCATATAAACATCTAAAATGAAAGTATCTCTGCTTTGTCCTCTCTCTTTGTCTTTTGCCGGCATTGTCACCCTCAGGATGGTATGGTGAATCCCACAGTCAGAAAGGACATGAAGGGCTCTCAGAAGCTTTACTGCTGTCCCATTGAGGGGTGTCCCAGGGGACCAAACAGACCCTTCTCTCAGTTCTCTCTGGTTAAACAAGTAAGCCCTCTCTCCAGTGAGCGGTAATACTATCCATGCAATGAATTTCCCTGGTTGTTAATAACACAATAACATCTGATTTAATTTCAAAAGTGAATGAAATAATAATTTTGAATGTATGTAGAAATATGTGATTTACCACAGCTGCTTGAAAAGCTTGGAAATGCACCTTGAAAATTCTTGAACAGTGCTAGAATTTCACATTGGAAAAATTTAGGAACCCTGCAAACAAAGTTCAAAGCAGTTGTATGCAATATCTTCTTTCTTTCTCTGTTTCATTGTAGCACTTCATGAAGATGCATGCAGAGAAGAAACACAAGTGCTTCAAGTGTAACAATGGCTACAGCACAGAGTGGGACCTAAAGAGGCACATAGAAGACTGTGGGAAGACCTACAGCTGTACATGTGGCTGCCCCTATGCTAGTAGAGCTGCACTACTCTCACATATCTACAGGACAGGTCATGAAATTCCTACAGAACACAGGTATGTATATGCATAGCCCAGAGTGACTTTTATTGAAATGATGCTTAAGTTTGGCTAAAAATTCATTTTGACTGTTTTCTTTCTTTATAGAATTCCTCCAGTAAAAAAGCGAAAGATGGAGAAAATGTTAGGTGGATCTGAAAAGGTTAAGACCAATGAGTCAACCTGTCAGATCATGTCTGCTAGTAAAGAGTTGACAGAGACTGCTCTCCCTTCTGATGCACCTGTTCACATCTCAGACTCAGTGAATCAGAATTCAAACCCCCGTAAGAGCCTCCAGAAGTTGCTCCTACCAAAGCCAAAGATGGCTTTGGTCAGTGTTCCTGTGATGCAGCTGGCCCACTTGCCTGTCCTGCTGCCATCTACAGAAAGCGGGACACTGAGGTCTGTAGTGCTGGCAGTGGACAGCCAGGGCTCTGTCAGCACGCTTCAGCTCCTGCCGCAAGCCACGGGAGCTGTGGTGCCCCAACTTGATGCTAAGAGTTTGGGTTTCAAGGATAGCATGCCTACTTCCCGCTCTAGCCTGGGGCCCATTAGCACAGGGGTGCAGGTCAGTCTGGATCCTACAAGCACAGAAGACTCATCCAGCAGCCTGGCAGGACAACGGGGAAGAAGCACCTCCACAACCATTCAGACAGACAAATCATACTTGTCAAAAATGCCCACAGGAGTCGGGGTTGGGGATGGAATAGGCTTGTGCACGGTGGGCGAGTCCTCTGTGTCATCCTGCTCCCAAACCGACATCAGCGTAAGTGCACAAGTCCTCCTACCAGTCAGCGTTGAAACCCAGACATTCTCCTCCCGGGCCAAAGCAACATCCTCTATCGGAGCTCAAACAGACAGCCAGTGCATGAGCCAAATTCCTTGTTCCTCCTCATCTGTGCCTCCATACAAAACCAGACAGACACAGACGTACTTTGCCATGCCACAATCAGAGGAGAAGGCTCAGGACCAGGCTATCATGTGCTCTGACCTATTTGGCAGTGACTCCCTCAGTGTCTCCACCCAGACAGCCCTGGACATAGATGACACCCTCACTGTGGCAGGAAGCAGTATATACGAGGACTCAAAGTCAACAGGCGGTATGTGTTTTGGGGTGCAGACAGATGAGCTCAACTCTAACAACATGGCAGACAACCAGACCCAAACAATGACCTTGTTAAGTGACCTAGAAAACATTCTGTCTGACAGCATGTCAGGCCACCAGGTGCTCAGCGAGGCCTCTGCAGGCTGCGGGTCAGGTCTGGGCTCTGTGCAGGAGCAACACAGCGGCATTGACTTTGACTTCGAAGAGTTTCTCAATGCTGTGCACATCCAGACACAGACCGAGGAGAGTGAGCTAGGAGGACTGGGTGGCGACACGCCGCTTGAGTCTCTGGACATCCAAACCCAGACAGACTTCCTCCTGATGGATGAACTGGACCAAAGCGAGGGACCAAGTCGAACCCAAGCCAACGACCTGGAGCTATTTGATACTCAAACTCAGACTGACCTTAATTTCTTGCTGAGCGCCGGAAGCCACATGCCCCTGAGCAGCATCCTGAGACACTCCAGCTTTTCCATGAGCACTGAATCCTCTGATACAGAGACACAGACAGATCTCCCTTCATTTTCCACAGCCCTCTCTGCTCAGACGCCTGTCAGTCAGGGTGAGCAGGCAAGGCTACTGAACAGCACAGAGACGCAGACTGTGACCAGCCAGGCAGAAGGCCTCGGACACCTCTTCCTGACAAGCAACGAAACACAAACTGTCATGGATGACTTCTTGTCAGCAGACCTGGCGTGGAATATGGAGTCCCATTTCAGCTCTGTGGAAACCCAGACATGTGAGGAGCTCTGTGCTCTCTTTCAGCAGCCTGAGAAACCCAACAGCTGAAGCCCTGTGCCTTTGCAGTACAGGTTTCTCATGTCTGCCTCTTCCTGTGAGAGGAATCAGTCTACGCTGTCGTCCAGCGGACCACAGTCTTAGCAGTAAGAAGTCTGTGAAAATGTCTATGAACATTCCACTGGAGACATCATGTCCAGAGCCTTTCCAGGTATATATCCTGACAGCTCTGCAGCACTTTATTAGCTCAACGGGCATGAATTATCAGCTCCTGTGACAGTTTACATATTTATTTGCACATAAAGTAACATATTTATGTGTCTTGTCTGAAATGCCAGTTTACTTCTATATTTCAGTGTATAACCACTGTGATTGGTTTTCACTGTTTGGTCTTAACTAGCAGTTTAAAAATGACTCAACATTCTCTCAATGTTAGATCTGTGCTTAAAAGGGATGACATCTTAAGCTGTGCGCGGCTGCCTTGAAAAGGCTTTGTAACCCTATATGACAGCTTTCAAATATGCATATACTGCATGGAAACAATTTCATCTCAGCTGTATAGCACACAACACTGCATTTAGTTTACGTACGTTTGAAAATGCGCATGAAGCCTTTACTTGATCAGCAGCACACAAGCATAAAATATCTATTCTCATCTGATGGCTGCCTCCATTGATGTTGACTAGACTATAAACTCTAAATTATATCCTGTACACTTAGCAGCCAGTGGAAAACTTGACCAGTGAGAACATATTGGCTTTATGTTTTCCAAAATAAAATCCCATTAAGCCTTTGATAGTGGACAAGGCATCGCTCAATGCCATTAAGACGTCTCTCTGGAACATACCGTTACTCATACAGATGTGGCACAAGTGAAAATGAAATGTTGATGTCTTGTCAGTTGTTGCACACCTTTCTTTGAAATGTGATTGTGAAGTATGATGTTGTAAACACTTTTGTGTCTGGGCCTCTATAGCTAAGCAGTCAGTTCAAGTCAGTAAGCAGACTAGGGGCTGTCAGTGTCTTTGACTTATTCATTAGCTGGGTGTAAGTGTATACAGTAGCAGCAGTACTCAGTGCTGATGTGATCCAGTAATGTTACTGTACAGAAACACATAGTGGATTAGAGCAAGGATTATCATAGAGTTAATGTATGTATTCGCCACCTGATTTTTACTGAAGAGTCCTGTTAAATGTGTTCCGTTACAATCATCAGATATTCCACCCTTAACAATCATACACAGTATTTTAATTTTTTTTCTCTTCTCCAAGGGACTAAACTTATGTTTTGATTATGTTTTTCATTATACTGAACTGAGTTACCTCATTAAGCACAGGCACCACATGCAGACTACGTTCTGTTAAGGAACTTAGAGCTATAGGCCTTGGTTATTATTTAATTTTGTTACGTTGGTGCCTTAACCCAAGTGTTAGCTTTAGTTCTGTTACAATTTGCTGCTTTATAAACATTACACTAGAATATGTTTTGAAAAATGAACAAACACTGAAAAATTGTCAGAATCCTTTCTGTCTTTGCTTTGCATGTTAAATCCATCCTGTAATTTGTATTTTCATCGTGCTTGCATGAACTATTGTAATGTCCTTAATTGTTCTCCATAGTTTCTATGGAAATATTTATGTTCTGTCACATGAAAATAATGCTATGCAGCATTTTATTGAAGAGAATTTGTTTTGATGCCATCTCACTATTTTTATGGATGGATGCTTAAAGCTGTTACTGTTTAGTTGTTTGTAAAAACTGAAGAATGTACAGAACACAACACTGTGCCCAAGTATAACATGCTCTGTTTTTTGCACCACATCCAAACAGTTTGAGCATAATTTCCTTTCGTTGATAAGGATTTTGACACTCATATTAAATTTCATCATTTCTTGTATTGAGATTAGTACTTCTAGTTCGTGGTTCTTGAATTCAGATTCAGCACAGCTGCTCCCTGCTGGTTTAGTGGCACAGGGAAATGCTTTACTTTTAAACAGAATTATGTATAGAAGAAGCCTTGTCAGTCTCAAGTGTCAGTTACAGTGCTTTATTTTCTCTCTGCTGGGAGTGCATGCAGATATTTTCCCCAGCAGAAAATATTTGTTTTAGCAGAATGAGTTTCTGTTGCCTATATGTGTAGAGTTAATGGCTGCCTTGATTAATTGTTGAAGCTAAACTACAGATGTTCTTAATAAACTGCTGGAAAGTGGATGATGTGTTCCTTGTCACTGATTATAGATCAAAGGTAGGAAAGGTTAAAAAATAAAGTGCATGTACCCACAATCAGTGTCTATACAGTACAGAAAAACATTAATTTCACTTTGATGCAGTTACATCTTACTGGACATATACATACTGATTACTGGCTTGTGTTCGACATAGCAAAACTTTACAAATCAGTTTTAAGTAACCAGTTTATTTTACATGCACATTCAGGTAAGACAAAAGTTTTGTCTAATTAGGTTAACACTGCAGCTCTTTTGACTTCAGAACAATGTTTTATTTTACAAGGCAACTAAAGAACAAAGAGGTAGTATAATAACGCCAAGTAACAAGATCATCCCAGTTGTTCCCAGTTGCGGTAATTGGCTGGCCTTTAGAGATCAACATGACATGGGATCTCAGCATAATGTTGCACTGATAACCCTGAACATTACATAGACCCAGAAACCATCCACAATCACCTACTGACCGATTTAAACCTAAAGTTATAGATGATAAAATTTGACAAAGCAGATGCAGTCGTTTGGCAACTGTTGATACATGTCCTATAGTTACAAGCTACAGTGCAACACTTGAGATCCAACAGAACTGTAGCTTGTGGCTCAAGTTTAAATAGTAGAAGGTGCGAGGCAGAAACACTGCTGTGCTTCATATGAGGTAGTTGCACTGTTGCTAGGTAACTAGAACAGCTGAAAAAGCACTTGTGGGAACTGGTCAGAATGAAATAAAGGCCCAAATGACATATAGAATTTAATGTTTTAAATTCTCTGTACACTTGACTGTCTTTTAATGGTTAGTATGCTCTGAAATGTTATGCCAGACTGAACACTAAACCAAATTAATAACCTCTGCAATTAGTCACTTTTTTGAACATGTATCATTGTACATTAAAGCTACTGCAAAGAGTTTTTAACTGGTTATGAAACAGTCTCAATTTATTACCGATGTGGCTATATCATCTGCAAGTTAATAACAAGACCATTTCGCCTATTTCTGTATAGTTGTTCTTAATGCCTGCCACTGGGTCAAATTCTCAAATGAAGTTAAAAGAAAAAAGAGCCTTTGTTTACATTTTCTCTGCCAAAGTTACGGAGAGTACTACATTATCTTGTTCAACAGAAGTAGGGGGAAGTTTTTATTCAGGTAATTTTACTCTTGATGTTATGTTTTGTGGTTATGACAGTGGAAACACTTCTGCTTTTGTCCACATGTGCCTTCAAAATCAGCAAAATATTAAAGGTCCTTGTAGTAGCTTTAAATTTACCCTGTCAATTAACTATTTTGATGGACTTACATGATAAAAGATAAAAACAGGTCGTTTTTACTTGGTTGAACCTGAGAGTTTAATTGTATACATCATCCTCAGTCATCTTAAACATTTATTTTACAGCCCTCATACAGCTTGAGAGAATACACAGTCTTGCTTGGGCGAATACGGGTCTGTGCACCTGCTGCAGTGCTGGAGGAGTGGAGGGCCTGTGTGAGGCTCTTTCCCAAGTACCTGGTGCGGTGCACTGTGTCAGGTTTGGAAGACGTGAGCACTTGATACCCCTTGGGGATAGAGACACTTACAGCAGAGAACAAGTGGGGGTTGTGCTGACATGTCCGGTACTTGGAGGTCAGGGCTGCAGAGTGAGTGGGAAGCTCTGGGTCAGTGACGGGGTCCACTCTTGTCCCTCTTGTCCCACTCCTTTTATCAAATATGAAACAGTCTTCCTCCATGGTTTCTCCTTCTGGAACTTTATTGCCACTGCTGGACTGGCCACTGACTCTCTGAGGGTTCAGGTGCGGTGATTTAATTGGTGGTAAAAATGTGAAGTTTTTAATGGGAACCACTGTATTATTGGGCCTCTGGCTGTGCTTCTGAGGCTTAGTGGGTCTGTTCTGCGCAGGAGTCTCTCTGAGCATCCCCTCCTCCTCTGTCTTTTCTTTCAGTGAGAGATCTGATGTGGTTTTTATGCATTGCATTGTGGACAGGCCATTCTGAAGTGTTAATCCGCAGAGCTGCCACAGCAGTGTTACTCCTGGATCCTGTGTGCTGCTGGTTTAACAGTGTGGATTTCTTCAAGCTGTTATGTGGGCCCACACGAGACTCACAGTGGTGCTCAGCACTGCCAGCTGAGCTGTCTGCAGTAGGGATTGTTGGGTCAACAGACGAGGGGGCCGGGCTGTCAGCCTCCTTATTCTTTGGTTTCCTGTATTTCTTCTGGGTCAAAAGTATGCAGCTCAGTGGAGCAACTCTGGCCCAACCATAGACCTGTTTTAAAGTTAAACATGGTGTTAAATATGAAAACAAGTTTAAAAAGAGAACTATTGTGCCAAGAAATTATGTTCATATTGGTATCAATATCATAAAACTCTCCAAAATCTCCATAAAATGTCACAAAAGAGGCTTAAAGGAGCATTTAACTGCTGTTTTGTACAGACTAGTTGGGGAAAAAAACTAATGTTTTGAAATAAACTAAATTTAAGTTTTGCTGACCTAATTGGAAATAAATGGTTGGAATAAAAATTTAAAATTATTAAATAAGTTTCTTAATTATTTACAGAAATCTTTTCATTATGTTTTCGATTGGTTATCAAGTAATATGATTTACTATGCAGATCAATATAGTATAAACTATATGGTTTCAGAAGTTGTTTCTAAATAACCATTGATTAAATTTGCTCTCTTGCAAACTGTTATTTAATTAATTTTTGCCATTATTATAAAACATTATTTAATGTATTGTAATTTACTAATTCTCAAACAAATATCATAACTAATATGTAGAGGTTCAAATAACAGTTGGGAATTTTTGTCTTATAGCATGTAATTATTTATTCCAATTTTAAATCATTTTGTAATAATTCAAAACGTACAATGTACTATGGAGTTTATACATGTGGAATTGGTACACTAATTAAAGATAGCATATTAAATAATCATTTGATTAAAAGTGAACAAGCCAGTAAAAACATGTTTGCAGTAATTAAAGATAATTAAATAATCATTAAGGCAAGCTGTAAAAAGTTGCAGTAAGGATATCTCATTGATTAAGCCTCCTTCAACCAGATGAAGTACTCATTGGCTCACATCATGATAATCTAGAAGGGCATCGACATGTCTCCTGTCTGGTGGCTGCTCCTCAGCTGGGTCCTCCTGTGCTGGACGCTCCTGGTCTGATCCACTCACAGCTGTGTGATTCCACTTCTTCTACAGTCGCCATTGTGTAGTTAGCTCAAGTAATTCTAGAAGAAAAGTATATCGAAATAAAAACAGAGCACAGAAAAATAAACCTTAAACCTCCAGCTACATTGTTTAGGTCAAGACACACAAATATTTTGTTTTAAACGTTAGAAACCTTGAACTTTTCCAGTTTCACTCACCAAAGAGAGGCGGTGTGAACTCCTGCAGCATTTTAAATGGATCTGTGTCATTATCCCCACATAGGGTGACCAGATGTCCCGCTTTGCGCGTGATTTCACGCATTTTCTGTCTCTTTTCACGCATCACGCAAATTGAGACCATGTCCCGCACAACATCCCCCTCAGGCCCCAGCAATGAGAAGCCGGTGATGTTCCTGCACTCTGGGCTGTTTGTTGTTGTCATAGTAGCACCGCACGTACGACGCTTAGGCCCGCCCCTAATTTTCTCCGCGCTACCAACAGCTGAGGTGACAGCTAGTGAATGACACTCGCATCGCGCGTTCTTCTTTGGAAATGGAGGAGGGGGAGACGCCAAACAAGAAGAGACGATGCAGCTACAGAAAAGAGTGGGAAAGCGAATACGCGAAAGTGAAAAAAGTCCAGGGGGATTCAGAGAGGGTTTATTGTCAACTTTGTAAAAGTTCCTTCTCTATTGGGCACGGGGGCGAATTTGGCATTAAACGACATGGACAGACGGAGTCCCACAAGAAAAGCGTTTCCGAAAAGAGATGTTAAAGTCTATGGACGCATTTCTCCGACCAAAAAACGATGAAGCCGACAAAGTAACAGCAGCTGAGGTGACTACAGTTTATCACACTGTCCAACACACCCTGTCATACCGGTCAGCAATAATTGTTGTTGTTTATGCTCTGTTGTTGAGCTTCATTATATTATATTATATTATATATTACATTAGCCTATATTATATTATATTTGATAATAAATTATTATTATTATTGTAATATTATTATACATTATTATTATTAAGGGAGAAACATATAAGACTTGCAGTCTTTTTTTTTTTTTTTTTATCTTGTCGGGGGGGGGGGGGGGGGGGGGGGGGGGGGGGTGTTAGGCAGTGTCCCACTTTGTCCCTCACAAACACACCCCTTGTCCCTCTTTTGGTTTATTGGGACCTGGTCACCCTATCCCCACACCAGAGAGCAGCATTCACAAAGATCTGCTGGTTTTGTCGCGTATACTTTTCTCTCCGGTCGACACAGTTTTGTCCAAACACAAGTGCAGGAGTGGTGAATGCCTTTAGAGACGAGCTGCAAAGCCGTCGTCATAGCAACATAGAGGCTGCGCCGGAAGCTGTGACGTAGAGGAAAGGGGCGGGTCCGAATGCTATACCTCCAGATGAATTATCACATCTCTGTTATGCACACGCCCCCCAAGCAACAGAATATAGAGTACAGTGACATGGAAATTGATCAGAAACTGTTAGTATGAAAAGGCCTGATTGTTTTATCACAGAAAATGGCACAAAATTCATTTAGAATGTGTTGTAGTGTGTTTATTTGTGGGCAATCAAGGTCATAATAATAATGCCACAGTGTAAAAAAGGGGAAGTTAACCGGGTTATCACTTGTGAAGGAGGAAACCATTTTGGTTTGCAACGTTCAGTTCTGCACGTACAAACTCAGCTCCACACAGCTGTGAGGGAACAGTACACCCTTAGAAACAAAAGTGCTAACTAGAACCCTATAGGGTTCTTTTGCTCCTCCCCATAGGAGAAACCCTTTTTGTTTCATGGTAGAGCCTTAAAAAGGTTCTGCTTGGAATCTTTTCATAAGGTTCTACCTAGAACCCAACATAAAGGGTTATACCTAGAACCATACTGTATGTGAATGGTTACAGATAAACCTTATATGGTGTCATGGTTCCACCTAGAACCCTCTCGGGGGGTTCTGTCCATCTTCTAAGGGTACTAACAAGAACTGACCCAGGGAGTTTTACCTATAACCCCTTTATATTCCAAGGGTTTCATCCAGAACCCATCAAAGGTGTTCTACCAAGAACCCTTTTATATTTCAAGGGTTTTATTTGGAGCCCACCCAGGGGGTTCTACTGAGAAACCTTTTATATTCCAAGGGTTTCAACTGGATCCACCCATGGTGTTCTACCAAAAACCCTTTTATATTCCCAGTGTTTCATCTACAATCCACCCAGTGTGTTCGACCAAGAACACTTTTATATTCCTAGAATAGATTAATATTTTTAGAATCCACCCTGGGGGTTCTACCAAGAACCAGGTGTTTCATTTAGAATTCAGCAGGGTGTTTTACTGACAAAACTTCTATATTCCCAGAGTTTTATGTAGAGACCACCCAGGGAGATCTAAAAATATGTAAAAGGATTTCACTTGTATCCCTCTTGTCTGGTGAGGGTTCTATGAAGACCCATACTGTATTCTACAGATGAGACAGATTTTAAACCTTTTTACAGTTGTGGTTGTTTAATTAGAGAAAACATCTTTTAACACCCATAACGTTCCTTGAAGAACTCTTTCTTCTAAAAGGGCTGTTTGGATGAAAATGGTTCTTCATGGTCCCTTAGCTTTAGTCTTAAAAAAAAAAAAGACCCCGAGGAACCCTTTCTTCCAAAGTGTTTTTCAAAAACAAATGGTTCTGGATACAACCTCAGCCCTTGCAGAAGAACCCTTTTGGAACCCTTATTTCTAAGAGTGTATGTTAACCACATGAAGACGCTACGAAGAGAAAAGTGCTCTCTTTTTATTCTTCTTTCCGTGAGCAGACAGGGTGTGATGTATTCTTCACACGCCGACATTTAAAGTGACCGATCCCCAAGAGCCAACTAGCACTTTGCTGGCGCACATCCACAGCTTGCTTCATTGGTCCAGAGCTGCAGAGAGTCAACTTGTGACGCAGCCGGAGCACCTAGCCTATCAGCGAGGGGGGACACTGACACCTGACGGCTCCATCTCTCCACACGCCGGGCTTTCTTTGAGATCACGACCACTTCTCCGGCTCTGCAGTGCAGGATCTGCTGCTGCTGCTGCGTTTTATGGAAGCGGAGTCTTCTTCGCGCACAGTCGTGGTCATGCTGCCTCCAAAGAACTGCCTGCCAAGGAACTACAGCTGCATAGCCGGGCTGTTCGGGAGCCTGGCAGCGGCCAACCCGCGGCTGGAAGAAGGGGAGGATTATGACAGGATGAACGGCACCTGTGAGCCCACCGAGAGCCCCGTGGTGGACGAGAGACCGCGGGGCAGAGAGATCTTCCTGAAGCCTCCACAGAGCCCAAACCTGCGGCGGAGGTGCAAGTCACTGCCCACACCAACAGACAGAGCAAAGTTAGAGATCTCCCGCAGCAGGAGTCCAACCAGTCAGAAAAAGGTCCGGTTCGCCGACTCTCTGGGCCTGGAGCTCATCTCAGTGAAGCACTTCGATGATACAGATGAGCCAGAGGTGCCAGAGCGCATTCTGGCAAAACTCCCCAAAGGACCGCTCCACCTTAACCATTTGGACACAAAGTTCCCTCGAGCCCCTGCGCAGTCTGTCTTCATGGAGCTACAGTTCACCAACCCAGGCACACTCCCCGGCTTCGAGCAGAAAGTGAGGGAAGTGAAAGTCATGCTGGAGACCGTGGAGGCAGATGAGTTCAGCCTCTCCGGCTTTGTGCGCGTCTTGAATCTGGCTTTCGAGAAGAGCGTCTCTTTGCGCTATTCTCTTAACAACTGGATAACGTTTATGGACAGTTTGGCGTCATATGTCCCCAGCTCCAGCGATGGTGTCACCGATAAGTTCCGTTTTAAGATCGTCATGCCCACCTACCTCGACAACGGAGGCACGTTGCAATTTGCGATTAAATACTGTGTCGGCGGGCAGGAGTACTGGGACAATAACAACGGGAACAACTACAAAGTGAGACGCCACCGGTTCAAGATGTCCCCACCGCGGGAGTGGGAGAACGGATGGATTCACTTCATCTGAGCTTTGTCTCCTGCAGCAGTAGCACACTGTGTGCGTAAAATGCGCGTAACTGATTCCCGGGTACCTTAATTCTGACTGTAGTCTGTTAATGATGATTTTTGTTCTGCCATTGTCAGCTACACACCTGCTGAAAAAAATCCCCACAGTAATTCAAATATTTGGTAGCAGGTTGAGTGTTTAAGACTGCTGTGTTGGTGCCCGGTGTGGGATGCTGTTAGATAATTTGCCTTGATGTCAGGGCTCTCTCTGTACAGCTTGGTGCCCTTTGGGAGGGCATGTACACGTTATGTAATGTAGAAACACGTGCCACGGAAAACGTGCCGGGCAATGCCGACTTCAGGCATCACTGTTCCTTTCAGGAGATGCTTTAAATTGATGTAGTGGCATGGAGATGTTTAAATTATTATTTTGTTTTGCACGTTCGTTTGCAAAAAAACATTGGCTGAATGGGAAGCAGAAAGCATCTTGGCTGATATGAATGCCAAGCGAACCTATATCCCAGTAGCATACTCCCTCTGATAGGGAGGTGGGAGGGGAACACAAAGTCCTACACGTGTTACTGAGATGACAGAAATATGCAGGTTGTTTCATTCAAAAAATTCATTGTATAATTTCCCACTGTCATGCCATTGATAAATGCCTTATTTAAATCCATGATGTGGGAAATTCTGCTGCGAATGCTGTACAGTATTTCTTTATTAGGCTTGAAATAGACTAAATGCATTATCATCATTGCACTTACATTTTAATATAAGGCCTACAGGCGCTCAGAATTAGTTAGTGTCCACATCCCTGTGGGCTTCCAATCTAAGGACACCATAGCTAGTCATAAACCTGCCTTTTATATAGGGCCTGACTGATGCTGATATATTGATATATATCGTCCAATATCCTTTATACAGAATATAGAATATAGACATGAACACACATTGTTTGCAATGATCCCTCAAAAGTGATTAGCTTGTGACAAAGATATGTAACGGAGGCAGGATATTTTACAGTTGAATATTAATATTTATTCCCCAAAATGATTTCAGGGCATTGAAACAGTCAACTTTCACTGGTATTTTTAATAATTATAAATAACTATAAATACAAAACACACAAATAGAGCAAACTATATGTATTTATTAAATTAAGAAAAATGCTGAAATATACACAGAATGCTGCCTATAAAGCTAACAAAAAGAATCTGCATCATGTTCTGTTAAAAAGAAGTTTTCATATATGGACAGGATATATGCTGATGCTGTAATAGACCACTACAGCTATGACAGGCCAATATCGAGCAGATAATATCTGTCAACCAATATATCAATCAGGCTCTACTATTCAACATTAATTGTATATTTTTTCTGCATTAAGGTAAAAATGATTCAGCATTTTGCCAAATTCAAAAATCAAGGATGCCTAACCAAAGTCCGAAGTTTCCTCCAGAAAACAAATGTCCCTAGATTATGTTGTATAACTGCATCATGCATATTCCATCCAATTATAAAGGCTATATTTATGAAGAATGGGCTTCAGCACTCTCCTACTGCACTATGACAGGAATTTTCTGAATGAACCTCTTGAACGTGGTTGTTGTCCCCCTCCTCCCCCAAGGAACACAATTCTTGTAGCTGTTTGCAAGGTCAAATTTACCTCAGATTACTTGTGGACGTCTTCAGGTTGATCATTATAAGACAGATGTTATTTTCACAGTAATTTTTTTCTAACAGATACATTAAGACAGAAAAGTGTAATTGTACATTTACAGATTCCAAACACAATGTTAATTCATTTCTAATGTAGCCCTGTTTTTCATGCAATAGACAAAGTAGCTCTTACCCGGACAACTGTGCTTAACCGGCTTCTCTCACCACTGTGCAAGAATAGTGCCGCTCCTCCTCACACCTCACATGACCAAAGTGGTTTGAACCACCTGACTAGCTGACATTTTCAAACTGTTGTCAGATTACTTCATTTCTGTACCACAAGCCTTTTTGATGTTATACAACCAGCCTGCCTTCTCCAGACAACAGCTAATAATACATCTGTAAGTTTTTCTTATCAATTCACTGGTGGGTAGTCTTCCAAACCTGCTCCACATCCTCTGTGATCATGTTCTCAGTCTTTATGGCAAACAGGCTTGCATGTCGTAGGCAAACAAGTTTACTGCAATGCAAATATCCGTTATGCTTTTTTTGCAGTTGTATGATATTATCGATGTTTGTAGAAAGTTGAGACTCAAGTTCAGTGAGTAGAGAAATAACAGATAGACTGCTTTTAATTCCAGTGCTCTGACTGTAATCTGAACATCACTCTGTCCTTTGTTTACATCATCATGGCCTCAGAGGGAAGCTCTCCATTTAATGAGGCCATCAGGTTGTGATGTGGATAAAGACTATTCCTGTAACCACTTAGGTTTTGGAGCAGCTCCACTGTGAATCCATCAGTACTGTTTGTCTCTAAATCTGACATGGTTTTTGTTGGAATTTAAATGCTACAGTTGATGTTGTTAGATTAGAAGTTTTGCTGAAGTGGGAGAAAACTCAGTACTGAGTTGATATTTGCTTTCATCATTTTGTCATGTACAGAGATGCATTTCTCTCACCTGTTTATTTAAAAACACTGTGGATATAAAAAGGCCTGGCTGTGGCAGAGCTTACTGTGTGTTATATTGTAAAATCAGTGGCATATTGTCCGCTTTGGTCTTTGTAAATCCATGCCACTGC
This sequence comes from Lutjanus argentimaculatus, assembly GCA_034769285.1. Taxonomy (NCBI): domain Eukaryota; kingdom Metazoa; phylum Chordata; class Actinopteri; order Lutjaniformes; family Lutjanidae; genus Lutjanus; species Lutjanus argentimaculatus. The sequence continues at coordinate 856,310 of JAWZSL010000045.1, read as the reverse complement.
AATACCAGAAAGCATTAATTATCCAGGCTGAGACGACTAATGTGGGTACAGAGAGATGCAGCAATAGCAATCAGTCATTTCCACACACCACACATTGTGTTTTTTAAGTTTTAACATTTCACAGGATTTGCTCTGTTTAGATAACATTGTACAGTTTGGGATTGGCTGTCTGAATATGATGCCTCTACATGTCACTCTTAAGTTTCCAACTAGTGTTCACTTTTAGCCTAGTACCTCCCACACTGCTGTTGTTATTGGTGCATCCCTACCATAGAGAAAATGAAGGGCTTCTGGTCTGTTTTTCACCTCAATGTATACATAACATTTTGCATCAGAACTCACTGATATACTGTATAGATGTGTATGTAATGTGTTAATGTTTCATATTGAATGTCTTCCTATTAATGTTCTATGTTGTGTGTATTTTGAAGCATTTTAAAAGCAGAATTGAGAGAAGTTTGAGAGAAGCGGTGGTAAAAGTGTGGTATCTGATGATCCTGTGAAGTTGGAAGCTAAAATGAGCCCCCAAAAAATCCTAAAGCACACTTATTTCTATTTAATAATCCAATTTTTCTACCCTGAAATATGAAATATGTACCAACATGTGAGCAGTGTTTCTGAATGAAATGGTATATATTGGAACCCCTCTGTGCACAACTATAGGTGTACACTGCCTTACTGAAATATGAGTTTACTTAAAGAAATGAGGCAGGAACAATGCAAGTGCTTGTTTGTAAAGAAATAATGTGATTAGATGGATTAAAATGTGGACTCTAGACAACGATAAAGGCACATACTGTATCTGGGCAGGATGCACTTTGGTGTTTGATAACTTTTGTCATGAACGACTTATGATTGTAGGAGACTCAGTCAAAGCTGGCTTAATGCACTTTGAGTAAGAACAAGGAAAGGGGCAGGGTTGCACGTCACTGTATATGAAAGCTTCTCCTGTGAATAGCTACTAACCAAGATATTTTCCATTCTTTGTCCTCTTTTACTTCTCTTTTCTCTTCTCACTGTGTAAAGCCTAATTCACTTCTGTCTTATTTATAACCATCGTATGGCACTGAATTTCTTTCACTGAGTTTTTTTTTTTTGTTTGTTTTATAAATCCTATGCAACCCTTTTTGTGTTGTAACACCTGCAGTCATCTGACTGTTAATCTGTACTGTTTTTCTCTTTTTGCAGTGAATGTTAACCATCTTTGCATGTTCAGCAGTAACATACCTTTATTTTTATTTTTATGTTTTGTTTATAATGTAACCTCTATTTTATTAAAACAATGGTTAATAAAGGCATTTGTGGTGGAAACCAAATACTCTGTCAGTATTTTAAAATCAGAATCACCCAATATAATCTTTATATCACAGCCTTTATTTAATTTCTCCATGCCTATTATGTGAATATTGAATTCAGTTGCATAATAGTGTAATCAGAAAAAATCATAGATGTTAGAGTCTCCACAGTTTCTGCTATTGAAATATAAAAATTACTGTGATATATGTGCAGTGTGTGACTGCAGAGCTGTTCGTGTGTGTGTGCGTATCCTCAAGGTGTCAGACTATTATGTCAGCTGAGCATCTCATTATCAAAGGGCTGCAGCTGGTGGCCATTCATAAAGCAGCACACTGCAGTGGGCTATAGCCATCGCCATTGTAGACATTGCTGCAGACATGTCCTTGAATCATTACAGCCTGACACCACGCCCCCTTCTGTTTATAAAAGGGAGGGGTGGGAGCTTGGAGCAGGAAGAAGTGCAGGAGAACGGAGCAAAGGAGCTTTAAAGAGCATATATAAAGCTAGTGATAACATAGTGTATTTGACCTTTTTCACCTTTGGTTACAACACAAATGTGAACAAAAATTAATCCAGCTATTTAATTGAAGACAGAGTTATTGCAGCTGTTTGCTCTGCGCTCCTCCATTACGTCCAGAGACGTAATGTGAGGAGCAAATCTGTAACACTTTATAGTAATTATACATGAATCATCATGAATTCATACATGACTTAATGTATGAAAATATATTCAGATAGTACTTCATGGACTTCCATGAATGTGCAAGAATTAACAGCATCTCATGCATCACTTAATGCAAGAACAATCTGTTATTAATGCAACAGCTAAGGTATTTCAATAATCATTATTTCTGAGTTATTAATGATGTTCATGTCTTCTTCATAGGTAAGTCTGCAATTGAAGGGACAGGCCAAAAAACTGATCAGCCACAGCAGTGTATAGGTATTTGTTATATTAAGTCATGTATTTGGAAAAAAAATACAAATGCAAATTAGACCAGAATTTTAGACTATAATTATTTAGTTAGGAAAGCAAAATCTGATTGTGTCATGTACGACTAAGCAACAAATGGTTGATAATACATGTCATTTCATACATGCCACTAATAATCATATATCATTTATCAGTGTTAAAGATGGACAGGTTGCCACTTTATTTGAAGAGACACTTATAAAGTAATGAAAAAGTAATGCTTAGTTAATCGTGTTTACAACATTTGGAACAGAAAAGAAGTTAGCTGCTATGACTAATCAGTTACTTGCCCTGTCTCTTTACCTGAAGACATGAACATAACTCAGAAATCACAATGACTGAAATACCTTAGTTGTTGTATTAATTAATGTATTGTTTTTGAATTAAGTAATGCATAAATACTGTTAATTCTTGTACATTCCTGATAGTTCATGAAGTATGCATATGTGCTTTTTCATGCCTGAAATGATGTATTAATATATGATAATGATGTACCCTTACAAGAAAGTGGCACAAGCAAATGCTTCTCCTCATCCTACCAACATATTTAATATACAGTGACTGACTGGGGTCCCTGGGGACCACAAGAATATACTACTGTAAGAAACAACCAGCAAAATCTTTGCTTATTTTCTTCTCAAAAGATATTAGTTATGTAATTAATACCATCTGAAAAAAATAAAGAACAAATAAAGAACAGATTAGGGTCAATGATAGAGCACAATCTGTGTTTGTCTCATTCAAAATGACTGACGTTGTGCCCCTACACCCCCTGATAGTGTGTGATACTATAAATTGGGACCCATGGCAAACATGAACTCAATCAATAAATTTAAAAAATAAATTCCATCTATTAAAACTGCATAGGCAAAATTGGGTGCTTGTGACTGAGACCCCCATTATAAAACACAAACAAAAAGCAATGCAATGAAGTCATTAGGAACAAATTGACTGACAAAGTCATGATAAAGTGGAATTATAGAATAAAGAATCAGTTTCAGATATTACATCATCAGGTATTACAAAAAAAAAAACCTCTGGGGTCTGTGGGCACCTCAGTTAGGATAAGGGCTAAAATTTTATCAACCACATTAGATCTGATCAGTATAAAACATCAGCACAAAATCACACTGTCATACATACTCATTCATACATTATAGCCTCATACCAAATATTCAAAGCTTATTAGTAATATGCTTCTATTTCAGTCAGATAATTTATGCACTTTGCTTACTTATAGTAGATAAGTAAGCAAAGTTGAAAAGTATTTAGGTTAACAATTACTAAAATGCAATCAATATACAACCACTTTAGTTCTAACAATCAGGCCAGCGTTTTCTCTAAATGCCATAAGTAATTGTTACAGAAGAAATAATAAGCCAGCTGGCATGTAGTTAAATAAAGCCACAGTCTCTAGAGCCCAATAACAAAACCTCCAACTCATTGGCTGATGGCTGATAATGGCACTGTAATATAATATGTTATATAATACATTATTGTCTGATGCTGGAGGTTTTTACTGGAAAGATGGCAGAATGAACTAAATGTGCTGTATTTAAAGCTTCGTCTGTGCATGTGTAGCAGGTGTATGTTGTACATGTTGTCTGTGTGTTAGGGGGCTTCTGTGTCGGATTAGGAACACGATCCTGTTTTATCTCTATGTAAACCTAAGGCAGTGATGACTGACTGTGTTGGCCCACAGTCAGAGGAAGCTGATTTCAACTTTGCTTACTTTTGGTCATGTTGAAGGCATCCTGACAGTCTGTCGCTGCTCTTCTGCATGCAGCATTTCAGCAACCAGTCAGTGTGAATCCATATGGCCAGTCAATAAAAACCCGCTGTGAGAGTCCAATTTAATTCTATGATTAGAGCTACTCAGCAGCTCACTTTAAGAGGAAAATCACGTAATACCCCCGAATTAAGATAAAGCAAGATTAAAAACATTGTAAGTGGTGAAGCAGGAAATTAAGACATGCACAGTTTGATTTGACTGCAGGATGGCACATTTGTCTTGTCTAGATTTTATTAGACTACTTGTAAATACTGTTAAAGGAGGCTATTTGTTTTAACTCAGAAAGTCTAAAAAAAAATCAAGTTGACTTTGAAAAGACAAGTCGAGATGATTTTGGAATGATTCAAAAAGTGAAACATTCCTAGTCAAATAAATTCGATATTAATTCAGTTGTACTTGAGAAAACATGCTGTGGTGGAAATTCTCTGCTACCGGTTCTGCTGGTGAAGAATGAAATAGAGACTTCTGCCGGCCGACAAGGTTTTATTTCTTTGCAAAGAAAGGTCAATCAACACGAGCGGTCAAGATGAAGAAAGACCCCGAGCATTGGGAAACCTAAACATTTTATACCATATAGAAGCCCACCCCTGGGGTGTGTTTTACATCCTTTGTCTGCTGCAGGGTCAGTCCCTTACCCAAAGGTGTGTATTCACACCCTTTGTCTCTTTCAGGTACCGGTACCGACCCCCTGAGGTGTGAAGTTAAGATGTCTAGACAGTTTAAAATACAAAAGGATTTGGATATTGATGAAGAAGCAAAAGGGAAGTTGGGCGTCTCAAATGGTTGAAGTGCAAAGGAATTGAATTAACAATTACAATTACAGAGTCTGACATTTTGGTGAGAAGGTGGGAGATTGGGTATCTCAAGGAAGTCAAAATTACAATTACAATTCCTCCCTTTTGTCCCATAGGACAACATAAGAAGGAAAAAGGAACATGCTTGTGATCACATAAACAAAAAAAATTTGCAGTACATAAATTTTACACAATTCATAGAGGATGTCATATAATAGTTCCTCAGGTACCTATCTAGTCAAAATTGTTGGAGAAATTTGTTGAACCATCATTTTAGCTGTCACCTTAGCAGTAATAGTCTTACACACTGATCGTAAAAATAGTAACAAAGAAAATAAAACAGATTATTCCAAAAGAAACATATTGAACTATGTTTGTACCCCAACAACCTAATATTGCTTCCTACCATTCAAATGGATTGCTAATATCATTGGTATGCACTTCATTAGTGATGTGTCTAATATGTGTGGTAATATCCGAAAGGCTAGCATTGTAATCTGGCACATACGTACATTACACTAATCACTGCACAGGTACCACCCTGGGATGTCAGGAGATAGTTTAAGGCTGCTTGGTTCTGTAACGCAATCAGACGAGTTGCAGCCAACTCTGTTGATAGAAGAGACAAGCCGAAAAAAGTTGTGTTCACTAAATTTTCTCTTATTTGATTCAGGGATGACAGTACACCATGAATGGGCATGCCAAGTAGGTGACTCCAATATGTTGTGAGTTGGTATTTAACATATCATGTTTGGATCTGGGGATGCTTAATTCTGAGAAAAATTGAAGGTAATGTGTTCATTACTCGCATTGCTGGGACTACATAACCTAGACCACACAAAGTTTTTAGTCCACATATCCAGTATATGAGTGCAGTGTCACATTTTGAAATGTCCATGCTGTGTTCATTTCCAGTGCCTCTGACAAACCATTTCAATGGTCATGGAATTACGCTCAGAAGGATGGTAGCAGGGGCATCCATGCCTGCCTGGTGCTTGCTTGCAGGTGTTTTGCAGTGTAACAGTCTCACTACAGGGACAACTGGGTGTAGTATAGTTCATGGGGGTAAAATGTATATGTATTTATATGCAATAGTTGACAGGTATCACAGTCAGAGATTGGCAAAGCCATCCATGGGAGGCCCTTGTTGGTACTTTGGGGAATGAGTCCACACATAATAGTTGGTAGATTTTGGACTGTGATCAGCTACCATTCTGGCGAAGTTGAGATAAGTATTTGTGGAAATACTTTGGTCATGTGTGGGAATGTCACTGTTTCTTTTCTTTCAAAGAGTGGGACTGCATCTAGGGACGGCTTAGCTATTCTCAACATCCTGGTGGGGCAGTGGCTGTCATTGTGGATACAGGACCTATCAGAGTGACTTTTGTCCCCCTTGGGTTGTTCTAGAATCAACAAGCCATAATGGCAATAATCCAGGCACAAGGGTGGTCAGCAGCAGAGATGTTGGTGGTCCCTGTAGGTACTCAATCAGATGAATGCCGATCCATGGCGTCTGGCTGAGCCATTGATCTGGGCTGGACCACGTTGACGTCTTGATGATCTGTCGATCTGTGCTGCTCTGCGTTGACTTCCTGATGATCCGTCTTTCTGCGCTGCCCTGCGTTGACTTCTTGATGATCCGTCAATCTGTGCTGTTTTGCATCCACATCTTGTTGAGCTGTCATTCTGCGTTGATCTGTGGTGACTTCCTGTTGAGCCATCATGCTGTGCTGGTCCACGTTGCAGTCAGTTGGTCTTTGCAGCAGAAAGTGTAGATCCATGTTGGTGTGGACTACTTCACAGTGGTCTAATGGTCAGCAGTGGTTGGGATGGACTAGTTCATCTGGGCTGGAGAGTGTTCTTTTCTTTGTGCTGCTCCATGTAGATGAGGTCACCAGGATGGATGTTGCCACGGTCACCAACAGCAGGAGAAGCTTGGGCTACTATTATCTGTGAATGAAGAGCTTTTGATGGGAGAACACAGCAGCTTGCAAAAAGGTCAATGGCAGTCATCATTCATCACAGCCAATTCTAGGTGTGAGGGTGTGGAAAGAGGAGTCATTGGAGTGGACATTGTCCATTAGAATGTCGTGGGCTCATAGTCCTGTTAGTCTTTTGGCTCTGTTTCTCATTGTGATTAAGACAATGGGCAAGAGGCTTTAGTTAATTTGAATGAGAAAAAAAAGCATTTCAACAATCACAAAGGCATTTTTTTTTTTTTTTCATATCTAAAGCATGGGCATTTGTATGATGTCCTCTTTGCATAATTATAAGGGGTCCCAGCAGATAGGACTGGCTGCTTGGATACACCTATTGGCAAAATTGTTCTTAAATTATTACAATCTCAAAACCCATGCAACCAACCATTTCCCCCTTTGCTTGTGTGGGACATGTCATGTGCCACACAAGCAAGTAGAGGAAGTAGGGAATCGTGGGGCTACTGCGCGGCCGTTGCAGGAGCGCCACAAACCCTTAAATTAAAAGGAATGACAACAAAAAGTCAAAGGCAATCAAATCAAATAAAATAAACAAAAAGAAAAGAACAAAATTATACAAGGAAAAATATTTGTGTTGTATTGTGTCCCATTACCTCTGGTTCGGTGCACTGAGTGCACTCTACTTAGTAACTTATTGGGGCAATTCAAAGTCACACAATACTGAAAAAATAAATAAAAAATCCTGCGGTTTGACCATTTCTCACACCTGGCTGTAGTGGTACATTCAAGACAAGTATATCAAGTTAGGTTGCATACAACAGCAGCAACACACACACAGATACCCCAGGATGGAGCATAGGGTAGCCTCTGTGCTACAACAACAAAAATAATACTTGCTGTACTGTACTAGTACTCTAGTATAGGTTTCCACAAAAAGGCAACTGCAAAGACAGAAATGACAAAAGAAACAAATAGATTATCAAAATCCAACACTCTAGTTTTTTGTTTTTTTTTTTGTTTTTTTTTTAGTTTGCTTCAAACTTGGCTTATGTTCGCAGATTCCCTGAATGTCACTCAACATAACTTCAGTCCTAGGGTTCCCTAATAACATGCTATTGCCAACTTCAACAGGTTTGACACACGGAATAAAAGTAAAGCAACATAACTAAAGTATGACCAAATATAAAGCCTTCAAGTTTAAGTCCTGTTACAGACAGCTGGTATCGATTCATCCTTGAGGTTGGATTGTTACCAGCCAGCACATACCTTGTCATCAAAAATAAACTTAAATTATTCAGCTCTTTTGGTCTGTGAGGTTAGGGTAATAATTTGCACTGGTAGTTTGACACAGTGCTGACAGATTTGTTGTTAACCAAATGCTGGGTAGCTAAAGTCACATAATGGCACACTGATCAAACAACAACAACAAAAAAAGCTAAAAAAAAAGAAAAATTCATCAGCAAATTCTGGATATTGCTGACAAATCCCCCTTGATCAGAGACAAATCGCAGTGCACCTGAGAGTGTGGATTGTGATAGGTGTACTATTCAAAAATGCGACCCAGTGCTCGGCAGGAGCTGACTGGTGGCTTACATACACTGAGACAGATTTCAAACAGGTTTAAAATTTGAATGTGTCAGGGATGGCTCTGAGGAGTCATGACAACTACAGCCAGTGAGAGCAGACACAGCACACAGGCTGAGAGCTGCAGACACAGGCTGAGAGGAGTTAGGAAGGAGAGAGAGAGAAGGGAGAGACGGAAGAGCAGTGGGGCAGCAAACAGGAAAAACCCCGAATGTAGAAGTACTACAGCTCTGACACATTTTTCTACCAAGAGATAAGCAAAAATGAAATGTAGAGCTGCAGGGGCTATTAAGTTATAAAATAGTTCACGAGCTCCATCCCACACACAGTGCTGATGCCGTGCTGTGTGTGGACACAGGCCTGACTATGGGATAACAATGAAATACTGCACAGTAATGCTTTGGTGTTAACAATCTAATATCATTTCTATTGTGTGTTTCCTTGATAACACCTAGTTTGGAGAGCAGACAAAAGACAAGGAATTCCACCAGGTGGAAGTAATGTGTGACCTCCTGTCTCTGATCAGTCAGGTAGTGTGAAAGGCACAACAACTTCACAAACTCACAACTGCAAGGCAGAGAGAAGCTTAGTGTGAATGGCACAGTGATCTAGCGACTTTGAGAGTCATGCAGTGTGACTAAAACGTAAGATGGGCATAGTAGTCTGGATCAGCTAAAAGGTGTGAAGCTACGGGTGGTAACGTTGCATTCTAATGACTAAGGAGATTAGGGAAACAGCTATTGTCTTGACTGTAGTTTCCAACCATTTCCTAAGGATATTTTATCAGCAAACTTAAAAGCAAAAGTTATCCGAAACCAAGCCAAGAGTTAAAACTAAGTGTGATAAAATTTCCGAGCCGAAAAAAAAATTTAAGCAGAAAGAAAGAGAGAGAGAGAGAGAGAGGGAGAGAAATTCTGAGTATGCAGAGGAAAAAAAAAATCTTAAGTAGAAAGAAAGCAGGAACAAGATCTATAACAAAAAAAAACAAAAACAAAAACAAAACAACAACATCAATTAAACAAACCAACAAACAAAAACCTACTTTTGTGATAACAATACTTTCAGAATACACCCTTCAGGCCATGTACCTCAATCAAATTACTTTCTATTTCAACTTGCAACTCTTTTCTTTCTTTATGCAACACCTTCTAAAAGCCTTTTAGAATTTCCTTGTCAAATGATCTGTCTAATGGGAAACATTTATCTGTCCCTTGTGTCTATTTAAACCATTCTGGCACATCCAGAACACGATCATTTCCAACATTCACGTACGTACACCATGCTAAGGTTCCTCTTTCACAAACCCACTGTCCACTTGCTTTTACCCATTTCAAAAACAGCAAAAAAAAAGAAAAAAAAAAGGAGGGTAAAGGTTCTAAAACCACAAAGGTAAAATGAAATATGGATAGATTTCATTTGTACAAAGTAAAACTTCAGTTCGAAGTTTAGAAGCAAGATGGGGAGGGAGGGGAGGAGAAGAAGAGAAGTAAAAAGAAAGAAATAAGACACATAGACTTTGAAGTTAGACCGAACAAAGTGAACATAACAAAACAAACAAACAAATAACAAGTTTTCTAGCAAGTAGAAAAAGAAGAGAAAAATAGGGCAGGAGCATCATGTATGCATTGTATACCAATTTCGGGTCTCTGCTTCCTCTTTTCACATCTTTAAACATTCTTTTTGACCCTCTATAATTTCTAATTTCAGTTTCAAATTTGCTTTTAGTTTTTTTTTTTCTGATATTGATATGTTTTTCAAACTGAGGGATCCCCCTATTGGGAACCCAAACTCAGCTGTCCAGACTTTTAAATATTTAAAGCTTTTATCCCCATATTTTCTTTCTCATAACATCCACAATTGGACCCTCCGGAGAGCCTCTCTCACCGGAGACATTACCCCCCATTCTTTTCTTAAAAGAAATGGGGACACACAATTTTTTTTTTTTTTTTTTCTTAAAAAAAAAAAAAGTGGAACCCGTGCACGACACTTACAATACAGACGTCTCTGTAAGGATTGCTTCGTTAAGCTACAAGCAATGGAAAAGCATCCAAAGTACTTTTAAACTTTGATCCTGAGTCAGGTGAGCTGACTCAGACACAATTGTGGATAGAGTGAGAAAAGAGAATATGTTTGCCGAATTAAACCCAAATTTTAAAGAAATAGAATTTAAATGTCAATATTTCAATGCTCACCAGATGAATTTCTCTGACTTGCATTCATGGAATCCCAGCGGTAATGATCTGGGGCGTCTGCGGTCAGTCCTCCCTTCTCAGAAGAGGATTTGAGGTTGGAGGCTGGAAAGCTTTTTCTTCCAGGATGGCCTGTCACTGTCCACGTTCCGCCCCAGACGATCACTCGAGGGATCCCACTTCTGACACCAAATTGTGGTGGAAATTCTCTGCTACCGGTTCTGCTGGTGAAGAATGAAATAGAGACTTCTGCCGGCCGACAAGGTTTTATTTCTTTGCAAAGAAAGGTCAATCAACACGAGCGGTCAAGATGAAGAAAGACCCCGAGCATTGGGAAACCTAAACATTTTATACCATATAGAAGCCCACCCCTGGGGTGTGTTTTACATCCTTTGTCTGCTGCAGGGTCAGTCCCTTACCCAAAGGTGTGTATTCACACCCTTTGTCTCTTTCAGGTACCGGTACCGACCCCCTGAGGTGTGAAGTTAAGATGTCTAGACAGTTTAAAATACAAAAGGATTTGGATATTGATGAAGAAGCAAAAGGGAAGTTGGGCGTCTCAAATGGTTGAAGTGCAAAGGAATTGAATTAACAATTACAATTACAGAGTCTGACATTTTGGTGAGAAGGTGGGAGATTGGGTATCTCAAGGAAGTCAAAATTACAATTACACATGCACAGTAAATAAAAAGGGTTTAAGAGTTTTAATTCTCCAACAGGGCATGCTGGAAAGTCGGCTAATATGCTGAACATGTTTCTGTAGAAACTTGATTTAATGAGTTGATAGAACTAAGTACAGTACAGTCATTGAACTCATCATTATAAGTTTGGAAGTGTTCTGAAAAATAAATTCTAGAAATTTTAAGTTTAACTAACTTGAATACATAAAACTTGTTTATTTATGTAAAGTTAATGAGAAAAGATTATTTGATTCCACTAAATTCATGTATACTTTTTTTTTTACAATGAGATTGATCAGCCAATTATTTTACAACAAAATTGAATTTTGGCATGACTGTGTATCCAGTCTCACCATGTATCGGTATACTGCATGCTTGTCTGTGTAATTACCATGTGGTGCTAATTTGGGAACATTGTCATGCTGTCTAACAACAGCTGCTTATGTAACTGCTGTGTTCGTGTGATGATGACGTTGTGATTGTTCTCTCCCTCAGGCATCTGGTGTTATGAGACTGCAACCACAGAGCCATTTTCATCCCACCTGCGTAGCTTCTCCCGCCTCATCCAAAGTGTCCTTCGGCTCTAATACTGTGAGTCAATGCACACAAGTAGGTTTCATGATTTCAGTTTTAATCATTCATGTGGGGCATTCAGGGAAACGCTGTGCCATGAGATTAATCCTGACTCAGCAACAGCCGGGGCTGCTGTGTAGGTGCCGCCAAAACCTCTACTCAGAGAGCACCGGACATGAATAATTAAGCGGCTAAATGCTCTTTTACAACTTCGGAAAATTCATTCTGTTGCTTTGAAGTGTCCTTATTCCATTGAACACAGCTGTTTCTTTTGAATTATCTTCCTCTTTATAGTGACAAAATCATCCATCACCAGGGGCGGATTTAGTCATTATTGGGCCTGAGGCAAACATGGCTGTGGGACCCCCCACGTCCCATGTTCTCCCTCTTTTTCAATCCTTGAATAAATAATGATTCATAAATATAAAGTCTTATTTATGGTGCAGTATAGCAGGTGAACTGAACTTCTGTATCTCTTGGCAGATGACAGCAGGGTAAACAGGCCAGGACTAGGGTGGGTATTGTCTTTTAATATCATCCTACTTCCTCCTTTTTTCAGCACCTCTGGGGTAACTTCACTTTATTTTTAAAGTCTTTACATCATTCCGAGCCATTTGTTTACACAAGTTTGTTCGCACAAGTTGTAAACAAACAGCTACTGTCTTCTTGAATCATTTCCACAAATACACAGTACAGATCAATGAATGCTCCAAGTTAGCGGGGAGGCCCTGAGACATCCATGAATGAAGTATTCTAATGGCATCTTAGCATATGGAGTTTTAGAAAAATTTAATTAAATAGCAAATGAATTAGTAAAAAGTAAGAAAAAAACAAAGGGCCCTTGGTAGCTTGGGGCTTAAGGCAATTGCCAGCCTTTTGACAAAAGGTAGGTTCTTCCCTGTCTGTCATTTTGCATTCCCGAAAACATCTTTTTAAAACTGAGCCTTCTCCCATGTCTCTTCACACGTGCTTTTGTTGAGGAAAAAATCAAGTGTGGCAGGAGTCAGACTGAATCTTTGTCAAACAGCCTGTTTGCCTTGTTTTCTCATCCTCTTTCCCCTGTTCCCTTCTCCTACTAACTCCAGCTTTCTTTCTCTTCTTTTCACTTTTTGTTATGTGGCATATGTTATGTTTTGGTTTTAAATCTAATACATGATTTTGTTGCTGCAATGTTAATGCATTTTCTCATCTTTGTCTGGAATTGTGTAATTTGTTTAGGAAAGCACTTGTGAACCCAAACCATGCACATTTGAAAGGTCCAAAAAACATCATGCATATATCAGTGTTTTTTTTCCCCAAATGTACGAAAATCACATGTGCATGCACATTTATAACATGTGAAGTACAGTTTCACATGTACGTCACATGTGTGTTTTTATAGTTTAATAACAGTTCTCAAAGACATAGACATGATGAAATATTGATGGAGGTGGAAGCCCGAGATATAGCAAGAAGTGCAGCAGACTGAAGAAATGGAATCTTTAGCTTTTGTCCCATTCATGCCTGAACAGACACAGCTCCACATCACTGCTTTATTTTAAGTTAGACAGATAAATTAACATATGTCTACACAAACACAGGGAGCCCAGAAAAATCATACTGCACTGGGTTCATCTGTATCTGTGGGAAGCTTTTCCAACTTTTCTGTAGAGCTTTCAGTGGAAATTTCCACTATCTTGAAAATGTTGTTTATGAGAAAGACAGATGACTTGTTTCCCCAAATACCATATTTAGACATTATCAAGGAACTAAGTTAGAGAGGTTTCGTAGGAAATACTTTCTCAACAGAACAGTGGCAATGTGCCATAACCGCATACCACACTGTGGGGAGATAAGCTTATATGTGAGTTATAACAAAGACTTCCAGTTGACTCATTTGTAGAAGTTAGTGCTGTATTTTTATAACAGTGAGCTTAAACTATGGTGAACTGGTGTAACTTATATGGGCATTTTCATAATGTTTTAACAGTGCTTGCAAACTCAAATGAATATTCTAATACTTCTACATCAATATTTATATATTATATCAATATGACAGTGTGACAGGAAGAGTTTGTAGTGATGAATCTACAGAGAATAATCAGCCAAATTTTCTGCTCACCTCAACTTAACAAACCTTTATGACAGGTTCCAGCCCACTGTCAGGTCTGTAATTCACTATTTTGATTCACTCTTACTGCTCTCATAGCATCATTTTTGGCCGAAGCAGACAGATATTTTTAGCAAAAATGCTCCAAGAACCCACTGTACACTACCTGCTCAGCACCAAACAGCAGACAGACACACTTAATAACTAGCAGGTGAACATAGTGGAGCATTTAGCAACTAAATAGCCAAATATTTCCCTCAGGAGTTGGTGGAGAGCTAAAAGAGGGTGTATATTGGACTTACTTTTGCCAGATGGCCAGAAACATGGCTCCAAATCAATGATAATTCTGCTGAGTAATGGCTGGATGTATAAATAAACAACTGTTTGCACACGCCCCCCAATCCTCCAAAAAAGAAATTCAGGTAAATAAACAATCAATACTTTCTGAAATTTCACATAGAAATAGGAAAAATCCACTTTTTAACATGTAGATCATTGACAGAGTGACTCATTTTAAATAAACCAAGGTATATTAGATGTATTACAATGTCTGTAATGCGCTCTTTGTTTACAGGTTACAGCGTGACCTGATGTCAGCTAAGACAGGAGATCAGCTCATCCCCTGAGGAGATTTCTCAGAAAACTTTGTCCCACATCTCCCTCCCAGGAGATCCAGTTCAGGTTTGAGGAGTGTGTTGTATACACACTACTGATTGAGCATTGTTTTATCATACTGAAGGGCTGTGTGGAGACCTCATGGCTGGAACAGTGTCGATGCAGGAAGGAAGAACGCAATGTGTTATTGAATTCTGTTACAGAGCATTGTTAAATAGGAAATTGAAATTCTTGTCATCAGTCATCTGTCACAGGAAAAAATAATTAAGGCTGATCTTACTCCTTTGCATTCATTGTGCTGTTGCTATTAACTCTTCAGGTAGCTTTTAAGGTAATTTTACAAGTTGGATGATATTTAGGTAAATAACAATCAGTTACACTGTCATTGCATGGTTTAATAATATTAAATGCAGCTACCATAGATTAAAATAGTAGCTTTAAATAGTATATTATATTTACTGGATATTTTGATATAATTTCACCAAATGCTTGCACTAGTCTGGTGCAGGTGTTGAGCCATCATGCTATTCAATGGAGAGGCTACACTTTAACAGATGTTATTTCATATGCGTCAAATGGGATATGTCTGACATTGAAAAACTGAAATAATTATTTAAAGTATCCTGAAAAGTAATAGTCTGGTCCATTGTGCATGAGACAAGAATCTAAAGAGCTGAATGGACGGTCTGCTCCACCTTCAATTACTGATTAGTATGCTGCTGGTCTCCTTCCAGACCTCTCAGGTCCAGACCTTATATAATAAAACACAAAATTTGTGTTTCATATGAGCACAGCCTGAGTCATTGCATGGGGGAAGTATTGCTCTGAATAAAACATAAGGTAAAGCATTACATTTTATTCCTCTTTTTAAAATGATCACCCCATTCTTTTTTCTTTAATTTGCCAGTGTTTTCATTTTCTCTTATTGCTACAGACGAGTGATTTCCAATCTGCCTCTCATCCCATGCACATGCTGATGGTCTCCAATAAATTAAATGTTTCTTGGTCCACTTTGTTCATTACTCTCCTCTCCTTCTCCCTCCATCCACACTTTTTTTTCACTATCCTTCCTCACCGTCTCTGCCCTCACTGTCCTTCTAGGCTGTATCTGGTATTCTAATAATGCAATGAGCATCCAGACCACAGCAGGCACAGTAAATTTCTTACACTGGCACCAGGGAAGAAGTCTGGGCCAAAGGCACAGTCATAAATAATCTACTGATCCAGACTCTTTCCATCCTTTCATCAGCTCTGCATCACGTCAGTTTGACCCAAGATGGATAAACAGAAAGCATCCTGCCGACCAACCTGGTAGGCACTTATATAAAAGCACACCTCAGAGTGCACACACACACACACACACTGAAGGCCCATGTGGTGAGAGGAGATAATCAGTGGAACATTAAGCATCATCAGTTCCCAAATGACAGGTCTGACAGTCTAAAATGGCCTGTGTGTCACGCTAAGCTGGATAACTTTTTGAGGACATTGGAAGGATTTACTTTTAAATTTGTTTACTTAAGAAGCATTATGGTGGTTGAAGTGTATAAATCAGAGGTGGATCAAATCATTGTTTTGCAAATCAGAAGTAAGTCTCAAGTCTTTCCACTCAAAGTGTCAAGTCAAGACTGACAAGTCCTAAGTCTAGTCCCAAATCCTAAACAAGACATAATACACTCTTCATCAGATATAATGCCATTGTGGCACCCTAAACATTTTATTAGATCAGATTATGTCCAGAATTATTACTTTATTAGTTCTTGTAATTAATTTGGTCCTCCCTACCATTATTTTTCTTATTAATATCATTTGAAATGCTTTGTGTCACTATTAAAAACGCTCATTTGCTTCACCTGAAGTGATTGTAGGGCGATACCCATTTTCACCAGAAGGTTTCAGTATTGGTTGTGTAATGTGAGTGACTGACACTGTAATCCTGGCATAGCAGGAAGTAAGCCCAGTCGTGAAACATAAGACAGTCGCGCAGTAATGTTAGTGGCCTTACCATTTACTTTTATTGTTGTCAGTGAATAAATGTTGTGTTCAGAGGTTTGTAAACATGAAGCAGCAGATATAAGCAGCTACTATAAGCAGTTTCAAACATGTTGCATATAAATATTGTGTTCAGTAATTGACATGTTGAGCAGCCAATATGAGCAGTTTATCTGGTACACAAACAACATGATAAGTGGCTGATATAAAAAAAAGTTTAATATACTCAGTTTACATGAGATGTGATACAAATAAATACAATGTTAGATTGCAGACATAACAGTGAGCATTTGACATAAGCAGCTAAACTATGGAATTGTTAGTGTGTAGGCTGCACATGTTATGTTGTGTATTAAGTATTCATTTAACTGTAGGACAGTAATAGTTATATTATTTGTTACTGTACTATTTTTGGTTGTAATCCTGGCGTAGCAGGAAGTAACCCTAGTCATAAAACACAAGACAGTCAAGATAGCTGCTCAGAGAGCTGATACCATCCAGATCCAGATTAGACTAACATAGTTCAGACAACACTCTGCCTTCAGACTCTCTCTGCTACTAGGGAATGAAGAAGGGTGGGATGGCAGGTTAACATGAAGGATTGCATTTTGGTCATTTTGACCAAAGGGGATGGCATCCCTCTCATCCCCACTAAAATCATCTCCTGGATGTAAGTGAGAGGAGCAGTAGCATTGCACTTACATGATTAGATAATGTGAACCAGGAATGAGATGCTTCTTGGTTTTTAAGAAGGAAAATATAGAATGGATAGAAGCCAAGAGGTGTGGCTGAGACGCTGTCATGAATTAAGAAAGAGGGGAGAGTGAATGAAACAGGCTGGACCGGATTTTAAAAATGTCCAAGTTGGTTGAGTTGTGTACTGGTTAGTCAGCCATGATATTTTTAAGGTAGTGGTAGCTGAACTGCTGAGACAGACTTTATTCCCCTGGGACTCTATCGGTAAAACCATTGGATTAGTGATCTGGTTCACATACAGTGAAAGCATTCACAGTGAGTCTGTGTGTTTGTAAGAGAAAAAGAGCAGTGCCAGAGAGAGAGAAAGGGAGAATACACTCAGCAAATGAAGGTCAACATTAATGATACTCAACAGTGCTAAGAAAGGATGTATCAGCTTTAGTGTCTCTCCGGTGTGTTGGAAACAGGAGCCAAAAGATACCAGCCTGTCTGTCACTGTGTGTCCCTATGCCCATGGTGACTTTAGCACCCCTTCTCTCCATCCACACTATTGTCACCCCTGCGGGAGTGTCATGGGCATTTTGTCAACAGGAAATGATGTCATCAACTCCCTCCCTCACTCTCATTTCCAAATAAAAACCGTGTCTGCTGTTTAGGAGCAGGACCCGGCGCGTGAGTGATTCAGCAAAACGTGACTGCTGTCAGAACACATATTTGTTAGCTTGTTAGGGGACGTCTCTTGCTGCAGATGGGTGCTGGAGAGTTTATGCATCAGGCATGAAGCAGCAGTGATGCATGAACATGAAAACACCACGAGTTAGCATGTGCATACACATCTGTTTGTGTATGAGAGCACTGTGTGTATATTTAGGTTGTCCTCTCTCTGTGCGTCTGCCTGTGGTAATCTGAATCGGATCATTTTCACCCCGGTGGCTACATCTCCATAGGGCCTGTTGCCTTGAGGTGCAGAGCACTCACAACAGGTCTCATGAAATAATTATGTTGCTGCACTCTCACACACCTCTTTGTGTGTCTGGCTTCTACCCCAAAGTACTCTCTCATGTCTCTCAGACTCTCTCCTACAGACAGTGGCAGGTCACATGGAGCAAATGTGTGACTGGATGTGCTGTGCTGTAGTCTTCCTTTGCCTGTGACCCTTAGCTCAGCTGCTGACACACACTCACATGTCAAATATCAGTGCAGTTCTATCTCATCCATCAGCTTAGACTGGTTAAGTCAATGACATCCATTGAAATCACTTCTAAATCTCTGTTTCTTTATAAAAGCACTGTAATAACCTCAGATATTTACTATATTATAATAAATGTAATAATTTTGATCTATCATGAATGAATCATAAGTTAAAACATTTTTTCATATTTTATTTTAGAATTAAATTATTCTGATTATGATGCAGATTATTACCCATTTACTTACTTTTTAAAATTTATCTACGTATGAAAAAGGAACAATAGACATTTTTTCATGGCAGCCATATTGATATGAATAGCACGTAAACACAGCATTATCAATGATACTAATTAATTCAGCTTAGTGTATCAGAGCTTTTCCAGTGAGCCAGCATGAACAAGAGCAATATCCTGACCAAGCCTGGGTCAAATTACTTTGAAATGTATTTAGTTACTGAGTACACATTACATGCCAACCTTTGTAAATAGAAGCATTATCCATTGGATTACAAAAAATGTAATCTAATCTGAATATTACTTTAAAAATAAACAGTAACACTATGGCACCTTATACTAAAAAATGGATGCAGCCACAAAAATTTAAGCTCCACAAATATTTTTTCTCATTAAACATCATAAATGTTACACTGCTGTGAAAATTGAAACAAAACTCTATACTCTTGAGCTAAACCCTCACATTTTTCTATGTTAGCTAGCTAACATTAGCTGGTTAGCGTTAACCATGCCAGGCCAACTGAGAAGGAAATTTACCATGTTTCTTCAGATTTGAACAGAAATGATATCAAACACGCATCTGTCAGCTATTTAATGCTGGTAACAACCAGCTGCAGAGTGGTCACAACTTGTATTTCTACGAGGATGGTGCATTGCCGTCGGGTCTATCTGTTTATGGCATCCGTCATGCAACATTACGCACTAGTGTCACTGTATTTTTTATGTTTATGGCAAAAAGACAGACGTTTCACACCTCGCCAAAATGATTGTGACAATCAGTGGTATCCCCTACCCCGGGATAAGATCTGAAGATGAAAATTTGACTTGTGACTGTGGTTTATTTAAATTTTGTTATGGTGAACTTAGCCTGCATTATGATTAGAACTGATAACAAGGATATGTCAGAGTAACGACTGTGTGAGAGTTGTCTTTGGCTTTATTTCCAGAGTTTGCAATTTTACACAGTTCATATGTTAATGGAGCATTAATAGTTATCAGGAAAAAATCGCCAGCAGCGATTACATTGCTGACAATGTAACTATAAACTAAGTACACATTTCTCATATGTAATCTGGGCTGATTATAGTTACTTATTTTCTTGCAATATGATTATGTAATCCCAGTTACATGTTATCTGCCTACCCATCCCTGACTCTGGCTTTATTTGCCCTTAGGTTGGTAGGTACAGAACAAACCAAAGGTACAGAAGCTTCATGAGTATCATTAGTAACACCTGTGCTTTCCCTACTATTTCATGTCAGATAGTATATTGGACATATATATGTTCCTGAGTACCAGTGTTTCTTTGATAACTGAACTAGAACAGTTACACTGTTATTCTGCATATGCTCCTCTGTCTTGATGTGTGCTAAATATGGGTGGTTTTTAAGCACATGCACCACGTGCGAGAGAAACTCTTTCTGTGTGATGAACCACACTGATGCACTTCATGCATGTGTGCACTGATACTCTGCATATGGTGACTTCTATTCCTGAGGTTCAGAGCTCACTCTCTGCTGCCCTCTTTTGTACAAATATGTTAAAACAATATTGCCTTTGTGTAACCTGCATTACTTCAAGTGTTGCAGAGAGAGATGAAGGCTTAGAGTTCATCAGCACATCGGTGAGATGATTCATAATCTGCAAGTAAATCCTTGAGTATTGACAACTGACAGCCTTATTGTTAACAACTGTCTTTAATCCTACATTGCCGTTGATATTATGACACATTTGCAGCTGCACACACACTCACACACACACACACACACACACACTCTCTCTCTTTCTCTCTCACACACACACCTACGCGCACACGCCACAACACACACACACACACACACACACACACACACACACACACACACACACACACACACACTCAAAAACACACCCACGCACACAGAGCCAAATCCTTTTAAAATGGTGTAAATCCTCAGTGCAAGTCAGGTTAATGAATGAGGCTTTGTTGGTACCCTATCTGAAAGCTTGTGTTCTTGCTCACAGCCCTCTAAATGTGTCTCATCTGTCCGGATGCTCCACAGGTTGGCAGATTACAGAGAACAAAGCCCAGAATATGAGCTTGCTGGCAGCAGAGCGTCTGCCCTGGTCTCTGGGGCCCAGTCATCAGAAACAGCATCACTGCCTCCATCTGTCTGGAGGAGAGGACTCTGTCTCCCCTGTCAGCCTCTCGCACTGCATCTTTTCTCTACTGTGTGCGTGTGTGTGTGTGTGTGTCACATTGGGCCTCATGCAGCAACATTCTCTTGAATTGTCTATTATGCAATCTCTTAATTTTCGGGTAAGACAAAAAAATTGGACAAGTCAACTCTAGATGCATGAAACTTCTTAGCCGTCCAAATCTGCTCTTACCCAGGTGTGCTGAATGATGAATGCCTCTACACTATATACACTACACCTATATAAGGGCAGATGTTGAGCTGTGTGCAAATACTCTGGCACATGACCAAGAGATGCCTCCAAAAAGGCTGTAAGAGGAAGAACTTTAGAAGTAGTGAAATTGATATTTATTGTCATACTGTTAAATAAATGTAAATAAATGGGATTTCGCAGACTGTCAATGCTGGGTTACAGCAAAATCAAAAGCCCGTTGATGACAAAAACATTTATGATGCTATAAATGCCATGTCAGCAGAGGGAAAGATTTAAAAATAAGACTTAGAGTATAAAGTAAATTTAAAAATTTATAAAAAGAATATAAATTAAAAGCTCTTTGCAATTGTTCCCAGCAGTTTAAAGAAAAAAGCTTTATTTTTATGCTTTCATTTTATATATTTAACAGTACATAATGTCTTACTTACGTTCTTAATTATTGAATTATATTTTTTACTTGTTGGATAACCTCTTATTACATTATGCCAGTTTAGTCGCATAAGTCTTCAAAATCTTTTACAAATGAATTGTTTTATCTGACCAACAGTCTGAAACCCCTGAATAAAAATAGACACAAGCAGCAAATTCTCACATTTTTTGCAGGAAATCAATGTGGTAAGATAATTAATTACCCCCCAACCTAAAGCAGTGAACATTTTATATAATATCTAAACAATATGAAAAAAAAAAAACAGTAGTTGAGTCACAGAAATTAATAGGTACTAATAAAATAAGAACAAATCATGGATAAGAAAAGAGAGTAAATTTGTTCATATATTACTTCCTGCATGGGGCCAAAGGACTGTTATCACCATCAAGTTCAGGACAGACACAATCATACTGTCAGAACTCTTTATTTGCAGGTTTCTGTCTATTAAACTACATGCAAGCAAACACACGAACCTCAGGTGTGATAATCTCCCTCTCTCATTTGCTTTCACATCGACTGTTGCCATGGTGACCTACAACTTCATAGAAGGTGAGACCCCAATCTTCTCAGTCTTGTGTCAGCTGAGTATATGTGGTTGCACCAGAGCACACTGATGGGCTGCTCTTTTTCCAATTTCAGAGAGCAGTATAGAGGTTAATACAAACAATGAAGCTGGAAAATCACGGCTAATTCATCACAGCAGCTGTCAAACACAACTGACACTTCCGTGCCATGAGGAAGAGGTTTTGGCAGGAGATGAGAGTGGAGGGCTTATGATTTTGGCGGCACTGTGTGAGTGTGTGAGAGAGAGGATAGAGCAGGGCTCTTAAGTGTCCTCCACTCTGTGTTGTTTCAGCTGGGCAGCCTCAGGGACGAAGCAGAGAGAGATCCAGAGGGTAGGATTTCAGCAACAGACAGACAGATGGACAGACAGACAAAATCCCAAAGTGTACATGTTAAATCCTTAATTTCTTTGGGTTTTTAAATGATAAGCTACATCCCTTGTTCATTGCAATCATCATCACAATCAGCCCTTGAGGGACCCCTTTTCTATCACTGTGGACCCCTGATTAAGTGACATATTTTATGGATATTTCATATTATATTCAAGGCATATAACAATACAGAACAACTGATAAACTGTGAAATTAAATCAAATGGTGAGCACAACAACTACAGGAAGCTACAGTTTGGCTGATTATATCTGGTGAATATTGCATCAGAGATTAGATTTCCTGGTATTTTTGATAATTCTCTGTCTGTATTATTAATGTTTTTCATAAGAATTTTACCTGTCATACATACATACATACATAGATTATTATTATGGCAAATTTAATGTTTTTCTTCTCCATTGTCCTATTATCTCTGTGGTTGTTTTAACTGAGGCTGTTTAGCAGAGAGTGAAGGCTCTGTGAATACAGCTTGTGTTCAGGTCTTCACCGTGTCCTTATTCTGTCAGTTTTCTAAAACTTTACATCTTAAATTATGTTCTAAACTTTAAACATTACAATTTCATGTATAGTTTTCTTCATGGAAACGAATGAAAAGCTGAGATACAGTATAGGTCGACTGTGTAGTTTTGAAAAAGCTACAAATCAAGAAGAGTTCATGACACTCTGTGAAGCTTTGGCAACCCCTAGTTGGGAACCAGTGGTCCATTTGATATGACAGCAAGTGGAAAAGCACTGCTGCTCTGACGTCAGTGAGCTTTGTCTTTGTATTGATGCCCTTCAGATGTAGCTCGATGTATGTTATACATATGTTTGTGTGTTCCTGTGTGGATTACATTCCCCAGAGGCCTGCATGTGAACGACAGACCTATTGTACTTGGGGCCTCAGCGTATGATAACAGGTGTATTTACATTCATTTTCCATTATAACACACATAAACAAGGAAACAGTGGCTGTGACTTTGTATTAGGTAATACAGTTTCGGATCATACAGTAGCAGCATGCTTATAGTAGTTCTTATTGTTTATATTCAATGGCCACAACTGAGCTGCTTAATATTGATGTATTCATTCAATGGAAGCAAAATGATGATGAGAGTTTGTAGCATTCATATAATTTTACATTTGTAGGCTGTCTAGCTGAAATGATGTTTCCCGTTTCCATTGCAGTAGAGCTTATTTAGTCATTTCAACAGAACAAAATATTATCAATGTTTCATTGTACTATATAATAAACTATTAAAAGGTTACAATTTCTTGTCATGACACTTCAATTGAATAAACTGATGTTGTGTAATTTGCGTTTGCTGAGTGCAAAAAGAGTTTCCCAACCATAAAAGATTGATTACAACACAGTGGAAACTATGTAATACATATTTATCTACAGCGGGTGACTGCATACCATTACCCTTTAGATTAGACCAGCTGTGGTGTGTGTGTGTGTGTGGGTAGATTGAGATTGGTTGTAACGGGGGTCATTTGCAACAGGTTTTATTTCTCAGCAATACTGGAGTGATGATACTTACACTATACATGCTCATCCTCCAACCTGTAAGATACATGGAGGTAAGTAATTTCTTATGAACTATATTTTTTGTCCTATTGTCCTGATATTTGTTAGAATTAATTGAACAACATTAGGATGTCTTAAGGTCATATTACACAATAAATAAATAATACTTTGCTATTATTATAAAACAATGTATATTATCAGAGTACTATACTTATTCAGACTAACAGAAAAAGTTAATTAGTGAAATTTAATCTATGTAATGTGTATGTTGCAACTAGGGTTGGGGTCAGTTACAGTGTCTGACTTCTTCCATTCAAATAAATATTGTGAACAATATATTATATGTAATCATCTTTAAATGGTTTAATTAGCAGACAGATGCAAGTTAATATATAAAGATTTGGTTGGTTTAGTCCAAATAGACAAACGCAAAAAGTGTTGCAACCGTCCTCGGTCTCCCCTTCTTTTATTAGCAGTTAAAGGTCTGACACCCTGATTCCTCTCCTGAACTTCTGTGGGGGAAAAAACATGCATGGGTGTGTTTGTTTAGGCATACACGTCATCAGAAATGAGTCTAAAATCAATTTGTGAAAATCACGGTAGTATATCAGGGTTGTTTCTTTGCCTCTGTAACTGCTCAGAGGCTAAACAGAGGACTGAGGGTGTAATGCTCCACCAGGTATAAATGTTTGTAAAGGAGTTAAACTGAAGCAGGCTGTTAATAACAGTGCAAACAAGCTCAACAAAGTGTTCTTGGGTAAACAGAGCAGGCAAACAGGCAACACCGCTGCCTAGCCGATGCTGTCTTTTTCACAGAAGACATTTTGATATATCAAAGTAGGGAAAGCACAGATGTAAATATAAGTGACACCTTTTCCTACTAAAATAAATCAAAATGTCGGTTGTGAAAAGGCATGACCTCACCTCCTGCCCTCTGACCGCAGTCTGCAGCATGGCCATGTTCTTCTAAATGATGTAGTGCTCATTTTACTTTGCTTTTTTTTTTTTTTGTCAGAAGCTATGAACAAAAACATTAATCTCAAGCAACAAGATTGTCAGCCGTCTCTCTGTTCTCCGGATATTGGAAGCCAACATAGAGCAAAACGTCCCAGGATAATAGTTCTTCTCAGCCTTATTCACTGTCTGCTCCATGCTTTATTAGATTTTATACGCATGAAGAGAAAGAATAAAAAGAACATAATGAATATAATCATTTTTGGCACAAGTTTGGTCTGAGTGTTTTGTGCATGTTTCATAGCAGCTGTGGAGGTGTTTGCCTTGACATATATATGACATAAGTATTGACAATATGTTACTTAATTTGAGTCTTCTAATGCAGTATGTTACAAATTATATTCCAGGGCATGTTTTCACACCATCCACTTTTTTAGAAAAATTCAAAACTGCGGTGTACTTGTGCACTATTACATAAATCAAGCTTTCTTTCTTTTTGTACTAGTTATATTAGCTACAATAATAGTAAATTGTAGTTTAGGTATTGCAGTGGTCTGTTTGTGGAGAAATCCAGTAGTAAATCACACTGTTTAACTGATATTCAAACTGAATTTAGAGATTTAAGAAAGGGAAAGTTTCCTTAAGCACAGACTGTGAGACTGTGATACGTACAGTGGATTAGTTGTAGCTGATTTTTTTGGCCTCATGATGGCAGCAGAGTGACATGATTGGGTTCTCTCTCACGCAGCATGGTGAGACTTAACAAGGAAATAAATTGTAACCTCATCCTCTGAGCCTTTGAGGAGTCTGGTAAAATTGCTGTATAAAAACACTCACACTGGCTTCCCCTACCCTCCTTCTCCCTCCCTCTGTCTTGAGGGGAGGGAATGTAAGGACTGCTCCCTATTAACAAGAGTCTGTGAGAGAGATGTGTTGAAGCGAGGCCAGCTCAGCTCTCAATCTGAAGAATGTGTTGGCATATACAAGGGGCGCCACTCAAATGGAACTTTAATTCATTTACACAAAAACCAGAACAATCGTAAAAACAGACCTCACTGCCGAAAGCTAACAGCTTAGGTAATAAAGGCTGGAACATAACTTCCTTTAACCTGAGAAATAGTCTTTTTATAGGGTTTTTCTTACAATGTCTTGTGCACATTGAATGGCAGGATAGCATGTCCTTCCGTGAGTGTGTGGTGTGTGTGTGTGTCAGATGGTAGAGGTGGGCTATGAATGAGCCTTTGATGTAGCCTGCCAAGTTTCCCCCGTGGACAGCAGCTGTTATGATAAACATGCTGTCTAGTAGCAACAGATCCTCCCAAGATGGTTCCCCACCCCTCCTCTCCTCTCTCCTCTCCTACTTTCCCTCTCTTTTCTCCCAAGGCTGTGTTTAATGGAAGGGAAATGAAAACAATAGCCTTGCCAGTCTGCAGGCCAGCAACAGCTCTGCCAACCTGAGACAGAGACTGTGAGAGAAAGACTGCGATGTAACAAACACAGTCCAGACAGTGGTTTTAGAAAGGTGTTTCCATGGGGGAGATTGATTGTGCATGACCATCTATATCATCTATCCAGAGCACAGAAAGATGAAGCCTTTTGAGTGTCTAACATGCTGGACGTGCTGCTGATGGAAACCAACTTTTATCTTTTACGTGAGCGGCCTTTTATGAGAGCCAACTTGAGGTCATCAAACTCAGTGGAAACAATTAAATTTCCATTAGCTGGTCTATTTCTGTCCTGTTTTCCAGTCTAAAATACATATTTCATTCTGGCTCACTCTGACCGGTGACCACTCCGACACAAAGAGAAACACTATATGCTGATCTCCAAAAGAGATTTGAGAACTGGTGCTGGAATTTCACTCAAACACAAGGGTTTTTCCAAAAAAGTCTTGGATCCTGTTATTTAGTTCGTAAATGGTAAATGCATTATGGGTTACAGTAACTGGGCTGTGCTCAATGTATGCTTCATTTGTAAATTAAATATTTTAAGTCTATTAGTTTACAGACACTCAGATTTCACTCAGATTGCCCAATAGTTTATTGATTAAAACCAGACCAATATTGGCCACTTATAACTACTATTATAACAGTTCAGGGCAAATCAGGGCTGCTGCTGGCCTTTTGGTTGCCCTGAGCATAATTGCTTTGTGGTACCTCCCTGGTCATAAATCTGTAATAAACATTGTGTTTTGGTTAGGCACTTATTCAGATTTTTAAAGTTTAGAGTTAAGGACTTAGAACATTATGATAGAGGTATATGATAGCCACTCCCATGCTCTATTATGTCTCATAAGGTCTGGCAGCAATTTTTGGGTTACTGACATTTATTACACAGATTTGTGATGATAAAGTGCTATTCCTAATGTATCTGAATCGAAACTTAAAACTACTACAAGGAGTTTTTAACTGGTTTTGAAACAGTCTCAATTTATTACTGATGCCTCTACATGACCTACATAAGCAAACAAGACCATCCAAAAGAAGACTGGTTATTTCTATATAATAATTTTTAATGGCTGCCACTGGGTCATATTCTCCTTGAAATTAAACCAAATTACAGTGAATCATACATGCCAGTTAAAAAGAAGCAGGAGATTTTTTTTCTTAGATAATTTTATCTTTGAAGTTACATTTTGTGTGGTTAGTTTGGTGAAAACACGACCACATTTGTCCACTGGGGCCTTCAAAATCAACAAAATATGAAACTTTAATGTAGCAGCTTTAAACCAGAAGATTCTCGTATGTTTAGCGAACTTGTGCCCATTGGACTGAAATCAGAAAATTCAATCTTGTCTGTATCTCTCTTAAATTAAGAGCACTAATCTGTCTTGTCATTCAGATCTCGGTAAGAATGATTCAAAATTCAGCTGTTCTACCAAGAAATATTTGTACGTCAAAATATTTTGCATTTCCCATTTTGACTACCTTCCACACAACACAAGTGCAGTGGAAAAAAGTTTATGCATTTGCTTATTACTTTAAATAATAGTTTGGTCAATTGCGGCATCCAGGAAAATTTTCTGCTGCCAAATTTGACATGAAATGCATGCATTATATTTTGATAATCTGTATCCAATAGCCCACATTTAATACACTACACGACTACTACATCAAACTGTGCCCCTCTAACAAGCCTCTGTCAGATTAGGAATGACATCTTGTAGAAAACCTTGTGAGTGTCGCAGGAATGACATTTTTTTAATGATTTTGGTGAACATCACAACAATTTAATGTGGCAGTGAGATGGAAAAGCCACCACAGAATAAATGCTGTATGGTTGAGGAGAAAAAAAGGTTTCAGGAAAAGTTGATCAACTTTTACTTCGTCAGACCTTAGGGGACAGAGAAAGGGATCTTCCGTAATCCTATGACAAGTTCATTGGTTTTCCTGTACTGCACTCAATCATATGCTGTCTCCCTAAATTGGCACTCAGTCATCATAATTCTGAGAACCCCTGAACAGTATCTCTGCCAAAAACAGCAATATAAATCATAAATCAGAAGAATATCACAATTATTGTACAAAAATGAAGCACTACTGAAGAATTTCAAGTGTTTATTTTCTCCTCAAAAGTTCACGGCCGATGACATGTTCAGGTGGTCACACTACACCCACATAAGGAACCCGAAGAAATTAGTCAACGCTGTCTTGTACTAATTCTCAGCCGCCCAGGTTTACTCATCAAAGTGCTGTCAGGTCTTGTAAAATGATGTCATTCAGCTTTTGGTTTCCATGATCTTTGGCTCTCCACAGTCATGCCCACGTTGTTGAGTGATGGTGGAGGAAGGGTTAGTGGACACACACACACATGCACACACACACACTGTGGTCACGACTGGCCCAAACCACAGGCACCCATGTGGAGCAAGTCAGTGAACAGACCTTTATTCCTGCACTGAGCTGCTCAATGAGTAAACTCACTCAAACTTTGTGTGTCAGTTCTCTTTACCCATTTAGTTACATGTGTGTTGCCAGCTCTGTGACTATCAAAATCCAGTCAATACACTGAACGTGTCTCACTAAATTGCTTTTGTCCTGTTTGCTTGCTCTCCCTCTAACTGTACCTGGAGAGTTTTGTTTGTCTGCTCCGTGACCTCCGTGTGAACTCTCTCAAGTTGGCCCATTGCCCGGTAAGGGACCTGCAGCCCATTTGGCCCCTCAGTACCTGTCTGACACACTGATTGGGTTACTGAGTGTGTGTCGGAGTAAACAGGTACTTCCCCATCTATCCCGGAGCCCTGGCACAGCAGGCGTGTGCAGAAGTACACAAAGATCCTTTTACATTTTCCACTCTCCTGGAAGCACAAGACCCTGGCGCCCTGTGTGTGTGTGTGTGGTGTTGTGTGTGTACTTATGTATGCATGCATACATGTGTGTTTTACTGCGTGCACTTTTGTGTATGTACAAAAAAACTTGGGAAATCTTGGGTGTTGGAGTGGAAGTCAGTCTTGATTTTTTCCAGAACAAAACACCTCTTAGCCTCAAACCCAATCACTTTGTTTGGGCCTATGTGTCCTTACTAACACAAAGTTGTTGCAAGAACGTAGTTGCAGTTGGATTGTTGTGATGTTATATGTTGCTGGAATGTCAAATGTAATGTTGAACATACCAAGTGAAATTGGATTGTTACCAGCACGTTATTTTCAGTGTTGCTGGTATGCTGTTCCAGTGTTTCCACCACATTTTGGAGATGTTGTGACAAAATCACTTTATTTCCCAGGATGTTACATGCAAAGTCCCTACTCACACAGGATCATGTAATATTGCATCAACATCACTGCAACATAACTCTAAGTATAGAGTTGCAGTAACATTACTGCACCTTAAATGTAATGTTGCACTAAAATCAACATAACATTTTATGTGTATGTTTCAGTAACGCTAATGTCAAAGTAACGTTTTAAGTGTAATATTGCAGTAACATTGCGGCAACATAACATTTTAAACATAATGTTTCAGTAACTTCACTGCAACATAGCATCTAAAGTGTAAATTTGCAGTAATGTTGCTGCAAACTAATGTCTTAAGTGTAAAGTTGGAGTAATGTCACTGCACCATGATGATTTAAGTTTATAGTTGCAATAATGTCGCTGCACCATCACCTTTTAAGTGTAATGTTGTTGTCAGGTCGCTGCACCGTAATGTTGTAGTAATGTCGCTGCAGCATAAAATTTTAAGTCTAATGTTCCAGTAAAGTCAAAGTAACATTCTAAGCGTAATATTGAGGTAGCATTGCTACAACATAACATTTTAAGTATAATGTTGCCATCATGGTGCTGCACTGTAATGTTTTAAGTGTAATGTTGCAGTAACATTGCTGCATCTTAAAATGAACAAACATCACAATCAATGTTGCAGTAACGTACTGTGTTTGTAGGGATATGGGTTTAAGAATGTATAGTATGAGGTGTGATTGGAGTGATTAACTCAATAAAGACTTATCTTTCCCCTGCGAAGCTATCCCACATCAGTTAAATGTACCTTAGTGGGATATCATGTTCTCTGTTCACCCTGTCTCTCTCCTCTGGTCAATACCCCCCTAACGCACACCCCAATGCACACACAACATTAAATTCCCCCCTCAGGCATCAGTCAGTGAGCCAATCCATCATTGGAAGTTTGTGCTGATGAGGAGTAGAGGAAAAAAAGAGCAGTAGGTTGGAGAAAAAGAGGGACAGGCTTGGGGTTAGAGAGGGAGAAGAAGGGAAGGGGAGAAGATGTAGAGCCCTGATCATGGTGATGGATGAGGGAGAGGATGCTGGCTGATGGCTACTCTCCCCTTTGAATCCTACGCGAATGTGAACTCAAGCAGAAAAAACGTACACATGGGATGGCTGGTGTGAAGGGACATCGGAAAGCTGGAGGGAGAAGTAGAGGGTTAAAGGAGAGGTATGCATGTGTTTGAACATGAGGGATGTGTGGTAGCTATGGAAGCCCTGAAAGGCAAGTGAAGGAAAAAAACATCTGGTGATCCAAGTCTGATCTAAATAGTTATAATCTCTCCAGTGTTTATGACTTAAGAACAGGCAAAAGAGAAAGTTTTACCAGGCTAATCTTTCTAGCTACTTATTTTATTGTTTCATCTGTGAAACAAGAAGACTTGAGCAGGTGAAAAAAATAAATGAAGCTCAGCATAAGTTCAATTAGGAAGACTATCTTTCCACTTCATTCATTTACAGCTCTCTCTCTCTTACTCTGTTTCCTGTTTATTTTCAATCTGCTGATTATGGGTGTTCACTTTTCGGTCAACCAACCACATTTAGCCACACTTAATCAACCAATCATGTCGTTGCTGTCAGCTTTAAAATCTTTTCTCCTCTCTGCTGTCATCAGCTGTCATTTCTATGCGGAATCATTGCGACCCTCCTTCACCCCATTCACCTCCAGTTCTTTATATCTGGTGCCCAGATTGAGCTCATGAGAAGTCCACCCCTCATCACATCCTGATCTTCAGCCATCTCTTCACCACCACCAGTGTCTAGACTCCATCTGGGTTTTTCCTACATTAATAGCAGTTTCACTACCCCCTTATACATGATGATGCCATGATGGGGTCTAATCGCCAAAGACTTTCGACATTTCTCATCCAGATTGTGCACATGTCAATTAAATATATTTTGTACCCTCAGAATTAAGTATCTCCTGATTGAAATATTTTAAAGGAGTGTTTGTTCTTGTAATGCATCAGCCACAAGAGGCTGTTCTAAATAGGTCTAAAGGTGTTCATGTTTTCTTCCACTTGAATTTAAATTTTTTTCACACACTCCAAACACCTATATGGTGTGTTAGCAAGGGCTTATGTCTGTTTTTTAGGCAGAAAGGCACTAGCAGGGGGCAGAGCACTGGGAAGTATCTGTGCGGTTAAAAAGATGCTGCATGTGGTTTTTGTTTCTATGACAACCGTGTCTAGCATCGCTCCTTTGGTTTTTATTAGCTTTTTGTATTTTTTAACTTCTTTTTATCACTATAAGCACCAGGTGGAAGATGCTTGCTCTCATATGGCCCTTTTCAATACACATGTGCTAGCTTAGTTTGACTCTATGTGTCTGCCCAGCACAGCTGGGATTTGCATTTGAGCTACCCGCTTGAAGGTGTGTCTTGATACAAGCTCATCTTGAGTCAAGTGGCTCTAAAATGCTTATTAACCATTATTAACCATTTAACTTCTTAGAAATGAATAAGCCCTCAAATATAATGTCATCTAAAAGCTTTTATTGTGAAGCATCAAAATCAGGAAATGTTTGGTTTTCATCAGCAGTAACATAAAATGACTCCTATTCAGCTGAAAGTAGCATTCAACAGTAAAATCAAGCTACACCTGAAAGTATAAACAGTGATACAGGAGAAAAACTAAACTTCAAACCAAAGAGATTCATTTACAAGCTGCAAAACTACCGAGAGCTGAACCCACAGACTTCTATAAAATGCTTTTCGCTCTGACATCCTGCGGGAACAAGAGTTGAGTCTCGCCTTTCTGGTGCACACCAGAAAAAAAAAATATGCAGAAAGCAAAACTCTCCTCCATTTTTTGGTTACCAGGGTGACAAGTCCACATTAAATATATGATAGGTTGCCTGAAAAACCAACAGTGACAACACCAGCACCTTTCCAGCCAAAGTTACAGTGAGCAGTTTATTGGCCAGTTTAAATGAAGAAGTAAGAGATTTTTCTGAAGATAATTTAATATTGATAATTTTGTTATTTTTTGTGGCTATGGCAGAGTGAACACTACTGTGTCTGTCTACCAGGGCTTCCAAAGTCAACAAAATATGAAAGTTTCATGTAGAATGAGTCATAAACACGGGAGGGAAAGCTATTTCGATCAGACTTAGACAATGGATTACCAGATTTCTTTTTTTCTCACTTGTCTCTCAGGACTTTTGTAGTAATCTGTTGCCTGTTTGATTTTTTCCCCTATATATAACTCCTGTCTTTTTTAGCACCCATATGCGTGACAACCCCTGCACAGCGATAACTCACCATGTCAGTTTTGTGTAGTGAAAACATCATACAAAAGGCTGGAGGATTTATACTGGTCAGAAATCAGTAAAAGTCAGACAGAGAGAAACCACAGTACTGTCATGATCAGAGTCCAACAATGGAAGATTGGATAAATGCAGACGCTGGACTGCTTGGAAATGCAACAATGTATGACAGGCCTTACCACAACTAGACTATTATGTTACCAGAAGATGAATATCAGAGAGCTGGAGAGAGAAAATAATGTATTATCCAGTCTATGTGTGCATATATGTGTGTGTGTATGTGTGTGTGTGTGTGTTTTATGGGGCTGATTATGGGCACTAATGCTCGTCGCAGCAGTTGCATCCCTAAACAAACAAAGAAACCACTGAGTAAACAAACCGAAGTCTCTCCGACTTATTGATTACTATTATCAGCTTAGGAATTGTGGAACATCCTGGAAAGGTTGTATCTGACTGGAGGGTAATAAAAGTTGGAGAAAGAGGGCAAAGGGTGGAGAGAAGCAAGAGAGTAGATGGAGCCAAAGGAGTTTAAAGGAGTGGAAAAAGAGGGAGAAAGAGGGAGAGAGGAGAGGTTTCCAGTGCAGGGCTGTGTGGCTGGCTGTGTGCTCCTGTTCTGCTCGGCGGCCGTGGCTGGCTAAATAAACAATCCTAATTGGCTGTGGAGCCCCACTAGTCTGGGGTTTCACTTGCTTTCATCCTCGGGAAGCTGCCGGGAAGCTGTGGGAGAGCTGAGGTGAGGCATCATGATAAACACACATGTGCTCAATCACACACACACACACACACTTAGACATGAGAACTAGCAGACATACATGCACATACAGGGTGAAGCTTGATTAAAGGGATAGTTCAGATTATTTGATATCGGTTGTATAAGGTACTTATTGACAGTAACTGTATTAGCTAGATGGCAGTTTGCCCCAGTTAGGAGGTGCAGAGAGGGGTACCAGCATGGAAGTTAAGCAATTGTGGATGGGGACAGCAGCAAAAGGTATTTTTGCCACTTAAAAATGTCCACCTAAAAAAGATCTATATTGGTTTAAATGTAAGCTATATTTGAAATATTTTCACTACTTTACCTTGCCGTCAGACAGCCTCTTATAATAGGAAACCAGCACCATGCAAGTAAAATATAGTTCACTTCAAACCAAACAAACTCCATGTGTGAAATCCTTAATTATACCTCACAGAACATGGGAGCTGCTGGTCTATTGCTGCATTGATTTGAGATTCAAAAGGATAAAGTGTATGCTATATTTAAAATATAGCACTTCACTTTGACAGCTTTTTCTGATTGAAAAGTGCTGTTATATAAGCCAAATATCGCTCTCTCCAAACCAACCAAACTACTAAATTAGAATTTTTTCCTCACAGAACATGGGAGTTGTTGGTCTACCACTGGCTGATATGTTAGTTTGTTTGTGTGACTTTGATGTATCCAAACTATGCTTTTAAAACACCAACATCACACAATAACACAAAGAAATAGATCGAGGCAGTGATAGGCCAGAACCTCCCATGTTTTTTGAGATAAAATTATTATTTAGT
This sequence comes from Lutjanus argentimaculatus, assembly GCA_034769285.1. Lineage (NCBI taxonomy): Eukaryota > Metazoa > Chordata > Actinopteri > Lutjaniformes > Lutjanidae > Lutjanus > Lutjanus argentimaculatus. The sequence continues at coordinate 821,900 of JAWZSL010000045.1, read as the reverse complement.
TTGGTTGGCTTAAGGAGAAGGATATTTGGCTTATATAACAGAGATTTGCTGTCTGACAGCAAAGTAAAGCAGTGCAAATATTCTAAATATGGTGTACACTAAAACTGATATTGATTTTTTCAAGGTGGACCTTCTTTAAGTGACTAAAATACCTTTAGTTGCTGACCCTGTCCACAGCAGTACGTTGCTTAGCTTCCTACAGAAGTACTCCTGCTGCTTCTCCAAACTGGGGGTGTGCCGACTGACTTCTAATACACTGACTATGGATAAGTTCCCCATTACAACCCCACTTTAAATAATAATCCAGTCTATTCATTTAAATGCATGGAGGCTGTGTTTTGATTCTGTTCTCTTTCTGTTGTCAGGTAAATGGTGATTCATGAGAGTCTGAATATGAGCTGTTGTGAATGGCCTCCCCTGCCTGCAGTTTAGCTCAGAGGAGAGTAATGTGGCCACCTGTTTGGCACATCTGGGGATGAGCAATGTATAACACACAAATGCATTCACACTCACTTCCTTGTGTATCCAGAAATAGATGCAGACTCAGACACATGCACAATCACACATATGATTCATACCACAGAAACACACACTCACAGAGGCAAACACAACAGAAAAATTCCTGGATGTGATGGACACAGCCGGAGCCAAATGACTAAGTTACACTAACAGAACTATGACACCGACTCTGGAACAAATACAAAACAGCAGACTTTATCCATCATGGACCATTTAGATTTATCTGCTGAGGTTTGGTGAAGAAATTAATGATTTCTTCTTTTAACAACACAAGCACAGTCCAGCACACAGTGCAGTACTTTTCAAAATGAGAGACATCTAGTGGTATAAACAAGAGCTGTCTCTAAGTTTGTCTTGCTATCCAAACAAAACAATCATACCTGTTTCTATTTGCTGATATATATATGTATCACAAGAAAGAAAAGCACTGTTGTATGAAGACATGAGCATGATCAGGATAGAGTGAATTAAGTGGATTTAGCAGAGCTCAAACCCAAAATGACGCTCTGATTTGCTCCCATCTCTCTGAAAATGCTTTTTAATCAACAAAAGTGAAGAATGACAAGCTTTTATTTGTATGTTGCTCTGCTGCTACAGCTAACCTTTGACACACTGTCTAAAGCATACAATGTGATCTTGCTTGCAAAGAGTGTCTTAAGAAAAGTACTGAAGGCTGCGGTTTCAATGTGATGGAATTGTGTTGTCTGAGAGAAAGAAGAAGAAGAAAGAGGGGCTCTTGTGCTCTGAAGCACGACTCTGGCCCTTAGCCCGGCATGGCCCGGGAAGGGGAATTGTGAAAGCGGTTGTCATGGAGGAGCGCAGGAGAATAGAGAGAAGGAGACGAGAGGAAAAGACTTGCTGTCTGGAGATGCATACTACTGGTCACTTGATTTCTCCACTTTGAGTTTTCTGTGTTATGGGCTTGGCTTCAAATAAAAAGAACTTGAGGGAATGGGGAAAGTGACTGATTAGAAATTCTAAAGCAGTAACATTTCAAAGAAATAAATGTCATGTTTTGCAGCCCTGTATTTAGGTGATGAAAATCACAGCAGCAGCAGCAAACAAGGACTGTATGATTAGACATATATAGTTCAGATGAGCAGCAGTAACCATGATGTGTTGATGTAGAAAAACATTAATCAAGAAAAAAGAGTAAGGGTCTGTGAGGCTGTAATTAGGCAGCATGGAACATTGACGTATGCTAACATGCCATCACGATGACAATGCCAACATGCATGATGTTTAATGGGTGTAATGCTTACCATGTCCTCCACCTTGGTTTTGTATGTTAAGCATTCTAATATTACCTAATTAGCACTAAACATAAAGTACAGATGACACTGCTTCCTGACAGGAAGCGATGTGAACGAGCAAGCGAATG